>OX422143.1:13851104-15134805 GCA_949129095.1 Volucella bombylans | reverse complement strand
GCCAGTTTCCTTCCTAAATCTATCTTGGATACATTTTTTCTTGGCTTTGAATTGTTCCTTACTTTCTTGGTCTTTGAATTGCCAAACCTTCACATCAAGCCTGTATGCTATATGAAGGATAAATTCCATGAATATAATCTAAGAATGGAATGGACTTAACCCAAAGGACATTGAAAACAGATTCTCAGACTTTCTTAAAATAATACTAACATTATTTATCTCGGATGGCCTTGCGCCGCATATGTAACATGTTTGAGATGATAAAGATACAGGTGATAAGACAGTGAACATTTTAACATCTACCACTATGAAATTGAAATTCTTTCTCGTGAGTAAGTGCTTTCGAAGCGGTCACGGTGCCTATCACTTTTGGCCCTCATCACACTGAACTTAAGTGAGTTGATTGCATCTTCAGCAAATGTAATTTGATCAAAAGAGTACATAACAAATGAAAAAACCACATCAACACGCTTTATTTTGATTTTGGAATATCAAACCTCAACAATTTTTTTTTTTGATTTCGATAGACATTTAGAAAATTATAAAAAAATACCATGCATCAAAATTATAGACACTTGAAAAGTGCAACATGTACGTACATACAACAAAAGACGAAAGTAAGGAAATAACAAAACCACAACACATTATGTTGATGAAACGAATCGGTTATTAAAGAAAGAGGACAAGTCAGGTTTTATTCCCACTCCTTGACCCAAGATGAGTAAGAAACCGAAAAAGTCAAGTAATTCTAACACTGAAGTATAGGCACACAAATTTTCCATTTACTTTTGAAACGGAACAAGTCAGTGACCAGTTTTATTTCATAACTAATCGCGGTAGCACAGATTTGTTTGTCAAGTTGACGCGTGTCATTATTTTAAATTTTAACGTTCATTGGTGGTTACTTATTGCGGCTGTGTGTTGCTCTTAATAATATAGTCTAATTAAGTAGTTATTTGTTTGTAAAAGTTTATTTTTTCAATTCAAAAAATGTCGGAGTCTGAAGCTGAGGAAAGGGGAGAGGACTTTTTAATTTCTTGATATAAAAGGCGTAAGGTATGAATACAAAACTCAAAGAATTAAACATTGTCGTGTTAAAGGTATACCGTATGCAAATAGCAAGGGAAACTTGGTTCCAGCTAGAAAACTTGGTGACTCATGTAATTGCCGATTACAATGTTTTGAAAAGGTCAACGAAGACAAGCGAGTTCAAGCCCTAACTGAATTACTCAATCTTGACACAAAAATCGAACAAGACATCTTCCTCTATGGACTTATAGAACTGTTAAGCATAAACGTGCGAGGGTTAGTAGTCCTCAAAGGGAGAACCCTAAAAGCGCATCTTTAAAGTTTTATGGAAAGGACTATGAAAATAAAATACTTGTATGCAAGAAAGCATTTTGCAGGATCTACTCTATTAAAAATAATGACATTTTTCGACTGCAACGTTCACTTAAATCTGGTGAAATCTCCGGTGATAAAAGAGGGAAGCAAATGAACCAAAAATAATACCTGGATCCATAATTCAAGAAATCATTTTTCTTTTGTGTAAAAAAATTCACATTACTCGTCGAAGAAATATCGTTACTTATCGGCGGATTTGAACATTAAAAAAATGTATTAGCTTTTCAAGGAAAAATTTCCGGCATCATTAGTGAAACTTTCGTTTTATTATAAAGTCTTTAAAAATCATTTCGACTGCCATTTTGGAAGACCTCAAGTGGACATTTACTGTGAATGTGAAAGACTTAGTGTGAGAATATACTCATCTGGTTTGAATGTAAGAGCGGTTATGGCAGCAAAAGCTGAGCTGGCAGTACACAAGAAAAGAGCAATATGAACTTGACAACTTTGGATTTAATTTGTGAACGCACTCTTTCACTGTTTTCATCAAACTGTCACTGTCAATTTATTCAGTAAACTTAACATTTTCATCATGGTTGTTCGCGCAAGAATTAGCAAATGTACTTTTAGTTATTCTGTTACATTATTGCAATACTATAGCTTTAAGTTTGAACATGAAAAGTAAGATGTCGCTCTAAAATTCTCCAAATTCACCATACTCAATTGTATTCTGTTTAGTTTTTACTCATTATCATTTCAATATCCGCTCCTTCTGTTATCAACCTTCAACGAGGTAAGACCTCCTAAAGAAATATAGCAAGTTTTTAACGCAAAATAAACCACGTCTTTATTTCTTCGACATATTCACCTTCGTGGGAGAACGTCCTACCAGCGCTCCAAGTGCGTATTTCACACGCAATCGCACATTTTGGTCCGTACGAGCCGGTTAAATCGTTAAATTATTCGACAAGTTATATCGCATCAAGCGCTTAAGATCCCTATATCTTGCATATCTCTTCGTTCGATGTCTATATCGCGAAGATCCTATCCTAAATCAACAAAGTAATCACCAACAATCGATTAATATCTTAATCGCATCAAGGCCCAATATTCTCTATATTTGGCCTACCAATCGATATTTTTACGATCAAATAAAAATATTGAGGTCAAACATCGACGTCGTCTACTGTACGATCATTGGATTCATCGCAGAAGTTCATCCAAGAGAAAAAGTCAATTTCTCTTCCAGCAATAAAAAATCTACGCTCACAGAGTACATCATCATTAGCACATTAATCAACCACATCCAAAAAAATCCGCATCAAACCCACGAATTTGCTGCAAGCTAAGTACAAGACGCCAAAATACCGTTTCCAACCGAAGCCACAGACGAGAAGACCATAGCAGTGGATCAGTTGCATTTTCTTATCAGGTGCGTGCTTATTGTTTAAGATCAGTGCATACATTTAGTTATTTGTAAAAAAAAAACTTTATATGTGGGAGATTTACGTAAACAAAGTTTAACAAGTTGTCTTATTCGCATATTTATTATTTACGATATAATATTTCTTTATACAAGTGCATATGCAAAAAGCTGAGTGACATTCGCGCTATTCCTTCCTGGGGTGAGTTTTTTATTGTTTGCTTACTATTGATTTACTTTTACTTGTGATTATTATTAATTAAACGGTAAAATGACCGTTTTGGATGATTTCATTGTTGCCGCTGATCAGCTGGTCATTTTTAAAATCAATTATGATGAAATCGCGTTAGCTGACCAGACAGTAAGTTCGTTAGAAGCATATAAAATAGAATTAAACGCCCTTTGGGCAGAAGTGAAAATGCGCTACTCGTTGTGTGTTCAGGTAGTCTCAGAAGAAAACCAAAGTGATAAGAGTATAGATAGTGATACAGGTAAAACGGGCTCAGATAAGAAAGCTGTTAAAAGCAAATATCAGTCGTCTTCCTTAACCTATATTAACTGCTTGGCCGAGATTATAGAAAATCATAAGAAACTTGCGATTATCAAAGGCGACATTCCTTCTGACAATCCTTCTACCTCTGATCCATACTCAGTTTCGTGCACCAAGGTACCGCCGTGCGATACGGAAACATTTACGGGAAATTATTTGACATGGCCTTCCTTCCGCGACATGTTCACAGCAGTATACATTAACTACCCAAAACTGTGTCCCGTACAGAAGCTTTTCCACCTTCGTGCGAAAACTAAAGGCGACGCTAACAATATAGTTTCCAAGTTTCCTCTTACTGCCGCCAATTTTGAGTTAGTTTGGACGGCACTAGCAGACCAATATGAGAATAAAAGAATATTGGTCAACAAACAGCTTAAGAGCTTATTCAATTTGCCTTCAATCACTGACGAATCTAGTAAGCTAATTAAAGATATTCAACGCGAAATTAACGATGCTTTATCGAATCTTAAAACTCACAAGATATCAACTCAATCCTGGGACCCAATTTTGGTTTATCTGTGTTCCAATCGATTGCCGGAAACCACATTATCCTTGTGGGAGCAATCCTTAAAAACTCATTGCGAATTTCCTTCATGGAAAGATTTAGACGACTTTCTCACAAACCGATACCGAGTTTTGGAAACTATATCAGATATTAAATACGCTGCTCAACCCCATCCTGCTTCGTCTCCAAAGATAGGGAAATACTGTCAGTCTAATAGAGAAAAGCAACCGCATAAAGCCTTTCATTTGAAAGCCAATCATTTGCAATGTAAACTTTGTAAAAACTCGCACCCGTTGCGGGTTTGCCCAAAGTTCACCCAAATGACTACTCAAGAAAGAATTTCTACAGTAGTTGCCTTAAAGCATTGTATGAATTGCCTTGCATCCACTCATCTGATAAATGATTGTCGAAGCGTGCATACTTGTATGCAATGCAAACAACGTCATCATACATTACTACACACCTGTCCTCAGAATGAAAGCACTCAACCATCCTCTAGTTCACAACAGTCCCACAATCAATCTATACAGTCCGCTAAGCCTGTTCAAATCTAAACCTTTTTCTCTCGAAATAACAACAGAGTCCTGCTAGCCACTGCCCTAGCGAAGTTGTGACAGCAACCTCTTCGAGAATTTGCTCCTTTATTATCGGTTCCAAACTAGAGAAAGCTACAATCGAAGTCAATGCAATCGTATTGAAACATCTTACAGGTAATCTCCCTACATGCAAGATAAATCCTATGAAAATCGATGACTTAATTGAATTTGATTTGGCAGATCCCTTCTTTTACGAAAGTTCCAACGTTGACCTAGTGATAGGTGCTGACCTATATCCTACAATTCTAAAGCAGGGTGTTAAACACAATATATTTGGCTCGCTTTTGGGTCAAAACACCGTTTTTGGTTGGATACTTTCAGGTCCTATTCAACATAAGGATATAAAGTGTTTTTCAACAATCTTGTCTTATTATAGTGAGGTCTCCCTTGATCAACAAATAGCAGAATTTTGGAAAGTGGAAGAAGTATCTGAACATAAACCTCTTTCTCTTTCAGAACAATATTGCGAAGAACATTATGCTGCTACGACTAGCAGAGACTTAAATGGTCGCTATGTCATTCGCCTTCCATTTAAACAACCCACTCCAGTAATTGGTCGTTCGAGAGACATTGCTCTAAGACAATTGAACCGAATGGAAGCTTCGTTAGCGCGAAAACCAGAGCTGAAATTACAATATGATCAGGTTCTTCAAGAGTATATTTCACTTCAACATATGGAGGAAGTTCCTTCTTCTGAAATCGTTAAAAATAATCAAATCCATTCATTTTATCTCCCACACCACGCTGTAGTTAAGCCTGAGAGCTGTAGTACGAAAGTCAGGGTGGTTTTTAATGCATCCAACCCGACCAGTAACGGAATCAGCTTAAACGACATCTTACATGTTGGCCCTGTTTTGCAAACAGACTTGATGACACTTATTCTGAGGTGGCGGTTCTATCGATTTGTCTTTAATGCGGACATCGAAAAGATGTATCGTCAAGTCTTAGTACATCCTGAACATACGCTATATCAGCGAGTCTTGTTTCGTAAACCCGGTGATAGTGAGATCCTTGATTTCGAACTGAAGACGGTTACATTTGGTGTCAACTGCGCACCATATCTCGCTCTGAAAACGTTACAAAGATTGGCTGATGACGTAAGAACGACTCTCCCACTCGCTTCATCTGTTTTGCGAAGAGACTTCTATGTCAATGACGTTTTATCGGGAGCACATGACCTTAAAATAGCCATAGAAACTCAAAAACAATTGATCGAAGCCTTAAGCTCAGCGGGGTTTTGTCTCAGAAAATGGACAGCAAATTGCTCTGACCTTATTAATAAATTTCCTCTTTCACATCTTTACGATCAAGATTTACTTAAATTTGAAAACAAAAGTTTTACCAAAACCCTTGGTATTCAATGGAATGCCAAATCAGATTTATTTCACTTTCTTGTAAAGTTCAAAGATATTGATTATCAAATAACAAAACGAGCTGTATTATCAGTAATAGCTCGGTTATTTGATCCAGCTGGATGGTTAGCACCAGTAATCATTACTGCAAAAATAATTATGCAGCAAATTTGGAAGGTGGGACGTCCTGGGACCAATCTCTTGAGCCCCTAACGTGTAATCGCTGGAGAACCTTTTTCGAAAACTTGGCTGAAATTGAATCTGTCCAAATTCCTAGATGGATTCAATACAAACCAGACACACATTCAATCCAGATTCATGGATTTTGCGACGCGTCTGAGAGTGCCTATGCTGCAGCTCTTTACATTCGTATCCATGAAGGACCTAATTGTTGGATAAGCCATCTCTTATGCGCTAAAAGTAAAGTAGCCCCTGTTCAAAGGCTCTCTTTGCCAAGAATAGAACTTTGTGGCACCTTATTAATTTCTAAGTTAGTTAAAGGAATTCTTCCTCAACTTGGTTGTAAAAACTATAAACTTCATCTTTGGACGGACAGCTCCATTGTTTTATGTTGGTTAGAAAAACCTCCAAGTACATGGGGAACTTTTGTTGGTAATAGAGTTTCTCTTATACAAGAAGTCACGTCTAACGCTAAATGGATGCACGTTCGTTCCGCTGACAACCCAGCCGATCTGGCTACGCGAGGTTTAACTCCGCTGGAACTTAGGGGAAATAACTTGTGGTGGACAGGCCCATCTTGGCTGAGTCAGGCTGAGTCATGCTGGCCAAGACCGCTTTTTCCTAGCCCAAATGAGACCGACTTAGAAAGAAGGCCCATTAAAGCACATCACAATATGTTGTTAGTTCCCAACATTGAAGATATCATCCAACGATTTTCCTCTTTCTCAAGGGCGTTGCGAGTGATTTCCTTTGTTCTCCGTTTTTTCCATCGAACTCATGCTAATTTTAGATCCAAGTTTGCTTACGTATCTCATGAATTAACTCGAGAAGAATTACTTCGCTCAAAAAATCTAATTCTATGCCTGACACAATCGTTACATTTCCCCATCGAATATGCATGTCTGTCAAAAGGTGAACCAATACCAAACAAATGTGCTTTGATAAACCTTAACCCTCTGATGGATTCCGACAAAATGTTTCGAGTGAACGGAAGGCTAGTACGCTCAACTCTCTCATTCAATGAAAGGTATCCTGTAATCTTACCGTACCATGCTCATATAACTTTACTCATCGTTCAATTTATTCACAAGCTTTCATTGCATGGCGAGAACCAACTTTTAATTCGTTTAGTGCGATGCGAGTATTGGATTCCCAAGATAAAAAACCTGGCTAAAAAGTTGATTCGTCGTTGCAAGATTTGCACCATTCACAGGAAGAAAGTTCGAACACAAATTCTGGCAGTCTTGCCACCTGAACGTACAACCATATCATTGCCATTTAACATCACCGGCCTAGATTTCGCAGGCCCCTTTACAATAAAAAGCTTTTCTGGTCGAAACGTCGCCTCTCTAAGGGATATGTATGCTTGTTTATTTGTTTTTCGACAAAGGCGATTTACTTAGAGGCAACCAGTGACTTAACAAGCCAATCCTTTTTAGCAGCTTTAAGCCGTTTTATTGCACGTCGAGGGATGCCTAAAACTATTTTTTCGGACAACGGTACAAATCTGGTGGGAGCTAGTAAATTAATCGCTAACGACTTCAAAGAATTCAAACGCTCCCTTTCTCAAATTGTCTCAGGGCAATATAATGATCGCAATTTAGAATGGAAATTCATTCCTCCTGGTGCACCACATATGGGTGGACTTTGGGAAGCCGGGGTTAAGAGCTTCAAGACACATTTTAGAAAGGTTGCTGCTGACTACAAATTTACGTACGAGGAGTTTTCCACTTTACTTGCCAAAGTCGAAGCCTGCCTTAATTCACGTCCAATTTCCCCAATTTCAGAGAACTGTGAGGATATTCTTCCTCTTACACCTGGTCACTTTCATCGTGGTGGACCTCTGTTGGCCCCCCTGAAGCCAACCTTAGTGGCTCTTCCTTAAATTGCATAAACAAATGGAAACAATTGAAAATACTTCACCACCAATTCTGTAGGCGGTGGAAAAACGAATATCTTTTAGAACTCCAAAAACGCCACAAATGGAAGCATCCACAGCAGAACATCAAAGAGGATGAATTGGTGGTGATCAGAGGTGAAAATCTCCCCCCAAACGAGTGGCGCCTAGGTCGCGTTATTAAAGTATATCCGGGAATTGATAACAAAGTTCGCGTTGCAGATATTCGAACTCAACAAGGTATAATTACACGACCAATTGTCAAACTTTGTGTACTATCTCCGGAGTAGATGATAGATATGCATAGATATTTTCTTCGCTCTTCTATACAATTTCATTTCAATTTTATAAGTCGAATTTATCAATATGCACTGGTTTAAGATAATATGCTCGCTTAGTTTAAGATAAGTTTGTAAATTTTAAAGTTTAAATCGTTAATCTAAATACATTGTATTTCTATATTCTGGATTCATTTTCAATATTTTGTTATTTTCTATAAGGAAGGACATTAATTGCGCTAAGAATTTTGCATTATGTATTACTGCAAGGCGGGCGGCAATGTTCGCGCAATAATTAGCAAATGTACTTTTAGTTATTCTGTTACATTATTGCAATACTATAGCTTTAAGTTTGAACATGAAAAGTAAGATGTCGCTCTAAAATTCTCCAAATTCACCATACTCAATTGTATTCTGTTAAGTTTTTACTCATTATCATTTCAATATCCGCTCCTTCTGTTATCAACCTTCAACGAGGTAAGACCTCCTAAAGAAATATAGCAAGTTTTTAACGCAAAATAAACCACGTCTTTATTTCTTCGACATATTCACCTTCGTGGGAGAACGTCCTACCAGCGCTCCAAGTGCGTATTTCACACGCAATCGCACAATGGTAAAGTACACGAACGAGCAACGTCTGCAATTTATAAAAATTTTCTACCGAAATTCGGAGTCGGTGACTGCAACTTTAAAAGCGTTAACTCCAATTTTCGGTCGTAATTCTTGCCCTAGTAGACAGGCAATAACAAGTTTAGTGCAAAAATTTGAGTCTACATATTCGTTGTGTGATGTTGCCGCGTCAGTGAGACAAGAAATTTTAAAACAAACGAAAGCCGTTTCTTTCTTTATAATGATGCCATTGCATTACAGGGCCCCAATGAAACCAGATATAAAAGAACTACATACTTTTACTGACGCCTGCGGTGATCAGATTCGCAACCATGTATGATAAGCCTATGCCAAGCTCTTGTAGATACAGATCGTTTTCATAAGATCTACCACCGTTTTCCTGTTCATTTCTACCTAATCACCGATCATTTGGAACTGTCAAGAAAGTATTAAAGTCGAAGGACAGGTACTACCTTCACATGGAAATAGATTAAATGGAAATATTTTGTCAAGCGCATTCCAAATTCACTGTTTACATGGTTCCTACAGACGACATCTTGGACTTTAAGAACTGGTGGACGAAATACTATAAATGAAATTCTATATCAATAGAGACACAATCACGTCAGGTCCCACGAGCAAATAAGCAACAATTTTTGGTGACACAATTTTCTGAATTTCAATTTTCTTCAAATCTAAAGTAGCCCCTCCATTCATGGGAAATAATATCAGTGTGAATACTTTCGATTTGGGGAAAAATCGAGCACAAACTCCAGATCTTCCTTCGGAGAGAGCGTACAATGGTCCAATACCCATTGATGTTAAGAAAATTGATGACCTGCGACGCTCTTTACAGTACGTTCCTGGGAAAATATTAATGTGAACGATAAAGAATAATTTGTGTTTTTAATATCCTAGTATTCTATGTTTTTCTTTGATTTACACGTAGTTAGTTAAGAAACGGAATAAGTCAACGAATTCGAAACAATCATTAAAACAATGATGAATACCACATATAGGAAAAACCATGAAATTTAATATTGATTATACCCTAAATTAACTATATTAGTTAAAATATAAGCACTATCTTATATAGACATTGTTTTGAACAGTTTTTCTTACCTTGACTTGTTTCCTTCCCTAAATAACCGATTCCAAGTACGATTGTTATTTATTACCTACTCTTTTTTCTATCTGAAAGTCAAGTTGAAAGTGAGAAAAAAATGTATGGGCGTTGCACCTATGCGCAGCAATTTAAAGCGCTTAATGATAGATTTACGTCTCAGAGACCACTACCCTTTAATCCCGTTAGTCTCCCTACCTCCTCTTGCCAATCTAACCAATGATAAAGGCATGAATGGCAGAAGCTGCCACTTCCCCCTTTTCCCGTTACTTCGCCATTATCTCAATCCCACCATGCAAATATGCATCACCACTACCATACTCAGGTGAATGATCACGCATACCCCATATGCACATTTTGCACTCAATAGTGCACGATCAGTACATGCGCTTGGAATCAAATGACAAGCCAACGGCAGACGAATTCTTTTCCCACGAAAAATGATTACGTTTGCAAATGTGTAGCTATAAGTATACATAGGTAAAAAAGATATGTTAAGTTAGTTCTTAAGTGGAAGTCGATAACAAATAAAGTTTTTTTTTAAGCAAACTGCTGTTTGCTTCCATAACTATAGATTATATATCAGGCTTTAAAATGCATATAGTCTCCCAACGGAACAACACTGAACACTTAAAGTTTTTCTCTAATGAATGTACAAATTGCCTTTTTTTTATCTCATCCACAATAAACAAAAAAAAATTAAACGTTCTATGGAATATGATTTTACTTACTTTCCAGTTCCCTGATATTGTATTTATAAAATACAAATAAAACTTTCAACAAAAAACGCGCTTAGCACACGTAAAACAAAATACCAAACCTACCTTAACTAGCCAATTTTCACTGAAATTAGTACCAACTGCAAGACCAATTATTTTTGTTTAAATTGACTAACGCATAACAGTTCCTTCATAATCGCTTAGTAGAAGGATTAAGCTGCAAGTAAAACTGTCAATTTGAGGTAGTACAATGTACGTCGGCTCCACTATTATTCTAAATAATAAAGGTGTCCCACAGGGCTCTATTCTTGGACCGCTTCTATTTTCTCTATATATAAATGAGCTTCCTTCTATTGTTTCTTCTTCCATCCATATGTATGCCGATGATGTTCAACTCTACCGTAGTTGCCAATTAGGTATGATCGAAGACTGTTCGAGCGCAATTAATTCTGATTTAGAAAATATATCCAACTGGGCAAAAAACAATGGCCTTTTTCTCAATCCCTTCAAAACCAAATGCATTGTTATAAGCAAAAAATTACTGGATATTACTTACTTTCCCGATATTGTGCTTAATGGCCTTGAAATTGAATATGTTGAAACTGTTAAAAACTTAGGAATCGTGTTCAACATAACACTGACATGGAAGACCCATATCAATGCAACAGTTGGTAAGGTATATGGCATGCTGCGACAGCTCTGGATGTCCCATTACTATGTCCCCCTAAAAACGCGTTTTTTGCTAGCCAAAACCTTAGTATTTCCTATACTTAGTTATGGCTGCGAAATATTTTCCAACTGTGATTCTGCGTGGCGGAGAAAGCTGAATGTTGCGTTTAAAAATACTGCCCGCTATGTTTTTAACCTTAAACGTTTTGACAGAATATCCTTGTTTTCCAAATCTCTATACAACATGCCACTTGACCATCTTTTTCGCTATCGAACTCTTATACTGCTATCCAATGTCATTCAAACTCATCAGCCCTCTTATCTCTTCAACATACTGCGCCCTTGCACCTCAAACCGAACTCTCCAACTTATTCCCCCCAGATTTACTTGCCTATCTTCTGAGCGCTAGTTCCTCGTTCACGTCGTCCGCCTGTGCAATTCTTTACCTAGGCATGTTAGAGAGCACGGCGGCACTAGACGTTTTCGTGTTAAACTTAAGTCCTTTTTTGTCAACAACCCAATTTATCTTAAAGTCCTGTTTATTTTCTATTCTTTTTTTTTCTCTCTTTTCTTTTCTTTTATATCTATTAAATTTAATTTAATGGAGATGTTCTTGGTTTTGGTTTTGTTTTATCCTAGTTCACTTAATTTCACAAGAATACTTAGTTTTTAGTTTTCTTATTGATATGTTTGTTTTACGTTTATTCAGTAGTGTTTAATATTTTAATTAATTCTAGGCGTCACTAACATATAAGATAATTATTTAATCTTAAAGTGTATGCTTCCAATTTACAAATAAATATAAATATAAATATTAAACCTAATAATGGATCAGAAATCAATCGAAGGGTTATACTTGCGAATCGCTCTTTCTTTGACCTTAGAAGACGTTATCAAGATACAGTAATAAGACTTTGTTTCCGTTGACAGGTTGAGGGATATCGCAGTAGAGGGAGTTTATGTCTTAGGTGGGGGGCACTAGTGTAACTTCAACCATCTACAAAGCCTTTTACAAAGCCTAAAGTGTCTGGGTTAAGAAATACCCTTTAACACTTCTTTTAGCAAAAACTGTATTAAAGTCCAAATCTATAAACCTCAATGGTTATCATATAAATACCGTCCTCCAATACATATCCCAAATTCGAATATGGGTTTGTGTATTCCATCTCAGTCTTTTCTCCCTGCTGAGGGGAAATGGTTCTAAGCCATATTTATGTACCATTCCTTACGGAACTACTTTTTCATAATAGCTGTATACCCGTATGTAACCATGTTTCCTCAAACGACAAGATTATTATATAAATGATTTCTTGCTTTTGTAAAGTATGATAAAAGTAAAGAGGTTCTGTAAAGGCTCAAATAAAAAGCACTTTCTGTAGAGGGATGGTAAGTCCGTGTGCTAAAGATTCTTATAAAAAATGTAGAACACTATTTCTTAAAAAGACGGCTTCGTCTTATTTTTAAAATAATTCTATACTTACCAATGTCTATAAAGAATATTACATCTACAATTGAATCGACTACTAACAATGAAACGTCTTCTGAGGTCTTATTTTTAAAGGCTACATTGTATGGCACCTGCAGAAGGGCAAAACAGAAGAAAAATCATTTAAAACATGTTGAAGGAAAATAAAATACCAGCAATAATAATATAAAAGAATACTTAATTGTGATTGACAACTACATGGCAACATCCTGAACAATATCACCCAGGACACGAGTTTATGTGCACCTTGTAAAAGTTTTCCGTGGAGGCAACTCCTGCAGATGGCAGATAGATGCCATCCTAATAAATTGGAATACAGTGTGGCCTTCCGCAGAGATGATTTATTAAAAAAGATGCTGCCATTGATGTTGTTGTTTCTGTTGCCTACTTACTATATGAATGTAGGTTCTACTTACCATAATAGCGGTATAAAATGTTAAACATAGTATCACCCAATCCCAAATTGCTTTAAATGCACAATAATGTAATAGAATGTGCGGTGGTGTTTTAGGAGCTTCCTGTCGGTACTGTGGCATAATGTCAGCGCTAAGTGACATCATCTTTCGGTTGCACAAAATAAAGTAGAAATTCATGTTAGTTAGAAAGAAGTTATAATTAATTTTTTTTTTTTTTTAATTTCCAAGTAGTAGATGGAGAGAAAAGTTTTTATACGCCAACATCACGTTTAATTCTTAAAATATTTCGGTCGAAGGACACCAATTGCGCCGGTGACCAGGGGACTGGACGTTCGACTTATCACTAATACACCATCTGCAAACTAGTTCTAGCATTTTAATTTAATTAAGTTGTTTTCGAAAGAAGCTAATCGAATCTCCTTAATTAGAGGGTTTTTGGAAACTTATACTGATTGAATTTCGGTTGCTTATACAGTATGTGTTCATATATACCTGTGTTAGTATGTGAAGAAAGGAAGAATGCTTCCGAACAATACTTAGACAAATATTTATTTAAATTTCAGGTCAAATGCAATATCAAAAGACTGAAATATTGGTGGCAGTTATGTCATCTATATAAGTTCAAGACAGTACTGAAAGAAGAGTAATGACAGCTTTCGTGGATCGGGTTTCTGATACATAGGTATCTGGCGCTTTAAATTAGAAGTTATGCTGTTGGTAACATTTCCAAGTAACGTATGTACAGGTAATTACGAGAATAGACACTAAGTAAAAGATTCACAGTCAGTGCTGAAGTATGAGAAAATCGACAATCTTTGTGGTTAGACAAAACAAACCATTCATTTCAGACGACGATAGCCACATTGCCGTAGAAAATCGGGAACGAGTTTACCGAGAATTTTGACATAGAAGAAAGGTTTGAACAAGACGATGCGCTTTCATTTGACTTTCCCAACATCATTTTTAAATTTTGAGAACAAAATATTGTTCATGCTATCCAATATCAAATGTCTCAACCGACGCCTACAACTTTCGTATAGTAAGAGATAATATCTACCCCAGCTTTGCTATTATTTATGATGACGGAAAGTGAATTGAAACTTCAATAAAGAGCCAATGAATACATTTTAGATGATGAAGGAACTTTTCATGGTTATTGGCATTGACCTTTTTGATTGGTACTCCTTTAGAGATATTTTCAGTATTCACAGAAGCTTAGGTGAATAATAAAGCAGGATTAGAAAAAGACGTCTCTTTTTCGAGATTTGATAAGTCCTATGACCGGCCACCACAACGACGTCTTTCCGAATGGGCCTTTTAGCACCTGACTGATCTCGGAATGTTTTTAAATTTTTTCCAGCTGAAATACAAAATATTCCCGAAGGGACGCGGGAAAGGCAGAAAACTATTTTAAAACTGAGCTTATGAAAATTAGTAATTTGGAAAGCACATACACACACTTTAATGGATATGATGCACCTAAAACAACCAGTAGACCTTTACTGTAATTCTCATCCCATCCCATCTTTCGAAAGATTTCATATTTGTGTTGCAGAATGTCTGTCATTTAATTATTTACAATATTCAATGATCTGTACTTGGAAAGTTCGAACGCTTAACAAGTCACGTGCAGCTGAACAATTAGAGGCGAAAGAATGGGCCGGATATAAGGAGAATTAAAATCTGTGATATGTGTGTACTATGGTAATTTCTATAGGGAAAAGAAACAGTGCTTATTTGGATGAGGATTTCGCCATATGCGGCAGACATAGGCAAGCAGTCTGGAGTTTCTGACACGTGAGCGAGCATCTTGTGACAATCCACATCAAGTGGAGTGCCTAATTGGCACCAAGTAATTCTTCAACGAGCTCCTCAAAAATACATATACATGAGTAATGTCCGAAGTATGATAGGAAAGGAGGACAACTTTGGTAGGTCACAAACTGCATATCCTACACGACATCAAGTGTGGTAACGGCAATTGAGTTTGTAGTGGGACGAAATACCATTACAGCAAGCACACGGTATCCTCATTTTAATATACACAAGGGGACATGGTGTGGCCTCCGCATTTTCAAACGCTAAATCAAATTGGTCATTTTGCTATACACATATGGTATGCCTCCAGTATTCTGAACGTCCGAACGTTCACAGTCAAGACGTGAATGCGGATCTCCCAAGCGATACAACAAAGAAGAACTACTATGCAAAGATATAACGTAGAAAAGCTGCAATCGCAAGAGACCTCCAGAATCTTCGTCAAAAGTGTATCCCGGAATCTCTTAATAGCTCCTATGCCACCCGCATCAAGTACCGAAGACCAGTGGTACCATCAGCGGTTTTACATACGGTTTTACATTACAAGAAATGCCTGATCTGATGAACAATGCCGGTAAGCAAATGCTGCTAAACAAGGAGCCTACAAAGCAGCTCCGCAACGAAGGAAGAGAACTACTCGTGAATTCTACGAGCAGAAGACATGGGAAGTACATCGACTTCTCCAGAAGAAGAAAAAAATCACGAAAAGCCTGCGATCGAAGATATTGAGAAGTTGTACTCCAGGAATAACGTATGAAAGTTTTACTAACAGGTAAAAAGAATGTGTCAAGGCAAGAACCCTGTAGAGAAAAAGAAGGAAACCTTGTAGTAGAATCACAGTCGGTGCTGTGAATATGGATAAATTTTATTTGTAGACTGTACAGCACCGAAGAAGTAGAATATCTAACCGTCAGGTAGAATAGACCATCCAACTTAGACGATGATAGCCAAAATTTACAGTCCACGTGACCATCACGAAGTAAGGATAACCATATCTAAGCTAAAATTCAACAAAACAGCTGGATCTGATGGCTTACTGGCCGAGGTATTCAAAGCTGCTGGAAATGAATTTGTGGAGAGTATACACCAACTGATTTCTCAGATCTGCACACAAGAGTGTATGCCTAATGTTTAAAATCTCAGCATCGTTTTCCTGATTCAGAAAAAAGGAGAACCCAAACTACGCCAATATAGAGGTATAAATCTCCTCAACATCGCAAAAAAGATCTTATCTGCCGTATTGTGTGAACGTCTGAAAATCTTCGGCAATAACTTGATTGGTCCCTATCAAGGCGGGTTCAGACCAGGAAAGCCCACAATCGACTAAATCTTCATCTAAGTCTTCACACTCCCGCAAATCATGGAAAGAAATCAAGTCGAAATCAATATCCACATTTTAGGGCCGCAGATGATTGCATTTATAGAGACGAGCTATACATGGAGCCATGCCTAATTTTGCCATCCCTGCAAAATTCCTCACTGCTCCGTCAAGGTCGGTAGCGACTTAACCGAGACCTTTAATGTCATGTGACTTCTTTAACTTGAAAGAGTTGTGCGGAACTCATAAGTGAACACTGGAGGCATAATCAATCAAAAGTCTCAGCAAAAGCTAGGAGAACCCTGTGAGCTATCACCGGTGCGCTCGCTACTATCGAAACTGAAACTTCCAAAATGGGTTTAGCGTTGAATAAAGAAAAAACCAAATACGAGTATATACTATCAACAAAAAGGGACACACAACATCGACGACTTGGGCATACGCTCACAGTCAACGGCTATAATTTCGAGGTAGTAAGAGGGTTTTTCTACCTTGGCTCTACTATAAATTCTGCGAAAAACACCTCAATGGGATTGAAACGAATAATCACTCTTACCGCTCGCTGTTTCCTTGGGCTAAGAAGTAGTAAGGCCTTATCCCGAAATACTAAGGAGATAGTTCCAATCCTACTTCATGGCCTTGAAAGATGAACTCTACCGGAAGCGTATTTTT
Organism: Volucella bombylans; assembly: GCA_949129095.1. Lineage (NCBI taxonomy): Eukaryota > Metazoa > Arthropoda > Insecta > Diptera > Syrphidae > Volucella > Volucella bombylans. Next base: position 15,117,850 of record OX422143.1, on the reverse strand, counting down.
TTTTTTTTTATAATTTACGCGCGCCTAAGGGGTTAGACCCTTTTACTGTTGCCAGGGCGCGGGCGGAAAGATAGAAGTAGGAGAAAGGAAAATTGTTTTTGTAGTGGTTTGAAACTCAGGTGTGTTTGGTTTCTATGTTTGCTCTCCAGGGGTGGGAGTCCGAATAGGACGGAGAGTTTTTTTCTTCACTCAGAGTGATTCGAGATATAATTCCCAGTATTTTTTTCATTGCTTGAAACTCTTATAACAGCCAAATCTACGTGTCAGTGTTATGCCTTCACACGCAGAATTTTTTTGTCTGAGTTCCAAATACACAATGAAAAACTGATTTGCCATGGGCAGGATGTATGAAGATATCCTCAGTTGTTTCGAAAAAAAAATCGTTTGGAAAATATTTCGTCCCGTTTGAGGTGATGGTCTTTGGAGCAAAAGATTAAATAGCGAACTATAGGAGCTATACAGCGACATGGACCTAGTCAGAAAACTCCGCATCAGTCACCTGAGATAGCTAGGACGTAGAGTGAATGGACACCAATGCTCAGGCCTGCAGAGTCTTCGAATCTAATCTGAAGGGATAGCGTAGGAAACGTAAACCTACGTAAACCTACGCGCACCCAAGTAGAAGCGGGCATCAACCGACTTGGAGTGCGTAACTGGAGGCAGTTATATAAAAACCGGGATAACTGGAGGGGCTTGTTAGTTAAGGCCCAGGTTCACACCGAATTGTAGTGCTATCGAAATAAGTAAGTAAGATTACTTTAAGGTTGCCACATAGCACGTGAAAGCGAAAGAAATAATCGCCAATTGACCGCCCCTCTCGTGCCATTTAACTTGTAAAATAGCTGGAACATGGTTCGAATTATGCGAAAAAGTCATGGAAAATTGGGTCCAGCGCATCAACTCATGCAAGCAGTGCACATTTTAATTATATCACATTTCATGACTAATTGTATCCATTATATTTTAACGTAAAATAAAAACTTTACTGATGCCTTAAGGACGCGGCTATTTACTCGTATTTAGAAAAAGATTAGGGCATATCTAATGAAATGTGGCGGATGCCTTTTCCTAGTGCAAAAACAATGCATAGTTTCGCCGCAAATCCAGGTGGTTTCTTCCAGTATTTTGATTCGAAGATCGTTCAAAACTATGTTGACATGAAAGTGCACCCAGACCGCGTGCCATCTTCAGCAATTTTATGGCTATTTTGAACACGCTAATACCAGTTGTAGATCCGTGTATTACTTACAATATATCCAATTCACATTTTGAGAACTTAGTGCCGTTCAAATAAAATCCCTAGGAATCCCGTCAACCGTTTATTCCAAGTCGATGTATCAATATCCATAAACGTTGAATCGTATCATAAGTCGACCTACATCCCACAAAATTGTATTGGCTCCAATGAAGTTTTCTCGCTTCGTGCTTCGATTGCTTCTTGTCGCTTATTTAGGAGTTGTGCGTACCTACTCTAGCTACCGCTGTTTTCACAACGTTCATATGAACAGAGAGCGCACTTTATGGATTTCTCTATTTAAAATGTACTTAGTTCACGCTTTAAAGGCCTGACTTTTGTTCCTTCCCGCCATTTTCGTCTCAGTGTTACCCCACTACGCGCCATTATTTATTTGGGTTCGGCCTTTTAAAACACCCTGCAGACATTTTGTAATACTCTTACATTTTTATTGGAAGTAGTTCCATTTTCTTTAACCGCTTAAATCTTCTTCTTGGTTTATGACATTTCAAAGCCATTCCGCAAATTTAGTTGGGCTCTTCCCTGGTGCGCTTGTTTCGTTTGGTTATTCTAGTTTATTTAAAAAATATTTTCGAATCTTAACAAATCCTCAACTTTCAGTTAGAGTTATCTTATAAATTGCAAAAAAAAAAACGATATAATAGTAATAATTTAGTATTTAAAGTATCTCAGACAGGAGAGTCTAATTTTTTCTAATGGAGGACATTGTATTGTAAAATACTCCGGCACTACTACAGACATTTTTTTCAAATCGTTTCTAGTTGCATATAGGAAACTTTATAATATATGTATGTACCCTATTTTCTATGATACGCTAAACCGCAGCCCGGAAAACTTTTCTTTTCCAAAATTTAATTGTGCTGGGATGGAAAGTTTTTCTAGCAAAATGCTGTTTACTTTCTCCGCAACAATGTTACAAAATCGAAATTCAAAACTGGAAACCGCAGGAGCTTCCCCCATGCGTGCCAGGCACTAGTTGGCTACAATTTCGTTATTTATTTCCTCAGTAGCTGCAAACTTTTGTACAAACTTTCACCGAAAATGATGCTGCAATCTTGGTTTCCTGATTCATTGTGGCGTATACGTAACTTTTTTTTTCAACTACCACCTTATGTATTGCAGTACTTTGCATGGTTTTTATACTTACATGTGCCAAATTTGATTGCTTGGTTGGATCCTTCAATGTCGGCAGATGTGCACTGAATTGACGACTCCGCGTCACCGATCGCGCCAACTTGGCGAATTTCGACAGACCTAAAACTTTAGAGTAAATATCAAAGGGTTCTAAAGTTAAAAACACATTGACACACGACACGACACGACATCAGAAGAGAGAATAGAAATTTGTGTCATTTATTTTTGAAATTAGTATCATATTTTGAAACTTTAATTTGAAAGTTTAATGAAAGCTAAACAATTAATTAAATTTAATTTATTTTTGTTTATAGGTTATTGCATTTTTTTTATGGAGTGTCTTTTGTGCAGCATACACAGGCATATAATTATATCCATTACAGATGCACGCATGCAACATGACGATTAAAAATGATAAACAGAAAATGCAAAACCAGTGAAAACAATGAAACGAAAACTGAAAGGATGTGAAACAAAAATAGAAGAGGGGAGGATGATTCGTATGATTACCTACCTCCTTTCGTATCCTCGCTGTCGATTGGTTGTTTTAGAGCGGTTATATCGCGGAACGTCAACAAGAACAACACAACTAAGTCTCGTTCGTTTCGGATCGGTGCCACTTGTAACAGCAGCCATAGTGGAGTTTCTAGAAAAAGTAAAAAAAGGAAGAACAAAAATGTAAAATTAAAAATCGTCAGAAAATGAGAACAATTGAAGAAACCCCAAAAGGATAATAATAGATACATAGTTTGGATGCAGGTTTATTTTCAATATGTCCGGTACTTGGAATGTGGGACATATACGAGTATCATTGATTGATTTTGTGGTTCTTTTTTTCCCTTTAATTAAAGCCTTTCGATCATCATGAGAACAGGATGTGCTCTACGAAATGAAATAATTCTGATATTCGTACCGTAACGTATATAAAAGATATATAGGGTGTCCTCGAATTCATCAACGATAATTTGGGACATGATTCCTGGGTATATTCTACGAAAAAACTCGTTCTACAGTAAAGGTCTATCTCCAATGCTGACATCACTTATCGAGGATTTATATACCCTGACGCAGATTAACGGAATTTGCTCAGTTAATAAAGGGTTCTCCAATAGGGATTTGACAAATTTGAATTTAATTTGTGAACGCACTCTTTCAATAATCATCAAACTAACACTGTCAATTTGTTCAGTAAACTCAATATTTTCATCATGGTAAAGTACACGAGCAACGTCGTTCGACAGGCAATAACAAATTTAGTGCAAAAATTTTAGTCTAAATATTCGTTGTGTGTTGTTGCCATGTCAGTGAGACAACGGGTTGGTCGAAGTGTTGAAATTATCGCTGCCGTTCAGGCGTCCGTAGCAAACGATCCAAATCAGTCAATTCCACGGCGTTCTCAAGAATTGGGCATCGTTCAGACCACATTATGGCGTATTTTGCGTAAGGATCTTAGTTTACACCCATACAAGATCAAGCTGACTCAAGAATTGAAGCCGATGGACCATTTGAAGTGACGTACGTTCTCCGATTAGGTTCTGGAGAAGATGCGCCAAGATGATGAATTTCATCGCAAAATCATCTTCAGTGATGAAGCTCATTTTTGACTCAATGGGTTCGTCAATAAGCAAAATATGCGTTATTGGTCGGGGGAAAATCCACATGTGCTTCATGAATCACCACTTCATCCACAAAACACAACTGTTTGATGCGGTTTGCATGCCGGCGGCGTTATTGGGCCATATTTTTTCGTCGACGATAACGATCGTCACGTTACTGTGAATGGTCAGCGTTATCGCGCCATGTTCACCGATTATGTTTGGCTCGAATTGGAAGATATGGACTTGGACGACATGTGGTTTCAACAGGATGGTGCCACAAGCTACACAGCACACGCTACAATCGATTTATTGAAGAGTAAGTATGGTGAGCGTGTTATCTCAAGACATGGGCCAGTCGGTTGGCCGCCTCGTTCGTGCGATTTAACGCCGCTTGACTATTTTCTGTGGGGCTACGTAAAGTCATTGGTTTATGCCAACACGCCGACGACGTTGGAAGAGCTCAGAGCCAACATTGAACGCGAAATAGCGACCGTTTCGGCCGAAATGTGTGGCCGAGTCATTGAAAATTGGGACCAAACGTGCAACGCGCAAACGTGCCCGCGGTGGCCATATGAACGAAGTCGAGTTCCATTCATGAATTTTTTGATTGTACTTCAACCCGATAATAAAGTTTTTGAAATACCTCAAATGGTTTGCGTTTTATTTAAAAAAAAAGTTGTCAAACCCTTCTTGGAAAACCCTATACTAATGGCAGAAACTTCGTTGATGACTTTGTTTTTTATAAGAAATACTACCCTTTATAACTGTATTTAAGTGAAGTTGATATCTTGTTAGGGTCTTCAGATATCAATTTTCTAAGAATATTCCACTTTTCTTGCCCATGCTAATTTTTGACTTTGAGGTCGCTTTTCTCCAGTGCGTTTAACTATTTTTTTTTCTTATGAACTTAACATTATTAAAAACAAAATCATCAATAAATTTGCAGAAAACCCCACCTTTGTTAGGCCACTTCTCGAATATGCCAGCCAGGTATGGGCCCCTTACTATGAAAATCATACGACTCTTCTTCATATCGAAGGTGTCCAACGCAGATTCCTGCGATTCGTTCTGCGCTGGAACCCATGGGCCGACCACTACATCCTTCTGCCCTATGATGACTAACTCAAATTGTTGAGTCTAATATCTCTCGAAAAACGTGGCGAATCCACCAATATTATCTTTATACACCAGCTCTCAACCGGCACTATCAACTGTCCCTCACTGCTGGATCAGATTTTATTTAATACCAACCCCCGCAATATAACGTCTGTCTCTCTTTTTCGTCCAAATGACCATACTCGCCCAGCAACGTAAAAATAATGAAACTAATCAATTCTTTCGTTCTGCCCATCATACTGTACGGAAGTCTTTAGAAGTTCAGATTCATCGTCCTCAAGAAAATTAAATCTTGCATCTAACAACTGTGCAAGATACCACATATCAATTTTCACCAATCAAATCGTTGAGTGTCCATTGGACGCACTCTTGAAATATAAGACTGTTCTCTCATTCCACAAAATTGTTTACTATAAAATACCGAATTACTTGTTCGTCAAAATAAAATTCGTTCGCTCTCAAAGAACCTTCAAAATACTCGTAATACCTCGCAGACAGGAATTTCTGATGAGCAGCCGCAAATTTTTGAAGTATGCAGTTCACCTCTGCTACGGTAATATCAAAACCACTTTCAGAAAGTCACTCGATTGACTGCAAACTACCTCCCTAAATTATGTTTTGCGTATAAGAAAGCGCAGCATCAACAACAACATCATCTTTAATAGGGCTCATGTTTAATAACCTCCAAAACATTACCTTCATCCTCAAATCAGCTGGAAGTTTTAGAAAATCACGACTTCTTCACGACGTCATAGAAAACAACTGTTAATTGAATTGAGAGTTTAACAACACATACTCGTGCTCGCCTACAAAGTGCATCCTCGCTTAAACGAAAAAAAACAGCTGTTTGACACTTACATTAACGGGTTATACGCAGTTAGAATTTTCAAAAAATTGTTTTTTTTTTGTATTTTCATAATGTATCTGACTTATTCCCTGAAAATTTTAAATCGATCCGGTAAGTACTTTTCGAGATATACGCACATTTGTAAGAACGTCTCGGACGGTTAAAAAAGTAAAGGCGGAGTACAAATCGCAGTAGCAGCTGCTCTTTTCTTTCTTTGTGTTCCCAGGTATTCGCTATGAATAGACCATTTTGTTCCTGATGACTAACTCATGTTATTTTTTGTACGAAACAAGTGAACTTCATTTCAAACAGTTCTGCCACGTTGTACAGTACATTGTGTTCAATTTTAACTTTCTGTTCTCAGTTTTGCGTTTTTAATTCAATTAAATTGACTTTAAATCTGAATTAAAATGCCACGCAAGCGTAGTAGAAAAGCAAGAGCAACTGGAAAAGTATACTCATCATGATCTAAAATAAGGAAAAATATTCAATCCAAAAACAGCTGAGACAGATGAAAGCAGGTTTGATGAGTCCGCGAAAAAATTTAAACTACAGAGGGAGATTTCCTGTGATTCTTCTATTGAATATAGGATTTTGATCTTTATAACACTGTTTACAGCAATAAGTGATTTTGTGAAGTGTACAACTTGGACGGACAAATAAAATTTGAAACAGCTTCACAACGAGGTCTTGGTTTCAAAGTGTGTGATAAGTGTGAGTTTCATGCCATAAACTTCAGTTCTTTTGTCACCGAGAAAAAGGAAGCAGAGCGTGTCATTATCTCTTGATAGACAAAATCAACTCGAGGTACTAGAAGCTGCTGATGCTACAGAGGGTCCATCTTATGGCCCTGAAACAGATAACTCCATGTAAGTAAAAAAAAAATGTATTCATGTGTTAACTTCTTCCGAAACTTTAAACGCGTTTTTCTCAAAACTATATTTTCGAAGTCGGTGATCAAGATTTCTAAAAAACGGCTAATCCGATCGGTCTGAAATTTTAACAGATATATTTCTCAGTTATTGATCGAAGGACTAAGATTTCGGATAATTATTTATTTGTCTAAATAATTTACAAAATCAATTTATAAAATATTTAAATTGAAGACTTCAGGGCAGCAAGGCCATTTGAAGTCGTTTTTGATTTGAATAAACAAAAGACGAACAAAAAAACATTTACAATTTAGAGTTTTACTCGTACTTTGATTATTTTAACAAAAGTGCTACGTTAATTTATATATCACTGAATTTATTATGAAGTGTTGTGGCTGATTTGATGTGCTGGATTGACTTAATGCTTTGTGGATTTAATAATTCAGCCAGTTGCTGTTCGTTGCTTAAGACATCGTCTTCATTAGTTATTTTCGATACAGGACACTCTACCAGGATATGCCAGATGGATAGTTCTACCTGACAGAAATCGCATTTTTCTGGAGCATCTCTTGTGTAGTAGCGCCTACTAGTGAAGAGTGTTTTTCCCAACCTTATGCGTAGCAGTTTAATGCAGTTTTCTCTGCTTAGTTTTTTGTTGTATGGGGTGCGTTTGTGATGTGACTGGAATGTACGCAAAAATGTTTGACTATTTTCCCACGAGGAAGCTATCTCTTTGTCTAGGGCTGCTTTAAAGTATTTTTTGATGGTGTGAGTTGAATTTGGGATCTCCACTGTAAGTGGGAGGTTAAATGTTTCTTTAGCAGCGGTGTCTGCATCATGGTTGCCCTTGATACCCACATGGCCTGGTACCCAAGCCAAGATGATATCTTTGCATGAGTAAAGCACGCTTCTAATATTTTCTAATGATGCCGATTTATTGAACTCACTTTTTAGGCCCATTAGTATGCTAAGGTTATCCGTGAATATCAGTTTCTTTCCCGGGCGGTTTTTAGCTAGGTTCAGACATTTTTCGATAGCAGTTAGTTCTGATATATAGGATCCGGTCAGCTCGGGAAGTAGTCCTTGATGGATTGTTTTCGTCCTATCACTAGAAATTAATTCCACTACTGCATATGACGAGTTAGAATCCTTAAATGATCCATCCGTATAGAAGATTTGATCTGCTTGAATCTCGGCAATCATCTCGTTATGGAGCGCTTTGTATTCTTGATCAGTTGTGTCTTTTTTCCTGTAGTTGGCTAAGCTATTATTGATTGGGAGCGTATTTCTTTTCCAAGGTGGTGGAGAATTCAATGTTAGCGAGTCGTTGGCTGTGACTGAACTTGGAAGAAAAACTTCTATCGATGACAATAAGGACGCCATATTACGTATTGCGGAAATAGTGCCCTTCCGAGGTTTTTCCATCATAAGTGCTTCCTTTGTTGCAGTATGGAGTGGGTGCAATGAGTTTCCCAGAGCTTTGCTTATAAGACCTACGGATCTTATCCTTCCAAGCTGTACAAAAAGTAGGTAGTCAGCTTCTCTTCGAAGCGCTATTATTGGCGAAGTTTTTAGAGCGCCTGTTGCTGTGCGAAAGCATTGGTTAATAGCAGCGTTGGCACTTTCAACGTTTTTCTTGGTGGTCCACATGAAAGTCGTCAAACCATGTTGGAGAGATCCCATTACCAAGGTTTTAGCTAGTAGGGTGGCGGTCTCAATGTGGGGTCCTTTCCTTTTTGAGCAAATCATTTTCAGGGCATTATTGCGTAGTTTAAGTTGATTTATTGTCTTTTTTATTTGCAAATTCCATTTTAGATTTCCAGAAAACAGAACACCGAGTATCATCAGCTCTCTTTTGAGTGGAATTGTGACATTCCGCAGGGTCAGGGGTAAACATATGCATTTTCTTTTTCTACAAATGTGGATGGCTTCTATTTTGTTTGGTGGGACAGAAGCTCCCCTTTTTTGCTCCCACTGAAATATTGCTAAGTCCGTAGTCTTCAACAGTTGGTTGACGTGGTTTGGGTCTCCTGATGCTAGTGTATAAATGTTGTCTGCGTAAACACCGATAAACTGTAAGCCATATTCGGGGCTAGCAAGCCGACGTATTAATGAGTCGATATAGGCATTGTAAATGATTACTGAGAGTGGAGAGCCTTGTGGGACACCATTCTCTAGTTGGACTATAGAGGACATAAAGCCATCCACATTTACCTGAAATGTTCTTCCTGACATAAAAGATCTAACAATCTTTAAGATTTTATTCGGAATTCCCCATGCATGAAGTTGTTTGATTGCAGCGATAAGTGTCACCCTATCAAAAGCCTTTTCAAGGTCAGCCGACATAATAACACTATGTTTTCGCATAGATAGATTTTCCGCTAATTTTTCCTCTAAAAGGTGTAAGAGGGTTTGCGCCCCTCTATTTGGCCTAAATGCGTGCTGTGCAGGATGTATCTTTTTCTCTATTTCCAGGCTGATTCTTCTCGCAATGATTTTCTCAAAAATTTTGGAGAGAACTGGAAGGAGTGATATAGGCCGATATTCTTCGAAGGAGTGACATGTCCGAGATTTTTTGGGGATGGGCTTTAGTTGCGCTCTTTTCCAATCATGTGGAAAATTGCCAGTATTTATAATGTTGTTATACAACGTGCATATTCTAGTTTTTAAGTTTCCGTCGCAATGTTTTACCATATTGTACGTTATTTTGTCATTTCCCGGTGAAGTTCCTTTTGCGGTATGGATGGTAAAGTCTAGCTCAGTTGGTGTTATTTGTTCGGCAAGATGTCCAGATTGAATTGGCAGAGAAGGTAAATCATTGATTGAAAAGTTTTGTTTACAAGTAATCAAGTTTTCCGGGTAGTTGCAATCAGAACTATAGGATTTCCATAACTCTGCGAAGGTGTTGGCTATTATTTCTGGATCATTGATCAGTGTTTGGTTTGATAGCATATGGGGGAAGTTTTGTGGCGGCTTTGAAAATCGAAGTGATTTTATTATATTCCATAATGTTTTGAGATCTAACGTTGGGTCCGTTGTGTTCACAAAATTTTCCCACGATGTCCTCTTTGACTGTATTGATTCCCTTCGAAATTTTGCAAAAGCTTTTCTATAAGCAATGCAATTTTGTGTGGTGGGGTTTTTACGTAGTTTTACCCAAGTTTTGTTTTTTTCATCACGAAGTTTAGCAATATCTTGTGTAAACCATACTGGATTTCTTTTGTTAAAATTCGGAATTTTCGTGGTTGGTATGCATTTTGCTGCGGTGGCTCTTATGATTTTTTTTACTTTGGCAGCTTCCTGGTTGGTATTGGAAGAGACCGGTGTTTCAAGTGATATTTTACACGAAGTTGATTTAAATAAATCCCAGTTTGCTAACTCCTCCTTAAATCTGACACCCATTTTTTTTTTACAGTTTGTTCCTGGTGTTCGAATTATTATAGGCATATGATCGTTACCCGTATCTACTACCTCCCACTGTAGGGAAGGTGCGATGTCTTCGGATGCGAAGGTAACGTCAACGGCTGTGTACGTATTTTTGGTGCTGAGCAGCGTAGGTGTCCCATCGTTAAGGATTACTAGACTATGCTCGTTTGCAAATTCTTCAAAAATGGTGCCTAGGGAATTTGTTGCATTGGAACCCCAAAGAGTGTTAGCAGCATTAATGTCTCCTAAAATAATGTGGTGGCTATTATAAGTGAAAGGAATTTCATTGAGAATATCAGGCGTTACTGAGACTTCATGTTCTCTATAAATATTTGTTATAAGCAGGGGTTTTTTCGTTTGTATTGTTATTGTTTGATAGAGCAGGTTAGAAGTGGACAAATTATGTGAAGTGACGGGTATATTGTTCTTAACAAGAATACCTATACCTGACTTGGAATACTGATAAGCTTTGTTGTGGGGAAAACTCTGGTAGTTTTTCATGTTAAAAAATTTGAGACTTTTGGCGATTATATGTGTTTCTTGTAGTGCTATTATGTCTGGGTTGTGCTTAGCGATTAACAGTTCTAGGGCACATTTGTTATTGATATATCCTTGTAGGTTCCATTGGAGGATTGAGAGATCAATTTCCAACGGAGCCATTATTAATGTATATTATTTTCTTTGGAGGAGTGTTTTGGTGTGTTATTGATTTTTTTTTCGAGTGATTTCGAATGAGTGAGAAATAGATTGTTTGAGAGGTTTTGTTGTTGACTATTATCGTGCATGGTTGTAGAGAGATCGCAGTTGGTCCCAGTCTCTACATCCATTGAGGCAAGTTCTGTTGACGTTGATGGTTCGAGATTGCGGGTTTCTTTGGTCATTGTTGATTGATTACTGTTGTTAATGTTTTCTTGTTGTTGGTTTTGTTTGAGCTTAGGTTGCGAGGTTTGTTTGATTGTGATGGGGTTTGTTGGGTTCGTAGAGAGTTTGATCGGATGCTGAGCGAACTTGTTAGAAGTTGTGTTATATTGTTCGATTTGTGGTTGTAATTCGGTCCGGAACTTTGTTGAGGAAGTATTTTCAGTATTAGATTTTGAAACTATTATTTTTTGTGCGTTTGCTATCCGGTTTTTTATAATTTCAGCCATTGTCGGTTTACCTGTGTTTCGCTGTTTTGGAGCTGGAAGTTGGTGCAATGTAGGGCTGTCTTTATAAATTTGCCAGGCTTCTCTGACAGTACAGCGCCGATCAGCTTTAATTTTGTTCACCGATTTGTGTCGAAGAAACGCTGGGCATCCGGGGTCGTATGACGTGTGAGTTTCTACGTTGCAATTCGCACAGAAAATTCGTGGGCAGGTATCATGCGGAGGTGGGAGGCAGCATTCCTTACACAATGCCGAGTTGTTGCAGCGATTTTTTGTGTGGCCAAGTTTTTGGCAAAAAATACAGCGCATTGGATTTGGGATAAATTCCTCAACTTTGCAATTAAGCCAGCCAATTTTGATTTCATTCGGTCGTCGAATCAGATCAAACGTAATTATTGCTGCTCCTGTGGGTATGAGGTTACCGTTTTCTTTTTTCATCATTTTTCTGACTTCGATAACCTTGAATTTCTTGAGCTCAGATAAAAGTTCTTCTTCTGATATGTCAATAATATATCTCGAATATATTCTGCCCTGAACTGAGTTGAGATTTGCATGATAGGTTATTTTTACAGGAATCAAGTCGATGAACTTAGCTTTCAGGAATTTTTCAGCTATTTGCAAGTTAAGAACTTTTACTAGTAAGTCGCTATGACTATGAACTATGACTAAGCTATGAAGCTTTGACCTCTAGCAATTCTTTTGATATGAATTCCAGACCGCGATTTATCTGGAAGGGGTTGTACGAAGAAAGTGGTCGTAAGGTCTCTCCTATTTTTTCGGTACCAGAAATTACAATAAAGCGAGGAAGGTTGTTATCGTTGTTAATTGTAGGTAAAGGCACATATTCTGTTTCATGGCATTTTCTTTTTTTATTTTTTTTACTCCGGTCTAACACAAATTGGAGAAGGTTAAACCGGTTACTGTCTAGAGGGGGTGTCCCTCCGCCCATTTTAAATTAATCGTATCCAGTTGTATATGTCTATACTCAGTTGTCAAAGGTTGATGAGAATTTAAATCTTTGAATCACTTACCCCGAGGAGTGAGTGCAGGAGAAGATTATAGACGAAAAAAAAGAAAGAAAAATCACTACAAAAAAATTCTTTGCACAATACACGTCTGAACGAAGCAATTGCTTGACATTTTTCCATTTTCTTAAACAATTTGACGTGGCAATTTTGGTCGAAAATTAATTTTTTTTCTTTGACGAAGCCGTCATTGTCAAAAATAAAAATTTCTATCAATATCTAACCCGGAGATATCGTGATCACCGCCGAACACATTTTTTTAAAGGACCTTCAGGAGATCGCTTGCAGGAACACACCAAATCAATATTTTCACAATTCATTAGTGCCATTATAAACTTAGATGTTGCCACTAAATGCACCTATACTTTTTGTTTTTGTAAAATAAAATACCTTTTCAGAAAAAAATTATAAAAAAATGTCTTTTTTCGTCCTTGCAACTGCGTATAACTCCTTATATTTGGATCTCAGTATATCCCCGACGGAAAAAGCCTTCTGCTCGAGTGCTCCGGTGACCTGCATGCTGCTATTGTTGCTTCACACTGATGACATAAAATGTTTTTAGTGTCTTTTTATTAGATCATTTTATCTTTTATATTTATAATTTTTACTTTTTATTTTATCAAATTCGTTTACTTCCTTTATCTACGAGTATCATCCCTAATTTTCCAGTTCTATACACCTTCTTTCCTTTGAGCTATTTTCATTGATTTCTAACTCTTTTTCCTTATTGCTTTTTTACTATGTGTTATTGTTCTCTTAATAAGGGCTTTGAACTTATTTGTGTCATAGCTTTCTTCTTTTGTAAGTGAACAGTATTGTCTCATTAAATTATGAAAATAGTGTGAAGGAAAACTCCACACGTGCTATGATTAATGTGTTGTTCAAACATCGGAAGGGAGGTTTGTTACCTTAACGCAAGAAGTCTTTACATGTATAAAGCAGACTATTTGTACTATCTGTTTTTGAACTCTAATATTGATGTAATCTGTGTTTGTGAGACCCGGTTCCGACCTGACATTCTCGATTTATTTTACTCCTTATCTAATTATACTCTATACAGAAATAACTGAATTACTGACACGATAGGAGAAGGAGTGCCAATGTGTGTTATTTCTACAAATGCAAGGTTCTTGACACGTCAAAAGTATCAGACATTGAGTGCCTAATAGTAAATGTTTCTGACAGCTCCAATAAATATTTAGCATCTTGAGCTTGTAACCCGAATAGAAGCTGCTCTCCTCTGCTCGTTTTTTATGCTCTCTTTGAAATTTCCGCGTTATATCAGCACATTTATTATGACTGGCGACTACAACGCCGATCTTTAAAAAAAATGATTCCAGTGCTTTTCAAATCAAAGACCTGGGTTCTTCTTTTGGACTCCATATCGCAAATAACTGCAATCTTATGCGGTTTTAGGACAAAGCCAACCCCAGCCTACTTAACCTTATAATTGTTTCTAGTTCTTTATCTGTTCTCCTTTTTAACCAACTCTCTCTGGATGATATCTCTTGCCATGGTCTTCTCTTCTGTACTTACAACATTGACTTATCTTACCGTTCTGTTCTATTATTTTTCATATACAGCGGCTTTAACACTATTGACTTATCGAAATTACATTCTGCAATTAGTTTAGCTCCTTGGAATGGTTGCAGGCGAAGTGTGGATCCAAACGAAAAACTCGGCTACTTCAACCATATCTTATGGAAACTGTTTGATTTTTGTATACCTGCTAAAGCTGTAAGGGTTCACAATAAAAGCTGTCCTAAGTTTGCATGTGAAATTATTGCCCAAATTAAGACGCGAAACAAGCTCTACAAAAAATGGAAGCACAAGTCCTCCCCCATTAATTTGTCTGCTTATAAAGAAGCAACAAACAATCACCAACTCTCAAATCATTACGGGTCCATGCTTGATATCATATTCGATAAAATCAGTGAGCTTAATGATGAATTCACCACGAATAGAACAGTGTTGAATGATTTAGAAAATCTCATTGGAACAGTATGCCACAAAATTGTTGCTCTTCCAAACCATCTCCCACCATACAACAGTTACAATACTTCCATTTTGGCAGAATTATTACAAACCGAAGCCGAATCATTGCCACATCCAGTGCCGACAACCCTAGCTCCAAATCCTCGCAGATCCAAAAATCTTATGGTAATATAATTGCTCCAACGCCAACCCCTCCTGTCGGCGTCCAACGGAAACTTGTTACACAATTTAACACTACGTGGGACACCTTCAGAGTGGCAAGGCAGGCTAGACCGACTCCGCACAACGAATCAGATGTTCACCACCCTACTCATCAAAGTTGCTCCAAATTATGCAGTTGTTGCTTGGATTTCTGAATTTTTCAAAAAGAGTTATGGCATCACCATCAGCCAATGCACAATATTCCCAACATCTCACCACAAAAACAAACTAAATTTCAAAATTAATTTACCGGCTAAATACGAATGATTATTTGTTAACTCATCCAACACCAACCTCAAGCGAGGAAATATGCGGGTCTCCAAATGGACGGATCAAGCAGCCAACAAAAACGTAAAAAAAAACGAAGCAAGGTTTCATCAAAAGATAATTATAAATCGCCCAGATCCATTCCCCATCCACATCCTAAACCTGACCCCAACTGGAGTCTTAAAACCAATATATTTCCCAATTGTTCGCCTTCCGTTTATATCCCTAAGCAACCCCCTTCACGTATCTCCACAAAAGCACCCCTGCCCTTCATACCGTCACTGTTCAACCACCCACAACCACTCGCACGAATGCTAACAACTGTTTTCCCAACTTCGACCTTACACAGAAGCCAAACACCCAAACTTTATCAGCTCGCCTATCTTAAATCCCGCTTCTGCTCGCCTTCTCCCTCGGTTTCACGGGCCCCAGTTTCTATTTTTAATCCCCTCTTGCCGCCTAACGTTAAATTGATCCAAAAGAATGTAGACACCACAAAATGCCGTTACTCGCGCTCTAGGCTAAGGGATAAAAAGATATACGAAAATATACGTCTCTTTCTGGCATATCTTTACGACAAATCCGACTCTGTTTGCTTTGAGGAAAAAACGAAAACAAGTGTCATGGTCTCCATCCAACAGGAAGGCCTTCCTACGGATATAACTAGTTTCAGAAAGCTTTACAACAGATACGACGAAATCTTCGACACACCTCCTCAAAAGATTGCGGATGACCTTACTGCTTTCCGCAGCTATATATACTCTAAAAGAGTTTCTCACCTTCAGCGCAGCCGAGCTGACCACGACAAATTTTTTCGTTCCTAACTTGCCTTCTTTGCCTGCATCTCATCTCCACCCCCCTAAGAGGCTTGCGCTCTAAAACTCGTGTTGTCTTGTCTAAGTCACACGGTCTCTCTTTCGACGTCTATGCTCTTACAGAAACCAATCTGATCCCCGACGTACAGAGCCAGGAGCTATTGAAGTCTTCTTATAATGTTTTCCGAGATGAAGATCATTCTCTCCCTATGTTTAATGATCCTGCCATCCCTAAAGTTGATTCTCCATGTAGAGGTGTCCTACTTGCCATTCACAATAACCTCAACTCTTCTCTCATCGCTATCTCTTCTTCAGTTAAACGTGACTTTGTTTCAATTAAAATAACACTTCCCAACAGGTCCCTGTACGTTATGTGTTGCTACATTCTCCCAGCTCAACCTATTGAATCCTACATCCTTGCTATTAAAGCAATTGACCAACTAATTGACCTAAGTGATTCCATCGGATGATCACGATCAACGATCCTAAAACATTTTATCAATTCGTCGACTACAAAAGAAAATCAGACGGTTATCCCCCCTCTCTCTCGTTCGATAATATATCATCAACGGACCCACATATTATTGCCAACTATTTTGAAAACTTTTTTACACAGTCATTTGTAGACAACCTCTTCGTACCCGACTCCATCTATTTCAAGTACCTTCCCAATTTCTCCATTGGCCCTTCTCTCTTTTAACCTTTTGATCCCACACTTATCGAAGAAAAGTTACAACATCTCAATGATGAATTTGTATCCGGTCCAGATGGGCCCCCAGCAAATGTGCCTCCAATCTTTCGCAGCCAGTTTCCTCCCTCTTCCATCTGTCCCTCACACAAGGGGAATTCCCCTAAGTTTGGAAAACCTATTTCATAACCCCGGTTCAAAGGGATCAAAGAATTAATTAAAGAATTAACCAACTACCGTCCCATTGCTAAGCTTTCGCACATAGGTACCTAAAATGTTCGAAAGTTTTTTATATGAAATTCTAAGCTTTCAATGCAAGTCACTTATACCAACCAGTCAGCGCGTATTTCTAAAAGGTAGATCAACTACTACAAACTTAGTTGAATTCATATCTTTTGCGCTTTCAGCCCTAGAAAATGGCAACGAAATTGACGTTATTGCTACAGATTTCGCTAAGGCCTTCGGTAAAATATCACATCAATTGATCCTTTTCAAATTGTCTTCCCTCGGTTTTTACCTCATATTGTTAAAATGGATATATTCTTATCTGGAGAACAGTTACTATAGCGTTCGCTTTAAGTCAGCCTTCTCAACCCCGTTTTTAGCCACTTCTGGTGTCCCACAAGGCAGCCATCTAGGTCCCATCTTTTTCTCCTTCAAGAAGACCTCGATATGTTTTCTACTTGGTGTCTAAAAAATTGCTTTGAACTTAATGTCTCCAAATGCAAATCTATGACCTTGTCTCGTAAGTCCAATCAATCCCCCTCTCGACCAACCTGTACCCCAGGTTCAATCCCTACGCGACCTTGGAATTTTATACGATAGAGAGTTAAACTTCCGTTCGCATATTGATGAGATAATCCTAAAAGCCAACTCATCGCTCGGTTTTATCAAACGTTGGTCTAAAGAATATGCCAGCCAAGTATAGTCCCCCTTTCAGCGAATTCATATATCCCGAATCGAGAACATCGAGAACACTCGTGGGCTACTCTGGAGTGACCCATTTATCTTACCTCCCTATCGCGACCTCCTCAAACTTCTTAACCTGAATACCCTAGAAAAACGCAGAGACGTAGCTGACATTCTCTTCATTTATCGACTACTTTACGGTTCTGTGGGATGCGCTTCCCTTTGCAATTCTATTTCCTTCAACACTAACCCTCGTAATTTACGCTGTCCTCGTCTCTTCTATATCCCAACCCACCGCACATCTTATGGCTCTAACGAACCAATTTCCCGCATGCTCCGTAAGGTCAACTCAAACCTCCCCCTTTTTGATTTTAACCTGAGCACTTCTCGTCTTAAATTTGATCTCGTCCATTCCCTTACTTCCTAACCCTTAACTCTTGTTAATTTTTAAGTCCTAGTTTTTAAGTCAATTTAAGCTTGCATTAAGTGAAATAAATGGGGGCGTTAGTCCGCACTAAATTAAATTAATTAACTAAATTAAATTAAAATTAATTAATTAGAATTAAATACTTCACTTCCACCCAAACAACTATGGACTACGAGTAGCTTGCTCCAGATTTGTGTTCCTAACAATGTTAACTGTTCCTAACAATGTTAACAATGTTTGCCTTAACCGAAACTAATCTAATATCTAATAATAATGACGATTCTATAGGACGAGGTGTCCTTCTGGCAATCAAAATTCGGTTGAACCCTGAGCTCGTCAAAAAGTCATCTACAGCCAATTTCGAATTTATCTGTGTTAAAGTTACTCCCTCCAAACACAAACTCTATATTCTCTGTTGCTATGTTCGCCCCTCCCAACCAATACACAGTTCTTAGCTCGCGACTAATGCGGTTGATTCCCTCTTCGAAATCACAGATCCCTGTGATGAAATCATTGTTCTCGGTGACTTTAATCTCCCTCACCTCCAATGGACTCACTCGGACGAAGAATCCTATCTTGTTGCACAAATGCAACTTCTGACAAAGAAATCCTCCTCACAGATTGCCTCACAAACTCTGGCCTTTTTCAAATAAACTCAATTTCTAACTTCATGGGTCGGAAACTAGATCTGATCTTTACATCCGACGCAACGAACTGTCTTGCTCTCGAGTGTGAACTTCTTCTTTCGAAATTAGACCGTCTCCACCCACCTCTCCTCGTTATTTACTCATATGATAACAATAATTCCTTGAGCCTTTCAGAAACTCCCTTCCATTTCGATTTCCGTAAAACCAATTACACTAAGCTCAACAATCTTCTCAAAAATGTTGACTTTAGTTTTCTTCATAACAGTAACTTAACCGCAGATTCTGCTGTAGCTATCTTCTACGATAAGATTTTCCACTGTATAAGGCAAACTACTCCTTTTATTCCACGCAGAAATCCTTCGTCATCTCCTCCCTGGTATAATAAAGAACTTCGTACACTTCGTAATAAGAGAAACAGGTTATGGCAACAATACGTTAAATCTGGTTCTGACTTTGACCAACAAAGCTACCTCCTAGCTTACAATCACTTCTCCCAACTTGCTGAATATCGTTACCAAAGATATCTCACCCAAATGCAATCTTCCATCGTCTCAGACCCTAAAAGATTCTACCAATTTATTAACACAAAAAAAAATCCGATTGCTATCCATCAACTCACAAATTTTGTAATATGTCTTCCGATGACCCAACAACCATCGCTAATCTATTTGCGAACTTCTTCAGTCAATCGTTTTCGGCCCAATCTGATGACATCGATCCTGAATACTTTTCTTACCTGAACAACTGTTGTCAAATATCTCCCTCGTCAGTTGAAATTACTTCAGCGCAGTTACTAGACAAAATACATAAACTGAAAGACCATTTTTCCCCCGGTCCTGATGGATTGCCCGCAGTTGTCTTAAAAAAATGCGCTGATAATCTAATTAATCCCCTCACTAGTATTTTCAAACTATCTTTGTCTGAAGGGCTCTTTCCTCATCTGTGGAAAAGCGCTTTTATTACACCTATTCACAAAAAAGGATCAAGGCATGATATCTCCAATTATCACCCCATTCCTAAACTATCCTGCATCCCCAAGGTTTTTGAAAGTATTGTTTATGATGCACTATATTTTCAAGAGTTCACTATGCGAACTAGAACAAGGGAAAGAAATTGATGTAATCGCCACGGACTTCAGTAAGGCCTTTGATAAAATCTCGCACAAGTTAATTTTATTCAAACTCAAAGCTCTTGGTTTCGAACCTAGACTGACCTCTTGGATTAATTCCTACATTAAAAAACGCTCCTATATTGTTTATTTTCGTTCCCACTTTTCTGACCCAATTCTCGCCACTTCGGGTGTTCCACAAGGTAGTCATCTCGGTCCATTAATTTTTATTTTAACTATTAACGATGTTGTTAACGTCATAAAGTACTCCCACATATCTATCTATGCCGATGATATGAAAATCTATAGACAGATCTCAAGTCTCTCTGACTCTCAACCTTTACAAGATGATCTTAATAGATTCTCGACATGGTGCCATAAAAACTTTCTCGAGCTCAACATAGAAAAATGCCAAGCCATTTCTTACTCCCGGAGGCGTTTGACACTTCGAACCCGCATCTACTATTTATCAAACCAAAGAGTAGCTGTAGTTACTTCAATACGGGACTTGGGTGTCATTTGTCATTCACAGCTTAATTTTCGCAACCATATAGACGCCGTAATTAGGAAAGCTAACTCCGCTCTCGGATTTGTTAAACAATGGTCAAAAGAATTCTCCGACCCCTATGTCGCCAAATCCCTGTACACAACCTTTGTTCGTCCACTTCTCGAGTACGCCAGCGAAATATGGTCTCCTTACTATGATGTACATATTCTGCGCATTGAAGCTGTCCAACGTAGATTCTTGCGTTTCGCATTACGCGGGCTACCATGGTCTGACCACAATATTTTACCCCCCAATGTAAGTCGATTAAAACTACTCGGTCTCCTGTCTTTGGAAAAACGTCGAGAGTCCGCCGATTTTGTCTTCATACACAAACTCTTAACTGGTATCATTGACTGTCCCACAATACTCTCCCAAATCCCAATCAATACCAACCCGTGTCATTTGAGATCTGTCTACCTTTTCCGTCCGAATAATCACAGGACAACTTATGGTCTCAACGAGCCACTGTGTCGTATGCTACGTGAAACAAATCGGGTACGTCAAGTGTTCGATTTCCACTACAGCAGCCCAGCCCTCCGAAATTCCCTAAATAACCATTTTTCCCGTCTATAGACCTTATAAGTCATAGTTGTAAGTTTAGTTTGTTAAGTTATACGAGTATGTTTGTATTAAACATTTCCAATAAGCCGTCCGGGGTAAAAAAAAAAAAAAAAAAAAAAAAAAAAAAAACAGTGTACGGTGTGACCTATGTACATCCTAATGTTCTAAATATTTCCAAATATAATTAGGCATCTAACTCACATATTCAACCACTGCATTACGACGCCCATATTTCCCCAATCTTGGAGAATTGTTAAAGTCACTCCGGTTGCCAAAAAATCGAATGAAATCACATATGAGACTATAGGCCTCTCATCATATTACCGTGCATATCTAAGGTAATTCAAAAACTTGTCTTCGAATAGGCACCTTGGTGCATCCCAATCTGGTTTTAGAACAAACCGTAGTTGCTCTACGGCCATTATTAATATCTTAGATGATACCTATACGACGTGATTTTGATAGAGGATTTGTGACATTACTTTGTCAACTTTACCTTTCGAAGGCCTTCGATAAGGTAAACCCTGATATTCTCTGGTGGAAGCTCCCAGCCTTTTTGTTTCAGCGATCCGTCTGTTAAATTTATTAGGAATTATCTGTCCAAAAGTTAGCGAAGGGTTGTCACTGGAGGGAAATCTGCAGACCTTAAAATGATAGTACTATTTTGTGCTTTGATAAATGACGGCAAAAAAACTGCAATATATGTACTTTTATGCTGACGATGTTCCATTTTACCTGGCCCATCCCATGACTGAGATTGAGGAGCTCGCCTTAAAATTAGATGAAAATTTAGCTCTGACCCATAACTGGTAAACGTACTATTGCTTAACCCTGCTAATCGTAAATAGGTTCCCCTATTTCCCAGACTAGTACCTGACCTTTGGCTTTCTAACACACCTCTATAGCTTGTAGAATTACTCGGTTTTGTCATTATCATTCTGCCTATCTATTGATGCTTAGGTAAGCTCTGGCTTACTGTTATGACTTTTATTGTAAATATACTTTTATTGACTCTCTTTCGAAAACTATAAGTAGCTTTTAATGACGCTATGCGATATGTTTATGGGCTCCGCAGATACGACTATATCTCCCCTCATTCCAAAAGTGCCCGAAATTGCATTTACTTGCATCGAGTTATTAACCTTAAATCCGCACCGTATTTGTTCAACAAAATACAATTTGAGCGATCACTAAGAAGTTTGCCAAAAACATAAAATAATTCGACCTCTTATCATCTGATATTAGTAGATCTCCATCATCTTCTGTTCTCCAACTTAAGGTAAGATCACGTGGTATAGCAGAGGTTCTGCTATAGGCTAAATGGACAAAAATGTTCGATGCGAGCTACCATTAAACCTCACATAGCCTAATGTAGCGCATAAGATTCTTAGCTCGATGTAGAAAGTGGTATGTGAGATGCAGCTTAGATTAATTCCATTTAATGTCGTCTATTTTTATCCAATGTTCACAATTGCAATGTCATTATCCCGAGTATAATAACCACTATCTTCCCAGATTATGATAGGCAATTGTCGCGAAATTAAATCCCAGAAAAGTGTTCAGTATCATACATAAATGAATCAAGAGGCTTTTTTTCAAAACGCTTAAGATAAATAAGACTGTGGGCAAAAGAAGGCATTTTATCAAATTGCAAAATCTAAACACAAGTATCATGCCAATTGAAGTCGACCTGCCAACTTAGCTCTACGACTTGTAATGGTCCTGTTGAAAAGCATTTTATGTTTCCAAAACTCAAAAGCAAATCGTTTAAGTCACCCAACTACGGTCTATTCATCCTTTTACCTCGGATTGTGTTGAACAAAATTCAATGATGCCCATCTATTACTATTGAAGGTATTTTAAAAGTATCACTAGTACAGAATAACCTGCCAAGCGACTATACCTCAAAATAATTTTTTTTTCTATTTACACAGATCTCCTATAGGAGGATGCTGCTTGCCGTGACTCATCTCTCTGTGGAACACCTGGCATGTCACATTCAGTATTCCACAAATACATCAAATGCCTTAAACCAGTCACCGATGAGAGGTACACAGTGACGGGGTGGCTGTTGCAATATGCCAATTGGGAGCAATAACAAACATGAACGAGAATTCCAAAGAAGGGCTCAGGGCAAATCTTGAATAAAAAAAAACGATCGAAACCTTTCCATTTACGTAGGTTTTGCAGCTTTTCCTTCGTTGTTGGCGGTTGGGAAACAATCGTTTTTGGCATCTAGCCAATAGTCATCACCATCCTCATTGTATTCGTACTTTGGTCGTGTTGAAATTCCCGTGCTCGACCTGACGTGCACTACTGGGTGAGCTGTGACGTATGTCTTACTCATGTTGCAGTAGCATAGAATGAAAATGATATTCGGAAGGTACAACGAAAATAATTGTATTCTGTGGTACAATTTTGGCTAGAGGCATGGGAATACATCAATTGTAGCACGTCCTGGTAGATGCCATTAAGGATAGCAACCACATTGTTGGCTCGATGTGGTTTGTTTGCAGCGTGCACGCAAACGTGTTGCAGAGGCATGTTTGTAATATACTGACAAATTCTTTAAATAAAATTTCGTTATTTCGAGATCCAATTCAATCAATTTGTAGTTTTCCATATTTGGAGCTCCTAACATCTTATTTTTTAGCATACAAAATGTATTACTGCACAACAGATTACCTTTGCATATCTAGACAATATTGATAGTAAACATGACTGGCTGATAAATAGCTATAACACTGGCAAAAAATATTTTGGCGCTTCTTGGCGTTTTTCATAATTGAAAATTTAAAAGGACACATGATGTAATCGAATACCAAGACTGCCATCGAGGAAACGGTTTTAAAACACAAAACTCAGCGGGAGAAGCTATACTAAACTCATGTAAATCATATGGTCTAATCACAAGTAAGTGTGGCTCTTAATTACATACATACTGCAGCGGTTAGAACTAAATCCAGATATAGAACCATCTCTGCTGAAATACATGACAAGATGATCTTTGACGAACCTTAGTGTAGTCGCTGCCGAAAGAAAGTGGTTGCTGGATCATGTACGGGAGCAAGTATTGAATCGGGTATTAGAAGATATACCCTCACAACCTACAAACAGCAATAGAAAAAGTTGAAAGTCGAAGCAGATGTTAAAGAAGCTTGTATGTGGTATATTGAAAAAAATCATAACATCGGTGATACATTTCCTTGCACGTCCTGAGGACAAGAGGATCTGAAGTTCACTTTGACCTCTTTTTAATCTTTTAGATTTTTTGGTTTTAAGATTCAAATTGATTTCATGCTGTGAGGGCTAATCCAGCTCAAAGATGCTCCATAAGGAGAGGAAATGCGTCGAATGGAAAAATAACATCTGCGTGAAAACCCCCATCAATCACCAAACAATTCATCTCATGGCTACTGTTCACAAATATGAAAGAAGACTGAAGTTCAGCAATCAATTAGAATACTTCAGTGAAATAAATATATACATATATGTGTGGTTTGGATAAACTCTACGCCAAGAAGTACAACACAAACTTTATATAATACGAAGTATTTAACATGACTAAATTTATTATCTGGACTTCATCCATATTGTGGCGCCAAGTTATGTAAATATTTCCCTCTAGCTCTCGGATTCCAAAGTGACCAAACCGGTCATTACTGGAACATTAGGTCAGTGAAACCTTTCAGGAAAGAGAAGAGATGTATAAAGCAAAAAATCAGTTAACCGTTTGGAACCATGTAATGCGTGCAGAATGGATTTTGGAATATCACACTACAAACGTACCAGTGTATCTATTTGTGAATAAATAAAAAAAACTTATAAAAAGCGCCAGAAGTGTGTGTCAGACGATCGTAACACGAGCTTTAAGAAATGTCTTTACAGTCTATTTGCCATTGGTGCACAATCCGTGTTGTAGGAGGGGATCAATGTGTTTTTCAAGCTATTTCAATGACTTTAGACCTCGTCAATGTTCATTCTGAAAATCTAGAAAAATAGTTATCAACACCCATCTTGAACCGAGCATTGATCCAATCTTATTCTCGACGTCTCATAATGCATACTGCAAGTACAAATCAGAAAAAACCGCTCTGCATTCAATAATACGCATGATTAAAAGAAACTTCAGATTCAAGTATTATGCTATCGTGTCCTTCCTCGACATTGAGGGTATCTTCAACAATATCAAAGCGATAATAGAACAACACCCGGTCTGGAAATTTAAGCTTGTTTAAGCGTGTTATTAAATCAACTTCTCACAAGAAGGTTTATCGACTCTGTGACAGAAATGTTTTTAGATCGATGGCATGTCAGTCGAGGCATATCGGTGAGGTGTTGTCTTTGTAAACTACTTAGAATTGTGGAAGAGGAAGACTATAAGATTTTCGTTTATAATACATAATTGTATCATTCCCATACGGCAAAGGCAATATCTGAATGCATGTAATTCCGTGTAAGTGAAAATTTGGTTGGTGCCCTGTTTCCAATTGTTATAAAGGCATAACACCTAAAACAATTTTCACTTCATAACTTTGTAATATTGACTCGGGAATTCAGAGGAGGTGTAGCAAATATACGTGGGCTAAGAAGTAATCACTTCTCTGTGTACGTTCGCGTCTATAAATATAGGCCAGATATCTTAGCACTTAATAAAACACAGGTATATCCAAGTCAAGTCCACACCTCTCATATCACTCAGATCTGAAGACACCTGGCTACGAACTAGTGCTATTATTATTTTCTCACCGCGGTCTCGCCATTTACCTGCTTAGTGATGTACGAGGGGCGTTCAATGAAGGAAATGCGAATTCAATTTAAATTGTTTTTATTTTTCCATATAATCTCCCCTAACATCAATGCATTTGTTACATCTTGAGATAAGCTTTTTTAAACCCTCAAAAAAATAAATTTCCTCTTTCTCTGCAAAATACCCATTTATTGCCGACTTGAGTTCTTCATCATCCGAAAATCTTTTTCCACGAAGACATTTTTTCAAATCCGGAAACAGGAAATAATCACTAGGGGCAAGGTCTGGACTATAGGGTGGGTGTTGGATTTCTTCGAAACCAACCGTGTGTGTGAACAGGAGCGTTGTCATGAAGAAGCAACACACCCGCTGCGAGTTTACCCCGTCTTTTCTTTTTAATTTCTTCCCGCAAATTATGCAAAGTGGAAGCGTAGGATGTGGCGTTGATGGTTTCACCTTTTTTTTGTACTCAATGAGCAAGATTCCCTTTGAGTCCCAAAAAGCTGTGGCCATGAGCTTCCCGGGAGACGGAGTCACTCCGAACTTCTTCGGGGGGTCTGTTCCTTTTTTATGCCACTGCATGGACTCTTGTTTGCTTTCAGGGTCATAGTGGTGGACTCATGTTTCGTCCCCAGTAACAATTCGATCCATAACACCGTCCTCGTTCTCACTACACATCTCCAAAAGCTCTCTACAGCATGCGATTCTCACTTTTTTCTGAGGTGCTGTGAGCATTCGTGGCACCCACCTTACACTGACCTTTGAAAGGTTAAGATGGTCATGAAGAATGGTGTGAATGGTACCAATTGAAAGCTTGGTGATCTCTGCCATCATTTTCACCTTTTATTCGGGCATCCTCAAGAACAAGTTTTTCGACTTCTTTGATGCTTTCTCCCGTACAAGCAGTATCCGGGGCGCCGGAGCGGTGGTCGTCTTCAACGCTCTCTCTGCCTCTCTTGAACTCACTTGACCACTTTTGCACAGTTGATAATGAAGGTGCGGAACCCTGGTAAACAGCCACCATCTCTTCATGAATAGTTTTTTGACTTTTTCCTTGCTTAGTGAGAAATTTAATTACAGCGCGATGCTCAATTTTCACCATCATCGTCTCAGTTGCCATTCTGTTTAACTAGACATAAAACGCGAGTTAATAATCACATTTATATGAAATTTTACATGAATGCACTAAAATAATAGTATTACTTGATAAATAAGTCAATTTATACATACAACCACAGCTTCACCCCGATACCGAGAATATGTTGAACGCCCCTCGTAGCTTACCAAACTTCACCACAATGTAACTCCTGCTCCAATCCAGAATTCAATTTCATGTGATTAAAATATTCCATCGCAGTAAGCAAATTATCCAAATTATGGCCAGAAAATCAACCTTTAACGACTTCGATGTGTTGTTTGACTTCATGCAAAGATTTTTATCCCTGTGTCCTCATACTGAAATCGTTATTACGGGTGGTTTTAAAGTATAGAATTGTGGGTGGCTTTATCATACTGGACAGACAACACCCGAAGGAAGGTGTGTTGAGATCTTCGCTGCGGAAACCAACTTGACCCAGGTTCTAGTTGAGCTCCTCCGCCAGCATCCTAGACTTGCTGTCAACTTCTCACACTGATAAGTACACTGTGTATGTACTTTCCCCTCTAGGCTCATCACAACATTGTGTCATATCAGCTAATTTATCGTACATGGACCACACTGTTAAAGAAAAGATTCCTAAAAGAAACATATGGCAATACGAGAAAGTCAATTGGAGCGGACTTACCACGTTGTTTAGAAATTTTAACTGGTCGTTATATTTCCTCGACAACGACGCGGATGCCGCTGCCGATATGATCGCAGACAGAATTCTCTTTGGACTGAGAGCTTTTATACCTCATTGGCTTAGGAGTATCAGGACAGAAAAATTTTCGGTCATACAAGAACAACCCGACAGAGAACAGAGAGGTGAGTTGCGTGGTTGAGGTGAGTGGTAGGGAACTCACTTCCCAATAAGAAGGTTCGGTGTTCGAATCTCAACCACACCCCAAATACATTTTTTCACTTATCTAAAACTAAATGAGATGAGTAGTCGACTAGAAAACAACACCAAGCGAACTGCCACTAACAATTTAGTCTCCCCATTAAATGTTGGATAACACCCGTCAAGTGAAATATAATTACTCAGCTCAAAAGTCTTTCTCTCTATCTCATTATCCAAAAAAAGGCGAAGACTGAAAAAAGTTAAAACAAGTCAGAAATGACTGCAATGCCTTTCTTGAGCGTAAAAACTAAGGCAAAAAATACTACAAGGTTCCAAAGCTACAAAAGTAACAATTTTGAGTTGTTCGTCAAAAGCATCAGAAATTCTGCCTCATCCTCCATCCCAATGCTCATTTACAATGATATTATAGATGGCAGTTTTTTTTTTAGACAAGGCCAATCCGCTTGGAAGGATGCACCTTTACTCAGCACTTCCAGATTGTGATTTGTGTACGCCTACACTTAAGTGTGTTGTATCTTCAATCTGATGAACCCACTTTCGCATTCATGTACTGGCAAGAGTACTTAAAGATCTTAATACACAAATCTGCTGGTCCCCTTCTTCTGAAGAGGTGTTCTTCTGGCAAACTACTGCGTAAGCTTTTCCATCAATCCTGCTCTTTAGGACTCATTCCGAGCAGATGGAAAACAGAATTTGTCCAGCCCATTCATCTTCTCTCTCCTCCTACAACCCATTGCACTTAAGTCCCTTCTTTCCAAGGTCATGGAGACGCTGATTAATCGTCAGTTATTGAAATATCTCGAAACACGAAAACTCCTCAATGACTGGCAGTATAGTTTTCGTAGCAATAGATCCATTGGTGATTATCGAAAATGCATGCTTTAAGGGTCGACGACTCCTTTCTTCAATGAACTAGAAATTACATTTCAGATCGTTCAACTCAAGTCTAGTTTCAAGTCTGGTTTCAAGTCTGATTTTTACAAAATACATGCTGGTGTACCCCAAGGATTCCAACAGATTGCTTTGCTGATTACAGTACAGGAATGGAAGCGTATGGTAAGGTAATTAAATTCAGTTATTAGCAGCATAATCCATTGGGGAACTATCAACAGGGTGGAATTTAATGCTTCCAAAACACAATGCTGTCTGCTGTCGTTAAAGCGAAATTTAAACACCCAGCCTAAATCATCTATGCACCTGCTGCTTAGATGGGATTCAAAACAGTGCGACAAAATTCATATGTGGTGCAAATATCTCTCAAACTCTCGTGTCTCACTTTCTTCTATCGCCATTTCTAACACCAGTACTCCATAGAAATCTCCAGTAGCATTCCACCCCTTCAAACTTTTAACCTTAATACTAGTCGCGATATGAGTACTCATCAGTACTCTTAAATATTGTGATTCCTTTCTAAGCCGTACAACTCTCTGAGTTGTAGAGCTCTGTCGAGCTCTTTATTTCCTAGTCATTGTAACATTCAAACATTTAAAACCAATGTACATCGGTACCTCCCTTTCTTTCCTCCCTAATTCATTTTAAGGGTACTAATAACCCATTAAGCGGGCGCTAATTGCAGAAAAAAAAGGCCTTTTGGCTGAAGTGATGTGTCATATTTATCAGTTTTAATGTGTTAGCACAGAAGACTATGCGGCTTCTTAATCCCTGAAAACGTTTATGAAATCGCCGAAGGTATTGTAATTATGTTATAAACCGTCGCCTATCTCTCAACGAGATGGTCACATACTCGTATTTCAAAATCCATATTTGCTGGTGTCTAGACGTCGGGATATTTCGAAGCCAATGAGCTAGTCAAAATTTGCACAGTCTAGCCACCACTCGCTATATGTAAGTAACGCTCAAGCTGAATGCGGTAGATGATATCAATTACAAGCGGTTAGAATTCATAACCTGCAATCTGACCGGGCGGTTCGATCACAGACGAACAAATAGGCTCTTGTATATGAAATGAGCACATCTGATCATCCCAATCAGCATCATCACAGGTCACTGCTTAATTATCGGGCAAGCAAATAGACTTAAATTCCATATTTTTGCAGGAGCTGTAAAGATGCAGAGGAAGAGAAAATCAACCTTCATCTGATGTTGAGATGGACTCTGAATAACTCCCTCTCTCCGTCAGAAAAAAAAACAAAGCACCCAAATGGTTTGACCTCGGATTAATTCTGATAATTTCAGATCCTCATATCCCCTTGGATACCTTAAAGGTAGAGTTTAAGGTGTGAGGACATTGAAGTCCTATTGTATCAAACCGCCTTTTCTCGATCCAATTAAATTAAATTTATTTTGTAAAAAGAAATGTCTCACGCAAAACGTCTACTCTTGATACTCAGGCATTGTATTGTGCACGTGAATTTGTGTATGAAAAGAGTTCAAAATATCTGTCGGATAGGATGGCCTTGATAACGTCTTAACATTTTTACTACAAAGGAGATAAAACTTAAAAGACTTAGGTAGATAACTGACCTATATCTCTCTATTCCTAAGGTCCTTGGTTGATTTATTTCGAATTTTTGCATAAAAACAGCTCTACCTCGTGGTTTTCGAGCAATACCCAGCTATTGAAAATTGGCGTAGGATAAACTTTTCCTGGACGCTCATAGTGCAGCTCTTCTGGAATTTTACCAAATATATGGGAAGTCATAACCACTGCATCGCTCCGACTGTGAAGGTAATGGAAACTTTCGAATATATGTATATTGCGAGTACATGAAATATTTTCGAACACAAAACTTTTATCGGCTCTATAAAATTGAGGCGATGATTTGTAAAGAACAACTTGTTCACCGGAGAATGGGCCAAATGGGCGATTGATTAAAAAGAAACTGCTGAAACTGAATTAGTAACGAACTATCAAGTCCAATACCAAAACATCGCTCAAAACTTAACAATTCGACATACACGTTGAAACACATATATGTGCATCATTCTTTCAGAATAAACTTTATTTTTCAACGACCTTACCATATCCTTCATACCATACATAAACCCGCAGCTCCTGGCCCAGAGATGTATTTCCCAAAGGCTCAATCACTCATCATAGATTTCAGAGGGCATCAGCAATGGAAATCATTCAACATTTTGTTGAATTTCAACAGCAGTCGCCCATATCCGTATTGCCATTGCCGCCAGTAGTGTGGTAAAAGTTATTATTGAACGAATACGAAATAACCTTGAGGTAAGGAGGTCTACATTGTACCTTCATACATTAATATACATAATATACACACACCCACACACAATCATTTTCAACTGTCCTTGGGGAAAAGGAGGCCAGTCAGTTTATTTCGGTGAAAAGGTATGAGCACGAGCATGTTTGGTTAAAAATAGAATTGTCTTTGGGGGCGAAATTGATGGCGGTAATGTTGCATGTTGGTGGTAAATTGCATGAAATTGGTGAGTTTCTGTTTCCTGAAGGTTGATCTGAGGAATTCAAATCCAAATGAGTAATATAAAAAATTATGAGAGAGACATATTACTCATATTTGCTCGTTGTTTCTGCTCAAGTCAAATTGGAAATAAAACTGGGGAAGACGAACACGTAGCCTTTATTTTGGTGGCCTCCAAAAGACATATTGCGACTACCCTTGTGAATATGAGAAGGATATGAAAGTGATGATTTTTTTTCTTTAAAATCGTTCAAGTGCATATTGAATGTGGGGTCAGGTGTGTCACACAGAATCTTTGAAAATTAGTTTACAGAATTGGCATCAAAGTGGGTTGGCCGAGAATCGTAGTGAATTTGATTGATCAAATATGCTATGTATAGTACCCCACTTTTTTCAGATTTTAACGGCTAGAAAATTTGTTCAGAGAGAGGATGAAGGTGGACAATTGTTGAATTTGATTTTTTTAAAAACCAACGTTCCAACGAATTAACTTTCTCGTATTAGCTTTTAAATTTGCCACCCGCTCTGTTGACTCAGCTTCAATATTAATGTCGTTCAATTCGACGTCTTCTCGTTGCCATTGTCCCTAGTGCTTGGAACAACTTCTTATACTACGCTAACTTTATTGTCGCATACTCTCTTGGCATCAATCTCTTTCTAAGGTAAATATTTTCATTGTGACTTCTACAAGGTACAAGGACTTCGAGCATTTACGATACGACTCAGATTCCCCCTTCTCTAGGGAAAAGCACCTAGGGTCGTGCTCACATATGTCCGATGTGAGTTGTTACCTTTAAAAAATTCGGCTCTTTTCGTCCAAGCCATCACAGAAAGTGATGAATTTCACATTTGATGTTTACGTAGGATTTATTACCCGACTACATAAAAACCATACTGTTACGAAGCAACCGAGAGCTTCAGACAAAGCTCCTGCGCATCCATACAAACGAAATGTGGAATCAGGGTCCAAGACCCAAGGACTACAAGTAAAACGGAGTTGAAAAATAGAAGAGTCAGGCTTAGGCAAGTGTAAACTCCGCCTTTGTGGTAATTCGTATTAAAGCTGAATTTGCAAATTATATGTGTGCTCGACCCATAAAAAAGAAAGATGACGACGACAAAAATAGCTTATTTCGTGATCTCCTATATTATGTATCAAAACCAGGTTATGTACTAATATCCCAGAATATTCTAAAGATAAGAAAATACCGTGAGAAAGTTTGATATCGAACACCAGCTATCAGAATACATTCGTAGGGCTTGCCTTTCTTTCCTGATAATCTACCTTGACGTGGTGAAGGAGTTTTTGTAATCTCCAAAGACTCACAGTGAAGTTAGCTGCACGGGGTTACATAGCTACCAATCGCACAAAACAGCACGGCTACCCATGATGGTAAGGTAGACGCTGAAGGGACGAAAACTAAGGGATTGTCTTCCAAGGCAAGCGTACTCGTGGGATCAAAACATGAAGAAAGTAAACCTAAAAACAAAAACAACAGTGGCTACGATAACAAAAACGGGTGCAAATGAGTCGGGTACCCCTAACGTTACCTTAAGCGACTCAAACCAAGACCGGATTAGGGAAGAGTCGGAGCAATTGCGATCGATATGAAAATGCAACTTCTCCTAAATGACGAACCTGCTCCATCACCAGCTCACCCAAACTCTCCACATCGTCGACTGCATCCATTCGCAATAAGATAGCAATGGATATGGGCTTAGGGAGAGCGAGCCTATTGCTCGGACCTCGCGGGTGAGAGAGAGCCGATGATATCATAGTTACATGTGCCCTCACTGGCCTGGTACTTTGTGCTGTTCGACATCCAACTCTAAGATAAAAGAGTCTATTGCTCGTACTCTACGAAGAGGACCCTGACAACAAAAAGCACCAGAAAGAGCACAACTAGGCACGGTCCTGGAACCTGAAGCTGCATAATGTTGGATATTAGGAGGATTTTAGCAGAAAATATCCATCGCACAATATAAAGTGAAGTGGATAAATTCGACCCTTTCAAAGCTCCAGCCTCTAAGCTAAACGAACCTATTTCTTGCACCTCTGCGGAGCAAAAGGACAAGTACGAAGAGAAGTCGAAGGGACCCTCAAAGATCTCCTAGAACCTCCCAAGCTTCACTAAGGTAGGTATAGACAACAAAAACTCGACGATAGTGGACGATGCTAGCCAGTGCCTGTACGGTTGTTGCCAAGAGAGATTCTATCGACGTGAATAAGGTAGACAACGTACCTGACGCAAAAGCTTTCAAACAACGTTTTAACAGGGCTACAATAGCTGAGGGACGGGACAGCCTGGAGGACCCTGGCGGCGATTGTTGCCATGCAACCATTATCCGCCACAGGCAAGGACTCTTCTAAATGTGGACCGGATGCTGATAGCTCGAAAGAGAACGGTTAAACGTTAAAAGATACAACCTCCCCCGAGATATCCAGGAATGCCAAAAGGTAGAAAATGAACTCAGTCAAGGCCAACGGAAGCTTCGAGGTTGCAGTATTCAACTTTGGTAATCCAGATCGGAAACTCTCTGATGACTAATGGCGGCTGCTAGAACTATGAATTCAAGATGGTGTCAATGACGCATCATGAAAGGGGCTGGAAATATTCCAGTCTTCGGACCACTGTGCACTCAGAAAGGATTCAATGTAATACAACACGATAAAACAATATAACCACACTGGAATGGCTGAGAGAGTTCGTCGGCATCACGAAAGCTTTATGGCCAAAAGCTAAACTGCGTATTGTCGAAAAGAAAGCATTCATGGGTCCCATCAGACCTAAATGACGGTTGAACATTTCCTCTTCTTATATACCGAAGGATAGGATAGAACGCAGCCTCCGACAACTCAATTAAGAGCTTAACAGCAACGAGTGTGATGTTATTGAAATGGGAAACCACGCCAAAGATGGCATGGAAGCCACAAATTTATGCCACTACTACGCAAAGCCAACTACAAGGTCCGGGTCGGGATAACCCGATGCCAGATCAGACATTTCTGCTGAAAATAGCACAGTAAGGTGGCCAGCACCAATCTTGTCTATCTTATGACTAAGGAAGACATCGACGTCGCGCTCATCCCGGAAAATTTGATAACCCGTGGCAAAATAAGAGGGCTGAAGTTAACCGAATTATTAAAAAAGCCAAATCAGGTAATGAAAGTAGAATTAGGGCCTGTATAGTTGCAAAGTCTAATATCAAATTATCTATCTCCAAACTTCTAAGCCATGACGTCAGCTATGAGGTGCCGAATAAACCGCTGCTCAAGCTTGCCTCAGTATACGAGTATATACATGCCGTATGAATCGACTGACGGATCCCCTCGCACAATATTCAATACTCGCATATCAATAAAGTATAGCAGGAAAGGTCCGATGTAATCATTAGATGTAACGCTAACTTCCATCATACACAATGAGATAGCAGGAACACAAACTCTCGAGGAACAGGGATTCCATTCAAAGACATAACCATTTTCCCACTATTGTACAAAAATCCTAAAAACACTAACTGGAAAAACTTTGCAGATACGTAAATCAAAAGCTTTGTGTTCTCACCGGACTGTGAAATGTTTCTTAAAACCCATGTTTCTGATGAAGAAGTCAGACAAAATTATGAACACAGGGGAGTGCATTGTCGTGGTGGGACAGCATTTTTTTCTACGATAAATTATCAAATCGGTCAAATGATTCACGGTATGTATTATAGTACTTCTCTGTGATCGTGTTTGCTTTTTTTCAAAAAGTCTATGAGGATTATTCCATAAGAAAGTCGCAGACATGATTTTCCAGGCGATGGAGCAGATTCGGCTAGTCGCTTTCACTAGAGTGGATTCAGGTTTCATCAGTGCTGACGACTTGTCATGGATGGTGAAATGTCTCCATCGCCAGCATCCAATTCCACTTTATGTCTTCACATGTTTAATGAATGACATTACTATTTTTCAGAGTTGTTAAGACTGCAGCCATTGTGATGACTGCAGTTAATTGACTACAAGACTTTTTTTTCATTAGTCTTTTGACTTACTCAATTAATTTAACTTTAAAACTACAGTCACCAGTCGTTTTGAATATTTCTACTGAGCAGTTAACTTGAATGACTGTTACCAGTCTTTTAGTCAATTATAAGTCTTCTAAAATGTTTAGTCATTTTTGCAGTCACTTAGGCTTTCGATTGCAGTCAATTAACTTATTATTAACTTACAGTCAAATGACTGCTTTCTAGTCTTTTGACTACTTTTATTCAATTGACTGCTTTTAGTTTTTTGACTAAAATAATTTAGCTTCGTAGAATTGGAGTACTTTAATCACCATTTTGAATATAATATCAATTTTCACGATTCACGAATCAATTGACTAATGGTACTGTGTACGAGTAATCATTGAATTCAACCATAGTTTCGTAAGAAAACAAGGTCTTCTTTTTATTTATTAATTTTTATATTTTATTAGGTTTGTTTTTTTTTAAATAATTCAGTTCTCTGCGAAAATCACATTTTAATTTACTTTACAAAAATAACCACGTGACACATACTACATAAACCAAACGGCAAACATAAATTGAAGAAATGAACAAAAAAACAAAATGATCGTACTTATTAATAATAATCCTCATAACACATCTTCTCCACTGACGTACACATCTTCTCCACTGACGTAGATAACAGCATAGTCTCAGCCAGCAAGCACCTCCTTACCACTCTAGATTCTCACCACCCGCCTCTTTCTATGACGTTTTCGTCCAACGTTTCAAAACCTTTTTGCTTTGAACACGTGTACAACTTTAATTTTCGAAGAGCCAACTTTTCTAAATTAAACAATCTTCTTTCTAAAGCTAATTTCAATTTTCTCTTCAACTCTAGTATTCCCATTGATGATGCACTTACCTCTTTTTACAATATCATCTTCGATTTTTTTTTCCCAGTCTGTTCCTTTTGTACCGCAAAAAATTCCATCGTTATCCCCACCTTGGTATAACAAGGAACTCCGGTCAATACGAAATAAGAGAAATAAACTTTGGCACACCTATCTTAGCACACGTTCTGAAGTGGATTATAATAAATACCACCTTGCTTATACCCAATTTTCAGATCTATGTGAATCACTATATTCCAATTATTTAAGCCGCATGCATAATAGTCTTATTTCTGATCCCAAACGCTTTTTCCAGTTTATCAACTCTAAAAAAAGTCGGACAGTTATGCCTCCAGCATGAAGTTCAACAATTCATCGCAATAGAATAGCAAAAGAATAGCAAACTTCTCTGCCGAATTCTTTAGCCAATCGTTTGCTTGCCACATCCAAAACCCCGATCTTTCTTATTTCTCATACTTGAACAGCTGTCCACAAACATCCTTTACTTCGGTGGATATCTCAATGGCATTAGTAGATGAAAAGATAGGTAATCTAAAAAGTGAATATTCCGCTGGACCTGATGGTGTACCCCCCATAGTTCTAAAAAAGTGCGCCGCCTACTTGGTAAAACCTCTCACTGCCTTGTTCAGACTTTCCTTATCTCAATGCGCCTTTCCCCATTCCTGGAAAAATTCGTATATAATCCCTCTGCATAAAAAAGGCTATAAAGATGAAATCTTAAATTACAGACCTATTGCGAAGCTCTCCACAATACCCAAGCTCTTTGAGAGCATTATTTATGATGCTATGTCTTTTTATTGTAAACCAGTGATTTCAAGAAACCAACATGGATTTGTTAAGGGCAGGTCCACTACCACTAATCTCATTGAATTTGTATCAAGTACTCTATGTGCATTAGAAGATGGCAAAGAAGTAGATGTAATAACCACCGACTTCAGCAAAGCTTTCGATAAAGTCTCGCATAAAGTAATTCTTTTAAAACTTTGCGCCCTTGGATTTCGATCAGATTTCGTTACGTGGATTTCCTCATACTCAAATGATAGACACTACAGTGTCCTGTTTAGGTCTACTTCCCCAAGGAAGTCATCTTGGTCCCTTGTTATTTATATTAACAATTAATGATGTTGATACCATCGTTAACAATTCTTTTATCTCCATCTATGCTGACGACATCAAAATCTTCCATCACATATTGTCTCCCTCTGACTGTTCTCTGTTGCAAGATGAACTCAATCGATTTTCCACTTGGTGTCTTCATAATTTTCTTGAGTTAAATGTTAACAAATGTCAAACTTTAACTTTCACTAGAAAACATCATACAACTCTTTCTCGTGCATATTTCATCAATAACGAGCTCCTCGAGTATGCAAGTCCAGTCTGGCTACCATATTATTCTACGCAAATTGCACGTATTGAATCGGTACAGCGTAGGTTCCTTCGGTTCGCATTACGGGGACTTCCTTGGTCTGACCCATTCAATTTACCCCCCTATCATAATCGACTGAAACTTATTAACTTACAACCCCTCATTACACGACGAGAAGTTTGTGATATAGTTTTTGTCCATCAGCTCTTAAATGGTAACATTGACTCTGAGGCTCTCCTCGAACGCATCTCCTTAGATGTTAATCCACGTAATCTAAGAACTGTACCTCTCTTCCGAGTTAATTCCCACCGAACTAATTACGGATACCATGAACCGATATCTCGAATCCTTCGCGAAGCGAACAAATTCCAGTCAATCTTTGACTATCACCTGAACAAACACTCCCTTAAGATTGCCCTTTATTCCCCTCGCTCTCTACCCCCACTCCACAGCTCTAACAATTAAATTTTTATTAGTTTTATAAGTATAGTATTTAAGTTCAATGCTTGTATTAAGCACAATAAAGCTGTCCGGGGTTGACCCGGGCCTAAATTTGAAAATTTGAAAAAATTTGAAAATTTGAACACATATAGTCATACAGGCATAGGAAATCCCTATAATACCAAAGCGAAATTAACTAGGAATATACATAGGGAGGTGTATATTATCATTTGCTATGTTAACTGAAGAGTAATTCAGGATCCATTAGTTCCCCTTCATTATCTTTTTTATATCCATCTTTAAATTCTTCAAATATAGAGATGACTTTGTTACAGGTCGCAAATTGAAAGCTGCGTTGATGTTATTTTGATTAAACAACTTTACTATTTGTAACAATTTCTGCTCTACATACTAGTGGTGTGTTTCATTCAGACATAAGTATTCCAAATAAGTAGGATTAGAAATGGACTTTTCATCAGATGATTATGCAGCTGACCCCAGCTATTCTAATCAAAATAAGAAAATAAATTCTAAAATACCATATTCGGTTTTGAATGAAGTTTATAGTACTCATATAAAAATAAAAACAAGAAGACTTGGGTCAAATTCATTGGATCTGCCAGCAGACACCGAAACTCCCGCAATGGAGCTTCTAACTCCGACTGGATCCTACAGTTTGGGAGATGACCAATTGGAGAGCATTATTGTTTGTGGCCAGGTTTTTCAAATCATAAAAAAAGTGAGTTAACATTTTTCGTAATATGTAGGTACTTATAAATTAATACTTAACTTATACATAAATGTGAATAATGCCTACAATAGTGGCACAAGTCCAAAATTTTAAAATTTAAACTGAGCAATCTATCTGGGAACAGCACTTTATACCTTATTTCTGTCCAATCTAGCAGAAATAAAATGTTCTGATAATTTTTGTTGCCCCTCTCTAGTTCAATAATACCGAATTCCATCGGAGAACGAAAGGGATACTTGCAGAATGTAGTTTATGCAAAACAAGGTTGAAAGGTTTAATATTAATAACATCCAATTTTAAGCGCCATTTGAAATCAAGGCATCTGCAAGTTTTTGAAGCATTTATAAAAGAAAAAGACAAAACAAGCAAAGAAATGAATAGCTCGTCTAAACAAGAAGAGTTTCGAAAACTGGTTGTTAAAATTATCGCCGAAAATACTCTGCCAGTATCTTTTGTCGAAAGTGAGGCGTTTAGAAAGGTGACACATTTCGCAAACCCTACATTATCAGTCCTGTGTCGACAAACCGCTCCGATATGTATGCATCAATGACAGAAAATGTCAAAAGCGTTCTATCGCAAAACAAATATTTTTGTTCTACAGCGGATGTGTGGTCAACCAAGCATCGGAGTTTTTTTCGTTACACATGCCACTGGCTGAATGAAGCTTCGAGAGAAAGTCAGTTGCCCTTGCGTGCAGACGTTTTTCAGGATCACATACGTATGACCAAATTCATGATATGATCCTCGAAATTCACACGAAATTCGGATTGAAATGCCAAAACATTGTAGCAATGGTAACTGACAACGGCTCATATTTTGTAAAAGTATTGAGAGAGTTTGACTTCACAAATTATATTCAAATTATCATCATGGTGACGATGATGTTACCAACATCAGAGAAATAATTGACGATGAAGCTGCTATTGTCGAATGTCGCAATGAAATCTTTGAAAACTCTCTTCCAAGACATATCAAATGCGCGACACATACGTTTAACCTCCTTGCCTCAACTGAATTTTCAAAAATTATTAAGGAAAACACGCAGAACTTCAGTAAACATCAAAATGTAAGTAAAGAATATATATATGTATATGCATAATAGTTCATTTATACTATATATATTTTAAAGATATGCAAAAATGCTCTAACCTGTGGAATAAGGTAAAAAGAAAAAAAAATTCAGAAGAAATTGTTGCTACTTTGGGTTCCCAACTCAAATTTCCAGTTCTTACAAGGTGGAACTCTCTGTATGACTCTGTGTGTGATATTATAAAGAACAAAAAAAACAAGCTCAATAATCTATGCAAGAAGTTGGGTGCTCAGACATTTTTTTGACATTGAGATTAAATATTTAGAAGAGTTTTCGATGGTCATGAAAACAATTGCCGAGGCACATGATTTTCTTCAACAAGAAAGAAGAATGCTTTTCGGTTTCTTACTACCAACTTTGAGGATCATTCCGATGGGACGTAGTGATGAGTTTGGAAAATGCTTTGGTGCGAAGATTTTCTGATTATTTTAATCTTACTCCACAAGTTCATGATGCATCGTTGCATCTGTGCTCTGTCCTTCTGTTCAGCTAAAGTGGATCTCCGCACTTGACCCAAGTTTTGCCAAGTTTTGTAGTACCACAACTTCTAAGAAGCAAGCCATATATACACCTGAGAATAAATATTTCGACTTTTCCATGGCAGGTGTAAGTTCTAAGTTCTATTTTCCATACAGTATTGCTTTTATAAAACATATGTTTTATACAACTTTACATATGATGTGGATAATACTTCTTTTAGCTGCATATCGGAAGAAAACGAAAATTTCGGTGTGTACCTTGTTCATCGCTGGAGGTGTTAAACAAGTACCCCAACTTGAAAGAAAAAATTTTAAGGTACAATATACCTGTACCTTCCTTCATTGGCAGCGGTAGAGCGGCTTTTTTCTATAGCTGGCCTACTAAACCCTCCGAGGCGGGGAGCCCCTTCAGACTCCAATTTTGAAAAATTGTTGATCTTGAAAGTTAACAGCGACCATCAAGTATAACATTTTAAAAAGGCCAACCATTTTATTATAAGTATTTTATTTCTTTTAGTTTCTTATACGAGTACATATTTATTTTATGTTTAACGTTTATTGATTTGATTTGAAATGTACATATGTATGTATGTGCCTTATTTTTGCGTTTCAGCGAAATGCTTTTATTTAATTAGTGTTGTGCTTTTTTTCAGTTTTTTTTTTCAAAAATTAAAATGTGTTTTTCGCAGAGAACTGAATTATTTAAAAAAAAAAACTTAATAAAATATGAAAATTCCTAAATAAAAAGAAGACTTTTTTTTCTTACGAAACTATGGTTGAATGCAATGATTACTCGTACACAGTACCAGGAACTAGGAAGCTAAATTATTTTAGTCAAAAGACTAAAAGCAGTCAAAAGACTAAAAAGCAGTCATTTGACTGTAAGTTAATAATAAGTTAATTGACTGCAATCGAAAGCCTAAGTGATTGCAAAAATGACTAAACATTTTAGAAGACTTATAATTGACTAAAAGACTGGTAACAGTCATTCAAGTACTGCAGTCATTTAACTTACAGTCAATTGACTGCTCCAGTTAACTGCCCAGTAGAAATATTCAAAACGACTGGTAACTGTAGTTTTAAAGTTAAAGTCATAAGTCAAAGTCTTAACTTTAATTCGAAGATCTTAGTCAATTGACTGCGACTTTCTGATTGCAGTACCAAAGTCTGCAGTCTTTAACAGCTCTGCTATTTTTCAATAATATTGAATTCAAAGGCTTTCCTAAGCAACTTTGGCTGCTGTAAAACGACCCTTTTATCAAGACAAAAGACCATTTACTCTATTGTTTGCTAAAACATAGATATTGATTTAGCTGGATCCTAAGAAATTTACCAACGATTGAAAATCGCCGAAAGCGTATCCCGAAACCTCTCAATAACTCCTATGTCGCCAGCATGAAGTACCGAAGACCACTGGCAATGCTGCCAATGTGAATTCAAAGACGCCGCGATTGATGTGCTGGGTTTTACTCGACCACCACCAAGAAATCCATGGTTTGATGTAAAATGCCGGCAAGCCATGCAGTTAAACAAGAAGCGTACAAAGCGGCGCTATAACGAAGGACGAAAGCCGCTCGTGAGTCTTACGAGCAGAAAAGAGGGGTAGAATATCGGCTTCTCCAGAAGAAGAAAGAATAGAGAGAACAAAAAGTGCGAGATCGAAGATATAGTACTCCAGGAATAATGTACGGAAGTTTTGCCAAGAGGTAAAGACAACATGTCAAGGCAGGAGCTTGTAGAGAGGCGCCCGTCCAGTCCTCGTAGTGTCGCTCAATCTCATTATCAAGTTGCATGAGCACATTAATAACGAACTTTAAACCTGATTTGATAGCAATCAAGCGGTTTTCGTACGGCATAATATGGTGACATCGCTTGTCTGAATGTTGAACAGAGTCGATGAATTAATCGCACTTTGTTACAGACCGTCTTTTTTATATATTCCAACAGAAGTCACATCACCATCGTTCACATCGAATTGCTTACCGGTGACCTTCTTACAAATAACATACAGGAGTGGTACAAATAACATTATGGGGTGGCCGTGGTGTAGTGGTACTAGCAATCGCTTCTCATTCGGAGGGTCAAGGTTCGAATCCTACCCATGACAAGTTTTTCAAGTTTTTGACATTTGTGTAATTGGAACTCAGTCATAAAAATTCTGCGTGTGAAGGCATCACACTGACACATAGATTTGGCTGTTGTAGAGTTTCAAGCACAAAACACAAAGTGTGAATTATAACCTTCGAATCACTCTGAGTAAAGAAAAAACTATCCACCCTATTCTTGGACTCCCACCCCCGGAGATCTAATACCGAAACCAAATACACCTGAGTTTCAAAACACTACAAAACAGTTTTCCTTTCTCCTCTTTCTACCTTTCCACCCACGACCAGGCAACAGTAAAAGGGTATCTAACCCCTTAGGCGTTTGTAAATTATAAAAAAAAATGTCATTAAAAAAAGTGTTCCACGGGGTCATATGGTGTCGATGGCGCCATCTGCAAGTCAATGGAATTATATTTCCATCTTCAACCCACTTAGTTGCAATTGGCAGCTTCTTCTGGCTTCATAACTGTTGTTATCAGTGTTTTTTTTTCCATTATCCGTCGTTCGGGCTATCTATAGTCACAGAAGGTCGTTTTGATCCTATCTCCGAAATATTTTATTTATGTACTTGCGGGAATATGTTCGGGTTGCTGTTTCAAAAGCCCAAATTTCGCTGTTCCTATACAAACTTATAGACTTTCTGTAATTGTCTGTCAATATATGTAGATTTTTGATCGACTTATGTCTGCAAGTAAACTGGCTGTACACGTTCCTAGTCTTGACCCACAGTCTTATTTTCAGTTACATAGATCGCAGCGTTGCGGAATGTGCCTGCGTTTTCAGTGTATTGAAACTGAGTTATTGTCCTGTCTATTGTTTGTTCTATCGTCTAATCCATTTCTTTATGATAAATATCTGCCAACTCACTCGCTCGATAGATTTTAATTGGTGGAAGTTCAAGAGGATTACTCTCGTCGTGGTGTGCATTGATTTTTGAGTCTCGATGCACTTAAAAAATAACTTAACTTCGTTGCTTCTTTATTTTGGATCCTGGTACCAACATTTTGATTTGAAATTCAAAGCCCATGAGTAACTAAGCCTTAATTGATTTCAGGTTCTGAACATCTTTTTGAAAAAAAATATAGTTAAAGTCCACGTTTTCAAAAAGTGATTTTTACTTTCAACAATCGATTTTTAATAAACTTCAAATTTCACTATTTCTCAGAGAACTGATTCTTGCAACACCGTACGGAATCATGCCGTTTATTTTTGAATTAGAAACAGGATCAATGAGGGTTTACTGCTTTGACAAATTCGAGTACACTTTAAGGGGGTGTGCACGAATCCATTTTTGTCGACTTGGATTGTACTAGTACTCTGCGTATACTCGTATGTACTTCCTTTTTGGGGTTTCTTTCCCTCGTTATTGAATGTACGAGTATGTTCTGAAACAAAGTATATCCGCTGAAGGTCCTTCTATCATATGTGATACTTCCACTTGTTCTACTTAGTGATAAATGTGTTAAAAGGGAAACTTCAACGAGACACATAACATAAGTCCACTTTGCGTCGGAAACATAAAAGAATACAGATATGATGACAAATACAGGTGCAAAGCAACATACATGAATGGAAAAAAATGTATGTGTATTTATAGCATACAGATATACGGATATGTACGAGTATGTATGGATTTCGTAGATAGGATAGTTGGGAAATGACAGAGAATTGGAAATGTGAAGTAGGCTAAGGATGTTGTTTGTTTATAAGGAGGATAAAAGGAAATTACATTTCGTTGGAAATCAGAAAAAAGGACGTCAACAGAAACATAGGCCTTCGAAAAATGACCTATCATGTATGAGTTAGGGGGGAATGGCTGGCGAGGGTAGGAGGAATGTGGTGGGATTTTGACGTATGCTCAATTAAGTAATTTGTCATTCGATTGTATCGCATAAATACTGAGCTGATGGGATAGCTTGGCAGTTGATCAAATAATGGGGATACCAGAAGAATTATATGATTGAAGAGCCTCTCAATGAAATGAGATAGTACTACTTAGGAACGATCTAAGATGGACGGATTTGCCTTCTTCTTTTAATTACTTATTGTAGCGGATGGGGTGGTGGACTGTGGTATCCGTTTTTGGGTACCTGGTGCAACTGGTCCATACTTGGATAGAGTACAGCCGCATTGTA
Organism: Volucella bombylans; assembly: GCA_949129095.1. Classification (NCBI taxonomy): domain Eukaryota; kingdom Metazoa; phylum Arthropoda; class Insecta; order Diptera; family Syrphidae; genus Volucella; species Volucella bombylans. The sequence continues at coordinate 15,073,857 of OX422143.1, read as the reverse complement.
AATCTGGAAAAATAGTAAAAGTTACAAAATAAAAATGTATTCCACGATCTGTAAAAATAATTTCTACGGTTTCTAGCCAAACTACTGCAGATACTCACTGAAATTATTTGTATTGTGGATTTCATCATTGTTGCTAGCTTATGTTAGAGCTGTTACATTAGCAATTCTCAATTCTACTCAGCGGCAGTGAAATTTGAAACTACTATAAGTAAGTAGCGCAGCAAGTGCTACTGAGGAATCATTCAATTAGGTCTCTAGTCTTGCGGAAGTATTAACTTCACTTTCTCTCAGATTAAATGGTTTTATCATTGCAGACAAGCTGCACTTAAGGCCTCTCACTATTTCTAAGACAGAACATAGGTCTAAAAGTCTAAATCCAATGAACTTTGTTTGGATTCACGCGAAACGAAATCGCAGATGAACTTACCAGTTCTTATAAATTTCTAGTTAGCTCTAGTTATTAATATTACTGATAGGGGGATGGATATTAAAGGAAGTAAAGCATTTCTGATGATAGAACTTTGAGGTAAATTTAGACTGGAAATTGTATCCATTACTCAAGCCATTGTCCATCAGACGATTTGGCAAGGACATCAACGAGAAAGACACTCTTATTTACTTTTTGTGAACCTTTAATTCCCTTCGATGAGCAGAACCCGATCAATGACATTCTCTGTTATCCAGGTTCACGAGTAATTGTACCGAAACGATACACCACATTGCTAATTGGATATCAATTTTCTCGTAGCAGAACCCACCATCACCATTTCAGAGCTCTGAAAATAAAGATCGAGTATAGAAAATGGAAACCATGCCTTTGCTCAAAGTTTCCAAGTTAAGTACCTTTACCAGCTGATGTTTGAAATATTCAAAAGTATCATCTATGTTGTTGGCAGTCCTTTTAAAAAGAATTTTTATCCGGGACTAAATGGATTATATTATTCCTCCATAAAACCCATTTCAATTGGCACTAAGATGTAAAGCATTTTAGACATTGTTGGACCGAAAACCGTTTTCATTTCCACCGAATGACAGTTGAGTGATGTCTCCGAACCACTGCCAGTTGCCTTGATGGCTCAAGTTGTGCACCATGCTTTTGACCTAACTGATGTGGCCTCAACGTCAACGTTTAAAAAGAAATAAACAAATGAAAATAAAAACAAAGCAACAAGGAAAATTTCCTCCAATCACATTCTAGGCGGATTAGGAATTTCCTTTTGTTGTTGTGCTACGAAGTGAATCGAAATAGAATTCTTCTCGCAAACGATGGTGAAGGACTTAAAAAAGTATTTTCTCCAAGTCCCATTTATTTTGTTTTCCTTTTCATGGAGAATCTTCTGGGTACGGGTATGAGTATGTACAAATGTATGTGCATACTTATGGATATAAGGATGTCAACTTAATACCGGATCATATTTTTCTTCATCATTTCCCCGACTCTCTTTCGTTTTCCTGTTCAAGTGGCAAACGCCAAGGGATATTCAATTTAATGCGACGGATGCAATACAACGGAAATTGTGGAGCCATACCCCTTGTTTCGTATCGCTCCTGGTGAGGATAATAGCCTTCGGGCCCCATTTATTCTCAAATGATATCAGGTTCAACACGACTGACCAGGTGGCATTTATGCTGTTTGCTGTTTGCAGTGATTTCGTGAAATAAATTTATTCATCCCTTCATAGGGATCTAGAATTTAGTTTGGAATCCGGGTTACCCAAGGAAAGTGCGGCTGCGGCGAAAAACTGCAGGTACAGTAAATATAATCTTTTGCTGCATTTGTGTTTCAGAATAGTATGCTCATTGGAGCATACGATTACATGTCGTCCCATAATTCTTAGGTACTACGTACTAGTAATAGTGTTGCCACCTTTAAACTAGTTGCGCAAATACCAGCATTTGTTTTGCATTAGCAATGTAAAATTAAAACAGAAAAACGCTATGACGCATTTTGGGTCACAAGAATCTATATTTTCGAGATATTGTAAGTATGACGGACAGGCATGTCTTTAAGAACTCGCTGGAATTTAAGTGGCATAATTTAATTATAATAATTTGGTCGCGAGATACATTTTGGATACAACGATTAGTGGTAGGAATAGGCAAACGATAATTACCATCAATTTTGCGGTAAAGCGTTGAAGTGATTTACATTTACAATTACAGAAAATTTCACTAAAACAATAAGTTGAATTAGGGCAGTCACAGAAGAGTCAGTAATGATTAGTCCATCCCATTATAAAATGAGTACCGTTCCAAAAACAGTTCGAAAAGCATTTGAAATAAGAAAAACTGTTATATCTGTAGCTGAGTACAACAAGCGGTTTCATATCGTCCCAGGATTCCATTGATTTTTGTGTTTGATACGAGTCCCAAGTTTAGAAGAAATAATGAATGAGACATATGTAAGGCACTTACAGTCAAAGTTGTAGTTCATATGAAGCATTGTTAGATATAAACTAGACGGAATGGAATAGAATGTACTCGTACCTTCTGCAATCCACTAATGATTTGGCCAACTTCTTAGAAAATAACCTGTATATAATCTTCAACAACAACGTTTCACTTATGATACGAACTGTAAACAGCCTCCGTGATTAAATCATGATATACGCAAGCTCATGGAACTACGAGATAGTTCATATCGCAGTTTGAAATTATTTGGAGTTGGATTTATACGTCTTTCTGATGAAAACGCAGCAGTGATTATGCTGTCAATAAAATCAAACGCCACCGGTGTTTTAGTAAACTACTACTTCCCTTTGGTAAAAAGAGCGGTTAAAAGACAAACTTATTCCAATATGGAATGAAAAAGCTTGTAGACCCATTGCAATTCTTCCATTTTTTTTAGCAAGGCGTTTGAAAAAGCTATCTTACGGAAAAAAAGCTTCTGAGTGCCAACCAATCGGGTTGCCGGCAGAAGCACAGCTGCAAAATTAATCTGCTCTCTGTAGTAGATGATATAAGAAACTCCATGGATATGAACCATGTTACGTACTTAACGCTTCCCCAAGGCATTTGACATTGCCGACCATTAACTATTATGTGAAAAACTGCAGGAAATATCTTGGTTTTCAAGACTAGCTCCAAAATTCATTTAATCGTACAAACGATCGAATGATCGTTGCTCTAGCTTTCTAATGGTTTATGTCGAAGTACCCCAGGACAGAGGTACTTAGACGGATACTCTTTTCCGTCTATATTAATGAGCTTTCCGGTCTGGCTCAACATTGCTTAATATATTTGTACACCGATACATCATTGGTCAGCCCGTCTTCAGTAGCTCCATTAGCAATTTAGATGAGGCTGGTGCCTCAATTTAATAAGGACTTATCAACTACAGTTGACTGATCGAGTTGCAATCAAAAAAAAAAACCCGGATCTACCTGTCTGTTCGTTTAATACACATGGACCAGATATCAAAACCCTTTGTCGCTAGCGCCAAGAATCTAGGACTCACTCTTAATAGTACGCTCACATGAAAAGAACACTTTAGCGCTACTCCTGGCACTATTTATAAATGCTCCGAGTTCTTTATACTACCCAGAGATTTACACTAATAAGCATACAAATAATGCTGTCTAATACACTACTGGAACCAATTATGTTGTACGGCTGTGAAGTTTATTGTTCTTAACAATATCACACGATACATTTATAACCTCCGCGGGTACGATCATATATCTGTCTACTCAAAACGCATATTCGGTGCTCTTTTGAAAAAACTCCACAATGCAGGTTTCAGAGGTTTTATTTATGACTGGTTTGCTTCATATTTAAAAAATCGTAAGCAAATAGTAGAAATCAAAATCTGTTTCAGTTCACAGAATTTAATTAACATACTCGTAGGTGTACCGCAAGGTACCGTCTTCGGTCCCATCCTGTCTTTAATCTACTTGAATTCGCTATTTATACAACCCTTTAAAGGCAAAATTACAGTTTTGCTGACAATACTGCTGTGTCCTATTCCAACAAGAGCTATCTTAGTCTTCTTTTTCATGTTAATAATGATTTCGATATATTGCGTAAACCATCCACGCAATAAAACTAAATTTGCAGTTGCAGTAACGCCTGCTTGAAAATTTATCGCGTCGACAATTTTAAGTATTTAGGTATTTAACTAGATAATAAGTTCAGTTGGAAAGCAGTACCTGAATAGAGTTATCAGGCAACTTAGCCTCTACTGTAGTCTATCTATCTTAAAGTTAGTCTGCAATGATTTATTGAAATCAAAGCAGCAGTACGTACTATCTTGTTGGGGTGGTACGTATTTCAATAATATAGCCTTTACTTAGAAAGCAAAAACACGCAACCACAATTATGTGTAAGGTAAATCGTAGAACTTCTAGTTGTGTGCTGTTCAAAAGGTTGGAAATTCTTCCGTTAAGTCATCTTTACTGCTATCAGGTCTTAAAAATATTTTTTCAAAGTTCCGGGTACTATGCCGATAGGCTTCATGAAAATTCCCATTTACGAGTCAACTCCAGAAATTTTGTAAATATCCCAGCAATCTACAAAACACATTTTCACGCTTTTATTTTGTAACTGCTCCTCGTTTGTTTAATATACTGTCTATTAGGTAGTCCCCTAATTCGTCAACGATAATTTGGGAAATAATTCCTGGGTATATTCTAAGAAAACAGTCGTTCTACAGTAAGAGTCTATCTCCAATGCTGACATCATTTATCGAGCATTTAAGGAAAGGCTTACTTTGGTATACCCTGACGCATGTTAACGGAAATTTCTCAGTTAATACTCATGGTAGAAACTTCGTTGGTGACTTTGTTTTTATAAGAAATACCACCCTTTGTAACTGATATCTTATTAGAGTCTTCGGATATCCAATTTCTAAGCCTGTTCCATTTTTTTCCCGTGCTAATTTTTGACTTTGCGGTCGCTTTTCTCCAGAAAATGCGTAATAAACATAACGTTTAACTATTTTTTTCTTATGAACGTAACAATAATAAAAAAACAATCATCAATAAGTTTGCAGTAAAACCCATAGATTTTATGATATTTGAGGAAACCTGCAGCAGGTAAAAAAAGGAGGTTATGGGTTTTTACCTACGTTTCTAACAACAGTTGACAATAACAGTTGTTTTCCAAGAATTATTAATTTCCCAATAATTTTTTTAAAACTCCATATCTATTAAAAAGTTTTAAAGCATGCTCGTCTATTTGACTACTTGTAAAAACCTTCACTTCCTTACCCTGTTCCTCAAAAGTTCTCAGAAAGAGTTAGGTTTCAGGTGTGAAGGCCTATTTGGAAAATTTACCAAACAAAAATGGTATAATAGTTAGAAAAAAAATTAATTCATCAGTTGAATTTTTTACACCAAGGTTAAAGTTGCTTAGAAACGCTATTTGAAATGTTTGCACTTACAAAATAAGAATACGCAGACTTTATTGACTTTTATGGGCTGAGCACAGGAAGTTCAACAATGTAGAGCGCGACGAAGATACCATGAACTTTATCCTAGCCGACGTCTTCCTAGTGAAGGAGTATTTAAAAATACGTATCGAAGGCTTCGAGAAACATGATCAGTTTCAAATACACTACCTACCGCGAGAGCTCCAAAAGTAAGAAGAATTTCGGCTGATTAAAGAATACTGGAAGCTATTACAACTGATCCGTCAATTAGCATCAGACGCTCAGCTTTGCAATTCAATGTTTCCAGACATAAAATTTCGAATGTACTGCATGGAGAACATTTTTATCCATACCACCATACACCTGATTTACAAAAGAGATTTGAGTTTTTTAACTGGTTGCTGGAGCGGAGCTTGAATGACAACGAGTTTATTAGCAGAATTCTTTGGACGGAGGAATCTCAATTTACAAGAGATGGGATGAAAAATTTTCATAATCTTCATACATGGGCTGCGGACAATTTACATACAAGGAGACATAAATCATTTCAGCGTCAATATGTGGGCAGGTGTGCTTGGAAACAAGTTAATCGGCCACTTCAAACTACCACCTAGACCGAATTCTACAAATTATCTGGAGTTTTTGCTAAATGATTTACCAGAACTATTGGAGGACGTTCCATTAATTCAACTAGCTTCACCCTATTTCTAACAGGACGGGGCTCCAGCTCACTATGGTGTTGTTTTTAAAAATTGGCTAGATGAAGAGTAGGAAGAAATGGACCAGACCAGTTCATTGGCCTGCAAGATCTCCTGAGCTTACGGTACTGGATTTTTTGTATGTGGAAGAATGAAAGAATTTGTTTATTCAACCGAATTAGCAACTTTAAGTGAATTGAAAGAGCGTGTTTTCGAAGCGTCATCAAAAGTGAGGCAGCAGTTAAGGTGTGATCAGACGGTCGTCCAAACTCGTCATCCGGATGACATCCTGACGTCACTATGACGTAGAATTTGTCCTAAAGTGGTCATCCCGTGTGATCGCCTGTCATCCACCATGTCATTGAATGTGTCAACCAGATGACACACCAGATGACACGATTTCTATGTCATCTAGATGACTGATTTGTTTGAGCGTGTGATCGCTTGTCATCGCTATTGGGACTGGATGACCAAATTTTTTTGACAGCGTGTCATCCGAATGACAAGGTCCCATGGATGACATTACTTGATTTTCCACATTGTCATCTAACATCGGATGACACGTTTGAATCGTTGAAAAAGTTAATTTTCGTTTTGTTTCTGAGTTATAAAATGAGTGATAACGACGGTGAGGCTGATATTGAAGCCAAAAATAAAACACTCACAGTTTCAGGAAAAAAAAGGAGCAGAAACATATTATTTTCCTAGGACCGTCAAACAGAGTGTGCTTTAATTGCAGCTGTTGAGGCAAATCCTGTCCTTTGGGATAGTGTTCGGAAGGATTACAAAACTCCGAACTCCAAAATTGATTCCTGGAAACAGGTGGCGGTCAATGTAAGTATTGAGGGTGTTGACGATGATGAGGCGCGTCTTAAATGGCAATCACTTCGTAGCAATTTTAAAGCCCATTTGGACAAATTTCGAGCCAGAAAATCAGCCTAGGGACAGGCGAAATTGCGAAAGCATCGTGGCCTCATCTAACGTTGAAGCATTGCTCGAAGCTGCCCAAATAACACCAGTGCCGAAAAAAAGGCAAAAAAAAGAAACAGCGAAAACGCCGTTGTCAGTGGGAACGCCATCACCATCGTTGTCCTCGAAATCCAATTCTGGTAGCTTTCGGAATTTGGTGGCTGAAGTGTTGGGAAATATAGTACTCATACGTAGGCAAAATGATCGGCATTGTGTGTTCGGTGAACTGGTCGCATCACATTTGCGAAGACTTCCAGAAGACGTCGCCTTCAATTTGGAGGGTCGAATCATGCAATTGATTTACTCTCAGTCACAAATGTCACCGACCCGAACGCCATGCCCACTACTTCTATTTCGCCACCGCAGATTGACTCCACACCGATCAGCAGCGGGCCGTCCATCGACCAATATCCCGCCTATTGGGTTTACATCCTCCACTACCACATATTGAAATCCAGATAAGGGTGATTATTTGGTTTTCTTTTTTTTCTATTCATTCCGTTTGAAGTCGTTGATTATTTTTCTATTATTACAAGGATCGCAGATTAAATTCATCGAACAATGAGCGCCATCGAACTACAAACTGTAGTTTTTTCTCCGCGTTTTTCGCTGACACTTTTTTTTGTTTTATTTTTATTTAACTGACGTTTTCATTTTTCGCAAACAACTAATTACAAATTGTCATCAGTGTCATTAGTGTCATCCGTGCCATTAGTGTCATCTCGTGTGATCGCCTGTCATCCGGCTATGTCATCCAGGCATGTCAACCGGATGACAAAGCAAGCGTGTCATCCATTTTGGGACAAAATGTCACTTGGATGACCGAACGAATGACACTGTGTGGTCGGGTGTCATCTAGCGGATGACACGCTCGCAGATGACATGCAGATGACAACCGAATTACAAAAGTTCTATGACGTCAGCATGTCATCCAGATGACAAGTTTGGATGACCGTCTGATCGTACCTTTAGCATCAATAAACATTCGCAGTAAAATCCAAAAACGGGCTCTAGCATGCATACAAAACCAAGGAGGATACTTTGGGCTTCTGTTATAACTGTCTTAGTATACACATAAAATAAAAATTATCTAAAACCAGACAAAATCATTTTTTATTCATAGCCTATGGAGCTTAAAGCAAAAAAACCCTTTTTTTATAAATTTTACCTGTTGCAGGTTTTTCCAAGTATAATAAAGTCTGAGGGTTTTTTGCAAACTTATTGATGATTTTTTTTTATTATTGTTACGTTCATAAGAAAAAAATAGTAAAACTGTATATTAATTAGGTATTTTCTGGAGAAAGGTGACCTCAAAGTCAAAAATTAGCATGGGCAAGAAAAATGGAACAGGCTTAGAAATTGGATATCTCAAGACCCTAACAAGATATCAACTTTATTTGAATACAATTACCAAGGGTATTATTTCTTCTAAAAAACAAAGTCATCAACGAAGTTACTGGCATTTGTATTAACTGAGCAATTTCCGTTAACATAAGTGAGAGTATACCAAAGTAAGCCTTTCCTTAAATCCTCGATAAGTGATGTCACTATTTCATAAATAAATGCCTTTGGCTTCAGTATTTAAAGTTGTATTAGCTTTAAGTTTCAGATATTAAATAAAGATATAAAAAAAAATCTACTACTACGTTTTTCCAATATCGGCGGAATTTTTCTTTAACTCAACCTCGACACTCATGTTTAACTTCAGAGCGACAATTTTTACTTTTTACCACTCATCTGTGGAACACTCTACCAATTGAGGGCCCCCGCCCAATTATCAAGGCTTCGCCCTTTAATGACGTTGTCTAATAATGAACGGGGGCAGAGCAAAGTACTGGTCTTATCGTAAACATCTTCAGATGACGCTACCGAAGGTTGCTACGATTTGATCAGTCACAAGCTGCCGGTCATAGGTCTTGTTGGCGGCTGGACCACCGGTAGTCCCTACCAGGACTTAAATCACGGTACCATGGGAGTCAGGAGCCCCCCGGATCTCGGTCCGGGCCTGACTTGTTAGAGGTAGGCCCCCTTGTGGGAGCGTCATGGTGGCTGTGGTTTAAACCCAAAATCGCGGGTAAGAGTCTTCCTATGGTTTTCCTTGGTTTTCCTTTTGGTTTTCCTTGGTTTTCCTTTGGTTGACTCAATGTGGAGTTGCAATAAGTGCTGGGTGCTGTGACCCTAAGAACAGTAAGAGGTTTTAGGTCGGCCTCGACTCATACCAAGGGTGGAACTTGTGCCGGCAACACAGTTCCGAATTGGTATCAATGGATTGACGGTGAGCGATGGCAAGGCGTATCCTTGCTCCCATGGATGTGTGGGCATCCCGTAGGTTTAAGCCCACACAGCAGGTACTTACGTTAAAAAACAAGAGACATCTACCAATTGAGCTGGGTCCAGCAATGAAGTTGTTTAATACTCGTAATAAAGCGGGGGCAGAGCCAGATTAACGACACTGAAGGTGGCTACGATTTGACGAGTTGCATTATATGCAGTCCCACCTGGACTTAAAAATCGGTGCCATGGGAGTCTGGGCTCCCGAAAACCCTGCGGGGCTGCGGTTTACACCTGCAGTTGCAAAAAGCGTATTCCACAATTTGGTTGACTCGTTATGGAGTAGCAAATAAGTGCTGGGTGCCGTGGCCCTAAGATCAGCAAGAGATTTTAGATCGGATGCGACTCAAACCAAGAGTGGAGCCTAGTTCCCACACAAATTGAAACACGGTGAGCGATGTCCGTTCGCATGTCTTGGCTCTCATGGATGTAAGGTGTTTACAACACATGAGATGTTCTACCAATTGAACTGAGAAGAGTTCAAAGCACTGCGCGTTTCAAAACTTTACTTTATCGGATTTGAAGAGACATAACATTGTACTATTTTTAAGGCAGATTTAAATCTTAATGGGTCAGCATTACATATTTTAAATAAATAAATATTCACAAAAGAATGAAAGCGAAAATGAAATATTGCGAACGACCGACGTAGATTCGGACCACTACCGATCTGCAAGAAATTTATATCTCTAAGTTCAAACATGTAAATATCACAATATCCCTTTTTTTACGACCGCATTCACGTGCCCGCTCGGATTATATTCAAATATATTAAATTTACGATAGCACTTATCTCTTATCAAAAGGATAGATGTGGGAGCTCCTATTACCAAAAGGATACGTTTCAGAAAAAAAGTTTTAACAAAAACTAAAAATAACAAGTCTGGAACCTATAGTAAAGTTGTAGAGTTACACTCGGTACTGAGATTATAGAAAAATCACTTCAACCAACTTGGGCATGAAAGCCTAGATTTCCACTCACCAGACTAAAATGAATTAAGGGTAGCAATGTCAACAATTTTAGTATAACAAGGATCCTGGAACGGACGACCTACCTAATTTGACCAACTGATTTTTCAGACTTGGCCGGAGGAAAGTATGCCTGATAAATGGAATCTCAGTTTATTTTCCTGATCCATAGAAAATAAGACAATTTTGACTGCGCAAAATTGGAGACAAAAGCCTTCTTAAGATTGTGTACAAGGTCTCTCCCTGCTTGATCAAATATACGAATACGGCAAATCTTGAAGAAAACACCAGATGGGTACGCATCACATTTTTGTAGACCTTAATGCTGCTTACAGCAACATCTTTACGAGCAGTACGGAGCCGTATCTAGTTATGGGCTCCCTGACAAAGTAGTCAGATTGTAGGTGGACGTAAAATTCGAAAGCGAAACCTTTCATATTAAAAGAAAGTCTTTGATAAGGTGATAAACTGCCATGTGAATTCTCTAACGTTATAGTTGAAAAAATTATGTAAAACTCGGAAGCCAACGGCAGAAGCACAAATTTCCAAAATTCGGTACAACTGCTTGCGTTTGCTGATCATTTTGGCACACAGAGGCCTGACACTGCTATATTTATGGGTATTGAAACAGAAGCTGCAAAAATGAGTTTGGTCGTGAATAAAGGCACAAGAAGAGACACACAACATCGTTGAATTGGACAAAACGTTACAATAGACAGGTATAGAAATCAAACGAAAAGCTATTCTTGTCTGTTGCTCTTTATTCCGCCTAAAGTGGGAAATAGGTCATAAAACCCTGTCCAGGAACACTAATGAGTCTGTACTTAAGACCCTTATCACGCTAGTCTTGCTTTATGGTACAGAAGCATGGACGTTAGTGAAGGTGGATGGAGATATCCTTCAGGTACAAAATTCTTCTTGCGATTGTTGGTCCCGTTTGCGTTGCAGGGCTTGGAGGAAGAGATAAAGCAGCGAAATCTAAAAGTTGTGCATCAATTTTGGGTTGGTTAGTAAAAGTGTGACTCAGTCTTCTAAGATGGCTAGGAAATGTTAAGCGAATCTATATTACCTTAACTGCCTGAACAGCCTTCGATTCATATGCGGAGGGACAACATACTCGTAGTAGAGGCAGATCTTTCATTACTTTACGCGCACAAATTGAAGGTAATTTAAACTATTTCGAATTGTGCAAATGATTTTTATTGTTAGAGGTTTTAATGTATACATCGGAGAATGATGTATACATTGCTCATGCAAGGTACATGGTCTAACTATGCTAAATACGTTTCTTATTAAAGAAGAGATACCTCAGTGCCGGTGCTAAAACCCAAATTAATTGCCATCTATGATGGACCAGCAAGTCAAACCCCACTTTTTTTGACCGATTTTCACAAAAACTAGAATCAACCGAGAAAATAAACTGTTGTGTCAGTTTATATAGGGAAAGAGACCAGATCTGGGCGGTAAATTTGCCAGAATGACTTCAAGGAATTTTTGGAACATCTTCAAGGAAAAATGCAAGAGTGGTACAAAAACTCTGCTCGGTATTTCAAAAGGGCGGTTCCACTTAAATAAGAAAATGTAGACATGAATGCATAAGATCGTCATGTGACTTATCGTGAAATTGAGGCATGCTTTGCCATTCAGGTTCACGGTTCAGTTTCATGATTTATTCGCATTGGATACCGACTTAATTTGAAAACCGTCCAAAAAAGGCTCGTGTCGATTGATGCAAAGAAATGTTGAAAAAATTCGATCGCAGTGCTTCAAAAGACGTCTGTAAGATGGTGACAGGCATGGAGCTATGCATATGAGCCGTAAACTAAACAGAGGTCGACTGATGGGTACTTCAGAGCAAATGGTCGACTGTTTCTTCGGAAAAACCGGATATGCCACCACCGTACCATTAAGCAACGTAGAACGGTCAATTCGGAATGGTACACCACAATTTGTTTGCAAGAAGTATTGGGAGAAATAAGGAAAAGCAACAGTCATTCTCCACTATGACAATGCGAGCTCTCACATGTTCCCTCAAAGATGTGACTTTTTGAGCATTCAAAACATCGAATTGATGGGTCGTCCGCCATACAGTCCTGACTTGGCACCCAATAACTTCTTCGTATTCCCGCATATCAAAAATACGAGTACATTGCAAAGCCAACATTTTTGAACGCCTGTAAATAAAGAACGCTATGGAAATATCCGACAATGTCAAGTCAAACAACTCATTCCAAATTCGTGCAGTGTTATTCGAAGTCACTTGACAAGAGTCACGTTTCACGTAATTATTTTAAAAATGGCCAAATTGAAGGTTACAAATCTGTTATAAAAATTATATTCAATATTGTTTACAGTATTTCGAAAAGATTTTCTCAACCAAGCGTCTTAAGTTGTCATTCTCTGCAACGACGCTCGAGTCACATCCTTAATTGGCTTTTAAGTTATCCGTAAAAAATCAACATTAGCTTTATGTGTCCCTGTCTTAGCGGAGGAAAATAACGATGATATAAAGGAAGACTTTACGGGCTCGTAAAGACAACCTATGAGCAGGTTCCGAAAAAATTCTATGTGGTGACTTTAATGCAAAATAGGAAGGGAGGACACTATGGTAACGCCGTGGGCATGCACCTAGATTACTAGGTTTTGCAAGTGGGTGAAACACCGTAGTAGTGAGCACACGTTCTCAAGTCCTAGGATTCCAAGGGCACATGGCGGTTTCCTGATCAAAATACGGTTAGTTAGATTGATCATACGCATCCGGTATTCAGAGTACAGCGACAGGAAAATACTGTAAGAAGCTTTAACGTCGAGCTGCTACAATTACAATTGCAAGTGATCGCCAGAACCTTTTCCGATTGAGTCTCCCATAATTGTCTGAAAAATCCGATACCATTAGCATCAGTGACATTACTGCCAAAGAGCACTCAGAGAGCCCGCCTCTGATGTGCTAGGTTTTAAGAAAGAAACATCTGGTTCGATGACGATTACAGACAAGCAAATCTAGAAAAACAGCAAATGTACAGAGCGGCCTTGTAAAAAGAACAAGAAGGCTCGCGAGTTCCACGAGCAAAAAATAAGGGAAACATATTGGCTCTTCACTATGGTGAAGTTGGGACAGCAGACTTAAGGGGAACAAAGCTGATGGACCTGATGGCTTAACCGCCGAGCAGTTTAAAATAGCAGGTGATGATTGGATATTCTAAAAATCTCTAAAATCCGAAGAAAATAGAAATGACGAACCTCAGCCTTCCATTTCCGATCCTAAAGAAGGCGAAACCGCTGAAATGAAACAACTCGTACAGTTGAAAAAGTCTCTTTAACATCAGAAAAGAGTCGTATCTGCCGTAATATGTGAACTTCTAAGACAGTCAACAGACTGATCGGTACCTATCGGTGTGGGGCCATGAAATTCCACAATAGGTTGAATTTTTACACTACAGCACATTCTGGTAAAAAACCAGGAGTTCCAAATCCATACGCACCTCACCATCATTTACAGAGCCGTGCCTAGATTTGGTATCTTCGCAGATCTCATTCGATGGTGCAGGCTTACTATAGAGAATGCACGCTATTCCATCAAGGTCTGTAATGACAAAACCGAGACTTTCAATGCCGAAAAGCACAAATCGATGTGTTTTCATGTGAACTTTTTAACATCGTTTTTAAAATATCTAGTTTAAAGGCAGTTGGTCTATGCCTTCTTGCAGAATACTGAATATATCGCTACCAGGAAATTTTATCAAATTATCAAAGGGTGCAGTAGCATATTTAATGGCCTTATCTATTGTATCTATTGTTGATTAAGTATTATGAACTATTTTTATCGAACTAAAATACCAGACTATTTCCGTAAAACGATAACGAGCTATTTCTCGAATTGAACCCCCATTTATGACTCTGACGGTGGAATTAACTAGCACCAGCTTGCTGAAGCAGGAAAGCTGATGAGTGGTATCTCGGTCTAAAAAAGAAAAAAACTATTCCTTCCCACATGAGCTCATTCATTACGTACTTACACTTCATTACTGATTTTGATAACGCTATAGTCCGGGGTAGACATGGGCTTCAGCCAATAAGCCTCACCAGTTAGTGCGATCTCTGACTAATTCCAGTTCCGTACTCTAAGTAGGTTGAGGTCGTCTTCTACTTGTGAGCCCCACCTTAGACGAGGTCTTGGTCTTCGGCGATATCCCTCCGGGTTGGAATCGAAGGAGCGTTGATGCTTATTTGCTTTACATATTCCAGCCTTTGGGCGACTAAAAACGGCCGAAGATATCTTTATCTGCCTTCGCTAACTTCCATGTTCCTGCACCATAAAATATTGGATTGGCATAAAAAGTTTACTGTACGGGTCTCCTTAGAGTTTCTGACAGGTGTTATGCCTCTTGGACTGAAGAAAAAGCGATTGACAGGACTAACACTTCGTTTGATTTCTGATGATATGGCACTGTCAGATTTAATAGCGGAGTCGAGGTATACAAAGTCCCTGACTACATCAAAGTTGTAGCTGTCTGTTCTGAAGTTCTGTTCCATTCGCTTATGTCGTGTGTCCCTATACTTAATTTTGCCCTCATTCACCGCTAAGCCTATTTTTGTTCCCGTACTTGAGAGCGCACAAGTGACAGCGTTCTGCCAATGATGTCAATCTCATTTCCGGATGAACACCACTGGTGTTGACTTACGAGTTTCGCACAATTTTCTCAAGTTTGGTGTTGGAAAAGCTACATGTCAGCGCGTAACCCTCCACATTTATGGAGCAACAAGCGTTTTCCATCGTCATTCTGCATAATATGAGTTTGCTACAAATGCCAAGAGAATCACGGCATAACTCATATGTGGCCCTAAAATCGATAAGGAGGCAGTGCGTATCGATTTGGACTTTTTGGATTTGTTCTAGAATTTGCCATAGGGTGAATATTTGGTGTTTTTTGGACTTAAAAGGCGTAATTGATAGAGGCCAAACAGATAGTGGATAAATGGCTTCAGTCGGTCACACAAGACGGCAGATAATAAATATTTTACAAGCGATGTTAAGGATACTAATGCCTCTATAATTGGCGCAGCTAGGAGGTTCTCCAAACGGTTCTAAGGTTCAATTCATAGGAAATTCTTGGCACTGACTTGGCATCTTTAGTCGCCTTAAATATGTAGCTCAGCAATTAGGCACTCCTCCAGGACCTTGTTGCACTTATAATTTTGGTCCGGTGGACGGATGTCTTGACTCTTGCCTTCCAGGTTCAATGGTTATTTTTTCTTGACAACAGAATTTGGGTGTCCTCACCATTTAACAGTCTGCAAAAGGGGTTTTCGATATCCTTGTTCATCTCTCTTTGGGTATTGTTGCCTTGACAGCTCCGTTTTACTTGTTGGTAAATCTCCTGGGGCAGCACCTTTCTATTTCATCGATTGCGGGTTTCCCATGCTTTCTTTTCCTCCGGAGAAGCCGATGTTACTCTTTTGTCTTTTATTCGTAGAGCTCACGGGCCGCTCTCGTTTTTGTATGAATCATCATAGGCGAATTATTTCCCTACATGTTTTTGCCTACATTATTCATCAAACCATTGGTTTCGTGAAGGTGGTCTGGTGATTAGTTGCGGCGTTTCTTATGGCTTCTTGGTACCAATGCCACTGGTCGTCAGAACTTGATATGGGTCGAGAGGTATAGTGATACGCGACCGGCAAAAACTCTGGGGGTTTGTTGCGATTGCAGCCATTCAACCTTCAATCTATTCACAGTATTTCTTCTTATGATTCCTGGATCTAGACCAGTAACGACGTAGTAGAAGATTGTCTCATATACGCAGCGACAATATCGTCAAAAAAGAAAACACGAATGGAACCTGTACAGTATCCGCGATCATGGAATCATGTCGAAACAAATATCTGTATGACGTAGTTTTTGACGGGACATAATTATTGCAGACGGTACATTCCAAACTGTCCATATTGTGAAGAAAACGCCGGACTTGTGTTATCCGGAAGGATAGCCCAATGGGATCAATTTGGAGAAGGGTCTACCACCGATAATACATGTTTCAAAACAGGGAAGTTTGAACTTAATTGTTAGTACATTAGCGGTACAAATACTGAGTGACCTTAGACGGTTAGAGCGTCAACTTAAAGCGAACAGGTAGAATAACCACATAGTAGCAAGCTAAGTTTTTAAGACGGCCACCATATGGAAGACAAAAACCGGTGTATGGTCATGTGGAGCTTGTTTTGACCAGTAACAACCTGGCAGCACCAATGGGCGCCGGCCCCTACGCTCTATTACGGTTAGCGAATCGAACTGACAGGCGAATTACTTCTATCGTGGTATTGCTGTTAGCGAACGTTTTCATTCGAGTAAAAAATCAGCGCTGTCAGTGGGAAAAAATATTATTTGTCATCTGTGAAGTGTCAAAAGTGATTTTTTTTTGGATAAATTGTGTGTTATTTAAAATTGTTTTCGCGATAAAAAAAAAACATGATTAGTTCCACTGAGCTTTTCTTCACAGACAACTCCGAAAAAGAGAGAATTGTGAAAATGATCAGACTGCGCAGAGGAATTCGGAATAACAACTTTTGTTATTGTGAAAAAAAAAATGGATTCAAAGCAATTTCGTATGCAAAGAAATGGCTTGATAAGTGTTACCCGGACTCTGAATGGCCGAACGAACCATTCGCAAGTGGATTGAAAAATTTAAAAATGGTCATACAAGCACCGAAGATGATGCACGCAGTGGACGTCCAAAAGAGGCTGTTTCAGATGAAAACATCAAAAAGTCCACAAAATGATTACGAATGACCGTAAAGTGAAGTTGATCGAAATAGCTGAGGCTCTGAAGATATCAAAAGAGCCTGTTGGATGTATCATACACGAATATTTGGACATGCGAAAGCTCTGTTCAAAGTGGGTGCCGTGTTTGCTCACAGTCGACCAAAAACAACAACGTGTTGATGATTCAGAGGAGTGTTTAAAGCTGTTCAACCGCAATAAAGCCGAATTTTTGCGTCGGTATGTGACAATGAATGAAACTTGGCTCCATCACTTCACACCAGAGTCAATTCGGCAAAAAAAAAACGACCAAAAACTCAACAGTCGACTGGGCAAGGTTATGGTGGTATTTTGGGATGCACATGGAATAATTTTCATCGACTATCTCCAAAAGGGGCAGACTATCAACAGCGACTATTACATTGCGTTGTTGGAGAGTTTGAAGGACGAAATCGCAGAAAAACGGCAGCATTTGAAGAAAAAGAAAGTGCTGTTTCATCAAGACAATGCAGCGTGTCAGAAGTCGATGAAAAGAATGGCAAAATTGAATGAATTCGGTATTCTCCAGATTTGGCCCCCAGCGACTATTTCCTGTTCGCAGACCTCAAAAGAATGCTCGCCGGAAGGAGATTTAAGCCGACGAAGAAGTACTCGCCGAAACAGAGGCCTATTTTGAGGCTAAACCGAAATCGTACTACAAAACTGGTATCGAAAGATTGAAAAATCGTTTCAATCAGTGTATAGCCCTCGAAGGCAACTATATTGATAAATAAAGTTGAATTTTGCAAAAATTTTGTGTTTTACTATAAAACGGCACGGACTTTTCAGCCCATGTGTTATGTACTTTCCTTTATAGGTTTATCACGTACTTTCGATTAAATAAAGCAGCGTTTGTCTTTGTTTTAAATGAAATAAAATACACTTTTTATTTCAAATGTGCGGGCATTTCGCCTTTGATTAAGTTAGCGTATGTGCTACGATTTTGCGCTAGTGGTAGCTATCAGACTAGCGTTGGTAATGACTTCGATCTAGGAGTATCGCAGCCCACGCT
This sequence comes from Volucella bombylans, assembly GCA_949129095.1. Lineage (NCBI taxonomy): Eukaryota > Metazoa > Arthropoda > Insecta > Diptera > Syrphidae > Volucella > Volucella bombylans. The sequence goes on along the minus strand of OX422143.1, from coordinate 15,055,714 downwards.
TTCTGTTATTTTATTGCAAGTACTTGATGTATTGGAAACAAAAATTTGCCCGGCTTGGATAAATGTCGTAGCTACAACGTTTGGGATCCCAAAGAAATTTACAAAGTAGGTGTCTTTCCACAACTGAACCGCTACAGTCTGATCTACCGGTTAGCTGCTTGGAAGGCGAGCGTAGACTAAATGAAATCCTAGCTTCTCTATAGCATAACTTAAAATTTAGGAATAATTTAAAAACAAATAAACAAATGTATGTTTGTATTATATTTCATTTCAGTCTAGTACGTAAAATTAAATGAACAACAGAAATCACAATTCATTATTTGTTTAACTAATTAAAAAGAGGAAAATAATTAAAATAAAAAAAAACAAATTAAAAACTTTAATTGCTTAACTTCAGTCGGAACTTTTGTGCATTAGGGATTTTACCTCCAGTTTACGCAGTTGTATCTCTATGTTTTCTTTGTGTCGGCGGGTCTTATCTACGTTTTCTTTGCGCTTCCTCTCCTCTTTGGCTTTCAAAAGCAATAGTTTTTCCTTTTCCATTTCATAGGACTTTCTTGTGTACCTTGCTATGTCAAAAAAAGCCGTTATGATCGACTTAGCAGTAGTGAGGAGATCCGTTTGTGTTAAAGTTTGATTTTCGAGGATTTTTAGTTTCGCACCCTCCCTAGCTACATTCCCTTTCATTGCTCGACTAGTACCAGGTAAAGGAGTCAAAGGGCGTATTCTGTTACTCTTCATTCACTTCAATATACTCTGTTGTTAGCGGCATAGATATGTCTTCGATTACTCCGAAAGATCTGTCAGTCCGATCGATGGCGTGTTGAAGACTGAGTAGCCCGTCTACAACTTTTTCTTTTTCCCGTCTACTTCTTTTTTGTTTTAAGCAATTTTTTTCTTTATTTTTAGCTTGTAGTCCAACCAAACCTTAAGAATTTACAAATTTCTAACAAACTTTTGAAAACGTGGACGTATTTATTACCATGTGCCATTCCTTTCCTTCACGTGTGGGAGGACCTAACGAATTTATTTCAATTGTAAATAACTCCCAGTACTCTTTTTGGCATTTTTTAGATGAGCCATATTGCAATTGCCATGTCTGGGTTCCCTTCCACCAACTCGACCAGCTTTTTAAATTGGCGAGGATTGGTTTTCTTAAAGCTTGGGAAATAATTACTGCTACATAGATTTTGTATATTTGTATATTTTGTATATTTTTGTACCTTTTTCTTATTCCACTCATGTCTATGGCCTCCGTTGTCACATAAAAATTTTATTCGAGTGAATTTGACAGAAAAATGAAGTTCCGGTCGAACGTTCCCTAACCGTAATAGAGTGAAGTCATAAATTCGTTCATTTTGACGTTTGGGGCGAATGAAATTTTTGTGATTCGCTAACCGTAATACGGAAAAATCTCATTCGCCTCCTTTTTCGTTCGATTCCCTAACCATAATAGGGGTGTTAAACTCTTCCATATGGAGAGAGGACGTAAAATCGTCTTACATTTCTTGACTGCTTCTTGGTTTCAATTGCGCTGGACCTAATTTCCTCACAAAGAAAATAAAATAATTGACAAAGTGTCACTATGGTTGCAACACTAACTTGAATAAAACTATCCTGAAAGTTAAGGAGTTAGCCATGGCAGCTGTTCCGTTTGCGTTAACGTTGAACGTTGAACGTTGACGGCATTATGCCTTTTCTGACAATTGAGTGATTGAATTAAGATTAAGCTGAGTCTACATGATTGTCTGTAAAAGGCTTGCATCAGAAGACTTGCCTGCCATTGACTCTCGGAATTTTTTACACAGATATGAATTTAAAGCTGCAACTTTAAAGAAAAAGCAATTATTCTAAAAATCTTACCTAATCTTTGTGTAAAGAAGATTGATTAGCTCCTTGGATAGCACCTTTGAAAATACAATTACACCTTAAACTTTCTTACCAACTGTGGTACATTAATTTTTTAAATTATTTTTATTTCTTGTTCGTATTTTACTGCCTTTGCAATCTTCTTAGTAGCACAAAAGAATGCGATTTCTAAACAACAAGATACTTTTTTCAAATTGTGGGTAACTTCCAAATTTTGAACCAACCCTACCTCGTGCCAGAATTTTAGATGTGAAAACAGTAACGTGGAATTAATACCTCGACTTACAATGTACAACATCCTTCTCCAAAATTGCATCTTTCCACTTTTACAGGCTGGACTGTTGTTGTCCTTAAGTGTAGGAAAAACGAGGCACCGCATAGTTTTGTGTATTTTTATGGTTGATTGCAGAAAATGTTGGCAGATACTCAAGGGCCACAGACAGAGCCCGAGTCTGAAGTTTCGTGTAGCAATTCCCAAGCAAACAAAATAATTTCTTCAAAAATCGTGCAAAGCGAAGGAGAAAAAACAGAGCCTCACCGGAATGTGTTTTCATGGGTAACGGTGAAATAAAAGCGAAAAAATTAGAAGTCACTACGGGTGAGCTTACACAAGGACTGATTTGAAACACAAAGTAGGGAGGTTTTAGAGTGGGGATATAAAAAGGTCTTATGGGAGCATTATGTACGAATGTCTGTCGGAAAAAAGGAAATTGTACTATATCCCTCGAGCCCACATTGTGGTTGTAAATTGATGAAAGCACAAAAAGAATGGCTACATTAAAGGTTGCTGGACCAGAAAATCCACATTCGATTGAACTAAATAATGGATTACAAGCATTGATTTAGGATAATCGATCTGCTTTATGATAGGGGCGAGGCATTTGTAAGACGTTTCATACATCGGATAGCATTATTTGCGAAGTTGAGTTTAGTATCAGCTCCAAAATACATTCAATGTACATTTGGCTGGGATGGGCTTTTCAGATGGGATAGCTAAGTAGGAACACTATATAGTAATAACCGAGAACACATTTGGTTAATAATAATCTTGAAACTGGCTAAAGAATATTGTATACAATTTTGAATTATAGTTTTCATATTGTACCAGTTACAGTTACGGCTGAAAAAGATTGCCGAACAGATCTTTGATCAAATAACTTAGATCTACTGGTGATGTACCGATGTACCAATTGTATTTATTTCAATCCTTGGTATCTCTAAAACCTTAAATTGTGCTCCTCGACTATAGACCTATGTTAAACTACTTTTGTGTGCCTGATTAATAATTTCTCTTGTGAATGGATGGCAATATTTTTTTCTATTATTATAGTACCTAAAAGAGGTAGAGCTCTCAAGCTACTCGTACATACCACTTCAAGACAGGCGCTTAATTTTTTTGTCACAAAAGCATATCCTTTCTGAGTTCATCAGTACTGTATGGTACCATAATACTGGAGTTGACTAATTTGGCCCTCTCAATGTTGCTTTTGGCCGACGACGAGAAAAGAGATAGGGCTTTATCTTTACTTGTCTAACAGTACTACTATAAATTAAAAACGAGAATGGCACAAGCTTTATCGGTGTCTAACGCAGGGTTAAGGGATAACAACATTTATTCGATGTTGTTCGCATACTTATATAATGTTATAGAGAAGAAGAACACTTTTAGTGTTCCGATTGAGATGGAAACATTTTTAACTCACGCCCGCTTATTGATATACGATATACCAGTGGTAAATGATGATGTTAAAATGGTAAACCTTAAAGAACAGTGATCGTCTGGGGAAGCGGTGGACCATAGAATATTTACCTCAACTCTTGAAAGGAACCAAATAGCATAGTAATGTGCGCCTGTTGCAAGTCGATGACTTGTGACTCCAACAAATCCAAAAGTCAGTGGCGTAAAGGCCGCATCTCGAAGGTTTCCCTGCTGAGGATTAATTTCCCCGAAGTTAAAACCTCCAACGGGTGTATTCGTTTTCCAGCCTCAAAGACTTGCTGTCCTAGCAGTTGATAGTGAATCTAGTGAAGATTTACGGAGAGAGAAGTGGTAGAGAGAGACTGGGCAATCTAAGTTTGAGCGGTAACATGAAGAAGGTTCCGATTTTAGCAGTTTCGGATGCTCCGGAAAAAAAGCCCAGGGGTAGATTCTTGTCTTTATGTTTAATAAACAAAAATCGTTATAATAAGTACGCTTATATATACGGTAACTGTTATTATAAAAAGTATAAAAATATAGACTGGCTCTCGACAGATCAAATTCAAATTAGATAAAGCTCTAAACTCCAAACGTGACTATGTAAAATGTGTTTTCTTGTGTTTTCTTGGTTAGATAGATTCATGGCTTCTCTTTGGCAACACCAGGTTAGGTTAGGTAAGAGTGGCTGTTGGAAATACCAACACACTTAGGCCTATTGGCCCATTGTGGTGCCACGTGGATCTATAATCCTCTTACTACTGGAACCAGTTTGAGCTTATAATAAAGCGTAGGAGACTGTTAACATCTAAGTTTTCTAGATCGTTTAGGTCGTTTTAGAAGAAAGCTCCTAGGTGAAGCTGGGTATGTGCAGAGTAGGTGGAGGATTGTCTCCTCCTCTTCCTCGTCCATGCAGCTTCTACAGAAATCATTAGTAAAAGCGCCAAGCCTTCCTGCGTTCTTGCCTATGAGGCAGTGTTCAGTAATGACACCTATCATGGCGTTGAGATGTTTCCTATCTAGAAGGATCAGACACTTAGAGCGACTCAGTTCCAGCCTTGGCCAGATCTGTTTGGTCGCTAGATATGTTTGTCCAACAGTCCACCTAAGGTCTGTTCTTTTAATGGTATCCAGCTATTATGTTAGTTTGCACGTAGCGATTGGTATCCCTATACTACCTTTATCCAGTAGGATAGGTAGAGTGGTTCCAATTTTGGCGCGTTCATCGGCTCTGCAGTTCCCTGGAATGTCTCTGTGGCCCGGCACCCAACAAAGGTGAATGTTGAACTGCTCTGCCATCTCCATGAGAGATGATCGGCATTCAAGGGCGGTTTTAGAGTATAATGAGACCGAGTCCAGGGACTTGATGGCGGCCTGACTATCCGAAAATATGCGGATATCATTTGCAGATATCACGTTTTTCTTCAGCCAGGACAGAGCTTCTTTAATCGCCAACATTTCCGCCTGGAACACGCTACAGAGATTTGGAAGACGGAAAGAGAGGCTTAGATTTAGCTTATCTGAGAATACACCGCCACCAACTCTGTTATCGGTTTTAGATCCATCTGTGTAGAGATGGATTGACTTGTCCTCCATGAAAGCATCCTCCTCCCAGAATGATCTAGAGGGCAAGCTTACATGGAAGTTTTTGTCAAACCAAAGTTCAGGTATGGTGTAATCGATGTTCTCTGTGAGGATTCCTAATGTATTAAGAATGTTGGCGTGGCCAAATGAATTTATTTGAATATTATTTGTCCACTGTTTAATCGCTTTAAGGCGAATAGCTGCAGTCGCATCTGCTTGCCTGCTAAAAATGTCGAGGGGTGTCAAACAGAATATCTAATGCCGCAGAAAGAGTAGACCGCAAGGCTCCGCTTGTGCATAGACATGCTGTTCTTTAGACTCTGCTTAGTTTAATGCGGTTGACTGCATTTTCAAAGGCCGTCCACCAGACAACCACCCCGTAGGTAAGAATCGGTCTTATGACCGAGATGTATAGCCAGTGGGTTATGCGAGGTTGAAGGCCCCATTTATTCCCAATGGCTTTTTTGCAAGAGAATAAAGCTATTTTAGCTTTATTGACTTTTTCTTGAATGCTAGGTTTCCAGTTTAATTCCTTAATTCGTTAGCTACTAAGTTCCAGAGAAGGGGAGAGAGGACACCGCCTTGCGGCGTACCTCTGCTGACATGTCTTTTAGCAGAAGTCTCACCCAGTTTGGAGTTGATTATCCTGCTTTTTAGCATTAGACCGATCAACTCCCCAAGTGAGTCGTCTACCTGCAGAGTTGACAGCGCAGTCGTGATTGCGGATGTGTTGACGTTGTTAAAGGCGCCCTCTATGTCTAGGAAAGTAACCATTGTGTACTTATATTGTAGGGATCGTTCGATGTGACTAGTCAGAGAGTGCAAAGCTGTTTCCACCGCCTTTCCTTTACAGTAGGCATGTTGAGCCGTAGACAGAAGTCTTGGATCAACTTTAGCTCGAATATGGATATCAATCAGTCGTTCTAAAGTTTTCAGAAGGAAAGATGATAGACTTATAGGTCTGAGGTCCTTTGGGACTATATGAGAACATTTTCCGGCTTTGGGAATGAATACACCAACTTGGAAATCATTTTACCAAGCAATCACTGAAAAACGCGAAAGATATTACAAATCAAGCCTTTCATGCTGACTTAAAGAAAACAGAAAATCAACATATTTTGCGTCGCAATAGAAGTTATCAAAGGCAGGCAGTGACATGGAAAATCAGACGCTGATCAAGAATAGTCGATATTTGTGTTTTTTGTATTTGTTTAGTGAAAATGGCCCAGGATCAGAAGATGCTCTGATATATGTATATGAATGACATATTGCGTTCGACTCCATACAGATAATTGGTGTTTGCGGGCGTTTCCATTTTATTCCGGGTGGCTACAACATTATGGGCAAATTTCTCATTTTGATGAGTACGAGGATACCGCTGATGTATTCTCCCTTTAGGCTCGTCGGATTACTGTATTATATCAACTAATTTTTCGTCCACTGACCACATAGTTAGAGAAAAAATTCGTGACAGAACCGTATAACAATAAGAAGGAGCAAATTGGATCGGACTTAACAGCTTCTTTATGAATCGCAACTGTCAAGAAACACTATGCACTTTGGAATACGATCACCCATTACATGGAGAATGTCAAACTTGGTCGAACTGAAGACGTAAACAGGCTGTCAGGGTAGATATTTTTGTTTTGGTTTTGTGCTATCTATCCGACAGAAGCACCAAAAAACCAAAAAATGAGCCAACAAATACTGCACTTTCCGTTGCAAAAATGGTCTGACGGAAGCATAAGCAACTCCGATTTATCGTACATACGAATGGTCACTTTCAAAGACATTCTACATTTGAAATTCTTTAAATAAAGCCAATCTGGTTGCTGTGCACTTGGCAACCAGCGCAACGCTTTCAGATTGTGTAATATCTACGCCTGCACTTGAGAGCTTAAAATTTAATGGGACTAGTCTACTTTGGCACTCGCGTAGTTGCAAGAGTACTTAGGTCTCATTTCACTGAATTCGACTCTTCTTTCGAAAGTCATGGAAAAGGTGATAAGCCATCAGCTCATGACACACACACAAAGACTTTGCAATGACCGGCAGTATGGTTTTCATAGCAACTTTACAGATGATTTGGGCATTTACCCGCCCAAAATAGGAGTACACTGCTCAGATCTGGCCAGGTGCCCCCAAGGCTTTTCTCCTCTCGAAACTCATAGGTGACATCAATAGTGCATAGTCAATTAAAAGCCTCGAACACCGATGTAATGTCTCGTATCCCACCATGTTCCATCACTAGTTTAACGACCAGTGCTCCACCGCCAGTAGTATTCCGCCCCTTCAAACTTTCAGCCATAGCACACTTGTGTTGCTATTAATGGTCATCATCCTAAATACATTTTCGAACATACCTTGAAAAACCGTGATTCTTTTCGTATGAGTTATGGAAAGTTCTGCTGAACTCCGTATTTCATTGTCATTACTCGTATAACCTGATATAATCACTCTAATAACTGAGAAGGATAACAACGGGCCTATAGGCCCGTTAGCCTCTTCGACGATGCCGGACCGAGCGAAGTCCTCAAGATCGTGGCGGACTATTTCTTTTGCTTAAGGGTAAAGATGTCACATCGCCGGACTCGGTCGTCATTCAGATCGCTGCGTATGTTGGATAGCGCGGGGGAAAATCGTGGAGAATATACTACGAGGCAGGTTAAGAGTGTGCTGCAATCTCTCTGATAATCAGTATTGGTTCGGCGTGGGTTGTCCGATATATATGGCGTTTGCCGAACTTCTAGGGATCGTGAAGCAGGCGTGTCAAGTCCCCGACAAGACGAGGAGTGTAGGCAGCTTGGTCACACTTTAAGTCAAGAACGTATTTAACTTGGTAAGATAGACTGACATCCGAGAGGTCTTGAGGCTGCAAAGTATTCCGGATTGCTTTAAAAAGATACTAGATAGCTATTTCCAGGATCGAGTACTCAGTGACGACACGACGGTGGGACGTAGAGAAAAGCCATTGACGTCGGGAGTTGCCAAGGGTTCGGCACGGGGCTTCAATCTCTGGAACTTCGTGTATGACGGAGGGACGAAGAGAGAAGCCATTGACGTCGGGAGTTGCCAAAATTTTGGGCACGGTGCTCCTGCACCTAGCAATGATTCCGGCTAGGCTGACTGGCTTTACTGATGATGTCGCACTGGTCGTGACGGCAAGGTCCTGTGAAGAGGCCGACCGCAGGATACGGAGATGGGGGGGACTTTTATGTGAACGTCGCTAGTACAGTAGTCTGCGCGAGCCCGCTACTTTGCTATTCCGGAATGTGGGTCGACTCACGCCTTACTTTGAGGAGCACATAGTGAGGGCGGCTGATATAACCGGCAAGGTAGCAGCTGCACTGTCTAGGCTGATGTCCATTGTTGCCGGCCCGAGAGAGTCAAAAAGAAGTTTACTAGCGTAGATCGCCAATTCTATGTATGTAGCTTCACGGGGCCGAGGTGTGGGCGGATACGCTCTCGAGACAGGGTCTCCGAAAGCGACATACCTCAGTACAACGCGTCGGTTCCCATCGGATCGCATGTACTTACCCCATGATCTCCGCGGGAGCCGTTATGGTGATCGCGAGAAGGTTACCCGCCATATTACTGCCTCTAAAGTGCAGAGGTAAATTTGTATTCCCGGAATCCGAACAAAATAGCGACAGGAGAAATAGAACTTTGGCGTTCTGACAGCAAGAGTTGGATGTCGCGGTCGTGGGTAGGTGGACACACCGACTCATACCGGTGTTGAGCCACTGGTGAGGTGAATTACTATCTTACCCAGCTTCCATCTGGACATGAGCAGTTCAACGCATATCCGCACCGCATGGCAGTGAAAGCATCATCCAGATGCGACTATTGTGGAGAATACCGTCGAGCACACGTTTTTGATTTGCGCAAGGTGGCACCAACAAAGACAGTTGTTAGAAGACCGGCTTGGCTTGATAATCACCCCCAAAAATATCTTTTCTGAGATGTTGAGTTGCCAGGATGCATGAAGTACCACCGATTCGGTAATAACGGAAAAGCAAAGGAAGGAGCAGGCGGTGAACGGGCCTGCGCCTCTTTACGTGTAGAAACGGAGCCAAGCTACGTCAGATCAGGGCCAAGCTTTGGCAGGTCTGAATAGAAGCCCACCGATAAGAGGCCACAGTACCCCTCGGGGTACTTGCGATGTACATATATCTTTTAGACTGAGAGACGAGCTTCCTCTTTACTGCCGCGGGTTTTTACGAACTTAAACGGTGGCTCCACCCTGAAGTAATGTTAACGCTGTTTCAGGGTGGATTAAAGTCAAGCGGCAAGAGGTGGGCTTTAGCGAATATCAGGTTGGTTCGAACCCAGCTATTGCACGAATCTCAAAAAAAAAACGTGCAGCCTCACAAAACCTTGTGAGAACATTTTAAGACACATACGACTGATAAAGAAACACACATTGGCTAAGAATCGACTAAACAGTGCCATAAGTTCTAAGAATCGCAGATTCTCATGCTAAATTTTAGTATCTTCAGCAACAGGTCGGTTAGTCTCAATGCATAAATTTGTTCAAATATTTTGTTTTGTGAATCGGACAAAATGTCTTTGTCTTCCAATAACATATTTAGTCGTACAATCATGAGAGTTCTGCTCTTATTTACCAAATTTGTAAGACAGTTTATTTATAATATTTGTCGATGAAACCAAAATTTTGCGTTTGAAATGTAATGATCGAAAAAGGTTGTAATCGTCTCGTCTATTACACATTAAGACCACAGAACTGTGTTAATTGTTATCAACTTAAGAACAACATACATAACCACAAAGCTGATCCATTAATGAAAAGCCAACACATGAAAGATTCCATGGTCAGCAGGAAATAAAAGATGACATGTCCGGCATGTATATCGACATACATCATTCTTAGAGTCACAAGTTCTTTTTCACTTTCGTTATGCTTACTCTTGCTTTATTTATTTAGGCACCAGTCAACTCCCAGAGATACGAGTAGTGGTACTTATCTTCCTTACCCATATGGGGCGAAAGGACAAAACAAAGTGAAAAATCATGTAAACAGTCGGGAAACGACATACATGCCATACACATGTAGTTTGACTTCTGGTAAAATGCTAAATGTTACCCAGGAACCAAGGAAACAAGAAGCCCAGGAGGATTATTGCTCTTAAATTAGCGTTTATGGGCAGGATCGCATCATGTAGTTGACACCCTGTGGGATGGAGTATGTAAATTATTTGCTAATCATGTTTTGTGTCCTAATTGCTGATACAGACACAGATACATGAACACATATTCATGGGAACAAATTAAATGTTTGCAGATAGTTAATTGATGGTTGTGATGAGCAAAAGATTGATTATCTCAGATTGATGACTGGGGACAGATTAATTTCAGCTACATACATACATTAGCATCGTACATACAAATGGGGTTGCACAAAAGGCCTAACTAGTGTAAGCAGATGCTTTTTGGGGCTAGCAGAAATACTTTCGTAGGTATCAGACAGATTATACTTACTGTTTTTCTTATATAAAAGAATTTCGAATTGATCCTGCTGTTGGTTCTCTAGTGTGTACTCCAGACGCGCTACTGTTTCCTTGTCTGTCAGCTCACCGTACATGAAGCCACATCTAAAAATAGAAATTAAAATAATACCATAAGTCTTGATGCAACTTGTGTTTAATGCAAAGTTAATTCGATCAATTAATTAATAACTTTAAATTAAGGCGCCAGCTATTTTCTGACGCCTGGAAGATGAAATAAGAGATTTAAAAAAATTAGACGAAACTTTATTTTTTGCTTATAACTTCAGATTACGTCCGTTCTCAATGGTGTCGTGAGGAAAAAGAACGTTCCTGTCAGAAATGGGAAAATGACGTTTCACGATTCTCTATCGTTAGTAGCGCCGCCTATTGGGCACTACCGAAAGCTATTAGGAGTAGTGCCATCTCACTCCCCCTCACTACGCAGCTGTGAAGAGTGAGCTGATGAAATATTCGTGATTTGGTTTCCTGTGATAAATCCTATTCGAAAGGTTTCTGATCCAAGTAAACGTAAAATTACATATGGTCCAGTATAACTTGGCGAAAGTTTATGTCGTGACGGATAGTTATCAGCAATTTTTCGTACAACAAGGTCACCAATCTTCCAATTTGATGGCGGATGAACGAAGTCATGGTGTATGGCTTTCGTTGCGTCCGAACGTTTAACAGCTTCAGATCGAGCATCAACTAGAGAGATGTTGTCCCTAGCAGCATCCGAAGGAATTCCAAAATGAAGAAACGGTGGCGAAAATGCGGTCGCACTGTGTGGTGTACGGTTGTAATGTGCGACCACTTCTGGCAGTAGGTCTGTCCATAGTCTTGTTGGTGAGTCGACGGTTGCCAGGCGCAAACCCCGAACAATTGTGTCATTGGCCTTTTCGCATAAAGCATTTGCTTGCGGATGATAGGGTGACGTAGTTTGATGTCTGATCGATGACTTCCGAAGAAATTTACGAAAACGTTTTCAAGTTAGATTCGGTCCTCTATCACTGATTAGAACTTCTGGTGTTGGAACCTCCGAACAAATGTTTCTTATGACTTCAATTAGTGTGTTGGTTGTATTCGGTTGAGTTGCCGTAGCCCAAACGTACCTTGAGTGATGGTCCACTACGAGTTGAATATATTTTTCGCTTGTATTCGCAGAAGTTGCTCCCATTACAATAGTGTCAATTGCCCAGACCTCGTTGGGTGCTTTTGGTGTTGGTATTGGTTGCAGGGAACCAATAGCTGGACGGTTGCTTGGTGTAACTTCTTGACATGTTGCACAGCTTTGCACATAATCACGCACATCGGAGTACACTTTTCTCCACAAATAAGTTGTTTTGTTGTTGCTATTCCTGGTTGACCATATCCATCGTGATAATGTTTTAGAATTTTCTGTCGGAGTTTGTCCGGAACGACAAATCTGGTTATGCAGCGATTTCGATGAACTTCAAATTCGTGAACATCTTTTCGGACAGTGGGGTCACTTGAAGGGTTTCTTTGTTGAGTACATTTAAGTTCAGCTGGTCGAATGAGTAGTGATACTGGCTGGCGAGACAAAGCATCTGCAGCGGCATTCAGCTTTTCTGGTCGGTGGTGTAAGTGTATAAGTAGACAGAAAGACGAACTGATCACCTGAAAAGTCTATTTGACGGATTTTTTATCTGCAAGAGCCACTGTAGCGCAGAGTGATCTGTATAGATGTTAACATGGCGGCCATGCACATACACATGAAAACGTTCCATTGCATCAACGACTGAAAGGCACTCTAATTCCGTCGTATGGTATCGCTGCTCGTGTGTATTGAGGCGTCGTGAATGGTATGCTACCACTTGTTTCTGTCCATCATCTCCAGGTTGCATTAAAATTGCTCCAATGCCAATACTACTCGCGTCTGTATGGAGTAAAACTGAACGATCGCTTCTGAAGATCGCTATAATTGGTTATGTTATGAGCGCTTCTTTGATGGTATTGAACGCTTGCTGTTGTTGCCAGTTTCATTCGAATTTGACGGCTTTTCCTATTAACCGGGTAAGTGGCTCGGCTATGGTACTGAAGTTTTTTATTCTTCTTCGGTAATAAATTGCCAAGCCAAGGAAACGCTGGAGTGGGGATTTTGTACTCTTTGACGGCATTTACTTTCTCTTCTGAAGGGCGAACTGTTCCATTGAAAATAACATGCCCTAGAAACTCGACTTTGGCTTGAGCAAAGCGGCATTTTTCTTTTCTGTGTCTGACTTTAGCTGCTGTAAGACGTCTGAAAATGTCTCTAAGGAGTTCGGCATGGGCTTTGGTATCACTGCTATAGACAATGATATCGTCTAAATATGGGATAACACCATTGTTGATTAAGTCGCCAAGTATTTGTCGAAGGATTCACTGAAACGTACGGGGTGCGTTTTTGAGCCCAAACGGTAAAACAGTCCACTCAAATTGTCCGTCTGATATCACGAAAGATGTTTTTTCGATAGACTCGTCATCTAATGCAATGTGTAAGCAACACCATGGCAAGGGTTGAGAAAACACGCGAGTTGGTCGATTACATCCTGAATGCGTGGAATGGGTTCTCTTTCGTCTACTGTAATGGCGTGTACCGTCCTTCTTTGGAGCGAGCGTAACTGGTGAAGCCCCAGGTGAAATGGATCTCCTATTTCTTTTGATTCTTCATCTGAATGACGGTATGGGCGCTGAGCGATGGGCTGTTGCTGTGGAAGCAGCCGAATGTGGTGCGAGACATCCGGAAACCGTCCAACGTCGTTGCTCTCTGTGGCGAAGAGCTGCCGAAAGTCTTTTAATATTTCTTGAATTCGTTGATCAACTGCAGTAAGCGCCAATGATGCTAAGCAGATTTGGGGGCGCTTATCGATGGGATCGGTGCTGTAAACAAGGTTACAGGAAAAATCGAGTTTAAGGCCAAATAACTTACCTGTGCTACGGCCGATGATGAAGTCGTATGGGGAATGCCGTATGACGTGTGCTGCAATTCTTAAAGTTGTTGAGCCTATTGTGAGATGTACGGTAAGGCGGCCGTCGCTTTTCGTGTTGCCATTTACGTGTGCAATGGTAATGGATGTGTGCGGATCTGGTTTTAAATCCAGATGTTCGGCAAGTGATGAACTGATGACATCGATGGTACTACCAGAGTCAATGATTGCACTTACTGGTTTATTATTGATCCGCACCGCTATATCGATTAACGGCGACCGCCCAGGAAGTTTTCCTGGTTGGCATTATTTTCGGCATTTGATACTTCAGTATTAAGTGTCGTCGCTGGTTGGTCATTCTCCGTCGTATGTTGCCGATCTGCCGGTTGTCGTCTTCGTGGACATTCTCGATTTCAGTGCCACTGGGTTTCACCTACTTGCGCACAATGACAAAATGGGCTTGGTGGTTTTTGTTTAAGCCGTTGTTTGACATAGCCTTGGGTATTGAATACATACTCCAGCTGTTTTTGTGAACTCGGTTGTGTCTTCGGTGGATTTGTAGTTGATTCTAATTGGAGTGCAATTGCGAGCCAATCTATCTCTGTTGCTGGCTTCGTACACAACAGAAACCCACGATAGAGTTGAGGCATCCCCTCGGTTAACTGGGTTACCACATCAGCTTCTGCTAGCTTTACGTGTCGCAGAAGACGCATTTTGTCTTCGTAGTAGGATGTTACCGTTTCTGAAGTTTTAAGGAAACGATGTTGAGCTTCGACTAAGGGATTTGCTACAGCTGGACCAAATCGTGCAATAAGTGACGCACGTACTGCTACCCAACTGAGACTAGACGTATTTTGTGCTACATCTGACGCAAACCAGTTGAGTGCATCGCCCACCTCGAAGAGATTGCAGCACAGGTCAGCTCTAATGATAGTTTTATGTCCAGAAAATTTTGCTGAAAGTTGTCGACCGCTGCAGCCATTCGTCGTTGAACTCACCGAAGTAGCGTTGTTTCTAGCTTCCCTGTTCATAGTTATATTGCTGCCAGCAGCGGTTTCTTCTTTCTCAGGCATATGGCTGAAACTGTTGTTATCTGATTTCTGATAGTGTTTGCCAGAACGTAAAATTTTGTCGGATGTAGTTGGGCAATTGCTTTTGATGAAAGATTTGGCACGAACACGTGTGATAGCGGGTTATAAAAAGTAATCCTTCTTTTTCCGGGCAATCGTTTTTCCAAAAGTAATTTAGGACTACTAGAGGTGATCCTGTCCGCAGCGCCAAAATGAGGCGGCAGCTATTTTCTAACGCCTGGAAGATGAAACAAGAGAAATGGGGAAATGACGTTTCACGATTCTCTATCGTTAGTAGCGCCGCCTATTGGGCACTACCTAAAGCTATTAGGTGTAGTGCCATCTCAAAATTACCTACTTGCGGTGAGTGACAATGGGTGGTGAGGCGAGTATATGAACACTTGCAAATTATGCTTCATGAGAAAGCCTACAGAACTAGAAGGCATTGTTTAAATTTATGATCGATCACGATCCATCAAGTAGTCGCCATGGCGCATCGGTTAAGTTTGAGAGAGAGAACTAAGTTCAATTTTCAAGCAATACACCCAAAAACAGCAAACAAAATAGGAGTCTCTATGACGTCACCACCCTATCAGCACGTAGTAACAAATTTGCTTTATGATCTTGTCGGGGTCGGAAAAACTCTGTTGTAGGCGATAATAACATTGGGAGTAAAGAATGCAACATAACAACATCGAACTGTCGCACTGTAAATTTATTTTAATTTTCTTAAGACTTCCGAAATTTCGGTGATTTACTGAATGACTCAAGAACCTAACAGACATGCCGCAGACGAATTGCTCTAACTCCGTAGCCAACTCTTGACTGGGTGATAGTTTTCGTGGAACGATATGTAGAAGATTTGTATTTGTATTTATTAAATTAAGCATCTCTGCGCATATTTAAATTTAAGAAACTTATTGCATTGCGCAGTTAAAATTTGTTTTACACACTCATTTACAAAAATTATCCTAATCCTAATAGCAAAAGAAAATAAATAGAATATGAAAGCGAGAGGAAATTTAACACTCCTAAGAGAAATCTGCAGAACTGGAAAAGATACCTTGAGCTGTCTCAAGGTCGGTGCCGAGAATATTGGCAAAACTTCCGTTCACACAGCTAAAACAATGTGCAGATCTACAGCATCTTAGCAACATACACCTAGAGGGAAATACTATGAGATCAAAGTTCTTCTTGAGGCATCTTTCATAGCTTTATTATATTCGTCCGTCCCAACCAGCACGTGACTTCCTGGCTAATACAATTGACTTTTGAGATTATTGACCCCTGTGACGATGTCATAGTTCTTGATGATTTTAAACAACCATATTTCACTGGCACTCAGTCGGGTGATAAATCTTATTTATGAGTTGTCTCAAATGCTTTTTCAGATAAGGAAGTCCTCTTTCCTGACTGCCTTTTGCAACTTTGTCCTCTTCCAAATAAATACCACTCCCAACATGATGGCAATTATACCGGATCTTTACACCTGATAGTATAAATTGGTTTGCCTTTGTATGTGAACTTCTTCTCACTAAATTACAATAATTCTATTACCCTCTCTGAAACTCACATTCACTTCAAATTCTGTACAACTAATTACACTTAACTTAACAATCTTCTCAATAACTTTAGTTTTATACGCGATGAAAACATTATTGTTGATTCTGCTGTGGAAATAAGATATTTTACTGTTTTACGCAAGCCGACCCCTACCTACGTCCTTGAAATACTTCGTCATCTCCTCTTTGGTATTACAAAGAACTGCGTTCATTTCGAAACAAGAGAAATAAGTTATGACATGAATACATTAAATTCGGCTCTGAATTTAACAAACGCAATTACCTAGAAGCTCACCACCACTCTTGGCATTTGAATTTGAATTCGAATTTCGCTATAAGAGATATAAGAGATACTTTCGCCTTTTAATATAAAACAAAAAACGATGGCTATCCGCCTAGTCTCAAATTCTTCAATATGTCATCGTCAAATCCAACAACGATTGCCAATAATTGGGTAATTTGTTTAGTGAGCCGTTTTCAGTCCTAACTGAAGACCCGGACTCCGAATATTTCGGTTATCTGAATTACTATGAATATCCATTGAAATAACACCACGACAGATACTAGAAAAAATAAACTATCTCAAAGATAATTTTTCTCCTGGGCCATTGTCCTAAAAAAAACGTGTCAATAACCCTTTGTAGGTATCTTCAGACTGTCGGTTTTTGAAAGTATATGATGATGTAATGTTCTATCATTGCTAATCTATCTCTGCACCGAAGCAATATGGATTGCTTAAAGGCACCTCAACAATTACCAAATGTATCCAGTACACTGTGTGCTTTAGAGCACGTGAAAGAAGCATACTACAGACTTCAGCAAAGCCTTTGATAAAATGTAGGTAGTTATAGTCAGTGCACTTAGTTTTTAACCTTGTCCATTGATTTTTATTTTGACTATTAATGATGGGGTGCCTCCTTAAAGCTGTCTATCGAAATAGCGATATTTTTGTGGAGACGGTTCGGAACTGTTGTAGATTTTACGGCCACCATAATGTACCTTCTCGTCGTACAGTGGCAAAACAATCTGTCTGACTTTACAAAATCACTTTGTCGTGACAATTTCGTTTGGCTCGTTAATTGTTAATTGTTTACCTTCGGTTTCTTTAGTCTACGGCAATGACTAAGTTCGGAAGCTGTAACAATGAACTTGCCCCCGCCCTGGAAGGAAGGTATGCTAGATGCAGTGGTTGCTTGCAATACCGTCATTTTGAATGCACCAACATCACCGAAAAATCTTGGCGGAATAGGGGTTCTAAGAAAGATACTTGGATTTGTCAAATGTGTAGGATCATGTGTGATCAACCAGTTGCTACTACGGGTCAAAACATTCAACAAAGTCCACCCATCCAACCTGCTTACAAGAGAATGCGTAACATCTTGTCGCCAGGAAAAGAGAGTGAGATAAAGGAATGCAAGAGCTGCTAAAAGAGTTACGGCCAATTCGCAGGGAAATGAAAGAGACGACGGCTTCTTGTTAATTTGTTGGGCGTAAATATGATGAGCTTAACAAAAACATGTCAAAAAATAATGAAATCCTTGAATCCCTCATGACACAAATAAACAAACTAAAATTGACCAATGCGGAAAGAGATAAAACAACAGCAAATATGCAAATGCAAATAAATTCACTGGAACAGCAAATCCTACGAAACAACATTGAAGTTAAAAACATACCACCGACACAAAATGAAGACCTTACGGAAATGATAAAGAACATAGGAAAAGCGGTAAACTGCAAAATAGAAGACACAGACTGAAGAAAGCCAAAAAACATAAAAAAATCCACAATCATTGCATCTTTCTCGACAAATTCATGCAAATCAACTCTTATGAAGAAAGCGCGTGAAGTTAAGCTTAAACTGGGAAAGATCATGGATTTGCCAAATCCAGCAGCGGGTGATATTAGATTAATGTCTTCATCAACAACCAGCTGACACCAGAAAACAAACTGTTGTTCTGGGCAGCGAAGCAAGAAGCAAAAAAAGAAGGATGGTCATTTGTGTGGGAGAGCTCCGGGAGAGTTGTATGACAGTGACCATTGCGGACTTAGTACCGAAATAACCGTTCTGAACGAAATTGCGGAATTGGATGAGTTTGTTCAAAGGCATTCCTACAATTATAGTAGGGTGCGTTGGACACACTTCACCAGAACACTGACTAGAGCACTCTCCTCGAATTCGCTCTACCCAGCGTCCAACAGAAATCAGTCAAACGAGGAGATTGACAGGTATCTAAAACTAATGGACGAGACAATTAAACGAACAATGGACAAAACGATACCTCGGTATCAACACACTGACGACGAAGACTTATTCCGCAACGCTACCATTGACGCATTGCACCGACACAAAAGTAGGCTGCTGTCAAGACTAAAAACCTTGTACAGACAGTTTACTGACAGACATAACCCGGAGATTATGACGCTAAAGTCGTCGATCAAAAACCTCCAAGTATTAATAAAAGAAAATTACAGAGCATCTGTAAGTTTGTATTGGAACAACAAAATTCGAGCTGTAAACACCAGCAACCCGAATATGTTTCCGCAAATAAATAAAATATTTCGGAGAAAAGATCAAAACGAGCTTTCGTGTCTTAAAATCGCCCGAACGACGGACAACGAGAACATACTTACAGCAGCAGGCATAGATCCAAATGAGGCTGTTGATGATGACAACTTCTTTGTGATCGAGCATCCGCAGGAGAAGGTTGAGGCTATAGGAGCGACTTTCCAGGAAGTATATAAGGCGAATGACATCATTGGCCCGAACCACGACCTGAAAGGTCGAGTCCTTGTGCACAATTTCTGCCTTCGAAATGAAATAGTGAATTGGCGATTCGTGAGCTCGGGTTTTACCCAGTTCAGTGACGAGAATATGGCAAATAATGTCATCACCAAAGATAGGGTACTACCCCCGTTCATTTCGAAGGAAGAGCTCCAAACGATCTTCGAATCGCTTAGAAGTAAGAAATCAGTGGGAACCGATGAAATACCGAACATTGTGCTTCGACATCTCCCTCTAGAAGCGGTGAACATTTATACTACACTGTTTAATAATGCAATGAATAATGCACATTATCCAGCGCATTGGAAAACAGCAGTGGTACACCCCATCCCCAAAATGGATAAAGACACCTCCAATCCGGCGAATCTCCGCTCGATCAGTCTTCTTCCAAACATCAGTAAGGTTTTCGAGAAGGTGATCAATAGAGTCCTGACTAAGTGGGTTGAGGACAAACATATATGTCCGGATAATCAATTCGGTTTTAAGGCGGGGCATGATATCATTCATGCTGCGTCGAAACTGGTTTCTGATATCCAATGGAACAAAGGCAAGAAACAGTGCACTGGTGCCTGCCTGATTGACTTGGAGAAAGCCTTCGATACCGTATGGTTAGAAGGACTCTTTTTCAAGCTGGACAGATTGGGCATTAGTAAGCCACTGCTGTATATTCTTTTTGATATGCTCTCCAGTAGACAGTGCATCGTGAAGAATGGCGATGTGACTTCTGCTGGAACATTTAACATTAAAAACGGTCTGCAACAAGGTGCGGTAAATTCGCCGATCCTATTCAACATTTACACAAGTGATCTGATAGGTTCACTTCACCATGCCATAGCGTACGCAGACGACTTAATCGCGTACAGATCAGGTCCAAAGATTGAGGTCATTAATATACTTTTGCAGCGTGACTTCGACAAAATTAAACGATATTGCGATGACTGGAAGTTGAAAATCAACTTTCAGAAGTCGGAAACCATTCTGTTTAGGACGCCTTTGTCTGGGGCCTCTAGGGATACCAGAAAGAATTAGCGAAAGTTTTCTATCGTCGGACAACACGGACAGCCACTCGCTTGTCGAAATGTAGTCAGATACCTTGGGATCTGGCTAGATCAATTTCTGTATTTTAACAAACATATAGAGGTTGCTCTGGCCAGAGCCAAAGGTGCTTTTGCCCTTACAAAGAGACTGTTTTATAACAGCCAACTCGATGCGAGGGTGAAGGTAATCTGCTACATGGCCCTTATCAGGCCCATGCTTGTATTTGGATGTCCCGTGTGGTTCAACGTAAGAGCAAGTTTATTGGAAAAGATTCGGGTGTTTGAGAGGGCTTGTCTTAGGACTTGTCTTCGCTTATACAGAACACCAGAGTCTCAGTACATCAAATTCTATCCCAATGGGGTCTTGTACAATAGTGCGAACCTAATAAGAGTGGACAATTTCGTCATTAAGTTGACTCGAAGGCACATTGCAAGAGCAATGGCCTCATCAAACAACCTGATCTCCGGGGCTTACTATCCCAATTATATGTACTCGTATCACGAGAGAGTTCGCTTTGACGGCTTTATTCCTCCAGAAGCGTTCCTATATTTAGATAGTAAAGGTCTGATCCAGGACAGATTGGCGGTGCCGCTAATCTTCCACGTCGCTCGAACAGCTGCGGACAGGCGACTCAACTACGACAGAGACGTCGCACATGGCAGTGCGGGGTGTCTCCGGTTCAGTAGGGCGGTAGGGAGTCTCGACATGAGAGATGTTGCTCGGCAGCACCAACACTTTTGGTGGCTAGGTGAAGAGGATGAAGCTTCGTCGTCGAACTCCTCCAATAATACGTAGCTTCATGTGAAGCAAAGTGGGCCAGTCTAATTTTTTTTAGCCATGGCCGGCTTACATAGTTTTAGGTAGGTTTAAGTTAGATTTTAAGAAAAAAAAAATATATATATATACATACATATATTTATATATTATGTATATTAGGGTGTCCCAAAAAAATCTAGTTTAAATTTTTGTAACGCATACCCTCTTATTTTATTCGAATACTGTCAAAACAATAGTAAATAAAGTTTCATGTACTTTGAACCAGAGGAACCCGTGCCGACTTGCATCTAAACATGTCAGTACTTGCAAGGCATGGCACGCGAGTAATAACATATCGATAACTTGTTATTGCATGTTTATTTTATTAGTAAACACATTGTTCTCGTTCTGTTAACATGTCGGTGGAGTTACGCAGTTGTAGAAAGGAGATATTTTTAATAGGGAACGTTAAACATCAAATTACTGGTTCAAAACTTCCCTCTAATGGGCAAGTACTGGCAGTTTTGTTCTATAATATTCGTGAAGTGAATTTAAGTGTCAATGAGAGCGCAAATCTTACTATTCGTGAGTGCATTATTTATTGGGAAAAGGCCCGTATCCCGACAAGATCTCTACCTAATTGTGTTAAAAAATTAATTACATTGTATCAAGTTTGGAGAAATTTGCAAAAAAATGCAAACAAAACAAAAAACGTGTTTGAGCAGCGTCGACATGAGTTTGTTACAAACTTAAACAATTTGTTTGACATTGCACATGCGGATGCACTTCAATTAATAAAGATAGATGAAGATAGGATTTTTTTGCAGCGCCAAAGAGAACCAGGCCGACCTGGTCATTTAGCCGGAGTTGACCAAAAACAAACACACAAAGAAGAAAGAGCGCACCTTAGAAACGTCGAGGAGCAAAAACGACGTGCTAAATATTTTTCATCCTTAGCTCCTTCAACATCATCTTATGACCCGCTACAAGAAAGTTTGTCGTCTGATTCAGAATTGATGGATTTACAGGAAATTTTGCCAAACCTAACCAAAACAGAATCCAGTATAAATAAAACTGTTATGAGGAAGAATTTTATCACTCCAAAATTAGTGGCAGCATTAGATCGGTGTCAATTGAGTGTGAGAGATGCTGTGTTTATTATTGATTCAACTATTGAAGCTCTTGGACATAACACAGACGAATTTCCTATAAGCAAGTCCACTATTCAAAGGGTTCGTACGGAAAAGCGAAAAGAGCGAGCGGAAGCCATAAAGGTTAATTTTCAAAACCAGGTTCCGGATATTGTAACACTCCACTGGGATGGTAAACTTTTGCCGGCTTTAGATTCACGCAAATCTAAGGTAGAACGTCTGCCGATAGTTATAACGTTTGACGATAAAGAACAACTTATCTCTGTACCAAAGTTGGATAACTCTACAGGAAAGGAACAGGCCCAGGTACTTTGGAATGCTATAATTGATTGGAATCTTGAGGATAAAGTGCAGATTTTGTGTTGTGATACGACTGCTTCAAATACTGGTCGAATCAATGGTACTTGTGTACTTCTCGAACAGAAACTAGGCAGGGAAATGATTATTTTTGCTTGCCGCCATCACGTCTACGAATTAGTACTAAAAAGCGTGTTTGAAGCAAAAATCTGCCAAGTTACCACAAGCCCAGACATTCCAATGTTCAAGAAATTTCGAGAGAACTGGAAGAATGTCGATCCCGAGAAAATACAGAGCTGTACAGAAAAGCTATCATGTTTGAATGTTTCTGAGATCAACAGACTTATCGATTTTTACCAAATTGAATTAACTAAAGAAATTACTAGGGATGATTACAGAGAGTTAATCGAACTTTCAATAATATTTCTTGGCGGCGATGCAGAAAAAAAATTTAAGATCCGGCCTCCAGGTGCCATGCACCAAGCTCGATGGATGGCGAGAGCGATTTACTCATTAAAAATATCGTTACTTGGTGATCAATTAAGAATTTCTAACAAAGATAAAGAAGCTCTGTTAGACGTCTGCCTGTTCATCGTGACAATATACGTTAGGCCTTGGTTGCAATGCATTTTAGCAGTAAAAGCACCTTACCAGGATTTGTGTTTTCTGAAAGCTATAAAATCTTATGAAACAATAGATGAAAGCATCTCGAAAGCAGCATTACAGAAGTTTTGCTTGCATTTGTGGTATTTGACAGACGAAGTGTCTATCTTGTCTCTATTTGATGATGATGTAAGCCAAGAAACGAAAGTCAAAATGGTTGCTAACTTAGCCAAAGAATATCCATCTGCCTATGGTAAATGCTACATTCCATCGAAAGAAGAACTTTGTGGCAGACTTTATGGTAAGTTTGAAAATTAAGTTTGTTTTTTTAACTTTTTTATTTACATAACTAAAAAATTATATCAATAATCCTCCTTTTTTTGTTTTCAAAAAAAAAAACATCGATGACTTTGTTTCAGTCAAAAGCAAGTCCTTATTTAGTCGATTGAAAATTGATGGTGCTTTTCTCCACGAGTGCCCCTCTTTGTGGCTTAAAAATGCTTCGTACCAACATGCTAAAAGCAAGCTATTAAAACTGAAAGCAGTTAATGACTCTGCTGAAAGAGCAGTCAAGTTGATGCAAGATTTTCACGGCCTGCTAACTGTTCAAGAGGAGCAAAAGCAATTTTTATTTCGTTGCGTACAAGAACATCGACAAAAGTATCCTGACTGTAAAAAACAAACATTAAAAAGAAAATTAATAAATAATTAACCTACTTTCAACAATTAATATAATAATAAAGTCCAATACCGGATGCCTTATTTCAAAAATAAATGAGTTTTGCTTTTCCCTCCATTGCTCCATACTAATTTTTATGTTTAGATTTTGGCGTTAAGTCGGCACGGGTTATCGTCATCCGATCGCAATAATATTTGATATTTCACTTATCTGGGTCAAATAGAAAAAAAAAAAAAGGTATGCGTATCTCTATCTAAAAAAAAAAATTTAACCCTTATAGCCTGGGACACCCTAATGTATATATATATTATGTATGTATATATATGTATTTATGTAGGCATTAGATGTACGTAGGTTAAGTAGATTAAGATTTATTTTTAGGTAGATTGTAGGCTTTTAGTTTTAAATTTTATAAGAAATTAAAAAAAAGTCCAGATACTAAGTTTTTTTGATTAAAATTTATTTTCTTAGTTGTAGTATTAATAAATGTAAAAATAACATAAAATTAGACTGTAAGATTCGTCGAAAGACATAGTTTAAGTGTTAGGTTTAACTTAGAGTGCCCGCATGGGGCCAGTAAGTTAGAATAAGATTATTTGTAAGTTATTTAAGCTAATTTTTAAGCATTCTTTTGTCTAGCATTTAAGAGTAATTTAAGTTGAAAAAATAAAAATGCATTTAAACTGAAACTGAAACTGCTCCGGGAGAGTTCTGGCAAGAAAAAGCGAGAACACCACTGCTTGGCAAATAAGCATAATAGTAGATGTAAGTAAAATTAAGCGTATGTAATAATTCCAATTTGTCAGAGTGAGATAGTCAAAAATTATTTTTGTAACAATGGAATGACGCAACAAGGTAATATTAGATATCGAATATAGGGTATGGAGTGGATTTAACAGCATAGAAATTAATGAATTTAAAAAACTGGATCTTAGCTGTATATGTCTAAACATAAGATCACTTCGCAAAAACTGGGATAATTTTGTCTGCAAAATTAATAAATTATTTAATTATGTAAGTGGCATGTTGTTTTGGTTGAAACAAATGTTAAGGATGAAGAAAACGATTTTTTTTAGATTGAAGGTTTTCATAAATCGGAATTCGTAAACCGAAAACAATCAAGGGGCGGAGGGATTTTGATGTTTCTTAAAACTTATGTACGAGTACCTTTAATGACCTATGCATATGAAAGTATATCTGTGAAAGTAACAGATTCATTTAGAAAAAAACAAATAACTGCAATATACAGACCACCAGGTTTTAGTATAAATTCATTTATCACTGAACTTGAGAAAAATGTAGCATGTGGCGAAGAGGTAATACTGATGGGTGATATAAATATAAACATTCGTGATGAAACAAACTCCTATGTCAAGAATTATTTTGAAGCACTCGCGTCCAAAGGGCTTACAAATATTTTAAATAGCAATACTCGAGTCTATTTGCAAAAAAGGAGCCTCTGCTCTAATAGACCAACCACATCATAGTCAAAATGCATAAAAATATAATAGTCACCGACTAGCTCTTGAACTGATCACATCGCTCCTCATCTGTCTTGTGCCTTTCTCTTGTCGCAAGCGTGCAAACCAGTTTTCCCCTTTAACCACATACTCCCCCCCTACTTTTTTTTCCTTTTTCTCTTACTGCAGTTTTTTTCCTACTTCCCATCCCTAAGCCAAACAAGGATAGAATTTCAGTTGAAGGATATCGCCCTATATCTCTCATTGCTTGTCTATCAAAAACCCTGGAAAAGATTGTTGCAAAGCGCTTGCTATGGTTTGTTGAAACAAAGAAACTTATTTCATCTAAGCAAGTAGCTTTTAAGCCAAACAGAGGATGTGTTGACGCTCATCTTCATTTAGATTATTACATCTCCAAAGCCATTTCCTCTAGAAACCATGTTTCTGTACTCTCATTGGACTTCGAAAGATCGCTTGATAGAATCGGCTTACATATAATACTAAACAAACTAAAAATATGGGGCATTGGAAAAATAATATTCGGTTATGTTAAATCATTTCTTAGAAATAGAAAATTCTTTACGAAAACCAACAATGTATTTTCTGACAGTCATCCTTTACACAACGGGATCCCCAAGGATCTCTACTGTCAGTAGTTCGATGATATTTGCACTATCTTAAATAAATATACACTCTTAGATAGTTGTTTATATGCAGATGACATTTATATCTTAAGCAAATCCAGTGATATAAATAAATGTAAAACTCTTTTAAGTAAGGCCCTAAACGATATTTTAGGATGGTCGACCTTCTCTGGAGCTAAACTATCATTAAACAAATGTAAGCTACTCCATGTTTGCCGTAAACGAAACTGCCCAGAACTAATTCTAAGTATTAACAATGTACAGATTGCAAATGTCAAAAGCTTAAATGTACTAGGATTAGTCTTTAATAATTGTTGTAACTGGAAACAACACTGCTTAGATCTTAAGAAATCCCTAGCTGCATGACTGAATATTATTAAGTACTTAGCCAGTAAGAAAAGTAATGTACATATTAACACCATATCATATGTTACCAAAATGTTAGTCCTTAGTAAAATCGATTATGGAATTTATATATGTGGCAAGTGTCCGAAATCAACCCTCAAACTTATAAAACCAACTTACCACCAAGCAGCCCGAAGAAGCGTAGATGCATTCCTAACAACACATATACAGAATATCCTCGCAGAAGCAGGACTTCCTACCCTTGAGCATCGAATCGACGAAATGACTTCAAAACTAGCCGCGAAATTTGTCTTTTCTAAAAACTCCATTATCGATAAGGACCTTCAACAGTCTATTCACCCTAAACGAGTAAATAGGATCCCATCGGCAATAGAGATCATCCTTGACAAAGCCCATCTTATGCAAATTCCAATCAAAAGGATACAGAGCACCGTATTGTCCTACCCCCCATGGCACATCAAATCTGACTCCTTCAACAATGCAGTATACCGATCATTATTCTCAGATATTCGTATATCATCAAAATTTAAAAATAATGGTTGGCAATTTATTTTCACTGACGGATCGAAGTCTCAGGACAATACCTCGTTCGCTGTCACACATGAAAATGGTTACATCCTAAACATTGGTACAGTACCAGAATTTTCATCAATCTTCACTGCAGAAGCTTTTGCTATTTTTCAAGCGGCCAAAACAACAACGAAGATCAGCGGAAAATTTTTTATATGCTCTGACAGCATATCAGCCATTAAAGCAATCCGCAACCCAAACAACAATTCTCACCTTATCTCCGAAATAAGGAATAAAATATTAAACAAATTAAAATTGATGTGGACTCCTGGCCATGTTAATATTCGAGGAAATGAGGAAGCGCACAATGCTGCAAGCTCTGCAAAAGATGCGCCAGTATATAGATTTAATATAGCTTCAAGGCAAGATATTAAGAGAAATATACAAAAATCTTTAAAAAACAAACAGCAAATCGAATGGAATCTATACGAACATCATTACAAAAAAGTGAACCCCGAAAAATCTCAGCCTTGGTATTCTACAAAAATATCTAAAACCAAAATCTCGAACTTCGTTCGTCTAAGACTTGACCATACCGCAGCTACTCATCAACACCTGCTAAATAGAAATAGTCCTCCAATTTGTGTAACTTATAATATAGCACTTGATATCTCTCATGTCTGCATAGTATCAAAACCTTTCATAAAATACTTTCTCAAAAATGTTCCAGTCTATGATGTACTTAAAAATCCAAATTCCGAAAATATCGAAAATATAAATAAGTTTCTCATTTGTATAAACTTTAATCCATAAATTAAATCTAATTATAAAACGATCAGAGCCAATAGTCTCTGCAACTAGGCTCCCTTAAACGCTATTACCATGTAATTTTGTAATTACCTGTTAATAAATTATAATAATAAAAATAATAATAATAAAAATATAATTTTATCTGGAGTAGTGGAGACTGATATATCGGATCATTATGCTGTAGTATTTGGGTCTTTAAAAACAAACCTCCAGTAGAAGACTCCAAGCAACGTGTGGATAGTCTAAAAAGTGCAATTGTTAACAATCTGATCTCCTCAACTGATTGGTCAATTATTGAAAGCTGTGCGGATGTAGAAGGAGCGTATGAGAAATTTGTAGAAAAAATGAAAGAGATCTATGCAAGCGCAACCTTAAAAGCAAATAAAGAAGACGTAAAAACCATAAGCCATCAAATAGACTTGAAGTGAAATGCAAAGAAAGAGACAGACTGTACCGAAGATGGATAAATCATAGACTGAACAAATCTTATGGACGGAATACAAGTTACTGCGAAACCAAATAAATAAAGAAATCTTTATAGAAAAGTCGTCGTTTTACAAGAATCGTTTCGACCAAGCGAATAATAACCCAAAGGAAACTTGGGAAATAATAAATGAATTGTTGGGAGGAAGAAAACCCAATTTGGATGACTTCATTATAAAACATTGTGGCTCAAATAAAAATGTCAATACATTAGTTAATGAACAAGCTTCTAAGATTATTCACGATTGCAGTATTAAAACCTCGAATCATATATGTACGACTACTCCCAACTCGATATTTGTGGAGGAAACCAATATATATGCGCTGCCCGGAACTACCGGAAAACTGATTGGCCAAAATACAGAGGAATACTATCAGAAACGCGATCCTTTGAACTATCAAGTTCTCCATCGGCCATAGCCTGCCCTCTTACTCAACCTAGAGGCAAGAAAAAGCAAGAAACACTTGTAGAAAACTTTTCAATGTAGCATAAAACACAAGGAAATTGACTGACTGGGACTCATACAAAGAATCCCTCAAATTGTACAAAAAAGAACTGAGGAAGGCAAATCGACAATCCTGGAGGTCATTCTGTGACAAAATCACAGAAACCTTTCAGGTATTGCGGCTAAGAAAAATCCTCTCTACAAATCCTATGATGCCTAGTTGTTGGAAAAAAACCGACGGCTCCTGGACAACCTCAAGTGATGAATCACTCAATTTGCTACTGGACACCCACTTTCCAGGTAGCTCTCAACTCGTGGCCAGTAGCAGCCCAAACAGGCCTACTGCAACCGCGACCAAAATTCATGGTCTAATCACAAGAGATAAACTGCTTTGGGTGCTGCATAGCTTCAAACCATACAAGTCTGCTGGTCCGTACGGTATAATACCTGCCGAGCTACAGAGGTCTTCATATATTATTCTGCCAGTGTTAGAAAATATTATGAGGAGCTGTGTAGAAGTTATCCATATTCCACTGTTATGGAGAGAAGTCAATTTAGTATTCATTTCCAAAGCCGGAAAATGTTCTCATGTTGTCCCAAAGGACCCCAGACCTATAAATCTATCATCTTTCCTTCTGAAATCTCTAGGACGACTGATTGATATCCATATTCGAGATAAAGTTGATCCAAGACTTCTGTCAACGGCTCAACATGCCTACTGTACAGGAAAGTCGGTGGAAACGGCTTTGCGCTCTCTGACTAGCCACATCGAACGACCCCTACATTATAAGGAGTACACAATGGTTGCTCTCCTAGACATAGAGGGCACCTTTAACAACGTCAACACATCCGCAATCACGACTGCGCTGTCAACTCTGCACGTAGACGACTCACTTGGGAGTTGATCGGTCTAACGCTAAAAAGCAGGATAATCAACTCCAAACTGGGTGAGACTTCTGATAAAAGATATGTCAGCAGAGGTACGCCGCAAAGCGGTGTCCTCTCTCCCCTTCTTTGGAACTTAGTATTTAACGAACTACTGATATACCTGGCAGCGGGTGGTAGCAGAGTGATTGCCTATGCGGATGACGTTGCCATAGCCGTCTCAGGAAAACATCTCAATACCATTAAAGAACTCCTTCAAGTAAATCTCAATATATTAACCCGCTGGGCAGATCGCTGTGGATTGGGAATAAACCCCCATAAAACTGATCTTGTCCTCTTTTCTAGGAAATATAAAATTATAATCATAGACCCTCCTTCAATAAACGGTACCAGTTAGTTTTCTCCGATACAGCAAAATATCTGGGTCTCATTTTTGATAGGAAACTAAACTGGAAACCTAACATTCAAGAAAGAGTCAATAAAGCTACAATAGCTTTATTCTCTTGCAAGAAAGCCATTGGGAACAAATGGGTCCTTCAACCTCGCATAACCCACTGGCTATACATCTCGGTCATAAGACCGATACTTACTTACGGGGTGGTTGTCTGGTGGACGATATTGGAAAATGCAGTCAACCGCATTAAACTAAGCAGAGTCCAAAGAACAGCATGTCTATGCACAAGCGGAGCCTTGCGGTCTACCCCCTCTGCGGCATTAGATATTCTGCTTCACTTGACACCCCTCGACATTTTTAGCAGGTAAGTAGCTGCGATTGCAGCTATTCACCTTAAAGCGACTAACCAGTGGACAAATAATTCATTCGGCCACTTCAACATTCTTAATACATTAGGAATCCTCACAGAGAACATCGATTACACTATACCTGAACTTTGGTTTGACAAAAACTTCCATGTAAGCTTCCCCTCTAGATCATTTTGGGAGGAAGATGCTTTCATGGAGGACAAGTCAATCTATCTCTACACAGATGGATCTAAAACCGATAACGGAGTTGGTGGCGGTATTTTCTCAGATAAGCTAAATCTGAGCCTCTCTTTCCGCCCTCCAAATCACTGTAGCGTGTTCCAGGCTAAAATTTTTCCGATTAAATAAGCTCTATCCTGGCTGAAGAAAATCGTGATATCTGCAAAGGATATCCGCATCTTTTCGGATAGTCAGGCCGCTATCAAGTCCCTGGACTTGGTCTCATTATAGTCTATAACCGCCCTTGAATGCCGATCATCTCTTATGGAGATGGCAAAGCAGTTCAACATTCACCTTTGTTGGGTGCCGGGCCACAGTGGCATTCCAGCGAACTGCAGAGCCGATGAACTCGCCAAAATTGGAACCACTCTACCTATTCTACCGGAAAAGGGTAGTATAGGTATACCAATCGCTACGCTGGATGCCAATAAAAGAGCAAATAATTCAAACATGTCTAGCGACCAAACAGATCTGGCCAAAGCTGGATCTGAATCGCTCTAAGTGTCTGATCCTTTTAAATAGGAAACATCTCAGCGCAATAATAGGTGTCATCACTGGACACTGCCTCATAGACAAGCACGCAAGAAGGCTTGGCGCTTTTACTAATGATTTCTGTAGAAGCTGCATGGATGAGAACGAGGAGGAGACAATGTTCCACCTACTCTGTACATGTCCAGCTCTCTCCCGGTTAAGTAAACTTCATCTAGGAGCTTTCTTCTGCTCCTCCATAAATCGTCTCCAGTTAGTTTTCTTCGGATTCTATATACCTATTGTCTGATATGTAGATATCCGATAGTACTTTCTAGCCAGTAATGTCCTTAGTATACTTGTTGGATAACGTTAGGACGATTACTTGTTGTCTTAGTCTCGTAACAAAAGTTGGATGAGAGCCAACATTGTTGGCAACCAGGTCAGAAGATAATATTTAATCCTGAAATCCCCAAAATTTAGTTTTAGTTTGCGGTTGAACCGGGTTAAATTCAGTGCATAGTAGATATCTACTATGGCTAAAACATATAGATTAGTTGAATATCAATGTTACGGCTCGGAGGGCATCCTGTTACAAGTTTTAGCTTAAATAATGCACATAAGTAAAAGAGATAGTCAGTCAAATTGGAGAGGACTGAACTAATAAGAGTGAGTTCTGCGATAACCTTGAAGTGTATCGCAGAATGAAATTATATTGATAATCGAGTGGAAGACAAATGACGTGGTTTCAAATAAACCAGTCATCCCACTTTCATTTCAAAGATAGAACTTTGGTGCTTCAACATTTTTATGAGGCAATCAAAGACCTTATCCAATATAAACACCACTTGACCTCGTCAAGAATTGACTTTTCTGGTCCATCTAATACCTCAAAATTTATGCAATCCATTGATTTGGTTTTTTTAGAGCAATTCTCTTATTCAAATTATTCTTTTAATTTGATTTTGCTATCCGATTTTCCACAATTTACTTCTTCGAGCTAATTTAACAAGTCCCTCAATCCATTCAAGTCCACTTTTTCCGACCATAAAAGTTCATATCTTGGAAAAAAGTAAATCCAAATCACCATCCCATAAATCCCTATCCAGCTCAAATCCCTTTTAATGCATGGAAATACCGTCAGATACGAGAATAACCCACCATCCCCTTACGAAAGAAATCGATAACAAAGAGGGGTGATGTTATGTACGAGTATAATACATAGAACAAGAGCAACACACTTGCATTCCTGGGATCAAACAGAGGAGGACATAAATCCAGTCGTTAAATATGTACGAGTAGAACCAATTGGATGCCAATTTAAATAGAACATTATAAATGCAGAGGAAACCCCAAAGCGAGACTACCCACTACCGATTGCCGACTACCGACTGCCGACTGCCGATTACCGACTGCCGACTGCCGACTACCGCTTGCCGATCTCCGTCGATCCAGACCGTCGACACTTTATTGTTATTTACAACGCACTTGTAAAACTCCGAATTCAACCATAACCTCAAAATGCCAATAAACAAGCGCGTTTTATGGCAATCAGAATGACTTTAGCGCACGCAAAATGTATTTCAACGAAATTCCTACATATACATATAATTTAAGGATAATATTCGCTGAAAAAAAAGTAAAGAAATAGGACACGGTGTGATGAATGGGCACTAAGAGTATGAACGTAAGGAGTGTTTGGATATTTGAGTGTACTTTTGAAGCTAAAAACGGTCCAAACGATGAAGTAAGGTTTCAAAACTGACTGCCATTTAAGTTCCATGTTGCGTTTGATTTGTTTGTTGTTCTGACTTTGGTGGAATGTTTTATTTTTGTTTATGCAAAGTTCGTGACTTCACAAGTACCAAGGACCTTTGTTTGCGGTGAAGCTAATTTTATCCTGGCAGTTGGCTCAAATGTTAATTAGAATTGCTGTGGAATTGCGATAAAATGTGCGTGAGTTACATTTATCCTTTTTTCCATAACTGTTGGCAGTTATGTTTTGTTAAGTCATACAGTATTACAAGTATGGATCATGGGCAGATTGATTGTTAGATTTTCTATTGATCCAAAGAGGGTAGAAAAGTGTGTATAACTGCCTCAGCGCCCGAAGTATAGCGCCCTTTAAAAATGTAGATTTAAACAATATGAGTAAATTGTAAAACGATCGCAAAATCGAAAATATTTAATTATGTATGTATAGGAGGTAGAATACCAATGCGTACTGAAATTCTCTTTCAAAAATGTGCACAACAGTTTCTTAAGCTGAATACGTTAGAAAGCTACGGCCTTTTAAGAAGTTTTACCTCGAACCTTTCGATCACTTTAACGGCCTATAACTTGGAGGGCGGTGAAATAAAATTGTTTGCTTGCCATAATTTCAGGAATCTTCAGCTATCAGGACGAATACCTACACTGGGACACCCTGTATAGTTCAACATAAACCAAAATGGCGAAACTTCGAACCACAATGCAGATATTGGAGGAATTAAAGTACATCTGCAACAAATCTCTGTATGACGAACTATATCCATCACTCAGCCGATTCATTCAACAGCGGCTACCACGAAGCACCCGTTCCACTCTCTGAGATAAATGTAACTACTATCGTCAATCCCATCTCAAGACCATTGCCGACAATAATGGCTTTTAAGACATCCTGGACTCTCCCTGAATGGAACAACAGATTACAACAATCAAATAAAATGAATCGTGAAACCACCATTAAATCGGAACTGTTTACATTCTTCCTCAAATCTGCCCCCATGACATGCAAGTCGGTCCTGAACCAAGGATCTTTTTAGGAAAAAATTTGCTATTCACAAGGTCAAATGCAAACTATTTAGTTGCAAAAGCCAAGAGCAAAAACCGCCAGCACTTCAAAATACATATATCTACTAAGTACAATTGGACGTTTAAATTATGGGACGGCATCTTCATCTCGGAGAAGATGAACGGAAGGATAAGGTAGGTAATAAGCTAAATAATAAAAGAAAAGATAGCCTCAACACAGCCCTGTCCTATTAACATCCCGACCCAAACTGGTCATTTAGGACGCGAAATTTTCCAAGATTTTCTTCAAACACCATCGTTAAAGAACACCAATACCCTGACACGATATCTTCTCCTCCTCTCACTAAACCTTTAAAGCCGCTTCAAAACAGAGCTACATTTAACCTTGTTCGTGGACCTTCTAACCAAGTTCCAATTCGCGTTGCCCTGTTGGACAAATATCCCAGTTTTATTGGTACAATATATAGTTATCGCAACCACCTATTCCTCATCTGGATCTAACAATCCCCCTGATCGAAAAGCCCTCACTACTCTAGATTCTACATGCGAGGTGCTTGATCAACTTGCCCTTTCTTCATCCGCTCATTTTTATAATTCCCTTGCCTCTAATATTCGCTCCAATTACCTCGACCCATTGTCAAACTCACTAAACAATTCTTAGATATAAACCACGACAGTCGTTATGTAGTGTCTCGTTTGAGAGACCGTCGCATTGTCTGCATGACAAATCTAACTCGGTTTGCATCTTTGGCATAACCAAAATCAATATTAAGGTTATAGACTCAAGTTTATATCAGATTAGTGGCATACGTAATACAATGAACAGACAATTGGATCTTGTCTTCACCACCTGTACCGCTTGCATTCAGTTATATACTCATATGAAAACGGCAGCACATGTGTTGATTCGGATAGTCCATTTTCATTCAACTTCCAAAGAACCGACTTCAAAAAACTTAAAAGCCTCATCAGCAAAATTAACTTTGACTTTATTTCTGAGAAAACAAACATTGATCTTGCCCTATATCAACATTCCATTCGTTAATTTTCTTCTGCTTTGCCTAATCGGTTCCAAATTCCTTCCGAAAGGACTCGTCATCTGCTCCCTCGTATAGCAGAAACAAGTTGAGGCACAAATTCTTAAGAACTCGATCTAATTCCGACTACAGTAACTATCGATTTGTATACTATCTTTGAACTTTGTGAGTTCAACCTAGTGCATGCGATTTAACATAATCTGGGACCCTAAAAGTTTCTACCGATTTGCTAATACCAAAAAAAAATCAGACGGCTACCATTTTACTTCTTCCGGCCATTGTAATAAAAGAGTGTGTAAACCATCTCGGTCCTGTTTAACCTATCCATAAAAAAGAAGTAAGACCGAAGTTGATTATTACAAGCTCATAGCAAAACTCTCTTACTTACCCAAACTTTTCGAATGCATGCCTATCATGCTTAACTGCTTCCATACTGTAAACCAATTATTTGTACAAATCAGCATGGTTTCATGAGGGGTAAATCAACCACCACTAACTTGAGTGAGTTCATCTTTAGGACACTTTGAGCTTCCACCGATTTTAGCAAGGCATGCGACAAAATTTTTCACCAATTAATCATTCTCGAACCAAAAACAACTTGTGGCATGTATTAAATCTAATTTAGAATACAGAGTCGTTTTCAGATCCTTGATATCCGACCCCATTAAAGCAACGTTTAGTGTGCCTCAGGGTAGCCATCTTTTACCTATATTCTTTATCTGAATAACTAACGATATAAATCTCGGTTTAACGAATTCTAATCTTTCAATTGTATATTCGCTGAGAAATTCCAAAGTCATTTTACTAGTTTTTAGTTTTTTAGTTTTAAATGCATTTTATTTACTTATTAATGAATAACTCTTACATACTAACAAAAAATGCTTAAATGCTAGCTTGCAATTACTTAACAATCTTATACTAACTTACTGGCCCCACACAGGCACTCTAAGCTACTCTAAATTCTTATACTATGTCTATGACTTTATTTACATTTTCTTTAGGAATACTTATTTTCTATACTTAAGGCTGGGTGGAGCGTGTTCGAGGAGAGCGCTCTAGTCAAGGTTGCGGAGAAGCGTGTCCATCGAGTCTTACTGTAGTTGTAAGAATATCTTTGGACAAACTCCTCCACTTCCGCAATTTCGTTGGGAACTGTAATTTCGGTGCTAAAACCGCAATGGTCGCTGTCATACACGAATGTGCGCAGACAGTTCAATGTTTGTAAATTCGTACCTGTCAGTCGTATACGTTCGTCGTACAGCAGTAGATCCAAATAAGACCCGCCTCTGGGAAACGACGGGTTATCCGTCGCTTTAAGACCGAGTCTGTACATGACATCGTGCTGACCCCACCAATCGAGTAGTAGGTTCCGTCTAGTATTTGGCAAATTATTTCCCCAATCTCTGTGTCTAGCGTTGAAATCCCCGCCGATTATAAAATAATTCTCCCCCGATTCCAGCCTCAGAAGTCGAAAAAACGTGTCGAGCTCTGTAATGAATAGGGTGGATTGTGAAGCCTCAGGTGCATAAACAGAGGCCAAGTACAGCCGCTTTCCACTGCGGAGCGGGATGTAAACGACGACTGCCTCCAACACCCGGAACCTGCGCAACGCGCCCTTGTACACTCTGTGAAATTTTATACCTTCTTTAATGAAGATCGCGACACCACCTCCACGTTTGGATCTGGGCCGGTTTCTTCTTCTAACAATATAATTATTGTACTCCAGTTTGTGCTTATCGGTTAGCTTTGTTTCGCTAGCGAAAAGCACATCCGGAGTTTGGTCTTGTAGCAATTTAAACATCGCGGCTCTTCGTTCGATCCTAATCAGTGAATTAACATTCACCGCAAGGACCTTCAAAGTTTGCTCCACCATGTGCGTACCCATTACGACATGTGTTGCGTTAGGCCCGGCAGCAGCGCGTAAATCTGGTCCACCCGCTTGGCCTGTTCTTGCACCTGCTTTTGCAGCTGAGCCATCTGCCCTTGGATTGCGAGCAAGATGGCTAGCATGTTAGGTGCAGCTTCCGTTGTTCTCGGCGTTGGCACTGGAGAAGCAACAGTCGCTTGCTGTACCGTAGCCTCCCGACCTGACGCCATTTGGGCGTAGGAAATTTGGGACGTGACGGCTGGTGTTTGAAATCTGACAGGTGAACGTTTGACCTCCACCTTCTGCTGCCGAGCCAGTTTTGCTTTCTTAATGTCAGCGAACTTAGGACAACCCGATAGTTTGCGGTGCTGCACGAGAGCTGCGCCCTATCGGATGGTCCGTCCCTACCCAGAGCACACTCCTCGGAGCTGTGGTTCTTTGCGCACCGGCGTGCCCGAACCTCTGGCACCGAACGCATTGTATAACGCCTTCGCTCCTTTTTAATTTTTCTCACTGAACCACCTGGTAGTCTAGGACATTGATACTCCTTAGACTATACAGACGGCTTTCGGGACTGAGCTGCACCAGGAAGAACAGCAGACTCCGTTTCTCCCGCCTGGCTCCAGCTGTGGTAAATGGCTTTACCCCCACAAACTTGAGTCCTTCGCACTCCTTCTCTTTGAGCAGTGCCAGGATCTCCTCAGGATCAGAAGACGGTTTCAACCCCTTCAGCAGCATCGATTGCCGCTTTTCACACTTCGGTGTGAATGAGTAGTGCTCCGTCGTCGTTTCCTTTAGGAGCTCTTTCACTTTCGCGAAGCCCTCCACTGTATTACAGTGGATGGCATGGCGATCGTTCCCCAATCTCTTTATGTTAAAATTATTACCAATGACCAACTTACACAGGTCCTTGGTTGCATTTACCTCTAGTTTATAGGTGTTTATCGGCGGCACCTTCTCCTTCTTCTTCTGCTGCTGCTGTTGTTGTTGTTGTTGTTGTTGTTATTGTTGCTGCTGCTGCTGTTTTTTCTGCTCCTGTGGTTTCAGCCGTTGTTGTTTTTGCAGCTGTTGCTGTTTCTGCTCCTGCTGTATTGTTTGCTGCAGTTTTTGTTTCTGCTGCTGCTGGTTTTGTTGTTGTTGCAGTTGTTGTTTCTGCTCTTGTAAGTTTTGTTGTTGGGAGCTTTCTACTTTTGATTGCTCCCTCTGTCTGCGCTCAGTTTGCTTTCGCTTCATAGTAAGCACTTTTTCTCCCAGCTTTAGTATGTTGCTGGTAATATTATTTATTTCGTCATCTTCGTCTCCCGACTCAGATGACGCAAGAGAGGCAAAGTTGTTCCTGCCCCCCTCATATTGGACCACCACTTTATCTCCTTTATCTTTTACCACGGCACTTATTTTTTTTTTACTTAGATTAGGAGGGGTTTTCAACCTACTCCTCCTCTTAAGTCCTTTCGCCACGGCACCTGCAATCGTATTGTTGCCTTTAGTATCTCCTGTTATGGGAAGAGCGGAACGCTCTCCACCATCCATCACGTGATTTGTTGGTTTTGTTTTGAAGCACTATATGTTATTTAACACAATTTCAGCCAAACAAAAAAAAAGTTTCAAGTTTGGCCTGGAATTGAACTCGCGTCCCACGATTTGTTGAGCGACGCCGCTAACCTCTTGGCTACCGAGTCAACCAATAAAATTCCGATCAATTATATTTTTGAAAAAAAACTTTTTCACTTTTTCACTTTTCCACTTAGCGAAGCCAAGACACATGTATTCTCCGCGGAGATCTGCGAACGACTGAAAAAAGTCATTTTAATATATTGCGTTCTGACTCCCGTTGCTTGCAAGATGACGTAAATAAGGTATGGAGTTTAATGCCGACAAATGCCAAGCGATTACCTATTCCCGCAAACGTCTACCGACACCTCCAAGAAAATAATTCATCTAAGATGAGCCAATTCCTTCCACTACAGAAATACGGAATCTATGAATAATTTATGAGAGAGAATCAAATTTCGACTCGCATATTGACAGTATTATTAATAAAGATAACTCTGCACTTTTCTTTATCAAACGCTAGTTAAAAGAGCTTTCGAATCCTTGTGTTGCAAGGTCCCAGTACATCACTTACCACATAATGTCTATCCCCGAATATTCTAGCCAACTTAGGTCACCCTATAAGCAAATCCAAATTCAACGAATCGAAGCCGTCCAATATAGGTTTATTCGTATCGCACTTCGCGGTCTACCTTGGGCCGATCCATATTTATTACCTCCATATGAAAATGGGCTAAAAAAAAAAACGTAGCGATGTCGCTGACGTACTTTTTATCCACGAGCTATTGACTAGAAACATCGAGAATTATGCAAAATATTTCAGTCAGCTCTAATCCTCGTAATCTTCGAGCTCACCGCACCAATTACTGTCACTTTTAACTAATATCAAGAGTATTGTGTACATCAAACAACTACACCGAAGCCCTTGAAATAAACAGCAGCAAACACATAATCAAAAAAGCCCTGGTGGTCTATATAATTACCCGTATGTCACCACTAACAACCAACAACCATTTTTCCTAGCCCCATTAGTTTAAGAATATATTTGTTAGTTTTTAAACCAAGTTTTAAGTGTAGTTTTGTCCGTGGTAGACCCGGGTCAATAATAATATTTTATGTACTTACAGAACTACTAGCTTGCTTACTCCTCATCACTCATCATAACAAAAGTAGGTAATGATAAGCCAGCGAAGCCGCGGGTAACAGTTAGTTAAATATAATTTTAAGTGCGCAAACTAAGCTACTCTTGGAAGCCTTACAAAACAGTGGTGGGAAATTGTCGATTGCAATACTTGTTCTAGACCCTAGTGACGGCAGTTCAATAAATACATAATCTTCTGTTAAAAGGAAAGACTCCAAATTCGTAATTCCTTCACTATTAGAAAATTGATTGTATTCAATAGAACTGTAAATTAAATTTTATTGGAAAAATGATGCAAATGATGCATTGTACAATATATATATTTTTTAGAATGTGACCTTTAACATCTTTATAATTGATTCGTAATTGATGGTAAAGTAATAGATATTCGCTGCATGATTACAGAAGACCGAAAGGAAAGATCAAATTTATTTAAATTATTATATAGGCTTTATCCACAGCATTCTTCAGCCTAGATAAACTGTAAACCAATTTGCCTTACTAGACCGTTTTACTTCTCGCTTAGTTAACACAAATATAGAAATCGCGTAGGTACTTAATTATTTTTCTTAGCTCGGTAGAAACAATGTCTACATTTTCGCAGCTTGTGGCATCATCTGAGAAAGTTGCTCCTGGACAAAAAAAATACGTTTCTTGGCGTTCACTAATGCCTCAAGCGCCCAGTAGGCACAAATTGAAGCTGCTGTACCTACCAAAACAAAAGAACATACTTCTTACACATTGTATAATACACATTTCAACAGTCACAGAAACTAAACACTGGACGGCACACGCCAAAATGCTGAGACAATAAGAAGACAGGCAGAAAGAATTAGAACATAAATATAACAATGTTCACTGCCCAAGTCTATCGACAGATGTGTGTCATAAATGGCATACAATGTCACGCTGCATAACACTTAACGTGTCATCTGAGAAGTGACACTTTGTGCGGATACAATGTAGTGCATTAAATGTTTGAGAATAGGAACATAGCCGAAACATGATGGCATGCGACCCATTTGATACCGATATGCATTGGGAATACTTAAAGGCAATTAGTATATAAAGACCAACCTATTGAAAATAAAGACAGATTCAACTAGACCACAAATCAACTTGTTTCTCTTTCCTTTGCCAGACCTCTATGGCATTCGTTCCCTGCCAGGTAGTTAGAACATAGATTTTCATATACCGCACTTTAAACTTTACATGGCGATCCTGCCGACTCGCATGATTCCATGACAATTTACATCATGGTTCTGCGAAGTACGATCCATAGAAGAAAGTGCCTAACATTTTGATACTGCGAAGCTGATTCCACCACTAATGACAGAATAATACACACCAGGAGAGGTCGTAGGTGTACCCAAATACACGCCAACACCAGAAACATCAGGCCCCAAGCACCTGACCATAGATGAATATAAAAAACGACAGTTGCGAAACCAGGAAACAAGGATAACCAAGATCTAAAAATACAAATAATAACGCCCAAGAAGAAGAAGGGAGGTAAGAAGTACGAGTACGAAGATCGCAAGAGATTGGCTTACCTCGAGAATATAATAAAAAACAAGGAAGAAGTACCAATACCCTGAAACAGGGCAACAGAGATCTGGACAGCGATCGAAAACCTAAGGAAAATTGTCGTAAAATACAAACATCTTGAATGAACGGGAAGACGAAAAAGGAAACAACACCACTAAGGAGAACGTGACTGTAAACGAGAAAGTGGACCCAATAACAATATATACAGCATTAATATTAGTTACTATTTTATATATTATGATCAAAATAAATAATTACTATAAGAATTATGGAAAAAAACAAGTAACAAGAAACAATGTTAACAATGTTTAAATAAAAAATTGTAAGTATGGAATATAATTTAATTAAATTAGAAAAAAATATTAAGCAATATTAAAAAGAGTTCAAATATTAAAAAGAGTGAAATTAGAAGAGATAAAGTCCCTTAAGCAAAATATTGTCTCACATGCAGAAAAATGGTAAAACCTCAATTCTAGAAAAATTTCTGGAAATATATAAAGTAACAAAAAATCTAATAAATGCGAAGTTAGAGGAATTAAGCAAAATGGTAGATTTCAATATTAAGACTGGAAGGAAAGTAATCCCAACATTTACAGGAGCTTTCAAAGATCTAGACTCATTTTTAACTCTGGTAGAATACTCCATAATACTTTGAAGGAGACGGAAAGAACAGCTTATATTGAATTCATTTTCCACGTCAAACTTGCGCAGAACGTCAAAACTGCGTTTGTCTTTGTAACAACATGCATAACGTTGGAAACATTAAAAAGGGGTTTGAAAGAAAAATTCAAATAAAAAGTATCACAAGTATAACAAAGTATCACCAGATTGTCACAAATAACTCAGAAAAATCAATCGGTAATATCATACAAAGACAAGGATTTGATCCATATTGCCGACTTAAATAGCCTGCAGCCAGAGGAACTACCAAGTGAAACGACTGAAGCCGAAAAGAAGGTAGTAGAGAAAATAAACCAAAATTATGCACTTACGGTTTTTAATAATGGAATAAATGAGAGCATAAAACCAATTATATTTGCTGCCCAGCCGAAACAGTATACAGTAACAGAAACAGAAACAGTATAAACAGAAACAACAACAACTAGAGGTACACAACATCCAATTTCCGAACGAAAAGAACAACATAAGACAAATATATAATAATAATCAGGCAATTACCAGCCAAACTATCGAAACAACAACAGTTTTTATAACAATCCTCGAACAAGACAGAACAACTCCTATACAAGAAATCATTCAAATAGACCGACAAACAACAGGAGAGTCAATATTATCCAAAATCAGGGAAACGTAAATGGCCCGGAGATCGCTACTCCGGGATACCAAAACTAGTAGTACTCATTATTATAGATAATCCGATTAACTACGTATCAGTGTACTTTAAACTTTACACCGCTAACAATAGGAAAAGCGAAAAACCTTCGTCAATTCAGTAATGTATCCTTAACCGACCATTACAGAAGCTTCAAATCAGCTTGGATGGCTGTATACATTTTCAAACTCTGGTTCAGTAACTTTTTTGTTCTGGAAATTACAAATTTCCTTACAAAGGACGGCAAAGTTCTACTTAGATAATGCCTCTATATATCCAGCCGAGAGTAAACTACGAGATTCAGATTTTAGCACAACAGTAATGTATTGTACGTGCCTCTAAATGTAACCTGACTCATTCAACATGTGGATCATTCGGCTGACTAAACTCTTGTATAGAAAAAGCTTGCCGTTAGGTTGAAACAATAAAAACAATAAAAAAACATTTCACAGTATACACTTGTTGACTAACTGTGCTATAAAATACCTTAAAATTTGTACGCTCGATATCCTTCGTATCACAGCGTCTCCATCGTTGGTGTTAAGAAAATTTACATGAAATCAAAATGTCCAGTGGATAGTGCAAACGGGTAGTTTGCAGACAAGAAATATTTCAAAAAATAACTGTCTGGCTTTTATTCAAGAAATCTCTGTAGACATCAACCCTGAAATTTTTTTGAAAGTGCTTGTTAGTTTGACTTCGGAATGTGAGAAAAAAAAACAAAATGTGACGAACTTCATACACCACAATGCTATCTGTTGATAAAAAAGAACAAGAAATCTGCATCTGCGTCGCCATTTTTCTATTATAATGTAGTTGCTTACCAACAAACTTATAGTCACAGAATGAAAGGTCATGCAATAATTTGCCTACCTAAGTTAAAAGAAAAAATGTCAGACGAAATGTCTGAAATTTAGTCTGATATATTTGTATCTCATGGTGAAATCGAATCAGACTGAATCAATAAGCACATCATCGGCAATAATTGAAGAGGTTTTATTTAATTTAGCATTAGCGGTAACGACTGCAAATCGAGGAGTGCGCGGACTGTTTGACTGCAATTGGCTCGTAGAAGTATTATGTTGCAAATCAAATACTTTGGTACGAGAGTATGCAATGACCGTACCAGTTATTTGCGAGCGAGCCATCACTTGAAATTTGGCACTAGTGGGTTTTTTTATAATTAGCGCGCGGTCAAGGGATTTGGGTACCCTTAAATATAAAATAGAGGTACCAATGTACATCGATAGTAAATGTTTACAAGTTAAAACGACCAGGAAATAAAGAGCTCGGCAGGGCATTCCATAAGCGAGATGTACGGCTTAGAAACGATTCATGATATTTTAGAGTAAGTCCGAAAGTAGACAGGAGACATTACGTCGGTGTTCGAGGGTGTCAATTGACTGACTGATATTAGTACGACCTATAAGTTTTATTGCATGGTTTTGAATCCTGTCTATCAGATGCAGAGACATTTTAGGAACACTTGGCCAGATGTAGGCATTGTACTCCAATTTTGGGCGGACGAATGCCTTATATATTGAGGCCAGATCAGAAAAATTCTTTTAAATCAATAATTTCTTTCTACAATTGTTAAATTTTACAAACAAAAAAGTCACTGTCGACCAAGCTTTGGCTACATTAAGGCACTGTAAAGTAACCACTATGCACTGATATTACATGACCACAGCCAGGACGTAACATTATCTTACGAGTATTAGGCGATATTAATATTGACATCATGCAGGATTCTGCAGAGGTTGACAGTTACTTATTCTTATTAGCATCTTTCGGTTTTGAATCGTGTATTAACAAACCTACTCGTATTAATGAATCCTCAAATACCTGTATAGACCATATTATGATGCGTTTTTGCAGACCTGAAGATCTCTTGTTTTATAGCTCTGTTTTCGATTTACAGATTTCTGATCACTGTTTGACATGTCTGAGTATTAAATACAATTGTGTTGTTAGTCCAAATATACTTCCTTCGTGCTCTTCTTACTCTATCACTGATTACCGTGCGCTAAATGAATTTCTTCGCTATGAAAGTTGGTTTAATGTTTATAATGAAAATGATCCTTCGAAAGCTTACAGTTACTTTGTTGATATACTCAGGAATTACTTTAGGCTTACTTCGAAAAAAATAAAAAGTAGTGTGAATAAAACAAAAAGACTAAAACCCTGGATAACAACGGAATTGCTTAAAAAGGTTAAAGAAAAGAATAAATTGTACAAAATGAAAACCAAATTTCAAAACAATTCTAGTACTATTGAAGCTTATAAAAAAATTTGTAAAGATATTGCCAAAGATGTTAAAAATTGTAAACATAACTACTACCTAAACAAGCTTCGGGAAGTCAAAGGTAACTCGAAAAAAGAATGGAAATTGGTTAGAGAAATTCAAAATATATCTACTGTCACTAGTTTCGT
Organism: Volucella bombylans; assembly: GCA_949129095.1. Lineage (NCBI taxonomy): Eukaryota > Metazoa > Arthropoda > Insecta > Diptera > Syrphidae > Volucella > Volucella bombylans. Next base: position 15,011,437 of record OX422143.1, on the reverse strand, counting down.
CGAAAATATAAAAGATTCTGATGATAGTCACTGATGATAGGGACCCTAACGAAATTGCTGAAAAATTCAATCGCTTTTTTGTTTGTATTGGTAACAAAGTAATATCAGATAGCTGTGCTTCTGTTTCTAAATGTGAATGTACTTTTGATGATGTATCTTCTTGTGTCAGTTTTTATTTTGAACCAATAACATCTTTCGAAATATACAAAATTATTTCTTCTCTTAATAGCTCACGCTCTAAGACAAGTGACGGCCTTTTGAATAGTTTTGTTAAGAAAATAGCTTTGAATATTTGTGACATTCTATTTTATATCTTCAAAAGAAGTGTCTCCATGGGTGTATTTCCAGATGATCTAAAACAGGCCGAAGTGATACCTTTATTTAAAAAAGGTGATAAGACATCAGTTAATAGTTATAGACCTATCTCACTTCTTCCTGTCTTTTCTAAAGTTTTTGAGAAAGCTGTAAAAAACAGAATGATAAATTTTTTAGAAAAAAATAATTTTTTTAGTAAATCCCAATTAGGTTTTCGCCCGGGTTTTTCTACTGAAAGAGCACTGTTGAACTTTTGCACTGATGTTTTTAATAGTTTTAACGATAGAAAATTAACTGCAGCTCTTTTCATCGATATAACAAAAGCTTTTGACACGGTAGATCACAATATACTTTTAGATAAATTGTACAAATGTGGGTTCAGGGGCATTACACATAAATGGTTTTCATCTGATCTTTCCAATAGAAGACAAAAAGTGAAAATTAATGGGCAAATTAGTTCCAGCAGAAACATTACTATTGGAGTCCCGCAAGGTTCGGTACTTGGTCCGATACTTTTCTTGATTTTCATTAACTCGCTACTTTCACACAATTATCGTAGTAAGGTTAATGCGTTTGCTGATGATATGGCATGCACTTTTCAAAGTAACTTAGCTCTAAACTTAGCTGCCGATATAAATCATGACCTGGAGATATTAAGCCACTGGTTTCAACAACATAATTTGGTGATAAGTGATAAAACTAAAATCATGTTTTTCAATGTGTGCGGATGGAAGTTTGACTTTGGTACTTACTCCTTTCATTGCGCTAATTGTAATAAATTCAAACACAGTAATCATATTTGTAAATCGAGCAAATGTTCGCAAACTTATTTTGTAACGGAATCTTGTTCTGATAAATGTTTCACCATAGAGAGAGTCGATTCATTTAAGTACCTTGGTGTTATACTTGATTGGAGGATGAATTGGTCTGCACATACTAGTGCACTTAAGAAGTACCTTATAGCTGCGACAAGGCAATTTTTCTTTTTAAAATCCTATTGCTCTCTAAATCTTCTTAAATGTATCTACTATGGATTATTTCATTCTAAACTTGAATACGGTATAGTTTCCTGGGGCGGCACTCATGAGAATAAATTGAATCCTCTTTTAATTTCTCAGAAACATGTTGTTCGTCTAATATGCAATAAACATCGTAACGTTAATAGTTTACTACTTTTTAGATATCTTAAAATTCTCCCGCTTAAACATTTATACTTTTTTAAGGTATTAAAGATTTCTTTTACTAGATCGGGATATGAATTAAATCGCGGCTCCGCAAACTATAATCTTAGAATCAACAATCTTAATTATGCGGTAGTACCACAACACAATCTACAAATATTTTTTAATTTCTATACGGCAATTGCTCCTAGACTCTTCAATAAGTTACCTATTAGCATTAGAACTTTAAGATCTAAATATGTTTTTCTAAAGAAGGTAAAACTTTGTCTTTTAGATAAAAGTTATGAAGATATAGCAAACCTCACATCTGTTACCATCTGAATCATTTAATCATTTAATTATTTTTTTCCTTTGTTATTATTATTATTATTATTATTTTTTTTTTCTTTTCTTCTTTCTTGCTACACTGTGTAACTAAAAATTAATAATATACTGCGACCCCACCTCTTTTGAGTTTATAATTGTAAATTGAAATAATTGTTAATGCTATCGCCTCTAGTTCCCTCTGAACTATAGATAGCTTGTTTTTTTGTTTTTTTTTTTCTTTACTAATTCTTTATCAATGTAATAAATATGTAATTGCTATTCTCTAAAATGAATTAATAAAGAATAATAATAAAAAAAAAGAAAAAAAAAAAAGTCTTCTAGAACTGAATCATTTCAAAGTGCGAAAAATTTAAATACTAAAATAAATAGAAAGGAGAAAATCAATCTGACGGAAGCCATAGAAATTGGCACTAGACTAGATATATAGCCAATCAACCATTAATACATTGATTGTCCTCGCTGCCAAAATAAAATTTGTTTGCGATAGGGTATGTATCGTCAAGCTCAAGAATCAGATGAAGAGCTCTTCGTAAGTCCCATTCTATATAATCGAGGTCAAAACCTAAGGGCGGAGTGCAGCAAACCTGTGAGACTAAGCCAGACCTGCACATAAAAAAAAAACCTAAAAAAAAAGACACATTCTTTCTAACAGCGCACTTTAAGCTCAAGTTGCGTAAATGATTTTTAATTGAAGAAATCATTTGCAAGTCATTATTCTGGTGAACACGTTATTGAAACAAATGCCAACTAATCGAACTCATTTAACTAGATTTTTTTTTTATTGAAATAGTAAAATAGTACACGATTTTCAACTTCAATTCTATGATATGATACATGATAAAATCGTAATGCTTATTACCTCTAAGTCGCAGTCATATAAGAGTATGATAGCGCAGCATGATATAACAGCCAAAGTCCACAAGTGCAACAGAAAGAAGTTATCGATCTTCGAGTCCAATGAAAGCTCTATCAATCTTTCTTCAGTATTTTTGAACACACTTATAAAGGAGAAGATACGAAATTTCGGAAAGTGTTCTGGTATAGCCACAAAAATGGTGTCAAATAGTGATGAGACCCTTATAAATTGGTAACCCTGTAATTAGACTATTAATATAAATTTCCTCTTCCAGGCTACATACGAGTATGATACATAACATAGAATGAAAACCGCCAAAGCAACCTTATTTCAGCCACACTCGAATGATAAATCAACAAAATGGTCTGTCCGTGGTTATTTCCTTTCTTGTCCTTAAACTATTCCATATGAGAGACTTTAATTAAAATTCGTGACACAGTAAACTTTTCAAACTTAAATGATAAATGATTTCACTATAACACCGCAAATCGTCCTTCACTAACTTAAACTATTAAAAAAGGACTCAGGGAAGAGCAACTTTTTACCACACAAAACTTGTTGGACCCATGTGCAGGAGCATTGGTATAGTTACCCACTACCCACATACTCGAACAGGAAAACTTGTTTGTTTGGAATTTAGAATGATAATCTTAGTGGTGCCAGAGCAGCTATTTTTCCTTTACCATGAGCTATTGATTTTGGAGTACTCCTACCACAGTATGCCTGAACTTTTAACATACTACTCGTACATAACTTGTTAGATTTTTTTCGTTCAAAATCCAAGTAGAGATATCAAACTTTAAACGAACCGACAAAAACGATTCGAAGGAAAGTCAGTCGTCTTTTGTTTCAGAATGGCGATTTTATTTTGAAATGAAAAAAAGAAAAGAAAAATGTGTCCAATTCGAGTGGCAATTTCAATATGGAAACAGTTGTGAGTGGTTGAGTGGTTGGTGATGTAAGAGTAGTAGTTTCAATCTACGGTTGAACTCAATTTAAATTCAAGTGGAACTTTCTTTTCGGTTTTTGGGATATCTTTGATTCAGGCAATGACTCCCCATATTGTTATTATTTTCTCTTCCAAAGGTCACAAATTGTTTACGTGTTTGCTTCAGTTCATTCGGTTAAAATCAACATTCGAATCTGAAGTACGAATACTATATGTACAATATAATGTAACCATCAAAGGTACGAGTACTCACTGACTTATGTGAAGTGAATTTTTAAAATGATTTTAAATTCAACCTGATTGAAGTGTTATGAATAAGAGGCAAGCACGAGTAATTAATTTGTACTGCTCAAAGCCAAAAAAAATCAATATCATATACGTGTATTATTAATGATATTGCTCGAAGGTTGAGCGGCTTCTAAGTCAAAGAGAGTTGCTAATTGGGTTTAGCACTTGTTCAAAGAAATCATGGCTCTCCATTTTTCACCAGGCTTTCAGAAACGTTTTCTTCAAAACGGACGTTGTGCTTACTGTACTGTATCTATCTCAAATTGGGATTTAATGCTTTAAAAAACACTCGTATAGAGGATAATCCTTGTAAATAAGAAGCGCTCACATTTTCCGTGCTTTCTTCTTTATATATTACGGACATCGTAATATAGCTTCACATTTAACAGGGATTTAGAATTAAGCCAGTAAAACGATTTTGTTCAGATATTAAATTCTATTCGAAGTGGCAACAATGGAAGCTATTGTATACGCAAATATATCCTTCACCAGCTTCAAGTCATATGTTCCTGATGAAGTATATTCCGCTGTGTGTTCAATAAGACCAATCAACACAAAATTGAGATTAGTTTAGGTAATGAGTAGGGTCCGGATTCTCATGCAAATGCATATTTTTTTAGCTAACAAAAGACAAAAACAATTGAATAACTTTATGAATCAACGAATTTGCTCTAAAATACTCGTCGCATCGATTTGTTAATGCATATTTTTGAATATTTTGACATAAATGCATTTTTTTGCATATTTTGTATTAAATGCATATTTTCGTGGATATTTCGCTGTTTTCTTACCACTTTTCTCTATTCTCTTTACCCAACATCTACCGAGAAATAGGAGAACTGGCAATAATTTGCATCTGAGCTCTCGAACACGCGCTCAAATGTCAGCTGTCTTTTTCAAGTTTTGACATCAACGGCCAAAATAAAGAAAACTGCATTTGTTTTGGTGAGTAAATGTTGATGCAAAACAATAAACGACACTGTAAGTATTATTACAATCTTTCTTTAAAACTGCACACTCTTATGTCTGATTATTCTTGTTTTTAGCAAAAATGCCAAAAGTTAAAACATCTGTGGCTGCTAGTCTAAGCAAATATATGTGCGAGCATCCGAATGTTCTCAAGACTGATGGTAAAATTCTCTTCTGCAAAATTTGCAACAAGGCTTTAAATAGCGAAAGGAAATCTCAGGTCGATCAACACATGCAAAGTAAAAAGCACAAGCATCTGCATGAGCGTCATTCAGAAAAATCTAGTCAATCCTTGCTTCCTAGCTCATCTTCACTTTTGGTAGGTACAGGCAATACATTTAGTACGGAATTATGTGAAGCTTTTGTCGCCGCCGATATTCCACTAAGTAAATTAAGTAATCCGTATTTAAGACAATTTTTAATAACGCAGAAATCATACCAAGTGACTCAACCATTAGAAAAAACTACGAGTATGTCCAAAAATTGTATAATTCTCAGTTGACTGAAATTAAAAAGGTTTTAAGAAATAATTGTTTGTGGGTATCTATTGACGAGACAAGATATATTCAAGGGCGATATGTAGCAAACGTTTTCTATGGAATATTGCATGAAGATGAAAACCTGAGCAAAAAGAAATATTTATATTTAAACTTTTTTTTTTTGCTTATTGTGTTTGAGTTTAATAATCTAACTGATGACTTTAACTTTTTTACTCCATTTTGCCATTTTGATAATGAATTTTGTTCAAGCGTTTTTCATTGTGAGCAGCGAATTAATGATTTTTTTATAGTACATCAAAACATTCGCAGCCTGCGAAAAAACTTCGATCTCTTTGTATCTCACTTGGAGTCATTTTTAAACAAGCCCGACTTCATTTTCTTATCTGAAATATGGATTTTCGATAATGAGAAGGATTCTTATGAAATACGAGGGTATAAGAGCCACTTTAATTGTAATAACTCCTACGCTGCAGGTGGTATTGTTGTTTATATAAATAACAGGGCTATAAATTATGTAACTGAGTGTGTAAATTTGGATCTTAAGTGTTCAGACATGATAAGAATAAGTTGCACTATTAATACAGAACAGACGGTTATTCTTGGTTGCTACAGACTTCATGATATGAGTAAAGAGAAATTTATTGATGAGCTGCGCTATTTATTAAACGAGGAAAAAGTAAGGAATCTTATTTTAACTGGTGATATTAATCTGGATATCTTGTGCGAATCACCTGCTGCCTTAAGATATCAATCATTAATGTGTGCCAATGGCTTAGAGTCGTGCGTAAATATCCCTACAAGACAAGCCTCCAACACTTGTATTGACCATATTTTCTGTAAGCTTGATTGTAAATCTAAATTGTCTCTCGTTAGTAGCACTGCTGATCTGAGAATTTCTAACCATTCAATGGTTTGTTTGTTCTTTCAATCGAATAACGTTCAAAGTAATAAACATGAGCCTTATTATCAGTCTAAGAACGTGAACCTCGTTGAGCTTACTAATCACTTAATGCTTGAAAACTGGTCTGAGATATGGACAGCAAATGATCCCAATGAAGCTTTTAATTTGTTTTCTAATACCCTTAATACACATGTTGCAAGTTGTACGGTGACAGTGCGTAAGAAAAGTAATAAACTAATCAAGCTCCAGCCTTGGATTTCTAACTATCTGGTAAACAAAATTAATCTAAAAAACAAGTTAAGAGTGAAATATAAAAAGCAACCTAATAATAATCATCTTCGTAGTGCATATGATAAAATTTGTAAGAAAATTGCTATTGAGGTGCCTTTATGCAAAGAAAATTTTGACATTAACACATTTTAAAAGGTTAAAGGTAATTTAAAAAAGGAATGGGGAATAGTAAATGAGATTTTTAACAGAAACAGTACTAATGATATACCATCTTGTGTTAGGCATGAAAATCAGGATATTATAAATCTAAAGGCAGTAGCTAATAGCTTCAATTTTTTTTTTACTAGCGTTGAAAATAAAACAATAACTGAGGCAGGTATAACACCTAGTAATAATAATAGTAGATGTTTGCTTGAGTGTTCTAACAGGGAAAGATCAGAGCCTCATAGCTCTTTTTATGAATAAATTTCATCAATTGAGGTCTATAAAACGATTATGTCTCTGAACAACTCGGCCTCCATTACTCATAGATCTTATTCTAATGCATTTATTAAGAGCATCGCTTTCTATGTTGTAGATATTTTGGCTCATATCTTTAACAAAAGTGGTATATTTCTTGAAATGCTTAAAATTGCTGAAGTTATACCTATATTTAAAAAAGGTGACAAAAAAGTACTCAACAATTATCGGCCTATTTCTCTTCTCCCAGTTTTTTCTAAAGTTTTCGAAAAATTAATCAAAAAAAGAATGTTGTCCTATCTTGATGGTATCTCATTCTTTAACGATAGACAATATGGATTCCGAGCTGGAAAATCTACTGAGGATGCACTTATTAACTTCAGCAGTTCAATTTATGGAAGCATCAATAGCAAGAAGGTTACTGCAGCTCTTTTCGTGGATATAACGAAGGCTTTTAATACTGTTGATCATAAAATCTTGTTGAATATATTGAATAAAACTGAATTTAGGGGATTTGTTCTTAAATGGATTGAGTCCTATCTCACCAACAGGAAACAAATGGTTCGAATAGGAACTATGTTTAGTGAGTGCTGCGATATTACAGTTGGTGTTCCTCAGGGATCTGTTCTGGGACCTATATTCTTTCTAGTTTTCATTAACTCAATTTTTACTCTTAATATGAAAGGAAAACTTACAGGGTTTGCTGATGATATAGGTTGTTCATATTCCAGCAACTCTTGGTTAGATCTAATAGCTGACATCAACCATGATTTAGAAATGTTACGACATTGGTTCCGTGTGCACAAGCTAGTTATTAGTGACAAAACAAAAATTATGTATTTTAACACTTCTTTGCATTTAGAACTTCCAGTTTTTACATTTCATAGTGCGTACTGCAACAATATGTTGATAAACTCTGACAATTGCTGTGAATCGCTTTCCGAAAGATCTTGTACATATAACACTTCCATAGATTGCCTATCTAGCTGTTTTGTCATTGGTAACGTACGGGTCTTTAAGTATCTAGGACTCGAGTGGTTAAATTCGAATGCTCACACTACTTCCTTAAGGAAATACCTACTGAAAACAACCAGAACCCTTTACCATTTGAGACTTTTTTGCTCAAAAAACCTTTTACAAACGTTTTATTATGGTCTTGTTCAATCCAAATTGCAATATGGTTTAACTTGCTGGGGCGGAACACACAAAAACAAAATGCAACCTTTGCTTGTTTTACAAAAATATGTGCTGAGAATTATCTGGAAAAAAAGGCGCCATGAACATAGTTTCCCACTCTTTACACATTCTTTTATATTGCCTCTAAAGCATCTTTATTTCTATAAAGTATTAAAAATCTTTTTCTTAAGAAGCGGATACTCATTAAATCATCATCCGAATACCTATGGTCTTCGCAGATCTTCTATGAATCTTGCTTTCATTCCTTCACACAATACTCATCTCTTCTTAAGTTATTACTCTTCTGTAGCTCCTTGTATCTTTAATAAACTACCCATTGAAATAAGGCGCTCTAGTAATTTCTTTTCCTTTAATAAAGCGGTCAAGAAGTGGCTGTTTAATTTTGACCTCAATGAGATTGATAATCTATCGAAGTTAATTATTTAGTAGCATCTACTAGTACTTACATCTAATTATTATGAATTTTTTCTTTTCTCTCCACCACACAATATATTTTTTCTTTGTTTTTTAATCTAAAATTTTCTATATTGTTACTGTCTGACTCAATTCATTCGGCACTAGTTTTATTAACTATAGAATGTATTTATTTATTCATTCACTGATGAAAAACACTTAATATTTGTACAGTACTTGAATTTATGTAATTGCCTTTATGTTAAACTTAAGTTTGTTAATTGAAATCCACTCATAAAACCTTCTTACAAATTTAAGTGCATATATAGCTGTTATGAAATTTGTAAAATGGGCTTAAATGAATGAATGAATAAAAAATGAAAAAAAAAAAATTTAATAAACGTGTTGAATTGGAACGAACTAATCACTTTATAATTGCGCGCACGTTCAATGATTCTATCAGCCTATTAGGAGAGGATTTTGATAAAACCAAATTTCTTTTATTTTTGACCGATGCAGCGCCTTATATGGTAGAGTCTGCCCGGGCATTGCAAGTTTTTTACCCAAAGCTGACACATGTAACCTGCTTAGCTCACGCAATGCACCGTGTTGCTGAAGAAATCGGTTGTTTTAACGAAATTGATACTTTAATATAAAATGACAAGAAAATATTTTTGAAAGCACCTTCACGCATAGACATTTTTAAAGAAAAATTTCCTCTACTGCCACTTCCACCACAGCCTATTGTTACTCGGTGGGGAACGTGGATTGAAACGGTTGGATATTATGCGAAAAACTACGAAGAATTCGATGCTTCTTCAATTAAAAGCACAAAAGAAGTACTTAATTTCCCATTACTTAAAAATCAATTAATATATATAAGTTCCAATTTTGGATTTCTAAGCGAGATTATAACTAAATTAGAAGGGTGGAACTCACTTAACACACAAGTTCAATTCAGCCATCGCCCAGCAAATTCAAAAGAAGATGAATAATGTTTTAAAGAAAAATCAGGGCTTTTCAATTTGAACACCAACGATCAGAACATTTTTAAAAGTAACTATACAGTAAAAGAACTGTCTTCGTTTAAATATGCTCCCATTTCTTCTGTGGATATCGAGAGGTCTTTTTCGATGTACATACATTTTTAAGGCCAAACAGGCAAAATTTTACCTTTGAAAATTTCAATATGAATTTGAGGCCAGCAAGGCCTTTTCATAAAAAAATGTGATAGGTACCTACTTACATGTGCAGAATGCACCCTGAATGTTTCCTTTTGTTTCCTATTATAAATAAATGAAAAAAAATGAATGACTGTTTTTTTTAAAGCATTTTTTGGGTGGTTTAAATGCATATTTTTCGATTTTGCATGCATATTTTATGTGAATATTTTTAATTTTTTACTGCATGAAAATCCGGACCCTAGTTATAAGTATTTATAAAATTCGTTAAATAGAGGTAAATAATAATTTCACTTTATATTTTGCAAAGATTGAAAATTCGTTATAAAAAGGTTTTTAACAAATGTATTCGTAATATAAAGGTATATTTTGCATTAGCTCTTACGGAGGAATTCGAAGAATTCGTTCAATCGAGGAAATCGTTATATTGAAGTTCGTTATATTAAGGTTACACTGTATTTAGTCTAGTGGTAAGTCAGCCAACTGCAGCATACTCCTAGCTTAAATATTAAAGTCTTTGTAGGAAATAATATATACATTGATTATATCTAGGTTTCTGGTTAATGTATTCAACAGAATCTAAAGATGTGTCCTGTGGTTTTGAAAGTGGGCAGATACTGAGTAGCCAGCGAATGTTGTTGATTTCGTTATTGCTTTGATTTTTTAACATACATAGAAAGTGTCAAAAAGTAGTAAAGAGCGTGCCAGCATGACTTTTTTTTCATCTTTACAAAACAAGACAAGATAGGAGTAATCATTTTTAAGAAATATACTGCAATTAGAGCTTCAATCGATACAATGAAATAAATAAAGTCATTGCTGAGTGTTGCAACTTGGCTCTGGATTGCAAATAATGAAAACTTCGTCATTTGTTGAAGGTCGTTCGGAACTACATGCGATAAGTGTCACTACCCTGCTATGGATATCACAACAGTTTGGAAATTCAATATCCCTTAGATGAGTTGCTCACAAGAAGACAAATCTACAAAGATAGAAGAATTCATAAATCTATTGCATTACTACTTGCGCTCCTCTAGTGACACTATCTAACTAAACATACAAATTCTTGAAGACAATATTTATTTAAAAAATACAGACAAAATTGTTATATTCGTGCGTCTACATACTCGTATGTAAGTACCTATATAAAAATTTGAAGTTATAGGCGGAAGAAAAACGAGATATAATAAAATTAACACCGAGATATCATACTCTGACTACGAGTACCATTTTTACAGAAAAGCCTTACTGCAGCTCTGCGGCCCGACTGTGGTACATCAGCAACAACGACGAGTACACCATCGAGTGCACAGTGAGACGTATCGGACAGAGCCAATAGGCATGGTTGCTTATCATCGATAGCCGATTCAGTGAGTGATGGAGAAGCAAGTAAGTTCCCAACACTATCATCGACAGGCACAACATCTAATGGAAATAACATGGACATCTAATTAGAAACGCTACGGCAGAAATTGCACAATGTGCGACAAATGGACTTGTCATTGCTCACTCAATTGTGGGAATTCAATGAATCGATTCGGGAATTTTGTGCTCGATTAGAAGAGAATCAACCTTCACGCTCGCAACCAAATAATTTCTACTCCAAACAGAAAATGAATTTGGGAATTTTTCAGTAATAATCGATCCCAACGAGATGATAGCACACGAAGCGGACATCCAAATTCAATTCCGGAAAAACCGCGAAGTGGTGTACAGGAATTCAATTTAATTGCAAATCATTTCCCGGAGAAGGTTATCTGTATACCCCACCATTAACGCAATCTCTACGATAATCCATTTAAGGAAAATCACCTTAAGTCTGGAGCAGTTTATCATCAAACGAATATTTTTCAACGTGCTCATATTATTCCACATCAAGTCTACCGCAATAACGATCTTCCACATTATCCAATGCTCATACTCTGCATACTGCAGTTTGAGGTGCTGCTCTTCAACAAAATCCTGTGCAATTTGCTCATCGCAGCTTTATATTACCAAGTATCCCGTTCAATGGACATCGGCAAAATGTTTAGCCTAAGACGTACAAGGGAGCCATTATTAATATTCTTTCCAAATTTCAGAGAAAGCAGCGAATGGTATTCGCAACCACCTATACCGCACAGCGCTGGCATATGGACTGATCATTCTTGCCAAAAAACCTCTTCTATTTTTTTCTTTTGCGTATTTTGTCTTATAAAATAGAATAGCTCTGATCAAAACGTAGTAAGACTTTTCCTTCCATCTTATTCAGCGGGGGCTTTTCCAAACGAGTTTCTTTTATTTCTTAGATTGGTAGCACCCTAAGAAACATCTGTGTCAAAATTTTGTGATAATATGTATAGTAGTTAATAAGATACATTTTTCGATTTTTAAAATGAGTGAAAAAGTTCACCACAGAAATTGCATCAATTTTTGCTTCAAAAATGAAATTAGTATTACAAAACATTTTAAATGTTTTACATAGGTTTTTGGTTTTTGGGCACTGTCCGAAGAGAGCATTTTTGACTGATATAAGTTGTTCAAATAGGGCATAGAACGCGTTGAAGACGATAAACGTCCTGGTCGTCGTTCGACATCTACCGATGTACACCACGTCAAGGAAATCAAGGATTTGGTGCTCATGTAAATATTATTTGGGTCAATACAATCGATTTTGAAAGACAATTTGGACCTCAAACGCATCTCATTTCATTAACTTGAAAAAAATGAACCAATGATTTCCCACTACCAGAACGCCATCAAATGCATTATTCTGGGAAATGAGATATGGATCTGCGCGTACCAATGGGAAATAGCCAACAATCAAGTGAATATTTCAATATTATGCCAAAGATGAGCCAAGATCGTAAAATCACTTCAAAGCAAATCGAAAATCAAGTTGATGTTGACAGTGTTTTTCGATTATTGTGGTGATGTGTATTATGAATTCATTTGCTTGAAGATATTCGACAGAAGCGGCCAGGATTATGGCAGTCAACGTATTTGTATTACGATAATGGGCCGCCTCACACTTCATTTGTTGTACATGACCATTTAGTCATTAGCTCGTCATTAGCATTGACCCATGCTCTATTAAATCAACATGAGAGCCATTGCATCTCCTCAAAGTGACTATTTGGTGCGGTATTTGGAGTGAAAAAGTGATTGGCCCTTATTTTTCTTGCGGACGCCGACGGCACCACTAACCGTAACTGGTGAGCGCTGCAATCAGATGTTAAATGAGCTTTTTTTACCTCAACTTGCAGAATTTAGTTTAGCATGATGGAGCAAGCGCTCATGGAGGCTTTGGATCACCAATTTCCATGCCGTGTGATCTCCCGTTTTAGCGGGCAGATCGCCAGATCTGACGGCCCTAGACTTCTTCCTTCGCGCTTATTACAACAAACCACAAACCTTGCAAATCTTGAAAGCTAACATTAAAGAGGTAATCACCAATTTGAAGCCAGATGTTTTGAGAGCAACAATTTAAAATACGTCAATCGAACATCAACTCAGGAGGTGATTATTTGACTGATATCATTTTTTCACCTTAATGCCATCAATTTCACACCTTCTAGAAAACTTTTTGTGAAAACCGAACTCATTTCTTTTATTTTTAACAAAATGACAGCCAATTCACATTATTTAAATAAGCCATTCTACTTCTTGATCACAATTATAATGTAGTTGAACATTTGAAAGACGAAACTGGTGTGTGAGTTTTTTCCTAAAAGAATGAATTCTTAAGAATCAGAATCTGAATGTCTTTTAATGTCGAAAGCCAAAGGCCAGAACACAGTTCTTTTGACAAATGAAATTTGAAGTCGAACCATTTGGTAGTTCTTACAAAGCCGAGGAGAACACTATTTTGGACCATCGTCCGTTATTTTCGAGAAAGAAATGATTTAAATAAATTTTTGGTTGGAGATAGCACAACAATTGCAGAGTGGTATCCTCCATGTTTTCGTCCCAATAGGTCCCGCAATCTTACAGTAGCAAGACGGTGATGCGTGTCCGGCTGACCACTTTGCATTTCAGATCCAGTTTGACCTTATCTGCCTGGCTAGGTTGTAGATTGTATTTTATGATCACCCGTTATTGGTTTTGTGATCGAATCTTGATTGAGTATGAATTTAGAAGAAGTACGTGGGGAAGTTTTTACGTTTGCGGAATGAAGGGGAAGAAAAGTAAATAAAAGTACTAAACTATTTATCTTTTCCAATATATGAAGTTTCTAATTTGGATCTATGAATTATTTTATGGATGCCTCAAAAAAAATGGTTTCTGCTTGTTGGCAAAATACTCAAAAATTACATCTTTCACTTCTTCACCGCTGGTAAATTCCTCTGCACGTAGTTCTTTTTTCATTTTTGGGAAGAGATAAAAATCGCTAGGGCCCAGATCCGGACTGTAGGGTGTGCCAGGGTAGCTAGCCAGTGCATTTTGCTACTTGTGTACGGTTGCGTTGTCGTGCAGAAGCAGAACATTGTTGGCTAATTTTCATGTTTGTTTTTTCTTAACGCTTCAGAATTGTAGCGTGGTATTTGCCCGTTATGAAAACATCTTTTTTAATAATAGTCGAAGGGTAAGATTCCCTCGGTATCCCAAAGAAATAATTGCCATAATTTTCCCGCCCTACTGAGATACCTTGAACATTTTGGCGCTGCTGAACGTTAGGTTGCCACTGCGAGACTCCAATAATAATGCATCAATACTTCGCCCGTTCCCAATCCATCATTCCGTGAACTTAAAGACGCACCTACGTAAGTGGCATCCCTATAATTATTGTATAAAGATGGAGTGAATGTGTATCGTTGTGCCAGTTGAGAATTTTATAGCTGCCCGGCAGTTTTTAGAAATGAGATATATAGGTATGTTACATTTCGTAAATTAGTCATCACTTGACTCTTAAAACCTCTCCAAGACCCTTAGGGTTTCGCGAAAAATTTAATTGTACGGCATATTTACTAGCACCAATGATTTTCAATGAATCTTAAAGTATTTTCCTGAAGGTTATTTACGAGTAATTTGAAGAACCATGACTTTGAAATAAACATATCTGTGGTTTCTGATGTTTAAGCAGCGGTTTCAGTATATCCAGTGTATGGTGAGTAATTGGAAAGCTCACTATCTAAATTTGCTCTGGTTACAAAGTGTTTTTTTTTAATTTTAGCTTAGTTATTAAATAAATTGATTAAATTCAAAAAATGGTAGGCTTAAATGAAAGTGCCTGCTTAGGGTCATTAAATTAAATTACGATTTTTAAGGTAATTAAGTTTAGAACTAAGGTATTATTGAATAGAGATTAATAAAAATGCGTATGAAATGAAAGGAATGAATGGCTATCTTGGGTAATTTTGCAACCAAGATTTAACTGCCCCAGATAAAAGTTATGAAACAAACGGAAACTTCTCCCACCAAAGGCAGTAGATGAATTCATTCAATACTGCAATTCTAGTAAGAAGGGACTTATTATATGCTGCGTTTCTAATGTTTCAGTTTCAGAATACTCTTTGGAGCAGTAGCAAATGCAACGTGACAGGCAATCATCTTCTGGATTTCATACTACTGTCTGACCTGGTTGTCAACAATGTTGACTCTCAGCCAATATTTGTTACGAAAGTGAAACAGCGATAATTAACAGGTTCGCTAATGTCATTACCCTTCTATCGGAGGCCTCCATGTCAGACCATAAGTACATACATCGAATCCGGAATCGGATGCAATGTCTCGAAGAATCCAGGAAAAACTAGATACGCTCACCGTGAACTCAGAAAAAAATAAAAGTTACATAGATGAATCTACGTCTGTGTTTAGACATATGCAGATGATGTGTCTGTTGGATGATGTTATACGACTGTCATCTCTAAAGCGCAGGCAGCCCTAGATGTGGTACTTAGAAATGAGCTTTCAGACAATCCTTTGAAAATTGAGGTTGTTCATTTTATTTACGAAAAGGCGGAAGTTATCCGGTATGACTCATTTAGAGCTTAAAGACATCACCACCAAGTATTTTGTCATCTTGGCTGACACTTCTTTGGACTTAACATGTTACAATATGTCGAAAATATCTAAGTCGCTGTCGGCTTCCTGACAGTGAAAAAACACTTTCAACTAGACATGGGGCTTGTTATCGAGGAAGGCTGTTTGAACATACACGACTATGTTAATACCATTAAAATCCTATGCGTCAGTTGTCTGGCGGAACAAGCTTTCACGGAAACACGTCACTGCTGCTTTTACCAGACTTTAAAGAAGTGTCTCTATCCGCTGCTCCGTACAACACGCATTGGAGTTTTTATGAACAGGACTTGTTTTGTTTGTTTCCTATTATAAATAAATGTTTAAAAAAATAAATGACTGTGTTTTTTTAAAGCACTTTTTGGGTGGTTTTAATGCATATTTTTCGATTTTGCATGCATATTTTGTGTGCACATTTTTCACTTTTTAATGCAATGACCCTGGTAATGAGTGTTCAGCGAAAAATTTTCAAGCTAGAACTGTAACTGGTCAATAACTAGTTGGGGGAGGTCATCATTCAAGATGGATATTCTGCATTCAACAACAAAGAGTGAACGAACTTATAGAACAAACCAATTAGCAATCTATGCTAACAGAAAATACTCGTAGTATCGAAAAATTGAATAGCAATTTTGTAGACAAAATGAACAACATTTACACGGAATCAAGCAAAACAAAAGTAATGAAAAAAAATAGAAAACAGAAGCCATTGGTTTCCTCTGAATTAATTACATTATGTAAGAAAAGAGACGAGTACTACAGGAGATGGAAAAACTTCCGAAATTTTGTCAATAAAAAAATTAGGGAAATTAAAGCCAACTTCTATAAGAAACGATTTTTAAGCTCTCAGAATGATCCTAGGAAAACGTGGAATACTATTAACGAACTTCTGGGAAGAAAGAAAACCACAATTGACGAAGTATAAGAAACAATTTTTCCAAAGATGGTGAAAACTTAGCTAGTATTATGGAAAAGTTTGCGGAACAATAAAAAAAAACATCAAGGCATGAGAATTTGCAATTCCAGCAAAGTATTTACGTAGAGGAAGCCAGTGAAGAAGAAATATTTCGAATGTTGTGTCGCCCGGAGAATAAGGGTCTTGGAGTGGATAATATTACATCAATTGACCTTAATGCTTATTTTCTTGCCCCAGTTATACAAACGATAATAAATCGTAGTATGCCACACCCAAACCAATACGGTTTTCAAAAAAATAAAAGTACGGGTCTACTATTGGGAGAGTTTACAAACACGGTCAGGCCTTAACAAACATCATCATGTCCTTGTCCTGTTTGTTGACTTTAGTAAAGCTTTCGATACCGTAACTCATAAAAAGTTAATTGAAACTGTCAATCCAGTTGGTGTGAGAGGAGTGCTGGCAAACTGGATCAAAAACTATCTAATTGATAGAAAGATTAGAGTAAGAGTGTTTAATATCTTAAGTAAAGAAATGTCAATTGCGCTTGGTGTCCCACAAGGCTCCAAATTAGATCCGATTCTATTTGTTTTGTATACAAATGAACTTCTCCATTTATTCAAAAAGTGCACAGCCTATGCCAGATGATATAGCACTTGTCGTCAAATACAAAAATGGTGCCATGATCAAGGGCTAATTATTATTAATGCTTCAAAAACATCATATATATCACCGAAACGCCCTATGTCCATATTCGGCCAACAACACAGCAATAGAAGTACTATAATAAGCAAAATATAGTATCTAGGAGTTACCATCGATGAGAATTTCCTATGGCGTGAACATATAAATGTGCTGCATTTACAACTCAAAAGCTCACTCTTTGCGATGGTTTATCTAAAAAAGTATTCAAGTTTTGAAGTACGTAAGCAGGTGTATTACTCGCTAGCAGAATCGCGAATAAGATATGGAATACTGGCATGGGGAAATGCGTCCAAAACGCGTATGGATAGGATATCACATCTACAGCACCGCCTTGTTAAAAGTTTCAAATCAACAAACTCATATTTTAAAGTCTTAGACGTGTACGCGATTTATAGGATGACATCATTGCTGCATTACATGGACAGCCAAGGGTTACTACAGCCTATACGCCATTTCCAAAACACCAGGAGGCGAGCCCAGGGGATGCTTGAAATTCCGGATGTATACAACATATATGGGGAACGAGAACTAAGATATGTGATTCCAAAACCTATGAATGAAATACCTCACCATCTCAAACAAGTCGAACACAAAAAAAAATCCACTTTAAATTAATTCTTATATAAATATAAATGTATTCCTATTTTATAAATACATATATATATATATATTAATCTGATACCACTGTTTTAATATATCTTCAACATAGCTTAGACTTCCATATTATTATTGTATTTTATATTCAAATATTACTGTTCCTATATTTTCAATTTTATTACTTAAGTTATTTGTAGCCAAAATACGGTTTCACTTTGGCGACAACAACGAGCGAAAAGGGACGCTCGGAGTCAATAAAACCCTCAACGTTCTTGGGAAGATTAAAACCTTTCTATACACAAAACGAAACCGTTGAGAATTAAAGAATAAGTATTGTATGAACTTTATTTAAAAAAATTTTATCACTTTAAAGGACTAATCTAAAGTTATCAACCACCTGCAGATAAGCATTTTGTTTTGCGGTAAAAAATAAAAACTGTATATACTCGTAGATATATGTAGATCGATGAAAAGAAAAGGTCATAACATTTGCTAAAAGCACTCACTCACTTCTATACTCCACAATTAAGTTATGGGATGTACATCACCGTCAGCAATGACACAAGAACATGTGCCTCAATCGAAATTATGCGGGATCCACGCAAATGGAAAAGGAAGATTGCCGCTTTTAATGGAATCAAAAAAAAAAAAAAAATAGCTAGGCAAAAGGTATGACTGGGATGTCTCTGCCATAGCAAATCCTAAGCCCTAGTTGAAAAAGGAGGAGAGTAGTCGCTGTAGAAGTAGTCTTCCTATGTAAATGTGCAATGGACTCTCGGATTTCTGGATAAGCAAGGCCAACACAAAGCACAAAATGGACTTTTTGGCGGAGGAATTTGCAAGATGGAGTCAATGGCGACCTGAGACACAGATCCAGCCTTATTCTCATTTAAGTTAAAGGGACACATTCGGAGCTACGGTTATTTCAGGATTTACCTTCGGAATTTAACCAGTGAGTTGAAATTCAATGATAATAAAATTCTTGTCAGAAAGGTTCAGGGGGCAGTCATTTCTCTTAGATCTTTCAGCGATATTGCACTTATTTATTGCATTTATCTTTTTTCTCCTTCAATGATCGATGATAATGACATATTCGATTACTTTTCCTCCCTTATTCTTCTTAGCTCTAACTCCGATATTGACTAATGAGTAATTGTTCTTGTAGCAAAGAATCGAATTGAATTGAATTTTTATTTGTTCTAAAAGATTGGCATTCATATTGTATTATCTGCAAAGCCAGGGGGCTTATCTGCAGATGATTGGTCTTTAAAATTAATTACATTACATTGTGTTGAGTTCAAAATACAAATTCATTACACGTATATATAAAAAACAGTTTATCGTTTATATATTTGAAATCAAGAACATTTTCTTAACATTTTTTAAAAAAATTGGTTTTGGAAGGTTGTTTAAATTTGTTGTAAGCTCGTTAAATATTGCCGGAATAGCAACTAGAAAAGCCGTCAGAGCGCACACTCTCGTGGTAAAGGTAATTGGGGTAGTAAGCCCCAGATATCAGGTTATTCGTCGAGGTCATTGCTCTTGCAATGTGCCTTCGAGTCAGCTTAATTACGAAGTTGTCCACTCGTATTAGGTTCGCCCTATTGTAAAGGACCTCATTAGGATAAAATTTCTTGTACTCCGACTCTGGTGTTCTGTACAAGCGAAGACAAGCCCTCTCAAACACCCGAATCTTTTCCATTAAGCTTGCTCGTACATTGAACGACACGGGACAACCAAATACCAGCATGGGCCTGATAAGGGCCATGTAGCAGATTACCTTTACCCTCGCATCGAGTTGGCTGCTATAAAACAGTCTCTTTGTGAGGGCAAAAGCACCTTTAACTCTGGCCAGAGCAGCATCTACATTTTTGCCAAAATATAGAAACTGATCTAGCCAGATTCCAAGGTATCTGACTACATTTCGACAGGCAAGAGGTTGTCCGTGTTGTCCAATGATAGAGAACTTTCGCCAATTTTTTCTGGTATCCCTAGAGGCTCCAGACAACGGCGTCCGACTTCTGAAAATTGATTTTCAACTTCCAGTCATCGCAAAATCGTCTTATTTTATCGAAGTCACGCTGCAAGAGAGTATTAATGACCTCGATTTTTGGACCTGTTCTGTACGCTATCAAATCGTCTGCGTACGCAATAGTATGGGGAAGTGAACCTATCAAGTCGCTTGTAAAAATGTTGAATAGGATCGGCGAATTGACCGCGCCTTGCTGGAGACCATTTTTAATTTGAAATATTCCAACAGAAGTCACATCACCATTTTTCACGATGAAATATCTGTTGGTTAGCATATTATAAAGAATGTACAAGAGTGGTTTACTGATCCCCAGCCTAGTCAGCTTATAGAAAAGACCCTCCAACCATACGTTGTCGAAGGCCTTCTCCAAGTCAACA
This sequence comes from Volucella bombylans, assembly GCA_949129095.1. Lineage (NCBI taxonomy): Eukaryota > Metazoa > Arthropoda > Insecta > Diptera > Syrphidae > Volucella > Volucella bombylans. The sequence continues at coordinate 14,991,063 of OX422143.1, read as the reverse complement.
AGGCAGGCACCAGTGCATTGTTTTTTGCCTTTATTCCATTGGATATCGGACACCAGTTTAGACACGGCATGTGAGATATCATGTCCCGCCTTAAAACCGAATTGATTATCCGGAACTATATGTTTGTCCTCAACCCACCTAGACAGAGCTCTATTGATTACTTTTTCAAAAACCTTACTGATATTCGGAAGGAGACTTATCGACCGGAGATTCGTCGGATTGGATATATCCTTTCCCTTTTTGGTGATAGGTTGAACCACCGCCGTTTTCCAATGCGCTGGATAATGTGTATTATTCATTGCATTATTAAACAGGGTGGTGTAAATGTCCACCGCTTCTAGAGGAAGATGTCGAAGCACGATGTTCGGAATACCATCGGTCCCCACTGATTTCTTAACTCTGATTGTGTCGAAGATCTCATAGAGTCTTTCCTTCGAAATGAACGGGGGTAGGTCACCCTCTCTGGCAATGACATTATTTGCCATATTTTCGTCGCTAAACCGCGTGAAACCAGAGCCTTCGGATCGCCAATTCTCCATTTCATTTCGAATGTAGCAGTTGTGCACCAAGAAGCGATTGTCCAGGTCATAATTAGGGCCAATGATATCAATGGCCTTGTATACTTCCTGGAAAGTCGCCCCTATGGTCTCAACCTTCTCCTGCGGATCCTCGATCACAAAGAAAGCGTCATCATCAGCGGCCTCATTTGGATCAATACCTGCTATTGTCAGTAACCGTTCGTTGTCTGTTGTCCGAGCTATTTTAAGACACTGAAGGTCGTTCTGTAATTTTCAGTGTCTTCAGTGTCCTAATCTCCGGGTCTTGTCTGTCAGTTAACTGTCTGTACGAGTTCTTTAGTCTTGACAGAAGTCTACTTTTCTGTCGGTGCAGTGCGTCAATAGTAGGATTGCGGAACAGGTCTTCGTTAATCGTACGTCGATACCGCGGTATTGTAGTGTCCATAGTTTGTTTAATTGTCTCGTCCATTTGTTTTAGGTAATTGTCGATCTCCTCGTTTGACAAACTCCTATTGGACGGTGGGTGGAGCGTGATCGAGTTTTACTGTAGTTGGAAGAATATCTTTGGACAAACTCCTCCAATTCCGCAATTTCGTTGGGAACTGTAATTTCGGTGCTAAAACCGCAATGGTCGCTGTCATACACGAATGTGCGCAGACAGTTTAGCGTTTGTAAATTCGTACCTGTCAGTCGTATACGTTCGTCGTACAGGAGTAGATCCAAATAAGACCCGCCTCTGGGAAACGACGGGTTATCCGTCGCTTTAAGACCGAGTCTGTACATGACATCGTGCTGACCCCACCAATCGAGTAGTAGGTTCCCTCTAGTATTTGGCAAATTATTTCCCCAATCTCTGTGTCTAGCGTTGAAATCCCCGCCGATTATAAAATAATTCTCCCCCGATTCCAGCCTCAGAAGTTGAAAAAGCGTGTCGAGCTCTGTAATGAATTGGGTGGATTGTGAAGTATCAGGTGCATAAACAGAGGCCAAGTACAGCCGCTTTCCACTGCGGAGCGGGATGTAAACGACAACTGCCTCCAACACCCGGAACCTGCGCAACACGCCCTTGTACACTCTGTGAAATTTTATACCTTCTTTAATGAAGATCGCGACACCGCCTACACGTTTGGATCTGGGCCGGTTTCTTCTTCTAACAATATAATTATTGTACTCCAGTTTGTGCTTATCGGTTAGCTTGGTTTCGCTAGCGAAAAGCACATCAGGAGTTTGGTCTTGTAGCAATTCAAACATCGCGGGTCTTCGTTCGATCCTAATCAATGAATTAACATTCACCGCAAGGACCTTCAAAGTTTGCTCCACCACGTGCGTACCCATTACGACATGTGTTGCGCTAGTCTCAGCAGCCGCGCGTAGATCTGGTCCACCCGCTTGGCCTGTTCTTGTACCTGCTATTGCAGCTGAGCCATCTGTCCTTGGATTGCAAGCAAGATGGCCAGCATGTTAAGTGCAGCTTCCGTTGTTCTCGGCGTTGGCACTGGAGAAGCAACAGTCGCTTGCTGTACCGTAGCCCCCCGAACTGACGCCATTTGGGCGTAGGAAATTTGGGACGTGACGGCTGGTGTTTGAAATCTGACAGGTGAACGTTTGACCTCCACCTTCTGCTGCCGAGCCAGTTTTGCTTTCTTAATGTCAGCGAACTTAGGACAGTTTGCGGTGTGTCCCACGTTTCCACATAACACGCACGAGAGCTGCGACCTATCGGATGCTCCGTCAACACCCAGAGCACACTGTGAACTCTGGTTCTGAACTGTGGTTCTTAGCGCACTTCACGCATCGAGGCTGCATTTGGCAGTTCGACGCGGCGTGCCCGAACCTCTGGCAGCGAACGCATTGTATAACGCCGTCGCTCCTTTTTAATTTTTCCCAGTGAACCACCTGGTAGTCTAGGACATTGATATTCCTTAGACTATCCAGACGGCTTTCGGGACTGAGCTGCACCAGGAAGAACGGCAGACTCCGTTTCTCCCGCCTGGCTCCAGCTGTGGTAAATGGCTTTACCCCCACAAACTTGAGTCCTTCGCACTCCTTCTCTTTGAGCAGTGCCAGGATCTCCTCAGGATCAGTAGACGGTTCACGGTGTGAATGAGTAGTGCTCCGTCGTCGTTTCCTTTAGGAGCTCTTTCACTTTCGCGTAGCCCTCCACTGTGTGACCAACTTACACAGGTCTTTGGTTGCATTTACCTCTAGTTTATAGGTGTTGATCGGAGGCACCTTCTCATTCTTCTTCTGCTGGTGATGTTGCTGTTGCTGTTGCTGCTGCTGTTGTTGTTTTTTTTTTTGTTGCTATTGTTGTTGTTGGTGTTTTTGCTGCTGCTGCTGTTTATGCTGTTGCCGTTTTTGTGGTTGCTGTTGTTTTTGCTGATGCCGTTGTTGTGGCTGCTCTTGTTGTTGTTGTTGGTGCTTTTTAAGCTTTTGTTGGTGTTGTTGCTGGGTCTGCTTTTGAGCAAGCAGCGTTTGCTGTTGTTGCTGGGATTGCTCTTCTTCTTCCCTTTTCCTTCTTATCATTTGCCTTCCTTTGATGGCAAGTACCCTTTCTTGTAGCATTTTTGTGCTGCTACTTATGGCCTTCATCTCCTCCTCTTCATCTTCAGATTCGCTCTGTGCCAATGAAGCGAAGCTGTTCCCTTCCCTCACTCCACCAAGCAGTTTTACCGGGTTTTGGTAGGGTGGGACGTTGAGTTATATTGGAAGTTGGCCTAAGCTTCCTCCTTCTCTTAGCCATTGGTGTTTGGCTTGAACTGCTTGAAGCCTCACCTGATAACAATTCAGCAGGTCCCGCTATTGGCATAGCGGACCGCTCTCCGCTATGCCAAAAAAAATTTTTTTTGTTTTTTTCTATATATATGTTTTTTACACTTCAATAAAAATTGGAAATGAAAATAGTTTGTCTGCCGATGGGAATCGAACCCAGGCCTCGGGATCGTCACACCAGGTATGATATCGTCCAGGTCTTTACCACCTCGGCTACCGAACACTTGTAAATTCATGCTAAAATTATACTTATTAGTTTACTGGACTACTTAAGCCGAACACGATAATACGATAATACGTCTGCTCACCACTGAGGTCTATGAACGACTGGGCAAGAGGCAAGAAAAAGCCACATGGGTGGACATCGGCACTGGAAATGCTCAGAAACGCCTGCAGAAAACTTTTCAAAGCAGCGGAAAGCACAAGAAAAGTGACCGACTGGGACTCATATAAAGAATCCCTCAAATTATACAAAAAAGAACTGAGGAAGGCAAAGCGACAATCCTGGAGGTCATTCTGTGACAAAATCACAGAAACCTCTGGGGCATCGCGGCTAAGAAAAATCCTCTCTACAAATCCTATGATCCCTAGCTGAAAGTAAAAAACCAACGGTACCAGTGTAGTTTTCTCCGATACAGCAAAATATATGGGACTCATTTTTGACAGGAAACTAAACTGGAAACCTAACATTCAAGAAAGAGTCAATAAAGCTACAATAGCTTTATTCTCTTGCAAGAAAGCCATTGGGAACAAATGGGGCCTTCAACCTTGCATAACCCACTGGCTATACATCCTGGTCATAAGACCGATACTTACTTACGGGGTGGTTGTCTGGTGGACAGCCTTGGAAAATGCAGTTAACCGCATTAAACTAAGCAGAGTCCAAAGAACAGCATGTCTATGCACAAGCGGAGCCTTGCGGTCTACCCCCTCTGCGGCATTAGATATTCTGCTTCACTTGACACCCCTCGACACTTTTAGCAGGTAAGTAGCTGCGATTGCAGCTATTCACCTTAAAGCGACTAACCAGTGGACAAATAATTCATTCGGCCACTTCAACATTCTTAATACATTAGGAATCCTCACTGAGAACATCGATTACCCTATACCTGAACTTTGGTTTGACAAAAACGTTCATGTAAGCTTCCCCTCTAGATCATTCTGGGAGGAGGATGCTTTCATGGAGGACAAGTCAATCCATCTCTGCACAGATGGATCTAAAACCGATAGCGAAGTTGGTGGCGGTGTTTTCTCAGATAAGCTAAAGCTAAGCCTCTCTTTCTGTCTTCCAAATCACCGATTATCTCTCATGGAGATGGCAGAGCAGTTTAACATTCACCGGGCCATAGAGACATTTCAGGGAACTACAGAGCCGATGAACTCGCCAAAATTGGAACCACTCTACCTATCCTACCGGAAAAGGGTAGTATAGGTATACCAATCGCTACGTGCAAACTAATACTAAAGCCAGATGCCAATAAAAGAACAGACCTTAGGTGGACTGCTGGGCAAACATGTCTAGCAACCAAACAGATCTGGCCAAGGCTGGATTTGAATCGCCCTAAGTGTCTGATCCTTTAAATAGGAAACATCTCAGCGCCATAATAGGTGTCATTACTGGACACTGCCTCATAGGCAAGCACGCAAGAAGGCTTGGCACTTTTACAAATGATTTCTGTAGAAATCAGGACGAGGACGAGGAAGAGGAGGAGACAATCCTCCACCTACTCTGTACATGTCCAGTTCTCTCCCAGAGAAGAAAGCTTCATCTAGGAGATTTCTTCTACAACGAGGAGACAATCCTCCGCCTACTCTGTACATGTCCAGCTCTCTCCCAGAGAAGAGAGCTTCATCTAGGAGCTTTCTTCTACAACGACCTAAACGATCTAGAAAACGTAGACGTTAACAGTCTCCTACGCTTTATTATAAGCTTAAACTGGTTCCATTAGTAAGAGGATCATAGATCCACGTGGCATCACAATGGGCCAATAGACCTAAGTGGGTTGGTATTTCCAACAGCCACTCTTACCTAACCTAACCTAACCTAGGCAATCTCAATTCTCAATATTAACATTTTAGATAATAGTAAAATTGTTTCGACCTATGGTATATGGCATTGTTAGCATCGCATGGCTTAGTAAGCTTTGTCAGCGAACCCTGCCTCTGACCTGTCACAGGTAGTTGTTGAGATCATATTTATTGTATGTACGCTTTCGAAATGGTTCATTCAGTAACCGTAAGTAGTGTATTCTTGATTTTATTATTACTGATCACTGTATTAGTGGGTTTTTGTTTTGCATTTCCAATAGCAAAACTAATAAATATAGCTTAAAGCCTTCAAGCGCGGCAATGAAGATAAACTACAGCAAGCTCAAATAAACTCTTTCTTATGAGTTTTTGGAAGATGCTAAGCATATATCTTAGGTCTACCTTCTCATTGCCGTCAAAAGTTATTTAAGAGACTCAAACATTAAAGGCTAAAAACACACTCAGACTTAAAAGAGATAAGAGCCCTGGAAATCTGAGATTAAAGGGCAACTACAAAAAACTGTGCACTGTTCTTAAAAGGAAAATTCAAAATTTTCGACATACACGTAATTTCGATACAATACAGATTTTTATTTTTTTTTATGATGAGCGCGCGCTCAAAGAAATTTAGGGAGGAAGAAAAGAGAGGTACCGATGTACATTGCTTTTCAATGTTTGCAAGTTATAACAACCAGGAAATACAGAGATCAGCAGGGCATTCCATAAGCGAGTTGTACCGCTTAGGAACGAATCACGATATTTTAGAGTACGTCCGAAAATGGGCTTGAGGGTATACTGATGAGCATTCATAGCGAGACGGGTGTTACGGTTGAAAGTTTGAATGGGCGGAATGCTACTGGCGATTTCAGTGGAGCACTGGTGGTGGAAATAGCGATAAAACAAAGTGAGACACGAGACATTTCATCGGTGTTCGAGGGTGTCAATTGATTGACTGATATTAGTATCGTCAATAAGTTTTATCGTACGGTTTTGAATCCTATCTAGCAGGTGTAGAGATGTTTTAGGAGCACCTGACCAGATGTGGGAGTTGTACTTCAATTTTGGGCGGATGAATGCCTTATATATTGAGGCCAGATCAGAAGGGGTAAAATATTTCTTACATCGCATGAGGAAACCTAGACATTTCGCAGCATTTTTGGCGACATCAAACATGTGGTCATTCCAACGTAAATTGCCATTGACACTCATACCGAAAATGGAAAGTTTTTCGGTTTAGACGATGCAATTACCATTCATGGATAATAGCTGGGTGTTTAAATTTCGCTTTAAAGACAGCAGACAGCATTGTGTTTTGGAAGCATTAAATTCCACTCTATTGATAGTTCCCCAATTGGTTATGCTGTTGATATCGGAATTTAATGAGCTTAGCATACGCTGCCGTTCTCGTACTACAGCCGAAGAGCAGGGCCGTGAGTCCGGAAACGAATATGAAAAGCAGAGAGTACTGTCATCAGCAAAGGAATATATTGGATAAGAAGTAGCAGTCAAGAGATCATTAATGAAAATTAAAAAGAGTGTCGGAGACAGAACAGAGCCCTGGGCACACTAGCATTCATTTTGTGAATATCAGACTTGAAACTGCCCAAGACAAATTGAATTGAACGTTGCGAAAGGTAATTTCTAATCCATTGAAGAAGAGAGTCGTCTATCCCAAATGTACGACAAAAGACCCTGTTGCCAAACTCTGTCAAATGCGTTAGAAATATCTAGTGCAACTATCTTGCTTTCGCCAGATTGATGTACGCTTTGGTTCCACTTTTCGGTGAGACATGCCATCAAATCAACAGTGGACCTGTTACTACGAAAACTGTACTGCCGGTCATTGAGAAGTTTTCGTGTTTCGAGATATTTCATGAGCTGGCGATTTATCAGTGTTTCCATGACCTTGGAAAGAAGGGACGTAAGTACAATGGGTCTGTAGGAGGAGAGAGAAGATGATTCGCCTTTTTTAGGGACGGGCTGGACAAATGCTGTTTTCCATCTGCTCGGGAAGAGCCCTAAAGAGTAGGATTGATGAAAAAGCTTACGCAGTGGTTTTGTCAGCGAGGAAGAACACCTCTTCAGAAGAAGGGGAGATATACCATCTGGACCAGCGGATTTATGTATGTTGAGATCTTTAAGTACTCTTGCTACTACACGAGTGCGAAAGTGGATTCGTCCCATTGAAGATTCGACGCACTCAAATGTAGGCGGAGACAAAGCACAATCTGGGAGTGTTGAGCTAGCCGCAAAGTGTGCAGCAAGCAGATTGGCCTTGTCCAAAGAGCTGACAGCTGGAATGTCATTGTAAATGAGCTTTGGGATGGAGGATGAGGCGGAATTTCTAATGTTTTTGACGAACGACCAAAAATTTTTACTGTCTTTGGGACATTGCAGTATTTTTTGCCTCAGTTTTTGGTCGTATAGGAATTTCACACGCTTAAGAAAGGCGTTGCAGTCATTTCTGGCTCGTTTGAACTTTTTTCGGTTTTCCTCTGTCGGGTTGGTCTTGAAGGACCGAAAAAACATTTCTCTAACAGTGACGGCTTCTTTACAGCTCGAGTCGTACCATGCCTTTTCTTTTGGTTTGATACTCGTTATCCGATGAGGAATAAAGGATCTCATCCCAAAGAGAATGGTGTCTGTAAGATCTCGATTCAATTCTGCTAGAGGTAACTTTAAATACGAATTGTACTTATTGTAGTTAACAGTATTCTAATCAAGTCTTGTGTTATAAAAAAAACAGACTATTGTTAGTTTTCATATTGTACATGAATACATATGTATGAACAGTAAACATGCCTACGCATTACAGTGAACACATGCATGCAGATGCATACAGAAAAATATACAGGTAAAGTGCCTAAAATAGATAAGAGACCAACGCACAACCCACTTTGGATGCGCTGGTCCCTTAAATAGAGATAATTACGATAACACAAATATAATAGCTTAAGCGGCCTGTAAAACCTAAAACATGGTTAGTAAACATGGTACCACTAAAACCCGCAGACGCTGAGGCCAATTCACTCCAACATAATAGAACACATCTCTCCACAAAGATGGTAGGTTGTGAAAGCACTACAAAAATTCTTTCCAAACATAAGTATTTGGAATGTTCGCCACTTTTTCCTGATTATGAAATAATGGTAAGGACAAAGCTATCTTTGTTTGTTCCCTTAGGTTTTGATGAGATCTAATTCATTGAACGCAGCAGCATTATCGCTTCGTCTTATCGCATCATAACGATAACCTTTTTTTTTTGTTTGTTTCCTACACATCTGTTTTACACTGATGAGTGATCTTCATTGTGGTACGAAATATTGATGAGGCCAGTTTTTTTTTTTTTTTTTTTTTTTATAATTTACGCGCGCCTAAGGGGTTAGATACCCTTTTACTGTTGCGGGCGGAAAGATAGAAGGAGGAGAAAGGAAAATTGTTTTTGTAGTGGCTTGAAACTCAGGTGTGTTTGGTTTCTATGTTTGCTCTCCAGGGGTGGGAGTCCGAATAGGACGGATAGTTTTTTCTTCACTCAGAGTGATTCGAGGTATATCACAGTATTTTTCTTTTCTGTGCTTGAAACTCTACAACAGCCAAATCTACATGTCAGTGATATGCCTTCACACGCAGAATTTTTCTGTCTGAGTTCCAATTACACAATGAAAAACTGACTTGCCATGGGCAGGATTCGAACCTGGACCCTCCGAGTGAGAAGCATTTGCTACTACCACCCCACGGCCACCCCTGGTGCTCAAGTGAAAGAATAATTAAAAAAAATATAAGTTTAAGCTTAGTTTCGACAGAAAAGGGGTATGTTAGTATTAAATATTTATTTATTTGTTATAAAAAATTGGAATGCTCATGGAAAGCCATTGACCGAAGAGGAGCAAGGACGTGTGGCTGTTTACAGAGAACAGGGGAAAACAACAAGGCAAATCGGAGCTATTCTAAAAAGAAGTAAAACTGTTATAGCAAATTATATAAATCCTGGTGAAAATTATGGAGTTAAGCGAAGTACAGGAAGAAAACCAACATTAACACCAAGAGATATTCGAGAAATAAGACGTCTTGCTGTAAATAAATCCATCAGTCCTTCTGAAATTGTAAGCATTCTGAAGCTAAATATGTCAACAAGGCGGGTGCAACAAACTTTAAAGTCAGATAATACCATTGAATATGTTAAACGCACGCCGAAACCTACGCTTACAGCACGACACAAAGCGAACAGGTTGACTTTTGCTGACAAATTTCAATTTTGGGACGAAGAGTAGTGTAAAGTGGTATTTTCTGACGAAAAAATATTTAATTTAGATGGGCCAGATGGTTGCCAAAAATATTGGCATGATAAAAGGGCCGAAAGGCAGCTCAGGCATGCTCGCAATTTCGGAGAAGGCACGTTAATGGTTTGGGGGGGCTATAAGCTGCTCTGGAAAGTCACCTATATGTTTTATATTAACTCAAATGAATAGCCAAAAATACAAATGAGCTCTTAGATGATGTTTTAGTTGACCTTGGGGATCAATTATTCGGTAGCGAGTTTATATTTCAACAGGACAACACGGCTATTCACACATCCAAGTTTATAAAGGCGTTTCTAAAAACCCGAAATATTGGAATGGCCCGCTTGCAGCCCTGACTTAAACCCCATTGAGAACGTGTGGGCGGTTTTGTCGCGCAATGTTTTTGAAAATGGGTGTCAGTTTGATAGTTTGAAAAATCTCAAAAGGGCCATCAAGGAAGAATGGGGAACAATCGACATAGATCAGATATAATCACTGATTACTTCGATGCCACGACGTCTCCGAGATGTAATTAGAAACAAAGGATCAAACACTAAGTACTAAGATTTGATTTGATTTCGAATCAAAAATATTTCAAATACAAACACTAAAGTAAAAGACATTGTCCTTATCATTATTTCATCGTATAGAATTTAAAAAATAATTAGAAATATAAAATAAGAGTTAATTTTCATAACTAATTTATATTCGAGTTGTTTTGTTATGCAGTTGCTAAAAATTAAATGTATTTCTTAAATTTCTAAGAATAAATGTTTAAAGAAAGTTATTTTGTTTTGTCCTTATCATTATTTCGTGGAGCGCTGACACATTTTGGTGAGACTACTGATGTTGGTGAGACCAAAAAATTGGTACGCGTACTAGCTCGCAGACGATCAACATCAGCTAAAACGTGGTTTGTTTTACATGTTTACGAGTATCATGGTTTACCGTTTACAGGGCGCTTTAGAAATTAGAGATAAGAATTTTTGTATATAAAGAGCAGTCGACGAATTAATAAAACAGATTTAAAATATGTATGTAGAATCTCAAGCGTGTGCATATTATTTGTTGAAAAATTCTACCTCCCCCCATTAGAGGAAAGGGGTAGAAATCATATATTAAAAAATAGATGCATATTTTGGTTCTTCGATCCTTAGCGATTTGAGTTTCCCAGCGATAAGGGGATCAATTTGAAATCAACAAAGAAAAATAAAGAAAAGAATCCAACCGATATCCTGGGTCGGTTTATATTCGTTTTGGTCCATTCGAGCGTCAGAAAAGAGGTCAAGCAACAATCGACAAAATCAATAATAAGAAAAGAAAAAATTGTTCCGCATATTAACATTTTTATTACAAAAAAGGGATAAGCCGTAATCTACGTACTATCCAAAGGGATAAACATCTGCCGTCCAAATCAAATCAATTTACCTCCAAAGATCCCTTTGGAGAATAAAAACAAAAACAGCAGAAACAGCATCAACATGGGTATAAACAGAGGCAAAATCCTCGAAAGTCTTGCGAAGGTTGAAGAGATAAACAAATCTCTCCTAAAACTTCAAAAAGGGCTTGACGCCAACCACGAAAAATTAATGACAAATGGCATAGGCGAGAAGGTGTTGAAGTTAATTATTTAATAGTTACCATAATCCGATTTGTATATTACTGGCAACACCCAACACAATACTCTTAAAACTCTTATATACTTTTCTATTAAAGAAATCACTAAATATATAACTCGGTACAGTTCTTTTGAATTCTTTACTGTATAATAAATTTTGTTGCTTGTGAAAAAACCTAAGAAGGTGTTTTCAATTCTTTTGTCCTTACAAAGGTTATGGGCCCAGATCTGCGCAAAGTGTTAACAGTGTTGTAAAGTAAAGACATTAAACATTTTTATCCAAAATGAGCTCGCCGTTTTATCAAATTGATAAGCTAAATGAGGAGAACTACGATGGATGGAGCGTGCAGATGAAAGCTGTTTTAGTTCATAGTGATCTGTGGGCTTACGTTTCAGGCGCTAATGTTAAACCCACTCCAACTGCAACAAACGAATCTTCAGTAGCGGCATGGATAGGTAAGGATGAAAAGCCGTTGTCGACAATTTTACTTGGTGTAAAATCTTCGCAACTTATTCATATTAAAAAATCGACATCGTCGAAAGAAGCGTGGAGTAAGTTAAAAGAAATCCATCAACCGAGAGGCCCAGCCCGTAAGGTGGCTTTGTTTAAACAGCTATTGTCTCTGAAAATGGCTGAAGGTGAAACTATGTGTAGTCACTTGAATAAATTCTCTGAAATATCTGAAAAATTAATAGAAATTAACATTAAGATGGAAGATGAGTTGTTAGTTATCATAATGTTGTCGAGTTTGCCTAGTACCTACGAAAATTTCATTGTGGCCATCGAGTCAAGGGACTTGCTTCCCACATTAAGTGCTATGAGGACAAAGCTTTTAGAAGAGGGAAAACGAAGAGAAGAAAACACTGTGTAGACAAGTGAGTCTGCATTCTTCATACGTCACCAAAATAAAGCGTCTAATTTGAAAAGCAAATGTAGAAAAGGCAAGTGCTACAATTGTCAAAAGAAGAGGCACTATGCTTCTGAGTGTCGAAGTCCAAAAAGCTCGTCGACAAGAAATGTGACGTCATCATTTGCGATGTTAAATAACAATGCTAATTCGTCGGAACTTAACGAAAATATGTGGGTACTTGATAGCGGTCGGCCTGTTATATGTGTTGTGACAAAAACCGTTTTTCGATCATACAGCCACACATTGAGAAGATTGAATTAGCTGGAAATTATAACATTATGTCAACAGGTATTGGAGTTGTCAACATTTCTACAATTTACAGAAATATAAAACTGATTAACGTCTTATATGCACCTGAATTGAAAACCAATTTTATATCGGTTAGTAAAGCAGTGGAAAATAATTATTGTGTCGAATTCAGTGAGAAAGAGGCCAGAATCTTTGACAGCGGTAAGAATTTGATAATGCATGCAATGAAGTTTGGTAGTTTGTTTGTGCATGAAAACAAAAGAAAAGTGGCTATGTATGGTATGCAGAATAATTTAAGTAACGATTCATTACTTTGGCATGTACGATTAGGTCACTTAAATGTAAAAAGCATGAACCAGTTATTTAAAGAAAACATGGTAGAAGGACCTAATCTTAAAAGTAATCCAAATGCCTTTGAGTGTGAAATTTGCATGAGAGGAAAAATTTGTAGTTCGCTTTTTCCAACAAATAAAAGAATCGCATCCAAAGGGTTACTAGAAGTGATACACTCAGATATATGTGGGCCGATGAAAAAAACGTCATTAGGAGGTGCTAAGTATTTTGCATTGTTTATCGACGATTATAGTCGCAAGTTATTTGTTTATTTCCTGAAAACAAAAAGTGACGTTTTTGATGCTTTTAAAGAATTCAAAGCTGAGGTGGAATGTGAAACAGGGTGCAAGATAAAGGTGATAAGAACAGACAATGGTGGAGAATACTTGAGCACACAGTTTTCAAAGTTTCTTTCTGCGCATGGTATAAAACGACAGCTGACTGTAGATTATACACCTCAGCAAAATGGAGTGTCTGAACGAGCAAATAGGACGTTAGTAGAGATGGCTAGATGCATGCTATTAAGTTCCAATCTTCCAGAGTCACTATGGGCTGAAGCAGTTAACACGGCAGTATACATCCGAAACCGATCACCCAGTAAGCTTTTGAAGAATCAAACTCCTTATGAAATTTGGTGTGGGCGAAAGCCAAATATAGGACATTTAAAGGTATTTGGGTCCAAAGCTATTATGCTGGATAAACGTCCAGGAAAGTCCAAATTTGATGCAAGAGGAATACAATGTATCATGGTAGGTTATTCAAAGGAGTCTAAGGCATATAGATTATATGAACCCGTTGGTAGAAAGATTTTGAAAAGTCGTGATGTAAAGTTCATTGAATTGTCTTCTAGTATGAGAAGTTATAATGATTCTTATACATTAATTGATTTAAATAATAGTAAACTACCCTACATTAAAGAGGGAAAATATGGTCCCCACAAAGTTTTAAAGGAGGCGGACTGTTATACTGGTGAGGTGGCATGCGAAGGAAATAACGCGGATGGGATTGCAAAAGGAGCACTCAGGAAATAAGTGAGGGTGAGTTGAGAGATGAGGTTGGCAGTATTGAAAACGACGGTCAGATGCATGAAGAAGATTCCTCGAAGTATATTATGAAGTTAAGACCAAGAAAACCAAAGGCGAATTTCTTTATGAAAAACAAAGCAGAGTTCATAGATGCTAACCCACTTTCAGTTAGTGAGGCTCTAGATCGTCCTGATGCAGATATGTGGATACAATCAATGCAAAGTGAGTATGACTCTTTAATAAAAAATCAAACGTGGGAGTTAGTTGATCTTCCCCCTAATCGGCACGCAATTAAATCTAAATGGGTTTTCAACATAAAGCATGACAAACAAGGAAAGCCGGTTCGATATAAATCGAGACTAGTGGCAAAGGGCTGCAGTCACTGCAGCCGATTACACTGAAACGTTTTCACCGGTCGTAAGATATTCAACAATACGATTAATTCTAGCGTTGGCAGCACAGTTTGATCTTAAGGTTCACCAAGTTGATGTCTCGTCTGCATATTTAAATGGAGATATAAAAGAAGAGATCTATATGCATCAACCGGAGCATTTTCTTAACACGGAAAACCAAAATAAAGTTTGTAAATTAAGAAAGGCGCTATATGGCCTAAAACAAGCAGGAAGAGAGTGTAACAGTAAGCTGGATACAACCTTAAAGAATATCGGTTTCTCTCGTTGATACTTGTGTATATACTATGAACAGAACTGATGACTTCAATATTGTTCCAGTATATGTCGATGATATCATTATTTCCTGCACCAAAGAAGATTCGATAACTTTCATAAAGCGCGCCTTAGCCGACGCGTTTGATTTAGTGGACAAGGGGCCAATTGAGTTCTTCTTAGGAATTGAAATCAGCCGAGATAAGGAGACAGGATCGATTTTTCTATCCCATGGGCAATATATCCGAAATTTGTTGTCACAATATGGCATGAATTCGACAAGGAAGTGCAACACTCCTATGGATCCAGGCGAAAAACTAGGAAAATATTCAAAAACGGTGTGTCCGAGGATAGATCCAAAGGAATATCAATCATTGGTTGGATCCTTGATGTATCTGGCGATTTCCACTAGGCCAGATATTATGCATGCAGTAAGCAGATTGTCTCAGTTCAATATTGAGCCACATAAAGAACACATGACGGCAGCTAAACACTTGTTGAGATATTTAAATACTACTGCTAATTATAAATTATCTTTTACAAAATCTAGTAAACTTCTATGCGGGTTCGCGGATGCTGATTGGGCTGGCAGCCATGAAGACCGAAAATCTTACACTGGTTACATTTTTGTTTTGGCTGGAGGTCCTGTTACGTGGGAATCGCGTAAGCAGTGTACTGTGGCGCTTAGTAGCACAGAAGCGGAGTATATGGCATTGGTGGCAGCAACAAAGGAGGTGGTTTACCTGCGAAAGCTACTCACAGAAATTGGTTTTGGTTGTGTTGTAAAAGGGTCGACTGAATTATGTAGTGATAATTTGAGCGCACAACATTTAGTAAAAAATCCTGTATTTCACTCAAGATCTAAACATATAGATATAAAGTATCATTATATTCGTGAAATTTATAATAAATCTGAAATAGAACTCAAATATGTCCCAACATCAGAAATGATTGCAGATATTTTTACTAAAATTCTAAATAAATCAAAGCATTTAAAGTTTGTAAGCAAAGTAATGTCAGTTTAAAATGTATTCCAAATAAATAAAAGTTCTAAGAGATATTGTTTTGAGGGGTAGTGTTGAAGTTAATTATTTAATAGTTACCATAATCCGAATTCTATATTACTGGCAACACCCAACACAATACTCTTAAAACTCTTATATACTTTTCTGTTAAAGAAATCACTAAATATATAACTCGGTACAGTTCTTTTGAATTCTTTACTGTATAATAAATTTTGTTGCTTGTGAAAAAACCTAAGAAGGTGTTTTCAATTCTTTTGTCCTTACAGAAGGACTACTTCAAAACTAACTCTTATGCAAAAATACATCAAGAACAATCGAAGAAATGGTCAAATAGTTTAAAACTGCTTTTTCCGATGAGATTTCATTCAAGCCAAAACAACGACAACTCAATCAAGAATCCAAAAGGAGTAACAAATTCTGGATAACCATTTTTAAAAGGAAAATTGAAAACCTCCGAGGGAAGATAGAAAATCAGAACTTTGAGGCGGTAGTCAATTACGGTATTTGGAAACGTTGTTTGATAATATACAAAAAGCATATAACACGAAATAGTAGCGGAATATTTCACAGAGCTTCCACTTATAAAAAAAGGTTTAAAAAATGTGGAAACAAAAATTGCCTTTCGTCCTAATTTGGAATTAGAAAAGTTGAAAATTCCAACTTTCTACGGATAAATAAAAGAATGGGCTAATTTTCACAACGTGTTCCAAGACATGGTTCACAATAATGAGCATATATTGAGGTCAGAAAAAATGCTCCATCTCCGTCTTTGTTTGAAGGACGTAAATTGTCATACGATAGACACGGTGTTCCTTTTCATTTGCGTTCTATTCATTTCGTCTTTTTAACTACATGTCCAGCTCGAGTGATGCTGATTGCATTTCAAATATCGTTCTTAAAAAAGTTGCATGCTATCCAATAGACGTTCTGTCATATATTTTTAATCGCTGCATTTTTGAAGGGGTTTTTCCAGAGGAGCTCAGTATGCAGATGAACAACATCTTATTCATCCTTATTCAAAAAGGGTTCTACTATAGAAATTTATAATTATATCTCTCTTCTCCCAGATGTAAGTAAGGTATTTAAAAAATTTGTAAAAAATAGGATAGTGAGTATCTTTCAAAAACTAAGTTTTTTACTCCATCTCAATTTGGCTTTCTAAAAGGTAAATCGACCGAAGATCCACTTCTACAGTTTTGTAGGAAAGTAATGGTTAACCTTGATGGTAAAATGTCCACTGCTGGTTTATTTATTGATATCACCAAAGCGTTTGTTATGGTTGATCACCTTATTTAAAACAATAATTTTGAAAAAGCAGGATATCGTAACTTCATATTACTAGATTGGTCTAAGTCGTACCTGAAAAATAGGTGTCACAAAGAGTGAAGATTGAGAGAATCAGGAATTGCCTTCAACTTAGTTGTAATTCAGGGCTCTGTTTTATTCTCTATTCTCTTCCTTATTTATTATACGTATGTTAACTCTATTTTTGCACTTAATTTATATGTTTTTGCACTTAAAATAATATGGTTCGAAAAGTTGCCTGCATCCGATATCGGACATAAATTGGGACCTTCATCATCTAAGAATCTGGTTCACTAAACTCAAATTTGTTATAAGTGTCAAGACTAAGTTTATGTTTTTCAGTTGTTTATCATCTGCACTATATAGATCTTGAAGTTAATGTTTACTTTCATGCACCAGAGTGCCAAAAGCTCAAACTTCCTACTTGCAATTGTATGTCTTGATTATCTTCTCCTACCTCTTCGAAAATGTGAATAAATTTGAATACCTATTAGCTTCTCAAAATATGTAGAAGCTTTGAGGAATTATTTTCGTTGCAAACTTAGGCATTTCCTCTATCTGCGTATTATTATGTTCAAGTATGTTGTTAAAAATTATTTATTTTCGTTTAAAATTTGGAAGAGTTATCTTGTTTAAGTCATCTTTCATTAGGAATGATTGAAAGGATATTTATTTTGCTGTCGATATTTTGGTTTTTTTTTTTGCGGCCCAGGTCAATCCCGGACAGATTTATTAAGCTTATTGCAAGCAAACATATACTTAAAACTAACATTTTCACTTAAAAACTAAAGGGTGGGAGCGGTTAAAGAAAGTTAGGACGTGAGGCATAGGTGGAAATAAGTATGTTCTTGAGGGAGAGTTTGCTGAGATGGTAGTGGAAGAGAGGCAGTACATCGTTAACTTCGCGAAGCATCCTAGACATTGGCTCCAGGTGTCCGTAATTCGTTCTGTGAAGATTGAGCCGGAAAAGTGGCACAGACCTAAAATTGCGGGGATTGGTGTTAAAAGAAATAATTTGAAGTAAGGAAGGACAGTCGATATTACCTACTAAAATTTGATGAATAAAGAGAATGTCGGCAACTTTTCGGCGTATAGAAAGGGGTTGTAAATTTATAAGTTTCAGCCGGTCAGTGTAAGGTGGTAAGTTTTGGCTATCATCCCAGGGAAGACCACGTAAATCAAAGCGTAAAAACCTGCGTTGAACAGCTTCTATCCGGAGGATGTGAGTTCTGTAGTAGGGTGACCAAACTTGGCTGGCATATTCAAAAAGAGGCCTAACAAAGGTTATGTAAAGAGATTTGGTAACATAAGGATTGGAAAACTCCTTAGACCAGCGCTTGATAAAGCCAAGGGCAGAGTTGGCTTTTTTTTATTATACTATCAATGTGAGAACGGAAATTGAGTTCCTTGTCGCAGATGACACCTAAATCACGCAACTCATTCACTAAGGGAACAGGCAGATTAAAGATTAGATAGCAACGAGGTGAAGTAGGGAGGCGTTTACGGGTATATGTTATAGCCTGACACTTATTGACGTTAAGCTCAAGAAAATTCTTCTGACACCAAGTACAAAACCTGTCTAGATCTTGCTGCAGAAGTAGGCTGTCTGAGGAAGATGATATATATCTAAATATTTTCATATCATCTGCGTAAATAGATATGTATGAATTTTTAATGATACAAGCAACATCATTAATGGTCAGAATAAATAAGAAGGGGCCAAGGTGGCTGCCTTGGGGGACACCAGAGGAGGCTTTAATTGGGTCAGAAACCATGGACCTAAATAGAACATAGCAAAGTCGTTCACTTAAATAGGATTGAAACCAAGTTATAAAGTTTATCTGGAAACCAAGAGCCTTTAATTTTAGAAGGATTATACTCGTATCATGAGAAATTCTATCAAAGGCTTTGCTGAAATCGGTGGCAATCACATCAGCTTCATTTCCAGATTCCAGTGCACATAAAGTGCTTGATACGAATTCCGTTAAGTTGGTGGTCGTAGATCTGCCTTTGAAAAATCCGTGCTGGTTTGGGGAAACAATAGATTTACAATGGAAAAGCATTATGTCATAGATAATGCTCTCAAAAAGCTTAGGTATGCAGGACAACTTAGCAATTGGTCGATAGTTGGAAATATCGTCTTTTCTACCTTTTTTATGTAGGAAAATGATAAACGACCTTTTCCAGGTTGATGGAAATAATCCCTGGGTGATAGAAAACTGAAAGGGAGCTGTAAGAGGTTGGGCTAGATGCATTTGACATTTCTTTAAAAATATAGGGGGAAGATCATCAGGGCCAGCAGAATAATCATCTTTGAGTTTTATTATTTTATCTCTAACTTGCTCTAAAGTTATAGACACCGATTCCAAAGTTGTTTGTGGGCAGCTGTTTAAGTAGGAAAAGTAAGAATGGTCTGGCTCTTGGGAATGGATGGCGAACGCTTGGCCAAAAAAGATTGCGAAGAGATTTGCAATAATTTGGGAATCGCCCGAGGACCTATCAAGAAAATTTAGGGATGATGGATAGGTATCCGATTTGCTTTTAGTTTTAATGAACTGAAAGAATCTTTTGGGGTCGGAAATGAGTGTGTGGTCCATTCGGTTTAAATAGTTGTTATAGAGAGTTTGGCAAAGTACAGAGAAATTTATTTTGGCAGACTGGTAGTAGAAGAAATCGGTGTCGGAACGCGATTTTAAATAAGAGTACCAGAGCTTATTTCTCTTGTTACGAAGAGATCGCAGCTCTTTATTATACCAGGGTGGTGACGATGAGGGATTCCTTTTGGGTAAAAAAGGCACAGATTGGGAGAGACATTTTAAAATTTCGGTATAAAAGGATGCAAGAGCATCGTTAACCGTAAGGTTAGGGTTATTGTAGAGAAAGTTAAAATTGACCATACTGAGGAGGTTGTTCAGCTTGGCGTAGTTAGCCCTATGAAAATTGATAATGAAAATTGATGATAATGATGATAATGAATACTTTTATTAGAATTGAATGATAAATGCATCTTAAAAAAATATATATATTTGCAAAAGTAACTACAGAGATAAAGATGACAATTTTCAAGTAATTAATTCAACTTATGCTGTTGCTAAAGGTTCACACGTAGTGTATAGACTACACTGTACAAAGTACGTATTTAATGTAAATGAATTTGGTCGTCTATACAGGTTTCATGACTATGTATGTATATAACGCGAGTTAATGAAATATGAAATCTAAAATTATAACAATTAAATAGTTTCCACTTTTTCATCCCCATAACCATACAACAAATGCAGGGCAACAGTTTTTTTTTGTTTTTAGGTTTGTTTCAAAAAATATAATTTATCTATAGTCTAAGAGAGATCTAAATAAACTATTTTATACTTTATCTGATATCGGCTTGTTTGTTGGGTTACATTTACAAATTTACCTATGGTATACATATGTACATGGAACTTAACTTTGGATGCTGGTGCTATGTTCTTTGTCATTTTACACAGAAGAGTGTGCAACTTGGGGGAATTTTGAATGACAAAATACTCGTACACTGAGGTAAGATATGCTGCTATAAGAATTATCAAGAAGAGATCAAAAATGGCGGTTTAACTCGGTAAACGTATAGATTGGTTTATCGTGTATGATTTTTACATTTTTCAAATACTTTTCAAATGCGTTCTTTAGGTCGTTATTGTGTTGTGCTGATTTGATGTTCATCCAGGATTTGATGAAGTTTTTGCTAACGTCAATGGCACCAGAGAATATTTCACCATCTTCCACATCAATCACTTTGGTATTTCGCTGAGTATTTGTTAGAATCTTATTTTCACTATCTTTGAATGTAGTCGTTCGAACGGGGTCTTTTGGAGATTTGATGCTGGATAGAGTAAATGCTGGTAGTCTCTTCATACTGAAACGCTCATGTTCCCACGCCAATTGAATGTCGGCCAAGTTAATCTTTTTGTGTACTCGACGGTTATATTATTGTATTGTTGGCCAGTAGATTTCAACGATTTAAAGAAATAACTCATGGCTGTTCCTTCTTTTGGTGGTTTCGAGACATGCATGTACAGATTTTCACTTTCTGAGTTAAGGGCTTGTGTGATGGTATCCACAAGATCCACAGAGAACAAAGTCAACAGTTCAGCAATAAACCAGACTCTGGGAGTAAAAGCATCGCCGTATTATTAAGTTTGTTAAATAAATCAGCCAGACTTAGTAGAACAGCGGCGTCAGCGTTTAGAGGGTACTCATTATAAAGAAAAAACGTATTCAAATGCGAAGTAATAATAATTAATGGTAATTTTAGATTAACTTCAACTTCAGCGGCTTTGATGCCCTTTGTTGGAGCAAGTTCTCCTTGAATGATGGGTATTTTACTTTGTTTGTTAGCCACATGCTTAGCACCTGAGACTACAATTTGATAAGCATTGGCGGAGATCATATTTAAAAGTTCAGATAGAGCCGAACCACGTTCAGCACTACCACTATAGAGATTTTGCTTCAAGAGTTAAGACAGATTAGTGGCAACCATAGGCAAATTGGGACATCCGCTGGACAGTGAATACACTTGAAGCTAACACCAGATTCGATGAGCCAATAATCAAAATTGGTAAGGTAATAAGAAGATGGTATGGAAGACCATCGCGGAATATGTCTGCAAAATTATCAGCTTCTTCAAACATTGCTTACAGGAGGAACTTATTTCAGAAAGTAATATAAAAACAAATTCGAGAAAAAAAATTTGTGGGAACTTTTCGGCACGATTGCGAGAAAATTTGGTGGCGATATTGTGTATAAAGAAGAAGTATTAATGATATTAATTTTATTTTGTTAACGACTTTATTATTCAAGTGCTTTAGGGTAGACAATATTTTTCTATTTTTTCGTCTTCATCAAAAACAAGTACTCGTACATTTTTTGGCTGTTCGTCTCGTGAGCATGCAACATACAACTGGCCATGTGATAAACATGGATTTTCTAGATTCAATCCGCACACTTGAAGTGATTGACCTTGTGCCTTGTTGATTGTCATTGAGAATGCAAGTCGAATTGGGAACAGCAGTCGGTTGAAATCAAATGGCATGTCTGTGGAAGTGATGGGAAGGGTTGGAATGAGCACATCTTCTCCTATCGACTTCCTTTTAGAAAAGTTGCCTCGATGATATTCGGCATCAGTTGCTTCACAGAAAGTCTTCTTCCATTACATAATCGGTGTGGATGAATGTTGCGCGAGAGAATAATTGATACGCCGACTTTGAGTGACAATTTATGCGGTGGCACACCAGGAGGATCCAAAGAATTTAAAAATTCGATTAGATAATTTACCATTTCGTACGCATTCATGACGCTGTCTATCGATTTGTATGTAACAGAATCGCCTGCAATTTGTTCTTGAATTGCGTGCTTTTTTTTGCTGCCAAAATAGCACGGATGATACAATGACGCAAAAGTTGAATGGAAATGAAATAGATTTTGTGGGAGCATCAACTGCTACATTTCCTTTACCAATGTTCAGTAGATGCTTTGAAAATGTTGCCGCCGACGCATCGCGCTGCAAATGTACGCCCCTATTGGTCTTTAATCTGAGCGTTTGCACATATCTCCAAAGATGAGATGTTTTGAGGCAAGCATTGAGCTCATCACTTAGTGTTGATTTAGGGATTACTGGAAGAGTTTGCCGAAGGTCGGCAGATAATAAAATCAGAGCGCCATCGAATGGTTGTGCATTTGATCGTAAATCTTGAATTGTTCGAACAAGCACTTCAAGCAATTTTTTATGAGCTTGCAAATTTGCAGGATATTTGCCATGCCAGATACTTTTGAAATGTTATATGTTTCAGAGAAATGCATATTGAGTGGTAATTTGAGCGCCGAATGTGCTGTATGTCCACCATCTAATAATGTAGTCTCAGTACTTGATCAAGTAAGACCCAAAGAGGTTCCATTTTCAGATCGAATGTTTGAGGAACGTTTTTCTAGTGTCGCCGGGAAGAACAGATCACCTCTGCCATTTGACACAGCATTTATAATTGGATTCTGGGCCAATTTTTGTTCCACAAGCAACACAAAAGTATGCTAATCAATCTCACTTTCATGTGACAATTCTTGGTCACTATTGTGGTTACCACAAGCGCAATGCTGCTATGGAAATGTCACATTCAAACATCTCACTACTTCTATGCTTTTTCAAATACATTTGCCGGAACGACACACGCGACACCTATTATAAGTTAATTTTACTATGCCTATAACCTTCGCGCAAGCGACAATATCTATGTGACAAAGTTCAAACTCAATCAGATAAACAATTCGCATAAAATACGAACAAACAAGCATTGATGTTTTTATATAAGACTAGCGTTACCCCGTCCTCTTCGCTAGACGTTTCCTTTATTTGTTTGCTAAATTAGAAAACATTTCTTTTTTTTTCTTTCAAATGAATTTATTGTAAAGCTTTGTGATAAACAATATTTTTGGATTTTCCTTCACGTGAGAACAAAAAAAAAATCAGCAGGTTTCCCTACACGTGAACAGGCTACATACAATTGTCCATGTGTGAAACAATTATTTTCCAAATTGAAACCACACGCTTCCAAAGATTGTGCCTGCGCTTTATGGATGGTCATTGCAAAAGCCAGTCGCACTGGAAATTGCAAACGTTTGAATTCGAATGGCATGTCTGTGTGTATCATCGGGATACGTGGAATTAAAACGTATTCACCTCTGAATTTCCCATTTAAAATAGTGGCTTCAATAACATTTGTCATTAGCTTCTTAACCGCAAGTCTTGTGCCATTGCACAATTTTGGTTGGTTGATGATTGGTACTCCAACTTTCAATTGTAATATGTGCGGTGGCAGGCCTGGTAAATCCAATGAATTTAAAAATTCTGTGGGATAATTGACCACCTTATCTTCTTCTCCTGGTATCTCTTCTCAAATAACCTTATTAATTTCTGTCTTTCTTTTTTGCCGCCAATATAGCTCTTTCGCTCAACCAAACATGTGTCTTGTATTGCTTTACAAAGTTTGGAAAAACTTTTCGAACCAATTCTTCTTTTGATTGAACTATATTGCAACAATTGGTTATCAAGCCAGTTTCATTGCCTATTGGCACTTTTCCATCTCCAATTTTCAACAACTGCTTTGAATATTCAGTGGTTGATGGATCATTTTGTAATTGAACACGCACATTTGTGGTTAATGTGAGTGTTTTCACATATCTCCACAGAATGGATGACTTTGAACATGCATTGAGCTCATCGGCTGCGATGGATAGAGAAAGTACTGGCAAAATTTGCCGGAAATCACCAGCTAATAATATTAAGGCGCCACCAAAGAGCCGTTGATTTCCTCTCATATCATTCATTGTACGATTGAATGCCTCCAATAATCTCTTGTAGGCCATAGGACATCCATCCCACACGACAATTTCACACTGTTGCAACACATGTTGGATTTTCGTCGAAGTTCATGTCCAAAGGCAACTTGAGCGCAGAATGTGCCATTCTGCCGCCGTCCAATAACGTCTCCGTGATTCCAGATGGTGCGAGAGCCAATGCTATTTTATTTTGCGAACGGATGGTGGCGAAAATTGTTGAAATAAGGAAATTTTTTCCAGTGCCACCAGGCGCATCTAAGAAATGCGTTATACCACTTTTGTCTGCTATTGCTCGCATCAAAATGTCGTAAACATCTTTTTGTTGTGCGTTTAACTTTGGAACATTTTTTTAATTGACAAATTGAGTTAAATCATTGCGATCGAAATTATGTTTACGCAGCAAATCTCAATTATACAAATCTTGTAATTTTCGATTTGGTGATGGCATACATAATTGGGATAAAGCTTAATTTGCGATTGTAATGCATGAAAGAACGAAAAAAAAAGCAAATGTACACACCGAACACAAAAAATATTCAACTTAGTTTTATATATGAGATTTTTGAATAATAATAATAATAATAATAATAATGGCCATTATAATCGAACATCTTAATAACATAATTTCATGCCACCTACAAGATCATCACGACTTAAGTTATGTAAATAACATTATCTACTGTTCCGCTATAGCCGCCACCAGAACAACCGGGCTCAGTGTCAGAGCGCATACAGACATCCCACGCAACGATACAAAACCGAGGTGGCAACGACGAATTGAGACCAAGATCGTAGTTTTACGAGCGCAGATTGATCGCCTTATTCAATTCAAGCGCGGTGTGAGATCGCGTCGATTATTCCTAAAAGTTCGTAAGATTGTGCATCCACGACAACCGGATGAATTAACACACCTCGAGATGGACGTTCTGATCGACAGACTCACACAGAGACTACAGGTTTTGAGCTCAAGACTGAAACGAAACTTGATCAGTCACAAAAGGAAAATGGATAACAAACATTTTCAAACTAACCAAAGAAAATCTTATGCTGATCTGTTCAAGACCGGGGAGAACTACTCCCAACAAGTATACGATGTGCGTCTTTTTGAAACATTCTGGAGGAACGTATGGGGCAACCCCAAAACCCACAATCTTCAATCGACTTGGTTAAGCTCTATGCCCGAATATCCCCAAATGAACATCAGCCCGATAAATATTAATGAACTTAGCAATTCGTTGGCTCACTGCAAAAACTGGACAGCACCTGGACCGGATGAAGTACAGAACTTTTGGTTGAAGAAGTTCACAGCTGCACATAAATATATTGTCAGGAATTTCAATAAAATTATTGACAAGCAGCAAGAGCTACCGGCATTTTTCACGAAGGGAAATACTTTCTTAATTCCGAAGGATGGAGATGTGGATAACCCAGCAAACTACAGACCTATAACTTGTTTGTCAACCATGTACAAGACCCTGACATCCATAATTAGCGATCGAATTTGGCAGCACTGTGAGTCTAACCATATTATTTCAACTGAACAAAAAGGATGTGCAAAGAAATCGAGAAGTTGTAAGGAGTTGCTCACCATAGATGCTATAATTACCAACAATGCAACTCATAACCAACGCAACTTTAGTGTAGCATACATAGATTACCAAAAAGCATTTGATAGCATCCCCCATTCCTATTTATTGGAAACACTAAAGATGCATGGTGTTGAAACGAAATTGGTGGACTTTTTCGGAAATGCGATGAGGCGATGGAAGACCATTGTGCATGTAGGAACGACAAAATCTGGAGAAATCAACATCAAGACAGGGATATTTCAAGGGGATTCGTTCAGTCCTCTTTGGTTCTGCCTATGTTTAGCGCCACTCAGTATAATCCTAAATCAGTCATCGGATGGGTATTGCCTCGAAACTGGGAACCAAGAAGTTAGCATAACTCACTTGCTATATACGAGTATGGATGACCTAAAGTTATTCGCAAGATCCAGACAACATCTGGCTAGTCTACTCAATATTGTCCGAAGGTTCAGCAATGACGTGCACATGAATTTTGGATTCGACAAATGCAAAGCAGTGGAACTGGTTAGAGGAAAAGTGGTGCGGACGGAAGGAGGATTTTCATTCAGTGATGGTTTGATAGAGATCATAGGCGACGAAGATTGCTATAAGTATCTAGGTCTCAATGAAATGCGGGGTATTCAACACACCAAGATGAAAAGTGACATTAGAACCCGCTTTTGTCAAAGAGTAAAAAGGCTATGCAGGACCAAGCTAAACAGCGGAAATCTTGCGAAAGCGATTAACACGTATGCTGTGCTAGTCCTTATAAACTCGTTTGGACTTGTAAAGTGGAGTCAGACAGATCTTGAAGAAATTGAAAGAAATCTCAAGTCTTTGATGTGTACATATTGCTATCATCATCCTAGAGCTGCAGTAGAACGAACCTATCTACCGAGGAACGAGGGTGGTCAGGGTATAGCGGATATATGCAGCCAACACTGTATTCAAGTTGACAAGCTCAGACAATTTTTCATAGACAGCAGTGAGAATAATCACAGATACCAAGTCTATATGCAGCTAGACAATAACAATAATACCCCGCTTAAGTTAGGTAACTTAGAGTTTCACCCGAGCAATAGCATCCGCTCTGCTAATACTACCACTGAACAATGGAAAAGCAAAGCAATCCATGGGAAATACCCACACCAGCTTGGTGGTACCGAGATCAGCAAACAAGCTTCAACAGTCTGGTTGCAGCGAGGCCAATTGTTTCCTGAAACGGAAGAATTTGCCATGGCAATTCAAGACGGTATCATTGCGACACGCCAATACCGGCGTGCTATTCTACATGAGAATATAGAGAACGCTTGCCGCCGATGTAGACACAGCCCAGAATCCATTGAGCATATTATGAATGGCTGCACATCACTAGCGAATAGCGATTATCTGCATAGGCACAACAACGTAGCTAAGATTGTTCACCAGGAATTAGCATTAAGGTCCAGACTGATCGAATCGAAGCAACCATACTACAAATATAAACCCAATGAAGTTTTGCTAAGCTCCAGCTATAAGTTGTACTGGGATAGACCGATGACAACTGACCATACAATAATGGCTAATAGACCTGACATCGTATATATAGACAAAGCGAACAGAAAGGGATATCTGATAGACGTAGCAGTTCCATTAACGGATAATATAATTCAAACCTCTGTCGAAAAAATTGCAAAATATGTTGAACTTGCTCACGAAATCAAACAACGGGAAAGACTAACATCAATACGCGTGGTCCCAATTGTTATATCCAGCACAGGAATTATCACAAAAACTGCATTCGAAGAGTTAAAGAACATGAAGTGCGAACATCTACTACCCCAAATTTCGAAAGCAGTTATCTTGAGTACATGTAGGATTGTGCGTAAATTCCTGCAGCAACCGTAGTGCTATAAATAATTATTAAATAAATAAATATCAGTACCGTGCCCGGTGAAAATGGACCCCAGCTCGCGCGGTATCTTGGGGGAAAGAGGCATGGGAACATAATAATAATAATAATAATAATAAATGGGGAAGCTGTGGAGAGTTTCCAGCGAATCAACCGCAGCTTCCGTACGTCCGTAGAGAGAGAGAGAGACTTGCATTGTCTTCGAAAGGACCTTGGCCTCCAGGTTCGACTTAATGATAGACGACAACCAATCAATGCTGTGAAGTGGCAAACAGCCTCAGATATTATGATATTACTGTAGATTTGAAAGTAGAAGTTTGAAAAACAGTGACACTTACTATGGTGATTTATAGAGAGGAGAAACAGCGCGTTTTTAAATATGGACTTGTGGTAGCCGGTGCTTAGACAAAGAGTCTCTAGCCTCAAGTTTGCGAGTGAACAACTAACCCAGATATGCGTTCACGCCCCCACAGAGAAAAAGGAAGACTTTATCAAAGATTGTTTCCTCGTGCTCCTCGACCAAACTTATGAACAGTGTTCTAAGCACATCGCCAAGGAAGGAAAAGAGAGCATCTTTGGCATCAAAAGTGGAAATCATAGTATGAATATGATAAATGGCTTAGGCTGATCGAATTTAAGGCGGCGCGAAATTCAATTTTCCGAACGTCTTTCATACTTCAGCATACAGAATCAAAAAAACATCACTCAAATTAATCATAGTTCCGATATTCTGGACCTCTGACTGACAAAACAGCGAAGTAGTACTGTGAAGAAATATGACGTGGAATGGCTGCAATGGCAAGAGACTGCTAGCAAAGATATTGTATGTAAACTCTGATCAAATTTTCTAAAAGATTGAAAAGTTCCATGCCGCCAGCATCAAGTGTAGCATACCAGTGACACCATTGTCAGCATGCTATCAGAGACGGCTCATCGCTAAACCTAGGTTTCAACCTTTGATCAAAAGTGTCGTGATGCAGAGAACTCTATGTGCAAAAAAGACTTAAATATAGTGTTATTCAACACAGTTCGAATAAGAGAATAAAAATGCATGGGTGTGCACGTCCTCTTCCATTTTTTTCAGCCATCATTTTCGCATATTTGTTGTTTTTAAAAATTTAATTTTTGCAGAGCAAATTTAAGAGACCTGCGCAGTAACTAGCTAACTATTTTGAATCGCACTATAAGACCGGCTTTTCAAAAAAATTAAGAAAGAACCAGAAAAGTGCTCGAATGCCATAGATGAACAGATGCAAGCAGAAAAGAGGATTGGGAACATAATAGTATAGTGGATTACTTCTGCAGACTGTTTAACGTCGAAGGCGATCAACACTTCAAGGTCAGGCAGAATAAACCATTCATGATTTCGAATATTTCCGTCCTCCCGACCAAGAAGAGGTTTGAATAGCGATATGTAGTGAAGGGAACCTCAGAATTGTTTGCCCGATGGTTTATAAGGGAGACCTGAACTGCCTGACTAGAGAGGAATCAGTCTACTTAGCATCGCGTACAAGTTTGTGTTCGCCTTAACATGGGAACGTCTAAAACCTTACATAAACAATCCTTATCAGTGTGATTTAGGGCCTGATAAGTCCACATTTGGCCAAATACTCCCCTTATAGCAGATTTTGAAAAAAATCCTTGAAATTGCAGATCAATAGCCATCATCAATTCCATGCCAGATTTGTCAGCTTGCCCAGGAGAAGGCTCGCTGCTAAAAAAAAAACTACCGGCTTGGCTTGCAGAAAAAAAAATGCAGCAAATTGAGCCAGAGTTCACAGGTTGAAATCAAAGACTGTTCAGCCAAAAAATTGACACTTACGTGTTGTGGCTATTTGAGATTACTAATACCCACTTTTCTGGTATGTTGATATCGTTGGTCAACTCATAGAGTTCGCCGGTATGACAGTCAATGAAAACATAAATTGACTTGACAATACTCATCTGACAATACAGTTGCTTCCAATCCGTCCCGGCAAAGCGTATACACTTACTCGTACGTCCATGTTTGTTATGTTTATTAATGTCCATAGTTACCTAACATTTGAATTGTGATTCAGCAAAAATGCCTGAACTAAGTAGGGAGATATAAGAATGCGGTTTTTTAGAATTAGCAGCACACCCCTTTCACAAAGTTCCTTAAGTAAGTTATTCAAAGCATCATAATGCTTATTTGTTACGTGCACTCATGTTGTAGCAAGCCCAACACGAAAGTATATTCCTGTTGGGAAAAAAACTCGTGTAAAGTACAAGTATCTACGAATTCCCAAAGCAAGAGGACGCTATTTATAGATACAATACGAATATTTTCATTGCGAATATGTACAATTTTACTGCCGCAGCAGCCTTACCCTTTTCTCCTTGCATCTTTGCAACGTTGTAGTGCTAAACTGAAGGACCCATCTTGTGGAATTCATTATTTGTTAAATCTCCAAAAAGAACTAAAAAAAAAACAATATAAATTAAACCAGAGCTGCAGGATACATAAGCATAAGACGTAGTGTACGAAGGAGCATAAATATTTATCCGCCTGCACTCAGGACATGCTTTTGCCATTAGTTCGTTTTGTGTGTGCTATAAAATCTCATGTCTCCGGAGGGCTAAAGGATGAACATGGGCGCCATACGGAGCTCTTAGAGTCAAAAATTGACAAGTATGATGGAAGCTATGAGAACACGGACATATACAGACAGGCAGAGAGAAGAATGTTATCTGGGGAACTATTTCAAAATTATGTGGAACACAGTGTAAACGAGGAAATTGGATTTACTGCCGTAAGGATAGAGTAATGGAGTTTAGGTCCGTGTAGTGAAACGGTGTGCCAGTAGACTGCAAGAATTTAGAACAGATAGCAAACATTCGTATGTACAGTATTGTGCAAAATATAATCAACCGTTTCATTTTTACACTTCGAGTCAATTTTTTTATTCGTTTGCTCATAAAATAAATAAGAGAACTCTTGGGTACTTTCACCTAAAGTATTTACTTTGTATTTTGATTAAGAAAACAAAAAGAAGAAGTTCTTCAGTATAAGAAAATTTTCAGTATTTTGCATAGTGTATGCAATCAGATTTGAAATTGTTTTGGAATCCATGCTTTTCCATTTTTCCTTCGGGGTTGACATGGGTTGTCTTATTTTGAAAGCGTTGCCCTCCGACTTGTTCCTTAAGGATTCAAAGATTTTCTGTTGGATATAAATCCAGAAATGATGGCCAATCGAGAACCTAAATCATAAGCGAGTCTTTTACTACCTTCGATATGTGTTTAGGGTCGTTGTCATGTTGAAACACCCATCGAAGAGGCATTTCCCATTCCGCGTATTGCAGCATATGGTTCTCTTAAATGTCCTTGTGCTTAAAATGGTTCGTGATTCTTTCCATTTCAATAAAAGGACATTTCCAGAAAAGCAAGTCAAAATCTTTAAACTCCCACCTCCATGCATAGCTGTTACCGTGCATTACTTGGGATAGAGCCGTTAACCATTTCTTCGCGGATAGTACAGATCCCATCTGAACTCAAAATGATAAATTTGGATTCATCGCAGAAAGTACAGTATTCCACTTAAATATTTCTTAGCGAAATTTAACCTGCAAATTATAAATTGTTTAAAAATAAAGAAATTTAGTTAAGGTCAGAAGTGTAACCTTTCCCGAAGGTCTGTTTTTGTAAGCACTGGTTTCTCGCTTAGACTGTAACTTTTTAACCCGTTAACCCAACGAACAGTACTCGAATCAATATTAAGATTTAGATATTTTAAAATTTCCGGGAACATGTTTCTCTATCAGCTCGACATGATGTTTTCCGATGATACTTTTTCGATAAACAAATTAGCGTAATTCCGCTTTTAAAATCATCAACAATCTCTAATTCCAACTTTTGATGGTACCGTTTTATAGGTGTTATGCGCTTGTATACCAAAGCAAACTGACCTATTAGACCAAGAGCCCACAGCAATTTTTGGGACTGAAGGTATAACCGAAAATGATTTATATTATTATAAAGTCGGTAAATAAATGAAGTCAAATCCCGTAGTCTGGAAGCATCTCGTTGGGGCAGAGTTTAGTAATAGTTTGCCCAAAATGCGTTTTTTTTCTAATTCTGGATCATAAGCATAACCACTTTAAAGTATCAACAAACTATAGAACTGGGTGCTCTGAGTACAAAAATATGGGTCCCCGACGGTTTATATGGGCAAAACCCCTGCCAGAAGTACTAATAGTATGCAAACAATCAGTTTTTTAAATAAAAGTTATAACCACATATTCGATACATAAATACAACGGTGAAAAAGTGCTTATAGTAACAAAAACATTTTTTTTTCTATATATTGAGTATATAATATGTATATTAGTACTTAAACATTTCTTTTTTATATATACATTACATAAATATGGATGCACTTGTATGTTATCAAGTATAGGGTTTTCCAATAAGGACTTTACAACTTTTTTTTTTAAATAAAACGCAAACCATTTGAGGTATTTCAAAAACTTTATTATCAGATTGAAGTACAATCAAAACATTTATGAATGGAAGTCGACTTCGTTCATATGGTCACCGCGGGTACGTTTGCAGCGGTCGATTCGTTGGACCCAATTTTCAACGACTCGGCCACACATTTCGGCCGGAACGGCCGCTATTTCGCGTTCAATGTTGGCTCTGAGCTCTTCCAACGTCGTCGGCGTATTGGCATAAACCAATGACTTACCGTAGCCCCACAGAAAATAGTCAAGCGGCGTTAAATCACACGAACGAGGCGGCCAATCGACCGGCCCATTTCTTGAGATAACACGCTCACCATACTTACTCTTCAATAAATCGATTGTAGCGTGTACTGTGTTGCTTGTAGCATCATCCACATGTCATCCAAGTCCATATCTTCCAATTCGGGCCAAAAATAATCGGTGATCATGGCGCGATGACGCTGACCATTCACAGTAACGTGACGATCGTTATCGTCGACGAAAAAATATGGCCAAATAACGCCGCCGGCATGCAAGCCGCACCAAACAGTAATTTTTTGTGGATGAAGTGGTGATTCATGAAGCACATGTGGATTTTCACCCGACCAATAACGCATATTTTGCTTATTGACGAACCCATTGAGCCAAAAATGAGTTTCGTCACTGAAGATGATTTTGCGATGAAATTCATCATCTTGGCGCATCTTCTCCAGAACCCAATCGGAGAACGTATGTCGCTTCAAATGGCCCATCGGCTTCAATTCTTGAGCCAGCTTGATCTTGTATGGGTGTAAACCAAGATCCTTACACAAAATACGCCATAATGTGGTCTGAGCGATGTCCAATTCTTGAGAGACGAATTTTTTAAAAATGTTGTTGGATGTGGGTTTGCAAGTTTTGTAAAATATTTCATACCGCGCTTCATTTACATTTAAAGCCTTTATGTGGTACACACTACAGACGAAATTTTCAAGCAGGTCTAAGCTTAATTTAATTCGTCAAAAATAGACTGATAATCCGGGCTACTTCTTAAAATTGTAAAAGGTTTTATTTTCCTTTCTTAAAGAAGGATGGGGTGTAATCACATCCAGTGAAGCTGTGAAATCCTGGTAGCGCAGTGCAAAGCGTGATTCCTAATTCGTTGTAAATCGAATTGACGGCTATGAATCTAAGGCTGTTTTTAGATATAACTCCCACCTCAAGCCACACCTTAATCCTATTTTTTAATAGTGCGAAATTGTAAAGCGCTATTATAAGCACATCGGTATCAGAGGACTTTAAGACCGCAGAAAAGTCGTTCGGCGAAAATGACAAATGCAGCATCATGCGAGTGTCAGCCTCTTCTGGGGAGCTTTATAACTCCTATACTTCTTCTTTAAGGACTGTACCATTTTTGGTTTATAAATGGAAACATTTCGAGTCAGATGTTACAAAAATTTGTTTTTTCTCCAATAATATAACATTACTCATTTTCAATCCATTCATACACTAAAAACTCATTTATCCTTTTTTTTGAATGAGCTGCTTCTTAAACTATTGATGAAATTTGCTGGTCTTCTTTGATGTTTAGTGAAACCGCTATAAATAACTTGTTCCTCTGAAATGTTTCGCCTGTCTCGTTCGATATCTTTATATTATTTGATCGAATACAATATGGATTTGTTTGACATTTATTCTGCAAATCTTTTTTAAAATGTGCATAGCAATATTAGTAAAAGTAAATGGTACATCTCCTAAAGTGTGCAGAAGGAAGAAACCATCTACAATTATGCGTCAACTTTACTCGGGCTAATGCTTACTGCAGTTTTTTCTAAGTGTCGGAGTAAGACGGATTTATCGGTTTTTATAATTGAACCATCCAGGTGACCAAATAATTGAGGTACAGGAGTTAGAGGGTATTTAAATATTTCTTTAATATCCACAGAATATTGGGAAGCTCTAAATAGTATTCGACCTTTAAGATTTCGTTCCATTTTTATCTCACAAACCTTTAATTTTTTCGCCACTTTATGTTCAGAGGCTTAAGGATTAAAGTTTTTGAGATGACGTTTTCAAACCTTTTAGGATCATTTTGGCATTCGCTTAAAAACTTGTCTCTTTTCTGTATACCCTTTTTTCAAACCGAGTATTTATGTATCGAATATGTGGTTATATCTTTTATTTAAAAAACTGATTCTTTGCATACTACGAGTATTAGGACGTCTGGCAGGAATTTGGCCCCATATAAACCGTCTGGGACCCACATTTTTGTACCCAGTTCTATAGTTTGTTGTAGTCGTTAGTGGTTATTCTTATGATCCAGAATTAGAAGAAATTTTTGGCAAACTATTACTAACCTCTGCCCCAACGAGATGCTGCTAGACTACGGGATTTGGTTTCATTTATTTACCGACTTTATAGTACTCGTAATATAAGTCATTTTCGGTTATACCTTCAGTCCCAAAAATTGCTGTGGGCTCTTAGACTATATGGTTTACATTAGCGAGTTCCTTTCAACATTTTTTCTTGAGTGCGAAATAAAGTTGCTTATATTTTGCATAAGCGATTTTCAATGTTCGTTTTGATTTTTTTGTGTTTACAAGCTTTTAGGAAAATTAGAAAACTTTCATTCCAAAGCAAAAGCTTTGAAGTGTTTGCTTTTTGTTCTATGATTTATATGAAATGGTTGCTTACATTTTGCACAATACTGTATGCAATTGAGAGCCGCGCATAGACAATGTTGTCGAATAATATTAGTCATTTTGATTAATGCAGAAGCATACATATACAGCTACCAGGGTAATATCAAATATATTGTAATAGACACTATTTTATTATACAAAGATACAACTTGTATCCGATACGTTGTTCGAAAAAGAGAGCGCAGGAACTGTCAAAAATACTTCCGTAACATGTACTTCAATGCGTTTGTTTACAATAATGCGAGTCTCGCAGCAAGCATCGTAGTAAATTTCGAAAATCTGGAAAACTCTCGCATCTCGCAATGCGTGACAGCTAAATTTTCATTTTGAGCTTGATATTTCTGAGTGATGTTTTGACGTATCATTGTAAGCAGAAGTTCGATGTCCGAATGCGAACCTCGTATCGGATCTCGGGACATTGTAAATGGGGCTTCAGTCAGGTTTAGCATTTCGCAAACGACGGTCGGGTTCTACCACTGCCTTTGGAAAGTGCAACACATGCCTTCGGTTATAATCACCTTGCGCGATAAAACCAAGTTTATTTGTTTATTCGACGGACAGGTTATCCAACGTCATAACAACAAATACACTTGTGTACGAGTAGAATTTCATTTCTTTTTTTTGATACCAAAATTCCGTTTATATAATAATAAAAAGAACAACATTGAATAAAATTTGTTATTAAGAAAAAAACATTCTTATTCTTTTTTTTTTCTCTTCGACCTCGATTTTTTTTTGGTTGACATTCATTTGTTGGATGTTGGATGTTTTCAAACAGCACAACTCGCGGCAGAGAATCCAACAAAGCGGCGTTCTATTGGGTGAGTGTTCCTGCGTTTTCCTTTCCTACGATTGTTCATTTTCCTGCTAAATTTTGGACAAAGGTGCGGTAATATGATCCTATCACACTTGTTCGATATAGAACTTGCTGTATCAAGATGATTTCCTGTCGTTCGTTAGCTCGTTGAAAATTTTTGGGTCGAGGAGTTTCTCCACTCGCTTCACTCCAGTTCAAAGTATCTAGCCCACGTTTCGTCAAAAGCAAATATTCAAAAAATGAATGCATTACCTTGAACAGCAGGTCTTTGATTCAATAGTGTTACGACAGCAGGCTGAAAATTTTCTATTTTGTAAATCATTTCATAAAAAACAGCAAACAGATGTTGTCGAACTTCAGCACAGGATATTTCCTCGCGAGATATTCATTAAAAAAATTGGAGATAAGCTTCAAATTTCACTCATCCGTTGATGTTTTTTGCATTTATAGGTCAGGGTCTTCCTTTATGCTTTCACGAACTTAACGGAAGTGGCTAGCTCAACTCACCATAAATCACACTTAAAGCTTGATAAATTTCTATAGGTTAACGTAAATAACCTGAAGTTTAAATTTTAATAAGATATTTTTAATCTTCAACTGCCAGAGACACCTACAGAGGCCATTTCTATCTATTAGATAACTAATAACTAGGAAAACTGCAAAAAGGCGATTTTTAGTAAGATTTCATCATCCATTAATTAGTGTTGCTAATGTGTGCATGTTTTAAAACGTAGGAGGTAGGTTTGAGGTGTGCCCCGAATTCTTCCGGCTTCAGGGCCGGCTTTTTTCTGACTCTCCATTACTATCCAGGGCTCATCATTTTGATTTATGATCCTTTCTACGCTTCTCATATAGAGGTTTATATATTTTTTCTTCAATATATTGAGTATTTACAACATTAACAAGGGGGCGTAATATAAGACCTTGATCATCCTTGTCCTATCTTGGCGCTGAAGCATGAACTCTATCAAAAGCGAATGAAGTTATTGTCGGTCCTTTCAGGAGGAAATAATCTTCGTAAAATGTATATTCCATTCCGTTCGCGTAGATGGCTTGGAGATGTACCTATAGAGTGAATGGGCACCAATGCTCCGGCTGGTAGAATTTTTAATTCAGTCCGAAATGGCAATGTAGTATCGGAAGACAGTAGTGGTAACGCGCATGGGTACAAAGGGATACCTGTAATCAATATAATGCTCATCAATATCTAAACGTGTCTATTATTCTATGAAAGTCAATGTTTGGTGCTGTGGAATGATTGGGCCTTTTTTCCGAATATGATAAAGGAAAACCCTTTATCTTCTTTCTACTGTAGTGTACTGTTGACCAACTCTGACACCCTTTCCATTAGTAACTGGTCAGTATATTTGGACGTATTGTTTCCTGATTACAGAATCATTAAGTTGAATATCAATCATATAAGAACACCAGAAATACCAACTGAGAAAATTACACAGTAGAGATAAATAAGGAACATTGGATGCTCATCAGATTCACCGACGATCTTCACACATGCAATTGACAAAACATGCCCCATGAAGTAAAAAAAATTCCAAGGCAATACCATACTCGTAGATGTACTATAGAAGATGAGTATACAGAGCTTGTTAGCACATCGGTTAAAAAATGTAAAAGTGTGAAATACGACGATGCATGTCACCGTCGATGTAAATTCCAATTACGTAATATTGCATTTTTGAAATGCGCATTTTTTTGTTCGTGTTATAAAGTTCAGTAAAACTGCTGGATCCTGCCCATGTCAAGTCAGTTTTTCATTGTGTAATTGGAACTCAGACAGAAAAATTCTGCGTGTGAAGGCATAACACTGAAACGTAGATTTGGCTGTTGTAGAGTTTCAAGCACAAATAATTACTGCGAATTATTAACCTTCCACTCTGAGTGAAGAAAAAACTCCCGTCCTATTCGGACTCCCACCCCTGGAGAGCAAACATAGAAACCAAACACACCTGAGTTTCAAACCACTACAAAAACAATTTTCCTTTCTCCTCCTTCTACCTTTCCGCCCGCGCCCTGGCAACAGTAAAAGGGTATCTAACCCCTTAGGTGCTCGTAAATTATAAAAAAAAAAAATTAAAATCAGGGCTTTCTTTCCAACTCCTATTGGAGTGTTCTTGGTCTGTGCTCTTCTAGATATGACGTGTTCAATCAGTTCTACCATATACCATACTTTTCTTGGCAGCATGCAACGTCAAAATGCGTTTTCGAACGTATCCAGAAGAAGGAAAGAAAGAAGAGCCTTTACATTTAAGTGTGTCGGGAGATAGTTCATGGAAGAAAAGAGGCTTCACATCTCTATTTGGGATTCCTTCTTTAATCGGAAAGTATACTTCGATAACGTTGATAAATGAAATCTGCATTTTGTAAAGGATACGCTGATTGGACATCTAAACACCGGAATACGAATCGTGGGTGGCAAACAACATTGAAAATTGTGATACTAATCATAAAGGTAGTGCAGAAAAAATACGCTTTACTTCATAACGACATGAAGAATCTCCTAGTGTTCAATATTGATGATGGGGATACGAAGACTTTCAAAGCAATTTTGGATGTACTTCCCTACGATGATCTGGACAATAAAAAAAGACTGGGTTGGTTGTGTACAGAGTCGAATGGGCACTCCGCTGCGAGCTATTAAAAAAAGCCTCAAAGGCCTTGGTGTAAAGGCTCTGGCAAATTGACAGATAAAATAAAGACAAATTTTAAACGTCTTTTTCTTGAAACTACGTTTTCTGAACTTGTGTAAGCTCTAGATCTGAACCCAATGAGATATCGACTTCTTTATTTTTAACTTTAAAGTAAAGAATATACTCGTACTATATAATTTAATTTAAGATAAAATTTACAGCTTACACAAAGGGAACTTTGCTCCAAAGAGTGTATAATCTCTTCATAGATGCCAGTAGCCCGGTCTACTAGCAAGAACGAATAGCTAGCCTGATTTCTCGATTCCAGGAATACGCTTACGTACTAAACCACAAAATACACACAGTTCTCCATTCCAGAAAGCGTATCCTATGGAATATTGCATGCGCTGTGTATTTGTTCTGATTTGGGCAGTCTGGGCAAAAAGGTCAGCTATCGTGATAGCCACCGTGACCAGATAGAAACTGATAGGAACGATAGGTGTTTTCGATTTATCCAATCTTGGATTGCCAGTATTAATTTAAACGTCCATCTGCCTTTTGTTGTATTAGTCCAATTAACCTGCCAAATACAATAGTTATTGATGCTGCCTTTTCTGCTCAAGATTTTTCTATTGTATATTCTGAGAGCCTCGTCTGCACGAATTTCAAAGGGGACCATTCTAGCTATAACAAATGCGGCTTCGTCTGACATTGTTCGAAAACTGCTAATTGTCCTTAGCGCGCTGAGTCTTTATGTTGGCAATAGTCTTCTTTTAGACTCATTCGTTCTTAGTGCTCATTCTCTAGACTGTGGCATCATACAAAAGGATTGATGTTGTTAGTTTGTAAAGTAGAATTCTTCTAGTATATCCAGGTCCACCGATAGTAGGCAATATGCGTGACAGAGCTACCTGCACTTTCAAGAATTTTTCACATATATAACCCAAATGGTTTTTGTACTGCAGTTTGTTGTTCAACATAACTCCCAGATAGTTAATTATGTCTTTGGACATTATAGTCTGGTTGCGGATCTGGAAACTGGCGAATCCAATGTTTTTCGGACCTGTTCTGAGGGCTGTTTCGGTTTTATGGTGGGCCGGCTATAATCTGGCGGAGATAAGCCAATCTCTTATCAGAGCGATTGTTTCATTTGTGGCTGATTCCACTTCATGAATCTGTTTGACTACTGTTAGAGGACAGTGTCGTCTGCGGATCCAATTATCGTTACTGTCCTGGGCAGCGTTAGTCGTAAGACTCCGTCACATATACGGTTGTATTTTACGCCTATGTTCGAATTCTACCTCAGCTTCCTGTTGTTGAAATGGTTCGTCACTATAGTACGATGTGTCCATCATAGCAAGTGTCCTTTAATGGACAACCAGCTCGCGAAATTAAAAGCACTTTTAACGTTTAGCGTAATACCTACACAATACTCCTTTGTGACGTAGGGATATCTTTCTCCATCGATGGCACCCTTTACGATATCGACTACCGCTTGTATGACATTAACAGTTGAACGGTTTTTTCTGAAGCAAAATTGGTTGTTTTTCTCTTTTGCTACTAGTAGCAGTCTATTATAAATTATTTTCTCGGGAATCTTTCCTGTGATGTTCAAGAGTTATTTTAGTAACAGCATGCTATATTTTCCATCTTTCGGGAAAGGTTCCTTCTTCTAGACACTTCTGCATTGTTGCTGTGGTCTCATCCTAGCCGCATTTATTGCTTTATTCGGGATGCCGTCAGGTCCAAGAGCTTTGCTGTCGCCTATCTTGCCGCATGCCTTTAGCAACTCCTCCAGGGTGACTAGTGGAATTTCCTCTGAATTGACTTCTCTGATGATGTTGCACATAGTGGTTGATGTGTGCGGGAAACAGTGCTCTAATATGGATCTCACTATTTTGGTCCATGTTATCGGGGGTCCTATAGACTTTTAGTTTCAGCATCACCATTTTATATTCTGAACCCATGGATTTATACCGGCTTCTTGACAGAGACTTTTGAGGCATGTGGTTTTGCTTTCTTTGATGGTTCTAGTTAGGTTGCATCTCGTCAGTCTAAGAGCGTCTAGCCGTTGTTGGGAGTGTGGTATCCTTCTTGCGCATCTGTGAACTATGTCCCGAGATTGTAAATAACAATGTGAGACGTTCCTGCTATTTCCTCTTTTAGGCGTTTAACATTTCTTCGAAAGAATTACTATCAAAAGATCTCTCATTCTATTTTGGCCTCGTAAGTTTTGGGAGGCGGGTCGGTTTAATTTGTTTAAAATATAGCCTAATGGTCGCTATGCGAATATTCCTCAATGACCCTTCACTTAATGATAACTAGAATAGAGTTGCTCGAAAAATTGATGCCAACGATGGAGCCTACTCCAGCTTTAAGCAGCAGGGTCTTTTGTTGAAAATGTGTGCATTTGGGATCGAGGAATCTCCCCCTCAGTGGATTAGAAACTAGATTTTGGAACGTTCAGTTCAAGTTGTCTTGGATGGTTTCAAGTCTAGTGTTCACTGGTGTTAATGTGCTCCAGAGTTCCGTTCTGTCTCCGACACTCTTGTCAATATTCATTAATGATCTATTGTCTGCTACAATATGTAAAAGAAATTCTTCTGGATAAAATTGGAGTACAATGCTCATATCAGATCAGGTGCTCCTAAAACCTACCTGAACCTTCTAGATAGGATTCAAAACTGTCCGATAAAGCTCAGAGGTAAGGCTAATATCACCAAGTGAATTGACAACCTGGAATACCGACGAAATATATCCTGCCTCACCTTGCCCTATCGCTGTTTTCACAACCAGTGTTCCATTGAAATTGCCAGTAGCATTCCGCCCCTTCAAACTTTTAACCGTAATGGCCGTCTCGCTATGAATGCTCATCAATTTTATCAATATCGTGATTCTTTCCTAAGCCATACATCTCGTTAATGGAATGCCATGCCAAAACATTAAAAACGAACGTACATCGTTACCTCTCTTTCTTTCCTCCCTAACTTTCCTTAGCTCACGCGGGGTGCGTACATTTTAACCCCTTGAGCTCGCGCTAATTTGAAAAAAAAAACAAAATAGGACCAAGAATTGATCCTTGTGGTACACCTTGTCAAATTAGTTTCAAGGCGGGGGATTTACCACTAATGATAACTTTTTGAGATCTGTTGGAACAAGCCAAACAAATTATGTAATAAAATGATTTGCCATGTCAATGGATGTTGAGAAATCAAGTAAGCCATTAAGTGTTACATATCCCTTGTCAAAGTCATGCCTTATACCATCTAAGATGTTAATCATAGCCGAGGAATAGCCGTGATTATTTCTGAACCCAGATTGGAATAAGGAGATTATTAGAAGAGAGATGACTTACCATCTGCTTCAATATACGTTTCCCAAAAGCCTCTGATAGACACAGTAAAATGATTATGGGCCTAAAGTTACTGACGGAGACTGCACTCGATCTTTTGGCAAGCGGTATAACCTTTGCAACTTTCCAGGACTGGAGAAATGTGGATGTCATTATACAGTGGTTAAGAATTTGAGTCAGGTGAGTTATAACTTCGGGAAATAAAAGTTTAATGAAAGAGATGAGTACACCGTCCACACCAGTCGACTTTAAAATCAACCGATATATGAGCCAGGTTGTGCTTCCATTTGATATAAAGTTTATTACGTTTTTTAATTTGGGCAACTGCTTCACTCGTAAACCAAGGACAACACTTGTTACGAACAATTACAAATATGTGTACCCAACTCATGCGTCATAAAGTTCACATACAAGGTATTGAAAGTGATTCAGAACTTAGCCTACAGCCAAGGAGCTGAACGGGTTCAGATGGGATGGGATGTCGACAGCGTAAAAATCTTTGAATGTAAAGGTCAAAGGTAAATAGGAATGGAAAAGTCAATATTGTAAGTGCAGAAAAGGAGATCATGCTCAGAAATATAGTCCTGAGAAAGTTGGTCAAAACGTATTACAGATATATCCGAAACAACAATAAGGCCAAGCAACCTGGGAGTTGAACTGTCTGAAAATTGCGTAAGGTTGAAACCATATCTTTGATTTGGAAGGCACGAGAATCATTTTTGAATAAATAAACATTGCAGTCGCCACTTATAATGATACGCTGAAATAGCGCAGAAAATACAGAAAGAGCACTAAAAAAGGCTGAGGCGAGCAACTTCTGTTGGGGTTATAAGCGCGGGATAATAAACATTTAGAGGAGCCATCATGAACTTTTACAATCAGATATTCAATACCTGCCAAATCAGATGCACAAAGAACGTCATATTTTAGTGTAGAGTTAACATATATTGCTACTCCTCTTCCTATCGTGTCCGTTATTCTGTCATTTCTAAATAGATTTTAATTGGGTAAGGAATAAAAAGTGTATTTGTTGGCAGTAAGTTCAAACAAAGCTTTTGTTTGAAGTGGTGTCATCAGCGTGGAATAGCAGAAGGAGCCTGTAAATCTTCATTGCTCCGATGACGGTGATACTAAAAAAAAACAAAATTCGCTAGGCTATAGATACATTCTCCTCTAACAAATCCCTGGACTGGA
Source organism: Volucella bombylans (assembly GCA_949129095.1). Lineage (NCBI taxonomy): Eukaryota > Metazoa > Arthropoda > Insecta > Diptera > Syrphidae > Volucella > Volucella bombylans. Next base: position 14,948,355 of record OX422143.1, on the reverse strand, counting down.
CGGAATCATACCAGTCATGCTTCAAAAACCGAAGCAGACTGTGATACTGTCCCTAAAACGGCTGGGCCCCCGCCCAATTATCAAGGCTTCGCCTATCAATGACGTTGTCTAATAAAAATCGGGGGCAGAGCAATGTACTGGTCTTATCGTAACGATTTTCAGATGACCTCATCGAAGGTTGCTACGATTTGCAGATTACAAGCGGCCGATCTTGTTGGCGGCAGGACCCCCTGTAGTCCCTACCAAGACTTAAATCAGGGTAGCATCGGAGTCAGGAGCCCCCCGGATCTCGGTCCGGGCTTGACTTGTAGAAGTAGGCCACTTTATGGAAGCGTAATGGTGGCTGTGGTTTAAACCCTAAACGCGGGAGGTGTTGGTTTGATCCAATGTAGGGTGCAGTGACTCTAAGACCGGCAAGAAGTTTTAGATTGGCCTCGTCTCATACCAAGGGTGCCTTCAACAAACCTAGTATTAAATATGGATATGCGCCAAAATATTGTAGAGAGTGAACGTGACCTTCGTTCCCAAGTCAGATAAGCCCAGCCATATCCATCCAAAGATTTCAGGCCCATATGTCTAACATCGTTTATTCTAAAGACTTTAGGAAAACTGATTGAGACTCATATTTGCAATAAACTGCATCCATGTTACCTAGCTCTAAACCAAAATGCCTGCAAAGAGGGTAAAGGCGCGGAAATAGCCTTTCAGGAAGGTTGTCAGCACGATTTGCAAAGGTCTCTACGACAAAAAATACACTCAAGCTGCCTTCTTCTGACATTGAAAGAGATTTTAAATATGCTAACGTTTTCGCTTAATTCAGCACTAAAGAACTTGATAACTCAAGGAGGAGTGACAAAACCCCTTCTGTGGACCCAAGTTTTTTCAACAAAATACTTTTGGCCCTAAGGCGGGTATAAAGACACTGCGTAAGCGGATAAAGCTTTTTCTATAATCAATTAACTCCACAATTATGTACTTGTATTCTTTAGAATCCTCGTGAATGTACCAAGCTCTGTGTGCTGGGTATCAAACCGCAAAAGACAGAGTCTGTCATCTTCATGATAATTCCCTGTGGCATGAAAACTAACAAATTCTCTTACCTCTTCCTATTTCAACCCCAATTCTAGTTACAGTAAACTCCTTAAGTGGCATGAGGGATTAGCGCACCTGATTTTCAAGGACCCACTCACCTGGACCTGGATCAACACCATGAACCAAAAGTTCCAATGGTTTCCATGGCTTAAGTTCGTATTCAAAGGATATTGATTCAATCCAAGACTAAGACGTGACTTGACATTTTTTAGCGCATTCATGAGTTAGTACCATGAGTATTCGCAGTAATCAACTGCATTGGAATTTTCTCTTACAATTAATCTTGTCTTCTATTTTGGGTTACCCACTTTAACAAGTCTATGCTAATTAATACAGTTTCCATTTCCGGATATGCAAATGCCACTCCCATGGTGCCGTCGGGCTGCAAAAGTGCACTAAACCATAAGTACGAGTATGTACGTCAGAATAGACCCATAGAACGATAGAACCCCATATAGTCATTCGTCTTAAAGGAGAGCACGTAATAAAGCTCAATAGTCATTTACAGCACAGGATACCAAACAGTGTCTTCTTCAAAAAGGCAAAGGCATAAAGCCTGTCTATTTATAGAATCTGAACTCGAGGAGGAATTAAATTACCTACCGCATCGCATTTGAGGATAATAATAGAAGCCGCACTAATACGAGTACACTGCACTAGTTTGCTCAATACAAGTAGAGAATAGGCTCCATCATCGTATTATGCTTTCTTCCTAGAGCTGTTTTGTTTTCCAATTTGTATGTCAAATCCTTGTACGAGTTGTGTTATCTACCTATGTGTGAGTACAGGCATATGGATGTATATTTGTAAGTATTATAAAGGAGACGACATTTATTCTACATTGTCTAGCTCTCTGGGGAGTGAGCGGTGGTGATTGTTGGCGACTGGCAAATTGTTGGGTGAGGTTAAGTATTTGAATGCTTTGCTCAGTTTTTAAAGGCCCCGCAGGGGTTCAGCTTTGCCTTGCTTTACTCTGCTTCTTGTTATTTGCATTGATTTAATCACTCCCATTTGAGGTCGCTGGCTTAGCGAGTAGCAGTTTGTCGCACGACTGCTTGTATGTCAGAGTGTGGCGTAAATTGACAGCTTTAAAAATAACGCATTATTCGTACACGGTTGTTAATTACTGGAAAAGTGTACGTTTACGATGAATTAGGCCAAAAGGACGTTGAATTGTATGCATACCGGTATTGATGTATATACAAGCAAATTTGAAGGTTTTGTTGCTTTGCGTTGACCTTAATTCAGTTTTAGCCGACTTACCAGATTGCTGGTGCAAACGAGTATTTCACTTGTTTGTGCAATTGTTGTGCTATTATCAAAGAGCCCGCAGCCATCATCTGTTTTAGATCAATTTCAAATCATGTGTGCCGAAGCCTGCAAACCAGGGAATAGTATCACATATGTACAAGCAATTTTGTGTTGCATACATTTACTTCAGTGACATTTACGGGTACAACAACGAGAACACTGGGTTTACATTTGGTAAGTAGAAAACTGTACTCCTGATTCCAGGTTCCATATGAAAATGAAATTGTTAATTTAGCATAATATGTTACTTCATCCTCCTCCGCTAGGGTGGGTCTTTGCAAAGGCATTCTCTAGGTGTCAATTGCCGAGTTGTTGAAATAACCCATAATAGATTTAATTTTTAGTTATAGTCCTGGAAGATCCGTATTACAAGCATCAAGGTTTTCAAGCTAGCGCAGTCTTTCGCTAGCTGTTTTGAGCGCTGAACAATACGTTATCCTTCGGTGTGGGTTGATTTTTAGTATATTGCGCTTCGAATAGAACGTATCTTCCTGTCCATGGCTGGTGCTTACTTAAAGAGGATGGTTTTTCTGGATAACGAAATGATCTCAGAACATAAACCAATGGAATATGCTCTTTCTTACGGTATCGTCAATTGCTGGAAAAACCAAAATATACGCAACGGTTATCAAAATTCTTCAGAATCATTTCGAATTGTTAAAAATCTTTTCGGGCTAGGTCGATAAAATGTAAATTAAATTCTTACTGTTGACTATTTATATCCTTGTTTAAGACAGGGCGTTTAAAAGCTCCAATCCATATAGGTCGAAAATGATGGGTTGAAAAGCTCTTGTTAACAGTGTTCTGAGATTCTTAAGGTATCCTGTTAAAAGATTATAATCAAGAGGCACCAGCGCCACAAGCCGGGGAGCTATTTTGCCAGAATGTAAAATCGTTCCAAGCAGCAGCAGTACGAGGATACACATTTCACGAAATGTGAGACATGGGTTTGTTCGTAAAAAGTTTGTCTCCGAGAATTATGTCGTATGCGGTTTCGAAACCGATAAAATAATTTTGAAACTCTTCTTGATATCATAAAATCACTTCAATTGTGTTCTGGTTATATCCTTTTATTTCCGATTGAAGTACCAGTATCTGACTTTATTTGCGCACTGTGCTGACGATGCCGAAAATGCTGGCATTTTGTGCTGTTCGACATCCAACTCTGGGGTGAACGAGTCTGTTGCACGTATCTCCATGAGTGTACAGAGAACTCTGACAGCAAAAATCACCAGAAAGGGAACCAACTAGCCATAGTCCTGGACATTTAAGCTGCATCACGTTGGTTTGTAGAGTAGATGAGCTTGTTGTTAATACATGTGACCCCAGGACACAAAAAAGGGAAGTGGATAAATCCGACCGTTCCAAAGCCCCAGCCCCAAGGATAAACGAACCTATTGCTCGTACCTCTTCGGAGCAAACGCAAAAAAATAAGGACCTATCTCGACGATAGGTGAACAACGTACCAATGCGAATAGAACATGTAAGATTATCTTGAAAAGGAGAGGTGACCTGTTTATGCTTGTTGAATTGTTCACAGCCCATAAACTTCTGGGGCGCAAGCAATATACCTACGCCTTACCGACGACGACCTCAGCAGAGGCTGTAGTGACATAGGCTTACTTGAGGATGCCCTCCACTTTTTGTGGAGGCAAGGTATTACTTCCACGACTTCTCTGAACTATCGGCTGCATTACTTATATCACTTCTCAGAATCGCGGATGCAACAAGATGGCTTAGATCATCCTCTTACACTTCACCCAACCGAGCATCACAATGGGTCTACACAGACCGAAGACCTAATAAAATGGGATTGGCTTTAGATACCTCATCCATCCGCTAACCCAATCTAACATACGATTCTTGGAAGCGCCTCTCTAAATGTCACAGCTCAAACAGTAAGAGCTTGCTAGACTTTTATACTTTGCAAGGGTATACATATTAAATAAAGGGTGTTTTTTTTAGAGTTATACAAATTCAATATAAAATAAAACACTTGAAACTAATGTCAATGTCTGTTATGTTGGCTTCATTTAATAGATAATTTTATGCCATTAATGCTTGAATATTATATGGGGCATCATCGAATATGATATGCGCGCCATGGGTGGCTCGAATGAAGCGTAATCGTGAAGTCCAATTTTCGTTGACTTCAAAATCGTCCAACGTCTCTGGTTTATCTGCATAGACTAGTGACCTCACACACCCCCAAAGAAAGTGCATGCCTATTCACAGATCCATTGCGCAAAATTATGTGCTCAGCAATTGTTTCCCGCAATAAATTGATGCTGTCGCACGCCGTGTGGCATGTTACGCCATCTTGTTTAAACCAAAGCTCTGTCACGTCAATGCCATTCAACTGAGGAAAGAAGAAGTCAGAAATCATGTTTCTATAGCGCTCCCTTTGACGGTAACATTCTGGCCATCATCGTCCTTAAAGAAATATGGGCTGATAATTCCACCAGCCCATAAAGCACACCAAAGAGCAAGTTTTAATGGCGTCTCGACTTTTTGTATGTTGTCAATTTGTGAAAGAGGGACGAAAATCAGAGACTTTTTTATGAGCAGAAGTTTTAATTCCTTACGGTTTGAATCCTCCTCCGAAAGGGTGGTGACATTTTCTGTTCTATTCTGCGGTATATTGCTTGAGAATTGAACCCAGAACTATGGCGATTTTCGTGCCATAGTAAATCTAATTAGATTACTCTTTGTAAAAAATGGGGTTTTTAATGTTGTGTTATGAAGACAGATGTCATTTGAGCTACTCGGTGCACACACCCCTTTAGAACTACTTTCTTATATTTGGAGCTTTATTTAAACGGTTGTGTCGGAACCCGGAAACAGAGATGGCGGCAAAAGAAACTTGAATATGTGAACGGCGGCGAGGATACTGGCACCATACAAGTTAGCCTGACCCCTTTTTCCGTGATTTTATTTAGCTTCGCTAATAGCCCCGGATACGGACGTATATAATGTTGAAGGCATCAGCAAACGTTTTAAAGACAACGAATTTGGGCTTTGCACACGGAATGTCAGGAGTCTTAACAGACTTCATGCTGGCAAACAACTCGTGGATGCCCTTGTCCGCTATAAAGCAGATGAGAAACTACAACACCTACGGCGACTGCTACAAAGAAGGAAAACAACGCTTATGTATTGTATGTGTTTGAATGTGGATGAAACTTTCACGAGAATATACAACTGCTACCAGATTCCAAAGAACGGTCTGTCTTTTCTGCGTTGGAGTTTTACTAGCACGCCTGGCCAGGCATAGGCTGTATTCTCAAAGATATCTTCCGCTCAAAAAAAGTTACCTTTGGTATACGCACTGATGACCCTGATCTTATATGTAGATATGCTCTCTGACAATGATACCAAAGCTCCTATAGCTGCAAAAATACGAAATCCAATGGCTCCAAAACCGATTTGGAATGCGGCGCTGGTGATCTTCTGAAGAGCGACAACCTTAAATTTTACTTCTCGTGAGGAAAACTTGCATCTGTCTTTCTAGCGGAGATATTCTACTCGTAAATTCAGATGGCAATGAACTATATTGTGTAGAATTGGTTGAGGGGGCGAAGCATCTATGTACATCTGTAGCGGCAGTCAATCTGCGCGAAAGGTCTTGTTTGCTAAAACTTACAATCTAGTTCAAGAATGTAAGACTTCTCTGAACGTAGGCTGAATGCATTGAGTCTTATTTGGGTTCTAGGTAATATGATCGTTGAATTTGTTACGCAAGGCTCAGAGATGACGTCCTGGTTTTCATTAAAAGTTGGCTTTCATATGAGTGTAAATGTATGACTCTTCAGCTTAGGGACAGACCAAACGAAAGTGTCCAGACGTCTACAAAAAGCCAGCGACTTTTCGGTTGTCTCTCAGTGGAAGAGACTGTAGAGCACTTACTGCCATCGCGATGGAGTATCATGTTTTTGTTAAGCGCTTAAGTGTGGTAAGCACTAACTTTGCAGGTACTCGGCGCTCATGTGCTGTGTGCTATATGCCAGTATTGTAAACATTTCGTTTTTCAAGCGCTTACCCGTCTTCCTAAGAATAACCGAGAAATCCCAATAAAAGGAACATACAAGGGGTACATTGGACTACTTCGTTATTGGAGTGCTCAATTCCGATAGAAAAATGACGCTCTCTTAAAGTGCATAGAAAATATTGCATAAAGCTCCTTCAGTCACAAGCAAATAAAAACAAAGTCTAACCATGCCATATTGTTGTTGACTGAATGGACTGAATTCGGACGAGACAATTTAGCAATGATTTGCCTGCTCAAATAGACTCGTGGAGCTTATAAGAGTCCTAAACTAATTCAGTACGCAAACTGGATGCAAATAGGTACGGATCTATTACATTGTATTACAATTAATATTTTATTTCTTAAGAACTTCTTGGAAGCTCCTTATGCATGAATGAATGAGTATATGTTAATGTGGCTGATGGGTAACAGAAATCCATAAGATCAAAATAGATTATGTTTGAGAGGAAAAAAGAGAAAATATCCATAACGAAAGCCGAAACTACGAGTACTAGTAATTTATGTCAAGTCAATCCCATTCAAATTTAAAAGTTTCTAAGGACATTCTAAAAATATCCATATTGCCTGTCCATTACTCAGCAAACAACAGTCCCACATTTTAACGGATTTTAAGTTAGAAATTGTCATAGCAAGTACAATAACACTGTGATTAGAAAGAGAATCATGATTGCATATTTTTGTAGATTTACATCCTTGCGGGATCAACAAGAACACACTCGTTCCTCAAGCAATTAATTCTTTGTGTTTTGTAAAATTCTTCCCTTAGAGCTGCAATCCACCGCACCCTTCGAATGCACCAGCAAAGACAATTGTCATTGTCACTGAAGGATTTCTCAAACGACTACTCGAACAACGCTCCCAGAGCTGGTGGCAAGCGATGTGTCTTAAAATTCAATTTTAATTAATGTACGAATATGCGCTGCGCTATGGCAAAGGACACTTATTCGTTAAAGGAAAAATAATAAATTCGACACAAGTCACACTTAAGCGCATAATTCGAGACAAGATGGAAACAAATGTCAAGTGGCAATGCTAGTTTCCGTACTCGTACATCTCGGTAACAGCAGGACTACGAACACAACAAAAGCAGCTAGAAGTGTCGTTATTTCGGTGTTAATTAAAATAACCCCAATCCCCAATTCAGATATAAGCTGGAGCCTGATGTTTGTTGCACTATCGTTCGGTTCTTATGGACTTCCTTAATCTGCGATACTGTAGATATTGTATATGGTAGCTCATTCGAATCTTTTGAATGACGCTTCACCGGGTTGCGATGCAACAACGTGGCGAAAATTATTTTTTTATTTGCTTTGGATATTTGACACAAGGACTTTGGATATATTTTTCGGGTAGCTTAAGAACTGCTCAATAGTGATTCCTTAGTATGCACAATGTTTATTGGCGTCAAGCATGATAATTTTTGAAAGACATTCGCTTTTATATCTGCTTCAATGGACCAATCTGTTTACGACACAATATGTTGTATGGTCCATTAGGACAGGACAGAGTTATATTCGTATTATACATATCTCAAGGATATTAGTTTTATTGTGCACACATATTTAACATAAGCTTACCAGCTTAGTTGCGGTCATAAATGTGTAAATGTTCTTATGGTTGGTTGTGTTGGGTAAATTCATACAACAGATTTTTAGGGCACTTGAACATTAAAGTCTTTTATAAGGATCCAAATATTCATAGGAATTTTAGCACACCTTGAGGAAAAGAGTTTTTTATATTGTTCTTCTTTACAGGTCCCGGAAATCAATAAGTTTTTGGGTGGTTGATGTGATTGTCAAAACAGCATTCTCCAAATTTGCACACATATTTGGAAAATGGTTTCTTAACAAAATTCTTGCAACTTTTTGAAAATTGCTAGATATGCAAGTTCAATAGGTTTTTGAGAGTCAAAGAAGTAACTACACTCCGACTGATGAAGCCGAAGGTCCTTTTGAACAGAACAATGTACCACCGAAAACTCTGTGAACTCTACTCAAATGTGAATGTGGATCACAAAGGATGTAGTGTGTTTGGTAGAAGCGTATGGTTTAAAAGAAAACAAACCCTCAATTAAGAGAAACAATTCTATTTTATTTTATTTATTTTTGAAGGGTTTTAATTAGAGATGCCACGAATAACGAATACCGAATATTCGGCTAGCTCATCGCCCGAAAAGCCGAATATTCGGCGGCCGAATATTCGGCGACACTTAGTCGATTTCTCGGGTAACATGTTTCAACCTGCATCATAATACTCGTAATGTGTTCGCCAACTACGTAGTGGACGTGTTTATATCATTTGAGTGTAGCTCGTGTCACAACAGGCATTATTAGTTGATTGTGGCATCGAATTGTGTTACTAAAAGTGTACTATCAAGTGTCTTGGAGAATATCATTGTTTTACTGTTAAAAAGTTTTAAAAAATGTCATCGTTTCATCAAAAATCACCTATTTGGAAATTTTATGAAATTTGTAGTGAAGACAATAAACTAGCAGTCTGTTTGTTGTGTAATAGGAAGATCTCGCGTGGTGGAAAAGGAAAAACAGCAAGTAAGTAAATTATTACACACATAGTGAAATTGGGTGATGTGAGTGATTTAATACAGTACAGACGTAGCAGATGCTGTGGTTTTGTCAGAAAATTGCATGTTTAAACTGGTGATGTTTTCACGGTTCTATTTTCTGCAGTTAGTTAATTAGTATTCCCTTTTTTGTTTCCAGCTACAACTTCTTTGAAAAACCATATTCAAAACAAACATGCTGAGCAATACGCTACCGTAACTAGAGCTCCGTCGGTAAGCGGAAGTAAAAACGAAAAAACTCCTACTTCTACCATTTCCAAAATACTGGCAGTGCCAAGCACATAAAAAACGAAACAGTTAACTATAAAAGAGACAACTGAAAGGAAATTGCTGTGGGATATCAATGATCCGAAAGCAATTGAATATCATTATTTAATTGGTGAAATGATTGCTTTAGATAATGAACCGTTATCAATTGTTGAACATGTCGGCTTTAACAGGCTTATGAAAAAGGCAGTACCAAAATACAAAATACCTGGTCGCACTTACATGACCGAGAAGATTATTCCTGATATATACAACAGAATTTGTTCTAAAATTGAAGCAAGTATTTCACAAGCAATAGCAGTATCTGTGACATCTGATATGTGGACTTGTCAGCACAACAACCAAAGTTTCTTAAGTTTCAGGGCCCATTGGATATCTCCAAATTTTATTCCTGAACATGGGGTTTTAGCGATGAAGACATTTTCTAATTCACATAGTGATACCAATATCGCAAAAGAACTCAATGCTATTGCAGAAAGATGGAATATTTCACATAGCAAGATTCATTTTGTTGTTCATGACAGTGGAGCCAATATGATAAAAGGCGTACGAGACGCAGAATATGATTCTTCCAAGTGTTTTATTCATTCACTACAACGGGATATCCAGGAATCATTAAAGTCTCAATTAGAAATTCCACAGATGGTAGCTGCTGCGAGGCGAATTGTTACCCATTTTAACCACTCAGGTATAGCACAACAAAAGCTAAAATACATTCATCAAGAACTTAATTTGCCAGACCATCAATTAGTTCAAGATGTAAACACACGTTGGAATTCAACATATTATTTAATGGAACGATTATTAGAACAAAAGCGAGCCATCTCTTTGTACATAACTGATCATGGTTCTCTAAACAATTTAACATCAACTCATTGGCAGCTAATGGAAGAATGTATCAAACTCCTCAAACCATTTGAAGAGATTACAAAAATAACCAGTTCGGGCATTTCCTGTATTTCTGAAGTGATTCCGCATGTTGTAACGTTGTTGAAATACCTGGAGAAAGAAGAAACAGCAGAAAGATCACCAAATTTATTGAAAATGAGACTATCACTGCAAGCTGAAATTACAGCTCGGTTCAACTTTAATGAAAATGACAAATATTTGATTGCAACTTTTCTTGACCCGCGTTTCAAAACTAGTTTCCTGGGATTAGTTCAAACACAAAGAGCAAAATAAAAGATTCTTTTAGAAGCTCTAAAAAAGAGTTGTGACGAGTCTAGTGGCACCGATGATGAATTATCTCCACTTCGAAAGAAAAGAAATGAAAATGAAAATGAAGAAACCATTGAGACACATGACAGTTTCTGGAATTGTTTTGAGGAAGTCGCTACAGAAAACATGCATAGAGATGAAGATGTGGAAGAGAGAAGTTCAATTGCACATGAAATTGATTTTTACACGAAAACTGCTCGCATAGATAGGACGGACGACCCTTACAAATGGTGGTCAGCAAATTCAAAACAGTATCCAAGCTTAGGAGAATTTGCTAAGATTTACTTATCATCTCCAGGGAGCAGTGTATATAGTGAGCGGCTATTTTCAGAAGCCGGTATAATTTATGAGGAAAAGCGTAAACGCAGAAAAAATTGTATTCCTTCACCATAACTTACCATTAATGGATTTTAAATATTAAATATGTTTTTTTCTTAATAAAATAAAAAAAACTTGAGAAAAATATGTCTTGTTTTGTGATGATTTTTTATTGTCCTTACTGTTTTTTTACTATTCGGAATTCGGCCGAATATTGCCAACTATTCGGCCGAATACCGAATAGTAAAATAAGTAGCCGAATAGGCCGAATACCGAACAGTGGCCGAATATTCGTGGCATCTCTAGTTTTAATACATCTTTAATATGCTGTCCAAACTTTTGTCAAACAGTTTAACAGTGAGTCTTTGAAATTTGTGAACTTCAAGATTGGAGTGCCAATTCAATATGCAAACTCTGTTTATGATGGGAATTTTTGGCCGAATGGAGTGAAGATTCGTTCTTTTATTCACAACCCAATAAAAAAACTAAGCCCTGTTAATGAAAATTTTGGGGATGTGCATCAACAACATTTGAATATATATTACCACAATGCGAGTGGATGCAGAACGAAGACCTCAGATTTATTTATTGGATCTAGTTAGAAAGATTATGATGTAATTATAATTACCGAAACCTGGCTCTATAAAGAAATCCTGTTGACTGAAATTTTTGACGACTCAATTTATGATGTCTTTCGCCATTATATTTACAACGGGTAAATCGGCTGAGGACGGTAGTGTTTGAGTACTTGCTGCTGTTCAGTTAACATTTTCCTGCAAAGAGATTCCATTGCCGAATTTAGATGCTGACCAAATCTGCTTTTCAGCTGATGTCGGGAGTACAAGATTTATTTATATTGCAACTTATATACTATGAGCTATTATTGTTCTGAAACAAATATCTAATGTGCTCTTGGTGATTTTAAAATTGCCGATGTAAATTTGTCTTGGTCTGAAGATGACAAAATGCTAATTCCATATAACGTAAAAAAAGATTACTAATTAGTTCTAATTGATTGTATGTTCTCAATAGATTTATGTCAAATTACTCCAATAGTAAATTCGCACAACATATCTTATTTGTAAATGTTAATGAGGTCAAAACAAATGTTTCTGAAGCGCTCTTTCCACTTCTGAATAGCTCAATTTAGCATAAACAAATGATAGAAATTAGTTTATATTCTTATCTAAAAGCAGAATCGAGTTCGGTTAGCTCTTTAAATTTTCTAGAATGTAACTGTGCGGGTTTAGGAGATTATCTTACTTCTTTCAAGTGGGATACGACATTTGAAAATATACAATATGTCTCCATGAAATGTATAAACATTTTGTCTCCATAATAAATGTCAGGTTTTCCACGTTTGTTCCTTGCTCTGTGAGAAAATATAAATCCAAGCCCCCCTGGGTATAACAGACTGCTTTTGCATTTAAAAAACTTAAAAAAACAAGAACAATCTAAAACATAACTCCAAATCCTTATGGTATTTTAATAACCAAAAAAGATGCTCCAATGGGCTGCCTAAGCAAATGTTTTATAAAAATTCTGTGTCCAATGACGTTGAAAACTCCGTCAAACTATTTGCACAGTTTTTTCTCCCTCAGTGTTACCTACTTTGCTTGAATCATATTCAATGCCCAACATCGATTTAGCCAATCAGTTCTGGAGGTTCAGTATATCGAGCCTGCTATCTGCGGCCTCAAACCGTCGGGTTTATTCCTCGTTTCTGGTGCCTATACTTAAATCTGGCTCCAAGAACGATGTTGAAAACTATAGAGGTATATGCAAGCTTTCTGCTTGCGTATTAAATGTTAAATAAAACAATACTTCTGATGTTTAACAAACTCTTTAATTAATTGATAGACGCCAGACTGATTAAGGTACACACGCGCTGGATAAGCGAATATGTTCTCCTCGTGACTGTCATAAGGTGGATGTCTGACAGATGTCGCAAAGCAGACGTGTCAAAGATTTGTCACACTGTAAAAGTATGTTTCTACCCATCTCTCATCTCTCTTCTTCAAATCAATAAGCTAGACGCTGCGGTGGTCTTACCACTCTTCTAGATCTTGTTGATATAAACCCGGAGCTTTCTGAGGGATTTGCTACAACGGGTTGTGGCTGCTGTGATGGTTATGCTTCACTCACTGGGCGGTCAATTGTTGCTGCTGGTGTGTCAGTCTGTGCCAGCGCTCCGTTCGAGCCTACCGCACTACTGGGATGTCGTGATATAACTGCCTGTGTTGGCTTAATTTTTGCTGAATTCCTGCGATATTTGCTTTCGGTACCATCTCTGAGAATGTAAGACCTTGGATGTAGCCATTGTTCTACTGTGGCTGGCTGCCACTCTTTCTTGCTAATTCTGGTAAGAATGCGCTCTCCTTCCTGCAGCAGACGATGTTTGTTTGCTCCGTTATATAATAAGCTTGGCGATCTCGCTCCTCTTTTATCAGTTTCTGCACGTCGTGATGTGGGGTACCTATGGGTAAAATAGGCGACACTGTAGTTGGAATGCTTCACCTGAGATTTCTGGAGTAAAGTTTCTGCGCAGGTGTTCCAAGAGCACCTCTCGGAGTATTCATGAAATTTAGTATGTCTATCTGAAGGCCAGAGTTCTTGCAGTCGCATTTTTTGAGTATATTTTTTGCGGTTTGACTGCCCTCTCTGTTAGTCCGTTTCCATTAGGATGATATGGAGAACTGGTCTTATGCTCAAATTTCCACTCCGAAGAAAATTGTTTAAAAGCAGCGCTTGAAAATTGAGGACCATTGTCACTCTCTAAAATCATAGGAATCCCATGAGTGGCAAATATATTTTTTAAAAATTTGACGACATTGGCAGTGGTTGCTTGTGGTAGTACCTCAAATTTAAGATAGCCCGAATAACTGTCAGTAAGAATTATATAATCGTTTCCTTTATAGAAAAACAGATCACAATAAACAATTTCACACATTTTGCATAACTAAAATGCCCGTGGTGATGCATGGGTATAACAACTACATATATGGGACTTATAAATAACTCAGTCATACATGGACAGCTCGCCTTTGAAGGTCCAGTATGCCCGTAAAGTGATTGGGAGGCAATCGATATTGGCCGGCCATCGACGTGTAGATGTAATTTATTAATTTGTTTGATGTATCATCACTGTTAATTGAGTCTTTTAAACGTTTCTGCTCTAAATCCGAAATGGCATTTGTACTTCCAATTCGAATGTCTTTTCAACTACGAGATTATTCTCACAGTCTTGACTTAATGGATCTGCCAAAATCATCATCCAAACTTGATGGCTAATGCTTCTTTTTCTAGCTGCGAATAACGTTGCTGGCATTCTATGAGGGAATTTGAAGCGTAAGCGACGGGTTGAGCTCTCTGCAACAATAAAGCACCTAAAGCTATCTAGCTGGCGTCAACTTGCAAAGTCATATAATTTTAAAACTGGAGGCTCAGTTATTAATAATTTCATTTTGTCGAATGCTTGTTGTTGTGGTGTTGATTTCGCTCGCCGGCAGTGAGCGAAGAGGAGCTGTAATTGACGAAAAACTTACAATAAATTTGCTCAGATAAGTAAATTCACCGTGTATTCGTTGCAGTTCCTTTCGATTTGTTGGTGGCTTCAAACTGGAGATTGCGGATGTTTGCTCTGGATCATACCTTTTTGGCCAATGATGTGACCGAGAAATTTGACTTCTTTTTGCTCGAAAGCACATTTCGATTTGTTGAGTACCAGTCTATTTTCTTTGACGATTTTCAAAATTTCTTCCGTCACTTGGCGAAGCTCTTTGATTGTTTTAGAGTGGAGTCATAGACAGAGATTTTCACATTCCGAATGTGCGCCAGTATTGACTCTATTTTGTTTTGGAAAACTTTCGGAGATGAAGAAATTCCGAGTGGTAGTCGCTTGCAGCTATACCTGCCCCAGGGGGTCGCGATATTTTTTTTTTTCGGTCTGAAAGCTAAACTTGCCAAAACCCTTTTTTGTAGTCTAAAATCATGAAGTATTTGGCGCCTTTAAGTTGGGCGGCGATTTCTTCTATTGACTACATTGGATGGTGACGGCGAAGAACGTTTTTGTTTACCGATGAGGGATGAATGCAAATCCCTATTTTATTGTCTTTTCGTAAGACCACCATTGGTGAAACAGATGGGGTAGCTTCAGAAGTTTTCACCAAGTTGAAATATTCCTTATAGTTCCTGTTTTACCTGGTCCTTTATTTTGTAAAGGATACGCCGAGGCGGGCTTACTTCGAACTGGGGATTGGGTACCAAATCTATATCGGACACCAAGTCGTTGATGCAGCGATTTAACATTTTTTGTTGGCGATTTCACAAGGTACTGCTACTTCTCCTAGAACGAATAAACGGGGTTAGTAAATGAGATAAGGTTTTTTACCTTGCAGGGTAAAGCCGACATTCCTTGGCAATTTTTTTTTTCACCACATTGCATTGTGCACTAACTTGATTTGGTAGTTTTTTGTCGATGTGGAGATGGTCTCAGAAAATTTGTCTATTGAGCACCTCTGGGTTTCCCGTGTTATGCAGCCGATCGTCAACGAACTGTCGTCGCTGCTATAAACGCTATTGCATTTAAATGTTTTCAATGTTTTTTGTAGGCAACTTATTTAAAGGTGTAAGGATGAAAAACTTATTGGTTGTAGGAGATATAAATATATCATAGATATATTAAAATATAATAATGATTCAAACAAATATTTGGTTTCAATATCATCATTTGGTTGGTAGACCAAATCTTGAAATCGTGGAAAAAGCAAAAACCTGCATTGATTATTGTACTTGACTACAGAATTACATGACAATTTTAAACATACGTTTTATCAAGTAGATTCAATAAATACTCATGTGTTCCTTTTAAGAAGAACCGCAAAATTGATTTCAAGAAACTAGTGAGTTGATTGATGTTTAAATTCTGGGAGTGTGTCTATGAGGATAATAATCAATCAGTTGCTTATGATCTGTTTTTAAACCCATTCTCGCCCACCGTACCCATATGGGTACACTCTGCACCTTCCATAACACCAGTACTTTGCTCTATGCTTGCTTAGTTTTTTTTTCAAACCAAGTGGTCTCTATGTATTGTCATTGAATCGTTTTGACACTCTAATCATTTTGGCATTCTAAGAAACTCAAATGCATATAGCGATAGGACAAATGATACGTCATTAGTTAGCTTTCCGATTTACAGGATAATTTCGTTGATTATGTCAAAAATACTCGTAAAGCAAAATTGATTATTAAATTAGATTTAATTTTTTTCATATACAATCTTCACATAACAAAATCAATTTAGCATAGCTTTGCCGTCTGCAGGATTGACAATATTACTATAAATCAGTATTGCATATAAATAAAAAACGTTCAATGTATTAATAATTTTGAAAGTTCCCTGTTAATATGTTTTCTCTATAATTTAACGCAATTTTGCAGTATTTAAATAATTTGTTTATATATATTTCTGCGTCTGATAGGACATCTTTTCCAAATAAATTCGCCCCAGATTCTTGCAAAATTGGCCATTTGCCTAGGAAATACAGAGTATCTTATCTTTCTTCTAAATTGCACAAGCTGCATAGTACAGGATGGACTCCTCTATGAGGAACGAAATTGATTTTTAGAATTCCACCACGAAGTTGAAATATCCTTGAGATCTTTTGAATGGTATGAATGTCTTTAAAATAGTTTCTGCCTTTCAGATTGCGATTAAGCCGACTGTACGCCGTACGCCGTAAGATGTAGCGAACCCGACGCTCCATCTTAAAACTTTGTTCTATCCCCTTCGTTGACTTGTCCTATCAAGCGGTATAATACGTTTCTCCAATTCCTTCCTTACAGGTTCAATTCAAGTCACACGATCGAGCTAATTCCATCCACTCTTGAAGTCATGCAGTTTTATTTCGTTGGTAGCCGCTTGTCTGGCATGCTTGTCACTCTCAGTATGTGCTGCTTAAGCGTTTTTATGAATAGCAGAGATAAACCCCTTTCCGGAATAAGCATGTAGTTCGGTGTATTTGCAGGGAGGTGAAAAGTTTTTGAACCAATTCTTGACAAAAGAATTCCAAGATATTTATATTCCTTTACTATTTCTATTCTTTCCCCGGTATAGTACCATTTTTCATTGTGAGAAGATCTACCTCCTCCTTTTTTGAATATTATTATCTTGGATTTATCCAAGTCACTATCGGACTCCATAATCTGCAGTACTTATGTGGTCGATTAATCATCGTAATAAGGGCGAAAAAAGTTGGACTCAGAGACACCCTAGTCTTATACTTGTCTCCACTTTTAACCATTCCGATAACGCCTCACCATTCCACACAGATGATTTGGTATCTTCGTAAAAATTTTCCAAATTTCGAAGCCATCGAATAAAGCGCTTTGATTCACAGAATCGAAGGCTGCCTTAAAATCCATCCAAGGTGGCACACTGGATCCAAATATTCCAAGAGAGTATCCGGGCTGAGACCTCTGTTGATTACATAGTTTCAAGTTTCTTGACTATTTCCCAGAACTCCGATGTGTTATTACAGCGCCCCAGTCTGCGCGCCTCATTTTCAATGTAATTTCTCCTACACTGTCTGCACGGAGCTTTAAATTTCCGATTGGCCTTTAGATACGACTTTTTAAGAGCTTCTGTATTTAGGGTACAAAACAGTTTCAGCCACGCAAACGAAACCAGTCTTGCACTTTAGATATGAGTTTTATCGAACCACGGTTTCTTATTTTTTCTACGAAAACCTCTAGCCTGACTTGCGGGAGGATACGACTCGATCTCAGCAACGCTCGCATCATTTTGTCCTTTTAATTTCTCATGAATCTTCATCCTATATAGAGCGGCATTGTTATCGTTCCGCACCAGCTTGGGGAGGCCCGCCGTTATGTAAGTAATTTGTTGATTTTCAGGTGTTGAGTGAGCAAGCGTAATAATGATAGGTCGTGTGTAGCTTGCTTAACTTCGAAATCAATGACATAGTGGTTCAATTCCCCCTTTTCCAAACAGTAGTCAATAACTGATGTCCCCTGTTCTAACCATTTAGAAGCCGAAAACCAAAAGAATCATAGAAGTCCATAAGTTACTTTCCTCTTTCATTACATAATGAATTTAGAATTTAGACCGTCGTTCTGCGGCAGCTTTGAAATTTTCCCCCACCACAGGTCTCACCTACTCGCGCATTCAGATCACCGATTACAGTTACGAGTATGTTCTGTTGTCACAGGAAATCATTGCAGTTTCTCAAAATCTATTTCCCAATGATTGCTGTTTAGATACGTTTGGAATACGTACCACATTGATAAAAGTACCCGGAATAACTTGTGGCGCTCCATGAGTTCTGTTTTTTTTTTGTTAACTTGGTAAATCTGTTGTAGACAAATCTAAATCTTAGCGTCATAGCTTGACATTTGCAAAAGTTACGTAGCCAAGAGTACATATATATCTGTGTATGTTGGCGATTTTTTACAATTTTAGAAATGGATTTAAATTTGCAACAACGAACTTGTATTAAATTTTGCGTAAGAAACGGATTTAATGGTGCGCGAACGTTGGAAATGTTGGAAAAGTGTTTCGGCAACGATTCTCTGAAGAAAACAGTCTCTCGTACCAGTGGCACGAGAGCGATTCCAAAGTGGTCGTGGGTCAATCGAAGATGATGAACGCAGTGGCAGACCATCGACATCGACAACCGACGAAAACATTGCTGGAGTAAAAGAAATGTTGGTCAATAACAGCAAATTAACCATCAGAGAGATAGCGGAGGACTTGAAAATTGCCTATGGATCCGTCCAAGACATTTTGGTTAATGATTTCAATTTTATGCAAAAAAGAGACCGTGTTGACGTCGCAAAAGAGATGATTTGCGAGGCTGACTCCGATCCCACATTCATTACTGGAGACGAGACGTGGGTTTATGAGTACGAAACGCAATCCAGATATCATCCAAATGAATGGTGTTCACCAAATGAGCCGAGACCTAAAAAACCACGTCGTTTTCAGTCAAAAATGAAGGCAATGCTCACGGTTTTCATGGATTACAACGGTTTAGTGCACCATCAATTTCTGCCAGAAGGCCAGACAGTAAAGAAAGAGTATTATTTGGGAGTTATGAGACGTTTGCGTAAAGCAATTCGCCGAAAGAGGCAAGAATTGTGGGCAGAAAATTCGTGAATTTTGCCACTACGGGAAATGCGTTTCAGCAGCCGAGAGGAAGTAATGGAAAAATCGCAGGAAGCACTGTTGGACATACCGAAAACCGAATTTAAAAAAATGTTTCTAGGATTGGATCAAGCGCTGGCATAAATGTGTTGCAGTCGATGGGGATTACTTTGAAGGGGACAATATACGAGGATTTAGATGAATAAACTTGTATTTTTAATTTTCTTCGGGAACTTTTTGATCAGGGTATATAATATTTCTTATTATCCCATTGTAAGCTCACACAATAAGTAAGCTGTTCAACTATCCTGAATTCACAGCAAATATTTAGATCTTTTCTGAAACCAACACAGCTAGCTCTCCCTCTCACATACATTCTTTTGGCAGATATCCACTTGAATTTATAGTTTAGGAACTTATTTTCAAAAAACTTGTAATTATTCTCCGCTAAAAATGTTTCAAATAAAAATAAAAATTCAAATTTTTTTACAAAATTATAAAATTCAGTAAATAGGGATTTATTACTTAAATCTGCTACATTATAAGATAGTATTATAAATTCACTAAACTCAGCTTTATTTTTTTTATTACTTTTGTTTGCTTTTATAATGCTTTTAAAAAGGCAGATTTATCGAAATAAAAAATATTGTCGGCTGGTTTTTAGTCTTTGTCCATGTAGTTAAATTTTTAAATTATTGTTTTTATTTGTGATTTCTACTTTTAAATCCAATAAAAGTCTCCTTATTTTCTCTTGATGTCCCTGTGTAGTCTTTGTGCATAGAAAAATCACTGTCTCGTAATTGCATACTACTTGCCTGATTCGATTCCTCACAATGTCGTTTGAAATATTATTTTTGGATCGAGCCGCCCGTGTATCGGCAGCCGCTAATGTGTCTATCGTGTGCAAGAGCTCCAGACACAATTCGTTAGCCCTGAACTCGGCCTCAATCCCAGATTGCGTTGGCATATGCACCATGATATTATGATATTTTTCTCATTGGCCCTTTTTCCAGGAATTCCGCATATATTGTACAAAGTTATATTGTATATCTTAATATATATATTTGCCAGTGTTACCACTATGATTATGCTATGTATTGTATTGTTTGTATTAATTTTTTGTTGAATTTACCTCACATGAAATTTAAAAATTGATTCTGAACTTAATTGAAGGAACATTCGCCACTAGCAAGTTAGTTGCTTCAGAATGGTGCCTATTCTATTTTTTAAATCTATCTTAAGTAACTTTTGTATGAATTGTACTTTAATTTTAATGAATATAACTTTACAACTATAATATGTACATACATATATAACAGGTGGCGCAAAATGAATCACCCTATCGGAAGATGGTATATTTTTGCAAATGACATCGTACGTCAAACATATTTGACATTTGTGAACTAGGCAGCTGCAGTATATAAACAGACAAGCAATGGACCGCTATACTCCGCAAGAGCGTGGGATGATTGTGTCGATGTTTTTGACCAATAATCGGTCGGTGGTGTTAGCGCAGCGTGAATTTCGACGTTGATTTCCTAATCGTGTCGCTCCAACTGGGCAAACATTCCGGCGCTTAGCTACTCGACACTCGGTAGAGTGGAACCACAGGAGACCATGCAGGGCGTGGCCGCCACCGGACTGGTATCGCGGCTGTGGCTGCCGATGTCGCTGAGAACGAAGAAACATCAACCAGACGACTGGCCACGGAATTGGGCATCACCAGGCCGACCCTAAAGCGAATTTTAGTGAAAGACTTACACATATTCCCGTACAAAGTGCAAACAGTGCTTCAGTTAATGCCTTCTGATCGTCAGTCGCATGTGAATTACTGTAAAGCCATCATCAATCTCAACAACAAAGAGGACGATTTTGTGTCGAAAATCATCATGAGCGGCGAGGCGCTTTTCCACTTACGCGGGTACGTCAATAAGCAAAATCTTCGTTTCTGGGGCAGTGAACATCCGCGTATGGTGCACGAAGAGCCATTACATCCACTCAAAGCCACTGTGTGGTGCAGCGTTCATGCGGGAGGAGTCATTGGGTCGTATTTTTTGAGGACGCCATCGGCAATACGGTCACTGTTACTGGCGAACGCTACAGGGCCATAATAAACGACTTCTTACTGTCAGAATTGGATGAGCGGGGCTTGGCGAACATGTGGTTTCAAGAAGACTGTACAACCGCACACACAGTACTAGATTATATATGTTACGAGCATCATCAAATGCTGGAAGCTCTCGTAGAAGTTTCTAAAGTAGCACCCCCTGTAAGAGCCTAAGTAAGGGGCGAATTTTTTGCAACGAGCTCACTAAAATGGAAATCTTTGATAGAAGACAAATGAAAGGACAATATTACGAAAGTACGGCATCATCAAAGTGGACGTATATGAAAGCACTACTCCGCGTGGGATATCTTCTGTACAGGGTATTTGTGATCCCGGGACGAATACAAATATTCCTCGACATGTAATACGCCTATGATGCTTTTCAATTCAAAAATAAATTACCTATCGCAAGCTGGAACATCAGCTCAATGACTCGTAAAAGTTTCGAACTAGAAAATGTATTACGGTAGCCTGAAATCGACAAAATATAGTATGCATTCAAAAAAAGAAAATTCAGTTGCACCATGGAATCTCATCATCTTGGAAAGAAGAGAGCCGGATTCTGTGAAACCTTGTGACCACATTTGGCTACACGAAAATCTTTGGCAAATAAGCAAGTAAAGCTTAAATGACGGTCATGACTGGCTGGAATGGCTGTCAATACTGGATTTAAAAGATTTGTTTGCCAATGAATAAAACAATAGTTGTCCTTCATATTAATGCTAACATGACTGCTTTCGGGTCCTATTTTAAACTAGATCTCCTGCGTTTATCAACTTAAAACCAAGGATAATTTCACCTCCCGTTATTAGCATCGATGTCTATAATTAGCACAGGTACCCTAGTTTCTTATCATCATCATTGAATTCATTATCAAATATGCATCAAACTGCCACTCATCTTTGTCAAGTCACTCCAACGAGCACTAATCTCAGTAAAACCTCTTAACAGATAAAGACGCGACCCCAATCACACCTGCGTTTACCTAAAGTTAATATATCAAGTCTCTATACAGCCACAACGACAAATCCGGGAAATATTTATAAGGTGTGTCGCGTGAAACTAGTGCTTCGCCTAAATGACATGCCATTTACGCAACACCATAAATCCACATGGCCACAAAGAGCCCCACAATTTCTATCTAGTTGGCACATTCCGGGTGTCAATGGATGCGCATCCTTAATAATTAAATCGCGTTACAATATTTCTGCCTTCAATATTGATGCTATGCCGTTTTAATGCTCTCAATGCGAATACAAATTTTAATTAAAGTTCGGTTGTTGGCGGTAAGGGCTTACCTGCACGATTTCTGCATCACCTCCGCACGATTGTAACCGCTAATTTTGCAAAACGATTCATTGCAGTAGACAATCGGGAAGTCAACAATCTGGGCATTGGCCAACAGGAACGAGCTATCCGCTGTAAAGAAAACCAGAAAACATTTTCCATTATTACTACAAACTATTCATGTACACAAATACGAGTATAGCAAATGTATATTATATTTCATCAAAATAAAAGAAAAGGAAAATAGTAAAAACGAAAATACGTGTATCTTCAACTCCGGAGGCACTTAACTTTGCTTCTCCCCTGGCGGACCTAGTTGCACGATGGAATATTTATAACGAAAGGTACAAGTGGAGTGTCTACATCCACCTCAACACAACAAAACCTAAACCTGAGATGGGTATTCTCTTCTAACCAGTCCTACTTTGCACAGGATGCGTTGGTTTTTCTTGTTCTGTTTTTTTTTTTTGTTGCTACTTTTGTTGAACTTTTAAATTCATGAGGAATTTTGTTATTCACAAAAGTACCCTCAAGCTAAACATGAATATATTCTTATATACAAATACAGAACGAAAGCAACGTTATTCTGTGTCAGCCCCTACTTTGATGGTTTAGGATGGCGTACAGTTGTGGTGTAAAGTTAATTTCAAAGAAAATATGAATGAAGGAAGCTGTAGAGTGTACATAGGTACATGTACATACATATGTATACGAGCACACAACATATTTCGTGTTCACCCTAATTTTGAATTTTTATTGAAATGAGTGAATTTTTAACATGTTTTGACAAGAATTAGGGTTGATGTTGCTACAGGTAACCATACCGTTGTTTCATCTTCTCAAAAATACGTCAACGTTCGTTGTACTCCAGTTTTGGGTGGATAAACGCCTTATATATTCAAGCCAGGTAAGAGGGTGTAAAATATTTCTTACATCGCTTGAGGAAACCTAGACATTTCGCAGCATTTTTGGCGACATCAAATATGTGGTCATTCCAACAAAAATTCTCATTGACACACATACCGAGAATGGAAAGTTTTTCGGTTTCGACGATGCAAGTGCCATTCATGGATAATGGGTGGGTGTTTAAATTTCGCTTTAATGACAGCAGACAGCATTGTGTTTCGGAAGCATTAAATTCCACTCTGTTGATAGTTCCCCAATTGGTTATGCTGTTGATATCGGAATTAAATGAGCCTAGCATACGCTGCCGTTCTCGTTCTACAGCCGAAGAGCAGGGCCGTGAGTCCGGGAACGAATATGAAAAACAGAGAGTACTGTCATCAGCAAAGGAATATATCGGATTAGAAGTTGCAGACAAGAGATCATTAATGAAAATTAAAAAGAGTGTCGGAGACAGAACAGAGGCCTGCATGCACATCAGCATTTATTTTGTGAATATCAAACTTGAAACCGTCCAAGACAATTTGAATTGAACGTTCCGAAAGGTAAGGTTACAGGTAACGGTAATCCGTGGACCTGTTGCTACGAAAACCGTACTGTCGGTCATTGAGAAGTTTGAAAAATCTTACGTAGTGGTTCTGCCAGCGTAGAAGAACATCTCTTCAGAAGAAGGTGAGATATACCATCTGGACCAGCGGAATTGTTTATGTTTATACCTTTCAGTACTCTTGATACTACACGCGTGCGATATTGTATGAGGAGACAAGACACAATATGGATGTGTTGAGCTAACAGCAAAGTGTGCAGCAAATAGACTGGCTTTGTCTAAAGAGCTGACAGTCATTGTAGATGAACATTGGGATGGAGGATGAGGCAGAATTTCTGATGTTTTTCACAAACGACTAAAAGCTTTTACTACGTTTGGGACATTGTAGTATTTTTTGCCTAAACTTTTGGTCGTATTGAAATTTAACACGCTTAAGAAACACGTTGCAGTCATTCCTGACTCGTTTCAACTTTTTTCGATTTTCCTCTGTTGGGTTGGTCTTGAATGACCGAAAAAATAATTCTCTAATCCTGACAGCCTCTTTAAAGCTCCAGTCGTACCATGACGTAGTTAATCCAAGGAAGTTTGTTATCAAGGGTAACATTCAAATACTAAGCTTTGTTGGAGGAACGCATGGTGATGCCTCTGAGTACTAGATGAGTGAGCCCAGTCAGCTTCCATCTTCTCGTAAAGATAACAACCCTAATTTCTGAGAGGATTGGCTGAAACGCTTTTTCTACTCCAGCAATCGTCGATTACGTCTATGGTTGACAGTGGCTGGACGTGATCCAATACACAGTAAAACCACATCATATTGCTAATGCTCGATGGTGAGTGTGAATTCAGCATAAAAAGACAATTCCTCGTACAAAAAAAAGGCCAACCCATGATTTATTGACATTTTAACTTCTAAATATCTTGTTCATAGAAGGAGTTATTGTCTTCAGAGAAAACTCAGCCAGGTGGAGTGTGATTATTGATTAAGGGTTACCAATTTTGTGCTTCGTCTCACATTCTCATGAAGGACGTGAGTTCCCTTTGTTGAATGAGCTTTAGGATGTTCCCGCTGTAGCTTGGACGTTGGCGAAAGCGGGTAAAAATTTTCTCGACCGCCTCGACAGAAAAGCCCTTCGCGTGACTTTTGGTACCACTTGCATCAATAGAGAACGGAATAGAAGTTGCAACAGCGAACTATACCTTTACGGAAAAGCTCGGATAACGCGGTTTAGATGGCTAGGGTCACCTTGAATGCACAGTTTTTCACTACTAGCGAATTACTAGCCTGATTCCTCGATTCCAGGAATACGCCTACGTACTAAACCACACTCTACACACTTCGACAACCCTGTCCACGGAACTGCCGTTAGGTATTACTTCGCGAGGCTGGTAAGCAATATATTTGCTGCATCTGCACTACGACGGCAGATGTACCTACAGATTGATCTCATCCATAGACGTTTGGACAAACAGAAGGCATGGTAACTGTAACTACCATTGCACGCAGTTCCTATTCTATTGCATACAATTGCTCCTTGCTTCCTTTGTCGCTAGCACCCCCACCCAAACTGGGGCAGCGTATCAGAGGACTGAGTTTAATACTTTGGATATTAAGATTCTTTTATCGTATCTGGGTCTTCCATTGTGTGGCAGTATTCCAGAAAGTGCTGACTGGATCTTTGATTCCTTTTTGCCTGAATAGTCTATGTGAGGCATAACGTTTAGTCTATTGTTAAGTAAATACTACTCCTGAGTACTTTATATAGTCTTTTGACCTAATGATTTGATTTCCTATCCTTATGTCCATGTATTCCACATTTTTCCGGTCAGCTATTAGGCTTACGTTTTGTGATCTGTCAATTCTAGGCCGGCGGATATTAGCCAGTCTTTGATGAGTTTAATTGCTTCGTTCTTAGCTGACTCTATTACAACGGCGATGGCATCAGCGAAACAGATTATTTTTACTCCTGGTGGTTGTGTTAATTGCAGAACTCCGTCGTACAGAGTAAGGGCCCCGTACCGATTCTTGTGGGGCTCTCGCGGAGATTCTGTAGTACTTAACGGTAAAGCTTCATGTGCGCAAAACTACTTTTCAAATGCTGTATAAGATGCAATATACCTACCGACGTATAAGTCTCTATAAGGCTGCACCTCGAGATCTGGTAGCAGAATTGAAGGTCAACATGACAAGCACGAGTACGCGGTGGGGACCTCATCAATTCTGTACCTCGGCCAGATAAAACTAGACTTTTAAATAAGGGTAAATAGGGTTTTTCCTCAAGTTGGCGACTTGTCTCTACTGCTTTGACGCATGTTGGTCGACTCATTGATTAACATTCTAAATGGTTCTAACGCCTACAATCAGGTTTGTGAAGATGATGTAGCTCCAAGGCACAGATAGCTCTTGACAGCCGATTGCTGTACTAGAAATGGGCTTTCGGTCAATCCTCATAAAACTGATGTTTTTCTTTTACAAAAAAGGAAGCGGGCTAGTCTATCTTATCTGGTACTTAGGCATCGCTATTAGTTTAGTACTAGGGTCACATCCTGGATAACGGGATGGAGTACACATAACACGTCGAAAACCTTCAAGGCGTCGTCTTTCTGGCAATGTAAACGAGCTTTCCGCAATACATCTCACCCAGGAGGGTCCCCTGAATCTACTTGGCTATGATAAAGCCAATTATATTAAATTCTATGCTGGAGCAAATGTTTATGAAAATACAACACTGCTGCTTTTACAGGACTCTAAAGAGCGATCTTTGTCTCGGCTGCATGGATGCTTTTTATCCTGGTCCTGCTCTAGACGCACTGATTAATCTTCGTCCTCCTGACATTCATATTTCTGTTATTTCTCAAAGCCATGTTCTGCTTGAAAGAAGTGCTCTTTGGTACATGGACTGGAATTTTGATCTTAAGCGAAAGGTGTCTTTTGACTCTGGTCTTATGGATATGTCATCTGATGCAATGA
Source organism: Volucella bombylans (assembly GCA_949129095.1). NCBI lineage: Eukaryota > Metazoa > Arthropoda > Insecta > Diptera > Syrphidae > Volucella > Volucella bombylans. The sequence continues at coordinate 14,921,544 of OX422143.1, read as the reverse complement.
TGCTAAAGCTCCTCCTGCATCCACTCCTGAAATCCACTTTCCCTGCGCCCAAGAATGGTTCTGGCTAGTATCCAAGACTTAGAAGGAATGGAGTTGGCTCTTCACGCGCCAAGTATATATGTCTGTAGCGATAGCCAACCTGCGCAAAAGTCTTGTTAAACCCTGCCACTATTTTCAAGTACGATTGAGAATACAAATCTTCTCTGAGGGTAATCGGAAAGGTCAATTCACTGAGTCTGCTTTGCGTCCCAGCTCGCATTGGGAGCGAATCAAAAATAGATAGCCAATGAACTTGCAAGGCAAGCTCAGAGTAGTGTTCTTAAGATACCAACCTTGCGTTAGGGTTTGCAATGGATCTTGTGTCAGAACAAGTGCAGGTTACTCTAAAAAATTCCAACGGATTGACATCTACTATAAAGCGTTAGCGGCTTTCCTGCTTACAGCTGTCATAATAAGACACTACGCTTTTGTTAGGCATCTCAGTCGACTGGGTATAAGCGACATAACATCCTATGACGTGATGAGAACCGCGCCATTTTTTTGGCATTCTTTTGGCCGCGGGGCAGGTACAAGTTATTGAGTTTTTACCAAAGTACAATTAGTAGTTTGAAGTTTGAAAGAACATACTAGACAGTATTTGGAATCGAGACTTCATAACTAAAAAATTACACGATTTTGTATTCATAAAAATCGTATAACCAAGGTCTATAGTTGCTGGAGGATACTGAATCTGCCTGATAATAAGTCCTCGACAAACAGATAAGCAACGGCTACTACTCGTTCAATTAAAGACTAGTGCTCAAGCCCTTTAAATGTCTTTTATACTCTTTGTATTATTGCCCTTTGAAGTACCATTCCTTAAAAGACATATCCTTTTGAAAATTGATGGGCCTCCCTCTAATGATGTAACTTAACCTGCTTGGCTTCCAGCGAACTGCTGTATCATGTTTGTAGCAATTTATTAGCACAAAACGACTTGTAATAATGTGCCTTGATGAGAAGAAAAGAAAACCAAAACAATAATAAAAGAAAAGTATGCCGATTCTAAGCTCTTTTATATCACGCACGTTCCCCATTTTTCCAAGCTTGAGGTTGAACAGTTGCCACCACAAAGAAGTGGAAACATTACCCTCATACAGCGCCTGGAAAGGCATTCATACGGTAAAGCCTTCATCATAATTTGCATACCCGACTGTGTATTTTTATGACTGAATGTGGGCTGAATACGAGCTGGATACAATATGTGGCTTAAAGGGTGGTAGCCTGAAGGTAAAGAGGAAAACCCCGCTAACGAATTGTGGCGACGCATTGTTAAATTCAATGTCAAAGGCTCCATTCAAAGTGCCAGCATACCCACATACACACATACAGACATACACAAACACACCCGTCTCTATTTGTAAATACAATTACATAAAGTTGCGTTCCCAAAGAAGGTGTCATACCATGGCATATTCGTGTTGGCTCTGCCAATACCAGCTTACAGTGCATACCTTTGGAACTATTATAAAATAATTTAGCAGCAAGGAATGACAGGAGTAGAGTCGAGCACTCGTATGCGTCGGTATTGTGCAGGTGATGACTTAGAAAACTACTGATGTTTGACGTAATGAATGTCAAAGTAAGAAGCCAAAGCCAAAATCAGCCACGCGTGTGTTTTGCGCCTCACTTGGCATTGTACGCTCTACATTGTTACGAGTGATTGCTGATGGCTGCGTGGAAAAGCACTTTTGATTCTGGTAGCAGACGTGCTTAAAGTTTACTCGTAATTTTTCATTTCCAAAGATATCCACCATGGAATGCATTCATTCTGGATAGCTGTGTGACATTGAGAAGAAGCATAGGATCCTTTTTATTATGTTTTATGCCATTCATTCTGGAGCTTTGCATGGCAATGTCAGCTACTTTGACATTTATCCGACACAAGTGGAATTCATGAATTAATTTTCGGTCCATGAAATCACATTATCCCACTCTAGGATCACAGAAAATTGGCAGCTTATTCATGGAATTTATGTAAAAACTTCTTAACCACCCTCGCAAATTGCAAATCGGCTTTTCTCGCTACTAAATAATAAGTGCAGCGTGGGAGCAACTATTTTATATTTAATTTGGTCATAATTGGTACTCAAAGTCAACGGAGGGGAGTGTCTTGGAACTAACCAAATGACCTTCAAGGCGATTTTCGGTTGTGCTTACCTAATTTTGAACTACGACAACGACTTCGTAATAATCCCGGTTTTTTTCTGAGGAAAGAAAAATGTTTTATCCACTAAATAAATCGAAAATAAAATCTCAAACGAAGGACCTAATTTTAATGAATCATAAACGTGAAAACGTCAAGCCCAAATGCCCAAACTCTTACTTTAGACTCAATCACTAAAGCTAGTAACTATTGTAGTTGCGAGTTAGGAACGCCAAATGGCAACTTTTCTCCCTTCCGACCGTATCACAACATTATATTGTTTAAACAAAAATCGTGTGCGTGTTGGTTTCATGAGTTTGACATGCGAACTTTGTAGAATTACTGAACTGAAGTGTAGTCCATGTAACTACTCGTAAGTTAGGGATAATTTACAGATCTTAGTTGAAATGGTGTGTAAATTGTTGATGCAACTGAATTTGTAAGATTATTAGTTTTCTCATCATCTTTTATCGAATTGCAGATGTTCCTCAAGGAAGACTGTTTGGGCCTCAGTTGATCACTATGAAGCTTAAAGATAATGTTAATTGGAAAAATGTAGTTTTATTATTTTGTTTTAGAGGTTAGAAGAACTAATACCATCAGAATCTTTCTACTTCTAGTTGATTATATTGATACCCACATCGATAAGTTGTGGGTTTTTATATCAGACTTCCTTTTACTTGTATTCGTACCATCTTGTGAATTTAAATCGCAAAAAGGCATGATCCCTTTTCAATTCAAGCGCTTGTCTGGCTCATTCCTTTTTTTCGAAGAATTCGATTTAACTCTTGAATCCTTTTGCCTTTTGTTTTAAAGTTCTTGAGCCAATTTAATAGATCAGATAATCTTTTATCAATATTCAGTATCTTTTACAATTTAACATTTTGCTTTGGCTTTCGCCATCAAAGTTTGCTAACTCAAGCTTAGGATTCCAAGTGGAGTTAATTATTTTAACCAGTTGAGACCATTCAGTGTACCATACATTTCATTAAGCTATAAACAGTCTTTTCCCCAATGAGCACATCTAATAGCTTTAACAGTTAGACATAATCCTAGGAAATGCTCCCTCGTTCTTTGGTTAGAAAGCGTACATTCCTCATTGTCACTGGTTCGGTGTGGCATATAATTCAAGTGAAGAAGCTCAACCGCCACCATAAAAATAGCAGAAATGCTATCTATGCACTTAGTCATCATGGAATTAGTTACTTCTCGTTTGACTTTGCCAGTTCTGCAAATGTATGGAACGTGCTTTCCTTTAGGTTATCCTAAAATAACTGAAAATTGTTTCTCCGGGAGTCTCGTTTCTCCAGGGGAGCCTGTAATTTGGAAGTGCCATAACAATAAATGCAGTAGAAATGGATCCAAAGTGTAAACATATGCAGCGGCAGTACTCTCGTAATACTACGCGGTACTACTCGTTTCTACGTACAGCATATAGTTTGGTATATTCGGCGGTAGCCTGAATATTTTCTTTAAGACATATCTTAAAAAATTTTCAACTTCTTCATGCTGGAAAATTCTCCACACGTGAGATGCGTAGCATGCGATAGATCTTGCCACCGCTTGAAAAGGTTTGTACTTTATACTTCGGATGATGTTCTTCCTTAAGATACATTTCTAGTTGCAGTTGATGCCCGTTTTAGCTTCTTTTAATTTCCACTGTAGATGCGTTTTAAAATTCAGTTGGAGAGTGATAATGATGCCCAGATACTTACACTCTCATACTATCCCCAATTTAGTGCTTCCGAAAAACCATTTTTCTCCTGTTGCATAAGTCTCTGTTCCAGTCTAGAAGATCAATATTTTGGACTTACTTGTGTCAACATTTAGATTCCATATGTTGCATTGGTTTATTGACTATTATCTGCATCATATCTTGAGTTTCAGCCAGCAAGGCAATGTCGTCCGCATACATCAGTATTTTATATTCAGGCCGTTAAATATTCAGTAAACTCAACATTTTCATCATGGTAAAGTACACGAACGAGCAACGTCTGCAAATTATAAAAATTTTCTACCGAAATTCGGAGTCGGTGACTGCAACTTTAAGAGCGTTAACTCCAATTTTCGGTCGTAATTCTCGCCCTAGTAGACAGGCAATAACAAGTTTAGTGCAAAAATTTCAGTCTGCATGTTCGTTGTGTGATGTTGCCGTATCAGTGAGACAACAGGTTGGTCGAAGTGTCGAAAATATCGCTGCCGTTCAGGCGTCCGTAGCAAACGATCCAAATCAGTCAATTCCACGGCCTTCTCAAGAATTGGGCATCACTCAGACCACATTATGGCGTATTTTGCGTAAGGATCTTGGTTTACACACATACAAGATCAAGCTGACTCAAGAATTGAAGCCGATGGACCATCTGAAGCGACGTACGTTCTCCGATTGGGTTCTGGAGAAGATGCGCCAAGATGATGAATTTCATCGCAAAATCATATTCAGTGACGAAGCTCATTTTTGGCTTAATGGGCTTGTCAATAAGCAAAATATGCGTTATTGGTCGGGTGAAAATCCACATGTGCTTCATGAACCACCACTTCATCAACAGAAAATAGCTATTTGGTGCGGTTTGCATGCCGGCGGCGTTATTGGGACATATTTTTTGTCGACGATAACGATCGTCACGTTACTGTGAATGGTCAGCGTTATCGCGCCATGGTCCGAATTGGAAGATATGGACTTGAACGACATGTGGTTTCAACAGGATGATGCCACAAGCCACACAGCACACAGCACACACTACAATCGATTTATTGAAGAGTAAGTATGGTGAGCGTGTTATCTCAAGAAATGTGCCAGTCGATTGGCCGCCTCGTTCGTGCGATTTAACTCCGCTTGACTATTTTCTGTGGGGCTACGTTAAGTCATTGGTTTATGCCAACACGCCGACGACGTTGGAAGAGAACAGAGCCAACATTGAACGCGAAATAGCGGCCGTTTCGGTCGAAATGTGTGGCCGAGTCGTTGAAAATTGGGCCCAAAGAATCGATAGCTGCAAACGTGCCCGCGTTGGCCATATGAACGAAGTCGAGTTCCGTTCATAAATGTTTTGATTGTACTTCAAGCCGATAATAAAGTTTTTGAAATATCTCAAATGGTTTGCGTTTTATTTAAAAAAAAGTTATCAAGTCCTTATTGGAAAACCCTATACATACTCGTATGTGTGGTGTCCTTGAAGAACTCATATGGTACGCGGTTTTGCCAAGAAGCCTTATTTGAATTGCAACAGTTTATTATGGTTTTAATCTGATGAGCTGATACCCAGTTTATCCGACAGCTCAATGTGCGTTGAAGCATCTTATACAGTGAATGTATCATATCAAAGGTTTCTTAAAGCCAAGTCACGAAGCGACCATAATCGAAACGTCTGGTTGGAATAGAGATTAAATGTCAAATCCGCTATCACACTGAGCTACCAAGCTTTATTTATTTTCCGTATAGTTTGACATTTCATCATGGAGAGATTGACGTCACAACAAGCATTTGAAATCGGTAAAATCTATTTCCAAAATCGAAGCTCTGTTCACGAACACTGGGTGAAATCGGCGATCTGAATGTGTTATTTAACGAATTATTAATAAATTCTGCACCCAATTCACACTATTTGATACTCGCACACCAACAAGAACGAGCACAGTGCTTTCGGAAGAAAATATCACGGCTGCGGAAGCTTGCGTTTAAGAAGACCTTAATTTGGCATTTGTCCATCCACTATCTGTAAAAGATCTGCTCAAAGATCTTGATCTCAAAGCTAATAAGATCTAGTTGATGCAGGAGCGAAAGCCGCATGACCATTTATTGCGTCGGGTGTTCAGAGATTGGGCTCTAAACTATTGACCCAGTTCCTTACCGTCAAATTTTGCTTAGTTATCAAGCTCAATTCTGGTTAAAAGGCTACGTAAACAAGCAGAATTACCATATTTTGAGCTAGGATAATACTCAAGAAGTTTACTTGATGCCATGAAGAAAAATGTGCCGTATGGTGCGAATTGTATGCCGGTGGCATTATCGATCCTTATTTCTTCAAAAATGAGGCCGAAGCGCAAGTTATTGTCAATAGACACTGGTGCAGTGAGATGGTCAGCTATTATTTGTTCCCAAATTGGTCAATTGGCCAAGAATGTAGTGTGATTTTACGCCACTAGTTTATTCCGATAAACCAGCAACGAGTGACGCCTTGTTCGAGTAATACGCGATAGACATTGTTCGAAAAAGCATAAAATAATCTTTCAATTTAATGTATCGTCATTAGGTTAATATCTTTATATATAAAAAAAAGTGTGAGCCTTTTAAAAATCAGGTTTTATGAATATGTAGGTAGTTTCAGATCTCAGATAAATAAATTATTGAGTTTGGATTTCAAAAATAGGCCGGGTAACCATCACATAGTCCTATAAACAATGCGAGTTAGATCTTTCTTCGCGCTTCACGCAGTCAATCAATTATCCTTCGATATTGCGCATGAATAGGTTTCTGTAAAGGGTGTCCCGAAATTCACGTACAAAATAATTTTGATAGAAAACACAAACAATTAAAAGTTGTAATTATGTTTACTGATTCATAAAGTATACAGTATAGGGTTACATATGCAAAAACACATCGGGTAAATGGCCTCCAAGGTTTTGCAGTCACACACGAACCCTTTTGTCATAATTTTCCATAACAATTTTGCATAAATATAGCTAAATTTCGTTCATACCTATACAGCTCTCAATTTGCTGGTTTACGTCGAGGGTGGTCGTGGGCTTGTTGGCATACACCTTAGACTTCAAAGAAACCGCAAAAACGTACAACGGCGTTAAATCACACGATCTGTGTGGCCAATTCTAATCACCGATACTGAAAATTACATGAGCAGGAGATGACTCATTTAGTAATTGAATTGTTTCTTGGGCTGTGCGTCATGTGGCACCATTGCCGTATTGAAACTACAAAAAACTAGATTATCATGTCGCCATAGCTACTACCTCTAACTGATATTGCCTGACCAGTTACATTTTCAAAGAAGAATGTTCCGATGACTCGTTGTAGATGTATTTGTTTCTCAGCAATCACTCGTGGATTTTCTGAACCAAAATTCGATAATGTCGACGATTAAACAAGGCCACCAAGAGTGAAATGAGCCTTATCGCTGAAGATGATTTTGTTTAAAAAATCAGCTTCAAAGAACTCTGTTCGCAGTGCGTTGTCAGTAGGCTTCAGTTCTTGAGGTACTCTTCGAGTAATTTTTGGTTCTGTTTAAGTTGACGGGCCTTGGAGACACCGATTGACTCAGAAAAGTGCGTATCAGTTGCATGAAATGGCTAGAACATGTAGAGCGAATTAATTATAATGCTCCGTCCTTTTGATTTCGAACCGGAGCAATAGCGAAGTATAAGAAGACCTCGCCTTAGGTGGTGCGTGCAAGCGGAATAATACCATTTTGAATGGGCAAGTGGAGTTAGTTGGCCGAATACCGAGTAAGCTGAACAGATTTATTGGTTGAGGGACAGGTCTTGCACCATCTAACATAACAACACTAAAACCTCATACTTAGGTGATGACTAGGGGCCTTCTTAGAATTTGCATGTATTTTCAAATTCCAAAACAAAGGCTACTAAGCTTTATCCATTGCTGCTCAAGGGATTTGATATGATATTAGTTTAGAAAAATAGTTAAGGACATTTTGGCACTTTTGGCTCTATTACTATGGAATTAATTTCACAAGGGGAACAAATAAAGTTAAAATGCTATGGAAGACCCGTTTTTTCACCTGAAACAAATACTTATTCGTACCTTGAAGCAAATTGGCCCTTATTCGAAACTACGGTCCTAGACGTCTTAACATCGTATATTCCATCAGAAAATATAAACAGAGAAGCAGCTGTAATAACAAAATCAATCCGACATGCAGCTAACGTATCGATCCCTCAAACAAGTAGCGCTTCCAAAAAAATTTATGTACCATGGTGGAACAAGGAAATTAAAAATCTAAGACAAATTAAGCAGAAAGCCTGGTACGACTTCAAAAAACACCAAAATGATACTAATCTGGTCGCCTACCGGAAATCCAATGCAATGTTTCGTCGGGCGGCAAAGCTTTCTAAGAAAGACTATTTCGAAAGATTTACAGCTAGTATTAACCCAAAAGCATCATCCAAAAAACTCTGGGCTGACATAAAATCACTTACGGGAAACTACACGCAAAACTCAATAAAGGTCATTAAAACTGTAACAAAAACGCTTACCTGCCCTTCCGAAATTGCTGACCACTTTGCTCAAGCCTGGTCAAATTATGCCAAGGACTCTAACTTCTCCTCCAACTTCTTGAACCAAAAACATTTCCTACTTAACAATAACCTTCCTTGTTATGAGACGTCATCCTCAGCTGGCTTAATAGAATTACCAATCAAACTAATAGAACTGGAGAATTGCCTTTCTTCAATGAGAGGTAAAACGCCAGGTTTCGATCGTATTTCATATCCCATGCTGAAAAACTCCCCAACAGCACTAAAAACACGCATAGTATCACTATATAACCATATCTTTGATACAGGTGTTATTCCACAAATGTGGAAAGTCCAATTGCAAAACCAAATAAATCACCTTGCGAAATTAGTGGGTACCGCCCAATATCCCTGCTGCCATGCATACATAGGTAAAATAATGGAAAAAATCATAGCTAGAAGACTACTTTGGTACATAGAACAAAACAATCTTATCGACATTAATCAGGTCGCTTTCAAGCATGGTCGGAGCACCATAGACGCACTCCTTCACATAGACGAATTCATAGCTTCCGCTTTATCCACAAAAAATCACATTTCAATCCTATCGATTGACTTTGAAAAAGCTTTTGATAGAATTGGAATACATACTATAATCAAGAAGCTCATTCAATGGAAAATCGGTCCTAAGATGTTGAATTATATCAATTTTTTTCTCAAAAACAGAAAGTTTCGAATAAAAGTAAACAATATATATTCTAACATATATAACTCCGAAAATGGCATCCCTCAAGGATCCCCACTCTCGGTTATTATTTTCATAATCGCTTTCAATGAGCTGAGTGAAATCATAAATAAAAATACAACTATTCGACACATTCTGTATGCGGACGACCTGATTATATTCTCAAAATGCAAGGAACTTAATAAGGTTAACGCCACATTTGGTAAAATAATATCAGACATTAACGTTTGGTGCGAGTCCTCTGGCTGTAAAATTTCTTTTAAGAAAACAAAAGTAATGCACATTTGCAGAAAAACCAGCTGCACAAAATTATTGTCAATTAATGTTAATAATAATAATATCTGTAATGTCAACAAATTAAATATTCTAGGAGTTATTTTTGATAGTAAATTTAATTTTATTGAACATTGTTTATATATGAGAAAAAGCCTAGCTATTAGAGTTAACATAATTAAGTATCTTTCCTGCAAAAACGGTGCTTCCCACACAAACACCCTCAACAGAGTCATCAAAGCAATAATACTATCGAAAATAGACTATGGGCTAGTTATTTACGGTAAATGCAGCAAATCAACAATCCTGAAACTGAAACCACAATATCATGCAGCTGTAAGGTGCAGCTTTAGGGCATTCAAAACGACACCGGTGAAAAACATGCTAATAGAAGCAGGTCTGCCATCAGTTGAGCAACGTTTCGACTATCTCACGACACTTCTCATACCTAAACTTACATCATCATCAAAATCACCAATCATAAAAGATGCCAGAAGAACGATATCCCGTAAGAAAACACCAAAACTACCATCGACTATCCACAACGCTCAACAGTGCTCACGCAGCCTAGGCATCCCGTTTATAATGCAATTTCACAACGCAATAACATACCCACCATGGCTGTTGTCGGACTCATCCATCTTGCTAGACCTTAAGGATTACCCAAAAAGCTCAACCACCAGCGAAATATACAAGGCCGTTTTTAAAGAACTTTCCGATAAACTCAAATCGGAAAACTGGAACATCATCTTTACCGACGGTTCCAAAACAGGAGATTGCACGGCTTTCGCAGTCGTAGATGAAAATGGCACCGTTCTTACTAAGGGTATTCTACCCAAATTCGCAACCGTCTTTTCGGCCGAAGCAACCGCAATACTCCAAGCAACCAAAATCACAAAATACAAGAGAACATCACATGGGCATCAAAGGCAATGAAGAAGCTGACAAAGCTGCACGGTTGGCAACAACTGAACCGCTCGTCATGTTTAACATAAACAACAAAAAAGACCTCAAGAACCATATTAAAACATTATGGAAAAATAACATACAAATCGAATGGGGTCAGTACAGTCATCATTACTCGACTATCAACCAGACGGCAGAAATGGCAATATACTCAACAAGCTGCCCAAAACACATGTTAAAATGTTTTCTGCGGCTCAGAATGGGTCATACACGCATGACTCACGAACACCTGCTAGCAAAAACCGAACCCCCTAGCTGCCATCTATGCTCCAAAAATGTAACCCTCTCCACACAACACCTAATGGACTGCGAAAAGATCAGGAACACATTAAAAAACATTGCTTGCAAAGACTCACTGACAGAACTACTGAAAACACCTACAGAATACAATATTAAACTAATATTCACACTATTAACAACTTTAAACATTCAAAATGACATATAATATTAGTTAAGTTTATAACTCTCTAGTAAAATTGTTTATGTTAATTTTGAATATTTAGCCGAAAGCCCTGGTAGCTAGCGCTATAACTTTGTTATTACGAGTATTGATTGTAATTTATTTTACTTAATAATAAAGTGATTATTATTATTATTATTATTAATCGTACCTTGAGTGTGAAGAGACTCTGTAATTCAAATTCCTGTATCTTGATTAACTCTCAACTCTAAATATTCCGGGTTCTCAAACAGACTGTTATCCAGTTTATCCGACAGATCAATTTGCGTTGAAGCAACCCGCATTGGTTCAACATCCGTAAAAAGGCTGGTGTTTATATGAAATTATCGAAAATGAGCGAGAGAATATTGAGAGAAGTTTAACAAAAAGCTGGTTGAACTGACACTTCACACTAACACTGATACATTGTTCTTATTTCTTTGTCTATCCAAATATTTCGTTTGCAGTCCCATATTTTAAATACACAACTGATACCCGCCCGATGAAGACAGAATGATGAGAGCGCGAGAGAGTAAAATGTTTCTATGCGATTTAAAAGTGTTTATACGATATTTCAGATACAAATTCTCAGTGCGTTTTATAAGCAGGAATGAGCGTATGCGTGTTGAATATCCGTATTGACCCAATGCGGATTACTTCAACGCAAATTGAGCTGTCGGATAAACTGGGTATGTGAGATAACACTTTAAGCAACTTTTGTTTGCCGTTAGCATTGTTTTAATGACAAAAAAAAAGAGAACAAATATCGACAAAAAGTGAAATTTCATAAAAAGTCGGAAATGAAAAATCCTGATCATAAATTTAATTGTGACGTTTGTTTGGGACATTTATACAGATTGCTCCGATTTTTTGTTGTTCGGGAATCCTTATCGCCTGCGTTGAAACATAACACAAAGTCCAACACAAAATGATTCATTTGCACATTTGGGTTTATTTTTGCTTTATTGAGATCAACCTGCGAGGCATCCACCAACCGGGCTGGCTGATAAGGGATAAAACGACTTCCCACAGTGTAGGGGTTCGAAGGTGTTTCATGACACTTTAGAGTGATTTATAGTGCGAAACGATACTAAACGAAGGGGAAAACCAAAAATTTCTCACCATTTGCCCTTGAAGCGGTTATTGTAATTTAGCTGTGAACACAAAGGACTCTACAGCTATGAACTACACTCCCACAGATGACATTTTCACTAACAATTTTGTATTAAATACAAAAAAAAGTTCGCTGAACAGCGAATTATGTGTAAAAGTTACAAGAAAATGATGGCACATTTATGTCATTTTAGATAAAGTTATAACTCCCAAAGGATTGAAACGTAGTAATTGAAAAATGACATCATTTTTGAATTAAATCCAATTGGGGAAAATAAACTTACAGTGAGCGTTCTTAAGCTCTGAGGTGCTTATAAATAATCCTAAGCTCATATTTAGAAATAAAGGATATCATTTCTGGAGTTGAATTACCCGTCAGTGTAACGTTTGTCAGCAGATCCCTATTTCAGATCATCTCGATCTAGGGAAAATTTACAACTTTATTTGCCTTTAGCTAATAAAAAACAAAGAGTAGCACTAATGACGAGGATCTAAGTGAAGCTTTAGTCAAGAATGTAATGCGGGCTGCACGATAATAAACTAACTTCAAATAGCCGTAAGGCACTTCATCGAATTGCTGATGTTGTGTAGTCATTTCATATGATCATGTGGTACATCGTCTTTTTGCGAGTAGATTGGGGTTTGCTCTTGTTACAAGAGCCGCTGCAAGAGTTTAGAGATTAGCCTAAAGACAGGAACATCTTTGGATGGAGATAGATTTTGTACTAAACGGGTTCCGATGTTTGGAGAGATTTATCTGTCCCAATGAATGATAGTGCAATAAGTTAACGATGAAAGTGTCGGGGAATCATACAAGTGTGGGTAAACTACGGGCCAAGGTGTTCGAAGGAAAAACAAAATCTAACATGGAAAAGAACTCTTCACTAGAAAAATAATCATGTGAAATGAACGGGCAATATATGTATGTGAAAGCAAAATAAAAACAAAAATATTTTCATTTTGTTCTAAACATCAAGGTACTGACTTTTCGTGGAAAAAGCCACCTTTACATTCGATTACTTTTGTTTTTACAATACTTGGCACTCTATATTAGCTATCAGTGTTTGAATTGTTGCCTGTGGTATATTGCTCCAGCAATTTACTCGTATATTTCACAACGAAGATTCTGCTGATGGGCATTGATCCCAGACCGTTCTATCCAGCGGTGGCTATATTTTGATTTATAAAATTTCTTCATCTTCCCTCGGTTCCAGGTAGTCTTGACATGAATTTAGGATCGTTTTGTTAAAATACGAATCCGTCGCCAATCAATCTTTGTTGAGTCACAGCGTTTTCTTCCGATATTGTTTTGTACGCCTCCCTATACATTTTTGCAATCACTCAAGAGAAACATCCCCAGACCATAACAGAACCGCCTCCATGCTTGACGGTAGTCAATCGAACGAAAACTCTCCGATTTGTGAAAAATAAATTAAATTTGGATTCATTGCTCAATAAAATTTTAATGAAATCTTCTTCCATTCAGTCTTTATGGCTTTTTGTCCATTCTAACATTTTGGGCTTGTTTTATGGTCGCAGCAGGGGTTTTCGAACAACAACCCGCCCATATAGCAGGTGCAGAAATGTGTTATTTTTTAGGCCGCTGAATGCCTTATACATATATTCAGGCCAAATCAGAAGGTGTGAAATATTCCTAACATCGCTTTAGGAGACCAAGACGTTTCGCAGCATTTTTGACGACATCGAGTGTGTGGTCATTTCAACGTAAGTTGTCGGTGACATACATACCGAGAATGGAAAGTTTTTCGGTTTCGACGATACAAGTGCCATTCATGGATAATGGCTGGGTGTTTAAATCCCGCTTTAATGACAGCAGACAGTATTGTGTTCTGGAAGCCTTAAATTCCACTCTGTAGATAGTTATGTTTTTATGTTTTATGTTTTTATGGAATTTAATGAGCATCGCCATTCCCGTTCTACAGACGAAGAACAGAGATATGAGTATGGGAAGGAATATGAAAAGCAGAGAGCACTGTCGTCAGCAAACTAATATATTGGACGTGGGTAGCTGTGGCTCAAGTGGTAGTGGACCGGCTTCCTAATCGGAAGATTCAGTGTTCGAATCCCAGCCTCGTCCGCCCACCGAGCCCAATATCTTTCTTGCTCTCTCTATCCCATTTTCCAAAAAGCTTAACACGTGCTCAGGCACTTTAAGTGTATTCATACCCACTTGAGTGGAACAGCGGATTTGTGAATCTAAAGATCTTGAAGTACCCATGCTACTACACGAGAGCGGAAAAGGATTCATCCCATTGAAGATTCGAGGACGGAGACAAAGCACAATCTAGAAGTGTTGAGCAAGCCGCAAAGTGTGCAACAAGCAGATTGACTGTGTCCGAAGAGCTAACAGCTGCAATGCCATTATAAATGAGCGTTGAGATAGAGGATGAGGCAGGATTTCTAATAATTTTGACGAACGACCAAAAACGTTTACTACCTTCGGGACAAAGTAGTATTTTTTTGGTCGTACTGAAATTTCTCACGTTTAAGAAGACGTTGCAGTCATTCCCGGCTAATTTGAACTTCTTCCGGGTTTCTCTATAATTTCGGCCTTCTAGGATCAAAAAGCATTACTCTAACCCTGACAGCCTCTTTATAGATCGAGTCGTACCATGCATTTTCTTTTATTCTGATACTCTTATGAGGGATACAGGATGTTATTCCAGAGCTCATTAGCAGCGGCATCTACGTCGTTATCGTGGAAACATAACGACCAGTTATAATTCCTAAGGTGTTAAGTCAGCTTCAATTGGTTTTCTCGTATTGTCATATGGTTATTTTCGAAATTTTTGTGTGGTCAGTATACGAGAAATTAGCTGTTATGACACAATGGTCCGACGAGCCTAGAAGGCAGAGCACATCAACGGTATACTCATCAGAGTGAGAAGTTAAAAATAAGTCTAGGGTGTTGGCGGTATGACTGTCAACGTTAGGTATTTGCGTAGTCTCATTTACAAGCTGCGTGAAGTTGTTTTCCGCAGCGAAGAACTTAACACACTGTCCTTTGATTGGGGGCCCCCGCCCAATTATCAAGGCTTCGCCCTTTAATGACGTTGTCTAATAATGAACGGGGGCAGAGCAAAGTACTGGTCTTATCGTAAACATCCTCAGATGACGCTACCGAAGGTTGCTGCAATTTGATCAGTCACAAGTTGCCGTTAATAGGTCTTGTTGGCGGCTTGAAGACCAGTAGTACCTACCAGGACTTAAATCACGGTACCATGGGAGTCAGGAGCCCCCCGTATTTCGGTCCGGGCCTGACTTAAAGAGGTAGGCCCCCTTGTAGGAGCGTCATGGTGGCTGTGGTTTAAACCCAAATTCGCGGGAAGGGTCTTCCTTTGGTTGACCCAATGTGGAGTTGCAATAAGTACTGGATGCTGCGACCCTAAGAGCAGTAAGAGGTTTTAGGTCGGCCTCGACTCATACCAAGGGTGGAACTTGTGGCGGCAACACATTTCCGATTTGGTATCTCAGGAAGGCGGCAGAGCGATGGCAAGGCGTATCCTTGTCCCATGGGTGTATGGGCATTCCGTAAACATAAGTCTCCATGACAGGTGGTTTTCGTTAAAAATCAGACACTATGTCCTTCCGGTATTGTCTGTCCAGAATGTCGAAGCCACCCAGAATTTTGTGTATTGAAATCACCCTAATAACGATATTAGTATGAGGATACATGGATACAGTTTTTTGTATGGAGTCAGACAGGGAAATTGCTGTCTAATTGGGGCTTCTGTAAATAAAACAATTGTCGATAATTTGCTTACGGGGATGGAATTTTAATCACATGAAATTGAATTCCGGATTGGATCATATTGTGGCGAGACCGCGGTGAGAGAAGAATAATGGCATCAATTCCTAGTCAGGTAGATTGAGATCTGAGTGATCTGATCTGTGTTTCACCAAGTGCCAACACAGCTGGTCTGTGTTTACAGACGTGGACGTACACAGAGAAGTAATTACGTTTTAGCTACGAATATTTGCTACGTCTGCTCTAAATTCCCGAGTCATTACAAAAATAAAAGCAAGAACCAGAAACACCGACCATACTAAGCAATTTGTAGCTCTGGGTCGACCTGACCGCTATTGATCCTCAAGACTTCAGACTTGAGCGTGTCGTTTGACGGAACGTTGAATGCAGCACCTTAATACCTTCAACCGCGAAGCAACTACCCACTGCGATTTGCCTTCTTCAAGAATGGTGATGATTGCCAATAGTTTCTCGACTGTTGTGTCCTCTTCACTCAAGATGTGAAAAATTTCAAATAAATTCTTATGACTTCAAAGTGTGGCTTTTATGTAAGACCGTTGCAATCGAGGATACATTTTGGGATTTGACAACTATTTGGATGTAAAGAGTCATAAAATGTAATAATTATGAGAAAACCACAATTTGTTAACAAAACGCCCACTGTTCAAGAACCTCGGTGTAAAATCCGAATGTGTTGTGTATTGTTCAAGTAGAAAATTTATGTAAAAAAAAACCCAATGTAATTCAGAAGATTAAATTTCCATGCATGAATGAAGTCAGTTGTCAATGCTCCTCCTAAACTCAGAACGAAGCAAAATGTAGAGGAAACTGTCCAAAATGGTGCCATTACTAAGTGTTTTGAGTTGGCATATCCAGTCATGAAACCTTCTAGAAACAACTCGTTCCATGGTGGAATGGTGGAATGTAGATTTAGATCTGCAGCAGGGAAACCCGAAAACTTCTAAACGTGTCACTTAGGACTAATTTGGTCGAAGACTCAAGAGATCGAAGCAAAAAAGAATACAAAAAGCTAACGCCAATTTCAAGGAGTGACTTTTTCCAAAAGATCCAAAAGTCCTCAAAAAGAGGAAGGCAGACTGCAATCAGTCTGAAAATCTGATAGTGCCTGCTCTAAGTCGAGAGTAGGAAGCGTTATTAAAACCAGCTAATAACCAACTTTCATTAACGAAGCTGCAAGCGAACTGAGTAACACTGAGTAATTGGTATCTGTCGTCATACGCTGTCATCATACCTCACGCTCAACAAGAGTTTCAGACCTATTAGTATAGCTTCCCTCCTGTTGAAGAGCATGAGGAGAATGTTCGAGCTCCATGGGCGTAAAACTGGATGCATTCATCTGTTTACGATGAATACGAGAGTGCGCTTCGAAATGCGGTAAACAGAACTGGATGCGCTCGACAAGAAGTAACACGCTCAGCTTTTGACGACGAGTGTAACTCGGTCAAACAACACTGCGTAGACGAATCACTGTGGATAAAATGGATAAAAGCAGTGCTGGTGGAAAAAATCCTGATAACGGATGGTGACTGCGGCCAATATGTGATGGCAGGGTAAACAGGGGTTGCCTGAAAGGCAGCGGCTTCCTGTCTTCACTGCCATTGTGGAGATCCAAGATCTAAAGCCAAATGACCATCATGCACGTCAAACTTTCAGACAAATTGATCGTATTTTCACCGAGAAATCATTATCAAAATTAAATTATTCTTTAGTTCAGTTTCAGTTTTAATGCATTTTATTTTCTTAACACTAACTCTTACATTCTAACAAAAAATGCTTAAATGCTAGCTTACAATTACTTAACCATCTTATACTAACTTACTGGCCCCACACAGGCACTCTAAGCTACTCTGAATACTTATATCTACGAGTATGTCTTTCGACTGCAGTTACATTTTATTTATAAATACTTATTTTCTATACTCAAAGCTAAGAAAAAATTTGTTTACAAAAACTTAGCATATGGACATTTATTTTTTATAAAAACTTAGTATCTAACTTAAAATAAACCTTAGCCTACCTAACCTAAATGTACAATACACACATAAACACACATAGGCATTATACACAATCATATACATACATCAGTATACACCTTTGTATACACTGATATACTCGTATGTATATGTTTCTTAAATGCTAACCTAAACCTATGTAAGCTGGCCATCGCTATTTAGTGAGCAAATAGATTGGTCAGCTCTGCCTCATTAGTGAGGCTGGTCCGTAATTGACGGAAACGACGACCAAACATCCCCCATCATTCAACCACCAGAAATGCTGGTGCTGCCGAACGACATCCCTCTTATCGCGATTCCCCACCGCCCTACTGAACCTGTGGCGATCCAAACTGCCGTGTGCGACGTCTCTGTTGTAGTTGAGTCGCCTGTCCCCAGCTGTCCGAACGACATGGAAGATTAACGGCACCGCTGATCTATCCTAGATCAACCCTATCTGATCTAGGTAGAGGAATGCTTCTGGTGGGACGAAGCCGTCAGAGCGCACACTCTCGTGGTAAAGGTAAGTGGGGTAGTAAGCCCCAGATATCAGGTTATTCATCGAGGTCATTGCTCTTGCAATGTGCCTTCGAGTCAGCTTAATTACGAAGTTGTCCACTCGTATTAGGTTTGCCCTATTGTAAAGGACATCATTAGGATAAAATTTCTTGTACTCCGACTCTGGTGTTCTATACAAGCGAAGACAAGCCCTAAGACAAGCCCTCTCAAACGCCCGAATCTTTTCCATTAAGCTTGCTCGTACATTGAACCACACAGGACAACCAAATACCAGCATGGGCCTGATAAGGGCCATGTAGCAGATTACCTTTACCCTCGCATCGAGTTGGCTGCTATAAAACAGTCTCTTTGTATGGGCAAAAGCACCTTTAGCTCTGGCCAGAGCAGCATCTACATTTTTGCCAAAATACAGAAACTGATCTAGCCAGATTCCAAGGTACTTGACTACATTTCGACAGGCAAGAGGTTGTCCGTGTTATCCAACGATAGAGAACTTTCGCCAATTTTTTCTGGTATCCCTAGAGGCTCCAGACAACGGCGTCCTAAAGAGAATGGTTTCCGACTAACAAATCGTCTGCGTACGCAATAGTATGGGGAAGTGAACCTATCAAGTCGCTTGTATAAACGTTAAATAGGATCGGCGAATTGACCGCGCCTTGCTGAAGACCATTTTTAATTTGAAATATTCCAACAGAAGTCACATCTCCATTCTTTACGATGAACTGTCTGTTGTGTAGCATATTATAAAGAATGTACAAGAGTGGTTTACTGATCTCCAGCCCAGTCAGCTTATAGAAAAGACCCTCTAACCATACGGTGTCGAAGGCCTTCTCCAAGTCAACAAGGCAGGCACTAGTGCATTGTTTTTTGCTTTTATTCCATTGGATATCGGACACCAGTTTAGACGCGGCATGTGAGATATCATGTCCCGCCTTAAAACCGAATTGATTATACGCAACTATATGTTTGTCCTCAACCCACCTAGACAGCGCTCTATTGATTACCTTTTCAAAAACCTTACTGATATTCGGAAGGAGACTTATCGACCGGAGATTCGCCGGATTGGATATATCCTTTCCCCTTTTGGGATAGGTTGAACCACCGCCGTTTTCCAATGCGCTGGATAATGTGCATTATTCATTGCATTATTAAACAGGGTGGTGTAAATGTCCACCGCTTCTAGAGGAAGATGTCGAAGCACGATGTTCGGAATACCATCGGTCCCCACTGATTTCTTAGCCCTGATTGTGTCGAAGATCTCATGGAGTTCTTCCTTCGAAATGAATGGGGGTAGGTCACCCTCTCTGGCAATGATATTATTGGCCATATTTTCGTCGTAGAACTGGCCTTCGGCTCGCCAGTTCCTTATTTAATTTCGAATGCGGAAGTCGTGCACCAAGACGCGATTGTCCAGGTCATAATTAGGGCCAATGATATCAATGGCCTTGTATACTTCCTGGAAATTCGCCCCTATGGTCTCGACCTTCTCCTGCGGATCCTCGATCACAAAGAAAGCGTCATCATCAGCGGCCTCATTTGGATCAATACCTGCTATTGTCAGTAACCGTTCGTTGTCTGTTGTCCGAGCTATTTTAAGACACTGAAGGTCGTTCTGTAATTTTCAGTGTCTTCAGTGTCCTAATCTCCGGGTCTTGTCTGTCAGTTAACTGTCTGTACGAGTTCTTTAGTCTTGACAGAAGTCTACTTTTCTGTCGGTGCAGTGCGTCAATAGTAGGATTGCGGAACAGTTCTTCGTTAGTCGTACGTCGATACCGCGGTATTGTAGTGTCCATAGTTTGTTTAATTATCTCGTCCATTTGTTTTAAGTAATTGTCGATCTCCTCGTTTGACAAATTCCTATTGGACGGTGGGTGGAGCGTGTTAGAGGAGAGCGCTCTTGTCAAAGTTGCGGAGAAGCGTGTCCATCGAGTCCTACTGTAGTTGTAAGAATATCTTTGGACAAACTCCTCCAATTCCGCAATTTCGTTGGGAACCGTAATTTCGGTGCTAAAACCGCAATGGTCGCTGTCATACACGAATGTGCTCAGACAGTTTAATGTTTGTAAATTCGTACCTGCAGTGGATCCAAATAAGACCCGCCTCTGGGAAACGACGGGTTATCCGTCGCTTTAAGACCGAGTCTGTACATGACATCGTGCTGACCCCACCAATCGAGTAGTAGGTTCCCTCTAGTATTTGGCAAATTATTTCCCCAATCTCTGTGTCTAGCGCTGAAATCCCCGCCGATTATAAAATAATTCTCCCCCGATTCCAGCCTCAGAAGTCGAAAAAGTGTGTCGAGCTCTGTAATGAATAGGGTAGATTGTGAAGCCTCAGGTGCATAAACAGAGGCCAAGTACAGCCGCTTTCCACTGCGGAGCGGGATGTAAACGACGACTGCCTCCAACACCCGGAACCGGCGCAACACGCCCTTGTACACTCTGTGAAATTTTATACCTTTTTTAATGAAGATCGCGACACCGCCTCCACGTTTGGATCTGGGCCGGTTTCTTCTTCTAACGATATAATTATGGTACTCCAGTTTGTGCTTATCGGTTAGCGCAGTTTCGCTAGCGAAAAGCACATCAGGAGTTTGGTCTTGTAGCAATTTAAACATCGCGGCTCTTCGTTCAATCCTAATCAGTGAATTAACATTCACCGCAAGGACCTTCAAAGTTTGCTCCACCATGTGCGTACCCATTACGGCATGTATTGCGTTAGGCCCGGCAGCAGCGAGTAGATCTGGTCCACCCGCTTGGCAAATTATTCTTTAGTGTGGTGTCGAGATGGAGCCGGTGAGTCGGTTACAGTCAATGGGGCTGCCTTCGATCTATGTTAACCATTTTTTTTAAAGATAAATTGAAACTGGAAGAATTTGCGGCCCGGGTCAATCCCGGACAGATTTATTAAGCTTATTGCAAGCAAACATACTCGTATACTTAAAACTAACATTTTCACTTAAAAACTAAAGGGTGGGAGCGGTTAAATAAAGTTAGGACGTGAGGCATAGATGGAAATAAGTATGTTCTTGAGGGAGAGTTTGCTGAGATGGTAGTCGAAGAGAGGCAGAACATCGTTAACTTCGCGAACCATCCTAGACATTGGCTCCAGGTGTCCGTAATTCGTTCTGTGAAGATTGAGCCGGAAAAGTGGCTCAGACCTAAGATTGCGGGGATTGGTGTTAAAAGAAATAATTTGAAGTAAGGAAGGACAGTCGATATTACCTACTAAAATTTGATGAATAAAGAGAATGTCGGCAACTTTTCGGCGTATAGAAAGGGGTTGTAAATTTTTAAGTTTCAGCCGGTCAGTGTAAGGTGGTAAGTTTTGGCTATCATCCCAGGGAAGACCACGTAAAGCAAAGCGTAAAAACCTGCGTTGAACAGCTTCTATCCGGAGGATGTGAGTTCTGTAGTAGGGTGACCAAACTTGGCTGGCATATTCCAGAAGAGGCCTAACAAAGGTTATGTAAAGAGATTTGGTAACATAAGGATTGGAAAACTCCTTAGACCAGCGCTTGATAAAACCAAGGGCAGAGTTGGCTTTTTTTATTATACTATCAATGTGAGAACGGAAATTGAGTTCCTTGTCGCAGATAACACCTAAATCACGCAACTCATTCACTAAGGGAACAGGCAGATTAAAGATTAGATAGCAACGAGGTGAAGTAGGGAGGCGTTTACGGGTATAAGTTATAGCCTGACACTTATTGACGTTAAGCTCAAGAAAATTCTTCTGACACCAAGTACAAAACCTGTCTAGATCTTGCTGCAGAAGTAGGCTGTCTGAGGAAGATGATATATATCTAAATATTTTCATATCATCTGCGTAAATAGATACGTATGAATTTTTAATGATACAAGCAACATCATTAATGGTCAGAATAAATAATAAGGGACCAAGGTTGCTGCCTTGGGGTACACCAGAGGAGGCTTTAATTGGGTCAGAAACCATGGACCTAAATAGAACATAGTAAAGTCGTTCATTTAAATAGGATTGAACCCAAGTTATAAAGTTTATCTGAAAACCAAGAGCCTTTAATTTTAGAAGGATTATATCATGAGAAATTCTATCAAAGGCTTTGCTGAAATCGGTGGCAATCACATCAACTTCATTTCCAGATTCCAGTGCACATAAAGTGCTTGATTCGAATTCCGTTAAGTTGGTGGTCGTAGATCTGCCTTTGAAAAATCCGTGCTGGTTTGGGGAAACAATAGATTTACAATGGAAAAGCATTATGTCATAGATAATGCTCTCAAAAAGCTTAGGTATGCAGGACAACTTAGCAATTGGTCGATAGTTGGAAATATCGTCTTTTCTACCTTTTTTATGTAGGGGAATAATAAACGACCTTTGCCAGGTTGATGGAAATAATCCCTGGGTGATAGAAAGCTGAAAGAGAGCTGTAAGAGGTTGGGCTAGATGCATTTGACATTTCTTTAAAAATATAGGGGGAAGGTCATCAGGGCCAGCAGAATAATCATCTTTGAGTTTTATTTTTTTATCTCTAACTTGCTCTAAAAAGTTGTTTGTGGGCAGCTGTTTAAGTAGGAAAACTAAGAATGGTCTGGCTCTTGGGAATGGATGGCGAACGCTTGGCCAAAAAAGATTGCGAAGAGATTTGCAATAATTTGGGGATCGCCCGAGGACCTATCAAGAAAATTTAGGGATGATGGATAGTTATCCGATTTGCTTTTAGTTTTGATGAACTGAAAGAATCTTTTGGGGTCGGAAATGAGTGTGTGGTTCATTCGGTTTAAATAGTTGTTATAGAGAGTTTGGCAAAGTACAGAGAAATTAATTTGGGCAGACTGGTAGTAGAAGAAATCGGTGTCGGAACGCGATTTTAAGTAAGAATACCAGAGCTTATTTCTCTTGTTACGAAGAGATCGCAGCTCTTTATTATACCAGGGTGGTGACGAAGAGGGATTCCTTTTGGGTAAAAAAGGCACAGATTGGGAGAGACATTTTAAAATTTCGGTATAAAAGGATGCAAGAGCATCGTTAACCGTAAGGTTAGGGTTATTGTAGAGAAAGTTAAAATTGACCATACTGAGGAGGTTGTTCAGTTTGGCGTAGTTAGCCCTATGAAAATTAAAACTGTAAGAATATTCATAGGAAACGGGATTAAGACCATTGTCATATGTCAGCGTAAGAGAAAGGGGAGGGTGGTAACTATCCAACTTAGAAAGCAGATGTTTACTTTCTAAAACGACGCAGTTATCTGTATCAGTGGCGAAGACTAGGTTGAGTTGTCTGCCGATGTTATTGGTGACACCACTTAATTGATATAGACCAGAGTCAGTTAGGCAGTCGATGAAAAGATTTTCTTTATCAGAGGTAGGATTTGTTGCAGTATAGTAGCACTGATCAGTCTGAGTCCATAGAAGCTTAGGTAGATTAAAATCACCTAAAAAAATAACAACGTCATTGGGATCAGCAGCATTAAAAATGCAGTCGATTGCATCAACAGCTAGCTGGTAACCTTGAATTGGTTGAGTGGGGCGAATATAGCAGTAACAAATATATAGGTTGCGTTTGCAAATAGGAATTCTAGCGCAAACGAATTCGAAGAATGCAGTGGACGATTTTTTAAAGGGTCTAGACTCGAGACGAGAGTGTATAGCTAGAAGTACACCACGGCCATATAAATTCTCCTCTTTATCTAGACCATCGTCACGGTGTAAATCGAAGTCTTGGGAAAATAATTCATTATTCATAATATCAGGGGTGAGATTGGTTTCTGTGAGGGCAAAGATGTCGTAGGGCAGGATCTGCGAATTAAGATATATAGCAGAAATCTTAGTTCGTAATCCTCTTACGTTTTGATAATACAGGGACAGATATTTGGAAGGTTTCGGCAAAGAATTGAGTGGTGGGTTAGGAGCGATGGTAGTTTTTGAAACTAGACTGTGTTCTCTGGAGGTGTAGTATGCGTTTGGAGCTAACATGAGACGCAAAAGAAGAGAGATCACTAGCCACGTCATCAGGAGTCATATCTAATTGTTCATGAAAACGTATAAAAAGTTGCCGCAGATCATTATGATTAGTGGGGAGGCCTTCTTTCAGAATGGAAAGGCTTGTCATGTAGGTAGGCGAGATATAAGCGAACATTATCATATAATCTGCGGTCTCTTAAACGAGAGAGAACATATCGGCCATCTTCCCCAGAATCGATAAGGTGCTTGGTTAACTTTGCCTTTGGAGGAAGAATGGGGTCTAAAAAAGAAGGTGGCGTGGTATTAGGGTGGGAGTCTAGCTTAGAACATGGGGAGGGATTTAAAATATGGGAGCGAATAAAGTTGGGGTATGCCGTTTTTGTATGAGTGGAATGAGGAGATGTTGGGTTTTGTAAATGACTGGAAGGCTTGGAAGGTATGTGGTTTCAAGAGTATGTTGCCACTTACCACATAGCGCGTGCTACAATCGATTATTGAAGACGAAGTTCGGTAAACTTCTTATCGCCAGAAATGGCTCTGTGCGTGTTCGTACGATTTAACAGCCTTAGATGGTTTTACTTGGGGCTACATTTAGTCTCTGGTTTATGTCGGAGACGAACATTCGACGTGAAATTTCTGGAATATTCGCCAAATTATACGAACAAGACTTAGAAAATTTGGTATAGTTTATCCATTCATGCAAGTGTTTCCGTGGAGATCATATTTTATAGCTAATGGCATAATAATTCGATTCAAAACAAACATTTCTTTCACACCTCAAACACACAGATTTTTATTTAAAATAAAAATTGAGGCGCATCAGTGATAGACCATGTAGCAATGCATTGAAGAGAATTATTAATAAATAATTAAATAATAGCATAGCATAACATATTTAACCTTTGCATTCCACAAAAACTGAGATATCTGAAGCTCTACCGTAATAGTCTTAAATATTTTGATATTTCACTAATTTTTTCAGTACGAGTATTGTAAATAAATTCAACACGATTTTGTTGTTTAGTTTAATTGAAAATATTTGAGAACCCCCTGTAAAAACCACTTTGCCTTATCAGTAACGCCAATATCTTTGAAAATAAAAGAAGTCCTGAAAATTTGCACCCTTATGCCCGGTTTCACAGTGAGAGCTTAAGCCTTAATTTTTTTTTATAATTGGCGCGCGCACAAGGGATTTCGATTTAAGATGTTTACACATAGCGCGGGCGAGCTTAAGCTAAGGTTTAACTCATCCTGGGGTTTCACAGTGCTGGCTTAAGAGGTAAACCCCACTTAAGTGTTGATATAACTTAAGCCGCCGATTTTGGTGGCTTAAGTATTGGCTTAACTACTGTCAGGGCAAAATTCATCATTCGATGTTACCAGCATTAGCACATTACCTTTGTTTAATGTAACTACTTTATTTATGAACATGAACCTAACCCTGTTCTTTTTTTAAATACAATCTTTCTGCATTTACGAACAATGCACTCACTACAGAGTGCATGTTTCTGATAACACTGAGGTTTTATTCAACCCGTGGAATGCTTATCACAGCTGGGGATTTGGCGGAGTCTCAAAATCAACTGTATACCGCGTAGTAAGGAAAGTTTTCCATGCTATAGCACTTCTGAGAAGTCGATATATAAACCGTCCCGCAACAACTGCAGAAAAAACCAAATTATTGCAGAGTTTTTTAAAACGGCGAAATTTTAACGTACAATTGCGGCTATGGATTGCACTGTAAGTACACTTATTTACTAACAATGCGTAATTTAAATTTGATTTTCAGGAAGGCAGAATTTTGAAATATTTTGGAACAGAAAAAGATTTTTTTCGCTGAAAGTACAGACACTTTGTGACTCCCACTTAAAGATGATGGACATAGTTGCGAGATGGCCAGGCTCGTCACATGTTTTGACTATATTTAACAATTCTAGGATTAGAGCTCGCTTTGAAAGTGGCGAGTTTGGTAACAACTTAATTGTTCCTGATGGTGGATACCAATGACGAAAATACGTAACGACGCCTTCCAGAAGAACATCTCTACAATGACTCTATAATTCGGACACGTAACTGCATTGAAGGGTCCTATCATGTCTGGAAAAGGAGATTTCCAATTCTTGCAATTGGAATTAGATTACAAATTGCCACCGTTCAAAGTGTTATTGTAGCAACAGCAGTACTTCACAATATTTGCTGCTCAAATAATGAGGTTGAGCCTCCACCATTAGATCAGTTTTTATTAGAGCAGATTGAGTAAATAAATAATGTTGAAGTCCCACATGCTGCAAGTGAAGAAAATACAGAAATAAGAAGTTTATTAATAAATAGTTACTTTCGAAATTTGTCCAACCAGAACACAAGGAATTCATGAAAATGATATATACTCGTACGAGTACATCCGACCTCCGGAGGTTTAATGCAAGGGCTACCTGCCTTGTTTTGACTCCTATTGAAAATAACAACTTCCAAATTTATATGTGTATGTTAACAAATGGGATATCGTTTAACTATGAGTTAAACTTATGAGTACTTTAACTATTTCAAAGTAAATGTTGCCCTAAAATTAACGTGGGAAAAGTTATTGAAGATCAAAGATGATCAAAAATAGATGGCGAAGTGAAAGTGGAAAGTTCCTGAAACCATAGACTAAAGGAACACTATAATGAAAACGTTGTTACTTGCCCATAGAAGTTTATTTTAGAAAAATATGCTCGTCTTTAGTGTGCCCTAAATTCCATAATAAAATATATAACCCTTAGGAGTTGCACACGGGAAATCTTACATGAGTGGAGTTAAAGCTGCGGCTTATAGCAAATAAGTGAAAAAAAGGACCGGAGGCTGACGATGTATAAATGTTATATGTATAAATGCCTTATCCAGTATTCAGGGTGTTCTTGATAATGAGCTGAAAACTTTGAGGGGATATTCTTTGAACATATTTTGAGAAATACGAGGGGCGTTCAACATATTCTCGGGGTGTCGGGGTGAAGCTGTGGTTGTATATATAATTTGACTTATTTATCAATTAATACTATTATTTTAGTGCATTCATGTAAAATTTCATATAAATGTGATTATTAATTCGCGTTTTATCTCTAGTTAAACAGAATCATAATATCAACTGAGACGATGATGGTGAAAATTGAGCATCGCGCTGTAATTAAATTTCTCACTAAGCAAGGAAAAAGTCAAAAAACTATTCATGAAGAGATGGTGGCTGTTTACCAGGGTTCCGCACCTTCATTATCAACTGTGCAAAAGTGGTCAAGTGAGTTCAAGAGAGGCAGAGAGAGCATTGAAGACGACCCCCGCTCCGGCGCCCCGGCTACTGATTGTACGGGAGAAAGCATCAAAGAAGCCCAAAAACTTGTTCTTGAGGATGACCGAATAAAGGTGAAAATGATGGCAGAGATCACCAAGCTTTCAATTGGTACCATTCAAACCATTCTTCATGACCATCATAACCTTTCAAAGGTCAGTGCAAGGTGGGTGCCACGAATGCTCACAGCGCCTCAGAAAAAAGTGAGAATCGCATGCTGTAGAGAGCTTTTGGAGATGTGTAGTGAGAACGCGGACGGTGTTATGGATCGAATTGTTACTGGGGACGAAACATGGGTCCACCACTATGACCCTGAAAGCAAACAAGAGTCCATGCAGTGGCATAAAAAAGGAACAGACCCCCCGAAGGAGTTCAAAGTCACTCCGTCTGCCGGGAAGCTCATGGCCACAGTTTTTTGGGACTCAAAGGGAATCTTGCTCATTGAGTACAAAGAAAAGGTGAAGCCATCAACGCCACATCCTACGCTTCTACTTTGCGTAATTTTCGGGAGGAAATTAAAAAAGAAAAGACGGGGTAAACTCGCAGCGGGTGTGTTGCTTCTTCATGACAACGCTCCTGTTCACACGGCGCGAGTTTCCAAGGCTGCTGCGCGAGATTGTGGTTTCGAAGAAATCCAACACCCACCCTATAGTCCAGACCTTGCCCCTAGTGATTATTTCCTGTTTCCGGATTTGAAAAAATGTCTTCGTGGAAAAAGATTTTCGGATGATGAAGAACTCAAGTCGGCAATAAATGGGTATTTTGCAGAGAAAGAGGAAATTTATTTTTTTGAGGGTTTAAAAAAGCTTATCCCAAGATGTAACAAATGCATTGATGTTAGGGGAGATTATATTGAAAAATAAAAGCAATTTAAATTGAATTCGCATTTTCCTTCATATCGATACCGAGAATATATTGAACGCCCCTCGTATATGTGAACAAGAATTTTATTTTTAAGCAATAAACAAAATTAAGGTTTTATATCAACCTTTTTTTTTCTATCTGCTCCAATTGAGCTTTGAAAATGTTCATCTTGTACAGATGTTCCTCTTCCATATGCCTCATCTCCGATCCATTCACGGTATTTAATTACACACAAACTGTTCACAATCACTTCTTATGCTTGGCTTAGGTAAACCACACATTTTAATTGACTGTGAAAGAAAAACTTAAGCCTTAAGCTCTGCGTTTTACTTAACAAAGTTGCGACTTAAGGTCCCACTGTGAAACCGCGCATTAGAGATCAAATTAAGCCTGGTCACACTTTTGTGGAGTATTTCTGCATAATCTGCCGCACCTTCTATGCCAAACAGCCCGTATTTGTGATGGAACTGAATCCTTTTAAAGCACCAATTAGAACCATTTAATTGAGGTTGTTTTCACCTCTATATTTGGCATTTAAACATCTTTACAGTCCTGCGAATTGTCCAACTTTGTAAATACTGTATACGATGCAAAAGGGGAGTATATGAGTATGACAGCGAGGACTACCTTTTAACTGCCGTGATAAAAAAATATTATTTTCGTTGTCGTGTTTTATTATTTAGTCAAGAGTCAATAAAAAAAGATTCATTTACTCTTGGGATGTTTGCACAAGCGGAACGACTTGGACTAAGGCAAATACGTCGGAAGGCCGCCGCTGTCCGTGTTAGTTGACAAAAGAAGGAGTAGGTACTACTACATACGGATGTTTGTTCGTAAAACAAAAGCCATGAACCATTTATTATCTCCTCGAAGGGCATAAGAGAGGTTAGTTCGCAAGGGGCAATGGCAAAATTAATAGCATATTTGAGTTTATTTATGAAGTGACGTCAAGGAATAGCGCTTACGCACGTTCCGTGATATAAGATAGATGTCAAAACTAACTGACAAGATAAACGTTCTCATTCTTTGGTGAAACTGCTTTTATCTCATAGAACAGCCCACTATGGATATGAATTGATAGTGGTTTGAAAGAAGAACGAAGAATGATTGAGATATACATTGTTGTAATAGAGTCATTTGTCAGTATAGACAGAAGGCAGCCCAAAGAAGGACGTTATCCTTGCGAGTGCATATGTGATATGTGTACTCGTATATGTACTATTGTGTATAACAATCGATAGTAAACATAAATGTGAAAATGCGAAAATGTGACAAGAAGGGTCAATGCATGTAATTCAAACTTTGCAGTTTTACCAGTGGGAATTGTTGGAGTGACTCAGAGGAATTAGTCAGTCGGGGTCAACAGCGTTGAGGTTAATGAATGTCATCGCTTTGGTCATGTCCGTAGACTAGGACTTACTTTACAATCTTTTGATGGCAGGTTGCAGATCATGGCAGTTGTGTACCTCAGCAAACATATTTTCTAACCCTGTCTATCTGTCTTTAAGTCTCCTTCAGTCTTTTTCTTCTCCAACTTCATTGTCCCTGTAGGATTGATTCCACGGTAGTTAGATCTGGAGAAGTGGTATCCAAGCTGAGTTATATAAGGCCATATAAAGTATTTCCAAATTTATTTGTTTGTTTAGAGCGACTAAAGCAGCTGTTCACTACTCCATAAAAGTCGGTTATGTAGCCACCGAAGCATTTATTGTCAAAAAAGGATTGCGACAGGGTGCCTCGCTGTCATGTGATTTTTTCAAGTTCACACTAGAAAAATAATTCAAAACCCAGTACAACTGCTAGTAGGTATCTATACGCTGACGACATTTTACAATGTGGGAAGAAATCACCGAGCTGTCACTGGAACATTTTCGGCCACTGAAACAGTTGTTTGCTTTTGAAACAAGCAAGTGGTAAACGAGGGTAAAAAAGGTCTATGATGTCAACAAGAAAGGATAGCCAACACCAAACGCAAAATATTACTTTGAATTGGAATAAGTCTTTGTAAACAAAGATAAATCTGGGCTCCGTTGAAAAGTCAAACACCGGCACCATCAAACCAATAATCATTCTTGTCAATCACTCTTGCTTTAGGCTCTCACAAACTGCGAAGAAAGCACGATATTAGACCCTTATCGTGCTAATGGCGAG
The DNA here is from genome assembly GCA_949129095.1 of Volucella bombylans. Classification (NCBI taxonomy): domain Eukaryota; kingdom Metazoa; phylum Arthropoda; class Insecta; order Diptera; family Syrphidae; genus Volucella; species Volucella bombylans. The sequence goes on along the minus strand of OX422143.1, from coordinate 14,891,043 downwards.
GAAATATTCTCCAAAATGTCCCTCGTTGCTTTGTGAGAAAAGTTTTTCGAGTGATTTTCGGTCAAGATCAAGATATACATACTAATGAACTGCTTGGGCTATAGAGCGACATTGATCTATTCTGAAGGGCTAGATTTCATCAGCGCCGAATCCATTCCGGGGGTATAACGCGATAAAGGGAAACCTTGCCTTAGGTAGTGGTTAAAGAGACCTCGACCAACTTGACGTGCACAACTACAGGCGATTAGCTCAATATCATGCTTAATGGAAAGAACTGTCGGTTGAGGCCCAAGTCTACCCCAGAGTGTTCAGATGCAACCACCTGAAGAAAGGCAATTACAGACTAGCACAGATGAGACTTTCTTCCAGTTCTATGACTGATGCAGCATTACAAGTCCAAGAGTACGCCAACTTTCAGTCTGTTGCAATGGCATACTATGATCCATTAATGGTCAGAGAGTAAAGATACTTGACATTAGTATGCTGACAATTATTTAAGGAATGAAGAATTTCGAAGGCATATGGTCTCATTCCAATCCGCATTTCTCAAATTCTTTTAAGACGACTAAAGGTCTAATTACTTAATCATTGAAAATAGTTTGATTCACCTCTTTTTTGGAGTCACTTAAGGGTGATATTAAGGACTCTTTAAAATAAATCAAAACCACTTAAGAAATCTGAAAAGAAGAAAAGTCTCTAAAACGATCCATAAGTATAACATAGACTATGTGAAGTGCAAATAAGTATTAAGTGGACTTGATAGGGAAAGGCACATTAAAGAGGAAGAGCCACCGGGGTTGTTTACACAGCTCCTACTCATTATGCGCAAGCCATGTCCTTCAATGATACTTAGGATCCCATTGAAAGCTAAGATGAGTGATGGTGGTGTGCATTCTACTGAGGAGCAATATTAGATCCTTAAAGTACTTGTGTCCTCTATGGAATGGTCTCCTATGTGCAACAGTTAATAGATTGAGATATTAAAAACCACTGACAGTGCTTATGTTGGCACAATTGAGTTTGAAATTTCAAATACCCCATTACCGAATGCGATGAGAAAAGACTACATGAATCTTTCGTTTATAAGAGTTTACTCAATTTAGTTCTTATTTATTTGTATTGTAACTAACTTGCCAATGGAGGAGCAAATTGATAACTTAATTTAGTTAGCTATGGAGCAGTAGTAAATGTGTGACAGTTTCATTGCACCCATTGTGCAGCAAAAGCACTCTGGTAGGTCTCGACATCCTTTCCGCAATAGATGGAAGTTCTTGTTGTCGTGCCCCCATTTCGTTATATCTTGCGTTGTTTGTGAAGCAATCGTTTTTGTTTTTTTATTTACCAGACATGGTTCAAATGGAACGATGACTCATTAGGTATACAACAGGGGGTAAGGATATGCATACATACGAGTACATAGCATACACATATGTATGTATGTGCATGTAGATCCGGTAGCTTCTTTTTCCATTGTGTGTTTTTATGTCATCTGCTTATTTTTATAAATTCACAAGGCAATTCTTCTGTTGGTCGCTGTCCTCTATTTCTTTAGTATTGGGTGAATTTTTATAAAAACGAACGTGAACTGATTTTTAACTCTTAAGGGTATGTTCAATGATTCTACTAGAGAATAGAAAATCACAAAGCAATGTCAAGATCCTATTTCTTTGTTCTTGTTTTTGTTTTTCTTATCCCTGAGTCGTTTTTGTGCCTTTTCCATTCTCTTCTAACTACACGAAGTTCATTGTGCAGAAGGAATTTAAGAAAAAGCACTTGCTGAAACATCACTCGGAGTATGCGAACAGCACTATTTTATAGAACCCAAGAATAAATTCCAAAAGACTCCATATATAGGGTTTTCCAATAAGGACTTGACAACTTTTTTTAAATAAAACGCAAACCATTTGGGATGTTTCAAAAACTTTATTATCGGCTTGAAGTGCAATCAAAGCATTTATGAATGGAACTCGACTTCGTTCATATGGCCACCGCGGGCACGTTTGCAGCGGTCGATTCGTTGGACCCAATTTTCAACGACTCGGCCGCTTTTTCGCGTTCAATGTTGACTTTGAGCTCTTCCAACGTCGTCGGCGTGTTGGCATAAGCCAATGACTTAACGTAACCCCACAGAAAATAGTCAAGCGGCGTTAAGTCAAGCGAACGAGGCGGCCAATCGACTCGCCCATTTCTTGAGATAACAAGCTCACCATACTGTTCAATAAATCGATTGTAGCGTGTGCTGTGTGGCACCATCCAGTTGAAACAACATGTCGTCCAAGTCCATATCTTCCAATTCGGTGATAATGGCTCGATAACGCTGACCATTCACAGTAACGTGACGATCGTTATCGTCGACGAAAAAAAATGGCCCAATAACGCCGCCGGTATGCAAACCGCACCAAACAGTTATTTTTTGTGGATGAAGTGGTGATTCATGAAGCACATGTGGATTTTCACCCGACCAATAACGCATATTTTGCTTATTGACGAACCCATTGTGCCAAAATGAGCTTCGTCACTGAAGATGATTTTGGGATGAAATTCATCATCTTGGCGCATGTTCTCCAGAACCCAATCGGAGAACGTACGTCACTTCAAATGGTCCATCGGCTTCAATTCTTGAGTCAGCTTGATCTTGTATGGGTGTAAACCAAGATCCTTACGCAAAATACGCCATAATGTGGTCTGAGCGATGCCCAATTCTTGAGAACGTGGAATTGACTGATTTGGATCGTTTGCTACGTACGCCTGAACGGCAGCGATATTTTCGACACTTCGACCAACCCGTTGTCTCACTGACACGGCAATATCATACAACGAATATGTTTTTGCACTAAACTTTTTATTGCCTGTCTACTAGGGCGAGAATTACGACCGACAATTGGAGTTAACGCTCTTAAAGTTTCAGTTACCGACTCCGAATTTCGGTAGAAAATTTTTATAATTTGCAGGCGTTGCTCGTTCGTGTACTTTACCATGATGAAAATGTTGAGTTTACTGAATAAATTGACAGTGACAGTTTGATGATTAGTGATAGAGTGCGTTCACAAATTAAATTCAAAATTGTCAAGTCCCAATTGGAAAACCCTTTAGATATTCTTAGAAGTTTAGGACTATTCTGAACTAATATTGCTTAATCTAATATGAAGCCTTGTGCATGATTTTATTCTGCGAAAATACGTCTACCTTATTTGGAATACTTTCGGGCAGTCCAGCAAGAACTCCCGTGGAGGACATTTGAAGGATGTTATATTTATTATTTTTTTTATTTTCATGTTTATTATTTTCATCATTCATCATTAACAACTCGAAAATAAAATTGAAGAAGCTGACACAAAAAATACGGGAACGACGTGTGTTGATGTTTAAGGTAGCGATTAACAAAGTAATGATTCAAGGTAGTCGTAGTTGAGTGTAAATAACCAGTCTTTTACGCATTTTAGGAATGAATTAAATCGTAAGGTTGACCTAATTGGAAAATGTAACTTGTTAACCATTGAAGGGTTGTGTAGGCAAATGGAACATTTACCAGTTGCATGTTGTTTGTACGAAGACTATAAAATTGATTTATTCTACTGGGAAATTTCAACTTTGCTTAAGAAATTCTTTTAGATCTTTAAAAACGTAAAGATGTCTCATTGGTAAAATTCGCAGATTTGTAAATAATGGCCAGCTCGGAGTTAGACGATTTTTTAAACTAATAATTCGAATTAAATGTTTCTGAGCTATCAACCATGTCCTAAAAAAGTTGTTATAAGAGCCACCCCAACTTATAATAGGATACTGCAATTTGAAGTGGGCAAGGCCATAATAAATTGACTGTAACACTTTTGCAGAGCAGTGTTGCTTGATGAGGTACATTTTGCGGGTTACAAGGAGCAGATGCCTTTTAATGCTATGAATATGATTATTCCAGTTCAAGTTTAAGTCAATTAATACTCCAGGGTATTTAAAATTTTGCACAGATTCAATTTTAAAGCAACTGTTTGAACATGGGGAGCTACAAACAAAAGTACTCTTTTCCCAACTATGTACAGGTAAACAAATTTTTTTGCAATTGTGTGCATGGAAACAAAGATTAAAATTTACCAGATCATTGTTTAATAGGCTGAAGGACATTAGTTTTGTTTTTTCGCTAATAATCAAAGTCTCAATGTTTCAGATCTTCCGAGATCTTCGCAATGCATACGAATATTGTATCAAACTGATAAGTTAGGGCTATGTCATCTGCAAACGCTGTTGACACACCTTTAAGATTGAGAGCAAATAGAGAGTTAATGTAAATTAAAAAAAATTACAGGACCAAGAACTGAACCCTGTGGAATGCCATTTCTTAAGGTACGCGAATCACTAAAACACCCATTTACATTGACCTTTTGATTTCTACCCTTGAGATACGAACAAAACCATTTGTGGATAACTCCTCTAAGACCGACATTGTATAATTTCTTGAGCAGTACGTCGTGGTCAACCAGGTCAAACGCTTTTGTCATGTCAACAAAAAGGCCATGGTAGTTTGTTTGCAGTTAACACTTTCATATAACTGGCGACATACTCTTAGGACTGCATCTACCGTTGACATTCTACTTCTAAATCCGAATTGCCAACTACTAAAAAACTCATTTCTGTCTAAGAAAGACAATATTCGCGATCTTATAAGTTCCATTCATAATGGCAGTATCCAAACAATATATTGAAATAAAAATTTGATCCAAACCTTACTCATAAATGTGTTTTATTTAAATTTACTTTCGGAATCAGAAAATGGATGACCGTGTACATAAGGGTTGGATTATTAATAATTCAAATACCATCTTGATCAAAAAAGTTCCCGGGATAACCACCGTGTGGCGCTCCCATTGTTCCTATTTGAGTTCTGTTTTTTTTTTCTGTTGATATGTATGTTGTTGACATTCCTTCTAAGTCTTAGCGTCATAGCTTGATATTTGTAAAGTTTACGTAGCCAAGAGTACACTTATTCCTTGTGTTTTGGCGATTTTTTCCAATTTTAGAAATGCAACAACGGACTTGTATTAAATTTTGCGTAAAAAACGGATGGTGCGCGAAAGTTGGAAATGTTGGAAAAGTGTTTCGGCAACGATTCTCTAAAGAAAATAAATGGTCGTTTACCAGTGGCACGATCGGTTCAAAAGTGGTCGTGAGTCAATCGAAGATGATGAACGCAGTACCAGACCATCGACATCGAAAACCGACGAAAACATTGCTGAAGTAGAAGAAATGTTGGTCAATAACCGCAAATTAACCATCAGAGAGATAGCGGAGGACTTGAACATTGCCTATGGATTCGTCCAAGACATTTTGGTTAATGATTTGGGTTTCCGTCGTGTAGCAGCAAAGTTGGTGGCAAAAGACCTCAATTTCATGCAAAAAGGAGACCGTGTTGACCATCATTATTCGTAATGTTTTGACGAAAAATGCAACAAATACCATCCAACAGCCACCGAATTCACCTGATTTGGCTCCCTGTAACTTCTTTCGGTTCAATCGAGTTAAAAGACCACTACGGGGAACGCGTTTCAGCAGCCGAAAGGAAGTAATGGAAAAATCGCAGGAAGCACTTGTGGACATACCGAAAACCGAATATAAAAAAATTTTCGAGGATTGGATCAAGCGCTGGCATAAGTGTGTTCCAGTCGATGGGGATTGCTTTTGTATTTATTAAATTAAGCATCTCTGTGCATATTTAAATTTAAACAACTTATTGCATTGCGCAGTTAAAATTTGTTTTACACACTCATTTACAAGAATTATCGTAATCCTAATAACAAAAGAAAATAAATAGAATATGAAAGCGCGAGGAAAAATGAAAAAAGAAATAGAAAATGAAAAAGAGGAAAGATGAAGATAAATAAATATAGTTTTAAGTAATAAAAGCTAATTTGAATAGGCATATGTACGAGTATCATTAATTGCGACTTGTGTAGTAATTTAATAGGGGTCTTCTTTGAAACGATTTTCTGTGTTCACTCTTTTGATGTTTGTTGGGAGACTGTTCCAGTGGCGCACAGCATGAGCGAGAAATTGACGACTGCTATTATAAATTTGTACCTAGGAGGTATTAGATTAAGGGTTCTCTGAGAGTGCACAAACTTGATTTTTGTGAACAAGTAATTCGGTGTACCAGAGTAAATAATTCTATGCAGTGCAAGGACAGTAAAGGCGGATATGTGATCACACCTTCTCAAATTAAATATATACCTAGCACAGCTATTAAATGCGACATTTAGCTTTCTCAAGGACGACGAATCTAAGCATGAGAATGTTTCGCATCCGTACAGTATAATGGGCAGGACGAAATATTTAATAGGTTTCATTTTGACTTTGACAGGCAGGTACCGGTTTGTCGGGCTCAATCCCCTTAGAATGCCATATATTTTTGAGACAACGACGCTTATGTGATCGGCCCAGTTGAGTTGTTTGTTAAAACAAATTCCCAAATTTTTAATTTTAGTAACAGACTCAATGACATCATTATTAATAACAAGAGGCAAAACCACAGTCTCCTGATTGTTACTACCAATCAGCAGTGACTTAATCTTTGAAGGATTAAGGCTAACGCAGTTTTTTTGTAACCAAACAAATATGGAATCGAGGTCTGTGTTAAGGTTTTCGACAGAAAAGAAGAAGACACTGCAGATGTGGGTATTTTTTTTGTATAACTGCACATCATCCGCATAGATATGATAATCGCACTAGATTATCCTTTAGTGTATATCATTTATGAACATCGTGAACAAAAGAGAGCCAAGGACAGTTCCTTGAGGCACCCCAGACGATACCGGCAAGTTCGATGATATTCGATCACAATGAAATACAGCTTCGTTGCGATTTCTGAGGTATGATGCTACAAGTTGACACGCTTTATCATCAAAAGCAAATTGATTCTTTAATTTGTATACCAATGAATGTCATGGTTTACGGAATCAAATGCTTTTGAGAAGTCAAGGAAAACTAGAAGTGACATCATGTCTCTGTCAATGGCAGAATGGATGTCGTCAGTTACTTTTAATAACGTCAGTTACTTTAAAATCTTCATTTGTTTGCTTACAATTTTCTCAAACACCTTGCAAAGGAAAGGTATCGTAATATACTCGTAGCTATTGGCCTATACTCTGAATTATTTTGCGATCGTGATTTTGGAACAGGTATGAATTTTACTTGCTTCCATTCATCAGGAATAATTCTCGTCATTATAATTGTATTAAACAAATTTTTATGTGTTTGGAGAGAACTGGCAACAAGATTTTAATAAATTTCGGGTGAATATCATCCAAGCCTACGGCATTTGATTTGACAAAGATAATAGCATTACCTACGGTCGTGTCATCAACACATTAAAAGGTAAAAAGGCTGCAGTGCTTCTAGCTCTGGTTGGAGCCCATCAAAGAAGGATAAGTCAATCTGCTTATTAGTTGAGGATGCCCTGTTGGTTAATTTTCTATTAAGTTCATTTAAGTCAATATTTCTATACCCAGATTCACTTTTCTTAATGCCAATCTGTCGAATGGATTTCCAAAACCTTGAACTTGACTTATTTGAGTTAAACTTAGCTTGGTAGTACTTAGTTTTATTTTTACGAATTAGGCAGGTAACAGCGTTTCGCACTTGTCGGAATTCATTATATATATATGGGCATTGGTATCTGCGCCATCTAAAGTATAACAAATTTCTTTTTTTTAATAAGGTATACAACCTGTTGAGTGAACCAAGGGATGCTAGGTTTCTGTATTCTCCTTTTTACAAGAGGTACGTGTTTGCCAAAAAGATAGTCAAGGTTGTTTTTGGGTCCAGAAAATTGCAAATTTACGTCAGATGTGCAGTAAATAGGCGACCAATTCGGGTTGTCATAATCATTGTACAATGTACGAACATCAATGGACGAATACTGACGAAATTGTACAAGGACATCATTTGAACTAGGAGGAGAAATATTTAACAAAAGAATAATCATGTCATGGTATGAGAATCCTGGTGAAGAAATTTGATCATAATGTAATACCAAGTCAGTTTCAGAAACAAGAAAGCCATCTATCAGCGACGGCACTTTGTCAGGTTGAAAATGAGTGGGATGGGCATCATTAGCAAAATGGAAACCCAGTGAATTGACCGTGTCTACAAATTGTTTATTTTTGTCTCTTAGAATATCGAGATTAAAGTCTCCACATACTACAACTTTAGTATACATAGTCTTCAAGATGATTCCTTATTTTTTATATCAGGCCAAATATAGGCCTCCAATAAGGCATTTTGTATTTTCAACAACTATTTCAATTAAAATGTATTCTGTATCGTCCAAAATTGTGGATTGCCTCACTACATTGTGCTCCACATTATTCTTCACATACACTGCGACACCCCCACAAGGCCCATTGAGTCAATCAGCGCGGTACATTTTATATCCGTATACTTTAAAAAGGTGTGTCTCCATATCCGGATTTAACCAAGTTTCTGTAATACAAATGAGTCAATGCGAACTAAGCTATCATATACTCGTAAACTAGGTAATATAGTAATATACTTTGTTGTGTTAGCTACTAGTAGCAAGTGTATAACAATTAATACTATAAATAGGATAGAAGCCGAGAAAGAGGAGGGAAGCGTTAAATTTGTGGATGTTCAAGTTTTTATAGTAGATTTTCTAAAATAAGCGGAACTATTACTCCTACAAAGGATGGTAGAGGTAAACATGCAAACCGACAAAATCAACTTAGTGCTGAAAGGAAGGAATCGGTTAAAGATCACGTAAACATGTTACCAAAATATCAAAGCCATTACAGCAGAACTAATAATATAGGAAAAATGTTCCTAAATTGCGATACGACGATTGCTAGTCTGCGCAGAGGGTACTATGTACCTTGGCGCGATGAACAAGGCAGTGATCCTGTAAACGGAAGCGCCTATCGGAAAATACTTTGCACGGAGTATAATATTGGCTTCAAATTACCAAAATATGAAACATGTAAAACTTGTGATGCGACAACTATAAAGCTTGATACTGCACAACTTAATAAGGATGATCAAGAACTACAATACAAAGGTTAACATCGTTTTTAGATCAACAAAATGTACAGCTAAGGTAATGCAGGACTTGCTCAAATCTGAATACACAAAATCTAACTGAGGGAAGAAATTTGTTTTATTCTTTGATTTGCAACAACTGGTTCTGCTTTTTATTGCAGAAAAATTTGGCTGTAATCTTGGAGTACACGATTGCACGGCTGGACAGGGCTACATGTATATATACATCGACAGAAAACCAAGCCAAAGGCTGATCAAATGAAGTTGCGTCTGTGTTACTTAAATTTCACAACAATATTACTGTGAAGTGAAACGAGACTGCGAAGTGAAACGAGAGGAATCGGGCAGTCGGAACGAGACCTTTCATCATCCGAGTAGCTCGTTTTGCTCTTTATCTGTGATATTAATTATTGTGTTTAGTTTCTGTTACTGTATATGTATATATTTTTCCTTTTTTGTAATACTGTTAGCGTCAATAAATTTAATTATATGCAAAATTCGTGATCGTGATCTACAATGCCCAAATTAAGTGTGCTGAAAGTTGATGTTTTGCGAAGGAAGTGCAAAGGCGCCGGTCTGCCGACTACGGGAAAGAAAAATCAGCTTATTCAACGTTTGCAGGGCATTGTTATTGACGACGAATGTAATTTATTACGTGGCGACGATTCAATTCTTGTTAATCGTGTTAAACAATTGGAAAAAGAAATTTCTCGATTGAAATTTAACGAAAATCACAAAATGAAGTTCAACCCTGTCGCGACAGAATCCGCAAAAGCTGAAACCGTTATTTCAACCCCTATAACAAACGCTGGCAGACACACATCTTCGCCCCCTTCCCATTTCCATCCATTGTCAACACAATAATCTGATCTTTTTATGCCGACCACTACAAACGTCATAACAAATAACCCATCTTTATCATCCACGCAACCGCAATCACAATTTGCTGTGTCAGCAAAAAGACGTTCCCATGATTTGCAACGGTGTCCAGTATCACCTTTGCTGTCATATGTTCCGTTCTAAGACATATATTGTGGATAGTTTCGGACAGTTGTTGCTTTAATTTCACTTTAATGTTATTGTTAATTATCATATAGTTCCTATTGGAGAAAATAATGGCAGATAACTCTTTGAGGGTATCGTTTCCTAGGATTGCGTCAAACGACTTTAAAGAAGGTAGGGCGAAAAATTTTATTTTTTTGTTCAGACCGAAAAGGTTAAGTAGGGTATGATGGGTTATTTCGATATTTCCACCGATAGAATTGGCATAGAAATTTTTTTGATTAGGTATAAGGGTTTTAGCAATATGAGGTTGAATATAGTTCTTGTTAGACCCGGTGTCTACAAGAAACTTTAGAGTTTTCCTTTCCCTCGTTCTGCACTCGAAATAGGGCAGAGACGAGTTGGTCAATCTAAAAAATGAACATCCACAAAGTCTTCTGTATTTTGTGCATATTCTTCGCTTATCCCATGATCGTTCATCTGTTGATCGTTCAGATAATCATTCAGGGATTGGTCATTCACCTCGCAATTATTCATTGCTATGTTATAGTTTTCAATCTCATTATTGTGTGCAATTTCGACATTACTATCGTGATCTGCCGGAGAAGTTTCTACATGAAAATTACGTTGGAGTTTGTTAGGTAGGGCATGTTGTTGGGATACAGGCATAGGGCGCTTAGCAGCTGGTGGCCGGTTTTTATCCATTGGCCTATTCATGTAATTAACATTATTTGTCTTTATGGTGCTTGTTTCCATAGGTTCAGGTCTAGGGGTAGGTTTGGAGTGAGAAGGATTGTTCAGTTGTTGATGATGTGAATTAGGTTGGAAGTTTGCTCTTGGGTTTGGTTGATTATTTGATGGAAATTGTTGATAATTGAATGGAAATGATTGGTATTGAGTGTTCGGGTATTGATATTGATTGGGATGCTGCAAAGGACGTGGGGGAAAATGTGATTGTTGCTGTGGCAGATATGCCAACTGAGGGTAGAAAATTTTACCATTTGGATTTTTCCGTGGAGGAACAGGTGGAGTTGGTTGCGGTTTTCGCGTGGTTCCAATGTTTTGATTGGCGTGGTTTGATCTGTATTGCTGATTTTCTAATTTATGACATAAATTTAGAGCTGTTGGTAGGTCAGCAGGTTCTCTCATTGCTAGAAGTCTTGGAAGATCACCTCTTAGCCCCCTAATAAAGGTGTCTAACGCTTTTGATCTGAATGACTGGGTTAGATGATGTAGCGCATCAGGTGGAAGTTCCATGCTGGATAGTTTGTTTTAAATAAGAGATAGGTGGTTATACACCGCCTGATAGTAGGTCTCTATTGGGTTGTTACCCTGTACTAGCATTGTCATCTGGTACTCTAAAGTACCTAGATCACGCCTGTCCGCGTAGTGCAGTGTGAGGCATTTCGTAATACACTCCCAATTTAATGGTGTGTTATATGATTCAAGGACTGCGCCAGCATTTCCTATAATCTTATTACGGATGATGTTCAGGATGCCAAAATATTTTGGTGTTCCTTTGAAGCGGTCATAGATGTTTAGAACTCGGTCGACGCTCTTGCGACAGGAGCTAAACTCACCTGGAGTTCCGGAACTCTCGAAGAACTCCCGAAGGCTTCTCACAACATCAGGGACCTTATCTAGGTCGTTCAAATTGGCTAGATGTCTTTCGTCAATCGTTATATCGACACCTCGTTGAATTTGTGTATCAGGGTTTATTATTCCCTGAACTACTTGTCTGCATTCCGTTATACAGACTTGACGCACAATTCCCTCGATCAGGGCTCTTAGCTCTGGGGTAGCATTCACTGGCTGATTAAAAGCTTGTGAACGCGAAGTGGATGGGTTTTCAGGGTTTAGAACAGAAGGACGAATGATTGGATCGGTTATTTTTGAAATCGATTTGAAATAGAGATTACTCTTTAATAGGTAAACTAGGATTAATTAATTAATTCACTTATCAGGGTGTCACTATGTATTTAAATTTTCACTCTAAAATCTAATTTTTTCTTTAAATATATTTAATTTTTGTAATTACTTTTCACTTTTGATTATTGATTCGCTTAAAGAAGTACTTAATTCTATCTTGCAGTATAATTGATAATTGATTTTTCGGTTATTGATTTGTTAATACAAGTACTTAATTCTAACTTACAGTATAATGCAATGCATATCCAGCGCTGGTGAAGGTGGCTTGATCCTTTTTGCTTTAGGCTACTATGGTGCCTTCCTCTACACTCCCTCGCTGTCGGCTTTGTCTAATGACTAAGTCTGGTGTGTTCGGGCCCAGTTGAGTGCGTTGTTGCTGGAGCTGCTTAAGGTCCTTACACAACGGGCTGGAGCTACTTGAGGTCCTTGGTGATAACTTGGAACTTCTTGAGGTCACTTATTGTTTTCACTGCCCGTACGCGACGCGAGCTACTTGAGGTCGACTTATTTGCGTTCGCACTTTCAATAACCGGGCCCCACGTTGGGCGCCAATTATATTCTTTCTTGTTTATTTAAAATAAAAAAATATTTTTTTATTTCAACTTATCTTCACAAGGTATTCTTAAGAACTCAATTACAATTCAAAACTTAAGTCTAACGACAGTTCGCACAGCGACTGACCCAGACGCTGTGTCAGCAAAAAGACGTTCCCATGATTTGCAACGGTGTCCAGTATCACCTTTGCTGCTCGTGGCGGATGTTTATCACCTGTATCATGAAATGCATTGCGGCGCGTGTAATTTATTTGCTTACGTTGCTCATCATGTTTTGCCTTAACTTACACAACAAACTACCCCTTCGCAATTTGCTTCGGCGCCGATTCCATCAATTTCATCGTATCCTTCTATTTACTCACATTGTTTACCGAATTCTTCCTTTACATACCCACAGCAGTATCAGAACATTACAACATGTTACCCATCAAACATAGCACAACCGTGTTCGTATGTAAATACAAACTCGATGCAAACACATCTACCCTCCGTTCCTGCAGCAGCACAACCTCCGTTTGCAGTGATGTCATCAGTAAAGCAACCTTCAAACCCCTTTGGTAACGTACAAGATGTTGTTGCCCTTTTGCCTGCATTTGACCCATTTTCCGATAAGTCATTGAACCTTCAACAATTTATAAATAGAGCAGAAAGTCTTAAATCCGCTTATAAATGGGAGGATCAAGTTTTGGTATTTGCAGTTCAACAGAAATTGCAGGGTGCAGCAAAATATTGGGTGGATTCAATACAAGAAATTTTCCTTACATGTTCCGCAATTTGCCATGCGTTTTTTGTCTAATTTTCCTTGCCCCGAAAATGTAGCCGATGTGCACATAAAAATGGCACGAACTCAGCGAGACACCGCAGGAATATTATTTCAAAATGCTTTGCTTTAGGCAGAAAAGGAGGTCTTTCGGAATCTGCTATCATTCGACATATTATAAACGGGGTAAGTGAGCCTGATTTAAAAAAAAAAATTCAAATGAGTATTCCTTTTGTAACGAGTTATTGAGGGATATAAACATTTATTGCAAACACAACGACATTAAACCACAACTGGAAATAAGAAAAAAAACATATTATTCACCAAGCTCGAATGCATTAATTAAGCCCGCCATCGTACTACCCACCAAACAGCGAATTGTCTAGAGAAGAATTCTAAACCTTATCTCCCCAAAGCGAATCCGAACGTAAACAAAATCGAAGAGCAACACCAAAGATGTCAAATTAAATGGCATTAAAATTAAGTCGTTAGTTGACCCCGGAAGTAACCGAACCCTAATCCGAGAATCGTTGGCTGAGAAAATTGGTAACAAAATCGAATGTTGTACCACATTGAATGGTGGCATCTGTACATCGAAAATCAGTGCAGAATTGGAAATCGACAAAAATGCTATTACTGCGGAGTTACTCATTGTGGGAGACAGCTATATTTCAGAAAATATTCTACTCGGTAAGGATATTTTGTGCCGTGAAGGGAATCGTTTGGTTATCGAAGGTAAGGACTGCTAGATCGAGAATGTCGACTAATTACGAACCGGAGATGATCTAACAAGAGATCAATTGAATCAACTTAAATCCACACTTTCGAATCATCGCAGAAGTTCTTCGGAAAAATTGCCAAAATGGAAATTAAAGTCACTACGAATGTACCCATTGTAACGAAACCGTATAGAGTATCGTTTGCTAAACGAACCGTCGTAGCAGAAATCGTGTCAGAGCTTTCCCCAAAGTGGAATCATACGTTCATCCGATTCACCGTACGCCGCTGGAGTAGTTTTGGTTGAAAAGAAGAATGGGGAACACCGTCAAAATTCCATATCCAATGCCGAATTTGGAGAATCAGTTTGCATTACTTGCCGGAAGTAAATATTTTTCGACTTTAGATTTACGTATGGGATACCATCAAATCGAGATCCAGGAATTGTCCAAGAAATACACAGCATTTGTTACAACTGAAGGCCATTATGAATATAATCGAATGCCATTTGGTCTCGTTAATGCGCTAGCGATTTTCCAAGCCGTTATGAATAAAATATCGTCCAGAATGCAGCGAGGAGAAGTGCTTGTGTACCTGGATGTCGTCCCAAGAAAAGCGTTCGATGAGGGATTACGCCGTCTAGATAGATTTTTGACAATATTAGAAGAAAGTGGTCTCACTCTTCGCCCCGATAAATGTAAATTCTTGACTACTAAGATAGTTTATTTGGGTCATGTGTTTGATGCAAACGGTATTCTGCCTGGAGATGAGAAGACAAGCGCAATCAAGAACTTTAAGCGCCCGATATGTGTGACCGAGGTACGTAGGTTTATAGGTCTTACCGGATTTTTCCGAAAATTTGTTCCTGACTGACTATTCTCTCATATCAAATCCGCTAACTTGTCTTTTACGAAAAACCGAAGAAAAACATTTCGTTTGGAACGAACCGCAGGAGTTCTGCTCCAATCGAAAGACAACCGAAACTGGCAGCCTGTATGTTATTACAGTCGTCACTGCACAGACACTGAAAGCCGATATCACAGTTACGAACTCGAGGTGCTTGCCGTCGTTGAGACCTTGGCTCGGTTCCGTTTTTATCTTTTGGGAAAACCCTTCCGTCTAGTGACTGACTGTTCCGCAATCACGGAGATGAAGACAACAAAGGAATTTGTGAAGAAGATTTCTCGTTGGTGGATGAGACTGTTAGAGTTTGATTTTACGATGATTCATAGCGAAGGAAGCCGTATGTCACATGTCGATGCTCTCAGCAAATCCCCGGAGCAACCGCCGAAAGAAGTTGAACCAGCTGGATTCGTTATGAAGGTAACAATTGACACAAGCGATTGGTTGCTGACTATGCAACTGCAGGATGAAAATGTTCGTGAGATTATATCGGTTTTAAATGGCGAACGTAAATCCGATCAAGAAAAGCAATTGAAAATCGATTATCGATTGAAAAATCACCGCCTTTATCGAAGGGAAGGAAGTGAGTTGAAATTTGTTGTACCTAAGGCAGTCAGATGGCGGATTATGAAAATGTACCATGACGATATGAGACATTTCGGATTGGAGAAAACTATAGAACGCTTCAAGAAATTATTTTGGTTTCCAAGGATACAAAAATACCTAAGGGAATATTTAGCTGCTTGTACTCAGTGTTGCTACTTTAAATCACACGGTGAAAAGCGCGAAGGCCGTATACATTACGATGAAGTTTCACCGATTCCTTTTCGTCTGTTACACATGGATCATCTCGGACCCTTTGTGCGTAGTAAAAGAGGTAATTGTTATGTTATTGCTGTATCAGATGCATTTAGCAAATTTTTGCTGGTGAAACCTGTTCGAAACACGAAAACACAGCCGGTTATAAGTGCAATCAACGAGATGACAAGTTATTTCGGTCTCCCTAAACAAATTGTGACCGATAGAGGAACGGCATTCTCCTCCAAGAGTTTTGAAGATTTCTGTGGCCATAATTGCATTCAACACATCAAAACAGCTGTACGAACTCCGCGTGCTAAAGGGCAGATTGAAAGAGCTAATCAAATCATCCTTTCGTATCTTCGATCATCAATAAATGATGCCAAGGACTGGGATTTAGTACTACGTGAGCTTCAATGGACTGTCAACACTCAAAAAATGCAATAACGGGCTTCACTCAAAATGAACTCGTTTTCGATTTTAAATTACTTGATATCGTTCAAAACCAACTTATTGCTGCAGTCAACCACGACTCCTCTATTGTTGACGAGGACGAAAAACTTTATTGTTGTACTACGACGGACGAGAAACGAGAGCAAGCTGCTTTACGAATTCGAGACGCACGAGTGAAATGGAAAGACCGTTTTGACTGAAAGCACACCGAGCCAACATCCTATTGTGTGAACGATCTAGTTGTTATCGAAAATATAGCACCAGCAACCGGCGAGTCGAGGAAACTCGAATCTAAATTCCGTGGGCCATACATTGTCACCAAGGTCTTAGGCAAAGACCGTTATGTAGTAGGGGACATACCGGGTATGCAACTAACCTCACATAAATTTTGTTCAGTTTTCTCTTCAGATAAAATGAAATTCTGGTGTCGAGACTCTCCCGAACTTGACGGTAGTGAGAGTGAAGAATTCGGATCCAACCATGATGAAATCGAGGACGATTCCAAGTCAGGATAGACCGAACTGTGAAGTGAAACGAGAGGAATCGGGCAGTCGGAACGAGACCTTTCAGCTCTTTATCTGGATATTAATTATTGTATTTGGTTTCTGTGTCTGTATATGTATATATTTTTCCTTTTTTGTATGTAAAATTTGCTTGCTTGACATTACTGACGTTGAAGATCTGGTTATCTTTACCGATAACTGCCCAGGGTATAATAAAAGTTGGCTCTTGATATCATTTTGCTTGCAATTTATAACAGAGAAACGGTTTAAAACAATCACACATCAATTCCTAGTGAGTGGTCATACGCATTTGCTATCCGACAGCGACTTCGCCTTAATAGAAAAGAGGCAAAGAAGATAAGATGCTCTGGAAATTTACTCCCCAGAAGGTTGGCATAAGGTTATAAAAGAAGCAAATAAAAAGACCCCGTTGGCAATGGCAGTTATGGAACAAGACGATTTCTTTAGTTTCCAACACATTTTGAAAGGTATTAATAAAAGCAAATTTTGCATCTCACAGGCATTTTTTTTTTTTTTTTTTTTTGGTGGGGGCTAATGCCCCCATTTATTATGCTTAATACAAGCTTGAAAACTAAGACTTAAACTAATACTAGGGCTTAAAGCTAAGGATGGTGAAGGAGATCGAATTTAAGGGAAAGTGTGCTGCGATTAAAATCGAAAACGGAGAGGTTGGAGTTTACCTTACGCAGCATACGGGAGATTGGTTCGTTAGAGCCATATGTGGTGCGGTGGATAGGTAGATAGAAGAGACGGGTGGAACGTAGATTACGAGGGTTAGTGTTAAAGAAAATGGAGTTGCAAAGAGGCATGCAATCGACGGAGCCTGAGAGGAGTCGGTGAATGAACAAAATGTCTGCTGCGTCCCTTCGTTTCTCAAGGGTATTCAGGTTAATGAGTTTGAGACGGTCTCGATAGGGAGGTAAGATTAGAGGATCGTTCCAAGGTAGACCTCGAAGAGCAAAGCGAAGAAAACGACGCTGGATCCTCTCAATACGAGATACATGAACTCGTTGAAAGGGACACCACGCTTGCCTAGCGTACTCGTGAAGGGGGCGAACGTAAGTGATGTATAGTGATCTGGTCACTTCCGGGTTGCAGAATTCTTTGGACCATCTTTTAACGAAGCCGAGTGATGACTTTGCTTTAGAAATTATCTCATCAATATGCGAGCGGAAATTAACCTGCCTGTCGAATAACATGCCAAGGTCGCGGATAGATTCAACAAGGGGTAAATGTTGGCCGTGAAGATGGCATTCGTTGAGGAGATTTCTTGCACCTACGTGAGAAAGTAATCGATTGGCATTTGGAGACATTGAGTTCTAAGCAGTTCTTGATGCACCAGGTGGAAAAACTATTTAGATTTTTTGAAGGAGGCTGGATTCTTGTTGTGAGGAAATGGGTTTAAAAAATTTGGTATCGTCAACATAGAGAGAAAATGTTGAGTGTTGAATGAGCCTTTGAAGGTCGTTAATAGTTAGGATGAAGAGGAGTGGACTAAGGTGACTACCTTGAGGAACACCTGAAGTGGCCAAGAAAGGGGCCGATAGAACAGACCTGAACCGAACACTATAAAAACGATTATCCAGGTAAGAAGATATTTAAGCAAAATGGGGTCAAAGCCCTGGACGGACAATTTGAACAGGATTAGTTTATGGGATATCTTGTCAAAAGACTTACTGAAATCAGTTGTTATAACGTCAACTTCTTTACCACTTTCTAAGGTTGAGAGGATAGAGGACACGAATTCTACGAGGTTAGTGGTAGTTGATCTACCCTTCAGAAAGCCGTATTGATTGGGGGAAATAAAAGATTTACACTGGAAGCTTAAGGCTTCATGCAAAATGCTTTCGAGGAGTTTGGGTATATGAGAAAGTTTAGCTATAGGGCGGTAATTAGTGACTTCGCTCTTTAATCCCTTTTTGTGTATGGGTGTTATGAAAGAGGACTTCCATATCTGTGGAAATTCACCTTGAGAGAGCGATAATCGAAAGAGATTTGCAAGGGGGCGGGAAAGAGTTGAGGAACACTTTTTAAGAAATATGAATGGAAGGCCATCTGGGCCGGGTAAGTATTCATCATTAAGTTGTTATAATTTGTTTTCTATTACTGTATGATCAAAACTTTGAGAAATAGTGAGGCCAATGGGGAAGTTAAGTAGGTAATTGAAATAAGAGGATCCGGTACGAAGGAACTATCGACAAAAGATTGCTTAAAGAAAGCAGCAAAAAAAGTTGGCTATGGTATGCGGATCGGTTGTTGATATGTTTTCGTATGAGAGGGATGGAGGGAAACCGTCAGATTTTTTTTTGTAGTTAACGAATTGGTAGAAAGACTTAGGATCATTTATAAGGCTTGATTGCGCACTATCAAGGTATCGCTGATAGAGAAACTTATAGAGCTGGGCGAATTGAAGGTATAACCCGAGATAGTTTGAATAGTCAGCAAAAGAGTTGGATCGGAGGAAAACTGCCCATAATTTGTTTCTTTTGTTACGTAAAGAGCGAAGTTTACGATTATACCATGGGGGGCTCGTAGAAGAGGTCCTATAACGCGATAAGGGGACATAGAGAGAAATAGAATTGAATAATTCTCTGTAGAAAATAGAGAGAGCACTTTTTAGGGGCATATTGGCAAAATCAAAAGAACACTTACTTGCGTTAATTTTGCGGAAATTCGCTTTATGAAAGTCGTAAGAAGTGGTAGTTGCAGACGGGGAGGGGCTGAAAGGAGAGTGGTGGAAAAGACAAAGAATAAGTGGTGGGTGAAAGTTATCAATGGTCGATAGTGAAAGGGGACAGAGCGAGACAGAGGAGTTTATGGGGTCAGTGGTGAAAATGAGGTCTAATTGCCTACCCATATAGTTGGAGACTCCACTAACTAGGCATAAGCTAGAGTCTGTGAGCTCATCCAGCAAGAGACATTCTTTACTCGAGATAGGGTTAGCGATAAAAAAAGATTCATCATCTGATTGAGTCCAGTGCAGCTGAGGTAGATTGAAATCGCCGAATACGATGATATCATCGAGAGGACCAGATAAGGTAATTATTTGATCAATTGCATCCATAGCGAGTTGGTAGCATTCGATTGGTTGGGCCGGTAGGATGTAAAATTACATAATGTACAGGGACCTGCAGGTGAGTGTTATCTTTATTGAAACGTAGTCAAGCTTAGAGGAAGTAGAAACAGCGATTGGTGAAGAGTAGGACACCTCGACACGGAGCATCATCATTTGGACGGGTAAGATCATCGTCTCGAAAAACATTGCAATTAGGGGGGAATAATTCCTGATTCTTTATATCGGGAATTAGATTAGTTTAGGTCAGAGCGTAGACCTCAAATGGGAGAGCGTGAGATTGGCGGAAGACGGCACGGGTCTTAGATCGCAGTCCTCTTACGTTTTGATAGTAAAAGGTAAGAGGAAGGTTATTACGAGAGGGCCTAGGAGTGGATGGTCGAAACACTGGCAATGGTAGCACGTTAGGGACGAAAAAATTTGTCGTTGTCAGCTCTGCTCCGTTGTAGGTGTGAGATCCTTTTTGAGTGCACATAGTTACCGAAAGCAGCAAGGTCGTGTGAGACTTTTTGCGGAGACATATTAAAAATCTCGTGGAACTTGATGTATAAGTTCCTCAGACTTGTAAGGTCAGTAGGGAGACCTTCCTGCTGTATTGAGACCATGACGCTTGTTTTAGTTTTCCCCTCATAACAAACTGAGTCTAATTTGTCATGCAGATACGCTAGGAGGAGACGTATATTCTCGTACGTCTTTTTTTCTTTAAGCCTAGAAAGTGCATAACGACATTCTGTTGAGCCAAAAGTCTGTTGGGTTATTTTAACTGTGGGTGACAGAAGGGGGTCAAAAATGGGGCAGGTGGACGAAGATTTTGAAGGCGATGCAGGGGTGATTGAAGGGGCATTAGACACATGTTCAGGTGAGGGATTTATAATATGGGACCTAACGAAATTGGGATATTTAGCTCCGGTTTTAAGGTCAAAATTAGGGAAAGAAGTGCTAGTGGGGGCACGTGCAGAGGAGTTAGGTATTTCAGAGGGGTTATTGTGAGCGGTTGGTGCTAATTTGAAAGATACGCGTTGACGCGAGGCTTGGGTGGAACGGAGGCTGCAGGTGCAATATAATTATAGGATGAAGTCGGTTCGGGATGTGAGTGGGAGGGGCGAAATTGGGGAATATATTAGTTTTAAATCTCCAATTAGAGTCAGATTTGGAACGGGAGTTGGAAACGGTTTTCGGTACAGAGTCAGGTTTGCGACGGTTTGGGACGGGTTTCGGTATTTTATTAGAGTCCGGTTTGGGACGGGAGTTGGAGTTGGGATTAGGTAACTTAGAATTAAGCTTCGTTTTATCCTGTTTCTTGATAGGTGTTTCGATCCATTTACAGATGCTCATCTTTCCAACGTTGAAATTGGTACCAGCAGGGTTTTTAAATAACCATTCGTATCTAGCAGGGAGATCGAATTTAGAGCTTCGATTACCTTTATGGTGAGATGGCAGGAACATTTCACATTTGCTGATGGTGATGCCGTATTTGTCTGCGAAGAATTTTGTGATCCAAGAAATATCAGCGTTTACGGGGGTGCTTTTAATGAAAAATGTACTCATATCGGTTTCAATTTTATCCAGTCTACGCCTCCATTCGGAAGGTGTCCATGTAGTACCAAAATGTTTGATTAGCTTGCGTGGGGCGGCGATGGGAGGAGTTGACAGTGAAACAGTTTCGGTCTCCTGGATTGAAGTGGCAGCGGGAGAATTTGTAGATTTAATTAACCGTGGTGGACGAGGAGGTGGTGGTAAAAGTGGGTCGACTTCGGTTTCCAGTAATTCAGCCAAAATTGATGTATTGTAGTGGACATTCTGATGGTGTTGTGTGTGGAATGGTAAATCATCAATTTTGCTGCTTACCGTTTCGATATGATTCTCAATATCGAAAATGTTTGATTGTGCGGCAGCTAGATCGTCACCAACACCGTTGATTCTGTCAAAGATTACTTCGAGCATTGGATCAGGCTGCATTAGAGATGATTGTTTCTTTGAGGTAGATTGAAAATGAGTCTCAAGATCTTCACGCAGGTTGTTTATCGATTCACACAATTTAAGGTTAGAGATGTTTTGGGCGGAACAAACTGCTTTGAGATCATTGATCGCAGTTTTCATCTCGACCAGACTTGCAGATTGTTTGTCGATGTTGGTGAGCTTGGACTTAATTATATCGGTTGAGGACAGGATCAAGTTGCCTAATTCATCAACATAACTGACACTACTTTCAAAGTTAGACTGATTCGTCGTTATCAGTTTTGTGAGATTTTTTTGGAATGAGTCATTAGAGTCACTGAGGCACTTTATAGCAAGCAATACGTGCGAAAGCGAGATTATCTTGCTCTCATCACAAAAGAATAGGAGGTTGTCAGAGAAGTCTTTGATGTATACACTATTCCTTTTATTTAATCCGACACAAATTGCATGGAATGATTTTCCACAGATGCCCTTGCAAGTGACAAAGTCAGCATTGACATCAAAGATTGGACAGTTAGTAATTCCGCAAGACATGGCAAATTTATCAAATGTAAACAAAAAGGTAAACAAAGAACTTTACGCACTGTTATGCACTGCAAGTGAAATTCAGCAAAATCGGAAAATTGGTCAACACTGTGGGGGTAATGCACTAAATATATGCGGAACCGATATCAGAAGTGGCAAAGCGGCAGTTATTGAGCGCGAAAGATTGAGGTCAGCCAAAAAAACAAAACAAACCAAAGAGACAGTCAGCACTTGGGGTAATGTAATAATGTCACGGAATTGATATCAGAAGTAGAAATAAATAATATTTAAAAGTTTGATGTGGAGCAAAACCAAAACACGTCCGAACACGACGAGAATAGACGAATAGACGGCATATGCACCTTTCACTTTAAAGAGGCGAATACAAAAATCTTTATTCGTAAAACATAACACAAATGAGGAATACAAAGAAGTTAATATTTTGAAAAAAGGACGACCATACATTTAAGTGGATTGAAGAGAAAATATACAGAACAGGTGAGTATTGCCAGGAACTAAATGCGCAATGTACAATCTCTACTTTTATATATTCCACAAATTCATCATTATTTCTACAATAGCTTGACATACATGGATACCGACAATCAAATTGAAGAAATTATTGACTGAAAGCCTTTATTTTTTTAAATACACATATACATACATTGAATAGAAAGTTTTTCCTTTTTTGCAAAAAAAAATATATATATATATTTATGTTTATTGCAAGAGTTTTTTTTAAACGCAACGCATTTCGCTTGTAGACCTATTTAAATCTTTGAAACCCATTTTCTCAATATTTTGCTTAAGCCCTTCAATTGATTTTTACGGTGCTGTGCTGTATGTAGATTACAATAAGGCATAAGCAATCGGAAGCAAGAAACATTGGTAAGGACCAAGTGATATTAAGATATAACTTGAAGTAAAATTTCGAGTTCAGATCGTGAAAGTAGCCAAGCTTTAATTTTATTTAAAATTGTATTCCATTTGCTACTAAATTGGATACATCAGACGGCAGTTTGTTAAATGTGTAAGGTGCTATGGAAGTTAAGAAACGTCTATTGTGCTCTTTATTAACCTCGTGGAACTGCAACTGCAAAACCATTTCTCAACAAATATGTGTCGTTCCTTCTAAAATATTTATATATATGTATTTGTAAATGAAGAAATTCCGGCTCAGTTGTAAATACGGAACGTGAATTTCGTTGCGAGGTCGGTCATCATCATGGCTTCAGTGTGCAGGCAATTCGTCGTACCGTGGAAAGGTTGAAGTCGTTTAGATCTTGAGCCACCAACTAAATAGAGTTTGGTGCGAAATGAAGGCCCGTATCGAAGAAGACTCAGAAATGTCAATTCGGCGCCGTTCAGCTGAATTGGGCATTGTCAGAGAGTTGACCCGGCTTATTTTGCGATTGGATTTGGGCCTACATCCATATAAGATTATGCTGACGCAAGAATTGAAGCAGAACAACCAACGCCGAAACTAACCACAACGCCGTGAGTTCGCTAATTGGGTGCTGGAAATGTTGGCCGGAAATCTGGCCAAAAAATCATCTTTTTGGATGAGGCACATTTTTAGCTCAGCGACTATGTCAAGACAGACTGACTGTTTGGTGTAGTTTATGGCATGGCGGCATCATCTGACTTTATTTCTTTCGAAATAAGGAAGGAGACACTGTTACCGTTAACATTAGAGCTCGACAACATCGATATACCCGAGTTCTAACAAAACGGCGCTACATGCCATAAAAGCGACGCAGCGCTCGCAGTTGTGAAGGAGAAATTTGGCGATTGAGTTATCTCACAGCGAGCGTTCAACAATTGGCCGCCGCGATAATGCGATTTGACACCACTCGATTATTTTCTCTAGAGGTACGCCAAGTTCTTAGTCTACGTTAACAAGCCAACCACTTTGGACGAGCTCGTTCGACAAACTATTGCCGGAACCGAGGAAAATGTATTAAACCGAGTCATACAAAATTGGACTCACCATTTGAATCACTACCAGCGAAGCCGAAGCGGCCATTTGAATGATGTGCTATTCCACACATAATGGCATGAGCCTAGCTTCAAAATAAAGTCGGAATCAATTTTATATCCCACACCGTTTTTGTTTTTTTTAATTTTTTTTCCAATCGTTCTTATCAGGTCACCCTTTAAATATGAGTGTTGTGGGCAATGATACTCTGGTAACTATCACAACATTTAGGCGACGCATTAAAAAGACTTCGTTTCTACAGATATTGATGTAACCTGCTCGAAAATAGAAGACCCTTAATACCTTATACATACTCGTACGTAAATATATTTTAGAAAATAGAAGCAGCGATATTTTTTAATATTGCAAAAATGGTAGTGGAGGCTCCTTTCTTTGTTCAAGCAGTATTTATTTTCTCTTGCTTATCCGATGATTCACTTCACCAGTATGAAATACCATATTCCAAACATGAATGAACTAAAATATAGTATAAAACCATTAGCAAGTTTGAAGGTAAAAGCTTACTGACATAATATATTACTACAGTTTGAAGAACCGCAAACATAACCATGGAATTCAATTTCTTCAATACTTATTTGACAATGAAAATGGCATGACTTTTGATTAATTGCTAAGGACAGTTTCGTGATGTCAAAACCAGTTGTTTAATACGAATGGATTGGTATTCATTAACTGAACAAGGTTATTCACATTTCATGAGTGATTCACATTTCTTGAATAGTTGCAACAGAAATTGGAAATGTATTATTGACCCTACACTTCCACTGCCACTACAAAATGAGTGTATACAAAAATGAGTAGTTTCAGAATCACTTAGCCATAATATGTAGTCAATGAGTAGATGGACTCCAACCTAAGTCTATTGTAAATTACCTGTAAGGTAGGAATGGGACGAAAAGAAAAAGACGAAAAAGGCCTTCAAAATATTGAAACCCTACAGAGAAGATTTGCTGTTAAATTTGGGAAACACATTTTGTGGACGAAAACTTTATTGTCTGGATTCTTTGGACGAATCAGTACTAATTCATCAGAGATGGAATTGACATTTCCAAAATTTGTACTCCTAGGCCGAAAGTAATCATTTCTCCGCAAATCAGTGAGCTCTTTAATGCAAGTTCAATGTCAATGTGAATGTCAATGGCACGGACCACACCCACTTCCTCGAAGGCAATATAAAATTCATTTCTTGGAGTTTTTCAGAAACGAGTTAGCTATACAAATTATAAAAATTTTCTACCGAAATTCAGAGTCGGTAACTGAAACTTTAAGAGCGTTAACTCCAATTTTCGGTCGTAATTCTCGCCCTAGTAGACAGGCAATAACAAGTTTAGTGCAAAAATTTGAGTCTATATATTCGTTGTGTGATGTTGCCGTGTCAGTGAGACAACGGGTTGGTCGAAGTGTAGAAAATATCACTGCCGTTCAGGCGTCCGTAGCAAACGATCCAAATCAGTCAATTCCACGGCGTTCTCAAGAATTGGGCATCGCTCAGTCCACATTATGGCGTATTTTGCGTAAGGATCTTGGTTTACACCCATACAAGATCAAGCTGACTCAAGAATTGAAGCCGATGGGCCATTTGAAGCGAAATACGTTCTCCGATTGGGTTCTGGAGAAGATGCGCCAAGATGATGAATTCCATCGCAAAATCATCTTCAGTGACGAAGCTCATTTTTGGCTCAATGGGTTCGTCAATAAGCAAAATATGCGTTATTGGTCGGGTGAAAATCCACATGTGCTTCATGAATCACCACTTCATCCACAAAAAATAACTGTTTGGTGCGGTATGCATGCCGGCGGCGTTATTGGGCCATATTTTTTCGTCGACGATAACGATCGTCACGTTACTGTGAATGGTCAGCGTTCTCACGTCATGATCACCGATTATTTTTGGCCCGAATTGGAAGATATGGACTTGGACGACATGTGGTTTCAACAGGACGATGCCACAAGCCGCACAGCACACGCTACAATCGATTTATTGAAGAGTAAGTATGGTGAGCGTGTTATCTCAAGAAATGGGCCAGTCGATTGGCCGCCTCGTTCATGCGATTTAACGCCGCTTGACTATTTTTTGTGGGGCTACTTTAAGTCATTGGTTTATGCCAACACGCCGACGACGTTGAAAGAGTTCAGAGCCAACATTGAACGCGAAATAGCGGCCGTTTCGGCCGAAATGTGTGCCGACTCGTTGAAAATTGGGCCCAACGAATCGACAGCTGCAAACGTGCCCGCGGTGGCTATATGAACGAAGTCGAGTTCCATTCATAAATGTTTTGATTGTACTTCAAGCCGGTAATAAAGTTTTTGAAATATCTCAAATGGTTTGCGTTTTATTTAAAAAAAAAAGTTGTCAAGTCCTTATTGGAAAACCCTGCACCTTGGACTGCCCGAAAAGAAGCAAATGTTGTGTGTCGCACAGGGTCCTGCAAACAGTTTTATAAATCGAGTTGCAGATGTATTCATGCAAAATCAAATCAAATACTCGTACGTTTTCGCCAATACTGTAACCGCAAATGGTGAAGGATATCGGTATATGATGGACATTTTTTTAAGGCCAATAATTGCGGACATTACCAAAATTTCGCTACGAAGGGGCATTTTTGGCGACGAAATAATTTCCATTTTTCTCTGGCGATATTTAAACGAGAACCATTATTTCCAAGCTAAATGAGGACTTTCGTGCTGACAAAATGTTATGGAAGACACTCTGGAAATAGCCCGTTTTGTGAGAGTGAAGAACGTGCTCATTTAAGGGATATAATTGTTCAGAAACAGCTGCAAAAACCTTCACAAACCATACTTTGCTAATCTGGAGGAAATTTATATTACATTAGTTCGTGATTTTTGCGCTGGCCTTTATAACAAGTTAATGTGAGTAAAATTGCTAAGCTGAAATTAAATGGTTAAAAAGCTGTTACACTAAGGTTGCGAAATATAGTGTGAAAGAAATCTTCTCCTGGATGGTTTCATCATTAGCCAATCTTGGTAAAATCAATGGGAATGGCAATTATTCGACTTTATTGTATTAAGAGAGAACATTTAGGATACACCATAATCAATTAGAGAGATTAGAAAGGGTAGAGCTGAATCGGACTCGTAGTGAAATTTGCATCATCTGCTTCTCCAAACCTGTAGAACAAGCGAAAACCAAACTGGAAACAAGGATAATCGTTTAAACGAGATAAAAATGATGACAAAGTCTGTTAAATTGAGGCACAAAATATGTAAAACAATCTCCCAAGGTTGGGAAAATTGTTGGGGTGTTTGTGATAAAATAAAAAATAAAAAATACGCTAAGCAAAAAAGACATTTATCGGCCTCAAGTCTACTTCATGTTATCCGCTCTTCAGATAAGTAGAAATATCTTTACTTATGGATTTTTTCTCTCATTTGAGAGGCTTGTTTGAAAGAGCCATTCGATGGTCAGTTTATTTCACGCCAAATGGTTCACATTTATTTTCCCCATTTCAGAAACCCTCCATATGCCACAGTGCCCCTTTTGGTGTCACGGAACAATTTTGTTTTTCCGCTGTAATGAAGTACGGATTGGAGGACGTTGTCCCTAGTATACGTAACGCATGAGTAAAATTCATACCCAAATGCCTATGGCAGGGCTCTTGTGTGCCAACCATATAATCCGGAGGTACTCTTGTCCACACGGTTAACCGTTTCACCATGTTAAACATTTGATGGAGAGAAAACTGGAAGCAGAAAACACACCGCCAAACAGCAATACCGAAATGTGGACAGGATGTCCGCTGACATGGGCTCCACATCGGCGCTCGTGTATATCTGCCTATATATGAGTATGTGCACAGCTATGGAAACTTTCATCTCATCCGTTTCATCATGTTATGCTTGGCAGTTAACTTTTTTCCTAGTACTTACTGTGGCGGCAACAAATGTAAAAGTCAACTTTGTGGTGGCTTATGTGGTCGTTTCCTTTTTTTTTTTTTTGATTTCAGAGATCCCATAGAGTGTAGTCGTCTTCAAACTAAGTACTCAACAGTGGTGGCGTTCAAGAAGGACTTTTCGGTTAATGGGTTGTTTACAATTTTTTATTTAGAAAATTTTCTGATGGATCCGATTTTCGGTGGTAGGTAAGCCTTGACACACCTTGAACATTCTATTTCCATTAAACAGTTACGCAACACAACGGGTGGGCTGGGCGCAGGATATCCTGCGGTGATTCAATCAGATGTCGCTCGGAGACAATGAGGCAGCATTAAGAGGATTTTATGAAGATAAGGTGCTAAGTTGCCGATTTTGTGTGTATCCTTTTTTTTTGGAAGGGGGAATATTCTTTTGTTATGAATCACAAGCAGTGTGGAATTAAGCTGGCACTTCGTGGGAGTTTATTGATTTTTATGACAACGATGATGGAACTTATTGGCGGACAAATGATTTTTAAGTTGCCTGAGTTGTGTGGATTATTTCTGATTTTTATATTAATTTATTATTATTACCGTAAGTAAGAGACCAGTAAATAAAACGGTCACGTTCTAGCTCAATACAGTGAGTGAGTTTAAAGGTAAGTAGAAATGGGTCAGAAAGTGGGGTATTAGATGGCTTGTTTGACAATCCACAATTGTACCTCATGTGACATTTTTATGCCGAAGTTTTGGGCTCTGATGTTGCCAATTTGTGGTTTTTTATAGCCTCGGATGGAAGGTTTTTTATAGTCTGAAATGTCTTGGTCTTATTAGCTTTTGGAGGTTTCATTCTGCTCTATGCTATTGTGTTCAGTAACTCTTGGTACAGGCAATTCGTATTTTAGCACTAGTATATCAGTGACAAAGCGGATTGTTGAGCTTGGATTTTAGATTTCCAACCTATATAAATTTCAGGGTTAGGGCTGGGACCGAATAGTTCAAATGCCTCCCCTAAATCTAGTTATTCTGCTTGAATCGCAAGACAATAGAAACGTCTAAAACACGGAAAAACTCGGTGATAAATAGTTCAATCGAGTAGACACCCGATCCGATACCTCATTCAATTTTAGAATCAAAAAAAAAAAAAACACTTCGATATTAAGAACTCGTCGTTCAATTCCATTTATTAAGAGAGATATGCCTGATCGAGTTTGGGCGTAATCTAACAGGGTTGTGGTAAATTCACAGCTCCAGGCAGTAGAAGGTAGAGTTTTGCTGATCGTTGCTTATAGTATTTTTTTTAGGAACTTAACATTCAAGTGGGTATGAATACACTTATAATGCCTCAGCATGTGCTAAGTTTTTTTGGAAAATGGGATAGAGATAGAAAGAAAGATGTTTGGGCTCGGTGGTTATTTCGCTCCACGAGTGGCGTCCAACATTGAATGGGTGAGACTAAATTCTTAGTGTAAATTTGCTTGTTGTTGATTCTAGTCAACTACTCATCTTACTTGATTTTCGTTAAATGAGCCACTACCACTTGAGCCACGGCCACCCACATTTGCATATTACGAAATTATGTAGTTGACGCGTAGATAGAGCAGCGGAAAGGGCTTCACTACCGATCTCATTGATTAATCCTTTTCAAATAGTCTTCCCTATGTTATAAAAATGAATATCTTCTTCTCTGGAGGGCCGTTATTATAGCGTTCGCTTTAAGTCAGCCTTTTCATCCCCGTTTTTAGCCATCTAAGTTCCGTTCTTTTCATTTTAACTATAAACGATCTTGAACTGAATTAAACACTGTCCCCTATCCATTTATGCCAACGACACTTAGTTCTCCAAAACTATTTCTTCACCCCAAAACTCTATTCCCCTGCAAGAAGACCTTGATAGGTTTTCCCCCTGGTGTTCCATTATTTTCTGCATGCCTGTACCCCAGGTTCAATATCTCCGTAACCTTGGAATATTTTACGATAGAGGTTAAACTTCCGTTCCCATATTGATGGGATAATTCTTAAAGCCAGCTCTTGGTTTTATCAAACGATGGTCTAAAGAATTTTGCAACCCCTATGTGACAAAGTCACTTTACACCTTCTCCAATATTCCAGCCAAGTTTGGTCCCTCTGTCAGCGAATTCACATATCCCGAATCGAGAACATTCAACGTCGTTTCCTTCGATTTGTTCTTCGATAACTACCTTAGGATGACCCTTTTATTTTACCTCTATATCGTGACTTCCTCAAACTGTCTAACGTGAATACCCTAGAAAAACGCAGAGACGTAGCTGACATTCTCTTCATTCATCGACTGCTCTCTAGTTTTGTGGATTGCGCCTCCCTTTACAATTTTATTTCCTTCAACGCCAACCCTCGTAAGTCACGATGTTCTCATCTCTCTCTTATAGTTCCAAGAAATCAATCTCCCGCACCTTATGGAGCGTAAGGTCAACTCAAACCTCCCCCTTTTTGATTTTAACCTAAGCTCTTTTTTTTTATAATTTACGCGCGCCTAAGGGGTTAGATACCCTTTTACTGTTGCCACGGCGCGGGCGGAAAGGTAGAAGGAGGAGAAAGGAAAATTGTTTTGTAGTGGTTTGAAACTCAGGTGTGTTTGGTTTCGATATTCGTTCTCCCGGGTTGGGAGTCCGAATAGGACGGAGAGTTTTTTCTTCACTCAGAGTGATTCGAGGTATAATTCACAGTATTTTTTTATGTGCTTGAAACTCTACAACAGAATTTTTTTGTCTGAGTTCCAATTACACAAATGAAAAACTGACTTGCCATGGGCAGGATTCGAACCTGGACCGTCCGAGTGAGAAGCGATTGCTGGTACCACTACACCACGGCACTTCTCGTCTCAAATCTGATTTCCTCCACCATTCCCTTGGTTCCTAATCCTTAATTGTCCTTATTTTTTAAGTTCTAGTTTTCTTGTGTTAAGCCAAATAATTGAGGGACTCAGGCCCCACCAAGATATAAAAAAATTAAATTAAATTAAGAATTATGATAAAGTATGTACTAGTATCCCATATGTGAGAATAGGACGAACTGTAGCATATATAGCAACAATAGCAGCATCTTTAAATCTAGTTCTCCTTATAAACTGTTATACCAATGATGTTTGAAGCCAAGGTATCTGGCACTGGAGTATAGTAGTTGTGTTTGCTTCTTGAGTCGCTTGAGTTTAAGAGTAGATATTTTTGTGCAGCAGTGGTTGAGAGTAGCCTTACACAAATTAGCCCAGAGTTCAAAACTAGTGACAAAATTGCCAATCTTAGTCGGAGCTCTCTCTTTTATTCATTCTTCCTGATACTTCAACCAATTATCCACAAGCTTTGATACCAATAATGTATAACTTATTGTAGTTATATAGTTTTCTACGCCGGTCTTGGGTCAGTTGTATGCCTAATAACGCGGCGTTTCATGAAAAATGTCTTAAATTTATTGGACATGCATGGGAGAAATAAAAATACAATAAATGTTTACGCTGTGACATATTCCACTCTAATTGAAGAGCAGACGCTTGTTTGGTTTGAGGATTATTAACAAATGTGCCGTCACAGGTAACAGGCTTTGTAAGCTGTACGCAGTTTTCAGATTTAGCCACCTTTAGTTGCAATAAGATTAAGAGGATTGTATACATTCCTATTGCATGGAGCATAGATTCTGATGAGGTCATTACTTGCCTTGAAATAGCGCGCCATTGTCCGCAAGGCATACCTGTAGATACCAGAAATATTTTAAGTCATACTCGTAGACAGAGTATTGGCAAATATCTCCTGGAACTATGGATACAGAGGTAGCGCACTCTAGGTACTTGCCATGATACATGATACGTTTATCGCGATTCTGTTCATTAATATTGCTATTATCCAATAAAATATTTTTTTTATCAAACGCTATAATAATCAGATTTCCAGATAAGCAAGTCACCCGCAGAAGACTGAACTTCTCCCTTTACTTTCCATTAAAGAGATTATAGAAGAAAAATTAATATCTTAGTGTACCTACTGATTTCACTTAAATTCAACCTCCTCACACAAATCTTCAAGTTTCATTTTTGATCGGAAAGTTTCCAGTCTTCTTCTGAGTTTGTTTTAATTAACCATTTATGCAGTTCTCAGGTTTCTTTACGACTACGCAGTATTTCACATCAACGTCTCTGGTTTCTTGCAGGAATTTCCTTCAGACAGACTTTAAACAAATTCGTAGAAACCGTATCTAGGTATCCTTCTACCTACCGCCACGTTCCGAATTTAATTAATGGTTTGGCATGATTATCTAATTCTGACCTTACTTGAAGCCAGTTACATTTCTTGCGATTTTTCATGATCTAAAAAGCTGGAACGAAACATTACATTCTGATTTAGTAGATTTCTGGTCTGAAAAGCTTAGGACGGAGTATTATCGCCGCCAGGACAGTACTTTGTTAGTGAAATAAGTGCACACGAAGAGAGAGGGGTCTACGGAAATTTGTAGAACGGTGAGAGTATGAAAGCCGTTTTTTACATTGAAAGGTTTTCACTTTGGTAAGGCTGCCACTGTCTGTCAAAATAGTGGTAATGTCGTAATTACTTTATCTGTTTATCGGTGTACGAGTATGGGTTGGTAATTAAACCCTGAATTTAGACATCCGTATATAGCTAATAATTATAGCTAGAAAGTTTGAGCATGATACGAGTATGTTTATCATAATAAAATAAAGTGTCAATAATTTTTATTACACCCTGGCCTGATAACCTGGTCAAAAAATTTCTTCAGGAAGAAAACCAGAGAATAGTACTATTCAGATCTAAACAACATTTTCTCTGTATGAAAGAATATAAAGCCTACAAATGGTATTGACTCCAATGTCGTGGTTTTGTGAGAGCACTTTCACAGGATTTAGGACCCACCAAACGGCAGCCTGTGGTTTGGTTTCTTCCAGGTTTAGAAAATACTGATCGTAATAAGTGAAACTATTATGTATGTGGTACAAATATACAAATATACAAATTTCCTTATTTTTTTTTAATTTTCTCAATTTAGAAAGCAGGTACTTACTCGTAGCATAAATTTAGCTTATTTTGAGTAAATAAAATGTAAGACTTTAAGAGAGTTGACCTTGGTCTTTAAAAGGGTTTTCGTATAATAAATCAAGTCCCTTCATTTTAAAACATGGTAAATATTACTCGGAGCAAATTAAGGACTTAACCTAAATAGTGATAGCTTGTATCCGTATCTAAATGAATTTATGACTCAAATCTCCTCTAGCAATTGGACCATGCTTTATTTGCTTCCGCATATCCCCATTGTTTGCACGACCTCGGTAACAATCGATTAATTAAGGGCAAACACAACAAAGTATCCGTACAAGGAAACACACTCTCCTACCAGTATTTGTAATGCAATAAAACAGGACGCATATTGATTCTGCATCCGTTTGGGCGATTAATTTTGCTATGCATGTGTTTTTTGATTACAGCGTGCCATGTACTCGTACTCGTACGAGTATGTACTAGTAGAACAAGAATTTTATTCGTTTCTTTGTATTTAGATATCCAATAGGAAGGGCCAATATGGATACCAACATAGCTCTGTGTCAAAATTCATACAACCATACAGGAGACACTCTAGAAAATTTAAGTGGCAACCAGCATTGCCATTCCACTACTATAAACTATTTTTCAGAATATTTTTTCCAATTGCAATTGAAAAAGTTTTCAGATTCAGCATACTACAATATTTTAAATATTATATTATAGGTTTAGATTAATTAATACAGAGATTTTGATCAAAATTTCGTCCCGTTTGACATACTCGTAATAATGCTCAAATGAATCATTGGGATGGAAGTGGGGAAATTAACTGATTAAAATCATTATCCAGGCGGAAAGGTCATTGTAGACAGTCACCAAGGTTCTCCCTGTATACTCTGATAGCCAAGCAGAAGTTGAGATTTTGTACTTCGCAGTCATAAGATCAAGGCTAACAAAAAAATGTTAAGGATATGTAAATTAAATGTCCAAATACAACACGGTGATCTTTTGCTGTAGCGAAGCGCTTGCCCTACCTCGCAATGGTGCTCCCCAGCAACTGCATGAGCAACTAAAAAGGCAAGGGCATGATCGGCCAGTAGCGTACTACTGGCTTGCGCCGTCGTAGGTCTTACAACCTTATACGGAAGAGATTAAAAAAATGTGACGAACCAACTAATGGCCTCGGATAAAAATGGATTCACTGCTGATGACCCTTCCAAACGTTTAAAGAAAACAACCTATGAATCTGCACATGGAATCTTCGGACCCTTAACAGGCCACATGTAGCGGAACAATTAGCAGCGGCCCTTGACTGCAGATATCACCGCCATCCAGAAAGCGCAGTGGAATGGGACGGACTTATGGAGGATGAAAAACTGTGATATATCACGATAGTGATAGCTTTTTTTTTTTATATAATGAGCACGCGCTCAAGGGGTTTGAGTACCCTTAAAGTGATTGTACACAGCGCGGGCAAAGGAAATTTAGGGAGGAACAAAAGAGAGGTACCGATGTACATTATTTTTAAATGTTTGCAATTTATAACGACCAGGAAATACAGAGATCGGCAGGGCATTCCATAAGCGAGTTGTACGGCTTAGGAACGAATCACGATATTTTAGAGTACGTCCGAAAATGGGCTTGAGGGTATACTGATGAGCATTCGGAATGCTACGTGCGATTTAGGTGGAGCACTGGTGGTGGAAATAGCGATAAAAGAGAGAGAGGAGACATTACGTCGTTGATCAAGCGTGTCAATTAATTGACTGGTATTAGTATCGTCAATAAGTTTTATCGCACGGTTTTGAATCCTGTCTAGCAGGTGCAGAGATGTTTTAGGAGCACCCGACCAGATGTGGGCATTGTACTCCAATTTTGGGCAGATAAATGCCTTGAGGCCTGATCAGAGGGGGTAAAATATTTCTTACATAGGCATTTCGCAGCATTTTTGGCGATATCAAATATGTGGTCATTCCAACGTAAGTTGTCATTGACACACATACCGAAAATGGAAAGTTTTTCGGTTTCGATGATGCAAGTGCCATTCATGGATAATGGCTGGGTGTTTAAATTTCGCTTTAACGACAGCAGACAGCATTGTGTTTTGGAAGCAATTAAATTCCACTCTGTTGATAGTTCTCCAATTGGTTATGCTGTTGATATCGGAATTTAATGAGCTTAGCATACGCTGCCGTTCTCGTACTACAGCCGAAGAGCAGGGCCGTGAGTCCGGGAACGAATATGAAAAGCAGAGAGTACTGTCATCAGCAAAGGAATATATTGGATTAGAAGTAGCAGACAAGAGATCGTTAATGAAAATTAAAAAGAGTGTCGGTGACAGAACAGAGCCCTGGGGCACACCAGCATTTATTTTGTGAATATCAGACTTGAAACCGTCCAAGACAACTTGAATTGAACGTTCCGAAAGGTAATTTCTAATCCATTGAAGAAGAGAGTCGTCGATCCCAAATGCACGCATTTTCGACAAAAGAGCCATACAATTCACACAATATTCGCACACATTAGTTCTTTATCGAACTTGGACGTAGAAGGAACAGCGCTAGTAGCAGTCGCAGTCCCTAATTGACATTTTGAAACATTTTTTTATGCGATATTAACACTACTGCGATCAAACAAAGGCTGATATTTTGTATGAGCGTGCGCGCACAAACCCATACACAGCACACTTCAGAGCACGACGAAGATCTCAGAGATCCAGAGGAAGAGAAGATTTCCAAGAACGACTAACCAACTTTAAACTGGCGAGACGGGAACTGGAAAGTGCCATTAAAAAGAGTAAGTCAAGGAGTTTTAGACAGCTCTGCGACGAGGCTAACCTAGACCCCTGGGGCTTAGCGTATAGGGTGGTGATGAAGAAGCTCAAAGGCAACAGGTCCCCACAACTAACCTGCCCTGCAATGCTAAGGACTATAGTAGAGCACCTATTCCCGCATAGACCAACTACTATGGTCACCATCACAAGGGAGACGAATATGGAAGATATCCCTGCCATCACGTCGGAAGAACTTTTTGCTGGTTGCAAAAAAATTGGAGACACCAAAGCACCTGGACCAGATGGCATACCGAATAAGACATTAAAGATGGCCATCAAGACGAGACCGGACAACTTCTTAGCGACGATGCAAAGGTGTCTAGAGGAGGGGATATTCCCTACGCCATGGAAGCTACAACACCTAGTGCTGCTTCAAAAGGGCAATAAGCCACCCGGAGAACCATCATCGTATCGCCCAATATGTCAGCTTGATACTCTAGGTAAGATCCTAGAGCGTATTATATACAACAGACTGCTGGCGGTGGCGGAGGAAAACGGAGCGCTGTCAGATCACCAGTACGGCTTCAGAAAATCTCGTTCTACCATCGATGCAATAAAGGCGGTAGTAGATACAGCAACTGAAGCAATACAAGGGAAAAGATGGAAATGGGGGACAAAAAGATACTGTGCAGTAGTAACGCTCGACGTCAAAAACGCGTTCAACTCGGCGAACTGGTCGTTTATTAGGAGATCCTTGGCCAGGATGGATACACCATACTACCTCTTGAGGATAGTCACGGACTACTTCAGCAACAGGAGGTTAAAGTACCATACGGACGATGGTGCTAAGCACTACAGTGTTTCCGCGGGAGTCCCACAAGGGTCGGTCCTTGGACCTCTCCTATGGAATATAATGTACGACGGAGTTCTGCGACTAACCCTGCCTGAGGGAGTCAAGGTTATTGGCTTTGCTGACGACATAGCAGTGGTTACAGTAGCCAAACACATCCACGAGGTGGAGTCTGCCACAGACGAGGCAGTTTCAAAGATAAAGGAATGGCTGGAGTCTACGGGTCTGGAAGTAGCTGCACCCAAGACTGAAGCTGTACTAATAAGCAGTCGCAAGGCGGCGGAATACGCGAACTTCCGCGTCGGAAACCAGACAATTAGATCCAAAGAATCCTTAAGGTACCTTGGAGTCATGATCGACAATCGGCTGCACTTTAAACCCCACGTCGAGTACGCTACTAAGAAAGCATCGCTGATGCAGGCGGCACTCGCCCGAATGCTACCGAACATCGGCGGACCTGGATACGCCCGAAGGATCTTGCTGACCAGAGTGGTCAGCTCGGTACTGCTCCTATATGGGCGGGTGCGCTGGTGACAAACGAGTGTAGGAGAGAGTTAGTATCAGCTCACAGGCTCTGTGCAATCAGAGTGATCAGCGGATTCTGTACAATCTCCTATGATGCAGCCTGTGTTTTAGCTGGAATGATCCCAATAGACATCCTCGCGGATGAGATGAAGAGGGTGTATCTTAGGTGTTCATCGAACCGGCAAGAGGCAAAGAGGGTCAAGGAAGAAGAAAAGGCAGCATCCGCATTGCTGTGGCAAACCAGGTGGGACCGTTCCACAAAAGGCAGGTGGACGTACAAGCTTATTCCCATCATAGAAACATGGACAAAGAGATCATGGGGGAACTGTAACTACCATATCACACAGTTCCTGTCTGGGCACGGCGGTTACCGGAAATACCTCCACAGATTTGGACACGATAGTTCGCCGCAGTGCCCAGAATGCCAAAATGAGGAAGAGGATGCGTTGCAAGCAGTGTTCTACTGCAGACGCTTTGCAGAAGAAAGGGTAAATCTGCCAAGTCCAGAAAATCTCATTAGTCACATGACGCAGTCAGAGGACAAGTGGATGGAGATCTGCTCATTTCGCGTACAGTGCGCGCTGAGAAGAGCAGAAGCCCTAAGAAGAGCTCAAGAGGCGGCCTCGTAGAATAGAGCATAATTGCTAACCAACCCCGCGAAGTAATACCTAACGGCAGTCCCGCGGGGAGAGTGGTTGAAGGTCGTAAGGGTGTGGATTAGTACGTAGGCGCACTCCTGGCATCGAACATTCGGGTGTTGCGAATCGTGCATGTTGGTGGCACGGGCTACCGCATCTATGAAGATTACCACATCCATTGGCGCAACCAAAATAAAAATAAAAAAAAAACAGCACACTTCTAGGAACACCGACACAAAAAATTAAATAAAAATCGGTGCGCGGACTGCCCCATACACACCACACATTTCAGCACACCGACGAAAGTATGCACACAAGTGTGGTGTGTATGGGCCGCTTTAAACTTCTCTCAATTTTCTCTCGTTCATTGTGGATATAAACATATGTATATATAAACACCAGCATTTCTACGGGTATTGAACTAATGCTGATTGCTTCAACGCAAATTGAGCAGTCGGATAGAATGGGTATGAGTGATAATGAAAATGAAAAATACACACATACATACCATTTCCTTTTTGCTCATTTTACACAAATATACTTCTCTCATACTTTTGGTTTTTACGATAGATTTTACTACGTAATCTGCCCTGTAAGGTTCCAAAGATGCTTTTATGTTGCTTTGCAAATTATGTGATCATCCTTCATCAGGATTAATTCTAGAAACTTCTTTACTTTTTTCAAGAAGTTCAACATGTTTAAAAAAAATCAATCATATCTACTGCAGCCATGTCAGGCTCATCAGAGTCTAAGTTTTAATTTATGTCTTCTCGATTTAGCTCTGCGAAATTTTCTCCAGTAATTTGCCCTCCAAATTGAATTAATCTTTCCAAATCAACCTCTGTATCTCTGTAAATTTTTTCCAAAAGCTTCGAATGGTGTCAATGTCATTTTCTTCATCAGATGCTTTGAGAAGCTCCGAAAATGTGTGCTTAAGGTAATTTAACTTAAGAACGGAAATTACCCCTTGATCTATCGGTTAGTTTAAAGCGTTTGTTTTCGAAGATAAGAAAACAGATTTGATGTTAGGGTGCAAATCTGCTAAATATGCTGGATGTGATTGTCCAGAACAAGTAAGGCTTTAAAGGAAATGTTGGACTTTTTGCAAAATTCTTCGCTCGACGTCCAGAGAACAGACAAATGCGGCTTAGAAATTCTCGGATCGGATGTGTGATTAACCATAGGCTTACATCTGAAATCACCCTCAGCATTTGCGCATAATAAAATCGTCCTTCGTTCTTTTGTTTTGCTTAGCTGTTTCTCCTTTAAATTCAGGTTGTGAGGATTACGCCTTCGTTTGAATTTGTCAAACCAGCCTCTACTTGTCGAAAACTGTTCCTCTGTAAACCAACATCCTTCTTCCCTTTTTAACTGCTCATGCAATTGCAATGCCTTCTCCCGAATAACAGCTGTAGTCAAAGGCATCCAGTTAGATGTCTGACATTATATCCACGCAGCTAAGATAATTTTGTACTTATGTGCAAATTATAGCGCGCCATCCTTTACAAAATGGCGTTTTAATTGTTTTAAAACCGAAGCCGATAAGATATCCTAAAGGGAATATGGGAATAACTTTAAAATGACCAGCAATTCCTTCCAATTGCACATCTTAATATCTACTGATTTTGCAGAAAATTTATTTTCAATGGCTCGATCAAATAAGGCCTCATACCAACGGAACCCTACGAAAGCCTACAGATTTATTCGTAATTTGAAGCAAATTATTTTCAAAAATGTAAAGTCGCCAGAAAATTCAAGTTACGAAGATTCTGGGGCTGAGTCGTTGTTGCACGAAGCTAATTGCGAAGATCTTAAGTGTGATGTTAACAAAATTACGAGCTTATAGCACTCATGACACATCATCCGAATTTGGAAAGCTAACTGTTCCTTCTCTAGCATTTGAAGCTTATGTCAAAAGTATGCAAACACTTTTTGAAAGGCAGTTTCCAAAAATACGACACGAAGAACACTTGATTGAAGTTTTGCTCAAATCCGTTCTGAAAATGACAGCTTCCGGAGCATGAAATGTGACGATAATGAGCACAGACACTCCATTTATAAATTCATTTTAATTTTAATCTCAGTGAGCAACTGAGAACTTCACTTTATTATTCATAACTATTCATTAATCCTTTCTTTGTTTTGTTAATTTTTTTTGTGAATTTTTATTTATTTTCTGTTTTTCAAAGGGCGAGGACTATGCCTACAGGAGACACCTTAAAAAAAAAAAACGTTTTATATTATACCTCATTCGGTGACGCTTAAAAGAATATCTGATTTATAGTTGTAGGAATCGGTTGTAGATAGATACTGCATATGTAGTTACATACGGTCTTCGGCGATCATCCCCCTCCCTCCCCTCTCCAAAGCAAAGCTTTTCTTTCATATTAACCAGGGTTCTGATGGTAAAAGCCAATCAACTATAGTAATGTATTAGTGATCTTTTTTTTTTTATAAGGTAAAGTGGTATGTGTGTTTGATGTGGTCGATGTGTCGATTTTTAGCGCCCGTTGCAAGGACATTTATTTTTTTCTAGGAATTTGTATATCATGCTGTCGATGGTTCAAATTCGTACTTTTTTCCTTTACGAGTTCAAACTGGGACATAATGCGTCTCTGGCAGCCAAAAACATATCTGACGCATTTAAGAATATAGCGGTGCACGGACGCACCATTCGGCGTTGGTTTGGTAAGTTCCGTTCGGGAGATCTAAGCCTCGAAAAGGAACTGCGTGAGAAACCGGAAACGTTAATTAACGACGCCATCTTACGAGAAACGGTGGATTCAGACCCAATAAAAATGGTGCGGGGCATTGCACACAACATGGGAGTATCCCCCATGACAATAAGTCGACACCTATCTCAAATAGGAAAAGTGAAAAAACTCGACAAGTGGGTACCCCATGAATTCAACGAGGTCCAAAAACTACGCATCACTGAGTCTAAGACACCGAAATGCACCGTTCTTGCACCGTATATTTACATGTGATGAAAAGTGGATTTTGTATGACTACGGTAAAAGATATGGGAAGTAGTTGGATGCAGACGAAAACCCCACAAACATGGTCTTCACCCAGAAAAGGTTATGGTGACAATCTGACAATCATCCAAAGCAACCTGCGTTGGCCAATAGGAACGGTCCGATTCTTTTGCATGACAATGCTAGACCCAATACCTTACACGTAACGGTGCAAAAGCTGCTATAGTTGGGATTCGAAATTCTTCCGCATCCACCGTACTCTCTTGATATTTCTCCAATGGATTATCACGTTTTCCGCTGTCTAGAGTCATTTTGTCGGCAAAAGGCGTTCCGAAACCGAGCAGATGTCATAGAAGCCCTTGAAAACTTTTTAGCGTCAAAAAATCAAGCCTTCTATAAAAAAGGAATAATGGACCTTGAATAACGGTGGAAAAGGGTTATAGATGTCAATGGTTTATATTTTGACTAAATAAAATTTTATGTAAAAGAAATATTGACTTTTAATTTTTCCAAAAAATCCATACATACATACATAAATGTACATACTTGAATATAAATTAATTTCTGATAAAGGTTGTCATTTTCATATACATATATTCTAAGCCTCAGTTCTTTTCTTTGTGCCGAAATTCTACATACTTCTCCGAATGGAAGATTCCCAACATCTGGAGTAATAAAATTCAAACAAAAACAAATCTATCCATAATCACGATACACCCCCTTGGCACTCCACCCAACCAAACCATAATCACCACCACCCCGCTGGAAATATATTTTTCCAACCATCGACCAGATCACCACTTGAAATAAAAACCTGACGCATAACGAAACCTTTTTTATGCCTCTGCCAAACCACTACCTGTTCAGAAAAACCTACTTCTAACAAGAAGTCAACAAGGAAAAAGAAAAGAACTACACAGTAATAACCTGCTCAATGCTTGTCGTTTAATCAGCTTCTTTACTCATTTTCTTGGCACAGTCATTCACTCAGTTGGTTGCGTAACATGTGGACTAAAATTCAGGAATGGAAACCCAAAACCGGTT
Organism: Volucella bombylans; assembly: GCA_949129095.1. Classification (NCBI taxonomy): domain Eukaryota; kingdom Metazoa; phylum Arthropoda; class Insecta; order Diptera; family Syrphidae; genus Volucella; species Volucella bombylans. The sequence goes on along the minus strand of OX422143.1, from coordinate 14,849,105 downwards.
TTGTTTACTTTGTTTACTCCATTCTCAGAGAGTAATAAGTAATAACATCTTTCTTTGCTTGCGAGAAATGAGAGCCGCCACCTAGGCGGTCAAAGCAAAAAAGAAAAAATATCGCTTCATGATAGTATACGAGTATATTATACGTTTCATATACAATGGTATTAGTAAAATGTTTCTATGCGATTTGAATATGTTTATATGATATTTCAAAGCGGTTACAAATTTTCAATGCGTTTTATAAGTAGGAATGAACGTATGCGTGCTGAATATTTCATTGAACCAATACGCATATTGAGCTGCCGGATGAACTGGGTATCTGTTAGACTTTGTGTCACATAAATTAAGCCTGGTGACTCTTTATTCCTTTTCGGACATTGAACTTGTATACATATTTCAACTCCTGTATCCACATATAGTATATTACATTCCAATAAGGAACTGTTTTTTTATATCGCTTAGCAACGTGAGGTTTAAGGATAGTCACCCTTGTTCCGCTTTCCTTTGTCAGTGGATCTCTCATGTTTGTGTATAAAAGTGGTGACTTTAATTGCGTTGTTTAGCAGATTTCCACTTCCTATTTTATTGCCATCGAATTTGAATTTAACTGTAATCTAATTAGGGTAATAGCTACTGCCGATACAGAACTCGTATATACTCGTATGTACATATTCAAAAGCCTAATAGTCACCGAAAGTAAAGTTGTATAGGAAGCGAACCTATCTGCTCCGCATTTCATCCATTTTAGCCGAAGATTAATGTTTGAAGTGTACTTCCTGTTTGCGTTGGTGCAGTAGTTGTAATTGGAGGGTGTTTTTTTTTTTTTGAGCCAGGTCGAGCTAGGGTGTGCTTGTAGTGCAGAGAAATTGAAATTTATAATTCATGCGATTTTTTTTGGATAGATAGTATACTGCTCCACCATTGTCGTTCAATTACATGCAAAGTTTATTTTAGGGTCAGTCGGCAGAATTTAGAGAGGTAAGAGAGGCAATATGCTCAGCAATGACCAACGGAGTGAATTTAAGTTTTTTCCAGAAGTTTTAAAATGTACATATCTTATAGATTTTGATTAAATTTTGGAAGGTGTAATGCATAACTAGATACAACCTACCGCTTTTTACAGTCAATTGCGACTACATTGGAACAAAATCTTGGAACAGCAACTAGATGAAATAATCTTAATCATCATAAGCGGGATTAGCTCAAGTCTCACTGCGTACGTGGTGGAATAAAGATCTGTAGCAACTTCGTCAGCAAAGGAAAAAGCCTTGAAATGGATCAATTAAGAAAATTTAGAAGAAAAATTGAATTTGTCCAGATCGAGGCAAAAAGAATAAGGTCAGTCGGATTTCGAAGAATTTCTCTTCTAAAGACTTTTGGAAAAATATTGAAACACTCTATGAAATCATTATCCTCAGAAGTCGTAAATGAGGCAGACTGCTAGCACTCAGAAAAACATTTGTTTGAAGATAGATATTCTAAGTGTCATGCTCGAATTTCTGAACATACGAGATGATAACCGTATCAATATAGTACAATCCGTCGCAGTTTGTATCTGACGTCGGTTGTGATGAGAAATAACATAAGATCATCAAATATATTATTATGTCCTTTGATGGATTCAGGTCGCCAAAAACACATAGCTAAGTTGCTGCTAACTCTGAAAAGAATCGAATCACTGGCGAACAGTGAAAGAAGCATTCATACTAGAAATTGGTGGAGATGACTTAACTAGGAAAATCTTTTCTTCTAAAGAGAATGGATTGGCTGAGTTTGCTGCTTTGTGAATTCACCCTGTGTCTAAAACACTATTACAGACGCTGTAGATCTTGTGACAATGCACTTTCAAATCTCGTACGTGATGATCGAATATCTACCTCGGGCATGTACAAATTAAGTAGCTGAACTGTCTGTCAGACCGTTCCTAAGGTCTGCCCAAACAATTCAACACATAACCGTCTATTAGAAACCATCAATCGTTTAAAACTGAGGTTGTTCTTTCTTGGCTTGCCATCCTGGATGGCACCAAGATAACGCGCCGTCTCACACCTCAGCGGTTGCCATAGCGAAAATCCATGAATTACGGTTTGAACTGCTCGACCATCCGCCTTATTCACCAGATCTAGCCCCAAGCGACTTCTTTTTGTTCCCTCATCTAAAAACTGTACCGGAGGACAGAGATTTTCGTCGAATCAGGAGGCAATCCCTTCGTGAACAACTATTTTGCAGAGAAAAACGCCACGTACTATTTGGACGGGTCAGAGAGATGGAAGAATCGCTTGGAGAAGTGTTTAGAGTTACAAGGAGACTAAGTAGAAAAATAAAAAATAAAAATTTGAGAAAAAATGTTTTGTTCGGTCGGAAACTTTTCAGACAAATCTCGTATATAGAAATGTACTTTATCTATTGTGTATGATCTACGCGATTTAAGCTACCACTGCACGGATAATAGCTTAACACTTATTATGAACAATTAGTGATTCTCTAGGTGGAAGTAACATACCAAGCTTAAATATGATGGCATCATAATGGCCCGGTTTAAATAATTAATTTAGGTAAGTACCTTCTCGATCAAAGAAGGGACAAAATCCCATTCATTTAGAGCAGGTGACCGTGACTCTACAACAATCAAATGCAACATGGCCGCTGCAATAATACTGCGAGGTCCCCAATTCTCCGGTATAAAAAAAAACTTTCAAAAGATTCGTCGCAAAAAGCAGAAAATGCTCGTAATATTCTGAAATCTAAGGAGATGTTTCAAGATTCATAAATAATGATGTAAAAATTATAGCAGAAAGTTTGTAAAGACTCAACATACGGAAGACGTTTTCAGAAAATCTAATTTGCGAGCAAAAACGTATAACTGCGACAGTGCAAAGAGGTAATGTCGAGAGAAAGCTGAAGGTGTATGAAGATTGGACCATAGTCAGGGGACCATTGTATTTATACCCTCACTGACCTACACAACTGCATTTCTGCATTTTCCGGTTCTTAACCCCAGTGCTTGAATTCTCTAATTTTTTTTTGTGCAATTTTTTCAGTGCAAAGCCCCTAACTATATAAAATTGCAACCAAGCAATACAAAAAAAAATATAAAAACAATAATTCGACCTAATATTTATACCCTCACTGACCTACACAACTAATTTAAATATGTCTTGCGGAATTTCCAATTGTGTAATCGATGACTGCAGTGCTGACTGGGTAGCTTGCAAGGGCATCTGTGGGAAAGCCTTTCATGCCGTTTGTGTCGGGTTAAACAAAAGAAATACGGTGTTTATCAAGGAATTCTCTGATAACCTCCTTTTCTTCTGTGATGAGTGCAAGTTGTTACCGTCCTTTTACCTCCTACCCCGCGGCGTTGTACGAAAGGTTGCTCGGCCAACTACGGAGACTGGCCGTGGGTATAGATGTTAAAGAAATGGGCGCCACGCGATTACCCTTCCGTACAACTTCAACACAACTTAAATCGCGAATTGGTTGTGACGATCGCGAACAAATCCCGTCCTTTCCCAATTAACACAAACGATTTCCTTACAATTCTCACAAGTTTATTCCATACGCCAATAATAATACAAACTTAATTCTATTTTAAAGCTAGATATCTTAATTCTATCTTAACTCTAGTTATTATACTACGTTATCGCAAAAAAAAAAAAAAAAAATAAATAACAACACGCCTGCTCAATGACTGAAGGTCAATGAGTAGCCAAAAAATGAAAGAGGAAGGAAAAAAAGACAAAAAAAAAATATCAAAAACGAACTCTGTGATTTGAACCTAGAACTTTCCGCACGACCCAGCAAGGGGCTTAGGCTATCACGCCCACCGACCGTATGTATTTCGCCTTGTCTAAAACGGTTTAACGATACACGGCGTATAACAGTTCGCACCGAACACGTTTTATTACTCTCCTTTTTTTCAGTAATACGCCCTTACTTTTGAAGTTGAATAAGGGTTTGCTTATTCATATATATATAGGTAAATTTGGTAATAGCGCAAAACAAACTTAAAAGCACTTAGCTGGCTCTGGGCTCTGCTACTCGGTCGTCTCGCTCCAATTAAAACTAGGGTTTGACTTGGGGAAGAATGAATCGTCCAACAGCACCAAGCTAGTCCAGGGTTTCACGTGACCCAAAAGTAGAACCTCCAACCACGATTTTGCCTTTAGTGTCCTAACCAAATAAAATTAAATGCACTTCGGGGTAACGTTCATCAGAAAACAAAAAAACAAACCCACCTTACGTTTGCTCGAACTAGTTTTAAATTAAATAGTTGCTATAACGACTGTACTTTTTTATTTTTCTGCTCCCTGCACTGCACTACTATACTTTTGATACTGCGTTCTTAACACCACTTGCCTCACTGCCTGTTTCGAACCAAATGACCCTCTCAAATCTCCCTCAGCTAGCTACAGTCTCACCTCGCCGTGGATTAGATTATATGGCTTGGTTGTCTTAGCCCATTTCACGTATCAGGCCATTTTTCCGCTGCTCTCACCATGCACATCTCCACAGGCTGTATCAGATGTCCTTAATGAGAACCGCGGCGAAAATGGCCGATGAAAAAGAATAAAAAGAAACAAGGTGGTTCCATAGCGAATTGAACCTACGACGCCCCAGTGGGAAGCTGTGCGCGCTACCTTGACGCCAAGCCCCAACCATGGGGATGATGCTTCCACTGACCACAGCATGAGTTTCCACACCAAACTGGACGAAAATCTTTCAAAAAAATTAACCCATAATAAAGTGTATCTCACTCTCGCATGTTCTTTTGGCAATAAAATGCCTAAGCGATTTCAATGACTCCTACCAAGACGCACTCGCGAAAAAGATCACAGACAAAATTTCAGTCAACGAAAGCAGTGTTAAAAGTGCCGAACTAATAAAATCCAAAGTAGAGCATATGGATAAACAAATTGCTGGTCTAATCGAGTTAGACTCCGGGAGATCCAGGAATGAAGAAACTCCCTTACGTCACCTGGATAAAGTGTTAAGTGACACCAAAGCCATCTGTTCTACGCAAGTTATATCCAACCAAAAAACTTGCGAGTTGATAAGCTCTCTGCGTGACGACATTGACATTCATTTCCAGTCCTCGTCACGCAAACAACCATCTCCTAAAGAATCCGATCCTATGCTCGAAGTTATCTTCGACAAAGTGAACGATGTCAGTGATGAACTTACTGCGACTCGATCCCTCGTATACGATATTGAACATCACATCGCAACAATAAACAGCAAAATCGTTGACCCACCAAACTTCCCGCAGCCTTACCAGAATGTTCCCTATAATACATCGCTAATGGCTGAATTAATGGAACCTGAAGTGGATTCACACTCACCCCCACATATAAGTCATCTGCGGACGGTTCAACCTACTGATTCTTGCGAAGTTTCTTCCAACTTGATAATAAAGACCACATCTACGTCAACACCTCCAATCGCTACCCCACGGAGGCTTATCAATCACTTCAACTCAACTTGGACACCTTAAGATTGGCAGCGTAGACTTGATAAGCTTGCTTCGAAAAATCAATTGGTCACTACGCTTCTTATCAAAGGCGCCCCACCAAACGCTGATGCTGATTGGATCTCGAATTTCTTCGTAAAGAAATATGGCATCACCATTAGCCACTGCAATTTACTTGCAACATCTCACCACAGAAGTAAGCGCAGCTTCAAGCTCAAGATGCCGGCCAAATACGAATGGCTATTCCATAATCCAGCCAGCAACAATTTCAACCTTGAAAAGATGCGTGTCTGCAAATGGTTGGAAAATACGACCAAGAAGCAGGATAAAGTCAAGCAGTCCGTCTCACGTTAACCATCTATCAAGGTAGCAAGTAAATCCAATTTGCCAAGACCCACCTTCTCTTCTCAAAACAGACCCAGCTCCAATTGGAGCTTTAAAACTAAAATTTTTCCTAATTTTAAGCCTCCCACCCATACTCCAACTCCCTCTATTCCACCCCAAACTAAGCCCCGACGTCAACGTGTCCCTTTTGACTTAACACCTATCTTAAATCCCGCTTCCAGCTCGCCTTCTCCCTCGGTTTCACGGGCCCCAGTCCCTGTTTTTGATACGCCGCCAAATCCAGCTAGCAACTCAATTCCCAACTTGGACCTTAAAACTGGAGCTAAGTACCCTAATTTCATTAACTCCCATACCCTAAACCCCACATCTCATCCCTCATCCAACTCCATATCCAATCGTTTATCTCTATCTCCCTCCTCCAATGCTCATATTCTTGATTCCCTTTTTCCCCCCACTGTTAAACTAACACAGCAAACCAATGGCACTACAGAAAGTCGATATGCTCTCTCTAGGCTCAGAGAAAGAAAGATATATGAAAACATTCGTCTCTTTCTTGACTATCTACATGATAAATCGGACTCGGTCTGCTACGAAGGGAAAACCAAAACCAGCGTCATGGTTTCGATCCAGCACGAAGGCCTCCCTACCGACCCTATCAGTCTCAGGAACCTTTATGTCAGGTACCACGAGATTTTTAACATGTCCCCTCAGAAAATAGCAGACGACCTCGTTGCATTCGGCAACTATGTTCACTCTAAACGAGTATCACACTTACAGCGAAGCCGAGCCGACCACGACAAATTTTTTCACCCATAACGTGCCTCTCTTGCCAGCGCTTAAACCATCCTGCCTCACACCTCCACCCCACAACATCCCTCTTACATTTTACTACCAGAATGTAAGAGGTCTTCGCTCTAAAACCAATGCTGTCCTACGTCAATCGCATGCTCTTCCCTTTGATATCTACGCCTTGACCGAAACCAATTTGATTCCCGACATAAAGAACCAGGAATTGTTCCCTCCTACTTTTAATGTTTTCCGCGACGACGATCCCACCCGCACAAATAAAGATTCCCCCTGTCGAGGCGTCCTACTGGCGATGGACAACAGCCTTAACTCTTCCTCATTACAATTTCTTCATCCTCTAAAGCCGACTTTGTCGCAATAAAAATATCACTGCCTTTCAAGTCCCTTTACGTTATATGTTGCTACATCCTACCAGCTCAACCTATCGAATCTTACCAACTTGTTATTGATGCGATCGATCATTTAATTGACCTGTCAGACCCTATTGATGATACCCTTATTTTTGGCGACTTTAATCTTCCTCAACTACAATGTCTCTTCTTAGATCGCTTAACAGACTCAAGTCTATGCCAAGTCAGTGGTATATCCCATTATATGGGCAGGCAATTAGACCTTATTTTCACAACAGATCCAATTAACTCCTCAGTCTCACTTTGTCCCCTATCTCTCTCAACAATCAATAACTACCATCCCCCCCTTCTACTTTCATTTTTTCATAACTCTTCATTCCAGTCCACTCCCCCCACAACTCTCTCATCCCACGACTTTCATAAAGCAAACTTTCACAAAATCAGTGAATATCTCAGCAGATCCCTCTTTAACTTTCACAACCTAAGTATAAATGATGCCTTATCCATTTTTTATAAAGAAATATTTAATTCTTTTTCCCTTTACGTTCCGTTTTCCCGCCTTAAAACATCATCTACTAGTCCTCCCTGGCATAATCGCAAGCTTCGTTCCTTACGAAATAAGAGAAATTAATTATGGGCTGTTTTTCTGCGTACCAAATCCTTTACCGACTATTCCAACTATCTTGGTGCTTATCTTCATTTCACCGAACTTTACGATTCCCTTTACCAGCGCTACCAAAGAATGAAATAACCAACTATCGTCCCATCGCTAAACTCTCCCATATACCCAAACTCTTCGAAAGTATTTTGTATGAAGCTCTAAGCTTGCAATCCAAATAACTTATTTCCCCTAGACAACATGGCTTACTAAAGGGTAGGTCAACCACCACACACCTCGTTGAATTCGTATCCTTCGCCCTCTCTGCCTTAGAGAATGGCACTGAAGTCGATGTAGTTGCAACCGATTTTAGCAAAGCCTTCGATAAAATCTCTCATCGGTTAATTATCTTTAAATTGTCTGCCCTCGGCTTTGAACCCATATTGTTAAAATGGATATCCTCTTACCTCGAAAACCGTTTTTACAGTGTTCGTTTTAGGTCAGCCCACTCCGCTCCATTTTTGGCCACCTCTGGAGTTCCACAAGGCAGCCATCTCGGTCCCCTTCTTTTTATATTAACCATAAATGATCTCGATATGATCATCAAACACTCGTCTGTCTCCCTTTACGCCGACGATACCAAATTTTTTAAAACCATTTCCTCTCCCCATGACTCTTTCCTCCTTCAACAAGATCTTGATAGTTTTTCGATCTGGTGCCTCAAAAATTCTTTGGAACTTAACATCGCCAAATGCTAATCCATCACCTTCTCACATAAGCGGAACCAATCTCCTCCCCGACTCTATTTTCTCCATAACCAATCTATCTCCTCCGTACAATCTCTTCGTGACCTCGGCATTTTGTGTGATAGCGAGCTCAACTTCCGTTTACTTATGGATGAGATAATATTCAAAGCCAACTCTGCACTAGGTTTTGTAAAACGGTGGTCCAAAGAATTCACCAACCCATACGTGACCAGGTCCCTCTATATTACCTTTGTTCGCCCCCTCCTAGAGTACGCCAGTCAAGTATGGTCCCCATATCATCGTGTTCATATCTCGAGAATTGAAAGCATTCAGCGCCGTTTTCTTCGATTTTCTCTCCGAGGTATGCCCTGGGACGATCCTTTTAATCTGCCCCCCTATCAAAACCGTCTCAACCTTATCAACTTAAACACCCTTGAAAATCGCAGAGATGCAGCAGACTTTCCCTTCATTCATCGACTCCTTTCAGGTCACGTTTTGAATGCGCGTCCCTTCACAACTCAATTTTCCTCAAAACTAACCCTAGTAATCTACGTACCCCTCGACTCTTCTATCTACCAACCCACCACACCTCCTATGGCGCCAACGAACCAATCTCCCGTATGCTACGTCAAATCAACTCAAACCCTACCGTCTTTGACTTCCACCGCACCACTCCCTACCTCAAATCCGTTCTCCTTCACCACTCCAACCAACCTTAGTTTTAAGTTTTAGTTTAAGTTTAATTTGTAAGTTATAGCTTGTATTAAGCCGAATAAATGGGGCGTTCGCCCCCACAAAAATATAATACTCATACAAGGAACACTGAACAATTTGTGTAATATTCTATTGGATTTGCCTAGCAGTTAAGATAATGGTGATAAACATGTGGAAAGAGGGGACAAGTGTCAGGCTTATATATATAACTTGAATTGGGCCAGCAGCACAATAATCCTCCCCGTGTTGGTCCCAGATAACTGCATGAGCAAACCCGTAGAATACTACTGGCCTACGCCCTCATAGGACACATACCCCTATACGGCAAGGACAACGAACAGAGGCCCTTGACTGCCATCTCGCAGATATCAGCGCCATCCACCATGAGGAGAATGAAAAACTGTGCTATACACTATAGTAATTACTAACGGAAACAGAAGCAGCGCTTATTAGGATGCGAGTTTGAAGTGTGCGGCAGACCTAGGCAAGATGTCTCTAGCTTCCGAAACATGAGCGAGCATCTTCTGACAACCCACATCAAGGCTAAATTCGGTAATATAAGCCTAATATGCCCCATTCCCCTACGACGGATAAGGACGACGCGATCAATGCTCATCGACGAGACATATGAGCAATGTCCGAAGCATGACGTTAAAACCGCATACTACGATAGGATAGGAAAGAAGGACATCTTTAGTAGGATAGTCGGTAAGCAGAGCCTACATGACACCACCTCTGCTAACGAACTTTGCCTTATTGACTTTGCGATGGTTGATAATTTTGCCACAGACGTAAAGCATGCCTTCAGTATTCTGGACGTCCAACCTTTCCGCTCAGCCACCATTGATTCGGATCACAACCTTCTTGTAGCGAAAGTTCGAATGCGGATTTCCCAAGCGCCACAACAAAGAAGAAGTACTGCTAGAAGATATAAAGTAGAAATATCCCAAAATTTCTTACCAACTCCTACAGCAACAGCCTCAAGTACCGAAAATCAGTTGCAACGCTGCCAGCGTACCATCAGAGATGCCGCAACTGATGTGCTGGTTTTCACCCAACCGCCACCAAAAAATCCCAGGTTTGATGAAGAATGTTGGCAAGCAATGCAGCTAAATAAGAAGACTACAAAGTGGCACTGCAATGAAGGACGAGAATCGCTCGTGAGCTCAACGAGCAGAAGAAGAAAAAAGAGCACGATCAAAGATACTGAGAACTTGTTCTCCAGGAATAACGTACGCAAGGTAGTCTTACTCGTAACAATTAAAAAGAACGTGTCTAGGAACAAATGCAGGAGCCTTTAAAGATGAAGAAGGAAACCTTGTAGAAGAGTCACAGTCGGTGCTGAGAATATGGGAAAACTTTTACTGCATCCTATAGAACAGAAAAGACCAACATCTCGCCATCAGGCAGAATAGACCATTGAACCTTGACGATGAGGTATTTTAAGCTGCTGGAAATAACTTTGTGTAGAGCAAATACCAAATCATTTCCCAGATCTAGTCAGAAGAGTGTATATCTGAATGGAATCTCAACATCGTTTGCGCGATCTACAAAAAATACACCTCTTCAACAGCTCCAACTACAGAGGTATAAGTTTCCTCAACGTCGCTCATTGTGTGAGCGTCTGAAATCTTTCGTCAAGAACCTGATTGGCTCCTATCATTGCGGTTTTAGATCAGGAAAGTCCACATTCGACCAAATCTTCACACTCCGGCAGATCCTGGAAAAAACCAAATCGATACGCACCACTTTTTCTTCGATTTTAAGGCCGCATATGACAGCATCTATAAAGACGAGTTATACAGAGCAATGTCTAGTTTCAGCATCCCTGCCAAACTCGTCCATCTGTGCAGAATGACGATTGAGAACGAGAAGGTCGGTAACGCACCACTTTTTCTTCGATTTTAAGGCCGCATATGACAGCATCTATAAAGACGAGTTATACAGAGCAATGTCTAGTTTCAGCATCCCTGCCAAACTCGTCCATCTGTGCAGAATGACGATTGAGAACGAGAAGGTCGGTAACTATTTAACCAATGTGATGTCAAAAAAGGTTTTAGATAAGGTGACGCGCTGTGGTGTGACTTCTTTAAGATCATACTTTTAACGAATTGTGCGGAGCTCACAAGCAAACACTGTATTCACAATCTTTCAAAAATCTGTGCAACTACTGGCGTACGCCGATGATATCGACACATGTGATTAGAAGAATACAGGGAACAGTCATCGGTTAATTGAATTGCCAAAATTTGTTTAGCAGTTAATGAGGCAAAACAAAGTTGCGGTCAACAAGAAGTTACACACAACATCGGCGAATTGGACAGAACGCCACCGTCGACAGCTATAATTTTGAGGTAGTAGACTATGAAGGCAATTGAGTAGTAGGCCTCTGCCCCGAAAAACTAAGGAGACTCGGTATAAGACCTTGATCATCCCAGTCTTCCTTTATGATTTTGAAGCATTAATTCTTTTGAAAACGGATGAAAGAAGCTAGAGCTATCCTATTTTCCAGCAATCACATTAAACAGTTCAGCAATTGAATTCGTTGAATCTTCTAAAAATCTAGGCATGATATTCAATAGAACGCTCACTTGGAACAGACATATAAATGGGATAGTGGGTAGTACATATGGCGTTCGTCGAACTCTATGGATTGTGCAAAAGTCGAAGACACTGGTTATCCCTGTACTTAACTGTGATGCTGACAGTAAAAGAAAGCTTCAAGTTGCATTTAATAGCACCCGGTATGTCTACGGTCTCAGAAGGTTTGACCATCTGTCACATTTGGTTAACGGAACTACGTCAAATTTCGTACTCTCTTTATGCTGTATAGCATTATAAAAACAAGGCAACCGACGTATCTATATTATAGAATCTAGTTTTCTGCATCCAACAGATCTTCATCTTCAATTAACGTCTAACCTACAACGACATCGATATACGAGGTGCGTTCAACATATTCTCGGTATCGGGGTGAAGCTGTGGTTGCATATATAATTTGACTTATTTATCAAGTAATACTATTATTTTAGTGCATTCATGTAAAATTTCATATAAATGTGATTATTAATTCGCGTTTTATCTCTAGTTAAACAGGATCATAATGGCAACTGAGACGATGATGGTGAAAATTGAGCATCGCGCTGTAATTAAATTTCTCACTAAGCAAGGAAAAAGTCAAAAAACTATTCATGAAGAGATGGTGGCTGTTTACCAGGGTTCCGCACCTTCATTATCAACTGTGCAAAAGTGGTCAAGTGAGTTCAAGAGAGGCAGAGAGAGCATTGAAGACGACCCCCGCTCCAGCGCCCTGGCTACTGCTTGTACGGGAGAAAGCATCAAAGAAGTCGAAAAACTTGTTCTTGAGGATGCCCGAATAAAGGTGAAAATGATGGCAGAGATCACCAAGCTTTCAATTGGTACCATTCACACCATTCTTCATGACCATCTTAACCTTTCAAAGGTCAGTGCAACGTGGGTGCCACGAATACTCACAGCGCCTTAGAAAAAAGTTAGAATCGCGTGCTGTAGAGAGCTTTTGGAGATGTGTAGTGAGAACGCGGACGGTGTTATGGATCGAATTGTTACTGGGGACGAAACATGGGTCCACCACTATGACCCTGAAAGCAAACAAGAGTCCATGCAGTGGCATAAAAAAGGAACAGATCCCCCGAAGAAGTTCAAAGTCACTCCGTCTGCCGGGAAGCTCATGGCCACAGTTTTTTGGGACTCAAAGGGAATATTGCTCATTGAGTACAAAAAAAGGTGAAACCATCAACGCCACATCCTACGCTTCCACTTTGCATAATTTGCGGGAGGAAATTGAAAAGAAAAGACGGGGTAAACTCGCAGCGGGTGTGTTGCTTCTTCATGACAACGCTCCTGTTCACACGGCGCGAGTTTCCAAGGCTGCTGCGCGAGATTGTCCAGACCTTGCCCCTAGTGATTATTTCCTGTTTCCGGATTTGAAAAAATGTCTTCGTGGAAAAAGATTTTCGGATGATGAAGAACTCAAGTCGGCAATAAATGGGTATTTTGCAGGGAAAGAGGAAATTAATTTTTTTGAGGGTTTAAAAAAGCTTATCTCAAGATGTAACAAATGCATTGATGTTAGGGGAGATTATATTGAAAAATAAAAACAATTTAAATTTAATTCCCATTTTCCTTCATATCGATACCGAGAATATATTGAACGCCCCTCGTATTCAGAAAATTGCTCATCAGTCGGGCTAACGCTCTGGCCCGCAGAATTGTCGAATATAAGCTGGAGGGACAACGCTGTGGAGGGAGACCTCACATTATCTTTTCACTTTTGCCCCAAAGAGAGCCCTCGGAGGACAGCACTTGTCGATGTACCCTTAGAAAATCAGTGGACAGAGCGAGTTTCAGTTTTACCACGTGGGTTGATACAATACATCAATGCCATTTAAAGAGTTCGATGTATTGAACATTATAAACTCTTCTTACATGAGTAAGTGCTGATTCATTTCTTACACCAGCTGAACTTACAGGTCAGACAAGTATTCCAATTGGCGTCGATGCATTAAAATTCGAGATATACATATTTAATTCACCATTTACAGTATTTTATTTTTCTGAATGAATTGCAATCCACCCTGCGGTTTTATTACTCGGAAAGGGACAAGTACAAACAAAAATAAAAACCGCTCGAACATGGGAATACGTTAGTTAGACTTTTCATCCTCCACCGGTCTTTTGTTCGAAATTACTTGCTGAGCTTTTCATTTCGTATTCGTGAAGGCCTCTACATCCATATCTCCGAAACAATTATTTAAACTGTACTCCCCGCCGATTATAGCACACATATCCTTATTTCCAGCAACAGCACCTCCTTTGCCCACTCCGCAACCTTGTTGTGCTGTATAACAACACAACGCGATGTACCACATTTTATTTTCTATAATCACCTATTTTGTACGCCATTTTTGTGTTTTTGTACCCTTGCAGGTAGTTTCAATACACAAACATAAAGTGTAAGCCCCGGCACGAAACCCTTGAAATGTGCAGTGGGGGGCTTTCATTGTTTTTTGCAACACAAGATAGTGGCGAACAATATAAAAAAGGACTCAAGAGCAGTGTGACCGTAGGCATAGTTTTAAAACAAGAGAATTCTTAATATAGCCGAGTTGTAGCTTTTGATATGGAATAACTTGATACGAGATATTTTACTGAAAAGTGAAATTAGATTCGTCACAGGAAATATTGACGAATATTGGAACAAAAGGAGTGTTGATACTACGTCGTCCAAGTCTAGCAGGCAATGAAAGTCCAGGTAGAATAAGTCAACGGTAAGGATAAATAGACACCAGTGCTACGATCATCATCAAAATCTGCAGAAATTCTGGCTACATAACACCAGCAACTACAGCTTGCCGACTGCTTCGGGAGAAATGGCTAAGGTAAGTACGAGTATATGCTGAAGTTCGCCTTAAAATCGAATTGGCCAAAAAAGCCTTCTGTTTTCTGCTGGCTGACGTACATATATGACAAGTGCAGCTTGTTTACACCCATACAAGATCAAGCTGACTCAAGAATTGAAGCCGATGGACCATTTGAAGCGAAGTACGTTCTTCGATTGAGTTCTGGAGACTATGCGCCAAGATGATGAATTTCATCGCAAAATCATCTTCAGTGACGAAGCTCATTTTTTGGCTTAATGGGTTCGTCAATAAGCAAAATATGCGTTATTGGTTGGGTGAAAATCCACATGTGCTTCATGAATCACCACTTCATCCACAAAAAATAACTGTTTGATGCGGTTTGCATGTCGGCGGCATTATTGGGCCATATTTTTTCGTCGACGATAGCGATCGTCACGTTACTGTGAATGGTCAGCGTTATCGCGCCATGATCACCGATTATTTTTGGCCCGAATTTGAAGATATGGACTTGGACGACATGTTGTTTCAACAGGATGATGCCACAAGGCACACAGCACACGCTACAATCGATTTATTGAAGAGTAAGTATGGTGAGCGTGTTATCTCAAGACATGGGCCAGTCGATTAGCCGCTTTTTCAGCAGAGTGGCTTTTCTTGCGGGGCCTTCTGATTGATAAATTTCGTTTAGTTTCTTCCATACGTCATTCGATGTGAGACAGTTCTTAACTTGCTTTAATTCGGAGGGATTTATTGCAAGAATAAGGTCCGAACGTGCCTTTATCACCATCCTTAGACATTTTAAGCGCAGCTTCTCAGGTTGCGTTTTTTATCTCCACATTTGGAATAACTTTTTCTCCGCTTACGAATTATCAGCAGTCGTTTTTAATTAGAAGAGCTTCCACTTGCAGCTTCCATGTATCGAAGTTTTCCTTTCCCAAAGGCTCAATTTTCGTGGTTACGTTGTTCATCTCGTTCGAAGATTTGCTGTTGGAATTTATGAAAATAATTATAAAATATTAGCAGATTCCTTTTTTAGTTCGCAAATCTGGGCCCATAACCTGTACGGTGTGTTTTCTATTGAAGAGTATATCTGTTTCTCTCATTTAAGAGGTCTGTATTTGTGCTATCCAGTGTTTCCTCCAGTTTTTCCGGTATTTCCATGTAGATTCGTTGACTTAACTCTCCATTTAAGTAGGCAGTCACAACGTCCATATGCACTTCCCATCCATTCTCTAAAGTCATTGCCATCAGTAGTCTTATAGAACTTGCTCTTATAACTAGAGCAAAAGTTTAGTGGAAGTGGACACGTTCTACCGGCATTTTCTTCTGTCGATTACTCCGTTCGAGTTGTATTATGTCGTAAACACGAATTTGCTTTTAATAATTTTTTCATTGTTTGATCTATTCCCAATTTCCCACGTTTTGTTTTTAATATGAGCCAAATATTCACTTTCAATAGCACATCTCCACTCATTACTTTCGTCTCTACTTAATGCTTCCTCTGTGTTCAACGGGTCCTCATCGATGACTATATTCGCGGATTCATTTTCAAGGGTTGACTTTGTACTTTCTGTGGGTTTGTTAGTTGAAGACTGATCAGGGGTTTTATATGGCGGTGGTGTACACACAGCTGTTCTCAAGAAATGTTTCTTCTTTGGATATTTTTTCTCATGATTTTCTTTCGAGCATTTTTTTTCTTTTCATTGTTGGCTTATCTTTTCCTGATTCGGGTATTTCCTCTTCGATGCTCTCCGTGTTTCCCCTTCTTCAGTTATGCATCATGACCTCAATGCCCACTTTTGAGGTTAATGTTGGATACAAGATCCCATTTCTTTTGCCCCCTTCGACACTGTCAAAACAATCCCCAAAACTACAATTAAAATTAAAATCGTTAGTAAACTTCACATCACGGCTAATGATAATTTTCCTTGTTGAGGGTGACCACATCCGAAACGCATTTGCTTCATTTGAGTATCCCACAAAAGTACGGTTTTTTCATCGAATTTTCCTCTTGATGGCTGCTTATTTAAAACAAATGCCTTAGTTCAAAATATTTTAAAGTGCCTTACGGTTGGGCGAACTCCTGTCCAAATCCAAATCAAGATGGTAGGAAACCTTATCAAAACTTAATGGGTTCTCTTATGTACTTGGCAGTTTCTACCCGACCATCTCCAGTCCGAAAGGGCATGGGTGTAGCACTGGCTTGGATCATTTTGATTTTCTTCCCCGTATGCCTCTGCAAATGATTTAAATTGTTTAAAAGCACAAAAAATATCACTTTTATTTTTCAGGAAGTAAATCTCGCACCATCGCGATTTATCATCAAGAAAACTTGCAAAATATTTTACTTCTCCTAAAACTACAATAGATGAAGTTCTAATCGGCCCACAAAGATCACTGTGGACTATTTAAAGCAAATCGTTTGTTCGGGTTCCATCACTTGCGGGGTATGGTGACGCTGCATGTTTTCCTCTTATACATGCTTCGCAAATAAAATCATTCCTTTGACCCTTAACTTTAAGATGGATTAAATCTCATATGCGGCTAATCGTACCACGACCCAAATTCATCGAAGTGCTCCATGAAATAAATAACCAAACCTGAGGGGGTCTCTTGGGAATCAACGAAATGTTTAAGAAGGTAAGAGAACGCTTCTTCATAAGGTACATGCACCAGGTAAAAAGTTCAAACTTTAATCCACGATGAAGAACGAAGGTCTCGCCATTGCCATCGCTGACCTGCTTGTCGAAACCGTTAAGGTCAACTGCTACGCCCTCGTTGTCATAATTTATTTCAGCATGTGGCTGGAAGTGTTCGAAATCCCAAATCAAAAGTGTGAAACCGTAACAGGAGAAATTGTCAACAACTGGGTGAAGAGATTTGGGTCCCAATGAAGCTACACTCTGATCAAGTATGAAACTTGGAATCAAAAGTCATCCAGGAAAGCTGCCAATATCTTAGAATAAGGAAAGCAAGGAGAACGTTTTTTCCCCTGGAATAATCGAGCAATTCAATAGGACCTTGAATGGGGATTTCTCTGAGATCGAGGGCAACTTCGAGCGGAACTGTCATATACCTTTTCTAAATTGCCTATAAGTACACAACGTACTTAGAAAGGGTCTTACATCATCCGATGTCCTACTTGACCAAACAGTTCACCTGTCAAGGGAAGTGACACATGGAGCCTAAGGAGGTAAGTGACTATGTGGATGACAGTCGCAACAGGATTCGTCAGACAGCATAAACGTTGATTCAAAGAAAAACCTTTCGGCCTCAGCGAAGGAGACCTGTTGTCGCTGTTAAATCCTCTGCGTATGAAACGCGAATCGTCTAAACTATAACTGGAGTGGAAAGGCCTGTACAAAGGACTCAACGCAACAATATGTTGTCCACCGAATCCAGCGAGGGAATCACGTTATTTATAAATGATGTATGTACATACGCAGACGACATAAAACTATAAAAAAAGTACCCAAGTCTTCAGCATCCTCCAGTATGGAAAATTTTAATCCAAACTGAAAAAAAATGTGTAAACCCTAATTTGTCCAAAACTATCTCGCTGTTTATTTCCAAAAAGAAAGTGGATATTGTAAGCCTATTGAGTAATCGGAGCAACTGCCTAAGAACTAAGCCCAACAAAGCTGAAAGTAGCCACAGAAAAGATGAAGTTCATTAAGACTTTCAAATTTTGATTTTTCGCTGTTGAAAAAATTGTGTGTTGCACCTAACAACCGTGCCAGATACATGTCCGATTTGAGAAGGTATTCGTATGATCACATATCCCCCCTTACCAAATGGCTCGATGTTCTTCCAAAAAAAACCCAACTCCTAACAAACAAACTCCTGATGCAAATTGGAGTTTTAAAGTTTGGACATTTCCTGTCTTCACTCTTCCTTCAATTCATACTGCCAATCGCGTATACACAAAACGTTCTTCCACCGCGTCCAACTCAATTCCTAAGCGCGTATCTTTCAATCTAGATCCTCCTCCCAGTCATTTACAAAACCCAACATCTCCTCATTCCACTCATACAAAAATGGCATACCCCAACTTTATTCGCTCCCATATTTTAAATCCCTCCCCATGTACTAAGCTAGACTCCCACCCTAATACCACACCACCTTCTTTTTTAGACCCCATTCTTCCTCCAAAGGCAAAGTTAACCAAGCACCTTATCGATTCTGGGGAAGATGGCCGATATGTTCTCTCTCGTTTAAGAGACCGCAGATTATATGATAATGTTCGCTTATATCTCGCCTACCTACATGACAAGCCTGACTCTGTCTGTATCGACGGTATAACGAAAACCAATGCAATGGTTTCCGTTCTGCAAGAAGGCCTCCCCACTAATCATAATGATCTGCGGCAACTTTTTATACGTTTTCATGAACAATTAGATATGACTCCTGATGACGTGGCTAGTGATCTCTCTTCTTTTGCGTCTCATGTTAGCTCCAAACGCATACTACACCTCCAGAGAACACAGTCTAGTTTCAAAAACTACCATCGCTCCTAACCCACCACTCAATTCTTTGCCGAAGCCTCCCAAATATCTGTCCCTGTATTATCAAAACGTAAGAGGATTACGAACTAAGATTTCTGCTATATATCTTAATTCGCAGATTCTGCCATACGACATCTTTGCCCTCACAGAAACCAATCTCACCCCTGATATTAAGAATAATGAATTATTTTCCCAAGACTTCGATTTACACCGTGACGATGGTCTAGATAAAGAGGAGAATTTATATGGCCGTGGTGTACTTCTAGCTATACACTCTCGTCTCGAGTCTAGACCCTTTAAAAAATCGTCCACTGCATTCTTCGAATTCGTTTGCGCTAGAATTCCTATTTGCAAACGCAACCTATATATTTGTTACTGCTATATTCGCTCCTCTCAACCAATTCAAGGTTACCAGCTAGCTGTTGATGCAATCGACTGCATTTGTAATGCTGCTGATCCCAATGACGTTGTTATTTTTTTAGGTGATTTTAATCTACCTAAGCTTCTATGGACTCAGACTGATCAGTGCTACTATACTGCAACAAATCCTACCTCTGATAAAGAGAATCTTTTCATCGACTGCCTAACTGACTCTGGTCTATATCAATTAAGTGGTGTCACCAATAACATCGGCAGACAACTCGACCTAGTCTTCGCCACTGATACAGATAACTGCGTCGTTTTAGAAAGTAAACATCTGCTTCTAAGTTGGATAGTTACCACACTCCCCTTGCTCTTACGCTGACATATGACAATGGTCTTAATCCCGTTTCCTATGAATATTCTTACAGTTTTAATTTTCATAGGGCTAACTACGCCAAACTGAACAACCTCCTCAGTATGGGCAATTTTAACTTTCTCTACAATAACCCTAACCTTACGGTTAACGATGCTCTTGCATCCTTTTATACCGAAATTTTAAAATGTCTCTCCCAATCTGTGCCTTTTTTACCCAAAAGGAATCCCTCATCGTCACCACCGTGGTATAATAAAGAGCTGCGATCTCTTCGTAACAAGAGAAATAAGCTCTGGTATTCTTACTTAAAATCGCGTTCCGACACCGATTTCTTCTACTACCAGTCTGCCCAAATTAATTTCTCTGTACTTTGCCAAACTCTCTATAACAACTATTTAAACCGAATGGACCACACACTCATTTCCGACCCCAAAAGATTCTTTCAGTTCATCAAAACTAAAAGCAAATCGGATAACTATCCATCATCCCTAAATTTTCTTGATAGGTCCTCGGGCGATCCCCAAATTATTGCAAATCTCTTCGCAATCTTTTTTGGCCAAGCGTTCGCCATCCATTCCCAAGAGCCAGACCATTCTTACTTTTCCTACTTAAACAGCTGCCCACAAACAACTTTGGAATCGGTGTCTATAACTTTAGAGCAAGTTAGAGATAAAATAATAAAACTCAAAGATGATAATTCTGCTGGCCCTGATGACCTTCCCCCTATATTTTTAAAGAAATGTCAAATGCATCTAGCCCAACCTCTTACAGCTCTCTTTCAGCTTTCTATCACCCTACATAAAAAAGGTAGAAAAGACGATATTTCCAACTATCGACCAATTGCTAAGTTGTCCTGCATACCTAAGCTTTTTGAGAGCATTATCTATGACATAATGCTTTTCCATTGTAAATCTATTGTTTCCCCAAACCAGCACGGATTTTTCAAAGGCAGATCTACGACCACCAACTTAACGGAATTCGTATCAAGCACTTTATGTGCACTGGAATCTGGAAATGAAGTTGATGTGATTCCCACCGATTTCAGCAAAGCCTTTGATAGAATTGCTCATGATATAATCCTTCTAAAATTAAAGGCTCTTGGTTTCCAGATAAACTTTATAACTTGGGTTCAATCTTATTTAAATGAACGACTTTACTATGTTATATTTAGGTCCATGGTTTCTGACCCAATTAAAGCCTCCTCTGGTGTCCCCCAAGGCAGCCACCTTGGTCCCTTATTATTTATTCTGACCATTAATGATGTTGCTTGTATCATTAAAAATTCATACATATCTGTTTACGCAGATGATATGAAAATATTTAGATATATACGAGTATCATCTTCCTCAGACAGCCTACTTCTGCAGCAAGATCTAGACAGGTTTTGTACTTGGTGTCAGAAGAATTTTCTTGAGCTTAACGTCAATAAGTGTCAGGCTATAACTTATACCCGTAAGCGCCTCCCTACTTCACCTCGTTGCTATCTAATCTTTAATCTGCCTGTTCCCTTAGTGAATGAGTTGCGTGATTTAGGTGTTATCTGCGACAAGGAACTCAATTTCCGTTCTCACATTGATAGTATAATAAAAAAAGCCAACTCTGCCCTTGGTTTTATCAAGCGCTGGTCTAAGGAGTTTTCCAATCCTTATGTTACCAAATCTCTTTACATAACCTTTGTTAGGCCTCTTCTGGAATATGCCAGCCAAGTTTGGTCACCCTACTACAGAACTCACATCCTCCGGATAGAAGCTGTTCAACGCAGGTTTTTACGCTTTGCTTTACGTGGTCTTCCCTGGGATGATAGCCAAAACTTACCACCTTACACTGACCGGCTGAAACTTAAAAATTTACAACCCCTTTCTATACGCCGAAAAGTTGCCGACATTCTCTTTATTCATCAAATTTTAGTAGGTAATATCGACTGTCCTTCCTTACTTCAAATTATTTCTTTTAACACCAATCCCCGCAATCTTAGGTCTGTGCCACTTTTCCGGCTCAATCTTCACAGAACGAATTACGGACACCTGGAGCCAATGTCTAGGATGCTTCGCGAAGTTAACGATGTTCTGCCTCTCTTCGACTACCATCTCAGCAAACTCTCCCTCAAGAACATACTTATTTCCACCTATGCCTCACGTCCTAACTTTCCTAACCCTTTAGTTTTTAAGTGAAAATGTTAGTTTTAAGTATATGTTTGCTTGCAATAAGCTTAGTAAATCTGTCCGGGATTGACCCGGGCCGCAAAATCAAAATCAAAAAATTCACTGAGTGCTTATTTTGAAATAATTCTGTATACTCTGGTCACACTGAGCTTGATAATCATTTCAAACTGCACATCATTGCATTATTCAGTTTTACGGTTGGTGGTGTTGTGGTCCTCTTCGTAAGGATAAGTCTTTCCTGAAAACTAAAACGTCATCACATTCATCGCTAAGCTCACAATACTACTCGTATCTATCTCCGTTCAGAATTTCATCAAACACTTAAGATTTTTTTAAATGAACTTTAAGGACACTCAAGTATCAAATTAACTGGCACAACCGTGGTTAACAATGCAAAGAACTCTTGCACAGAATAAGAGACGCCTTTCATTTAGAATCCTTTTCTGGTTCTAACCTTAAATTGAAAATGGGAAAAACGTGTACGCATACAGACATACTCGTATGGTTTGCCACATCCCACACCCGGGGTAAATAATGTGCATTAGTCCAAATGTTGGACTACTTGGTAATGGTCGAGGCTGTTAAAAGGCACCATATTTATCCTTCTACTGGGTGTGGAGGAAGTGATGCCAATTAATTCATTTTGTAAACTTTTACATTGCTGTAGTCAGAGTGGAATGGTTCTGTGGAATGCGGAATGAGCTGGGTCTGTAATTGCCACTAACGCAATTGCATTTGCATAGAAACAACGTTTTCCCATGGAAATTTATAGATGCGCAGGAAACCGGTGCAGGATATGCTAAGTAAATTAATTTAAACTCCGACAGAAGACACATTGTCGTATGGAAACTACGCGTTGGTTTCTTACAATAAAAAACCTTTTGAAACATTAGAAGTAAGTAATTTACTTAGTTTCGTTTAAGGGAGCAGATTTAACAAAATTGCAAAGACTTGTTAATGAATAAATCAATATCCAGAGCAGTGTCAGTATAATGCCTGTTTGGTTTGCTATAAGTAAATAAATCTTCATTTGCCGACGAAACCTATTACAAGACCAAGATGACAATCCATCAATTTGGAAAAATGAAAAATGAAAAATGAATAAATATTATGAACGTTATATCATCTTAGGTATTAAATTTGGTTAGATAAAATGGGCCCTTTTAAAGGAATGAATATAAATATGTATTCGTATGTAGGTCAGATCTAATTACTTGTGATAAAACGATTCAGCGGATTCTTAGAATTTGCTGTATCTGTATCTATATGCGGTATCCTGGAAGACTCGTTTTTAATGTTACGAAGGCTAGTAGCATTCCCTTTTGATAATTCACTGAAGACGCCAAAAAAAGTACATACACTCGCATTTAATGTTACTTATCGTCTCTAATAACTATATTCTTTTCATTTTCATTTCATTCAGAAATGATTGATTGAAGCGCAATTTCTACTGTGCCTAGTGAGCGCCCCAGATTATGCGATACAGATGATTAAATGAGCTTAAAAAGACAACTAAATCTGGTTATTTATCTTTCGGCTACAACTTGAGCTTCTATTGCCCTTTGGACAGAATTTTCCGATGACCTTACTTAAACATTTCTAAACCAGGTGATTAGTGGATACACTATTGATTAAATCACGTTTTGTGTTTTTGAAGGGTGCCCAAATACTCCTTGACCCATCTGTTCCAAAAGGTTTGCTGCATGCTCTGGACCAGCTGCCAATTTACAAGTCGACTTGTTTTTTGCGTAGTGAAATCAGGCTCTGCAATGGAATTCAAAGGGCCGCCAATCAAGAAATGCGCGGGTGTTAGGGCGTTTAGATCTTCTGGATCATCTGAAATGGGACATAAAGGGCGAGAATTTATTACAGCTTCTATTTGACAAATTAAAGTATGAAGCTCATCATTTTTCAAGTATGCGTATCCAACTATGCGACGCAAATGATGTTTAGCAATTTTAATTGAAGCCTTCCAAAGGCCTCCAAAGTGCGGAGATCGCGCGGGAATGAACCTCCATTCAATCCCCTCTTCGACGCATTTCACTTGAATATTCTTATATATTTGTTTACTGTCGTCAAATATGTCCTTCAACTCCATCAGCCGTGAATTGGCACCAACAAAATTAGTGGCATTATCCGAATATATCATGCATGGTTTTCCTCGGCGTGCAACGAAGCGTCGAAGTACGGCTAAAAATGATTCAGAAGACAAATCTGCTGCAAGTTCTAAGTGAACAGCCTTACTGCACATGCAGATGAAAAGGCTCACGTATGTTTTAATAGGACCCTTTCCTCTGATCCCTGACCTAATGTAAAATGGTCCGCAAAAGTCCACTCCAGTTTGAAGAAATGGCCTCGACGGTTTTACGCGTTGCTCTGGTAATTCTCCCATAAGCTGACTTATAACCACTGGTCGTGCTCTAAAACATCGGACGCATTTATTAATAATCCTCCTAATATTGTGTCTCCCTCCTAAAGGCCAAAATCGCTCTCTCAAAATCGCAGTAAGAGCTTGACATCCCGCGTGTTTGTTCACGATGTGAAAGTGTGTTACTATAGTCTGAGTAAATGTGTGATGCATTGGAAGGATTATTTGATGTTTAGCATCAAAATCTAGTGACGAGTTTTTTAGCCTGCCGCCCACACGTAGAAGGTTAGAATCGTCAATGAATGGACGAAGATTTTTAAGAGCACTATTTTTTGCAATATCAATGCCACCTTGAATTTGCTTGTATTCAGTAGAAAATGATATAATTTGAATAACCCTGATGATTAACTTTAAGCCAATATCATACTCAACAGAACTGAGTTGGCCATAACTCCTATTTTCAGACGATGAAGTATCGTTTACTATAAAACTTTTGACGAAAGCAAATATTCGAACCAAGCGGCAAAAGTTGTTAAGGAATTTGCATTTAGAAGTGAGATCCATTATGTTAGTCGATATTAAGTAAAGTTTCGATTTTTTGCGCTCAGGTATGTCTTGTTGATGGTACTGTCCTAACGTTGGCCACTCGTGCATTGGTTTAAGTAAAAATGAAGGTCCTTGAAACCAGAGCTCATTTCCACATATATTCGAGGGACCCATCCCACGTGAAAGAATGTCGGCTGGATTTTGATCGCTTCGAATATGCCGCCAGTTGAAGTTTTTGTAGAAACTTGAATTTTTGATACTCTATTTGCAACAAAAGTGCTCCAGTTGCATGCTGGGGAAGCAAGCCATGCAAGAACAATCGTGGAGTCAGACCAACAAAATACATCTGTGAAGTTTATAGGTATGATTCGAATAACGCGTTGAATTAATTCCGCCAAAATAAGTGCAGCGCAAAGCTCAAGCCTAGCTATCGAAATTGTATCTATTGGAGAAATCCTTGATTTAGAGCATAGAAGCCTTACTTGCACCCTTCCATCTTCACATTCGCTTCTAACGTAGATACACGAGCCATATGCTTGTTGACTTGCATCAGCAAAGCCATGCAATTGAAATGTAGCCTTTGTATGGAAAGCATAGCGTGGTATTCGTATCTGATTTATAGAGCTTAATTCATTCAAAAAGTTAAGCCAAGATAAATGAAGATGCTCAGGAAGTGTTTCATCCCAATTAAATTTCTCCTTCCACAAGGTTTGCACAAATACCTTAGCTTGAACAATGACTGGCGCTACGAATCCTAAAGGATCATACAGACGAGCTAAAGATGAAACAACCGAACGCTTGGTTATAGCCCCTGTCAGTGAAAATTCCTTCTTTGAAAACCTGAACTCATCTATCTTTGGCTCCCAGATAAGCCCTAACGCCTTCGTGACATCATTTTCATCTATCTGCAGAAACTCTTCTTTGTCTTCTGCGGGAATCGAGTGTAAGAGTTCCTTGGAATTGGAGCACCATTTACGTAGGTGAAATCCGCCTGCTGACAGCAACGAGTTGATTTGATCCTTCATTTGCAGCAATTCTGCGAGTGTATCAGCGCCTGTCAACATATCGTCAACATAGAAGTCGGAGAGTACTATCTTTGATCCTAGAGGAAAATTTTGTTGCTCATCTCGAGCGAGCTGAATTAAGGTACGAATAGATAAAAAGGCAGCAGATCCTGTGCCATAGGTTACGGTATCTAACGTAAAAATTTGAAGGTCTTCGGAACTATTTTCACGCCAAAGGATACATTGCATGTTTTGATCTGGACTCTGAATGTTAACGCAGCGGTAAATTTTTGCAATGTCGGCTGTGGCTGCCAAGTAATGCGTACGAAATTTTAATAAAGTTGTAAACAAATCGTTCTGAATAGTTGGCCCAACCATAAGAACCTCATTTAGTGATAAACCCGTGGTGGTTTTAGCCGAACCATCGAAAACAACACGAAGTTTTGTTGTAGTGCTTTCTTCCTTTAAGACACAATGATGCGGTAGAAAATAGTGGCTACTTTGAAGTATGTTTGGAGATGCTAAGCTCATATGTTTAAGTTCTTTATACTCTTTCATGAAATCTTTATATTTTTGTTTAATTTGAGGGTTTCGATCTAATCTTGATTCAAGCCTAAAAAATCTTTTCCTGGATATCATATGATAATCCTAAATTGAATGGCGTTAACCTAAACGGCAACTTGACTGGCCATACTGGCCTGTTGGAAGCCGTATGTGTGATTGGACGAAATGATTTTCGCAATCAATCTCTTCAGGTGATTTAGTTTGACTGGGCTGATCCTGTGAATCGATTTCCCAGAAACGTTTCAAAAGATAATCGAAGGTCTTGTTAGATTCTTCACTTGAATCGCGAGAACGTATAGCAAGGCAGACTTTATTAACACTACTCAAGTTGCAATCTCCAGAGACTATCCACCCAAGACGTGTTTTTTGCAAAATAGGTTTATTTTCTCCAAGACGAATTTGTCCCACGCAAAGTAAGTCAAAAAATAATGAAGCTCCAATAAGTAAGTCGATTTTATTGGCTTCAAAGAAAAGTGGATCGGCTAATTCGATGTTTTTAGGTAGGTTCAGCGACTTAGGATCCAAACTATCATTAGGCTGGCAATCAGTTATTGACGGAAGAATATAACATTCAATTGTATTAGTATAATCATTGATTCTTGACCGGAACGTGATGCTGGCTTTTCGCTTAACTGGTGCGCTTGTGGTGTCGATTCCACAAACTGACATTTCTACATTTGTTTGATTGACCGCCAATAACTGAGCAAAACGAGTTGTCATGAAATGTAGCTGAGAGGCAGAATCTAGTAAGGCTCTAGCTGGAACAAATTTGCCGTATTTATCGCGAACTAGAATAGAAGCCGTAGCAAGAAATACAAAGCGCTTAGATGAGGAGGGATGGCTAGTAGATAAATTCAGTTGTGATGATAACGCAAACACGTTGTTGTTATTACTACAATCTGACGATATGCCTTGCAGTTGAGTTGATGTGGACGGACAAGAAACTATATTTTCCTAAGAATTAGCTGGGTTAGCGTTAACTAAATGAAGCAATGTGTTATGTCGCCCTTTACACTGTTTGCAACCTCTTGAATTAGAGAATCTCATCAAATGCCCCTTTCACAGGCAGTTTAAACAAAGCCCTAAACGTTTGGCCTCAGATATACGTCTTGCGATAGGAAGTGCAATAAAATGTTGGCAATTGTAAATGGTATGATCACTTATGTTACAAAATAAGCATGCACTACTAGAACTTGAAGAAAAAAATACCTTGCGTGTGTTAGACTTAACCTCAAAGTTGCTTCCTTTCCTCGTAGATCCTTGTGGTAAAGCGCTTTCTAAATTTTCAAGCGTTTGACATCTTCTGTCTAAAAATGCTGACATTTCGGTCCATGACGGAATCACATTAAGTGGAGCCTCTTCCTCCCATCTGGGTTGTGTTTGTCCATCCAATTTGTTCCCAATTAGAAACAGTAGTAAGCCATCGGCGAGTTGATCTCTGCTTCCAAGAGTTTCTAATGCTCGTAAGTGTGAGTTAACGGAATCCGACAAATTTCGAAGACCATGTGCTGATACCGCAGATATCCTTCGTAGTTCAAACAATTCACGAATATGAGCCTGGAAAATTAAACGTTTGTTACTGAATCTAGCCTTTAATATACTTAATGCCTCTGCATAGTTCTCGGAAGTAACTTCCAACGAAGCAATGGTGCGAAGAGCTGAATCTGTCAAACTGGAGCGTAGATACTGAAATTTTTCAACTGCAGAAAGTTGCTCGTCGGATTCCACTAACGTATAAAACATCGACTGAAAATTGGGCCAGTCTGTATAGTTTCCCGAAAAATTTGTTAATGTGATTTTTGGCAGATTTGCATTTTTCGCCTTCGGTGCTTGTACCAACAGCGAATCATCTGCACATGGCGGTAATGCAAGTGGCTTCTTCGATCCGAGTAATGTAAGAATTTTTGTTTTTATGGTGCAGTAGCTATCCTCAAATGCCGATCTCCGATTGCTATCCAGCTCCTTCTCATCCAGCACTTCAATTTCGGTTTGTATAATATCAAACTTTGAGGCATATGCGTCCAGCATGCCAAGCCTAGTTTCTAACTCTGCAATTGAAATATCACTTTGAACACTCATGAAAAAGTTCTTAAGTTTTGTCAATTGCCCGATTATTGAACTGCGTTTTATTCTAGCAACTGCCATCTCCTTCTCCGATATTGACATGGTAACGATAAAACGATATTATAATAAACTATTAAAATCAAATGTCCTGTCACGGTCGCCAATGAATGTCGCTCTAATATTTTTTAGAGAGAATAAAAAATAAACCCGAATATGACAATTGAAAAAGAACTAACAACTTTATTGCTTCATGGATCAACAACGAATGAATAAAATAAAGAAAAATAACTGGTCATCATCATGTCATACATGGCATGATGACGACCGTTATACAAAGTTTATTATTTACGAGTACATAGTATGCTTATGTAGAAGTTTACATAATAATGAAAACAAAAGTGCTTCTCAATTGAATCTACAAAATGTGCTTGTTACAATGTTAAAATAATTATTCAACATAAGGTAAGTAAGATGAGGTAAAAGAGAGAAAAGAATAGAAAAGAACAATTGGCTTTACAAACAAATTGAACAGTTTAAGCGTTTTAAATTCTCAATCTAATTAGTTTCATTGGCCAGGTATTTTAAGAGAGAGGTTTTAAATTGTTTTGTGCTTCTAGTTTTCCTAATATTTATGGGCAAAGAATTCCACAGCCGTACGGAGTTTACGAAGAATTGGCGTTCAGCAATTGGCAGGCATAGCTCGTTTGAAAAAGCATACATGATCTACCTGACTGAAGGAAGCGTAGCCTATTGAATAGGTATACTGGTTGCTTAGTTTGAATTATGCCATGCAAGAGACTTAGCGTTCTCTATTTGAGCACATTATCAAATGTACATCCGCTGATTTGCTTTGAGTAAAAGGAAATAGGGTCATATCGTTTTAGGTGAAATACAAATCGGGCAATATTATTATATACGACATTGAGCTTTCGTCTGGAGTCGTAGTCGGGGCAGCAAGAGATTTCAGAACAATATAGCAGAATCGATATTAGAAGGGTTTTTGGTAACAAGAGCTTTGTCCGTGTAGGAACAAAGTGATGTGCAGTCCAGAGAGCACGTAATCCACCATATATCTTACCTATAGTGGCGTTTATAGATAGATAGATAGATAGATAATTTTATTTCATATAGTATTCCGAGTATAATTCAAGTACAATTCATTAAAAAAAATGTTAAAACTAGTTTAACGCACAAAACTTATTTATATGAAATGTTGAGACATTCTGTATTTTACTAACAAAAGTAGTGAAATAGTTTTGAATGCCACTTAATCAGTTATTTACATTAATAATAAAGTTTATGATGGGGTGGCCATAAACAACAAAGGTAATTCATAATAAAAACCAATTAACAAAAGAAGCAGGATGACGAAAAAAAAATCAATTAAATTCATAAATTAAGAAAGATTAAAGAAGACAAATGAGTTTAAGTTAAAGTTAAATCAGAATGTCAAAAGTAACAGATTCTAAGCTA
Organism: Volucella bombylans; assembly: GCA_949129095.1. Classification (NCBI taxonomy): domain Eukaryota; kingdom Metazoa; phylum Arthropoda; class Insecta; order Diptera; family Syrphidae; genus Volucella; species Volucella bombylans. Next base: position 14,819,254 of record OX422143.1, on the reverse strand, counting down.
GCGTAGTTGTGGTTCAGAAGCCAGTTTTTTTAGACATTTTAAAAACATTCCAGGTATTGCTATTGCCCTGATAGACTGTGGAAGTTTATTAAAGAGGCGGAATGACAAAACGGAATAGAAATTACGGTATGCAGTGGTACGAGCAAATTGAACAGGTAACAAGTACGAAAAATTACCTCGTAAATTGTAATTAGAAATTAATCTAAAATTTCGATTACCTGATTTCATAAAGAATAACTTCAATACTTTAAAACAATACAGATGGCGAACAGGAAGGATTTTAAGATCACAGAACAAAGGAAAACTAGGTTATCAAACATGTTTTTGACATAACTTTCTTATTATATGCTTCTGTAAAACTAATAGAGGTTGTATTTTGCTAAGATAAGTACCTCCCCAACAGGAATATTGCAGCTTTGACTGAAAGATCCCATAGTAGATTTTCTTTAGAAGAATTGTGGAACAGACATTTCGCAAATAATAGAAGTACCTCGTTGTGGAACGGAAATACTTCCTCAGAGAATCCGTGTGATTCGAAAAGCTCATATTGGAATCGATAGTAAGACCTAGATATTTATATTCATCTACTTTCTCGATAAGAAAACATTTATCATTACAACTAAGAGTACTACAAAAAGTGTGAGTAGTAGGTTTATTAATGCAATTGCAATTGAAAAATTTTAATTTTTGACACTCGGGTGCATGAAAGTGGACATTTGCTCCGAAACTGTGTACTGATGACAAAGTGAAATACATAATTTTTGTTTTGGAGCTAATTAGCAACTCATGTTTTTCAAACCAGATTCTCAACAAATGCAAATCGCAATTTATGTCAGCAACGAATTCCAAAGGGCTACTCTTACCATATGAAAAAGCTATGTCATCCGCGAAGGAAGTTGGTGAGCCTTTAAAATCAAGTGCAAATAGTGAATTGATGTAGATGAGAAATAGAATTGGACCCAAGACCGAGCCTTGGGGAACACCCAGGTTAAACAAATTTATTTCGTTCCTTATCTCATCAATCTTCACACTTTGTGACCTATTTTTTAGGTAAGACTTTAACCAATCAAGCATAAAGCCACGAAATCCAGCTTTTTCCAGTTTACCCAACAAAATATCGTGATTGACCATGTCAAAAGCTTTGGTAATGTCAATGAACAAGCCAGCTGTACACCTTTTACCATCAAGATTATTCATTGTTTGGGCACAGAACTGCAGTAGAGCATCTTCAGTAGATTTTCCTTTCCGAAAGCCAAACTGTTTAGGACTAAAGTAATTATTTATATCTAAAAACTGTACTATTCTGTCTTTCATTAGTTTTTCAAAAACCTTACTTAGCACAGGGAGGAGGGAAATAGGCCTGTAATTGCACAGTTCAACTGCAGAACCTTTTTTGAACAAAGGTATAACATCGGCACGCTTGAGTTCATCAGGAAAAACCCCTGCAAAAACGCAGCCATTGAAGATGTCCTTTAACATCCACTATGAACCAAACAATTTTTTTAAGAATCATACTTGAGATACCATCTGCGCCACTTGAATTAGTATTTTTTAAACGGCGAATAGCTCCGAATATTTTAAGCGATGTTATAGGTTTGTAACCAAAGCTTTTTCTTTGAAACGGTTCAGCACACATACAGAGAGCACAAGATGAGTTTATTTGACAGGGTTGTAAACTACTGCCAATATTTGTGTAGTAGTCATTAAATGCTTCAGCGATTTGTTTTTTGTCAGAGATTAAACCATTACAGGTACGCAAAGATGTAGGTATTTTTGTGGAAGAAGATTTATTTAGTAAACTGTTCACTAATTTCCATTCGTATCTGAGGTTTCCTCTGGCAAAATCAAAACAATTTCGGTAATAGGTATCACGACAAATTGGAATCTTCTTTTTCAGCTCAGCGCACAATTTAGTGTATTTCCTTTTAAAATTCACATTACTAGGGTATCGAAAGCATTTCATTCTAAGTTTATTTTTTTTTATTGACTTTATTTACTAAGTATCTAGAGATCCAGGGCTTGAGTCTTTTTTTTAATTTTTTTGAGGTAAGAAAGAGCAACAATTATAAATATGCTTCTTAAGGCACTCAATAAATACTGCGTACGAATTCGAAACATCACTACACGAATAGACATCATCCCAAAACTCACAAAGTAGATTGTTTCTGAGTCTACTAAAGTTAATTTTCATAATATTGTTCAGTGGTTATGAACAATTGCTATTCTTCCTACAAAACGTTTCTACAAGGAGTCCTGTCATACAATGGTCTGTGATCATCAAATTAAAAACACATTTCTCACATTTGCTAGATGAAGCACATTTGAATCGCCCATTAATATGGTCCAAACAACTACCTGAGACAATGCTAGTAGGCTCATTAATAAAAGAATTAAGGCCATGCGCAGCTAATAAGGCTAAATATGTTGAGACAGTTTCATTACTATCTAAAATGTTAATGTTGAAATCCCCAATAACAATTAGATTTTTAGATTTTACTTTAATTAAAAGATCAGAAAACTCTTTCATAAACATGGAAACATTAAACATGTGCAGCCTATACACACACAAAAAAACGAACACTTCATTGTTAACTACAATAGAAACTTTTAAGACATCCGCACTTACAAAATCGACACACAAAACAAAACTATGTGGGTAGACCAAGTAAGGATCCGGTTAAATATCAGGCCCAGGTTGTTGGCGCAGTCGACATACTCTATTGGACTTTGGGCTAGTTGGATTGGTGGAAAGTGAGTAAGGTCCAGTTTTCTTTTATGGATCCCAAGTGCTTTTGTTTTCTGGGCATTAAGACGCAGTTCGTTCTTAGCTGAACAACCAAGTATACGCTGGAGATCTTCATTCACCTGTGCAGTGGCTTCGTGAACCAAATTCATGAAAAACTTAAGTGGATCTGGGCATCATCGGCGAACATATGAATTGCACTATGCACGACAACCTTTGGCAGTTCATTTACGTAGAGCGAAAAAAGCAATGGTCCAAGAATGGAGCCTTGCGGTACTTTCCAATGAGCGGGAAAGACTGACGTCGTTAAAATTGAGTTGAAGATATGTGTTATAAAAGGCAGTAAATATGGAAGCAGAAACTTAACAAATTTTGGATGAATTTCATCGATCCCCATAGCGTTTGATTTTATCGATAGTACCGCTTCTGCGACGTCTTCGTCGCGTAATCTGTAGAATTCAAAGTATGATTCTCTACAATCATCCGGTGGCTGGTCGAAAGTAGCTAAGCTTACTGAGGGTGGATCACTTGACATTAAAAAAGTTGAGTTAAGGTGGTTGCAGGTTAGGTTGTTTTCCTAACCCAAGTTCACGGATATGTTTCCAAACCTCTCTGCCTGAGGAGCAGCTACCGAACTTCCGATAGTAGAAGACACGCTTGGCGTTTCTTATTTTAGAAACCGCTTCATTACGTAATTTGCGATATATATTTAAGAACTCAGGCATTCTGTATTTTTTCCAGCTTTTATAGGCATCATCACGCTTTTTCATAAGCTGTAGGATATTAGGGGTAAACCATTGAAGGTGAGGGGGCCTATCAGGTTTTGTTTTTAACGGCACATGTTTGTTAAAGAGGAAAGCAATTTTTTCCTGCAGAAAGTTAGTTTGATCATTGACAAGGGGCATCCGGTAAATACAATCCCAACTTGTGCCTATAGTATCAGCTTGCAATTGAGCATAATTTAAGTTATGGAAATCTCTAAACATGACTTTAGATTCAACAAAGTCATTTTTAGCTTGGTAAGTTATATACATCAAGTCATGTTTAGAGAATGCAGGTGCTAAGACTTCGCTATATAACAGGACTTTACCCATATCGGTTACAAAAATTGAATCGATCAGAGTTAAAGCAGTGGTCGTAAAATGGATAGGGGTAGACGTGTTAACTGGGTTTAGATCAAGCGATTTCATATGTTCCAAAAAGCCTATGGAGCTGGATGTATCTAACAGATTACAATTAAAGTCGCCGCATATAATGATGTTAGTGGCAATGTAGCCTTTCTCCTCAAGGGTGGTAAAGAGTGGAGCAAAAAAGATGGAGTATTTGGTCTGTAGACTATACGAATCAATATTTTCTCATGACTACATTTGATGTTTATGAAATAGTATTCGAGAGGACAGTCCTGCCTTGATTTGCATACAAATTCAAAATTGAGTGTATTCCGAACATACAATGTAGCTCCCCCTCCAATGCGACTGATCCTAGAAGCTCAAACACGTTTACTTTATAAATTTCACTTGGTACGTCAGCATGAGACCATGTTTCAGAAACACATATGACGCCAATTTTAGAGTCAACGAAAATATGCCTAAATTCATCTATTTTCGGGTACAAACTTTGAGCGTTAATATATCAGATATGAAGGCCCTTGTGCTGTGTCTGGAGAGCACGAATCATACCAACAATATCTCCGTTAGCTCCAGCAACTGCGTTTTCCTCAGCCCATATTCATGATGTGTGGCTATGAAAATATTTTTTTTAGGAAAATCAGAAGCCTTTAAGTGACTAGTAAAGAATGAGTTTAAATAGAGTGAAAAACTTACCATGACCATTGAAACTGTTAAATCTTTACATTTAACTTTCGTTCTAACGTCGTCGTACATATCGCATATCATTCTTACATACGTCTCAGGTAAATTTTGAAATCTTAGCGCCGTCCAAAAGATTTCTGAGAACTCATTCGACCGAATTTTTTTTTGAGATCCTTCGAAGCTTCGCGATGTTTCCCCATCATTCTTTGAATCACACCTTTCTTTTTTCCTCTCTCTGTCCCATTTTCCTAAAAACTTAACACGTACTCAGGCATTTTAAGTGTAATAATACCCACCCTGCCTCGCGCAGGGCCGCATTAGCTGCCATTGAGCTTTTGCCTTTGCCTTTGCCTTTTTACAGTGGAACAACTAAGTCAACTCCTCATTATCGCCCGAACTTTAGACGGCCAGACTGCACGCTTTCTTTTTGCCGCTACGCTGACTCAAAATCCTGTGAAATCCCCAATTTTCTCTGTGTATACACAACAGATTATTCCATAAGAGATTTAATTTTGATTTAACAAGATATGTCTTTTCTCAATAAGATTTAAATAGCCTCAAAGAAATAAGTTGCGTGGTATTTCATCGCATGATCTTGGGGGTCAGTTTTGATCATTATTTTGAAAAATGACTCGGCCAGGAAACATTATTCACAAAATAGAAAAGGTTTCACCACTTGTGTAGCATACTCGTATCTTGTTAGAAAGCAACGTTTTCCAAATGAATTTTTTCAAGTTCCGGCCGAACAAATTCTATAGAGGTCTGATAGCATAATTCATTCGTAAAAACAGCTACACTCTTTAAATTTTCGAAGAAAGATTAATGTAACAATCACGTGCGTGAAAAGAGAGGTCTGCCATCTGCCTTGAAGATGAAAATGCACCTCATCGCTTAAAATCAGTTTTCTGTCAAATTTCATCAAGTTTCATTCACTTTCAATAACCAATTAGCAATGTAACATCGCTGCTGATGGATGGGTATAGATAAGGAATAACATCATCGAAATCACTCTAGAAGCGATTAAACTCAATGGTACAATATAAATCGTGACTTCAAGTTAGATGAAACTAATCAGCCTTCAAATGACTGTAAAGACAACTACTGATTAAAATAAGAAATACAATAGAATACAACGATATTTGTAAACTATACAATTTAATTTTGAGCTATAAAATAAGGTTTTTAGCGTTATAGCTGAGTATGAACTACTGGGCCTACGGTTTTTTTTTTTTTTTTTTTTTTTTCATTTTTATTCATTCATTCATTTAAGCCCATTTTACAAATTTCATAACAACTATATATGCACTTAAATTTGTAAGAAGGTTTTATGAGTGGATTTCAATTAACAAACTTAAGTTTAACATAAAGGCAATTACATAAATTCAAGTACTGTACAAATATTAAGTGTTTTTCATCAGTGAATGAATAAATAAATACATTCTATAGTTAATAAAACTAGTGCCGAATGAATTGAGTCAGACAATAACAATATAGAAAATTTTAGATTAAAAAACAAAGAAAAAATATATTGTGTGGTGGAGAGAAGAAAAATTCATAATAATTAGATGTAAGTACTAGTAGATGCTACTAAATAATTAACTTCGATAGATTATCAATCTCATTGAGGTCAAAATTAAACAGCCACTTCTTGACCGCTTTATTAAAGGAAAAGAAATTACTAGAGCGCCTTATTTCAATGTGTAGTTTATTAAAGATACGAGGAGCTACAGAAGAGTAATAACTTAAGAAGAGATGAGTATTGTGTGAAGGAATGAAAGCAAGATTCATAGAAGAGCTGCGAAGACCATAGTTATTCGGATGATGATTTAATGAGTATCCGCTTCTTAAGAAAAAGATTTTTAATACTTTATAGAAATAAAGATGCTTTAGAGGCAATATAAAAGAATGTGTAAAGAGTGGGAAACTATGTTCATGGCGCCTTTTTTTACAGATAATTCTCAGCACATATTTTTGTAAAACAAGCAAAGGTTGCATTTTGTTTTTGTGTGTTCCGCCCCAGCAAGTTAAGCCATATTGTAATTTGGATTGAACAAGACCATAATAAAACGTTTGTAAAAGTTTTTTTGAGCAAAAAAGTCTCAAATGGTAAAGGGTTCTGGTTGTTTTCAGCAGGTATTTCCTTAAGGAAGTAGTGTGAGCATTCCAATTTAACCTGCTATCGAACTCGAGTCCTAGATACTTAAAGACCTGTACGTTACCAATGACAAAACAGCTAGGTAGGCAATCTATGGAAGTGTTATATGTACAAGATCTTTCGGAAAGCGATTCACAGCAATTGTCAGAGTTTATCAACATATTATTGCAGTACGCACTATGAAATGTAAAAACTGGAAGTTCTAAATGCAAAGAAGTGTTAAAATACATAATTTTTGTTTTGTCACTAATAACTAGCTTGTGCACACGGAACCAATGTCGTAACATTTCTAAATCATGGTTGATGTCAGCTATTAGATCTAACCAATAGTTGCTGGAATATGAACAATCTATATCATCAGCAAACCCTGTAAGTTTTCCTTTCATATTAAGAGTAAAAATTGAGTTAATGAAAACTAGAAAGAATATAGGTCCCGGAACAGATCCCTGAGGAACACCAACTGTAATATCGCAGCACTCACTAAACATAGTTCCTATTCGAACCATTTGTTTCCTGTTGGTGAGATAGGACTCAATCCATTTAAGAACAAATCCCCTAAATCCAGTTTTATTCAATATATTCAACAAGATTATATGATCAACAGTATCAAAAGCCTTCGTTATATCCACGAAAAGAGCTGCAGTAACCTTCTTGCTATTGATGCTTCCATAAATTGAACTGCTGAAGTTATGAAGTGCATCCTCAGTAGATTTTCCAGCTCGGAATCCATATTGTCTATCGTTAAAGAATGAGATACCATCAAGATAGGACAACATTCTTTTTTTTCATTAATTTTTCGAAAACTTTAGAAAAAACTGGGAGAAGAGAAATAGGCCGATAATTGTTGAGTACTTTTTTGTCACCTTTTTTGAATATAGGTATAACTTCAGCAATTTTAAGCATTTCAGGAAATATACCACATAAGATACTTTTGTTAAAGATATGAGCCAAAATATCTACAATATAAAATACGATGCTATTAATAAATGCATTAGAATAAGATCTATGAGTAATGGAGGTCGAGTTGTTCAGAGACATAATCGTTTTATAGACCTCAATTGATGAAATTGATTCATAAAAAAGCTATGAGGCTCTGATTTTTCCCTGTTAGAACACTCAAGCAAAGATCTACTATTATTATTACTAGGTGTTATACCTGCCTCAGTTATTGTTTTATTTGCAACGCTAGTAAAAAATAAGTTGAAGCTATTAGCTTCAACGGTAGTAAGAATCTATTAATGGGTGAGTAAGGTCCGAAATTAAAATCAATGATGAAAATGTACTGAATATATATCTGCAAAGCCAAAACCGTGTGAACTTGATGCCAAATAAAGGATGTTCCAAAATTTTTGGCGCTATGTGCGCTACACCAGACAACAATCCATTTTCATTGTTGAGCAATATTTGAAAAATAATGAAAGTTTGTCAATCCTCAACGATGAGGCTCATTTTTATCTTGATGGCTTCATCATGGTTAATCGTCAAAATAGTGTATCCACGAAAAGGTGGCGAGACCTCATATCCAGTAAGATAAAGATCCATTCGCAATGGATGAGTTTTCTAAGGATTACATCCTGAGGCCAGCATGTACATTTTTGCTCCACTTTTCACGGATCCTGACTAGAATAAGGGGACGATCGTGACCAGTCCAAGATAAAGAATCTGAAGACAGCTCATCCATAGTTTAGCTCTCAGGAAAGACTGTTCGACGCAAGAAAGGTACATTTGGAGTCGATAACGCCCAAGAGAACACCCCGACAGCTGCTTATGGAAATGGCTAAGGGAGAGCCTCAAAGGACTAGGACGCTTCAGAAGACTCGTCCTCAAACTCTAAGACCTCGAAAGCCAACCAGTCCACTGGAGAAGCTAAAAATTGTGGCAGTTCTGCCAACATATATCTACGATGGATTTTATTATATACGGTACGCAAGAGCGGCCTCTGCGTTATTAAGTCAACGATTTAATAAGAATCACCCAGACGTAGCCTTTATGTAGGAACCGTAAACATACAAGGACCGGACAAGGGGCTCCTCAAGTGAATTATTGTATAATTTTGTAAATGAAGCTAAACACCTCTTCAATGACCTTAAATCTAGTAATCTAGTAAAAAAATCGGAGAATAAATCCTTTTCCTAAGGCTTCTGAAAAAGAAAACAAAATGTACACTCGCTGTTGTACAGCGAAAATGGCACAACAAATTCTAATATGGTTTTTTCTCCTAAGAACCGCCACTACCCTACAGACTCTTTAGGTTATCTCTTTAATATTTTTTATTTAGTCATCGCCGAAAATAAGGCCCACAAATAACTAACTCTTCTTAATGGTGATTCTTTAAGAGTTGATTTTTCCAGTGGGGATTTCATGAGAGATCACGCATGCGTCGTATCACACTGATATGGCATTTTTGTCCAGTATTGTTTGATATTTCATCATGGAAAGACTTAGACTGACACAGGGTCTATAAATTATTCAGCTGTATTATGAAAATCAACGTTCTTCGAGGAATGTATTTCGTGCTATTAGAGCAATTTATGTTCGACATAATCGACCCACCGAGTGCGTAATTCGCTATACCATCAAACTGTTTGAAACCCAATTTTTAAATATATACTATACAATATATACAATTGTAAGCAACGACCGTGATTCGGAGCCGTTCTCAACAGCTTGGCTTACCATAAGCAACAACTTGGCGTACTTTACGTGAGGAATTTGGTTTAAAAAAACTGAAGCCGGTCGACCTTTCGAATCGTCACCGTTTCAGTGGTTGGGCTCTTGAAAAGCTTCAAGAAGATCCATTGTTTTCAACTAATATTTTGTTCTGCGATGAGGCACTTTCCCGGCTTAGTGGCTACGTTAATATGGAAAATAGCCGTATCTGCAGTGCGGAGCAACCCGAAGAGGTCCAAGAGCTGCCATTACATCCAGACAAAACAATGGTTTGGTGTGGTTTATGGACTGGTGGAATCATCAGTCCATATTTCTGTAAATCTGAGGCCGGCCGGAACGTAACTGTGAATGGCGACAGTTATCACGCCATAATAACGGAGTATGTGCTGACTAAAATATAAGCCGTGGTCTTGACGAACTTTGGTTCCAACAAGACGGCGCCTCTTACCACACAGCCTATGAAACCATGGCCTTATTGCGAGAATGATTAGTTGAACAGTCAATTTCACGAATTGGCCGCCTAGATCATGTTACATCACACCTCTAGACTTCTTCATTTGGTGCTACGTAAAGGCGAAAATTTACATAAGCCGGCTACGATTGAGGAAGTAGAGGCCAACTTTACTCTAGTCATTCGTCAAACACCACTCCTAATATTCGAACGCGTCATCGGAATTTGGAACTTCAGAATGGACGAAGTTAATCACAGTTACGGCTAACATTTGAGAGAAATAATCTTCAAAAACCAATAAAAAATTGTTGTTTTACATGATAATAAAGATTACTCGATAAAATTGAATTGTTTGATTGTTTTTTATTTTTTAAAAAAGGGTACCTAAAAAAATTTCCCTTTAGTACTTGCATTGACCTTGGGGCGCCTATTCCCAGCTCAGCAGCAGCTCTTGATATTTTTCTTTTATTTGGGAAAAGACGGTATAAAGTTTGAAGGGGTGGAGTGCTATTGGCGAATTGGTGGAAATAGGGATAGAACAAGGCAATGGTTGAATTTAATTTAACATACACTGCTGCGGAATTTAATGAGCTTAACATACACTGCTGTTCCTGTTGGAATAGCAGGGGTGTGAGTCCGGGAATGAATATGAAAAACAAGAGAGTACTGTCGCCAACAAAGGAATATATTGGATAGAAGTAGCAGATAAAAGATCATTAATGAAACTTAAAAAGAGTATCGGAGACAAAACGGAGCCCTGGAGCACACCAGCATTTACTAATGTGAAAGAAGAAGCGCGCATTTTCGACAAAAGAGCTTAATGCCAAACTCTGCAATTTGGAGGGAGCGAAAATATCATGTGAATGACTGTTATTTCTGTTTAACGAAATTGTAGAGATATTCTTATAAAACAAGAGGTAAAATTGTATATCCTAATGTGGAATCTGTAACTAAACTTCTTCTTCTTACTGACAACCCACCACCGCAACCTCCAATGAAGGAAAAAGATGCAGAGGACAAGGTAAGCGATATCGAATCAAAATTCTGAACAGAAACCATCGCAAAATAGACCACGTCAAAGTGAACTAAATAATTTACTTAGACACCTGAATGTTTGTAAAGCTCAAGTCTAACTCTTAGTTGCCAGACGTCAACAATTGAACTTACTTCATCCAGGTAGACTAGTGTCAGTATATCGGCAACGCGATGCTGAATTTATAGATTTGTTTAACAAGGAAGCGGTCTTACATATTATTATGGTGACGCACACACGCTTATGAATAAATTAAGCTATGACTATTCACCAGATTATTGGAGACTATTCATTGATTCTTCAAAACTAAGTTTAAAAGCAGCTTTCCTGTACCTTTAGCGCATGGCATCCATATAAAAGAAACCGCTCAAGAAAATTTAGTGCAACCGTCATTCTTGAAAAATATCTGTAGGCCTGAAAGTTGTTGGAATATTGCTTGGGTTTCAAGGAGTCTACACGAAATAATGTTTGTTCGGCTTAAGAACGAATCACGATATTTTAGAGTACGTTCGAAAGTGGGCTTGAGGGAATACTGATAAGCATTCATAGCGAGACGGGTGTTACGGTTAAAAGTTTAGAGGGGCGGAATGCTACTGGCGATTTCTATGGAGCACTGGTGGTGGAAATAGTGATAAAACAGAGTGAGACACAAGGTATTACGTCGTCGGTGTTCGAGGGTGCAGCCTGCCACCAAATAGCAGGGGTGTGAGTCCGGGAACAAATATGAAAAGCAGAGAGTACTGTCGTCAGTAAAGGAATATATTGGATTAGAGGTAGCAGACAAGAGATCGTTGATGAAAATTAAAAAGAGTGTCGAGGACAGAACGGAGCCCTGCATTTATTTTGTGAATATCAGACTTGAAACCATCCAAGACAACTTGAATTTAACGTTCCGAAAGGTAATTTCTAATCCATTGAAGAAGAGAATCATCGATTCCAAAAGCACGCATTTTCAACAAAAGAGCCAAACTCTGTCAAATGCATTAGAAATATCAAGTGCAACTATCTCGCTTTCGCCAGATTGATGTGCGCTTCGGTTCCACTTTTCGGTGAGACATGCCATCAAACTACCAGTGGACCTGTTGCTACGAAAACCATATTGCCGGTGATTGAGAAATTTTCGTGTTTCGAGATATTTCATGAGTTGACGATTTATCAGCGTTTCCATGACCTTGGGAAGAAGGGACGTAGGTTAGGTTAGGTTAGGTAAGAGTGGCTGTTGGAAATACCAACCCACTTAGGCCTATTGGCCCATTGTGATGCCACGTGGATCTATGATCTTCTTACTACTGGAACCAGTTTGAGCTTTTAATAAAGCGTAGGAGACTGTTAACGTCTATTTTTTCTAGATCGTTTAGGTCGTTGTAGAAGAAAGCTCCTAGGTGAAGCTTCCTTCTCTGAGAGAGAGCTGGGCATGTGCAGAGTAGGTGGGGGATTGTCTCCTCCTCTTCCTCGTCCATGCAGCTTCTACAAAAATCGTTAGTAAAAGCGCCAAGCCTTCTTGCGTGCTTGCCTATGAGGCAGTGTCCGGTAATGACACCTATTATGGCGCTGAGATGTTTCCTTTCTAAGAGGATCAGACACTTAGATCGACTCAGATCCAGCTTTGGCCAGATCTGTTTTGTCGCTAGACATGTTTGTCCAGCAGTCCACCTAAGGTCCGTTCTTTTATTGGCATCTAGCTTTAGTGTTAGTTTGCACGTAGCGATTGGTATACCTATACTACCTTTGTCTGGTAGGATAGGTAGAGTGGTTCCAATTTTGGCGAGTTCATCGGCTCTGCAGTTCCCTGGAATGTCTCTGTGGCCCGGCACCCAACAGAGGTGAATGTTGAACTGCTCTGCCATCTCCATGAGAGATGATCGGCATTCAAGGGCAGTTTTAGAACACAATGAGACCGAGTCCAGGGACTTGATGGCGGCCTGACTATCCGAAAATATGCGGATATCCTTTGCAGATATCACGTTTTTCTTCAGCCAGGACAGAGCTTCTTTAATCGCCAAAATTTCCGCCTGGAACACGCTACAGTGATTTGGAAGGCGGAAAGAGAGGCTTAGATTAAGCTTATCTGAGAAAACACCGCCACCAACTCCGCTGTCGGTTTTAGATCCATCTGTGTAGAGATGGATTGACTTGTCCTCCATGAAAGCATCCTCCTCCCAGAATGATCTAGAGGGGAAGCTTACATGGAAGTTTTTGTCAAACCAAAGTTCAGGTATGGTGTAATCGGTTTTCTCTGTGAGGATTCCTAATGTATTAAGAATGTTGGCGTGGCCAAATGAATTATTTGTCCACTGTTTAGTCGCTTTAAGGCGAATAGCTGCAGTCGCAGCTACTTGCTTGCTAAAAATGTCGAGGGGTGTCAAGTGAAGCAGAATATCTAATGCCGCAGAGGGGGTAGACCGCAAGGCTCCGCTTGTGCATAGACATGCTGTTCTTTGGACTCTGCTTAATTTAATGCAGTTGACTGCATTTTCCAAGGCCGTCCACCAGACAACCACCCCGTAAGTGAGTATCGGTCTTATGACCGAGATGTATAGCCAGTGGGTTATGCGAGGTTAAAGGCCCCATTTGTTCCCAATGGCTTTCTTGCAGGAGAATAAAGCTATTGTAGCTTTATTGACTCTTTCTTGAATGTTAGGTTTCCAGTTTAGTTTCCTGTCAAAAATCAGACCCAGATATTTTGCTGTATCGGAGAAAGCTAAACTGGTACCGTTTATTGAAGGAGGGTCTATGATTGGAATTTTATATTTCCTAGAAAAGAGGACAAGATCAGTTTTATGGGGGTTTATTCCCAATCCACAGCGATCTGGCCAGCGGGTTAATCTGTTAAGATTTACTTGGAGGAGTTCTTTAATGGTATTTAAATGTTTTCCTGAGACGGCTATGGCAACGTCATCCGCATAGGCAATCACTCTGCTACCACCCGCTTCCAGGTATATCAGTAGTTCGTTAACCACTAAGTTCCAAAGAAGGGGGGAGAGGACACCGCCTTGCGGCGTACCCCTACTGACATATCTTTTAGCAGAAGTCTCACCCAGTTTGGAGTTGATTATCCTGCTTGTTAGCATTAGATTAATCAGCTCCCCAAGTGAGCCGTCTACCTGCAGAGTTGACAACGCAGTCGTGATTGCGGATGTGTTGACGTTGTTAAAGGCGCCCTCTATGTCCAGGAAAGTAACCATTGTGTACTCCTTATATTGTAGGGATCGTTCGATGTGGCTAGTCAGAGAGTGCAAAGCCGTTTCCACCGACTTTCCTTTACAGTAGGCATGTTGAGCCGTAGACAGAAGTCTTGGATCAACTTTAGCTCGAATATGGATATCAATCAGTCGTTCTAAAGTTTTCAGAAGGAATGACGATAGACTTATAGGTCTGAGGTCCTTTGGGACCACATGAGAACATTTTCCAGCTTTGGGAATGAACACCACATTGACTTCTCTCCATAACAGTGGAATGTGGATAAGTTCTACACAGCTCCTCATAATATTTTCCAACACTGGTAGAATAATATCTGAGGATCTCTGTAGCTCGGCAGGTATAATACCGTCCGGACCAGCAGACTTGTATGGTTTGAAACTATGTAGCGCCCAGAGCAGTTTGTCTCTCGTAATCAGACTATGAATTTTGGTCACGGTTGCAGTAGGCTTGTTTGGGCTGCTACTGGCCGCGAGTTGGGAGCTACCTGGAAAGTGGGTGTCCAGAAGCAGGTTGAGTGATTCATCACTTGAGGTTGTCCAAGAGCCATCGGTTTTTTTCAAACAGCTGGGCATCATAGGATTTGTGGAGAGGATTTTTCTTAGCCGCGAAGCCTCAGAGGTTTCTGTAATTTTGTCACAGAATGACCTCCAGGATTGTCGCTTTGCCTTCCTCAGTTCTTTTTTGTATAATTTGAGGGATTCTTTATATGAGTCCCAGTCGGTCACTTTTCGTGTGCTTTTTGTTGCGTTGAAAAGTTTTCTGCATGTGTTTCTGAGCAGTCCTAGTGCCGATGTCCACCAGTGTGGCTTTTTCTTGCCTCTTGGTTGAATAAGAGGGCAGGAAGCGGCCATAGCCTTATTGAGAGTCAGAGTAAATTCCCTGACTTTCATGTCGAGCTCATTGGTGTCACGCGGGGGACTTGATAGTTTGGAGGATATCGTTTCCGATAGGATTCCTCTATATTTTGTCCAATCAGTTTTCCGGTAGTTCCGGAAAGTTGGTTGGAGAGGGGGAGCATCACTCAGACTGAATTGGATGTACCTATGGTCCGAAAAGGAGTGTTCAGACGATACCATCCAGTTTGTTAGCCTTTGGGTGATGCTGTCGGAGACAAGAGTAATGTCTAAAACTTCTTGTCGGTTTTTTGTTATGAAAGTGGGCTCATTGCCAATATTGCAAATTAAGAGGTTAGTACTTAAAATATAGTCTAAAAGTGACTCACCTCTATCATTGATGTCGGTACTGCCCCATACCGTATGATGTGCGTTGGCGTCGCATCCGATTATGAGGCCAGTTTTTTGCCTTCCCGCTTCCAGTACCACCCTTTCTAGGTTATCACCAGGGAGAGGGCCCACTTGGTCGTGGCCAAGGTAAGCCGATGCCAGCCAGTATGAAGTTTTGGCAGTTTCTAATCTGGCAACGGTTAGGTCAGGGTCACTGAGGTTGGGAAGTAGAAATACATTAAGGCTACGTTTCACTAATATACAAGTTCTAATCTTACCTTTGTCTCTTGTATAGAGCGGAACGTATGAGGGTGTCGTAAGTCCACGAACCACGCCTTCTGCAATCCATGGTTCCTGGATTAGAATAATGTCTTCTGCGCTTTTGGAAAGACGCAGAATGAGTGTGGCCGAAGCCTTTTTTGAGTGGTGGAGATTAATCTGGAGAAACCGTATCATTGCTACAGTCTTCCAGAGTCGCCTCCACCACGGTGTTGTTGAGGTCCTCCGATTCTGAAGATGTGCCCAAGAGCTCATCTTCAATCTCTGATCGTGTAGAACCTCTATTTGCTTCGCCATCGGTTTCCATTTCCGACAATGTGTCAGAAGAGGAGACCGACAGCTTTGTAGTCACCTCGGACAGATTGGAGTCGTCGCTATCCAATTCTGGAAAGGATATCGACGCTCCAAGATCCACGGTTGTGATGTCAGGTGTTAAAGGAGGAGGAGGTTGCTTATCAGCATCCAACTCATCCTTTTTGTACACCCTTAAGTGAATGGACTCGAATCCAAACCGAATCATGCCTTTCGTCTGCGCCAGAGGATTAAGGGATTCCTTATTGATCACAATTAACGCGCATCTATAAGAACCCCTTAGTTCCTCCAGTTTCGCGACTTTCCAGTCATGAGTCGGAAGAGTCGGGTTGCTGAGCCGGATGATTTCCAGGATATTTTCTGGAGAGGAGGGTTCGGCTGGAATCCAGGTACGAGTTCGAGGTCTACTAGGAATGTCTTCCTTAGATACGACCTCGAGTTTTGCACCTGGCCAAACCTCTCCTAAACCATCGATGGCCTTGGTGAAGATATCGAGAGATCTCTGGTCGGAGCAAGCGATGAGCTTGACATGGCCTTGGTGCCAGCCAGCGTCGCTTGTGATAGGAGGTGGTCCTGGGTTCTCCCGCATGATGGCCAAGAAGTTGCTGGAGAGCTTCAACTTGATTGAAGGGACGTAAGTGCAGTGGGTCTGTAGGAGGAGAGAGAAGATGATTCGCCTTTTTCAGGGACGGGCTGGACAAATGCTGTTTTCCATCTGCTCGGGAAGAGTCCTAAAGAGTAGGATTGAAAAAGCTTACGCAGTGGTTTTGCCATCGTGGAAGAACACCTCTTCAGAAGAAGGGGAGATATAATCGTACCATCTGGACCAGCGGATTTATGTATGTTGAGATCTTTAAGTACTCTTGCTACTACACGAGTGCGAAAGTGGATTCGTCCCATTGAAGATTCGACGCACCCAAATGTAGGCGGAGACAAAGCACAATCTGGGAGTGTTGAGCTGGCCGAAAAGTGTGCAGCAAGCAGATTGGCCTTATCCAAAGAGCTGACAGCTGGAATGTCATTGTAAATGAGCGTTGGGATGGAGGATGAGGCGGAATTTCTAATGTTTTTGACGAACGGCCAAAAATTGTTATTGCCTTTGGGACATTGCAGTATTTTTTGCCTCAGTTTTTGGTCGTATTGGAATTTCACACGCTTAAGAAGGGCGTTGCAGTCATTTCTGGCTCGTTTGAACTTTTTTCGGTTTTCCTCTGTCGGGTTGGTCTGGTAGGACCGAAAAAACATTTCTCTAACCCTGACGGCCTCTTTACAGCTCGAGTCGTACCATGCCTTTTCTTTTGGTTTGATACCCTTCATCCGATGAGGAATAAAGGATCTCATTCCAAAGAGAATGGTGTCTGTAATCATATCAGTAGCGGCATCTACGTCGTTATCGAGGAAGCATAACGACCAGTTAAAATTCCTAAAGAAGCTGTTAAGACCGCTTTCTCGTATTGACATATGGTTCTTTTAGGAATTTTTTCTCTAACTGTGTGGTCGGTGTACGAGAAATTAGCTGATATGACACAATGGTCCGACGAGCCTAGAGGGGAGAGCACATCAATGGTGTACTTATCAGGGTGAGAAGTTAAAAACAAGTCCATGGTGTTGGCGGTATGACTATCAACGTCTGGTATTCGCGTGGGCTCATTTACAAGCTGTGTTAGGTTGTTTTCCGCAGCGAAGATCTCAACACACCGCCCTTCGGGTGTTGTCTGTCCAGAATGTCGAAGCCACCCAGAATTGTGTTTATGGAAATCGCCCGTAATAACGACTTCAGTATGAGGATACAGGGATACAATTCTTTGAATGGAGTCAGACAGCGCATCAAACTCGTTAAAAGTCGAATTGCTGTCCAGTTTGGGGCTTCTGTAAATAAAGCAGTAGTGGATAATTTGCTTACGGAGATGAAATTTTTACCACAGGAAATTGAATTCCGGATTGGAACAAGGACTACATTGTGGCGGAGTTTGGTAAGCTACTTCACTACGCGCGGAAATGGCGAGACCGCGGTAAGAGAAAAATAATGGCAATAGTCTGTAGTCAGGTAGCTAACTAGATCAGACTGATCTGAGAGGTATGGGCGGGGATCTACCTGTGTTTCACTAAGTGCCAAAACAGCAGGTCTGTATTTATAAACGTGGACGTACGCAGAAAAGTGATTAATTTTTAGCCCGCATATATTTGCAATGTCCACTCTAAATTCCCGAGTCATTATCAAGAAAGACAAACACAAACACAGACGGTACTAAGCACAGCTGTTAAGTAAGAATTCAGAGTCTGTTTACCTAATCAAATTTTTGTAGGTGTTATGCCCTTACAACAATAGGAAACAGCACGCTAACAAAATTCATATTCACATACACTCAGCCACTGCAAACGCTGTATGACAATGTAATACAGCAACGGCAGTGTCCATGTGCAAGCAATACTTTGACCAGGGGCAGGAAGGTTAGGATGACCGCACTGTGGATTTCACTGCACTCGCGCACTGATGTTTTTATTATTTTTTTTTTGGTTTTGATTTTTTGGTGGATTCCATTGCCTCGAGTGCAATGTTCGAGGTGCATGTTTGATTAGCGGGATTTTGTATTGACTTTGTATGCCATCTGGAAAGTCTTCTTACTAAAGCCTTTCCAGATTCTTATAGCACTCTAGGGTGGTTCTAATTTTATCATATTGGGTTGGCTTTATTCAATTATATACTTAGCATTTTGTTAGCGTATCTTCTGCCATCTTTCTGACAACTTCATGATTCCGTGATCATGGAACTTCTGGCTCTAATAAGTATACAAGTGGATAAAAAGCGATTTTATGTCACTACAATTGAGGAAAGTTTTAACATTCGAAGAGTTTTGCAAGCTTTGGATCTATTGAAAATCTGATCATCTTGTATGTGACATCACTTCCCAACCAAAGTTTAATAATTTTTCACGAATTTCTAAATATGTAGAACACGATTCCTTTATGGTTCGCCAAATCTGGCCATTTTTCTTGGATTGATTCCTCCGATTTGATTAGTTGTTGACAGTAAAGTTCAGCTGGTTCCTTAAAAGCATCCAAAAATACATGGCATCTTTATAATCCCACTACATTGGCTTTCGATGTGGTTAGTGCTGGATCATCACGCTTTTACCATAATCGTTTTCAATTGATGTTGTTGTAGACGATCCACTTTAGATGATCCATAGTAGTGATTAGTTTCAAAAAGGAATCAATTCCATTGCGGTCAAGATGCATGTCGAAGTGAAGTGATGCATTCATGTGGAACGGAAATATCGCACAAATAGTTACATATGTGGGTTGATATATGACTATCTGATTGAATTACGACTTTGATTTGGTCATCATCAACTTCGGTTGGTCTACCAACTTTAAGTGGAAGATCTCCAGAACGGAGTTTCTTCAAACCAATTTTGACACTACTTTCTGTTAAGCAGTCAACTCCACAAATTTAAACATATCTCGTTTTGAATTTCAGCAGCTATCCTTTAAATATAAAAGCGAGACACGTCCAAAATGTTCGTTTTTGTACCATATGATAAATCGTACACTGTGTTAGAATCGCGATTTTGTTTGGAATGAAACAACCACTTAATTTGGGCGTTGCGAATCGAGTGCTCAAACTCTAATTATCATCTTCCACGCTACCTATCCTCTTGCCTAGATCGTCACTAGTTCCAGGTGAACCACGTATGCTATTTTCGTACCCTGACACAGTTTTATTGTTCAACAGAAAATATGCAGCCTATGTAGCACTTGACATAGTTGCCCTACAATGGGTCAGTACTGCTTATGTTTGCAATATGATCCCACATCGTATTGTTTTGCTGCTTTGGTTGATATAGTTCGATTGCGTTTCCTATGACTGGGACAAATAGTTGGTTGCACGTGTGGAACATTTGGTCATAATCGAACTATGTCAAGTGTCTTACAGGCAGTTCGTGGGAATTGTGTGGTCTCTAAGTTTTGGGCACAACAACTGTATGGTGTAAACAAAATTAAGCTCGATTGGTTTCTAAAGTAAGCCTAAGTGACAGCTATCAAATGTCAAAATAAAAATCATAGTATTGACAAAAGCATAACGCAATCTACTTATAAAAACTGTAATAACTTTCTTGCCAACCCAATATTAATTAAACTATTGTGATAACCACTTAAATGTGAGCAGCGACATCTAGCAGAAAATGTCTAAAAGATTTCGATACTGGATTAGCAAAGTCTCGACTGGAGAGTGGAATCGAATTTTCTAGCAAATTGGAAATTGTATGGGACGCTGGGTGGCGAGGATTGTTCTCGAAGTATGTCATTCGAGTATAAATACCAGCATCCCAAAGGTATGCAAATCAGTTCCAAAGTTGAATTTGAAGTGTTAATTAGAAGAAGTGATTAAGTGGTTTAAGTAAAAGATAAGAAAAGTATAAGTGGTTGAGGAATTGAATTGTACTGAGAGAAAGAATTAAATAGTGAATTGTAACTGTACTGAATAAAGGGATTTGTATTGAAAGTAATAAGTTCTATTATTTGTACCCACACAAACATTCTACATTGGTGTCAGAAGTGGGATAGGACTTATTGTGTGTAAAAAAAAAAGAAGTGTTTTCTGACTATTTGAAAAAGCTAGAATGGGTCGAAAACTATTGCAGTTGACCCTCGTCCAACTCAAATCCGAGTTGAACAAGAGAAGCCTCAGCGCCAGTGGAGGAAAAAGTGACCTGGTACTCCGACTTCAGGAGGCTTTGAATAACGAGGGACATGATCCTGATGCATATTCCTTTGATGTTGACGAGGATGAACAGACAAGTATCGGCAATGACATGGCTGCAATGATGCAACTCCTCTTCTTAAAAACGGACGAACAAAACAAAAAAATGGACGAACAGAACAGAACAGTCTTGACCAACAAAAGAAAAATCTGGAAGAACAAAAGAATAGCCTCGAACAAAAGCTGGATGAACAAAAGAAAAATCTAGATGAGCAGAAGAGCAGCATTGAACAAAAATTCAACGAACAAACCAACAATCTGCACGGTCTTCAACAGAAAATG
This sequence comes from Volucella bombylans, assembly GCA_949129095.1. NCBI lineage: Eukaryota > Metazoa > Arthropoda > Insecta > Diptera > Syrphidae > Volucella > Volucella bombylans. The sequence goes on along the minus strand of OX422143.1, from coordinate 14,798,329 downwards.
GATGAACAAAAGAATAATCTGGAAGAACAAAAGAACATTCTCCAGCAAAAATTCGAAGAAATCGATGACAAATTTGAAAGAATAGAGAAGAACGTTGATGACAAATTTGATAGAATAGAGAAGAATGTTGGCGAAAAATTCGAGGAAATGGACAGCAAAGTTCAGCAACTGGCAAAAGAGCTCGACACAGTGCGAAAACAGAAACTGCGAGAATGTTCTTTAAGCGGTCCAAGGAGAAAAGATTTGAAGCCTCCCTCATTCGATGGCCAGACCTCATGGTCTACTTATAAGAAGCAGTTTGAAATGGCTGCCTGTGCAAACGACTGGGACAATGAGGAAAAGTGCTTTGCCCTAACAATGGCCTTGCACGGTCCTGCAGCAGAATTGTTGCAAACAGTAGACATCGAAAAGCATAAAGATTATGTGACTTTAGTACAGGCTATCGAGAAACGGTTTGGGGATAGCCACATGCAGGAGGTCTACAAGGTCCAATTGCAAAGCCGAACGCAGCAAAGAGGAGAAACACTGCAGCAGCTCCAAGCAGACGTGAGTAGACTTGCACATCTGTCATACCCCACCGCAGGCCAGGAAATTATCGACGAAATGGCAAAAGATGCATTTATCAGGGGAATTGCAGATTCGAAGCTACAGTCAGCAGTAAGGATGGCCGGGAAAAGAACCCTTGCTGAAGCACTTGCCTTCGCTCTGGCGATGGAAGCAGCCAATCAGGCTTCCAGGGGAACACATTTCGTCAGGGAAGTAGCATCTGTCGAATGTTCCTGCACAAGAATTAGTGCCGAGGAACGAGATACTCGACGGGATAGACGAATAATGCGCTGCTGGAATTGCAATAAAATAGGACACCTTCAAAGGCAGTGTAAAGAACCGGTGAGACGAAAAGACTGCCCTCACTGTGGTGACAAGCAAATAGAGGAAGAAACCCGCAGAAACAGCTATCAAGAAGCCGGTCAACCTTCCCGAAGTCATCAGTCGGGAAATGCTTAAGCACCAACTTCGCGGAGCAGAAGTTGGTAGCAGGAGTCGACGGCCCCAGGACCATCACCCAAGTCTCGCTGGCAAAACGATGCAACGAAAGCCTTCTAGTAGAAGTAGTCAGTGGAAAAGAAAAATGGATGGCAACAATAGACACCGGTGCCACGGCCTCAATCATCAGGAGGAATCTTGTGCAGAAGTCTTGGCTGCATAACACCAGCAGTTGCAGCTTGCGAACAGCTACAGGAGCAACGATTAAGGTATATGGTGAAGTCCGCATAAAAATCCAACTGGCCGGAATAACATTCACTCACGCGTTTCTGGTAGCTGACATATGTGACGAGTGCATCATTGGTACAGACTTCATGAGAGAACATGGACTTGTAGTCGACTTGGGGGCACAAACCCTGAAATACGGAAACATGGAGATACCAATGATATACGGAAACGCCAATACCACAGTCTCAAACGTCGTTATCTGCAGCAATCAGAGTCTAGAGCCTTCGTCAGAAGCAATTTTGTGGGCAGAAGTGGAAGGTGGTCCTGGTAGCCACCGATTCTATTTGATGGAGCCAGAAAAGAAAAGAGACTTCATGGTGGGAAAGACCTTAGTGGAGCCAAAGAACAACATGGTCCCTGTAAGGATTCTAAATCCAAAGACATTCAGTGTAAAGGTGAAAAAGGGGGAGATAGTGGGAAAATGTGTACCTGTTGAGGCTATATCGACTACAACGGAAAAAAAGGGTGCAAAACCGGTCACAACAGTTCAGAGCATAAAAATCAAGAACAAAATTCTCAGCCTCTGTAATCTGGACGAAGATCAGCGAATCCTGGCAGAAAAACTAATCGGTGAGTACGCTGATATATTTGCTACACAAGACGGAGAATATGGACGTACGCATATTGTTCAACACCACATTGACACCGGAGACGCTCGACCAATCCGTCAACCTGCAAGGCGTCTTCCATTGGCAAAGCAAACAGAAGTTGCCGAAATGATGTCGAAGATGAAAACTGAGGGAGTGATTGAAGAATCGCAAAGTCCGTGGGCATCTCCAGTGGTCCTCGTGAAGAAGAAAGATGGCAGCACGAGATTTTGTGTAGACTACCGACGTCTCAATGATGTCACTAAAAAGGACAGCTACCCACTTCCGAGAATCGATGACACTTTGGATATGCTTTCTGGAGCGAAATGTTTTTCAACACTTGACTTGAAGAGCGGTTACTGGCAGGTAGAGATAAATCGTGCGGATCGTGAGAAAACTGCCTTCACTACAGGAAGCGGTCTTTGGCAGTTTGCAGTGATGCCGTTTGGACTGTGCAACGCTCCGGCCACCTTCGAGCGATTAATGGAACGAACATTGCAAGGACTCACCTGGAAAACCTGCCTAGTATATTTGGACGACGTTATCGTCATAGGTAAGACGTACGAGGAGCACCGCGAAAATCTAAAAGAAGTGTTTGAGAGGCTACGAAGTGCTCATTTAAAGCTCAACCCAGAAAAGTGTGCCTTGTTTCGTCCGGAAGTAAAATATCTGGGTCACATTATATCAGCGGAAGGAGTAAGAACGGATCCTGACAAAATCGAAGCCGTGAAAAGTTGGCCTTCTCCAAAAGATAAACACCAACTGAGAAGCTTCTTGGGCCTCGCCACGTATTACAGAAGGTTCGTAAAGGATTTTGCTGGCATTGCAAAGAGCCTGCATCAACTTACGGAGAAAGGCCGACAGTTCAGGTGGTCTGGAGAATGCGAAAAAGCATTTCAAGAACTGAAGCGACAGCTGTGCAATGCCCCCATCTTGGGTTACCCCACGCCCGGAAAAATGTTCATCGTGGACGCAGACGCTAGCAATGTTGGGGTCGGAGCTGTGATCTCTCAAGTTCATGACGGTCAAGAGAAAGTGGTCGCATATTACAGCAAAGTACTCTCCAGACCTGAACGGAACTACTGTGTAACCCGGCGCGAGCTTCTGGCTTTAATTCTGGCTACGAACCATTTCCATAAGTACCTCTACGGACAAAAGTTCATTCTCCGGACAGACCACGCAGCTCTGAAATGGCTACTCCAATTTAAGAACCCTGAAGGCCAAGTTGCAAGATGGATCGAGCAGTTGCAGGGCTACGACTTTGAAGTGCAACACCGCAAGGGAACACTCAAATGCTGATGCTCTCTCTCGTCGACCGTGCGGAGTAAAATGCGAACACTGCAATCGTAAAGAAGCAAAAGAACAGGCAACTATCCAAATGATCAGGACTGAGCCAATAGAGGGTTGGAGTATAGACGAAATCCGTTCCTCCCAACAGGCAGACAATGACATCGAACCAATATTGGCCTGGAAGGAACACGAGGAAAGACCAAGCTGGCAGCAGATATCAGATCGGAGCCAAACTCTGAAGGCATACTGGGCACAGTGGGACTCGCTTTTTGTGCAAGATGGATTGCTGAAGAGAAAATGGGAAAGTGCAGATGGGACAACATCTCGTATGCAGCTAATTGTGCCACGGTCCAGAGTCAACCAAGTGCTCCATGAAATACATGACGGAATCTCAGGAGGCCATTTGGGAATAAACAAGGCGTTGGAAAAGGTAAGGGAACGTTTCTATTGGCTAAGCGCTAAACAAGATGTCGAGAATTGGTGCAAAAAGTGCATAAGATGTGCAGCTACCAAGGGTCCAAAAGTAAAGCCACATGGACAAATGCAACAATACAATGTCGGAGCACCTTTCGAACGAATAGCCATCGACATTGCTGGGCCGTTTCCCGAAACCTTTAATGGAAACCGATATACTCTCGTAGTCATGGATTACTTCAGTAAGTGGCCGGAAGTGTTTGCCATCCCAAATCAAGAGGCTAAGACCGTAGCCGAACAGATAGTCAACAACTGGGTGAGCAGATTTGGGGTCCCAATGGAGCTGCACTCTGATCAAGGGCGAAACTTTGAATCAAAAGTCTTCCAGGAAATATGCCAATGTTTTGGAATAAGAAAGACAAGGACAACGCCACTACACCCTCAATCTGATGGAATGGTCGAGCGATTCAATCGGACCTTGAATGAGCACCTATCTAAGCTTGTCAGCAACTGCCACCGGGATTGGGATCGACACATACCCCTCTTCTTAATGGCCTACCGAAACGCGGTCCATAGCTCAACAGGGCACACACCATCCGAGATCTTATTTGGTCAAACAATTCGGTTGCCAAGTGAAGCAAAATTCGGATCCCCACCGACGGAGCCCAAAGAGGTGAACGAGTACGTGAATGACTTACGCAGCAGGATTCGTAAATTGCATGAAGACACCAGAGAAAAGATGAAGCTAGCAAGCAGCCGCATGAAAACTTCCGGTTTCAACGAAGGAGATCTGGTTTGGCTGTATAATCCTCAGCGTAAGAAAGGCAAATCACCAAAATTGAAACAGGACTGGGAAGGTCCATACAAGGTGATAACCCGCATTAATGATGTTGTCTACCGGATCCAGCGTGGGGATCGAGGAAAATTGAAAGTGGTCCATTTGGATATAATGTGCCATTTCAACGGGATGCTGAATGACGAAGTTGTTCGGGACGAACAACTGTAGGGAGGGAGCAATGTGATAACCACTTAAATGTGAGCAGCGACATCTAGCAGAAAATGTCGAAACTCGAAGACTAGAAGATTTCGATACTGGATTAGCAAAGTCTCGACTGGAGAGTGGAATCGAATTTTCTAGCAAATTGGAAATTGTATGGGACGCTGGGTGGCGAGGAGTGTTCTCGAAGTATGTCATTCGAGTATAAATACCAAAGGTATGCAAATCAGTTCCAAAGTTGAATTTGAAGTGTTAATTAGAAGAAGTGATTAAGTGGTTTATGTAAAAGATAAGAAAAGTATAAGTGGTTGAGGAATTGAATTGTACTGAGAGAAAGAATTAAATAGTGAATTGTAACTGTACTGAATAAAGGGATTTGTATTGAAAGTAATAAGTTCTATTATTTGTACCCACACAAACATTCTACACTATTATTAATTTGAAGTAAATTGTAAAATTCGCAAATATTATGTTCAGACAATATAGTTAGCATAGAATTTATTAAAAACAAAATTTGATTTAAAAAAAAACAAACATGATAAAGTGCAAATAATTGTAATTGTAAGTGTATGTACATACATTGTTCATTGAAAGTGTACTCACGTTGTGAATTCGATCGCCTGATGATATTTTCCAAAAAGGTGTTTTGAGGAGCAACCAAACCTCTTCGTCCACCCGGCATTTTTGTTGCAAAACTTCTCAAACAAATTAACGCGCACTATTTACACACATAAAAACTGGGAGTTGGTCACTCTGCTAGTGCTGTTACCCCTATTATGGATCATATACAATACGACCACTCGTACGAGTATGTATCTATCTGTTTGAGCATTCGATTTTTTTAAGATCCTGCATTTTTATTTTATTTTCCGTTGACACGAGTTTAAAATTAAAGTACACACCCGTAGCAGACCTTAATCGAAGGATTCATTACTGGGAAGGCGATATTTTAAAGCAGCAATCGCACTAGCACCGTAGTAGCATTGTAATTATTTTATGCGTAGTATCCCTTTTATCCTTTCATCCTTTTATCATATCATGTCAAGGTAGACACGGTTCATTTTAGATTAATTCGGTGTGAAAATGAAGGGCACATTTCCGTTTTTAAGGTGGACGATGGGGTGCTTGCGGCGGTTTCGGTGGCGAACAAGACTAATGGAAACTTCATATGGTGTTGGCATTTTATAGTCTCGTTTGTTTCGGGCTGCAAAAAAACAGAAGAGGATACAAATTAAATATTTACGAGAATGTCATTTTAAAGTAAAGTTTTGTGATTTGGTGACGTGAATGTGTCGATTGTACGAGTAGCATGGATAAACGTCAAATTTAAGGTATTATCGGCGACATATGTGTCTTACGAGTACATGTTCTTATATCTGTATCCCCTTTGTAGGATATTGTTATATGTATGCAGTTCGTGTGCTCTGTAACGTAATGAGAAAAGTGATGAAGAAAGAGCGTTTTTTCCTCTCAGAGTGATTTCAGGTCAGAAAGTAAGTAAAAGTGAACATAAACTGTAGCAAGTTAGATCCGCCAAAGTCGGGATACATTTTACTGGGATGTGAAAGACGCTAAATAACAATGTGAATTTAGAGAAAATATTTTAAGTATTTTGGAGATACTCAGACCACAGATAATAAATCTATACAGATGTCTCATTCATATGGGAAGTTTTGTCCTATGAAAATGAAATCGAACTAAAAAAAAAGCTTTTTTAAAAAGCTGCAAAGAGCAGAAAAATCATTTTATTTCTTTTCGCTTTTTGCTCTTGCCACTTGCAAAAACAATACGTGAACGAAAGAAATAAATAAAAAAAACATACGTTGACGTTGCCCAGCATAACCGGTTTACTTGAGTTTATGTACGTGTGCTTGTTATTTTGTTTGTAACTTGTTATGCAATGTAAATTAAATAGGGGTAGGAATATAATTTTGAAGATCATGAGATGGATGGTCCGTGATGTGGTCGTGCTGGAGGGGGTGGGTATGACATTGCACCACACTATAAAAGTGATTGATATTTGAAGCACGAGGTGTTAAGGGCTAATACATGTTATGGGGTTGAAGATATACGTATGTACATGAGCGCTAGACCAATTTACCGATTTTAATTTTGTGCTCAGGACATTAAGTACCTACAAAATTTGATAAATTTCCAAGCATTGAGCAACATCGAACTTATTCGGAAAATGTATGTATATGTTATTTACGAGTACATATTTGCTACCTTTTCTATCAAGTTATGTAAAAGGGAATTTTTAAAACTGTACGCAAAATCTTCAATTCCGAGACTCGGGGACTACGCAGTAATGTACGGCCGAATATATGGGAGTTCGAACAAGTGGAATGGGATCTCAACCAACTTGGAGTGCAGCACCGCTGGAAACAGCAGGTGGAAAGGCTTATTGGTTGAGGTCCTGGTCCACCCCGGACTGTAGCGCCACCTATGTAAGTAAGGAAAATATTGGAAATATTTTTCCGACAGCCATGAATGAGCCATATTTTAACTAGCAAAATCATTACTATATAGAGTATGATTTTGTTCCTTGGAGTAGGGACTTTGGATCCAATTTTTTAAATCAGTCTGAAGTAGCAGCGGTTGCCTAGGCTTATTCTGGTGGTAATCTTCGATAAGGTGTCATTTGTTCAGTTTGCATTAACCCAGAGGAAGAGGAACTCCTCTAAAGTAATGAGTGTTTACAGTGACAAATTGTACGATTTGGTAAATGACGGGGTTATCTTTGCTCGATAAAATATACTTTACAATGGCAGCAGATTTTGGCCACCCTGAAGTGTCTATATCAATGACGTGTCCCAACAGCTGGGCAGATCTTTATTGTGCTTATACCTGCCTGCGGTTACATAATACGAGTATTTTAATATAAAGATTGAAAAAACCATATTATGAAAGCGTATCTATTTGCCGGAATCCTGTGGAGGTTTGGAAAAATTCTGAGATTTTGTTTCCAAGCTGTAAGGCGCATCGCAAATTTTCTAGTATGATGCGACACAACCGGATAAGTTTTCTTGGGACCCCAAATTAGGCCATCGCATTATGAAACCTAGTACAATGGAGGCTGTCATAAGCATAGGTATTGACTTGGAACTGGATAGTTCTTTCCAAGATTTTCCAGGCCACTACTTTCGTTAAATTTTTGTGGACCGAAGAGACTTTACGTGTTCACACAGTACACTGAATAAAATCATAACACCGACATTAGGCAAACAGATCCTTCAGAAGCGGCCGTTATCCATCGTCATCCTGCACAGACGGACGAGTTTGGCAGGGATGTCAAGACTAGACATTGCTCTATATAGCTCGTCTCTATAAATGCTGTCATAGGCAGCCTTAAAATCGATAAGCAGGTGGTGGGTATCAATCTGGACTTCTTGGGTTTTCTCCAAGATCTGCCGGATTGTACTCGTAGAAATCTAATCGATTGTGTACCGCACTGATAGGGTCCAATCAGGTTGTTTACGATGGCTTCAATCAAACCAATCCCAGAAGAAACATGTTTTTATCAGTGGTTTTGCCAAATGAGTCCCGACTGGGCCCCGTGCGACTTTTTTTTATTCCCCAAACTCAAAACTTACCTTAAGAGTAAGTTGCCGCTTAATTGGGTGTATCACCAAAATACGAGTAATAACCCCAAGCACACCAGTAAATTGGCTAAAAATTGGTGTGGAATCAACATTAATCATGGAGTGGTCTGCTCAGTCTCCAGATCTTAATATCGTGGTTTGCGAAGCTGAATCCGATCCCACATTCACCAAAGGATCATTACTGGAGACGAGACGTGGGTTTATGAGTACGACACGCAATCCAGACATCAGGCAAGTGAATGGCGTTCACCAAATGAGCCGAGACCACGTCGTTTTCAGTCAAAAAAGAAGGCAATGTTCACGGTTTTCATGGATTACGACGGTGTAGTGCATCACGAATTTTTTCCAGAAGCCCAGACAGTAAACAAAGAGTATTATTTGGGCGTTATGAGACGTTTGCGTGAAGCAATTCGCCGAAAGAGACCAGAATTGTGGGCAGAAAACTTGTAGATTTTGCAACATGATAACGCATCGTCGCCATCATTATTCGTAATTTTTTTTATGAAAAATGCAACAAATACCATCTACCAGCCACCGAATTCACCTGATTTGGCTCCTTGTGACTTCCTTCTGTTCAATCGAGTTAAAAAACCACTCCGGGGAATGCTTTTCAGCAGCCGAGAGGAAGTAATGGAAAAATCGCAGGAAGCACTAATGGACATACCGAAAACCGAATATACAAAATGTTTCGAGGATTGAATCAAACGCTGGCCTAAGTGTGTTGCAGTCGAAGGGGACTATATAGATTTAGATTTAATTTTGTATTTTTAATTTTCTCAATAAATTCCTTTTCATCAAGGTAGTATTTTAGGTTTTCTATAAGAATAGTTAGTTACTTAATTTCAAATTCAATACGAAGTCTTTACAACATTAGAGAAAGAAAATATAAATAATTAAAATACAGGTGCTATAAAATTTGTTTTATTGTAAAATAAAAAGTTAAGCATCTACACTGCTATTATTTTGCACACAGGTGTATTAATAACACGAATAATATTTTGCTCGTCAGACTTCAATTACAAAATGTTAAGAAATATTCGACTTTTCCTGCCTTTGAATTGTTTTTTCTGTATATGTACACCCATACGCTCAAACAAAATACCAATTCATGAAAAATTAAATAATTTCCCATTGCAGTCGAATGAAAACAAACAGCCAAGTCTTCATACCCCTTCCCGCAAACCCCTTGCAATTGTTATTCATATTCCTTTTGCCACTGCCCGCAACTTGTAGTGAGAGAAAAAAAAATCTCTCAGTGAACAAAGCAAGAAAGAGCGAAAATAAAAAAGCTTTACATTATTCCGAAAGCTCGTGTCGGCTGGACGAGTGTCGGCTAGCCGACAAAAATTGAACCATTTTTTTCTACAGCAATGAGACATCTGTATAGATTTATTATCTGTGCTCAGACCTTATAATTTTTCTGTGGAAAAACTGTCTATTTTTTGTGCATACTAAATGTTCTGTAATTTCGTCGTTATCTATTGTACACAGTGTTTTATTTAGTTTTCTCATTGGTCTTAAACCTTTATGAGCATATTGGGACTGGAAATATCCTACTAGAATAGTATCTACCTCCATCTCCTGATACGATCGCTTTGATGTTAAGAGATAGCTTTTATTAATTATGAAAGCCTTAGTATTCCCACAGGTGAATGGACACAATTTGTTCTGCCAACTTCTGCTTGCTTACTTTGGAATGCTGCAAAAAGATTCAGGGCCAGAAATATGATAAAATCAGTGGAACATTCTTCTAATCTTTTAAATAAATTTTGAAAGGGGTTGAAGCAGTTTTAGACTAATTTGGGTTTAGAAGCTTTCAGAGACAATTGTATACCATAAATTTTTCAGAATCTTTTTCACAACCCTTAGACGTCATAAAGAAATTCTGAGCTAAGACAATCAGAAAGCGTTCAGGTTTGCCTTTGTAATGCCATTGTAATGTTAGGTAAGCAATCTATTGTACAAAATACAACTTGTCTACAGAGGTCGAGGAAGGTACCATACATTTACTAAGTCAGCATAAGTGTATGACTTATGATTTAGAAAAAAATTTTCTTTTAAGATCTAGCGGACGGAGAAGCATTATGCAGCAAATTTTGATGGTCTGCCACAAAATTTTTGTTCCTTATTTTTTTTTGTTTTTCTTTCTTTCTGAATTTAAAATGATAATACTTCAATTACTTATTTAACTAAGAAATAGCTATGTACAATCTGTTGCCTATGACAAGTGGCGAAAGTACTTATAAACTCAAAAATTTTGGATTAAACAATAATAATAATAAAAAAACTATTGATGGGGATAATACAATGCGAAAATCTAGTTTAAAGAAAAAAAAACGGTAAAACAATAATAATTTATATCACTGGATTAAAAATTGTATCTATGTCATTATGGTCAAAAGTGAAGAGCCATTTTTTAATACTATTTAAAAATACAGTTTTCTTCCTCTCACATCTAAGGTCTTCTGGTAAAGAATTATAAAGTCGAGGAGCGGTAGTAAAATAGAAACGTGAAAAGTGTGTTTTGAAAATAATTGGAATAGTTACGAAGTTTCTTGTGTTGACGCGCAAATTATGACTTTCATGAAATCTAACATCGTAAAAACCGGAATTTTCGAAAAATATTCTTAAAACTTTATAACAGTACAGATGTCTTAACAGAAGAATTGCTAAACATTTGAACAACTCGAAACTAGGTGTCCTACGATCGACTTTAGCCATTATTCTAATAACATGTTTTTGTTTAGATAATAAGGCTCTATTTTATTAAAATAAGCGCCACCCCAGCAAGAGATACCATACTGCAACTTTGATTTAAATAAACCATTGTATACCATTTTTAAAACATTAAGATTGCAGTAGAGATTGAGATGGTACATTTGTCTGACAACAATATAAAGATAATGCTTTAGATAAAGAGTGTGGTCATTCCAATTAAGCTTATTATCTAATATGATGCCCAGATATTTAAAGCTGTCGACACATTCAATTCTAAAGCAATCGTCGCTACAATTTATATTTTCATCAAAAGGCATAATACCAGGGGTAGTTGGGTTATTTAGACGAAAACGTAGGCAATTTGGTGAGTGATAATAAAGTGGTAAGTCATCACAAGTTATACCCTTGATATTGAATTCCATAAACTTAGTCTTACTACTAATTACCAGCTTATACTCCTTGAACCATCGTCGTAGTATATCTAGGTCGTTATTAACATAAATTAACAATAAATTGAGATAATTGTTGCTAGTATCGTCAGCAAAAGCTGTGATTCTGCCTTTAAATGGTTGGATAAATAAGGAATTAATATATATTAGAAATAAAGTCGGACCCAAGACTGAACCTTGCGGAACTCCGATATTTAAAAATTTTTCAGAACTCAATGCATTTTTGACTCTTACAATTTTCTTACGATTTGAGAGATAGGAAGAAAACCAGTCGTGAATAAAACCTCTGAAACCCGCATTTAACAGTTTATTTAAAAGCAAAGTATGATTCACCATATCAAATGCCTTAGTTATATCGATGAATAGGCAAGAAGAAATTTGGGAGGCATTCAGACTAGTATAAATCTCCCCAATCAGTTTTAATAATGCAGTTTCAGTAGATTTGCCGCTTCTGAGACCAAATTGATGCTCGCTAAAAAAGTGAGCCCTATCTAAGAAAGAAAGCATTCTAGACTTAATACCTCTTTCAAAAACCTTGGAAAAGACAGATAAAAGTGAGATAGGACGATAATTGTTCAAGACGGTGGTATCACCTTTCTTGTGAAGTGGTATCACTATCGCTATTTTTAAGGAGTCGGGAAAAATACCTTTATATACACAACTATTAAAAATGAAACATAGAACATCGAGATTTGAAAAGATATATTTTTTAGTACCATGCTTGAGATGTTATCAAACGAAGTTGAGTTTGATCTTTTGATTGAAGCTATTATTTTTTGTATTTCAAGTGGAGTAAACTCTTCGAAGAAAAAACTCTCAGGCTGAAAACTGGTTTCTACTATACTATGGTCACAATAAGAAGTTGAACTAGCATTAGATATACTAGGACAAGAACCCACTTTGGAAAAGAACTTGTTAAACACGTTAGCAACTTCTAAAGGCTCAGAAATAGTAGAGTTGTTATTGTTTAGAATAATGTCTATGCTAGATAAATTTTTGTTTCGGATCTCAGAAACTACCTGCCATTCTTTTTTAGGGTTACCAATACTATTAGCTAATTTGTTGCTGTAGTAATTATTTCTACAGATTGGTATTTCTGTTTTTACCTCTCGACAAATTTTGACGTAATATTTCTTTAGTCTAGTATTATTTGGGTGTTTTTTAAGGTGCAAACAGAGTTGTTTTTTTCTTTTGGATTTTTTTCAAGAGTGAGGTAGACATCCATTGTTTTAGACGATTTAGTTTGTTGGCTACTTTATATTTCCTCTGGAGACAGATCGATATATAGTGCTGTAATTTATTAAGAAACACATCAAATGCTAAAGATGGATTAACAGATGCGTAAACATCATCCCAAAATTCAAAGTTTAGATGAGTTCTTAAAGCGACAAAATCTATTTTGGCGGATTCTCTGACTTCGGATTTACTTAATCGGGTGATTTGAGAATTCAGTTGAATACAAGTCAAACTATGGTCAGTAATTCTTAAGTCATATACCATTGTTTTGTAGTCCACTCGACAGTTCCGGTGCAGTCTTATATAAATATGGTCTAAACAAGAATTATAATGCGTAGGTTCATTTAGCACGGACATAAAACCAAACGAATACAGGACAGACAGAAAGCAATCGACATCTGAAGTATCACAGAGGATATTAATATTAGAATCCCCCAACAATACTACATTTTTGGATCTCTGAAGTTCTAAAAATTCTGTGAATTCTTCCAAAAAGCATTTGATTGTACATTTATGTAGTCTGTAAATGCAGATGAAACAATAGTGAATACCAGAAACTTCGCAACTAACACTTATAATATCAGCGCTCACCAATTTACATTTTTTAACTACACACTCTCTTAAAGAATTTCCGCGACTCCACCAGCTGCATATGAATCGTTACAATGAGCATCGAATATAAAATTTGGAATGATATCAAATTCAGATCTCTCTTCCTCAAAAATCCAAATTTCAGAAAGGAAAATGAGATCAGGTAAATGATCCAAAGATGTGAGATGAGCGAGAAATGCATTAAAATTAGTTCTCATGCTACGTATATTTTGGTGTATAATAGAGAAACCAGAAGATATATCATTGACTTAATGGTCAACACAGAAACATTTCAGAAACATATTAGATTACTAGAAGGAGAATTCCAGAACTTATTGACAAATGAGGTCGCACTAAGGTCCAAGTAGGTCTAAGCTGGTCGGCACCCAAAGCTGACAACATCCCTTCCATCCCCCATCTAATCTAACATTTGGTATTGATTGAAACACACAGGACGTCTTATTTCGTATGTCTCTTGTAGGAAAAGACAAAGAGGATATATAAGTATATATACATATATATATAACATTTCACGATATACGAATATACGCAGAGTATTGGTCGTAGATGCTCAGAATTAAAATGCTAAGGTACTATGTTCAAGTTTTTCAATTCAACTGTTCAATATGCAAGACCCCCAAAAGCTTTCAAGTCATTGAGATCTTAAAACAAATTACCCTCAACTCAAAGGTAACTTTCGAGTAATGATTCCTTAAATGAAAGTATACAGCTATTCATTGTAAATCGCTTTGCAAAGCAGTATTCCCTTCACGGAATCATAGAAGATAAAAAAACCAAATCCCTTGTCCGTTCCATTACATTTTTCTAAACTACAGAAAAAAACACTATTTTCCTTGTTCAAATGAGCCACCCTTGCCGTTATCTCCCTTTAACTGCCAAACAAGGACATTTGCAAATTTGTTAGGTCTTTTGCCTTTTGTCTGTGAGAATTGAAAAAAAAATCGATTGACCCACATTTACCTTTGCAAACAAACCCACCAACGCGAACGTCAAAATTACAAAATTACACCCTTATCGTCCATGGCCCATCGCCTACTCCCACTGCGACAATGATACCCATCCCCAATGTCGGAGGTTCGTTCATTTTATCATCAAGAACGATTTCCATACCTTTGAAACAATTTCGTTTGCCATAGCATTATCCTTAGGAATCAACACGCAGCCGGTCGGCCGTACCTTATATATCTAGCTCAAACGTCGAGTTGCCTGTAGGTTGAAAGCAGAAAATGCATTCTAATTTCATTTGGACTTTAACCCGCTTCGTTTTGGTTGTAATTCATCAGTGATCTCTGAAGCTAATTAATTTACACTTAACCCTCAGGGATGGCGAAGCACACGACCGAGTTCATAACACAGTAAAGCCGTGCGATTCCAAAAGGTTAAGCATTCAGAGGGTGCATAAACGTGCGAAATATATGTATATACGAGTATTACATTTCAGGGACAGGAACTGAAACCGAGCTGATGGCTTGGTTCCGTGCCAACAGACGAATGAATAATATGTGGCTTTACAATCTTCCACTGTTGAACCCACATTGATAGGTTTCATCGATGGGTTTTCCAATTTCAAAAGGAAATAGGCGCAATGGAAATGTATTTAATATGCAAGGCATTTCCTCTTCTTCGGAATGGAAGTTAATTTCCCGCCTAATGAAACAGTGCTCTCTCAGATGGGAAAACAGAGTTGAATAAAATCCATTCCCTCTGAGCAAAAGTTCGTCCATCATTACCTGTCTCAATGCGCGTCATAAGCTCCTACCCTTGTTGTGCACACATTTCGACGAGGTGGACAATTTAACACCATTGCAGATTGCTATGGACAAACAGAAGGAGAAACATATCCAAAACTAGATTCAGACCCAGAACCAGAAACAGGAGCAGAAACATAAATATTGATGTTAAGATCAGCAGTGTGAGAGCTTCAGCGCTTGGGGGTTTTGGGAACTACTCAAAATGAAAATGAAAATCGATTTTAATGGCAATGGCGGGGGCCACTCCTGTCCAGTTTTACGAGTATTTCCTTTTCCCTCTTTCCTTAGGTTTTCACCTTTTAATTAGAAAATCGATAGCCAACATTCGTTCGGTAGCTGACTAAGAAGCACACAAGGTAACAGATACTACCTAGACCAAGTTATAGGATTAGCTTTAAGGGTTAAATGTTAAACGCGTTTACGTGCGGTTGGAAAAAAGCTTTTCTTCTCTTTGGATTGCATGACCAATTGGCAATTTTCCACAACCTACTTACCTACTTTAATTGACAACATACAAGCAAACCCCATTCTCTATTTCTAAACGGGGGTGAAATAAATATTGACTTTGACAATACTCTATTTGGATACAACTGCAGCCTAGAAAATGGTATTCTAAGAGGAAATATTAAATGCCTTGGATTCCCGCGGGATATGCTTGGAGGGGATCATTTAATTGATATACCCACATACATCCATAGAATGGCATTCATATACAAAAGTTTGTTAATGGTAAGCGATATATAACTCTGTAGTACAAATGGTTTGACAGATTTGGTGAATCTCTATGCAATAATTAGGTGAATCGAAACGGAAACAAGTCGTCTAAATGTCCTTTGTATTCTTTAAGTTTTGAAAATTTCACGGGGTGAAACGTATCAACTTAGGAAGCACATGTCTACCAGGTAAGCATTCCAAATTGTCTCATATCACATACGAGTACAAAATGAACACAAACGAAACATCTGACGATGTCACTGGTCAGATCACTTTTTCGGATAGTTTTGTGTTTTTTTTTAAATGTTTGCACACACCAATGCGAAGGAAAATTATGGAGGAAAGAAGACTAAAAATTAATCACTTTTCTGCGTACGTCCACGTTTATAAATACAGACCTGCTGTTTTGGCACTTCGTGAAACACAGGTAGATCCCCGCCCATACCTCTCAGATCAGTCTGATCTGAAGCTACCTGACTACAGACTAGTGCCATTATTTTTCTCTCACCGCGGTCTCGCCATTTATGTGCGTAGTGAAGTAGCTTACCAAACTCCACCACAATGTAGTCCTTGTTCCAATCCGGAATTCAATTTCCTGTGGTAAAAATTTCATCTCCGTAAGCAAATTATCCACTACTGCTTTATTTACAGAAGCCCCAAACTGGAGAGCAATTCGACTTTTAACGAGTTTGATGCGCTGTCTGACTCCATTCAAAGAATTGTATCCCTGTATCCTCATACTGAAGTCGTTATTACGGGCGATTTCCATATACACAATTCTGGGTGGCTCCGACATTCTGGACAGACAACACCCGAAGGACGGTGTGTTGAGATCTTCGCTGCGGAAAATAACTTAACACAGCTTGTGAATGAGCCCACGCGAATACCAGACGTTGATAGTCATACCACCAACACCCTGGACTTGTTTTTAACTTCTCACCCTGATAAGTACACCATTGATGTGCTCTCCCCTCTAGGCTCGTCGGACCATTGTGTCATATCAGCTAATTTCTTGTACACCGACCACACAGTTAGAGAAAAAATTCCTAAAAGAACCGTATGGCAATACGAAAAAGCCAACTGGAGCGGTCTTAACAGCTTCTTTAGAAATTTTAACTGGTCGTTATGCTTGCTCGATAACGACGTGGATGCCGCTGCTGATATGATTACAGACACCATTCTCTTTGGAATGAGATCCTTTATTCCTCATCGGATGAAGAGTATCAAACCAAAAGAAAAGTCATGGTACGACTTGAGCTGTAAAGAGGCCGTCAGAGTTAGAGAAATGTTTTTTCGGTCCTACAAGACCAACCCGACAGAGGAAAACCGAAAAAAGTTCAAACGAGCCAGAAATGACTGCAACGCCTTTCTTAAGCATGGGAAATTCCTATACGACCAAAAACTGAGGCAAAAAATACTGCAATGTCCCAAAGGCAGTAAAAATTTTTGGTTGTTCGTCAAAAACATTAGAAATTCCGCCTCATCCTCCATCCCAACGCTCATTTACAATGGCATTCCAGCTGTAAGCTCTTTGAATAAAGCAAATCAGCTTGCTGCACACTTTGCGGCCAGCTCAACACTCCCAGATTGGGCTTTGACTCCGCCAACATTTGAGTGCGTCAATTCTCCAATGGGACGAATCCACTTTCGCACTCGTGTAGTAGCAAGAGTACTTAAAGATCTCAACATACATAAATCCGCTGGTCCAGATGGTACGAGAGGCGTTCAACATATTCTCGGTATCGGGGTGAAGCTATGGTTGTATATATAAATTGACTTATTTATCAAGTAACACTATTATTTTAGTGCATTTATGTAAAATTTCATATAAATTATTAATTCGCGTTTCATCTCTAGTTAAACAGAATCATAATGGCAACTGTGAAAAAGAAGTGAAAATTGAGCATCGCGCTGTAATTAAATTTCTCACTAAGCAAGGAAAAAGTCAAAAAACTATTCATGAAGAGATGATGGCTGTTTACCAGGGTTCCGCACCATTATCAACTGTGCAAAAGTGGTCAAGTGAGTTCAAGAGAGGCAGAGAGAGCATTGAAGACGACCCCCGCTCCGGCGCCCCGGCTACTGATTGTACGGGAGAAAGCATCAAAGAAGTCGAAAAACTTGTTCTTGAGGATGCCCGAATAAAGGTGAAAATGATGGCAGAGATCACCAAGCTTTCAATTGGTACCATTCACACCATTCTTCATGACCATCTTAACCTTTCAAAGGTCAGTGCAAGGTGGGTGCCACGAATGCTCACAGCGCCTCAGAAAAAAGTGAGAATCGCATGCTGTAGAGAGCTTTTGGAGATGTGTAGTGAGAACGCGGACGGTGTTATGGATCGAATTGTTACTGGGGACGAAACATGGGTCCACCACTATGACCCTGAAAGCAAACAAGAGTCCATGCAGTGGCATAAAAAAGGAACAGACCCCCCGAAGAAGTTCAAAGTCACTCCGTCTGCCGAGAAGCTCATGGCCACAGGTTTTTGGGACTCAAAGGGAATCTTGCTCAATGAGTACAAAAAAAAAAGGTGAAACCATCAACGCCACATCCTACGCTTCCACCTTGCATAATTTGCGGGAGGAAATTAAAAAGAAAAGACGGGGTAAACTCGCAGCGGTTGTGTTGCTTCTTCATGACAACGGTCCTGTTCACACGGCGCGAGTTTCCAAGGCTGCTGCGCGAAATTGTGGTTTCGATGAAATCCAACACCCACCCTATAGTCCAGACCTTGCGCCTAGTGATTATTTCCTGTTTCCGGATTTGAAAAAATGTCTTCGTGGAAAAAGATTTTCGGATGATGAAGAACTCAAGTCGGCAATAAATGGGTATTTTGCAGAGAAAGAGGAAATTAATTTTTTTGAGGGTTTAAAAAAGCTTATCTCAAGATGTAACAAATGCATTGATGTTAGGGGAGATTATATTGAAAAATAAAAACAATTTAAATTGAATTCGCTTTTTCCTTCATATCGATACCGAGAATATATTGAACGCCCCTCGTATATCTCCCCTTCTTCTGAACAGGTGTTCTTCCACGCTGGCAAAACCACTGCGTAAGCTTTTTCATCAATCCTAACTCTTTAGGACTCTTCCCGAGCAGATGGAAAACAGCATTTGTCAAGCCCGTCCCTAAAAAAGGCGAATCATCTTCTCTCTCCTCCTACAGGCCCATTGCACTTACGTTCCTTCTTTCCAAGGTCATGGAAACACTGATAAATTGTCAGCTCATGAAATATCTCGAAACACGAAAACGTCTCAATGACCGGCAATATGGTTTTCGTAGCAACAGGTCCACTGGTAGCTTGATGGTATTCCACCGAAAAGTGGAACCGAAGCGTACATCAGTCTGGCGAAAGCAAGGTATTTGGACTTGATATTTCTAAGCATTTGACAGAGTTTGGCATCAGGCTCTTTTGTTGAAAATGCGTGCTTTTGGAATCGATGATTCTCTTCTTCAATGGATTAGAAATTACCTTTCGGAACGTTAAATTCAAGTTGTCTTGGATGGTTTCAAGTCTGATATTCACAAAATAAATGCAGGGCTCCGTTCTGTCCTCGACACTCTTTTTAATTTTCATCAACGATCTCTTGTCTGCTACCTCTAAACCAATATATTCCTTTACTGACGACAGTACTCTCTGCTTTTCATATTAGTTCCCGGACTCACACCCCTGCTATTTGGCGGCAGGCTGCACCCTCGAACACCGACGTAATACCTTGTGTCTCACTCTGTTTTATCGCTATTTCCACCACCAGTGCTCCACAGAAATCGCCAGTAGCATTCCGCCCCTCCAAACTTTTAACCGTAACACCCGTCTCGCTAAGAATGCTTATCAGTATACTCTCAATGTGGAGCCGTATATGTATAAAAATGTGTAAAGTGTGTTCTATGTGCAAAAAGTACATTAACTAAGCTCATATTGTTTACACGCAGATTGTACATTTGTATGTTCCTACTGGGAACATAAACTTGGCAAAATACCCAAATTTTTGAATAAAGGCCAACTCTCAGCTAAACGATTTTTATTTGAAACAATTCTTATTAAATGTTTCTAAGCGATTAATAAGGATCTAACGGTATTAGTATACGAACCTCTGCAGCTTGTTATGCCGTACTGAGTGAGCAAGACCATAATAGATAGTTGTTAAAACTTTTTGAGAACAAAAAGGCTTTATCAAATACATTTTACGTGCGACCAACAACAAATAAGTTTTAATCATTTGAATATGACTTTTCCAATTTAAATTGAAATCAATCACTACGCCTAGGTACTTAAAGGTTTGAACCGTTTCGATTTTGAAGCAGTTTTCAGTGCAACGCACATTTGCTATAAAATTACTCTTTCCACACTTATGTAAAGGTAATGGAAACTGTTTACAATCATGAGCGTGAGACCATAAATTATATTCATTTCGGACATTTCCAGATATTTTAAAACACATCAATTTAGTTTTCTCGCTGACAATCAATTTGTGGTAAGTAAACCACAACAGTAAGATTTCAAGGTCTTCATTAATCATCGCAATGCCTTCGAAAACAGTTTCAGATTGGTATGTAAGAACGTCCGCAAAAAGCAGTTGAATTACCATTTAATTTGAGTTTGAAAATAGAATTAATGTATAAGTATTAAGAAAAACAAATGGCCAAGTACAGATCCCTGAGGTACACCGCGTTTTAATTACCTAGGTTCACTTGAAATCCCACCAATAATGACATTTTGAGTTCCTTTTCTTAAATAAGATTTAAGCCAATTGAAAATGTTACCACAAAAACAAACATTAAAAAGCTTAGCAAGCAAAATATCGTGGTTCAATAGATCAAAAGCTTTTGTCATATCAAGAAATAGTCCAAAAATTGATTTGTTTTTATTTAAACTTCCGTAAAGCTGACTACACACCCGTAAGTCAGTTGACAGACCTGCTCTAAAACCAAACGGATTTTTACTAAAGAAGTTAAACTTATCCAGAAATGAAACAATTCGAACCTTCATTAACTTTTCAAAAATTTTGGAAAAAATCGAAAGAAGTGATATTGGCCTATAGTTTGAAACAAATTTTTTTTTCTTTTTTTAAAAAGGGGTAGAACCTCAGCACATTTTAGGTGGTCAGGAAAACAACCCATTTTAACACTTTTATTAAATAAGAAGGGCAATACATCAACTACATACCAGACAATATTTTTTAATAAAATCCTTGCCATCACTTTTTTTTTTATTTTTAAGTTACGAAATAGCATTGTAAACTTCTCTGAGTGTAATATCATTAAACACAAAACTGTTTGATTGAACATCATCCACAAAAACGGCTGAAGATGAGAAACAATTGCAATTTATGCTTTGTTCAACAGCTGGTTTCAACTTTTCAGAAATTTCAGTAAAATAATCGTTAAATTTATTTGAAATTCTTCCTAAATCGGACACCATTTCTCCCTCACCTTCAATAGTATCAATTTTACCAGAATTTCTATCCTTTCCCAAAATGCTATCAATTACTCGCCACCCTTCGCGTACATTACCTTCAGCACTAACAAACCTATCTCTGTAGAAGTTGTTACGAGTGTCTTCGATTTCTTTTTTTAACGACTTACAAAAAGTTTCATAATATTTTTTAAGTCTCATATTGTTATGATATTTCTTGCATTTTAAGCTCAACTTCCTCTTTTTCCTTATCTTATTAATTAGATTGTTAGTCTTCCAAGGTTTCAAATGCTTCTTCTTAGTCGACAGATTTCTTTGAAAAGTACTTGATTTAACGTGTTTTTGAAAAATATCCAGGAATAGGTTAAAAGCAACGGAAGGATTATATTCGGAAAAAACCGTTTCCCAGCATTCAATAGTTAAAAATTCTTTCAACATCATATAATTTATGGAATACTTCACTCTATCAGAAGCGGATTTAAACCGAAGAATAATTTAGGCTAACCATGCTATGATCCGTCAGCTTCAAATCGTGTATATGGCCACTAAAAATATATGTTCGCTGCCAGAGTTTCCGACACGCCGCGTCGAACTGCAAAATGCAGCCTCGATGCGTGAAGTGTGGAAAGAACCACAATCCGAGGAATGTGCTCTGGGTAAGGACGTCTGAAAAAAGCCAACTCTCTTGTGCTTTATGTAGGAACACGGGACACACCGCAAATTATCGGGATTGTCGCCAATTTCAGTACATTAAAATAATAAATCGGGCCCGGCAGCAGAAAGTGGAAGTTACACGACCACCCGTGCATTTGCAAACTCCAGCCGTTACTCCCCATGAAATGCGGTACAGCAAGCGAATGTTGCTTCTCAGGCCCCAGCGCCCAGAGCACCGGAACCAGTGACTGACATGCTAGCTATCTTGCTCTCTATCCAGGGGCAGATGGCTCAGCTCCAACGTCATTTAACTGAACAGATCGCGCGGATGGATCAAGTATACGCCTGGCCTAACGCACCTTTTGCCGTAATGGGTAGGTACGTGGCGGAGCAAACCCTGAAGGTCCTTGCTGTGAATGTGAATTCACTGATTATGCTCGAACGACGAGCCGCACTATTTAAGTTGCTTAAAGACCAAGCCCCTGATGTGCTTTTGGTTAGCGAAACTAAGCTTACCAAGAGACCCAAAATGAGGCACAGAAGATACAAAATAGTACGGAGAAACCGACCCAACTCCATTCAGGGAGGAGGCGTTGCGATTTTCGTACGAAAAGGTATTCGTTTTAAAAGAGTATACAGTCGTGTAGTACGTAGGTTCCAGGTGTTGGAAGCATGCATCGTGTATATCCCCCTCCGTAGTGGAAAGCGGTTGTACATGGTGTCTGTCTATGCACCTTAGGCTACTCAATCCACCTTATTTATCTCAGAGCTCGAGACACTTTTTCGATTTTCGAGGCTAGAATTGGAGGAAAACTATTTTATTATCGGTGGAGATTTCAACGCCAAACATAGTGATTGGGGAAATAATACACCAAATACTAGAGGGAACCTACTATTCAATTAGTATGGTCAGCACAGTGCAGTGTAATGTATCGACTCGGGCGACGGGTAGTCCGAAGTAGTCGTTTCCCAGACACGGGTCCTATTTGAATCTTCTGCTGTTAGACTCACGAATACAACTGGCATGCACTAACCAACAAACTACAAATTGTCTACGGACTTGCGGTCTGAGCACCGAAATAACTGTTCCCAACGAAATTGCGGAATTGGATGAGTTTGTTCAAAGGCATACCTACAATTACAGTAGAGTGCGTTGGACACACTGCACCAGAACACTGACTAGAGCACTCTCCTCGAATTCGCTCTACCCACCGTCCAACAGAAATCTGTCAAACGAGGAGATTGACAGGTATCTAAGACTAATGGACGAAACAATCAAACGAACAATGGACAAAACGATACCTGGGTACCAACAAACTGACGAAGAAGACTTATTCCGCAACGCAGCTACTCGTATTGACGCACTGCACCGACATAAAAGTAGACTACTGTCAAGACTAAAAACCTTGTACAGACAGTTTACTGACAGACGTAACCCGGAGATTATGACGCTAAAGTCGTCGATCAAAAATCTCCAAGTACTAATAAAAGAAAATTACAGAGCATCTGTAAGTTTGTATTGGAACAACAAAATTCGGGCTGTAAACACCAGCAACCCGAATATGTTCCCGCAAATAAATAAAATATTTTGGAGAAATAATCAGAACGACCTTCCATGTCTTAAAATCGCCCGAACGACGAACAACGAACAAATACAGTTAGCAGCAGGCATAGATTCAAATGAGGCTGTTGATGATGACAACTTCTTTGTGAACGAGAATCCGCAGGAACAAGTGGAGGCTATAGGAGCGACTTTCCAGGAAGTGTACAAGGCGAATGTTATCATTGGCCCGAACCACGATCTGGAGAATCGAGTCCTTGTGCACAATTTCTACCTTCGAAATGAAATTATTAATTGGCGATTCGAGAGCTCAGGTTTCACCCAGTTCAGTGACGAGAATATTGCAAATAATGTCATCACAAACGATAGAGTACTACCTCCGTTCATTTCGAAGGAAGAGCTCCAAACGATCTTCGAATCACTTAGAAGTAAGAAATCAGTGGGAACCGGTGAAATACCGAACATTGTGCTTCGACATCTCCCTCTAGAAGCGGTGAACATTTATACCACCCTATTTAATAATGCGATGAATAATGCACATTGTGCATAGTACGAGTATATATCACAGTTTTCCATCCTAATCATGATCGGCCCATCTTATAGCACTTCCTGGATGGTGGTGCTACTCGTATCTGCGTAACAGCAGTCAAGGGTCTCTGCTAATTGGGTCGTTGTGCTTTAAATATTTGCAAGGCTCATCAACAGTGAATCCATTTTTATCCGAATTGATTAGCAAATTCGGCAAAGTTTTTTCCTTTATCAAATCTTCAAAGACCCTACAAATGATGGTGTTGAGTTCTGATTGTTTAACATTTTGTGTAAGTACGATTGCAAAACCCATTTGATTTTTTGATACAACTGCGGAAACCGGAGACGCAACTAATATTAGCCATATTAGTGAAAACATTTTTGGGTGCTTTGTGAATTCTTCACGTGCACAGCCTCTGCCTCCAGGGATCGCTTTCCTTCACATAGTAAAAATTATATTCCAGCACATTGACTTAAGTAAATTTATAGCATTTTACTTTTTTCACGTTTTTCTTGTCAAGGATAAACGAAACTAACATGCGGCCATCATGTCCATTTGGTCAAATAATCTATCTATATATAACAACTCAACAACAATAACAACAACTTCTCCAACTTAATTGATCAACCACAGAAACTTAGTTCTAATCCTGCGAATTAAAATATTTTGAGCAGGGAATTTCGTAGGTCAAAGGTCTTTCCGACTTTAAAACAATTTACCCGGATTTGTTGGCTCTCCTTTTATTCCCTCTTTGATGGTCTTACTTTTTTTCCCATCATTTCCATCATCGAAGAAAAATAGTGGATGAAAAAACACTAACAAACTTCGGATAAAAATAAATTCATCTATATTTTCAAAATGACATCACAGCAGGGGCTAGGATAAAAGAACCTGTTATAATCGAAAACAGACGAGTATGCCAAAAAGACTTACGAGTACGTTGCTTCACTTTAATTGTTTGCTATTGAAGTGAAGCAATGTAGATATTTAAGGATGTATTCAACAGTATCGCCTTTTGATTTGAAACCTCCCCGCAGCACAAAAGACGATATCTCATTAGCCATTTTCACTTTGCCTCCCAATTTAATAACCATCAAAATCAAGATCTACCCCATTGTTTCGACAACTTATTGGTAATTTTATTTTGGAGGTATTGTATTGTAAGAGTATAAGTATTGTTTGGTTTTCACTGCAGCCCAAAGCAAAGACATTTTGCAAAACATTTCCATCCACCCGGATAAATAAATTTTCCTGCGGTTAAGGGATGGACAAGGAGTCACTACAAGTAATTTCATTGTCCCTTTTCTCTTCAAGAAGAAACTATCGTCACATTGAGCTTGACAATACCAAGGATAGATTACATAAAAATGTTATTTTTTCATGGAAAAATTGTTAATTACTTTACTCGGGTTCAGACGATCCTTGAGACTTTCATCTAGAAAGGTGTTAAAATAATCAGATCAAGAATCTCAATATATACTCGTAGTGGTGTGGTTGAAAGATGTATCGGCAATAAAGCATGAACGTTTGAAATGATTATTACGAGTAGTACTCGTACTTATAACTCTAAACAACTTCTATATGAAAACAATATGAACAGCACACTAAATCTTGGTGAATGTTGGTATTGCCACACGTATGAATAGATATGGACATTGTTTTACAAGAGCTAGAGTGGAAGATAACATCACAATTAAGTGGGCAAGGACCTCTTAAGTTGCATATCATACGAGGGGCGTTCAATATATTCTCGGTATCGATGTGAAGGAAAATGCGAATTCAATTTAAATTGTTTTTATTTTTCAATATAATCTCCCCTAACATCAATGCATTTGTTAGATCTTGAGAGAAGCTTTTTTAAACCCTCAAAAAAATAAATTTCCTCTTTCTCTGCAAAATACCCATTTATTGCCGACTTGAGTTCTTCATCATCCGAAAATCTTTTTCCACGAAGACATTTTTTCAAATCCGGAAACAGGAAATAATCACTAGGGGCAAGGTCTGGACTATAGGGTGGGTGTTGGATTTCTTCGAAACCACAATCTCGCGCAGCAGCCTTGGAAACTCGCGCCGTGTGAACTGGAGCGTTGTCATGAAGAATCAACACACCCGCTGCGAGTTTACCCCGTCTTTTCTTTTTAATTTCCTCCCGCAAATTATGCAAAGTGGAAGCGTAGGATGTGGCGTTGATGGTTTCACCTTTTTTTTGTACTCAATGAGCAAGATTCCCTTTGAGTCCCAAAAACTGTGGCCATGAGCTTCCCGGCAGACGGAGTGACTTTGAACTTCTTCGGGGGGTCTGTTCCTTTTTTATGCCACTGCATGGACTTTTGTTTGCTTTCAGGGTCATAGTGGTGGACCCATGTTTCGTCCCCAGTAACAATTCGATCCATAACACCGTCCGCGTTCTCACTACACATCTCCAAAAGCTCTCTACAGCATGCGATTGTCACTTTTTTCTGAGGCGCTGTGAGCATTCGTGGCACCCACCTTGCACTGACCTTTGAAAGGTTAAGATGGTCATGAAGAATGGTGTGAATAGTACCAATTGAAAGCTTGGTGATCTCTGCCATCATTTTCACCTTTATTCGGGCATCCTCAAGAACAAGTTTTTCGACTTCTTTGATGCTTTCTCCCGTACAAGCAGTAGCCGGGGCGCCGGAGCGGGGGTCGTCTTCAATGCTCTCTCTGCCTCTCTTGAACTCACTTGACCACTTTTGCACAGTTGATAATGAAGGTGCGGAACCCTGGTAAACAGCCACCATCTCTTCATGAATAGTTTTTTGACTTTTTCCTTGCTTAGTGAGAAATTTAATTACAGCGCGATGCTCAATTTTCACCATCATCGTCTCAGTTGCCATTATGATTCTGTTTAACTAGAGATAAAACGCGAATTAATAATCACATTTATATAAAATTTTACATGAATGCACTAAAATAATAGTATTACTTGATAAATAAATCAATTTATATATACAACCACAGCTTCACCCCGATACCGAGAATATGTTGAACGCCCCTCGTAAGTTTTGTTTTATTGCTTATAAGTAGCTTATGTTTCGCGAACCATTGTCGCAGGATACTTAAATCGCTATGTAGTTTAACAATAGAGTCAAAGACATTTTTATTATCATATGTCAACGCCATATCACCAGCAAATGCAGTGATACGACTACTGAAGTTCTGGTAAAACATTGAATTGACATATATTAAGAATAAGATTGATCCCAAAACTGAACCTTGCGGTTCATCAATTGTGGTTTTTAACTGACTGCTAAAGATCATTTCTATTTTTACTCGTTGAGTTCTGTCTGATTGGTACGTTGAAAACCACTTATGAATCGCACCTCTTAGTCCAGCCCTACACAATTTATCCAAAAGTATATCGTGATTGACCATATCAAATGCTTTTGTCAAATCGATGAAGAGTACTAGAATAGTGTTAATATAATTAAAGCTTTCATAAATTTCACTACACAACTTTAGAATAGCATCTTCAGTAGATCTCACTTCGCGAAAACCAAATTGGTCGTTTCTAAAAAACTTGGTTTTTATTTAAAAATGATACTATGCGTATTTTTATTAGTTTTTCAAAAAGTTTGCAAAACGTTGGGAGTATAGAGATGGGCCTATATTGAGTCATTGAACCTCGATTTTCTTTTTTGAATAGAGGAATGACTTCAGCACATTTTAAGGACGCAGGGAAAGTACCACAATTAACACTTAAGTTGAACAAGTGACTTGAGACATCAACAATAAATAAAGAAATACGTTTTAAAAGACAGTTAGTTATGACATCGGATGTGCAAAAATGTTTGTTCTCAAGAGACATTATACATTTGTGGATTTCTATAGGTGTGAAAGGTTGAAAAACAAAACTGTTATGGTATCTTCGACTATATCTGAATACATATTACAATTGCAAGTGTATTGCGGTGGATATTACCTTATTCTCATCGTGTTCGGACGTGTTTTGGTTTTGCTCCGCATTAAACTCTTAAATATTATTTATTTCTTCCCCTTCTATATCTCTACTTCTGATATCAATTCCGTGACATTATTACATTACCCCAAGTGCTGACTGTCTCTTTGGTTTGTTTTGTTTTTTTGGCTGACCTCAATCTTTCGCGGTCAATAACTGCCTCTTTGCCACTTCTGATATCGGTTCCGCATATATTTTGTGCATTACCCCCCCAGTGTTGACCAATTTTCCGATTTTGCTGAATTTCACTTGCAGTGCATAACAGTGCGATAAGTTCATTGTACATTTGATAAATTTGTCATGTCTTGCGGAATCACTAACTGTCCAATCTTTGATGTCAATGCTGACTTTGTCACTTGTAAGGGCATCTGTGGAAAATCATTCCATGCAATTTGTGTCGGATTAAATAAAAGGAATAGTGTATACATCAAAGACTTCTCTGACAACCTCCTATTCTTTTGTGATGAGTGCAAGATAATCTCGCTTTCGCACGTGTTGCTTGCTATAAAGTGCATCAGTGACTCTAATGACTCATTCCAAAAAAATCTCACAAAAATGATAACGACGAATCAGTCCAACTTAGAAAGTAGTGTCAGTTATGCTGATGAATTAGGCAACTCGATTCTGTCCTCAACCAATATAATTAAGTCCAAGCTCACCAACATCGATAAGCAATCTGCAAGTCTGGTCGAGATGAATACTGCGATCAATGGTCTCAAAGCAGTGATAAACAACCTGCGTGAAGATCTTGAGACTCATTTTCAATCTACCTCAAAGAAACAATCATCTCTAATGCAGCCTGATCCAATGCTCGAAGTAATCTTTGACAGAATCAAGGGTGTTGGTGACGATCTAGCTGCCGCACAATCAACCATTTTCGATATTGAGAATCATATCGAAACGGTAAGCAGCAAAATTGACGATTTACCAATCCATACACAACACCATTAGAATGTCCACTACAATACATCAATTTTGGCTGAATTACTGGAAACCGAAGTCGACCCACTTTTACCACCACCTCCTGGTCCACCACGGTTAAATAAATCTACAAATTCTCCCGCTGCCCCTTCAATCCAGGAGACTGAAACTGTTTTACTGTCAACTCCTGCCGTCGCCGCCCAACGCAAGCTAATCAAACATTTTGGTACGACATGGACACCTTCCGAATGGATACGTAGGCTGGATAAAACTGAAACCAAGAAACAGGATAAAACGAAGCTTAATTCTAAGTTACCTAATCCCAACTCCAACTCCCGTCCCAAACCGGACTCTAATAAAATACCGAAACCCGTCCCAAACCGTCGCAAACCTGACTCTGTACCGAAAACCGTTTCCAACTCCCGTTCCAAATCTGACTCTAATTGGAGATTTAAAACTAATATATTCCCCAATTTCGCCCCTCCCACTCACATCCCGAACCGACTTCATCCTATAATTATATTGCACCTGCAGCCTCCGTTCCACCCAAGCCTCGCGTCAACTCGTATCTTTCAAA
Source organism: Volucella bombylans (assembly GCA_949129095.1). NCBI lineage: Eukaryota > Metazoa > Arthropoda > Insecta > Diptera > Syrphidae > Volucella > Volucella bombylans. Next base: position 14,769,043 of record OX422143.1, on the reverse strand, counting down.
TTAGCACCAACCGCTCACAATAACCCCTCTGAAATACCTAACTCCTCTGCACGTGCCCCCACTAGCACTTCTTTCCCTAATTTTGACCTTAAAACCGGAGCTAAATATCCCAATTTCGTTAGGTCCCATATTATAAATCCCTCACCTGAACATGTGTCTAATGCCCCTTCAATCACCCCTGCATCGCCTTCAAAATCTTCGTCCACCTGCCCCATTTTTGACCCCCTTCTGTCACCCACAGTTAAAATAACCCAACAGACTTTTGGCTCAACAGAATGTCGTTATGCACTTTCTAGGCTTAAAGAAAAAAAGACGTACGAGAATATGCGTCTCCTTCTAGCGTATCTGCATGACAAATTAGACTCAGTTTGTTATGAGGGGAAAACTAAAACAAGCGTCATGGTCTCAATACAGCAGGAAGGTCTCCCTACTGACCTTACAAGTCTGAGGAACTTATACATCAAGTTCCACGAGATTTTTAATATGTCTCCGCAAAAAGTCTCACACGACCTTGCTGCTTTCGGTAACTATGTGCACTCAAAAAGGATCTCACACCTCCAACGGAGCAGAGCTGACAACGACAAATTTTTTCGTCCCTAACGTGCTACCATTGCCAGTGTTTCGACCATCCACTCCTAGGCCCTCTCGTAATAACCTTCCTCTTACCTTTTACTATCAAAACGTAAGAGGACTGCGATCTAAGACCCGTGCCATCTTCCGCCAATCTCACGATCTCCCATTTGAGGTCTACGCTCTGACCTAAACTAATCTAATTCCCGATATAAAGAATCAGGAATTATTCCCCCCTAATTTCAATGTTTTTCGAGACGATGATCTTACCCGACCAAATGAGGATGCTCCGTGTCGAGGTGCCCTACTCTTCACCAATCGCTGTTTCTACTTCCTCTAAGCTTGACTACGTTTCAATAAAGATAACACTCCCCTGCAGGTCCCTGTACATTATGTATTTTTACATCCTACCGGCCCAACCAATCGAATGCCACCAACTCGCTATCGATGCAATTGATCAAATAATTAACTTATCTGGTCCTCTCGATGATATCATCGTATTCGGCGATTTCAATCTACCTCAGCTGCACTGGACTCAATCAGATGATTAATCTTTTTTTATCGCTAACCCTATCTCGAGTAAAGAATGTCTCTTCTTGGATGAACTCACAGACTCTAGCTTATGCCAAGTTAGTGGAGTGTCCAACCATATGAGTAGGCAATTACGAGTAGACCTCATTTTCACCACTGACCCCATAAACTCCTCTGTCTCGCTCTGTCCCCTTTCACTATCGACCATTGATAACTTTCACCCACCACTTATTCTTTGTCTTTTCCACCACTCTCCTTTCAGCCCCTCCCCGTCTGCAGCTACCACTTCTTACCACTTTCATAAAGCGAATTTCCGCAAGATTAACGCAAGTAAGTGTTCTTTTGATTTTGCCAATATGCCCCTAAAAAGTGCTCTCTCTATTTTCTACAGAGAATTATTCAATTCTATTTCTCTTTATGTCCCCTTATCGCGTAATAGGACCTCTTCTACGAGGCCCCCGTGGTATAATCGTAAACTTCGCTCTTTACGTAACAAAAGAAACAAATTATGGACAGTTTTCCTCCGATCCAACTCTTTTGCTGACTATTCAAACTATCGAGGGTTATAACTTCAATTCGCCCAGCTCTATAAGTTTCTCTATCAGCGATACCTTGATAGTACGCAATCAAGGCTTATAAATGATCCTAAGTCTTTCTACCAATTCGTTAACTACAAAAAAAAAATCAGACGGTTTCCCTCCATCCCTCTCATACGAAAACATATCATCAACTGACCGCATACCATATCCAACTTTTTTGCTGATTTCTTTAAGCAATATTTTGTCGATAGTTCCTTCTTACCGGATCCTCTTATTTCAAATACCTACTTAACTTCCCCATTGGCCTCACTATTTCTCAAAGTTTTGATCATACAGTAATAGAAAACAAATTACAACAACTTAATGATGAATACTTACCCGGCCCAGATGGCCTTCTATCCATATTTCTTAAAAAGTGTTCCTCAACTCTTTCCCGCCCCTTGCAAATCTCTTCCGATTATCGCTCTCTCAAGATGAATTTCCACAGATATGGAAGTCCTCTTTCATAACACCTATACACAAAAAGGGATTAAAGAGCGAAGTCACTAATTACCGCCCTATAGCTAAACTTTCTCATATACCCAAACTCCTCGAAGGCATTTTGCATGAAGCCTTAAGCTTCCAGTGTAAATCTTTTATTTCCCCCAATCAATACGGCTTTCTGAAGGGTAGATCAACTACCACTAACCTCGTAGAATTCGTGTCCTCTGTCCTCTCAGCCTTAGAAAATGGTAAAGAAGTTGACGTTATAACAACTCATTTCAGTAAGGCTTTTGACAAGATATCTCATAAACTAATCCTGTTCAAATTGTCCGTCCTGGGCTTTGAACCCATTTTGCTTAAATGGATATCTTCTTACCTGGATAATCGTTTTTATAATGTTCGTTTCAGATCTGTCCTATCGGCCCCTTTCTTGGCCACTTCAGGTGTTCCTCAAGGTAGTCACCTAGGTCCACTCCTCTTCATCCTAACTAATAACGACCTTCAAAGGCTCATTCAACACTCAACATTTTCTCTCTATGCTGACGATACCAAATTTTTTAAACCCATTTCCTCACAACAGCCTCATTCAAATAGATCTAAATAGTTTTTCCACATGGTGCATCAAGAACTGCTTAGACTCAATGTCTCCAAATGTCAACCGATTACTTTCTCACGTAGGTGCAAGAAGTCTCCTCAACGAATTTACCATCTCCATGGCCAACATATACCCCTTGTTGAATCTATCCGCGACCTTGGCATGTTATTCAACAGGCAGCTTAATTTCCGCTCGCATATTGATGAGATAATTTCTAAAGCAAACTCATCACTCGGCTTCGTTAAAAGATGGTCCAAAGAATTTCAAAGAATTTTGCAACCCGTACGTGACCAGATCACTATACATCACTTACGTTCGCCCCCTTCTCGAGTACGTAAACCAAGCGTGGTGTCCCTTTCAACGAGTTCATGTATCTCGTATTGAGAGGATCCAGCGTCGTTTTCTTCGATTTGCTCTTCGAGGTCTACCTTGAAACGATCCTCTAATCTTACCTCCCTACCGAGACCGTCTCAAACTAATTAACCTGAATACCCTTGAGGAACGAAGGGACACAGCAGACATTCTGTTCATTCACCGATCTTCTCCTTCGTTACGTGGCGAGTTAGTTTAAGAGACAGAACATTAGTGGGAGTAGCATCATTTTTATTTGTTTTTATCTTTTTTATATAGAGAGAGCCAATATCTCGCTCATCAAGGTCGTAGGCGACACCATTACGAACAATGTTTAACACTGCTTGCACTGCAGTTGAATTGTCAACATTTGGCACGTTAAAAATCTCAATCGAACTATTGAGTTTTGATTGTTCCAAAACATTAATTTGATTTTCTAATATACTCACTGTTGTTTTGAGTTCTGTATTTTCATTTTGTAGCACGGTAATTTTTAATAACTTAACTTTTTTTTAGTTCTTGTATTTCATTGTAAACCATTTCAATTGTTATGTTTTTATTTGTTTATTTTTCATTGTCTTCTTGATTCGCATGAGAAACCGGGAGAGGGCTATCATCGGCACAGAACGAGTTTCTTCGCGATGTAGTGCTCTGAGAGCACCTCCAGATTTGAGGTTTTTTTTTATATACTCGAGATCATGGATCAGCACGCTCACACACTTCGCATGAAAGAGTTTTTTCCAATCTTTGCATTCGATTTTTAAAAGTGAAGAATTAAGTTTAAGCAAACGATTTTTACAATTTGTTGAGGAATGATTTCGACCAACTGCTTTACTTTTTAATTATTACTTAAGCTATTCTCAATACATGTGTACCCCACAACAACTGCTTGAGACTTATTGTCTGTAAGTGAAGATAAGTAAGCCAAGGCGACTTTTCGTTTTGTCCTCTCCTAATCTCTCCCACTTTTCTATGTTCCACCTAAGACCAAGGTGCAATAGCATATGCCGCATGAATGGCTACGAGGATACTTGATTGCTAGTGTGTCACCTCGAATACTAAGTAATTGTCGAATAAAGTCCCATTTTCTTACAGGATGATGTACCAGAATTACCATAATTCCCAGTTGGACTTCATTTTCCTTCGTCTCAGAAGGAAAAGCAAACGATGAGTCTTCCTTTTCCGATTTAGAAACAGCACTTTGCGATACCTCTGTGAGCGTGCTCTCATATGAAATATCAACAGCCCCAGGATGCACAAAATTCAACACTGCTTTTCGATCGAACCCAATTCTTTCGGATAAGACTTACTCGTATACATGCTGTGAAAAGCCTCTAGATGAAACATGTGCGATCGGAGAACGATTCGTAAAGAAACTCTAAAGTTAAAAGAGCCATACGTAGTACGCGGCAGTCTGATAAGTTGTCCTATAGTGCTCTTTGTCTTGTTGGCAGAATGAAACCAAGTGTGGTTCCGATAGACCAGAACCCCATGAGTTGAAAAATTGATTGCAATATAAGAAAAGGTCATCGGCAACTCATTCAAACTCTGAGGGAGCAAAAAATAGCCTCATTTCAAAGGTATCAGCACTGCCCACTGAATGAGTGTCAATTTTGCGGCGGTTCATTTTTAAGACCACATAAAGCCCGAAGATACTTTCCACAATTGAATCACAATCCAATAAAAGAATAAATTGAAAAAAGTACTGGACGAAAATTTCACTAGCCCCTCCCGGCGACAATACCACCTGACGTCAACTCACTGCTTACCACCTGACTTCCTTGCAAAACTAAAGCGGCACTGTAGCTGTAGATTTTAGTATTCCCCCTGAATTTCACCTTCACATGATCTATTCTAAGCTATTTCAAAATTTTCAAGACACAAAACTCAATCGCACCGATTTCATCATTTTGACTTTGAAGAGATTTTGTTGACTACTCGCATGTTTGAAGAACTAGGAAGCTCCTGTAGACAGAGTTCCAGTAAGTCTGTTGCTGGTCTGGTACTGTTTAGAAGAGTAGTCAGCGGCATATCACTATTTTTAAGTTAACCAAGAAAAACGGAGAGAAGCTGCAACTAATTTATTACCATAAATCTGGTGGTGAGGTTTCCTTTTCTCTACATAAAGTTGGAAATTCAGTAAGCGCACACCCTAAGAAGAACTGGAATTAAACCTAAATTCTTCATAATGCAACAATCTTATCTTCAAGCCAGTTGATCTCATCGGTGCGGAACATCGTCAGATTCAGTTTGAAATACATCACAGCAAGTTAGAAAAATTAATATTTATTGTCTTATACAGAAATGCTGTTTTAAGGACGTTTAGCAGTTCCACAAGTTTCTAATACCAACAATTCTAATACCACCGTTCCAATTCAAAACATCGACGTGTCGGCGTGTAGGCCAGTAGAAGTACCAATGTTCTTCTAACCAACGGATAACTGATAATGGTATGAATTTTAATCTCTAGCGCCGCTCATCCATCCGTTCGGATGGAATCAAAGTGTAAATTTAATTAATAAGCTTCGAAAACGCTAGCTAATAAAAGAAACAAAAAATGTTCATCTCATTTACTTATTCTCCTCATGACCTAGTCATGAAACCAATGAATCTTCCAGTTCCAACCAACTTACTGTACAATTTCAATAAAACTTTCCAATTACTAATGAATGACTCAATTTAAGTTCACTCTTTCAAAAATTATTCAGATCTGGCAGTAGGTGTCTAGTTTAATGCAACCCACAAATCTCCCCAATTCAGCGCCCTTCAATTCATCCGACTGAAGCGACTGAAAGTTATTTGCATATTAAAACACACATTTAACGCCGGAATCAAGCTTCACTCCCTGTTAGCAAGAGCAAGGCGACTCGCAACGGGAATACTACTTGCTTCAGCATCTCTGACAGTGCAACGCTCTGGCATTGATACTGTGACAATGTGACACTCTGACACTGTGACAGCAGTAGAAATAATTACAAACACAATTAAATTGTCCTGTCTTGCAATGGAACAGTCGTGCTCAACAAAGAAGCTCGCATTTGGGGTAGGCAAACCTAGTAGGTAGGCTGCAGGCTGCAGGACAAGCCTCAGTACTCAGAAACACTCAATGAAATTTAATTAACTCAATTTTACACAATGATAAATCTGAATACGGCAATTCCCTTACCAAGTTTGTGGGGGAGTGCTTTTAGTGGTTTTGGCAAGGATGTGCCTGAGGTGTGGCAGTCCTGCTGGCTGCTAGGTTGCTAAGCTGGTAGGTTGGTAGCTTTGTAGGCTGTTCGGGTTAATTGGGGATTTATGCAGATTTAACGAGTCAATTTGAGTTGATTCAGGAGGCTGCTGCCGCTGCTGTAGGTACGAACACTCTTGTTGAGTTATGAGCCTTAAAAATTTCCATTTGTGTGCGGTGGCCCAAAGGAATGACCTTAACAGAATATTCGTTGTGTAGAAGTCCTCTGAACGATGTAAGTGATTAAATGAATATAATAAATTATTCCTTGTATTAGGATACTCACGAAGGTAAATAACGACACTGCAATTAAGAACGCTGTTTATAGCTCCCTTTGTTCGTTTGGAACTCTTCTAAATTTCAAAATGTGTTAGATAGACCTTGACGGTGTTATGCTAACTAATGAATCAACTGATAAGAAAGTCGTATCCAAGTATATTTAAGCTAAAAATACTGTCGGCACACGGTCCACACGTCTAAATAAATTATTTACCTGGTTAAAAGTGAAATGTGAACTCTGCATCCTAATCTGTGTTTTCCCGCTCCTACAGTATCCGAGACGAGTATAGCAGAAACAAAGAAAATTCTAATTATAATGTTCTTCTTAAATTAGATCCTTCCAATCTAGTAACTCTGTGTATCCAATATCTTATTCCACAATACAAACTCAGAGACTCAAAATTACGTAAATTATGCTAAAGCCTTAATGCAGGCAGTAACAGATTGTATCCTTATTTCAATTCAATTAAATTTATTGGAAAATACTAACTGTACAGATAAGGCTTTGTCTTTTATAGTACTAAGATATGGCAATATTATATAATCTAGAAACCGACAGGAAGTACCAGATACTACTCTTGTCTCCGACAGCATCGCTCAAAGGCTAACGAACTGGATGGTATCGTCTGAACACTCCTTTTCAGACCACAGATACATCCAATTCAGCCTGAGTGATGCTCCGCCCAGCCAACCAGCTTTCCGGAATTACCAGAAAACTGATTGGCCAAAATACAGAGGAATACTGTCAGAAACATTATCCTCTGAACTATCAAGTCCCCGCGTGACACCAACGAGCTTGACATCAAAGTCAATGAATTTACTTTGGCTCTCAATCAGGCTATGGCCGCTTCCTGCCCTCTTATTCAACCTATAGGCAAGAAAAAGCCACATTGGTGGACATCGGCACTGGGACTGCTCAGAAACTCTTGTAGAAAACTTTTCAACGTAGCAAAAAGCACAAGAAAAGTGAGTGACTGGGACTCATACAAAGTTTCCCTCAAATTATACAAAAAAGAATTGAAGAAGGCAAAGCGACAATCCTGGAGATCATTCTGTGACAAACTCACAGAATCCTCTGAAGCATCGCGGCTAAGAAAAATCCTCTCTACAAATCCTCTGATGCGATGGCTCTTGGACAACCTCAAGTGATGAATCACTCAAACTGCTTCTGTGCTTCTGGACACCCACTTTCCAGGTAGCTCGCAACTCGGTGCGAGCAGCAGCCCAAACAGGCCTACTGCAACCGCGACCAAAGTTCATGGTCTGATTACGAGAGATAAACTGCTCTGGGCGGTGCATAGCTTCAAACCATACAAGTCTGCTAGTCTGGACGGTATAATACCTGCCGAGCTCCAGAGGTCCTCAGATATTATTCTGCCAGTGTTAGAAAATATTATGAGGAGCTGTGTAGAACTTATCCACATTCCACTGTTATGGAGAGAAGTCAATGTAGTATTCATTCCTAAAGACGGAAAATGTTCTCATGTTGTCCCAAAGGACCTCAGACCTATAAGTCTATCATCTTTTCTTCTTAAAACTCTAAAACGACTGATTGATATCTATATTCGAGCTAAAGTTGATCCAAGACCTCTGTCAACGGCTCAACATGCCTACTGTAAAGGAAAGTCAGTGGAAACGGATTTGCACTCTCTGACTAGCCACATCGCACAATCCCTACAATATAAAGAGTGTTGCTTTCCTGGACATAGAGGGCGCCTTAACAACGTCAACACATCAGCAATCACGACTGCGCTGTCAACTCTGCAGGTAGACGACTCACTTGGGGAGTTGATCAGTCTCATGCTAAAAAGCAGGATAATCAACTCCAATCTGGGTGAGACTTCTGCTAAAAGATGCGTCAGTAGAGGTACGCCGCAAGGTGGTGTTCTCTCTCCCTTTCTCTGGAACTTAGTAGTCAACGAACTACTGATATACCTGGAAGCGGGTGGTAGCAGGATGATTGCCTATGCGGATGACGTTGCCATAGCCGTCAATACCATTAAAGAACTCCTTCAAGTAAATCTTAATAGATTAACCCGCTGGGCAGATCGCTGTGGATTGATCTTGTCCTCTTTTCCAGGAAATACAAAATTTCAATTACAGACCCTCCTTCAATAAATGGTGTCAGTTTAGTTTTCTCCGATACAGCAAAATATCTGGGTCTTGTTTTTGACAGGAAACTAAACTGTAAACCTTACATTCAAGAAAGAGTCAATAAAGCCACAATAGCTGGGGCCTTCAACCTTACATAACCCACTGGCTATACATCTCGGTCATAAGACTGATACTTACTTACGGGGTGGTTGTCTGGTGGACGGCCTTGGAAAATGCAGTCAACCGCATTAAACTAAGCAAAGTCCAAAGAACAACATGTCTTTGCACAAGCGGAGCCTTGCGGTCTACCCCCTCTGCGGCATTAGATATTCTGTTTCACTTGACACCCGTCCATATTTTTAGCAGGCAAGCAGCTGCGGCTGCAGCTATTCGCCTTAAAGCGACTAAACAGTGGACAAACAATTCATTTGGCCACGCCAACATTCTTAATACATTAGGAATCCTCACAGAGAACATCGATTACACCATACCTAAACTTTGTTTTGACAAAAACTTCCATGTAAGCTTCCCCTCTAGATCATTCTAGGAGGAAGATGCTTTCATGGCGGACAAGTCAATCCATCTCTACACAGATGGATCTAAAACCGATAGCGGAATTGGTGGCGGTGTTTTCTCAGATAAGCTAAATCTAAGCCTCTCTTTCCGTCTTCCAAATCACTGTAGCGTGTTCCAGGCGGAAATTTTGGCGATTAAAGAAGCTCTATCCTGGCCGAAGAAAAACGTGATATCTGCAAAGGATATCCGCATATTTTCGGATAGTCAGGTCGCCATCAAGTCCCTGGACTCGGTCCCATTATATTCTAAAACCGCCCTTGAATGCCGATCATCTCTCATGGACATGGCAGAGCAGTTCAACATTCACCTTTGTTGGGTGCCGGGCCACAGTGACATTCCAGGGAACTGCAGAGCCGATGAACTCGCCAAAATTCGAACCACTCTACCTATCCTACCGGACAAAGGTAGTATAGGTATACCAATCGCTACGTGCAAACTAACACTAAAGCTGGATGCCAATAAAAGAACAGACCTTAGGGGGACTGCTGGACAAACATGTCTAGCGACCAAACAGATCTGGCCAAAGCTAGATCTGAATCGTTGTAAGTGTCTGATCCTTTTAAATAGGAAACATCTCAGCGCCATAATAGGTGTCATTACTGGACACTGCCTCAGAGGCAAGCACGCATGAAGGCTTGGCGCTTTTACAAATGATTTCTGTATAAGCTGCATGAACGAGGAAGAGGAGGAGACAACGACCTAAACGATCTAGAAAACATGGACGTTAACAGTCTCCTACGCTTTATTATAAGCTCAAACTGGTTCCATTAGTAAGAGGATCATAGATCCACATGGCATCACAATGGGCCAATAGGCCTAAGTGGGTTGGTACAGCCACTCTTACCTAACCTAACCTAATCTATATAATTTAACAAAATGTGTTCAAATAATTATGGAATTGGGGGATGAGGTTACATGTCCTAGAAGATTGCACGAATTGAAGTTTTGCGAGCAAATACGGAGGCGATTTGGTGTGGATGATTTTATGTAGGAAGATACAACATCTAGTGACAAGGAATTGTTGAAGTGAAAAACCAAGTACATTTTTGTGGTAGTGAGAAATGTGTTCACGTCGGCGAAGGCTGTATACATACCTTATCATGTCGTTGAAGGCAACAAGCAACTTATGGTAGGATTGAGAATCAAGTTTATTGTACACAACTATGGCGTAGACAGTAATAGGTATAAGTAAAGTTTTAATAAGCCTAAGCTTAGTGTCGATGGGTGTATAACTAGAATTTGGCCAAAGTTTGCGCAACCCAGCATAGATGCTTTCAATAGAATAGTTCATGTGATCGATCGCGGTGAGTGAACGATTTACCTTGACTCCAAGATTAGTTGCGACATTCGTGTAGTGAAGTCTTACATTATTAAGGAAGAGAGGTGCTAGATCATCAGTGTTATACTGTTGTTTTGAAATCAATATTAATTGCGACTTCGCAGGATTAATAGTTAGCCCATTGCCTTGAGTCCAGCTATATATTAGAAAAGTTTTCATTTATTCTATAGATAAAGTTCTCAGTTAGTCCTACTGGGCGGGATAAGTAGATCTGTGCATCATCAATGGTACTAGGGCAAGCTTTTGCTAGGTCACTGATGAAAATGCAGAATGAACTGAATTAAGCCCTGGGGTACCCCAGTTAGCAAAGCCAAACCCCAAACTCCCAAGGAGTGGCAAGTCTCTGGCAAGTCATGGTCATTGGCCCTACCACTTCTTCCACTCCTTAAAGCAGCAAGTTTGTGGCTGGTGACGGTTTTCCTACTGCTACTAAAATAATTCCATCAAAAAGGGAATCAGGGGCTCTGACGCGTCAGCAAGCCCCATCCGAGATCTATATAAAACGCCCAAATGCTTCACGCATTATCGAAACCCTCGGATCCAATTCGTTGGTCGAGAGAACTGCATACATGAGAACATGATAAAGTGAGCTAACAACATTCCACCATCAAGACGGATTACCAGAGGCTGTTGGAGGAAACTGTACCGGTTCCAAAAAGTTCTAAAGACGCAGAATATATCATACTAATCCTGGAACCATGGATTGCAGAAGGCGTGGTTCGTGGACTTGGGATATTTAAATACGTTCCGTTGTATACAAAAGGCAAAGGTAAGATCAGAACTTGTATATTAGCTGAACGTAGCCTTAATGTACTCTTACTTCCTATTCTCAGCAATCACGACATAACCGTTGACAGACAGGAGGCTGCCAAAAGCACCTACTGGCTGGCATCGGCATATCTTGGCCCGGACCATATGCACCATCTCCCTGATGACAACCTAAAAAGGATGATCTTGGAAGTTGTGAGACAACAAACTGACCTCATCACCGGGTGCGATGCTAACGCACACTCTATGGGACAGAGGTGAGTCGCTTTTTGATTATATTATAAATACTAACCTTATTGTTTACAATATTGACAATAAACCCACTTTCATAACTAAAAATCGACAAGTCGGAAAATGTCCTCATATTGACCTCAGGTATACAGGCTTATCATCTTTCCTGCTAAAAACTTTACAACAGTTGATTCAATTGATCCATACTTTTGTCGGTGGAAATGGCTCTACATTCACTGACTAGCCACATCAAACGATCTTTACATTTTAGAGAGTACACAATGGTCGCGTTTCTGAACATAGAAGGTGCCTTCAATAAAGACAACACATCCGCAATCAGAACTGCGCTGTCAACTCTGAAGGTAGAGGACTCACTTAGGGTGTTGATCTCTCTTATACTAAATAGCAGGATAATCAACTCGAAACTGAGTATTCTGCTGAAAGATGTGTCAACAGAGGTACGCCTCAAGGTGGTGTCCTTTCACCTCTTCTCTGGAACTTAGTGGTTAAAGAATTGTTGATATACTATGGAAGCGGGTGGTGGCAGAGTGGTTTATGGTTATCTTTTGCAGGAAACATAAACTTCCAAACATAGACCCTTCCTCAATCAATGATACCGGCTTAGTCTTTTCCGAATTAATGAACATTTTTTAACAGTAAACTAAACTGTAAACCTAATATTCAAGAAATAGTAAATAAAGCACCAGCATCTTGCGAAAAAATGTAATAGGAGCAAATAAATAGGTCAACCTCGCATACATCTCAGCGCCAACATAGGTGTTATCACTGGACGCAGTCTTATATTCAAGAATGCAAGAAGACTTGGCGTTTCCACTTCTGCAAAAGTTGCATGAATAAGGAGGAGTAGGAGGCAATCCTCCACCAAGATATTGCCCTCGTGCATTCTTCGTTATTAGTAATCCACTTTTGGCTATAAAATCACCCTCCATACTAAGTGGATCTAGCCTTCGCTGATTTTTTCTATTCCCTAATCTGAAGACTGTCAAGAAATGAGAGAGTTTTGATGTAATGAATATTCAAAGAAATGTCACTTCGAATCAGGATACTAATCGTAAGTAGAAATTAAATGAAAGCCCTTTCTCTAACCCGTTTTTTCTTTAAAAGAAATATTATTCCCGAAACATTTTGATTAAACCATGCAGTTCTTTAATATCACTTGACCTGAACAGGTCAACTCTGTATACATGGAGGTTATGTATGGAACACAATATCCGATAAATGGGCGCCTCCTAGCTGAGGGCACACAATGGTCCTTTTGATGGAATTTTCGATGACTTTTTGGCGTAGTGTCGGCTCAATTTTGTTTTAGTCCAGGAATTGTTCCTGGGTTATTGGCATAAAAGGTTCCTTTCAGAAAAAATTCCAAAGAAAGAAGTCCAATAGCGTTAAATCACGTGCCCAGTTATCACGCCGTGGTGCGAAATAACTCTCCCTTCAAATGTTGTCTTCAATAATTCCATTGTTTCGATCGCTATCTTGCAGTTGCGCCACATGTCTTCAAGATCCATTTCAGCAATTTGAGGCCAGAAGAATTTGTTTATTATCTCACGGTAATGAACGTGGCCCAATCATTCCGCCAGACCAAAATGCACACAAAACATCGGCTCGTGGTGGATGCATGGGACGTTGATTGATCACTCTCGAATTCTCAGCTCCCCAAATGTGAAAATTCTGTTTGTTGACTACCCATCAAGCTCGAAATGCGCCTTATCGGAGAAGATGATTTTCTTCGAAAAATCGCTATTCATTTAATGCTGCTGTAAGATCCATTCTACGAATGTTTGGCGCTACGCATCTTTAAAGCTTGCAAATGCAAATCTTTAGTCAAAATTCGCAGTTGACGGTTCATGAAAGTCGCAATTGCTGGGAATGATGGCGAATCGAGATGGAAGGATTCTGGTCAACACTCTCACTAACTGTCTTCATTAATTACAATGCACGAACACGGACATATCCTGTCTGAGCTGGAACAATCGACAAACGTACATTCCGATTAAGTGGATATTTAACTTATGAACTTTTTTCACATTCCCCGCCAAAAAGCCGGCCATTAGATTCGACACTTAGTCAAAAGCCTGCGGGCCCAGCAAGCAGAAAATAAGGTTTCGAAAAGGGACTTCTTAATGATCAACAACCGTTGTGGTGAGCCTGAGCATCCATCCATCCACAGCGCCGGCGCATACCGGATACAGCGTACTCGTATAGTGAAAAATCAGATAATCTGGCAATATGGTAGATGTGAACAATTTCTTTTCTTTGTGAAGCATTTCACTCGAAATATGAATGAAACCACTAAGTAGAATTTCAGTGGAACATCTCAAAGTTTCAACTGCAGACACGATAGAGGAAAATAAAAACTTAAACCAATGCAACACTTAAATTTGTAAAAAAAAAAAGTGAAGCAAAGCCTAGCTGATGGGAAGGATTGGATGACTGCGATCAGGAAAGGCAAAAAAGATATTCGAAACAGAAAAAGTATAATCAAAACAGCAACGAACTTTATTTGAGAACTGTATACAATCGCACTAGCCAATGAAATAATTGAATCTGAAACACTACTACCCAACAACGACGACAGCATCCCAATATTTCTAGATGAGGCAATCAAAGAGTCTATAGATAAATTATAAAATGAAAAATCTACAGGAAATGCCGAAATTAAAGAAGAAATGCTAAGAATTAAGAAACAAGCTATGCTAATATGAGGAAAATATTAACAAGCAATACTAAGAGAAATTTTTAATGAAGATCCTACGCTTGAAGAAATACCACAGCAATGAACAAAATTGACAGTAATACTTATTCACAAAAAAGGAGACAGAGACAACATCAACAACTACAGGCGAATAAGTATTTTATCATAAATATACAAAGTTTTCGCAAAATATCTATTAAGACGGATTTGTAAAATCAGCCCCGTAAGTAAGCTGGCTAACAGACTACTCGTACCAGCAATAATTATATTGAGATTTGTCGATTTCACTGAAGCATTTGTTACCATAGAGCACAACATTTTTAAGTCACTAGATCATCAAGGAATCTATATAATTAAGAATTATACCGCAGCAACTCTGCAACAATAAAGCTCAAACAAATCGGTCACCCCTTCCAATTGATGAGTAGACTGCAGCTATATTAGAGGGATGCTTCAAATACTTAAACTGGAACAATATGGGGATCAACACAGATGGAGATGGAGTTACATAATTTATGATTTGCCGACGACATTACATTAATAATCCGCAAATCAGCCAAGTGTCCTTAAAAGTTGGACTACAAATCAACAAAGAAAAGACAAAACTAATGACTAACGCACAACCCTTACAAATACAACTTGGAACCGAAAACCTCGAATGTATGGACGAATTCATATACTCATACTTAGGACAACTAATATCTTTCACCTAAAGAACAGACAAAGAAATTGAAAGAAGAATCACGAATGGTTGGCAACAATATTAGAATCTCAAACCGATTTTCAATTCAAATATAACCTCAGAATCCAAAAAGGACTTGTTCGATGCTGCAAAACTTCCACTTTCTAGTCATGATGCACATACGATACACAAACATGAACCCTAAACATAAAAGCGGTCAGAAAACTGCAAGAATGTCAAAGAGCGATGGAAAGGTCAACGCTAAAAGTCTCAAGACTCCATAACATTACCGAGTATGTCGCTCAAATTGAATAGTCAGAATATTTAAAAATACACTAGGGCTAAATACATAGATAATCGACCCACAGTCTAATGGGAAATTTAACTCTAAGCAGCGGGATAAAAAATAAGTTTAGCCTTCTACGCCAATAATAAAATGTCAGGTACAAAATTGAGATGTCAGGTTAGATTATGGGTGTATACCGCCGCCGGCAGCCTATCCTTACCTACATTTCCATCGTTTGTTGGCCCGCGCTACAGGAAATATAATATGCGACTAAGAAAGGTTAGAAGCGTAGCTTGTGTTGAAACCACAGAAGAAAGCCAATTTCTTCTTAAAGACCATAAAAAATACAGAATTCTGATATGCACTTTAACTTGGAAAACTTAGCTACTGTTCAGATCGGCAAGCAATAGTGTCTCTGACTCATTATAAAGGATAATCCATGGAACGTATACACAGGTCAATGAGTCTTAAGATTATTTTCTGACAAACTTCAGATCTGTCGGTTGCAAAATTTAAACAGTTTGATTCCATACAATTTAAGCGCCGTGCACAACACGCTGAGAGTTTGATTATTTTAAAAAAAATTAGCAAAAATAATGACTCACCTGTGTCAATAATTCGTGCTTTTCGTGAAATCGTACAAATGCAAATATAGGGTTTTCGAATAAGGACTTGACAACTTTTTTTAAAAAATAAAACACAAACCATTTGAGATATTTCAAAAACTTTATTATCGGCTTGAAGTACAATCAAAACATTTATGAATGGAACTCGACTTCGTTCTTATGGCCACCGCGGGCACGTTTGCAGCGGTCGATTCGTTGGACCCCATTTTCAACGACTCGGCCACACATTTCCGCCGAAACGGCCTCTAATTCGCGTTCAATGTTGGCTCTGAGCTCTTCCAACATCGTCGGCGTGTTGGCATAAACCAATGACTTAACGTAGCCCCACAGAAAATAGTCAAACGGTGTTAAATCGCACGACTAACCCATTTCTTGAGATAACACGCTCACCATATTTACTCTTCAATAAATCGATTGTAGCGTGTGCTGTGTGACTTGTGGCATCATCCTGTTGAAACCACATTACGTCCAAGTCCATATCTTCCAATTCGGGCCAAAAATAATTGGTTATCATGGCGCGATAACGCTGATTATTCACAGTAACGTGACGATCGTTATCGTCGACGAAAAAATATGGCCCAATAACGCCGCCGGCATGCAAACCGCACCAAACAGTTATTTTTTGTGGATAAAGTGGTGATTCATGAAGCACATGTGGATTTTTA
The DNA here is from genome assembly GCA_949129095.1 of Volucella bombylans. Classification (NCBI taxonomy): domain Eukaryota; kingdom Metazoa; phylum Arthropoda; class Insecta; order Diptera; family Syrphidae; genus Volucella; species Volucella bombylans. The sequence continues at coordinate 14,752,483 of OX422143.1, read as the reverse complement.
CCCAACCAATAACGCATATTTTGCTTATTGACGAACCCATTGTGCCAAAAATGAGCTTCGTCACTGAAGATGATTTTGCGATGAAATCCACCATCTTGGCGCATCTTCTCCAGAACCCAATCGGAGAACGTACGTCGCTTCAAATGGTCCATCGGCTTCAATTCTTGAGTCAGCTTGATCTTGTATGGGTGTAAACTAAGATCCTTACGCAAAATACGCCATAATGTGGTCTGAACGATGCCCAATTCTTGAGAACGCCGTGGAATTGACTGATTTGGATCGTTTGCTACGGACGCCTGAACGGCAGCGATATTTTCGACACTTCGACCAACCCGTTGTTTCACTGACATGATCTTAAGACATAAGATGACATAAGACAACGAATATGTAGACTCAAATTTGTTATTGCCTGTCTACTAGGGCGAGAATTACGACCGGAAATTGGAGTTAACGCTCTTAAAGTTGCAGTCATCGACTCCGAATTTCGGTAGAAAATTGTTATAATTTGCAGACGTTGCTCGTTCGTGTACCATGATGAAAATGTTGAGTTTACTGAATAAATTGACAGTGACAGTTTGATGATTAGTGAAAGAGTGCGTTCACAAATTAAATTCAAAGTTGTCAGGTCCCTATTGGAAAACCCTATATAAGGGAACAAACAAAGTGGACATGTGTATTAAAAAGAGAAAAAGAATTCAAATGGAATATGACACGTCATGAGATTGAACGACAGCAGATGGACAATTAGAACAATAAATTGAACACCGTCCGAAGGACACAGACAAATTGGTAGACCACAGATCAGATGGCGAGACGATATCCAAGATCACTTAAACAACTGGAGACATGGGGTACAGAAGACAACAACAATGGCGACTTCTGGGGGAGGCTTATTATCGTTCATAAAAATTTACTTATTTTAAATTAAACAATTAATTTTAATTAAATGAAATAAGTTTATATGTGAAGATGTTAATTTGTTAAAAAAAACTTGCAAAACTTATTTTTTTTTAATGGTAAATAAAAGCTTATAATAATGTAAAAATCTCTCCCGTAAGTATCTTTTCGATTTATTCACCTATTTTCAAATTAGTTTTCGACTTATTTAAACAATATAATAAACCGTTGCCATTGAGCAGAGTTATTATGTATTTATTGGTCGATTCTCATAGAAAACAATAATGCTCTTTTAGTGTGGAGCTCAACCATTAATAACGCTTGCAGAGGAAATTTCTGTATCTCGCCGTAATTGATGGACCTGATCCCACTTAACTCTATTCATATTCCTATCTACTTTCATTTGTCCATTCGAGTGACCATGCAACTCGGTCCTACGTCAAAAGTACACGCTCAAATGCTAAGGACTAGTATTTCCTTGCGAGAAAATCATAAATCACCTCCGCCATCATGAGGGACTTAATGTCAACAATTATTAACCTTTCATGGAAATAGGCAAACAAGATACAACCACATACCTTATAAATCCCATGCCATGTCTGTTCTATTTATCCCAGGAAATAACTTATTCATTGGCCTGTCAATTTGATTACCTCTATGATGGCGCAGCTCCTCCCGTTTGGCGCTGGCTTTTTTTCTCCTTTTATTTTTGTATCCCTTAATTAATTCAGTTTTTCTATCCACCATTAGAGCGTACAGCGTCGCAGAAGTTGTTCTTCTCGGCCTTCGTTAGTGAAGAAAACTAATTAAAGCCTAGGCAGACCAACTGCAAAGGAAAAATCAATTTCTTTTCCCCGACAGCTATTGAGGATTATGATGAGCAGACTACGAAAACGACTACGACTATGACGGCTAAGACGACGTATGAGAAATACTCGCACTCGTCTCCACTTGGCGAAGAGGGGTTGATAGAAGCAGAACACTTACCCCTAAAGGGTTCTTTACGAAGGTAGTTTCGAAGCCGGATGCGGCTTTATACTCTCTCCAGTACATTTCATTGATTTTTTTTTGCAGGTCTTTTTCATTTCGGTTAAGAATAACTCAATTTATCATGTGAATTGCACCGGTAGTTGAATTGAAACCCTAATGAGCCATTTGGAAGTCACATGCGATGAGTTGATGCCCAAGTTGCATACTTTTGCAGAACGATTGAGAATGGTGTTGGAAATGTCGTATCAGCTTATGCTAATTAAATTAATGGAAAAATGGAAATATTTTATTGTAGAAGTGAATTCACATACTCATTCTGCAGTTCCTAATAGCTACCTAGATAGACAGATTTAAATGCGTCGTAAGAACCTTGAAATGCTGGCTTAATTAGTCACTTGAAGGGTTTCGGTTACGTGAAGCGTGTCTGCGAAAAAGCTCCTAGCCAAGTTCTTTGATAAAATAGCTCGAAGGTCTTCGGATGCATTGTAACCCGTGCAATCGATCACGTTCACGCAATTACAAACTTTCGTTATTAACATTCTTGCACCTACCTTTTCAATGTGGGAATGACTTGTAGCTTCTTAAAGCTAATGGTTAAATAGCTAGTACGTTAAGCTGGTTTTAATGCTTCTTCGGCAAGTTTTCAAAATTCCACTTTCATGTTAACATAAAGCTATCATAATTCCATAGACGATTTGAATAGGAAAAGTGTTGAAGCACCGTCTAAGAACAACTATGAAAATGACACGCGAATACCTCATATATTTTGAAGTGCAGTCTCATAAGAACTTACGTGCAGGTAGGTATTTTGTTTCATATGTAGATAGGGGGAATATTCGAAAACAGTTTCGTATACATAAAGGTTAACTATTTTCTTCATATTACCCGGCAGAAAGAAGGTCGGGCTAGTAGGTACGAAGTTTCTGGCGAGTGAGTAATCACTGTTTGCTGAGGGTCTATATAATAACTTAGAAGCAGACGGGCGCTAAAGAATATCTCTTGAGTTGGAAGCAGTGAGTTGTAGTTGAATATATAGGACAATCCACATACAAGGACACATAAATCATTTGAACACAAATTTAGCGTCAATATGTGGACAGGTGTAATTGGGAAAAAGTTAATTGGGCTCTTCAAATTACCACTTAGGCTGAATTCTACAAACTATCTGTAGTTTTTGCGAAATGATTTACCACAGCTATTGCACAACATTCCAATAGTTCAACGAGCTTCATCATATTTCCAACAGCATGGTGCTCCAGCCCATTATGAAGAGTACCGTAGTCGTTGGATAGGAAGGAATTGACCAGCTCACTGGCCTACAAAATCTCCTGACCTTACAATATTCGATTTTTTTGTATGGGGAAGAATGAAAGAATTTATTTATTGAACCGAAATTGCAACTTTAACTGAATTAGCAGAGCGTATTCTCGAAGCGTCATCAAAAGCGAGGAAGCAGTTAGCATCAATAAACATTCGCAGTGAAATCCAAAAACCGTTGAGCCCGCATACAAACCCAATTATCTAAAACCACACAAAACCATTTTTTATTCATAGCCTTTGGAGCTTCAAGCAAAAAACCCCTTTTTTACATTTCACGTGTTACAGGTTTTCCGAAGTATCATAAAATTTATGGGTTTTTATCGAGCTCTCCATTGTTGAAATTCACGATGGTTGTTAGTTTTAGTTTAGTTTTATATGCATTTTATTTACTTAATCACTAACTCTTACATTCTAACAAAAAATGCTTAAATGCTAGCTTACAATTACTTAATAATCTTATACTAACTTACTGGCCCCACACAGGCACTCTAAGCTACTCTAAATTCTTATAACTATGTCTTTCGACTTCATTTACATTTTCTTAGAACTATTTATTTTGTATACTTAAAGCTAAGAAAAAAATTTGTTAACAAAACTTAGCATATGGACATAATTTTTTATTTTTAATAAAAACTTAGTATCTAACTTAAAATAAACCTTAGCCTACCTAAACTAAATGTACAATACACACATAAACACACATAGACGTTATACACAATCATATACATATATCAGTATACACCTTTGTATACACTGATATATGTATATGTTTCTTAAATGCTAACCTAAACCTATGTAAGCCGGCCATCGCTCTTTACAGAGAAAACAGATTGGTCAGCTCTGCCTCATTAGTAAGGCTGGTCCGTAATTGACGGAAACGACGACGAAACATCTTCTCCATCATTCAACCACCAGAAATGCTGGTGCTGCCGAACGACATCCCTCTTATCGCGATTCCCCACCGCCCTACTGAACCTGAGGCGATCCACACTGCCGTGTGCGACGTCTCTGTCGTAGTTGAGTCGCCTGTCCCCAGCTGTCCGAGCGACATGGAAGATTAACGGCACCGCTGATCTATCCTGGATCAACCCTTTCTGATCTAGGTAGAGGAATGCTTCCGGTGGAACGAAGCCGTCAGAGCGCACACTCTCGTGGTAAAGGTAATTGGGGTAGTAAGCCCCAGATATCAGGTTATTCGTCGACGTCATTGCTCTTGCAATGTGCCTTCGAGTCAGCTTAATTACGAAGTTGTCCACTCGTATTAGGTTCGCCCTGTTGTAAAGGACCTCATTAGGATAAAATTTTTTGTACTCCGACTCTGGTGTTCTACACAAGCGAAGACAGGCCCTAAGGCAAGCCCTCTCAAACACCCGAATCTTTTCCATTAAGCTTGCTCGTACATTGAACCACACGGGACAACCAAATACCAGCATGGGCCTGATAAGGGCCATGTAGCAGATTACCTTTACCCCCGCATCGAGTTGGCTGCTATAAAACAGTCTCTTTGTAAGGGCAAAAGCACCTTTAGCTCTGGCCAGAGCAGCATCTACATTTTTGCCAAAATATAGAAACTGATCTAGCCAGATTCCAAGGTATCTGACTACATTTCGACAGGCAAGAGGCTGTCCGTGTTGTCCAATAATCGAGAACTTTCTCCAATTTTTTCTGGTATCCCTTGAGGCTCTAGACAACGGCGTCCTAAAGAGAATGGTTTCCGACTTCTGAAAGTTGATTTTCAACTTCCAGTCATCGCAAAAACGTCTTATCTTATCGAAGTCACGCTGCAAGAGAGTATTAATGACTTCGATTTTTGGACCTGTTCTGTACGCTATCAAATCGTCTGCGTACGCAATAGTATGGGGAAGTGAACCTATCAAGTCGCTTGTATAAATATTGAATAGGATCGGCGAATTGACCGCGCCTTGCTGAAGACCATTTTTAATTTGAAATATTCCAACAGAAGTCACATCACCATTCTTCACGATGAACTGTCTGTTAGTTAGCATATTATAAAGAATGTACAAGAGTGGTTTACTGATCCCCAGCCTAGTCAGCTTATAGAAAAGACCCTCTAACCATACGGTGTCGAAGGCCTTCTCCAAGTCAATAAGGCAGGCACCAGTGCACTGTTTCTTGCCTTTGTTCCATTGGATATCGGACACCAGTTTAGACGCGGCATGTGAGATATCATGTCCCGCCTTAAAACCGAATTGGTTATCCGGAACTATATGTTTGTCCTCAACCCACCTAGACAAAGCTCTATTGCTTACCTTTTCAAAAACCTTACTGATATTCGGAAGGAGACTTATCGACCGGAGATTCGCCGGATTGGATATATCCTTTCCCTTTTTGGGGATAGGTTTCACGATGGTTGTTCTAAATGTCTGGTGGCCTGTGTTTACATTCCGGATCGGAGTTGTTCTCCTCAACCATTTTTTTCTGCCCTGTCGGAATTCTCGCCTCTTTATGAGCATGTTATTGTTTGTGGAGATTTTAATGCAGAAAAATGATTCCCGCTCCTTTCAAATTAAAGACACTGTTTCCTCCCTGGGACTCCAGATATGTAATAAAACCTACCCAACTCGGTTTGCTGAAGATTGTACTCCTAGTATTCTTGACCTGGTTATCGTGTCCGATCTTTCATCTGTTCGTCTTTTCGACCAACTCTCAATTAATTATATATCTGATCACGATCTTCTTTTTTGTACATATAATGTTAACTTCACTCACTCTGCTGATCCATTGATGTTTTCGTTTAAGGATTTTAGGTCAATAAATATTAACGATCTCCAAAATGCATCCCATTTAGCTCCTTGGAGCAGTTGTCGCTTATTCTCCGATCTTAACTGAAAACTACACTGTTTTGAGGAATTGGTCACTGAGTTGTACGATTTCCATGTGCCAGTTAAAGCAGTTTGTGGGCGAAACAAAAGTTGCCCTTGGTATACGACAGCGGTAATCGAGACTATCAAAGCTCGAAATAAGTTTTATAGGAAGTGGAAGCTAACTCCTTCTACTTCTAACTGGACTGCTTACAAAGCTATGCGTAACCATTCAACTGTAATAATACGAAACTCTAAAAGAAATTACTACGCCTCTAAGCTGAATACGTCGCTTCCTCCCAAAAAACTTTGGTGTAATCTGCGACAAATTGGAATTTCTTGTGCTAAAAGTGAAACAAAATGTGAAATTGACCTTGATGTTCTAAACGAATGTTTTCTTGATAACAGTACTGAAGAGTTACATTTCAATTTTCAAGAAAATTTGTCCCATCATCCAGTGAGAGGTTTTGAACTGCGATGCGTAAGTGCAAATGAAGTTGCAAAATGTGTTGCAACAATTAAATCAAATGCTATGGGTGAAGATGGGATACCACTTCGCTTTATAAAACTGATTTTGCCTTCTATTCTATCCCATATAACCCATATAATTAACCACTGCATAACAACGCGTCCACTTTCCCCAAGTCCTGGAAAATAGCTCGGATTGTATCTGTCGCGAAAAAAACTACCCCGATCTCTGCAGCTGATTTTAGGCCTATAAGTATTTTACATGGGCAACTTCTGGATTACTTATCTCTTAATGGCCTTTTGTATGGGAGACAATCCGGTTTTAGTTACAACCACAGTTGCTCTACTGCATTGATTAATATTTTGGAGGACATAAGACAAGAGTTCGATAAGGGATGTGTTACCCTTCTTTGCTTACTTGATTTCTCGAAGGCTTTTGACAAGGTGAACCACAATATCCTTTGCTGGAAATTAAAAAAATCGTTTCGGTTTTGATAATAGTGCAGTGCGACTTTTTGAAAGCTTTCTTTCCGATAGATTTCAAAAAGTTGCGATATATGATTTTTGTTCAACTCTTCTACCGGTGAAGCAGGGTGTACCTCAAAGGTCAATCCTTGGCCCTTTAATATTTTCTATGTTCATAAATGACTTGCCATCTGTCTGTTCTCATACCTCGGTACATCTATATGCTGATGATGTCCAGCTATATTTGTCTACGCCATATAAAAACACTGCTGAACTCTGCAGTATTCATTCTTGGTCTAAAGCTAATGTATTACTTTTAAATCTTAATAAGTCGCAAGTTATTCCAATTTTGAACAAAAAGCTAGCCCTAAATACCTTACCTGATGTCTTACTCTCTGGGAATAAATTAAATGTGGTTCATACTGTAACTAGTTTGGGATTTATTATTAATTCAAACTTATCAGAATATGATCATATAAACTATACAATAAGAAGAATTTATGGATGTCTTCGCACGTTGTGGGTAACTGCGAGCTTTACTCCCGTCAACACCAGAAGAAAGCTTGTAATAAGTCTTATTTTGCCCTTAATTACTCGTACCTATGCTGAAGTTGTATACTGCAATATCGACTCCTTGTCCCAACGCAAGTTGCAAATAGCATTAAATGATTCCGTAAGATATATTCATGGATTACGCAGTAATGAACACATTTGCCAGATGATGCCAGAAATTGTATTTTCTTACATAATATCATAATAAATAAGACTCCGGTGTATTTATATGAAAAGATTAATTTTTCACGCTCTCCTAGAACCTTAACTTTGATACCATCACGTCATGGTTATCTCAATTCGTCCCATTTATTCTTTATTCACGCTATTAAATTGTGGAATTCTTTGCCTATAAGTATCAGATCTATATCTAATGCCACTCGCTTCAAAAGTGCAGTATCTCTTCATTTCTCTTCTCTACCCTAAACTCTAAACCTCATATTCTATTATCTGTATTCCCTCCCCCTTTTTTCCAACTTCTTCTTTTTTCCCATTCCCTCCAAATAACTATTTGTAGTTCTAATTTTAAGATCTGCAAAATAGCTGTATCAATTATTTATAATTTTACTTTTTAAAAATATTGTATTTTTATGAAATTACATCAATTGCTTAATGTATGAGGTCTGAGTACTATAAAGGATATTTATCTTAATGTACATTTAACAATATAATAAATAAATTGAATTGAAAAAAAAAATTGAATTGAATTTTCTGCAAACTTTATTATTACGTTCATAAGAAAAAAAATAATAGTGAAATGTTATGTTTATTACGCATTTTCTGGCAAAAAGGGACCTCAAAGTCAAAAATTAGCATGGGCAAGAAAAATGGAACAGGCTTAAAAATTGGATATCTGAAGACTCGAACAAGATATCAATTTTATTTAAAAGCAGTTACAGAGGCTAGTATTTCTTCCAAAAGCAGAGTTCTAAACGAAGTTTCTACCATAAGTTTTAACAGACAGTTATCTTGGGTCAGGGTACACCAAAGTTTTTTTTTTTTTTACACATAATGGGCGCGCGCTCAAGAGGTTTATATACCCTTAAGGTGATTGTTCACAGCGCAGGCAAAGGAAATTTAGGGAGGAAGAAAAGAGAGGTACCGATGTACATTGCTTTTAAATGTTTGCAAGTTATAACGACCCGGAAATACAGAGATCGGCAGGGCATTCCATAAGCGAGTTGTACGGCTTAGGAACGAATCAAGATATTTTAGAGTACGTCTGAAAATGGGCTTGAGGGTATACTGATGAGCATTCATAGCGAGACGGGTGTTACACTGGTGGTGGAAATAGCGATAGAACAAAGTGGGAAACGAGACATTTCGTCGGTGTTCGAGGGTGTCCATTGATTGACTGATAATACTCGTAGTATCATCAATTAGTTTTATCGCACGGTTTTGAATCCTATCTAGCAGGTGCAGAGATGTTTTAGGAGCACCTGATCAGATGTGGGCGTTGTACTCCAATTTTGGGCGGATGAATGCCTTATATATTGAGCCCAGATCAGAGGGGGTAAAATATTTCTTACATCGCTTGAGGAAACCTAGACATTTCGCAGTATTTTTGGCGACATCAAATATGTGGTCATTCCAACGTAAGTTGTCATTGACACACATACCGAGAATGGAAAGTTTTTAGGTTTCGACGATGCAAGTGCCATTCATGTATAATGGCTGGGTATTAAAATTTCGCTTTAATGACAGTAGACAGCATTGTGTTTTGGAAGCATTAAATTCAACTCTGTTGATAGTTCCCCAATTGGTTATGCTGTTGATATCGGAATTAAATGAGCTTAGCATACGCTGCCGTTCTCGTTCTACAGCCGAAGAGCAGGGCCGTGAGTCCGGAAACAAATATGAAAAGCAGAGAGTACTGTCATCAGCAAAGGGATATATTGGATTAGAAGTAGCAGACAAGAGATCGTTAATGAAAATTAAAAAGAGTGTCGGAGACAGAACAGAGCCCTGGGCACACCAGCATTTATTTTATGAATATCAGACTTGAAACCGTCCAAGACAACTTGAATTGAACGTTCCGAAAGGTAATTTCTAATCCATTGAAGAAGAGAGTCGTCGATCCCAAATGCACGCATTTTCGACAAAAGAGCCTGTTGCCAAACTCTGTCAAATGCTTTAGAAATATCAAGTGCAACTATCTTGCTTTCGCCAGATTGATGTACGCTTTGGTTCCACTTTTCGGTAAGACATGCCATCAAATCACCAGTGGACCTCTTGCTACGAAAACCATATTGCCGGTCATTGAAAAGTTTTCGTGTTTCGAGATATTTCATGAGCTGACGATTTATCAGTGTTTCTATGAACTTAAGTGCAATGGGCCTGTAGGAGGAGAGAGAGGAAGTTTCGTCTTTTTTAGGGACGGGTTGGACAAATGCTGTTTTCCATCTGCCCGGAAAGAGTCCTAGAGAGTAGGATTGTCGGGTTGGTCTTGTAGGACCGAAAAAATATTTCTCTAACCCTGACGGCCTCTTTACAGCTCGAGTCGTACCATGCCTTTTCTTTTGGTTTGATACTCTTCATCCGATGAGGAATAAAGGATCTCATTCCAAAGAGAATGGTGTCTGTAATCATATCAGCAGCGGCATCCACGTCGTTATCGAGCAAGTCTACGAATAAAACGCCTGAAATGGCCGGGCTAATGGACACCACAGAGTCTTCGATTCTAACCCCGAGGGCAGTGCAGTAAATGACGACCGCATCTAAACTGGCACACGAAGTAGAGGGGGACCACAACCAACTTCAAGTGTGGCTAGAGATCGTGGCAGATGAATTGGATTGTTAGTTGAGGCTCAGATTCAGCTCTAAAATAAGCCAAAAGACGAGCAGGGGAGATTTTGACAATGAAGAACTGCTGAAGAAAATCCAGCTACGACTACCACGAGCCAGCGAAGCTCAAAGAGTCAACTACAACCATAAGCATCACCTATCAGGCATTGGTGAGACAAAAAACTAGGAAGATGGGTGTCTCACCTCTTAACCACAACGAATGTACTACGATGTGTGAAGCTTGCAGTATCTCTAACTAACAAGCACCCTGTGAATCACCTTTTTGCATCGAGTTGTATCCTGTGATGAAAAGTGAATCCCACACGATAATAGGGAGAGTTCGGAGGAATCGGTAGTTTCTCCTAGGGGACGGGCCAAGGCAGAACTACACCCAGAAAAGGACTACTGGCATAGCAAATTGTGGCAGTATTCTACATTATAATTCAAGATCATATGTTGCACAATTAACGCTCTTGAAGGTAGAAGTTTTGGAACATAGAGTTTTGCTCATCACACTGAGACAACTTTATGAAATAAACTTTCGGTTTGCTGAGTATTATTTAATTTTCCACAATATCTTTGGTAAATGGAACGACATATTGAAATTAAAAATATGGGCCCCCCTTTTTACAAAAATTCCCTCCCCTTAACCCCATAATAAGATCATTTTGAATTATAATCGATTACTGACTGTACTAACTCTATGTCCTATAAACGGTGCCTATCTTAATGTATATGTAAGGAGATGAATAAATTGAATTGAATAATGCAATTAGTTACAACAGGCGGACCTATTAATAGTATGTAAGTAGAACTTCTATATAAATGCAAGGCTATATGATTCTAGTTCCTCGTGGTAAGAATAAGGAGCGAAAGCGAAGCATTTTCCTCTCTAAAGGAGCTAAGCTGGTCCAATATGTTGTAAGTCATAGCAACAACTGGTAGATCATGAAGCCGTTTATAGCAATAAAAAACTTCACGTCCAACAACTTCAAGTTTGCTTTTAATACAGGAGTACGTATACCAATTCATGATTTTCTTTATATATGACTTAAACAAACTTAAGCTTAGATTTCGAACGTACAAGGGTGGGACAATTAGTCCCTGAAAATGAAAACTGATGGCGGTGCCACCTCAAATCTAACCTTTTTGCTTGTCAAGAAGTATCTGTTTAAAGAACGCACCCAAAATTATCAGACAGATCTGTCAAATAGTTTTTTTGTGACAGCCATTTGAAACAAACGCCTACGAGAATTTTTCGTAAAAATGGAAAAAAGTGTGCTCATTAAACACGGAAACCAAAAAAAAACTGGACAAGTATTAAGGGGACTCTTTACCATCAATTAGAACTATCCACCACTGGTTTACTGAATTTCGGTGCGGTCGTAGCAGCACAAGTGACGCCGAATATTCTGGATGCCCAAGAAAAGCCGGTATGATATTGGACGATCGGCGAGTGATGGTGCGCGAACTTGAAGAGGCTACAGGCTTATCACATGGATTAGTGATTTTAGTTTTGCGAAAATATTTGGATATGAAAAAGTTATCCGCCAGATGGATACCGCTTTTGCTCACATTTGACAAAAAACGCAATTGTTTGAGAACTTTAAAGGAGTGTTTGGAGATGTCACAATCACATTTTCGCCATTTCGTAACCATGGACTGTATGTTCCGAATTGCAATCCAGATATCCCATGTTATAATAGTACGAGCTGCAAAGCAATTGGCTTTAATTTTAAAGTTCAACAAAATTTTGCAAGCAACTGGTAGTTCCAACGCGTTTAATTCAGAAGGATTTCTTTAGAAGATTTCACAAATTAGACTATGTACCTCGCCCTATAAACAAAACCAAATATTACTGACTCGGTTGGAAGCTGCTTAAATTTCCGATAATATTTAACACATGTTCAATCCCATATCCTATAACCGATTCTCCATGTACTCGTAAGTTGAGGAAGTTATGGAAGAGCAACCAAGCATAAGCCTCAATTATCCGCTCTTAGATGGAGGTCTTTATTTTTCAGGCGAATGCGAAATCATTGCACAATCACAACAACAAAATGAAGATATCTCCCTCAGTCATCTCCATCCGAGTGAAAACATTAAGAATTTCAAGATGCTCACGTACGCCCAGAACCGACATTCTGCTTCAGCGCCCAATTTCTTCCATTTTCACGACTTAAAATTTAAAGGTACGCCTTATGCCACATTTCCCCACGCACAGACACACACATGCTCCTTATTCCGTGCTTTCAGGGATATCAACAAAAAGAAAACAAACTCCCGAAAAAAAACGTAAACAGAAAAAAGGAAAAAGGAAAAAGAATATACTCGTACTTCCGGCTACATTATCCTTGACAAAAATTTACTGTTCTCGATATGTTTGCGTTTGTCTTCTACACTTGTGTGTAACCAATTCCAAATAAGGATGGCAGTGGGTCGAGGGCCAAGGAACACTTTATGGTAATCGGATGAAATAAAAATTTTCAAAGATCTAAATTTTGCTCCTGAATAAGTTTTAAACACTCACGTGTTGTCGAGGGGGGAGTTAGGGGTTAGCCGGGGAAGAACAAAATTAGCGCGGGTATAGTAAAATGAAGGGGGCGTTGGAGAAATTGGCTTTCACATTGAAAGCCATAAACAATTTCTGCCATCCGGATGTGGTGCGTTGGGTATTTCGTTGCCTCTTTTTTTTTCTGGGCAAAAAACTTTTTCCTATTTTGAAAAGGTGAGTTTTCGATTGGTATCGTGCTTTGAATGAAAATGTAGACTGCCACGGTTGGGGATAATTGCTTGTCTGATATAAAATTAAAACCTGATGAGATGGAGATCCATTTAAAAGGAACGAATTTTAGGAATAAGTATATATTGCATATCGGCGTAGAGATTAGCTTTGGGGAGCTGTACAATATGTCCTTACCAAGTCACTCAAGCAATAATTACAAAGTAACAGAATCGGAAAGAAGTAAAAACAATCATTTTAAAAGAACTCTAAAGAAACGTTAGGAAAAGCTAGAATAATTCCCTTAAGAAATTAGATTAGTTTTTTTTTTTAATTAAATTAATTAAACGTACAATCTTTATTGATACAAAGCTAGCTCATTATTACCTAACTAAGCTAAAGCTAGAAAAAAAAAATTTGAAGGACAGAGGGGTAACAAGGAACAGCATGATGTTTCTGTACAACAGTGGCCGCGTATGGTGATGAAAACTGTGCCGAACTAAAAGTTCGAATGTAAAATATAAGAGCTAATGTTAAAGTATTTTTTTTTATTTATCTAAAACAAATCTTTATTTATTTAAGGAATGAATATTTAACGCATATTATGATTATAGAATATTTTTCTTCTCAGTAAAGCATAGGGTGGCGTTGCACTTCGGAAACTGAATGGTGGAATAGCCATTTTTGCAATACCTGCATTTGTACTGCCTTTCTACGTACTGGGGCCAATGTCTGATATGATCTAACCCAGGGGTTCTCAAACTGTTTTACTTTAGTGCCCACTCTGACAACCCAAATTATTTCAGAGCCCACCGACATATTTTTCCATTTCAAATTTGTCCTTTTTGCTAATGAGCCTTAATAATCGTATTTAATTTCGTTATGGGATAAGTATCAGGTACCTTATGTAAAAAAAACTCCCTAATTAAGAAAGAAAAAGGTAACACCGTTATTTGTCATTATTTTTAACATTAAAGAATTTAATTAAAAACAATATAAACAACAAAATAAATTTTATTCATATGTACTCGTAAATAAAGATAAAAGGTTTGTAATAATAAAGGGTTTCTCAATAAGGACTTGACAACTTTGAATTTAATTTGTGAACGCGCTCTTTCACTGATTATCAAACTGTCACTGTCAATTTATTCAGTAAACTCAACATTTTCATCACGGTAAAGTAGACGAACCAGCAGCGTCTGCAAATTATAAAAATTTTCTACCGAAATTCGGAGTCGGTGACTGCAACTTTAAGAGCGTTAGCTCCAATTTTCGGTCGTAATTCTCGCCCTAGTAGGCAGGCAATAACAAGTTTAGTGCACAAATTTGAGTCTACATATTCGTTTTCTTATGTTGCCATGTCAGTGAGACAACGGGTTGGTCGAAGTGTCGAAAATATCGCTGCCGTTCAGGCGTCCGTAGCAAACGATCTAAATCAGTCAATTCCACGGCGTTCTCAAGAATTGGGCATCGCTCAGACCACATTATGACGTATTTTAGGTAAGGATCTTGGTTTACACCCATACAAGATCAAGCTGGCTCAAGAATTGAAGCCGATGGACCATTTGAAGCGACGTACGTTCTCCGATTGGGTTCTGGAGAACATGCGCCAAGATGATGAATTTCATCGCAAAATCATCTTCAATGACGAAACTCATTTTAGGCTCAAGGGGTTCGTCAATAAGCAAAATATGCGTTATTGGTCGGGTGAAAATCCACCTGTGTTTCATGAATCACCACTTCATCCACAAAAAATAACTGTTTGGTGCGGCTTGCATGCCGGCGGCGTTATTGGGCCATATTTTTTCGTCGACGATAACAATCGTCACGTTACTGTGAATGGTCAGCGTTATCGCGCCATAATTACCGATGATTTTTGGCCCGAATTGGAAGATATGGACTTGGACGACATGTGATTTCAACAGGATGATGCCACAAGCCACACAGCACACGCTACAATCGATTTATTGAAGAGTAAGGATAGTGAGCGTGTTATCTCAAGACATGGGCCAGTCGATCGGCCGCTTCTTTCGTGCAATTTAACGCCGCTTGAATATTTTCTGTGGAGCTACGTTAAGTCGTTGGTTTATGCCAACACGCCGACGACGTTGGAAGAGCTCAGAGCCAATATTGAACGCGAAATAGCGGCCGTTGTGTGGGCGAGTCGTTGAAAATTGGGTCCAACGAATCGACCGCTGCAAAAGTACCCGCGGTGGCCATATGAACGAAGTCGAGTTCCATTCATAAATGTTTTGATTGTACTTCAAGCCGATAATAAAGTTTTTGAAATATCTCAATGGTTTGCGTTTTATTTAAAAAAAAAGTTGTCAAGTCCTTATTGGAAAACCCGATACATATTCAATATGCTTAGGAGTCTGAATCCGAGCAAGAGTACAGGAGTCGATCATATAAGAGCCATTGACCTCAAACTAAACGCGGCTTTATTAGCAACTATCATACAACACATAGTTAATAGAGGTCTTGAGCAAAGACTTGCACCCACGTTACTTAAAACATCACTTATACGCCCAATTTTTAAAAATGATGTTAAAAACAATTGCGAGAACTATAGGCCTATCGCTATTCCGTCGGTAGTTGAAAAATGTTTGGAAGAAATTGTGGTGCGATGATTAAACAGTTACATAAGCAAGACCACTACTTGGAGAGCTCACCAATTTGGTGACTACGTGCTTAAATGCAAATCATCATCTACTTTGTTTTTAAGTGGAATCGGTATAAGATGACCTCTTGGAAAGTGGACGGAGAGTTATTTGTATGGAAGAACAGCGAAAGTGAAAATATTGAACACGATAAGTGAAGGATTAAATATTCAATACGACATATGCGGACGATATAGCAATTGATGTAAAACACAAGTGCCTTTCGACAACAACAAATATCATGGAACAAGAATTTGATAATCTTTCGGGGTGGTATCATGATAATGGTTTAGCCATAGATAAACTAACCTAGATGTCAAACTCTACTAATACTTTTGCAAACCCTTAACTTTCGCACAGACAACTCTGGAAAACTCAAGACGACAGGCATTTATATAAATAAATAAGGATCTTCCATTCAATGTGCGTCAAAGAAGTGCAAAATTGTTTGAATTGATGAAACCTTTAAGTACGGAAAACCCGAAGAAAAAGATTACATTGAGAGATGATAGGTTACATATCCAGGATAAAATATTCACGTGGGATACGTCAGAAGGCTTCATATGGAAGCCTTTAAATGGAATTCATATTTGAAATCAAATATTTCGGTCGAATAGGATCTTCTCAAAACAATTTTATTTCCGGAGCAAACTTTACAATTTTAAAAACCTGACTGACGATCGTCAAAAGATGATTTACGAGATGGGAAGGGATATAAAGTACTTGATCTCACAGATGCTTTTGATTACCAAATTTTTAATTGAATTTGCGACGGAGGTCCACGAGGTGAATACGCTTTTCTTAGAGCAACATCGTGTTCAGCTACAGCTTCGCTGGTGAAGGTTGCCACGACAAACTATCAAATTTTCGAATAGGAAAGCAGATTTTCTCAGATCATATGCCATTGGAAGTAAAATTTGAAGTGCCAATTATCAGAAATATGATGCTCTTACCAAACTATTTTAAACTTCGAACTCATTCAACTTTATTCAGTCCAGCTAATTCAAAATATTGATAAATTAACAGGCATCATCAAAAAAGCTTCACCAAATCCAACACTGTTCAGAGGCAAAAACGGACAAAGTAAACAAAAGTGGCTTTTCTTAAATTACTATGAAGACACAAGACTATATACTAACACAAATAAAGACTTCAAAATTATATGTGGTTTAAAAAGGTCATCATACGAACAACAAAATATTTCCAAAATAAATAGTTGCAGATTTTCATCGGACTTTTGGAAAGCAGTAAAACTTTTAAATGGAAGAAAACACCGTATTGGATCTAGTCTTGAAGCGCACGACTTACACATACACTTCAGATCTTAGTACGCAGAATCTTACATGATTGATGAGTATCTACATGCACCATTTGAATTCGCAGAAATACTTCAACTCATCAAAAGCGCTAAGTATAACAAAGCCCCAGGAGAAGATGGAATGTGTTCTATCGAACCTTGAGAGTGCAGAGTTGCCACAAAGCTTTAGAAAATCGATAATTTTTTCGCTTCATAAAAAAGGAGATTATACAAAACCAGTAAATTATAGAGGGATATCCTTCCTAAACACCGCTTCCAAATTATTTACCGCCCTAATTTCTAGCAGGGTAACGAAATGGATTCGGAATAAAAACAACTTGCACGATTCCAAGCTGGCTTTAGGGGGAATCACTCGACGGTTGACCAAATTTTCACCCTGCTAAACATTGCGCAAATGTACGAGCAAAAACATGAAAAACTGTATGTCAGCTTTCTAGACTTTAACTAAGCTTTGGATGCAATTCTTCGCGAAGCGCTCTTTTACATGTTCTATAGAATGAGTGTAGTAAGTAGTAAATTGGCTAATGTCATATTAAGGTAGAGAGCCGTGCAGAACAAAGCTGTGGCATGGGATGGACACTTTTTATCTGATGAACTTCCAATGTTGTATGATATTTGGAGCACGTTCCTATTTATCTTGTTTATCAACGACAAAACAGACGATATTGTGGGTGGTGTGATAGTTAACCATACAACAATACCAGGTCTAATGTATGCCGATGATAATGTTTTTCTAGCCGATACATTTAGCAAAATGCCGCGTAAAATCAAAAGGTTGGAATTGTACTGCAAAATCTGAAATTTCAAGGTACTCGTAAATCTCGAAAAGACGAAAATGTTGGTGTTTCGAAAAGGGGAGGGCAATTCTCGAGAAACGAAACCTGGACTTACCAAAGAGGGCCCGCTGCAGTTGTTAGGGGGTATCTCGCTGTTCTGATAACAGCTAATCTCAGCATAGAAAAACATTTAAAAATGAAACCATCGGAAGCAAAACGAGCGATAAATTCAGTGTGGAGTAGGGGAGGATGGGGCTAGTTGTAACTTTGACATTGATTGACATTGTAAAAATGTCTGAAAGAGAAAAATGTTTGAGTTGACCATAGCTGCCGCAACATGCAAGTCAGTTTTCGTTTGGCAGTCGTTGGAAGACCTTGTAAGTGTAGCTGTGAAAAGCACCGGGTAAGTAACTTTTTTTTTTGTTCTTTTTGGTTTTCTTTTGTGCACGTTCTAGGCACGATATTTTGTTGTTGGTTTGTGTATACAGTCAAAATCGGCTATAACGATATCGGTTATTGCGAACTAGTCTTGAAGACCCGGACGAGGTTCATACAAATTGTACTAACGATATCACCTATAACGAATTATCGCTAATAAGGAACAGTTTTAAATGGAAAATATAAAAATCTATCGCTTATAACGAATAATGAATAACGAGTTTAAAACGTAGAGGTTTTACAATCGAAGAAATAATTTTAAGGCTTGAAGCTGGTGATTCCAATAAAAGTTTGGCAGCAGAGTTTTCTGTATCGAATTCAACAATCTCTTCCATTTTCAAAGACCGAGATAAAATTAAGAAGAATTTTAGAGAATCCAACTTGAAAATAAAGAAAGTTCGATGCAGTCAACATCCCGACATAGATGCTGCTTTGCTCAGCTGGTGCAAAGCGCAAAGAAGCTTGAATACTCCATTAAGCGGACCAATTCTACAAACTAAAGCAGAAGACTTTGCAAAAGGGTTGGGAAAAAAATGACTTCACCTGCTCAACAGCTTGGATTCAAAGATTTCGGCAAAGACATAACATCGTTAGTGCAATGGCAAGCGGCGAATCAGGTAGTGGTTCTAAAGAAATTGTGGATGATTGGTTGCGTGGGCTGCGAGAGGGCTATTCAGACTGTGTTTGTCTGTGATTATGACTAGGGAATTCAGGGTAGACGTAGCCAATATACGCGGGCTAAAAAGTAATCACTTTTCTGCGTACGTCCACGTCTGTAAGTACAGACCAGCTGTTTTGGCACTTAGTGAAACCCAGGTAGATCCCCGCCCACACCTCTCAGATCATTCTCATCTAAAGCTACCTGACTACGAACTAGTGGCATTATTCTTCTCTCACCGCGGTCTCGCCATTTATGTGCGTAGTGATGTAGCTTACCAACCTCCACCACAATGTGACAGACAACACCCGAAGGACGGTGTGTTGAGATCTTCGCTGCGGAAAACAACCTAACGCAGCTTGTAAATGAGCCCACGCGAATACCAGACGTTGATAGTCATACCGCCAACACCCTGGACTTGTTTTTAACTTCTCACCCTGATAAGTACACCATTGATGTGCTCTCCCCTCTAGGCTCGTCGGACCATTGTGTCATATCAGCTAGGTTCTCGTACACCGACCACACAGTTAGAGAAAAAATTCCTAAAAGAACCCTATGTCAATACGAGAAAGCGGTCTTAACAGCTTCTTTAGGAATTTTAACTGGTCGTTATGCTTCCTCGATAACGATGTGGATGCCGCTGCTGATATGATTACAGACACCATTCTCTTTGGAATGAGATCCTTTATTCCTCATCGGATGAAGAGTATCAAACCAAAAGAAAAGGCATGGTACGACTCGAGCTGTAAAGAGGCCGTCAGGGTTAGAGAAATGTTTTTTCGGTCCTACAAGACCAACCCGACAGAGGAAAACCGAAAAAAGTTCAAACGAGCCAGAAATGACTGCAACGCCTTTCTTAAGCGTGTGAAATTCATATACGACCAAAAACTGAGGCAAAAAATACTGCAATGTCCCAAAGGCAGTAAAACTTTTTGGTCGTTCGTCAAAAACATTAGAAATTCCGCCTCATCCTCCATCCCAACGCTCATTTACAATGACATTCCAGCTGTCAGCTCTTTGGATAAGGCCAATCTGCTTGCTGCACACTTTGCGGCCAGCTCAACACTCCCAGATTGTGCTTTGTCTCCGCCTACACTTGAGTGCGTCGAATCTTCAATGGGACGAATCTACTTTCGCACTCGTGTAGTAGGAAGAGTACTTAAAGATCTCAACATACATAAATCCGCTGGTCCAGATGGTATATCTCCCCTTCTTCTGAAGAGGTGTTCTTCCTCGCTGGCAAAACCACTGCGTAAGCTTTTTCATCAATCCTACTCTTTAGGACTCTTCCCGAGCAGATGGAAAACAGCATTTGTCCAGCCCGTCCCTAAAAAAGGCGAATCATCTTCTCTCTCCTCCTACAGACCTATTGCACTTACGTCCCTTCTTTCCAAGGTCATGGAAACACTGATAAATCGTCAACTCATGAAATATCTCGAAACAGGAAAACTTCTCAATCACCGGCAGTACGGTTTTCGTAGCAACAGGTCCACTGGTGATTTGATGGCATGTCTTACCGAAAAGTGGAACCAAAGCGTACATCAATCTGGCGAAAGCAAGATAGTTGCACTAGATATTTCTAAGGCATTTGACAGAGTTTGGCATCAGGCTCTTTTGTCGAAAATGCGTGCATTTGGGAACGACGACTCTCTTCTTCAATGGATTAGAAATTACCTTTCGGAACTTTCAATTCAAGTTGTCTTAGACGGTTTCAAGTCTGATATTCACAAAATAAATGCTGGTGTGCCCCAGGGCTCTGTTCTGTCACCGACACTCTTTTTAATTTTCATTATCGATCTCTTGTCTGCTACTTCTAATCCAATATATTCCTTTGCTGATGACAGTACTCTCTGCTTTTCATATTCGTTCCCGGACTCACGGCCCTGCTCTTCGGCTGTAGTACGAGAACGGCAGCGTATGCTAAGCTCATTAAATTCCGATATCAACAGCATAACCAATTGGGGAACTATCAATAGAGTGCAATTTAATGCTTCCAAAACACAATGCTGTCTGCTGTCTTTAAAGCGAAATTTAAACACCCAGCCATTATCCATGAATGGCACTTGCATCGTGGAAACCGAAAAACTTTCCATTCTCGGTATGTGTGTCAATGACAACTTACGTTGGAATGACCACATACGAGTATTTGATGTCGCCAAAAATGCTGCGAAATGTGTAGGTTTCCTCAAGCGATGTAAGAAATATTTTACCCCCTCTGATCTGGCCTCAATATATAAGGCATTCATCCGCCCAAAATTGGAGTACAACTCCCACATCTGGTCAGGTGCTCCTAAAACATCTCTGCACCTGCTAGATAGGATTCAAAACCGTGCGATAAAACTTATTGACGATACTAATATCAGTCAATCAATGGATACCCTCGAACACCGACGAAATGTCTCGTGTCTCACTTTGTTTTATCTCTATTTCCACCACCAGTGCTCCACTGAAATCGCCAGTAGCATTCCGCCCATTCAAACTTTCAACCGTAACACCCGTCTCGCTATGAATGCTCATCAGTATACCCTCAAGCCCATTTTCGGACGTACTCTAAAATATCGTGATTCGTTCCTAAGCCGTACAACTCGCTTATGGAATGCCCTGCCGATCTCTGTATTTCCTGGTCGTTATAACTTGCAAACATTTAAAAACAATGTACATCGGTACCTCTCTTTTATTCCTCCCTAAATTTCCTTTGCCCGCGCTGTGTACAATCACTTTAAGGGTACTCAAACCCCTTGAGCGCGCGCTCATTATAAAAAAAAAAAGATGATCAAATCTTCAATATAGACGAAGCAGGTTTGTTCTACAGAAACACACCTAATAAAATTTTATAATTCAAAGGTGAAAAATGTGTTGAAGGTAAAATGTCAAAGGAACGAATTACGGTTTTAGTAGGAGCTAATATGACCGGAACTGCTAAACAAAAGTTGTTGGTTATTGGAAAATCAAAAAACCCGAGGTGCTTTAAAAATGTCAAGAAACTTCCATCATTGTATGAGTCCAATAAACGAGCCTGTACGACATCAGACATATCCGAAAAACATTTAAGAAATTATGATAGACAGTTGTTAGTGGACAATCCTGCACACCCAGAGATAGATGGTCTTACTTCAATGAAGCTTTTGTTTTTGCCACCTAAATAAATAAAAATACTAAAATAAACAAAAACGGCAAAGCGGTTATAACGAAACACCGGATATAACGAACAAATTCACCAGTCACATCAAGTTCGTTATAACCGATTTTGACTGTACATTCATGTTTTACCTGTGCATGAATATACTCGTCGATACTGTAGAAGTTCAGGGATTTTTATGATTGTGCTTTGAACGTTCAATTTCTATGTAGGGGCTAAAAAGGGCAAGTTGAAATATGAGCTACTTCCTTTAACCAGACGAACGTAAATCTTTTCTTCGACCAATTGGCTTCGCTAATACAAAAGCATAGTTTGTTCCCATCCCGCATCTGGAACTGCAATGTAACGAGTGTTGCTACAGTACAAAAGCCAAGAACAGCTCTAACCAAGAAAAGCTTTAAGCAGGTTGGATCCGTAACGTCTGGTGAAAGAGGCACATTAGTTACAGTCTGTTCAGCGGTGAGCGGTTCTGGAAACTCGATTCCCTGCATATTTATGTTTCCTCGCCTTAAATATAAAGATTTCTTTATTCGTGATGGACCCCAGAGTGGATGACAAGCACACAGTTTACAAGATATATGGACCACTTTATAATGCATGTAAAACCATCTGCTTCGAAGCCGGTACTTTTGTTGCTTGGCAACCATAGCTCCCATTTATAAAGTGTTATTGATAAAGCTAAGAAAAATTGTGTTTTAATGCTATCTTTTCCACCACAAACTGCAACCATTAGACGTCAGGGTTTATGGTGCTTTCAAAAGTTATTGCGCCAATCAACAAGATGCCTGGTTACTTAATAATCCAGGAAAAACGATGACCATATATGATATTCGATCTGTAGTTAGAGCCGCTCTTCCTCTGGCGCTGAACCCAGCTAACATTACTAATGGATTAAAAAAAACTGGCATTATTTCTTTTAACAGAGACATCTTCCAAGACTTCGATTTTTTATCATCTTTTGTCACCGATAAACCACTAGCTGACCCTAATTCATTAACTTTAGATGAAGGAATCCCAAACTCTGGAGATGTACAGCCAGGAGTGATACCTTCACTTCATATACCACTATCTTTATCTAAACCTGGTACAAGCAGTCTTACTACTGAAAAAATAGGACCTGGAAAGACAATAACCACTTGTGGCAGCTCCCACACTCCAGGTGTTTCTGAATTGAGATCCACCTTGTAATCAGAATCAAGTCCATCAAAACTCTGTCAAACCAATTTAACCTTTTCTCCAGAAGCTGTTTGACCCTTCCCAAGAACGACAAAATGTAAACGCAAATCTAGGAAAACGGCTATTTTAACGGACAGCCCAGGGAAGCAAGCACTTGCAGAAGAACAGGCCAAAAAGCTTCAAAAACAAAATGTTGCCAAGTTTAAAGCAAAAAAAAAAGTGACAAAAAAAATATTGATTGATTCTTCAGATGAAGAAGATGAAGAACATTTCGTAGAAAGTTTGTCCGGTGAACACTGGATTTAGTACATAAACTGTAAGAAATGGGCTCACATTAGGTGCACTAAGGGCATCATTTCTTATTATGTTTGCATCAACTGTGATTCGGATTAATAGACTATTCTATCCGAAATCTTCTAAAGTATGAAGTTTCTTTTTATGTTTATTCTGTTTGTTATTTTTGTATTTCTTAAAATCGTAGAAATTAGCTTTTATGTTTATTTTAAACTTGCTTTCGTTTTCCAATTGCCAACACAATTTTTTTTCAATTATTACTGTATCCACGGGATCTACTGTATCTTGCACATGAATTGTTTTGTTTATTAAGTAAAATACTGCATACGCTCGTTGGAAACGATACAAACTCCCCGTGCTCTACGACACTTATCGGTCCCTTCGCAACATAGTTGTTCTTCGTATAAGGACTGCCAAGCGGCGCCACTATGAACATTTCCTCAACCCTGAAACCCAGCCTGGGAAAGTTCTATGGAAAAAACTGCGCAAACTAGGCAATGGGAGGCAGCGTTCAGGTGCAAATGATGATTTAGACTGTAATGCTCTCAATTCGCATCAAGACTCCAATTCAATATCAAGACTCCGCACAGTTTACGAATCAGTCTAGCGACTATGACAATATAGCAGATTTCAACTTTATTAGCTTCACGGATGAAGATGTAGTTGAAGCCGTGCTATCGGTCAAATCTGATGCGATAGGTTTTAATGAAATTAATCCTAAATTTTTAAAACTCCTACTTCCTTTTATACTCAAGTACATAACACACATTTTTAATCACGTACTTACCACTTGCGAATACCCCCTTTCGTGGAAAATGAGTAGGATATTACCGATACCCAAGTCGCAAAGCCGAACTAACATTGAGTATAGACCAATCGCAATCTTACCGTTTTTATCCAAAGTATTCGAGAAAACTATGCTAAAGCAGATGCAAGCGCACCTAAGCGATAACAATCTCTTAAATCCCGCCCAATCTGGTTTTCGCGCAAAAAGGAGTTGTAAAACTGCACTTTTACTTGTTGTCGACGACATCCGCAATGGCCTGGATACTAACTGTCCTACGTTCTTGACGTTGTTGGACTTCTCGAAAGCATTCGACACGGTGGACCACTTTCTCCTCTGTAAAAAGCTGCGGTATGAATTTGGATTTTCGTCTCTGGCAGTCAAACTCTTGAATTCATACCTCACGGGCCGTCAGCAATGTGTGACAGTAGGAAGCCAAATGTCTTCGTTTCTTGGTGTTCGAGGGGGAGTTCCACAGTATATTCCATACTATTTTCACTATATGTGAACGAACTCCCACAACTTGTTAAACATTGTACTGCCCACATGTTCGCTGACGACGTTCAATTACACTTGTGCTGCCCGCTGAATATGCTCAGTATTGCCATTGAAATGGTGAACGAAGATCTCGAAATCATACAGCAGTGGGCCCTCAAACATAATTTATCACTGAATCCGTCGAAGTCCAAAACACTCTGGATTTATAAGCAGTCACTAGATACTACCACATTTCCACCAATAAAATTAGGACAGTCATCCATAGAATACGTTACGAAGTCTCGAAATCTGGGTATTGTTTTCAACGATACTCTTACCTGGACAGATCATGCTGCAACTACAATCGGAAAGGTATACAGTGGTCTCCGACTGCTATGGGCAACGCAAAATTCTTTGCCGATCAAAACTAAGATGTTACTTGTTAAGTCCCTTTTATTACCTGTATTGCTATATAGTTGCGAAGTTTTCGGCCTTGTTGACTATAATACTAGACGTAAACTGAATGTGATCTACAACAACCTAGCAAGATATGTTTTTAGTAAACGATACTTCGACCACATATCAAGTTACTCTCTACAAATAATGGGCCTCAGCTTCGACAACCTCATTAAGTTTAGAACGCTGGTCCTCTTGCATGGTATTATACAGACCCAACAGCCTGAGTATTTGTATAACAGATTAAATTCTGCGAGTTCACAAAGAACAGCCATCCTTATTCAGCCCCGATCCCATTGCTTGCAGTCTAAGCGCTCATTCTTCGTCCATGCCACTCTCCTATGGAACTCATTACCCATTACACTAAGGAGAACCACAAACACAAGCACATTTAAAACCTATCTTTTTCAACACCTGGCCAGTGATACATAAATAAAAATTTGATAAATGTTATATATTGTTATTGTTTACAATTAAATTAATTATATGTAGTCACCTATTTATATTGTTCAATTTGCTTTCGAACCTATTATTTTTGTTAAGCCTACACTAACTATAAGATTTAATCTTACTGTGTACATATTCTTTAAATAAATAAATAAATAGAAATAAATAGAAAAGGTACATGTTATGTATGAATAAAATAAAAAATAAAAAAACGGATTGTTGTTACTTTTTACCCCTGATAGTGTTACAACCAACCCCAGAGACGAGTTTGAATGAAATTTTATAAAATACCATATTTTTAAGAGTTCAAAGTGGAGAACTGCTCATATTCTAAAAGCAGTTTATAGCCAAAGGTCTCCCCTATTTGCATTCAAAGCAAATATCTAACACACAGCTCTGAAAAAACAATTTCTCAAACGACTGCACAGACGGTGCTTTTGTACGCTGCGCAAGTCTGGGGATATGCTAGTGTCGAAAGGTTCCAACGCTATTGCATCTTTGGACTATCAAATTATTACATACGTTAAAGCTGCACTTTGATTATATAATGAAAGTTATGGAAATGAAGGAAGAATGTGCTGAAACATATCATAACAAACAACGCGCATTGCATCAAAGGATTAACCACACTGAGAAGTAAATTCGAAAACATTATGGAAAAATCTGGACTATATTTATACTCGTACAGCAAATACATAAATGAAGCTGACTCTTCTCAACATAGGATGTATTACAGCAACATTAATTATAATCTGCAAGAAAACACATCCTTTATGGAAAGCAATAAATCTGAGATGATAAGAACTAACTTCACGATATGAGGGGAATTAATAAACCTGAACTACATGCCACATAGACCAGAGATACGAGTACGTATATTGTGTGATCTCTGCAAAATTAAGGAGAGGAAGGTCATCTATCATTTTATTTCTGTGTGCCCCATACTAAACGAAATTCGAAGAATGTACTTTGGAGTAAGGACGCTTGAAAAAGACGAATGGTGATCGTAACTAAGATGTACGAGTATTTTATAGATACACTACAAGTGTGTTTCGGCAGAGCTCAATAATATAAACAAATGGTATAAAAGTTTGAATTTCGCGCCCAAGCAGCCATCTTTTTTAATACAAACTGAACGAAAAAAAAAAGAAAGAAAAGGTTACCAAAACAACGGAGAAGAAATCACTGTTCTGCGAATTAGCAAACGGCTAAGACGCGTTTTTTATAATTTCAAATAAAGTAAAGTAAAGTAAAAGAAAAGGTTGCATTTTCTCTTTTGAGGTCTTTTTTTTGCAAAAATTATTGCAAATTTGTTCATGGCGCTTGAGCAGGGACAATTAAAATACAAAACATCACATCAACATACATCAAGGCATTCAAATTGCAATTGTGAGCAGTGCAAAAGGGAGGTTTCCAAGGTATACAACAAAAATTGAAAGTGATTAAATTTGCAAAAGCAACAAGATTGTTGCTTCATTTAAGCATAAAAAAAAAAAAAAAACTTTCAATGTTTGTAAAATTTGTATTAAATATATACATATACACATATGGTATGTACATAGCACATACTCGTATGTACATGTAGTGTTAAAATCTGCAAAAAAAAAAAAAGTGCGCGATTCGCAGAAGTCCAATTTACTTGTGTCTTAAAACTAATAAGCACAAATTAAAAGTTTAAAATTAAATAAGTGTGAGCTTTATTTTTAAAGTTTTATATGAACAACAAAGAATAAAAATATTCGCCACTCGTTTTGGTTGCCATCACCACCTCTCCTACGCCGTCGTTTTTCTTCTTATCCCTATCCGCTGAAGATATTCGCCGTACTCAGTGCTTAAAACTACTTTCGACAATCAATTAATTCGAAATTTAATCGGAATTTGATTGAAAATCACTCGAAATTCAATGTGTTCAACCTAGTGACAGTTATGTTTACTTTTGGTTTGTTTACGTTTTGGTCTGAATTTCAATAAGCTTTCAGTGCAAAAAACGAAATAATTTCTGTACTTGTGCGTAAGAGTGCATCAGCGAGATAAACATAAAATACGGTCATTGAATCAAACTATTTCGGCTAAAAACACAAATTTGGTTGCGAACATTTAAATTGTTGCGTTATTGTTTGGCTACTAAATTTATTGCAAATTTGCCTACTTCAAGCGACAATTATATCAATAACCAGTGTAATCATAGCCAGTGGACAATCTAATTCCAAAAAAAAAAAAAAAAAATACAAGGTGGTTTAACTACATCTCGCGAACAATTTATTGTTATGGCACCAAAGAGACAAGTTTCTCCGAGTAAAGGTGACTCTCTCGAGCAATTAAAGCATCAGAGGTCACTTATTGTAACGAATATTTCCCGGATAAAAGTGGCATTAGAACAAAAAACGATCTCACAAAATCCAATTGAACTGGAATGTCGATTGGAGTTATTAAATTCATACATAGATCAAGCCATGATTTGTCAATCGGACATTGAGCTGGCTGATCATCATGACACGTTCCGTGGGGAATTGGAAGACATTTGTGTTGGTACTAAGTCATTAATAATGAGTGTTTTAAATAAGAGGCGCAAATCCAGTGTCATCGAGCACTCATTTTCTGGACCTCATCACTCACGACTTCCCAAAATGTCTCTTCCTAAATTTAGCGGCAAATACGCTGAATACAAAAACTTTATCAGCCTTTTTGAGAATTTGGTGGATAATGATCCTACTCTTCCAGACATTCAAAAATTTAATCATCTGATTTCGTGTCTGTCCGGTGAAGCATTAGGAACGGTTAAAGCCTTTCAAATAACCGAGCAAAATTATCCAAAAGCGCTAGCAAGCTTGAAAAGAGTGTATGACAACAATTGTTTAATATTCTTTGACAATGTTTCGGCACTTTTTGATCTGCCTGAAATTACCAAACCATCAGCATCTGCACTACGCAGCGTGATAGATACGGTTTCTGCAATTTATGATTCTCTTTTGTCATTGGGTGATGGAAAGAACATCACAAATGCAATCATTATTCATTTGGTGATGTCAAAAGTTGGCGCAATCACGAGGTCGAAGTGGGAAGAACAGCTTGACTACAGCACACTTCCTTTATGGAGTGATTGTGAAACAGCCCTGAACAAACGATATCAGCACATAGCTGCTGAAGAGTCTTCATCTTCAAGATGCAAACCCAATGACAGGCAATCAAATAATAAAAAAGAATTTAACCGTCAAAAGAGTCAAAGATCATCGTTGTCGTGTGTCAATACAGAACAGCAACAGCAAAAGCCGAAATGTCTGTTTTGTAAATCGAATGACCACTATATAACCGCATGTCAGTCGTTCACTGCACTCCCGGTCTTGCAAAGATTTGAGTTTGCAAAAAGTGTTCCAATTTGCATTAACTGCCTTCGAAAAGGACACACAGTTTCAAAATGTAAATTGAGCCGGTGTAGCATTTGCAATGGTGCGCATCATTCATTGCTGCATCAGTATGCAACAACGTTCAATGGTGTCCAACCTTCGACCTCCCAAGCTATGCACGCCTCTGTATCGACTGAACAAATCATTCTTGCAACTGCAGTCGTAAGAATTAAATGCAAGAACGGCGAATATATGCTAGCGCGAGCTCTACTTGATTCTGGCTCGCAAATTAACTTCATAACTGAAGAGCTAGCACAGAGGTTGAACCTTCGTAAGGAAGATAATTCATTAAATTTGCTTGGCATTGGTAAAACTAACTCGAAAGTCAATAAAAAGGTACACGCAGTCGTAAAATCAAGGTTAAATGATCATTCTTTCTCGGCAGATTATAGGGTCATGACATCTATTTCAGCATACCTTCCAGATCATGCTATTAACACTACCAATTGGAACATTCCAAGCAATATAGAACTGGCTGACCCATGGTTTCATAAACCACAAAAAATAGATTTGTTATTAGGCGCAGAAACATTCTTTGAACTACTGTCTGTTGGTCAAATAAAGAAAGGCCCAGAGTATCCTGTTATCCAAAAAACTCTGCTTGGCTGGATAGTATCTGGAAAATTCTCTAAATGTTCAAGTTCGAATACGAGAATTTGCAACATGATATGCCAATCCGAAGAAATGTCGAGCCTAGACAAAGTTGTTCGAAAATTTTGGTTATTAGAAGAAATTCCAGGAGAATCAAATAAAATGCTCACACCAGAACAACAAAGTTGTGAAAAGCACTTTCTTGTTGAAAATACCCAACTCTTACCTACAGGTCGATTTCCGGTTAAGTTGCCCTTCAAAGCACCTCCTAGCTCGCTTGGATCATCATTTGAAATTGCTAAACGTCGTTTCCTCTCACTTGAGCGAAAACTTTTAAAAAATAATGATCTAAGAGCGATGTATATGGAGTTCATGAATGACTACCTCACAATGGGACATATGTCGCCGACGAACAATGAAATCCCGAATAGCCCACACTACTTCATTCCACATCAGTGTGTCTTAAGACCACAAAGTGCAAGCACGAAATTGCGTGTCGTATTTGATGCGTCGAGTCGTACAACGTCTCAAAAATCATTAAATGACTTGTTGATGGTCGGCCCAATCATTCAAGAGGAGCTGTTTTCGACGTTGCTCCGTTTTCGAACGCATAAATATGCTCTAACGGCAGACATTTCGAAAATGTACCGGCAAGTTCTAATTGCCAAAGAGCACTCGATTTACCAGCTCGTAGTGTGGAGGAAGCATCCATCTGAACCACTTCAACATTTTCGGTTAAGCACTGTCACATATGGCACTGCAACAGCGCCATTCTTGGCAGTACGGTGTTTAAAAATGTTGAGCGATACACATAAAAACTCGCATCCGTTAGGATCGGAAACGATTCTCAAAGATTTTTATGTCGACGATCTATTAACCGAAAGAAGATATGTTTAGCTTCAACTTAGAAGAAAGCTTTCATAATCTTCCAGCGACAAAACGAAATATTTTATCGGTTTCTTCACGTCTCTTCGATCCTCTTGGATTACTATGCCCCATAGTAACTAAAGCAAAGATCTTATTACAAGAGCTATGGATCGCAAAATTAGATTGGGATGAGTCGATTCCATTGCGCCTTGATACCAGTTGGCAGAACTTCAAAATGAATTTGACACAACTTCGCGATATCAAAATACCGCGATTTGTAGAAACGCATTCTAATGCAAAAATTGAAGTTCATGGCTTCGCCGACGCTTCGATTAGAGCATATGGTTGCTGTATTTACATACGCAGCCAAACCGAATATGGTATCAAGTCGACGCTTTTAACAGCGAAGTCAAAAGTAGCCCCATTAAAAGTCAAATCGCTTCCTAGGTTAGAACTTTGTGCAGCGCATACTCTGTCCAAACTGTGGATGAGAGTATCGGCAATGTTGAATCTCCATGTAGAGCAAACTATATTTTGGACAGATTCTGAAATAATTCTACATTGGATAAAGACTCATCTTTCGACTCTGGCAACATTCGTGGCAAATCGCGTGTCAGAAATCCAAGAGTGGACACAAAAATTTCGTGGAGACATGTCCCAACTAATCAAAATCCGGCGGACATTGTATCTAGAGGTTGTAATGTGGATGAACTAAAGGGTTCAATTTGGTTTAATGGTCCACAGTTCCTTTTAGAAAGTCCAGCTGATTGGCCCAGTAACACTCACTTCGAGCTATCGCCAAGTGAAAAGGCTTTAGAAAGACGAAAAACAAACCTTTCATTGATAGCAGTCGAACATCCTCGAAACTGTCTGATCGATGTTATCGACAAAGTTTCGTCATATGCAAAGCTAGCAAGGATCTTTGTGTACATAATGCGTTGTGTTAGAAAAATGAAGAACAAAACAGAAAATTTTGAATCGTCACCTACGGCTAAGGAGTTGCAGTTGGCATTTCTAAAACTAGTAGAAATTGTTCAACATTTTGAATTTTTCGATGAAATTCGAATATTAAAACGAAACGTCGCACTTTCACCAAATATTCAGAAGCTCAATCCATTTTTGCATGTTTAAAGACAGTGATTGCTCATTTTCGCTGCTTCGAGTAGGCGGACGTCTGTCACATGCACCGATTGAGTATGATGCAAAATTTCCGGTATTACTTTCAAAAAATACAAATTTTACTAAAGCGTACTTGAGGTATTTGCACAGAAAAAACTGCCATGCTGGTCCCAAAGCATTGGTCGCACTGCTTCGAGAAAAGTTGTGGCTAGTCAATGCCCAAGAAGCATGCCGAAAAACCGTGCAAAACTGTGTACATTGCTTTAGGTATTACTGACGCAAATTATGGGTAATTTGCCAGTCGACCGTCTTAAAGCGCAACGACCCTTTCTTATATGTGGCGTTGATTTCTCTGGTCCCGTGTATACTACACTTAAAATACGCGGTCGACCACCAGTAAAAACATATATTGTTGTCTTTGTCTGTTTTACGTCCAAGGCTGTACATTTTGAACTAACCACAGATCTGTCTTCCGACTGTTTTATCTTATCTTTAAAAAAGGTTCATCGCTCGCCGAGGAATTCCAAGGACAGTCCTTTGCGACAACGGGACGAACTTCGTGGGTGCCCAGAGGAAGCTCCAGGAAGCTCGCGTGCAGTTCGAGCGAGGGAAGGAAGCAGTTCACCAGTACGCAGCCGAGGAAGGGTTCAACTTCACCTTCATAACGCCAAGGGCTCCTCATTTCGGCGGTCTGTGGGAGGCAGCAGTGAAGTCCGCGAAAGGACTTCTACAAAAAACAGTAGGGAGCGCCCTGCTGACAAGCGAAGAGTTGCTGACTGTGCTCCTGGAAGTAGAAGCGGTCCTGAACTCAAGGCCCATAGCAGCTCTCAGCGCAGATCAAAGCGACGGCGAGGCGCTTACACCCGCGCACCTCCTCATAGCAAGCCCACTGCGATCTTTGCCACCGGAGCAAATTCCAAATCGAATGAGCTGCTTAAAAAGATGGCAGCTTGTATGCTGTCTCAAGCAGCAGTTCTGGCGGAAGTGGTCAAAGGACTACCTGCTGAGCCTGCAAGGTCGCAGCAAATGGGCTCAAAAGCATCCCAATCTCGCCGTAGGAAAGCTCGTCGTCGTCCACGAAGACAACAGTCCACCTCAACAGTGGACAATAGGACGAGTCGTCGCAGTCGTCGCAGGGGAGGACGGAAGGGTCAGGGTCGCAGACGTGAGAACACGAGGAGGTGTAATCAGACGTCCAATCGTCAAGTTAGCCGTTTTGCCTGAGGAAAATTGAAGCGCCTGTAGCCCTTCAACGCGGCCGGTGTTTCGGCAGAGCTCAATAATATAAACAAATGGTATAAAAGTTTGAATTTCGCGCCCAAGCAGCCATCTTTTTTAATAAAAACTGAACGAAAAAAAAAGAAAGAAAAGGTTACCAAAACAACGGAGAAGAAATCACTGTTCTGCGAATCAGCAAACAGCTAAGACGTTAAGTAAAGTAAAGTAAAAGAAAAGGTTGCATGTTCTCTTTTGAGGTCTTTTTTTTTTCAAAAATTATTGCAAATTTTTTCAAAGTGCTCTAAAATATAGAAAACGAACAAGAGAAGGAGATTTTTGAAAAAATTATATTCATTTATTTAAAACATTTATACTTTATTTTAATTTTTTACTTTATATAATTTATTTTAATTAACTTATTTTGCTTTATTTTATTAAATTTTATTTTGAAATATGTTTAGAAAGATACAAAATGGTTAATCTGATAGACGGCTTATAGCCAAACCTAAAGGCTTTGTTATTAAAAACAAAAACCTATAAAATATAGTAATACATTGTTTTTAATATATTTCAATAAAAAGTCATTCAAACTAAACTAAAACTAAACTATTTAACTTTCAGAAACATCTCTCGGGACTAAATGGAAAAAAGACAGTTGACCATTTATCGACACGGCTTGTAATCACTGAGATGTGACAAAATGAATATAACGGTTGTGTCATATATGTGAAATACTGTAGACAATTTATTGCACAGAATAATTGGATTAACCGAGTCAAAAGCTTTGGAAAAGTCAAGTAGTGTCAGGTGTGTGGTCAATTGTAAATCGGATGTCATCTGTCACTTTTAATAATGCTGTAGTACAGCTGTAGTTTGCGTGAAAGCCTTATTGGAAGGGAGGTGAAAACTTTTCTTGTTCGATATAGTTTTTAATTTGTCGGGCGGTAATGAATTCAAAGGCTTTTGAGAGAAAGGCAGTATGCCAATTGGTCTGAAATCGTTGGTGCTGATCTTTTTAGGGATTACTATTTCCCTGGATTGTTATCAGGCAACAGGGAATAATGAAGTAGTTATGATAATATTAAATAAATGTGTTATATAACTACTTAAAAAGGGGAGAATAATTTTGATAAAATCCGGGTTGATGTAATCAATTCCAACACAATTCAATTTTACAGAAAAAATGACCCACAAGCGTCTGCTGAATTACTTAGTGTTAATAATTGAGAGGAGCACAGGGTAATGCCTCGATTAGATTTTTGTTAATCCCCTCCACATTAGCATCGTTGCCAATGCATGGATACGTATTGTGCACGCCAATCTTACGTATTTCGTTCCACAGCTGGCTATTTTTGCTGTTTTGCGTTCTGCTATTTTTGCCATGATATTAAGTCGATTTGCGGCTTTTTTGAACTCAATGTGCATTTCAATGCAACCACAGCATTTCCTTTAGTATGGTGTTATTAGCGAATGGACACTTAGAATTTTTCACCATTCTAGTTCTTAGGGGAACGTACCATACCTGTTATGTTCACGTCGGTTGTATAGTAAATTAAGAGTCAGTTCAGTTGATGCAGTTCGTTTAGTTGAAAAGTTATATTAATGTTGCGAAAGTCACGGTATTGGTATGCCTCTAGATGTAATTTTTTTGTCAGTTCTAAGTCAAGACAGACGAATATGAGATCATGGTATGAAAAGTCGGAACAGAAAGCTGACTTTAACCGACTGATATCGCTCAAAAGAGCTATACTAGGTGGGGTGAAAAGTAACATCCTTGGGAATAAAAAAAAAATTTTTTTAAATGTTTTAACTTCTTCATCCCGTCCGAAAAGTAATTTTCCGGAAGGTCTGCAAAATACTCCTCCGTGGCGTCGATGATTTCCTCGCGTGAGCTGAATTTTTTATTGATGAGCCATTTGTTGAGCTTTGGGTAGAGATAATATTCCGACGGAGCTAAATCGGGCGAATACGGTGGATGCAACAGCAATTGGAGCCGTAAGTCATTGATTTTAGCCGTGGTTGCGATGCTCTTGTGCGCCGGAAAAATTCGCTTCATGTGAGGCCGTTTTACAGCGATTTTGGCCTTCAATCGCTCCAATAATGCACAGTAATACTAGCTGCTGATGGTTTTTCCTTTTGCGAGGTAGTCCACGAAGAGTATGCCATGACAATCCCAGAAAACCGACGCCATAATCTTTCCGACCCATCGAGCCTCTCTCGGCCGCTTCGGAGCACTCGTGCCGGTTTCAGTCCATTGCCGGGCACTCATTCTATTCTCTGGTGTGTAATAGTGGATCCAAGTTTCATCAACAGTTACCAATCGACGCCAAAAGTCCGCCCGATTCCGAATCAGCAAGTCCAAACACTCTTTCGAAGTGCTCTCGCGTTCGTGTTTTTGGTCAGGAGTGAGCATGCGCGGCAACCAGCGGCAGGATAAGTTTTTCATATGCAGAATATTGCTCAAAATATGGCGTGTGCGATCAGTACTAATCTTTGTGGTATCTGCTAGCTCGCGCTCCTTCACTTTTTGGTCAGCCAATACCATTTCATATATTTTATTGACATTGTCCTCTGTAAACGCACCGGGAGGCCTGCCGCTGCGGACTTAATTGGTAGTGGAGTTGCGGCCACCACGAAACCCTCGAAACCAATATTTGTAATCTGACGGAGCATTAGCCCCATAATATTTATCCAACTTTTCTTTTGTTTCCTTCGCCGTTTTGCCTCTCAAAAAATAATGTTTTACGAGAAAACCAAAATCGTTTTTGTCCATACTCAATATGATGCCAAACACGTCAACAACAATAAGCTGTCAAAACAAAACTAAAGACAGTATCGCACTGATATTTGACATGAACGGACTTCAAGGCACCATCACCTTTTTTGCAGTAGCAGCGCATTCTGGCGGTCAAGGAGGTTACTTTTCACCCTACTTAGTATAATGAGGGCGGTAGGTTATAATGCGAGACTAAAACTGTTATTTGAATCCTTTTACCGAGCGCTTGATCTGTTCAACAAATTTATATTGGCCACAGATGACACACTTCTCCGAGGATGTCTGTGAAGACTTTCTAGTTCGCTATATCAGGTGGAATATTGAGGTGAAAGATTTTTGGACTTATGTATTCATGCTGGAAAAAGATAATTGAACCTGCATTCCCATTACTCTCGGGACTTGTAAGAACAACAAGTTTCTAAGGAAGACTAAATTAAGGAACAAGCTTAAAATGAATACCTTAACAGGGTTGTTATTTACAAAAAGTGCAATTTTAACTCTGCGCTATGAAGTCCGAAGACCACAGGAAGCGTTTAAACACCAACATGCATGATTTTAAAAAGAAGGTCAAAACTACGAGCTTCATCAATTCAGATTGCTGATGAACGATATAAAAGATTAGTAGAAATCAATAAAATTCACATTTTATCATTTTTAAAAAAAATCTTGATCTCTACTCTCAATTTTGGTACTTTTTTCTACAGACTTTGGGAATTCGGGTTGAAAATAGTATAGTATAACTATCTATGAAAATACCTTACTGTTGTCAAACTAACTTTTCAAAATCCCATTAAAGAAGATGCACTTGATCTAACAATCTATAGATTTTAATATCCGGTCACAAGCTTATTAGATTTGACATCTTAGATGAGATCGAAGGGAACAAATTCGGCTGTTTTTTGAGAAGAGAAAAGAGCCTGAGAAAACGTGCTTCTTAATGATCCTCGAATAGATACCGAGTTGTGCATTTAAACAAAGCAAGGCAAAGCGATGCATCCAAAGCGAAAAATGTAAAATATCCGCAAAGCAAATTGCACTAAGAATTTGGGTTATTATACGAGATGTTGAGTTAGATAAATCCAAGAGATTGTCGTGGGAAAAAAGGGCGAAAGCTGATTCGTTGTTAACTGCAGTCCTCATGACATGAGGAACAAGCTTTGCTTTGTTTTCAAGCGCATGAGTTAACTTCACCACTAACCACAAGGAGTTCATGCAGACTCTGTGGTTAAGAATGACAGGAGGAGATGTATCCGTGACAGTGCCTTTGGCGAAGGGATGCCAGGGACTCTATTCCTGTGTTGTAGTATATGTCTCATAGAAAATTTATTCAAATATCAAATACTCGTAGCTGTTCTAAATAAAAAAAACTAAACTGTTACTCCTACCTCAAATATAAAATAAAGCAAACAATGGATATGCAGTCGCACATATAGTAAAACCTGAGTTCTACAACAAAATAACATGTTTTGGTCATATGCCATGATAGCTTGGTCATTCATCACCTACTCTTCTATTGAATGCCTAAGAAAGTTAACCAAAAACACCACTACAATGTCTTAAAAATGTGCATGCCTCTGCATCAAGGAGCACTGCACTGAACTTCACACGCCGCATACGTACTCTTCTTTGGTAGGAAACATGGAATTAGAATACTAAATCGTGTTGGCTAAACAACTGAAGATCCCCTGGTGAACGCTTACCAAAGAATTAATGTGGTATACCGATGAGTTAAAAATGGGGTCCAGTGTTGGCGTTAATTTATTTTGTCCAAAGGGATGTGCCCAATCGTCGTCCATGCCGCATAAAAGTTTCTGCCATCATTATATACACTGGCAGCTGTTAAGGTATACATTGTATGGACTCAAATATTGTAACAGATTGCGTCAATGCCTCCCAAAACGTACCCAAGGGTAACAAGATTAAGTTGCTCTCGTAGCACTTGAAAACGAGAGTTTAAATCTATTATGACCTTCTTTGCCACGGGCAATTAATTACAAATGCAGTAGCAAGAATTAGAGTACGAGTTAGATGTGTACAGAACATTTCTTTGATTGCCTAACCCTTTTTTGAAGCTTTGCAAATTTAATTAAAATCTTTATGTCAAAAAATTTCGAAGAAAACTTCATTCGGAAACATCTGGAAAACATTAAGAAGATGACACTTGAAGTAAGCGTCCTTATCAACGTTCTATTTACATTCCATATAATGAGCTAACACTTATTTAGATTGCTTTCCTTCAACTTCTCCGGAACAACCATTCAAAAAGGTTTTTTTTATTTTAAGAAGGAGCAGGTGAACTCTATTCGGTATAGGGTTGGGTAGTTTATTGCTTGTTAGAGCAGCAGCTCTTTATCAGATTTACAGATATTATTTGTTAAATTCCAAAGTAAATTAATTAAATGAAATTATTTGGAAATAACAATCCGAAATAGCCATTTTGGACATATCGCCTAGAGAGGGTTCGTGTAGTATTGCCACATGCCGTCGTAATTGTGTGTTTCCGAGATATCCTTGAACAGTATAGTAACGTCTGGATACCTATAAGTTATAGCTATAAGCGTGTTTCAATACCTTTCATTTGATCAACCGAAGATTCACGTGTATATCTGAATGAGATTTAACGTAGGTAAGGTGTTGGTCGCTACCAATCAGAGTTTTATATAGGTCCATTGGTGGAGAGTGAGCATCATAGAGTACCTATCTAGACAAGTATTTGCCATTGGACGCAGAATAAAGTTAGATAAGTAATTCTAACCAACAAGGCGAGTGGCTGGTGAAAGCACATATCGTCACAAAATTCGTCAACATCAGCTTTATATCCTCTCCTGGATTACAAGCAGTATTTCAAATGTAAGTGAGCGAAACATCGACGTAGCGCGCATACCTTTTTTGCATCTTAGTACTCCTCATAAAATAATATTACAACAGTCGTTATTTGCCAGATTGATTACTTTGCAATAAAAGCATTCACTACTCAAGGCGTTTAAACAATCGAACAGTGATAACATTGCTCCGGACTACTATTTAGTAGTAGTTCGGGCTTGGAAACGGGCTTGGAAAGTAAAGTGCCAAGAAAATGTTATGAGAGTATTTGATATGGGACTAATCATTTCATACAAATTTTAACTGATCACGTTACCTTATTTTTCTTAAAGCCCCCCACCACCAGCATTACATTCGGATGATCCATGATGACCACAAGGCTCATAAGAAACCGGTAGTTCTATGTTAAGTCACGGCGAGCGGTTTGGGCCCAGAAGGAAATATATCGTACGACACTGTATTCGACGACGAATAAAGCGGACTGCTGTTTACTTATGCCAGCAAAGGAGAAAACTTTAACACAAATTTCCTCAAAGAAAAAGCATTATTAGAAAAATACGGAGTGGTGATCAAATGATGCTTTTTGAAAAATGAGGTACAGAAATTTTACTATTTAGAAGGTAAAGCGTGTATGTCAGAACGAACAATAAAACCCGAACTGAAGATTGCGAGGATGATTAAAGACACATCTATGTAGAAACAGAGTCGGTGGTAAGAACTTGGAAGAACCATTTCTTCATATTGTTAAGCGTCAAAAGCGAAAAGAATATCATTCCAGGCCGCATCATTTAATCCGAACTTTCCATCCACGTCTAACCACACTCAAACTCTCATCAGCCGATACGTAGCAGGCCGATCAGCTTTTCCAAACTAGAGTATGTCTTGTGAAGCATTTACCAGCTCATCTGTAAAATTTTGTTATACGATGAATGGAATTTCAGCATTGATGAGAACGTCTAAAACCGATTGCCAGCAAACTGATAGTTTCACATCATTGCGAGTTTGGATCTGCTAAATCCGATTCCGTATACCTTCCGAAAGGACTGCATATCTGCTCCTCCCTGGTACAACAATGAGTTGCGCTCTCTCCGTAATAACAGAAACAAGTTGTGGCATAAATTCTTAAGAACTCGATCTGATTCCGACTACAGTAATTATCGATCGGTATATATGTAATCGTTTTTCTGAACTTTGTGAGTCTCTTTACCTTGAGTACCTCTACCGCATGCAATTTAGCTTAGTCTCGGACCCTAAACGCTTCTACCAGTTTATTAATACCAAAAGAAAGTCAGACGGCTACCCATCTACTCTTAAATTTCTTAGTGAATCTTTTGCCGACCCAAAAACCATTGCAAATTTCTTTGCCTCTCATTTTAACAAATCCTTTTCTAAGAAAACAGCTGAACCCGATCCTAGCTACTTTAGCTATAGAGAAACTATCCTGAGACGTCAGCCATTTCACTAAATATAACAACAACTTTGGTATCTGAAAACATTACCAAACTTAAAGATGATTTCTCGTCCGGCCCTGATGGCCTTCCGGCTATTGTAATAAAAGATTGTGTTACCCATCTCGGTCTTCCTCTTGCTGCCCTATTTAACTTGTCTGTCTCAACAGGTACTTACCCTTTCCTATGCAACAATCTTACATTATCCCTATTCATAAAAAAGGAAGTAAGGCCGAAGTCGATAATTATAGGCCCATAGCAAAACTCTCTTGCATACCCAAATTTTTTGAAAGCATAGTCTATCAACAACTGCTTCCGTACTGTAGGCCAACTATCTGCACAAATCAGCAGGGCTTCATGAAAGGTAAATCAACGACTACTAACCTAACAGAGTTCGTCTCTAGGACTCTTCATGCTTTAGAAGACGGTGATGAAGTCGATTCAATTTCCACAAATTTCAGCAAGGCATTCGATAAAATTTCTCACCAACTTATCATCTTTAAACTAAAAAAACTTGGCTTTTCCCCTCATTTTGTGGCATGGACCAAATCCTATTTAGAAGACCGAGAATACAGGGTCATCTTCAGATCTTCAATATCCGAACCCATTAAAGCAACATCTGGTGTCCCTCAGGGTAGTCACCTTGGTCCAATCATCTTTATCCTCACAATTAATGATATAAATCTCATTTTAACGAACTCTAATCTTTCTATTTTCGCTGATGACATGAGAATTTCCAAAGTCATCTCATTGCCTTCTGACTCCCATTGCCTGCAAGATGACTTGAATAAGTTTTCGGTATGGTGCAAGCAAAACTTTTTTTAGCTTAATGTCAGCAAATGCCAAGCGATAACCTATTCCCGTAAACGTCTACCTCCCCCTCCAAGAAACTACTTCATCTGCGATGAGCCTATTCCTTCCACTACCCAAGTACGGGATCTAGGTATAATTTGTGATAGAGAATTGAATTTCGACTCACATATTGACAGCATTATAAATAAAGCTAACTCTTCACTCGGCTTTATCAAACGCTGGTCAAAAGAATTTTCCAACCCTTACGTTACAAAGTCCCTGTACATTACTTTTGTAAGGCCTCTTCTCGAATATTGCAGCCAAGTTTGGTCACCCTATAAACTAACCCACATTCAAAGAATAGAAGCAGTCCAACGGAGGTTTATCCGTTTTGCACTTCGTGGTCTACCTTGGGCCGATCCATATGGATTACCCCCCTATGAAAATAGGCTAAAACTAATTAGCATGCATACTCTAAAAAAATGTCGTGAAGTCGCTGATGTACTTTTTATCCACCAGTTACTGACTGGAAATATCGACTCCTCGACAATAACGCAAAATATTGCATTCACTCCCAATCCCCGTAATCTAAGATCTGTCCCACTCTTCCTGATCCGAACTCACCGCACCAACTACGGTCACTTTGAACCCATATCCAGAATGTTGCGTATAACGAACAACTACGCCGAAGTCTTTGACCTAAATAGCAGCAAACAAGAAATAAAAACAGCGCTGCTCAATATGCCACTCCCTTAACATCTCCCCCGTCCACTTCTCCTCGCCCCATTAGGTTAAGTATATCTTTGTTAGTTTTTAAGTCTAGTTTTAAGTTTGGCTTGTTAATAGCTTAATAAAGTTGTCCGGGATAGACCCGGGCCAATAATGTTATTTGGAAATAATGTTATTCCACCATCCATCAAATATTGATCCCGAGCAACGCGGACGACAACGAATATCAAGAATTCTCTCATAGTCGGAGGAAATATTACCGAAATTGTTGATGCCAAAAAAGGTCTTCGACAACGAATGAATATTTTTCAAACATTTTTTTTATATTAATTGGGTCACTCAATGGCTCTAAACTTATTCGAAATGGGCCCCATTTGCCTTCCAGCAACGGCAAAGTCGGTCTGGTCACTCATCAATTGATTTTCCAGATTGAGGTCTGAGCTACCAGAAGGCCAATCAATTTTGAGCTTGAGTCTTGTTGAAAGGTCCACGGTTTATTTGCGAATAGTATTTTGTTGAGGTGCTCCACAAAATTCTCTAAGACGTTAATTTGATACACTTTCGCCGAGGTTTTGACACCTTTCTCGCAGAAATGGAGCTCGTTGAACCCATCGTGGCGACTCCCCAACAAACCGTCACAGAAGCTGGGTGGGGGCTACGTTGAACTGTCGAAACGGGTTCGTTATTTGTTGAATGATTCTTCTATGGTGAAAATTTTCTCGTCAGTAAAAAGAATTCGTCTGTGACCGTTTTCCACGTACTGCCGATTTTGATTTATTTTTGTGTTGCTGTGCTCCTGTGAGTAGGTGACCTGTGTGCCTCTTGTGTGCGCTGAGTCCCAAATCACGTTTTACGATGCGCAACATGCGGTCCTAGGCGGACTTAGACGGCTTTCATGATTTGTGGCGTTCATACAGTGCGCGAATTGCCGAATTTTGCACGGTCGAACTATTCCACCAGTATAACCATCAAATAACGTCCCGATACGATACACAAAGTTTGGTGTGATTTTCAGTGACCGCAACATCCGAAAGATGTCACCTTCCTCGTGGCCGAATTAGTTTACATGAATGTTATATGACAAATAGTCGTCAGGATAGAGTGGATGCGTTCATTTGTTCTTGAGAATGAGTACTACGTAGAAATATCTGCACAACCTCTGGAATATACAGATGCCACTGCTATAATTGGGAGAAATCAGCAGGCTGTGAGTAGGCTATTTTTAAGTTTTGAAAAAGTTTCTGCCGCTCAATGAAGACATATCCAAATACATAAAGATATTACAGTAAATTACCCATACCTTACACAGAACATAATAATGGACAACTATAATTTTGAGGTGGTATTAAGTTTGGCTTTAAGGCTTTGTCAAGATCAAGTGAACAATAATTCTTGCCATACATTGGTCATAGCTAGTTCATGTTAGGTACATGGACACCAATGATCAATCCCGAAGAACCTATCCTAGTGGACCAATGTGATAAGACATCGTTTCCGAAAGTGCGGGTCGCGGCACCGAGTAAAATTGTAAAAGACACAATTTACATATTATTTTTTACACTCTTTTAGACACTAGGAATAGTGGCAAAGTATGTATTTGTACTCCATATAGCTTTATCGCCCGTGCGTTGTGCTTCCTACGGACACACATTATATGTACTCCATTTTAAATCAATATGCAATTGGAAAGCTGCGCAGAGAGAGCAACGAAATATGTGTTATAGTCCGTTTGAAATCACTGTGCAAAAGTTAGCGCATGTTTTCTCTTTTCCAGTGATCCTTTCTGGTGTAAACACAAAAAAGAAAAAATAATAAGAAGTCCCCGTTGCCAGATGCGAAAACTGAGTGGAGAGAGAACACTGACGTGGACGGAGTATGCTTCGTTTTTTTTTTTTGCAGTGGACTGGGTAATGACGATTTTGAAACGAAAGAAATATTAAATATTAGTGAACAAGAAGTTGATACTTTAATTGAATTTTCATGCCACACCGACCGGAAAAAAGTGTTTGAAA
The DNA here is from genome assembly GCA_949129095.1 of Volucella bombylans. Lineage (NCBI taxonomy): Eukaryota > Metazoa > Arthropoda > Insecta > Diptera > Syrphidae > Volucella > Volucella bombylans. The sequence goes on along the minus strand of OX422143.1, from coordinate 14,709,061 downwards.
CTGTACCATTAATTCATTTTTAGTTGCGCTGTTAAAAGGAGTATCCAAGCATAAGTGAAAAAGCGATACAATTTTTAATGCCTATAGTCACGTGTGAAGCTGCGTTCTCAGCCTTAGTGTACTTAAAGAAATAAATATCGAAACAGATTGGCTGCCGAACCTAATTTAAGAATAAAATTAACAACATTTCCTCCTAATTTGAAGATGTTATGTGATGACAAACAACAACATCCTTGGCACTAAAGACAAAAAAAGTGGAATCAAAGTTTACTTCATTTACTAAAATTTTAAATGAATATAATTGTTAATTTTTTTATTATTTATTTTATTATATATTTTTTTTTTAACTTGTTTACGAGTATTTCCACTATTTACAATATTAAAATAAAAACTAAGCAAAAACAAGCGAAATACTTATGAACTATCTTAATAACGAAGTACAAAACCACATTAGAAGTGGTACGCAGTACATTAAATCTTTATGTGTTAAGCTAGCTACAGTTCTGTGTTAAATAAATTGAGTAAACATTTTGTTCAAATATGGATCTTGTTATTTTAAGAAACAAAAAATGTGGAAAAAAAATTTTCTTTTGCGTATTTAATTTTTTTTTATTTAAAATTACCTAAGATACTAAAAAAAAAATAAAACTAGACTAACCTAAGCGTCAGCTTCAGCCCAATCAAGCCACCAGTATTTATCCCGATTTGATCTACATGTATCGAGAGTATCGCTTTCAGGAACGCTCATGCAGTATCTCCAAACATTAGCCCCATCACCCGAGTGTACCGGCACAGGTAGGATTCTTTTGTCTGTGGCTCTTCTAGCAGCATGATATATAATCGGAACTACTAGCATCAGATAGATAGCCGTGTGCATCTAGATACAAGAACGCCTCAGGTGGTATATATCCACTCGACAATGTGTTTCTGAAGTAACCAGGGTTAGGATAAAACAAGCCCGATATGAACTCGTTCTCAACAACCTTCACTGATATCTGACAAGATCCAGAATAACATTGTCTATCCTGGACAAACCGGAAGCATCCAATGTTGTCTTGTTGCTGACATAACGCCGAAAATCGGAATGACCGCTCTGTACATTCGTAAACAATCTCGAAGACATTTTCTTTCGAAAGCTCGATATTTCTCCATGTAAGAAGGATTTATGTTCCACCGTACAGGACTCGCGTAAGTCAATATTGGACGCACAAACGCTTGATATCAAATGACCTTCACATCGGATCTCAGATGATTCGAGTAAAAAAGGCTTTTAAGCGACATAAATGCCGCTCTCGATTTTCTCAGCTGTTGGTTTATGTGATCATTGTAATATAAAAATTTATCCAGATGGACACCTAGACACTTCACAACAGTCTTTGACTCGATGCGAAGCCCATCCGAGGATTTTATTACCAGGTTTCGCCAATTGCGTCTCAAGTCTGTATTACCCTGGCCTACTGGGGTGCGGAACAGTATGGTTTCACATTTGGAGCTGTTTATCCTGAGCTTCCAATCTTGACAGTAAACTTGAAGATTGTCGAATTTTATTTGGAGATTATTCTGTATCTCGCTGATTTTAGAGCCATGAGAGTATAATATGACATCATCAGCGAATGCTATCGAGCAAGCCATGTCCCTAAGTAGTTCAGAGGTATAGATATTAAAGAGGATTGGCGCCGTTACTGTGCCCGTATCGATTTTGAAGACTCTAGTCGTCGTGTATTTTCTATCTGTTACAACAAATCTCTTCTTGCGTATCATTGAACTGATCATCTTTATAAGGTGGGGGGGAAAATTCATACTTAATAAATTTATTTTTTTCGACGTCCACTAGACAGGCACTTGTACATCTTTTGGCGTTAAGGCTCCAGTTGATATCGGAAACAAGTTTTGTTATAGCGTGCACTGACGAGTGAAATCTTTTGTATCCAAATTGATTCCGCGGGATAATCTCCTTATTTTCGCACGCAAGCAAGATTGACTTGCTGACAACTACCTCAAAAACCTTCCCAATACTAGGCAGGAGACTTATTGGCCTATAGCTCGAAAGATCTGAAGGATCCTTCTTTTTTTTACTATCGGAAATACCTTCGATATTTTCCAACAGTTTGGGAAGTAGCAGTTGTTAAGCAAGTTGTTATAAATTTCGCAGTATTGGCTTATGATTTCGATCGGTATATGCTTCAGTACAACATTTGGGATACCATCCAAACCAGATGACTTTTTGTTGTTCAGTTTTCTGAATATTTCTGTGAGCTCGTCAAGTGTTGTGTAGTAGCTTCTTGTCTGTTCTGTTATCAGTTCGTCTGCTTGTAGATCCTCAGAAAACCTGAGTGGAATGAGTATTTATATTTTTCTTGTATTTATATAATTATTTTGCAATTTTTGTGTTAGAAATGAACAAACAAATAACTTGATTTTCACCAAAAAAAAGAATTTGCCTTGTAAATAAAAAATTTTTTTTTCATAAGGTGGTTCGCGAAAAAATTTTAAAACCGCGTACCGGGCCGCGTTCAAAAAAGTTTGGGAAACGCTGAATAAGATTCTACTCGGGGTGCAATACTTAGGTTTCATGTTATAAAAAAAGCTACAAACTCTAGGTATGTGAACATTTTGTTTTCTGTGGATTGAATTTGGTTGTATTTTGGAAAGTTTTGTCTTATTTTTTTTATTAAAGCTCTTGAAATGGAATTTTGAATAAAGTTTGAGATTCCTTAAGGAAGTCATTAAGATTTCCTGATGCCTTTTTTCAGTCTTTGTTACCATATTACGATTTCACTGTGGATGCATATAATCAGCTTGGATTAGCTATTGTTTAAGCTGCATTGAACACAATTTGCTTGTTATTGCCAGAAAACTATTCTTTCTCTGTGGTTTAATCTCTTTTTACTTTATATTCAATATATGCTGGACATTCTATGAAGTTAGCTGCGTAACCCACTTTGTTGCAATTTATGCATTTAAGTGTAGGAAGTTCAGCATTTTTTTCTTTAAGATCCTTGAACGATTCAATGCAAGTCTCAGAATCGTGAATATCTCCACATAAGACACAGCGGCTACTTTATAAACAACAGTCACCCGTTTGGCCAAACCTTTGGCACCTGTAACACCTAATTATAGACGAATTGTGTGTTCTCTCCCAAAAAAAAAACCTTTAATATAGTAAGCTTCTGACAATTATCAAATCCTTAATGGACTCTCTCTATCCTCTAATCTACTCGTACCATTAGCAGATCAAGAAACAAGTTTAACTTAATTTTTGTTGTTTTGTTCTTATGATGAGAAAAGGCTTTGCATGCTTCTTTCAATGCGTGATGAATAGTATGTATCTATAGGTGTGCCACTATCTAACGCCTAAAGAATTACGGATTGATTTTTAATGTCTTTAGCCCCTACACTTGTATCACGCAGTCTATTTATAGTATAATAATTTTATGAACATTCACATCATTTATGTATACTTTTGTTTTCCAAAAAGGTGTTCGTGTGTGCAATGAAAAATAGAAATGTCAGTTTTCAAAGACATGGTGGAAAATAAAGATCTTTCGCTCAAATAATGGTACGGAGTTCTTAAATAGTGAGATGGGGGAATGTTTTGAGTCATCAGGAATAAACTCATCAAACGTCAACTTCTTATTGTCCAGGCAAAGTAGAAAATCCGAAAAAGGATGAATCGGTCGCTGGTGGAAAAAGGGCGCTGTCTTCTGTTTGACGCTGGTTTGGATAAGCGTTATTGGGGTGAAGCAGTATACCCGGCGGCTTATTTGATATACGGAACTCCAATTAAAAGTTTGGAAAATCGGTGTCCTGAGGAGGTGTGGATCTCACTTGCGAGTCTTTGGTGCGGTTGGAATCTTGTTGGTTCCGAAAAAGAAGAGTTCGAAGTTTGATATTAAGGCAATTAAATGCATCATGGTTGGCTATTCTAAAGGCTATAGGATGTACAACCCGTTAGACAAGAAGATGCACATTACTAAAGTAAAGTGATGTTTTTGGTGGATCGCCGCTTTTATGAGGTAGTTCGTCCCAAAAGCAATACCAATTCTTTTGATTTAACTTCAGATCAGAATTTAGTGGTGAATTTAAGAAGAAATCCTGAACCAGTTATGGTTATTGCTGAGCCTGAGGCTTCGAAGTTGAGGATGATGTTGACGATGGTTGTGCTGGTGCGGAGATGTCTGAGTGTGAATCAGATGCTAGATTTTATCCATTCGAAATCATTATTCAATGGGGATGCCATAATTGGACATGTGCGGCGTTCAAATCGAAAACCTGAGCCAAAGAAGTTTAAAAATGTTGTTACTTTTTCTAACGAGGTGAAAGAAGCTGGTGATCCTTCCACATATGATAAAGCAATTCCGACATCCCAGGCATTAAATTGGAAGAACGCGATTATCGAAGAGTACGACTCGTTCGTAAAAAACGACACTTGGGAAATGGGGTCTTCAAGACGAAGAGATGTGCTAATGATGAAGTTCTTCGGTATAAAGTAAGATTAGTTGCGAAAAGTTGCGCTCAGCGTTCGATGAGGTATATTCAACAGTCATCAGATACTTATCACTTCGAGCAACTAGATGCAGTAAATGCGTTCCTTCAGAGTGAGTTGTCTTAAGAAGTATATATTATTCCTCCTGAAGGTTTAGATTAAAGTAATCTATTTATGGATTGAAGAAATCTTTAACACATTGGAATCTCAAGGCTCTTAGATAAAGAGCAAGGTTGAGTGCGCTAAAAACATCCTAAAAGACGGATTTCCCACTGCTTCCACTGCTCCCAAAACGTCAAAAGACTCCTCTAAGCGCCAGAGATCGTTGGAGGAAACCGTATCGGTTTCCAAGAGGCCCAAAACACACAGTTCTACAACCCCTGGGCCATCCAACAGCAGATCTCTGAGGTCTTATAACGAAGTTCTAAGGGACGCATTGGTGATCGCGGTGATCGACAGGAGCGTTACCGACGGTTCCATTACACCGGAACGGTGGAAATTGGTCAAGCTGAAGCTCTCGAGCAACTTCTTGGCCATCATGCGGGAAAACCCAGGACCACCTCCTATCACAAGCGACGCTGGCTGGCACCAAGGCCATGTCAAGCTCATCGCTTGCTCCAACCAGAGATCTCTCGATCTCTTCACCAAGGCCATCGATGGTTTAGGAGAGATTTGGCCAGGTGCAAAACTCGAGGTCGTATCTAAGGAAGACATTCGTACCTGGATTCAAGCCGAACTCTCCTCTCCAGAAAGTATTCTGGAAATCATCCGGCTCAGCAACCCGACTCTTCCGACTCATGACTGGAAAGTCGCGAAACTGGAGGAACTAAGGGGTTCTTATAGATGCGCGTTAATTGTGATCAATAAGAAATCCATTAATCCTCTGGCGCAGACGAAAGGCATGATTCGGTTCTTATTCTAGTCCATTCATTTAAGGGTGTACAAAAAGGATGAGCTGGATGCTGATAAGCAACCTCCTCCTCCTTTAACACCTGACATCACAACCTTGGATCTTGGAGCGTCGATATCCTTTCCAGAATTGGATAGCCACGACTCCAATCTGTCCGAGGAGACTACCAAGCCGTCAGTCTCCTCTTCTGACACACTGTCGGAAATGGAAACCGATGACGAAGCAATTAGAGGTTCTACACGATCAGAGATAGAAGATGAGCTCTTGGGCACATCTTCAAAATCGGAGGACCTCAACAACACCGTGGTGGAGGCGACTCTGGAAGACTGTAGCAATGATACGGTTTCTCCAGATTAATCTCCACCATTCAAAAAAGGCTTCGGCCCCACTCATTTTGCGTCTTTATAAAAACGCAGAAGACATAATCCTAATCCAGGAACCATGGATTGCAGAAGGCGTGGTTCGTTGACTTAGGACACACACATACGCTCCGCTCTATACAAGAGACAAAGGTAAAATTAGAACTTGTATATTAGTGAAACGTAGCCTTAATGTATTTCTACTTCCCAACCTCAGTGACCCCGACCTAACCGTTGCCAGACTAGAGACTGCCAAAGGCTCTTACTGGCTGGCATCGGCTTACCTTGGCCACGACCAAGTGGGCCCTCTCCCTGGTGATGATAACCTAGAAAGGGTGGTACTAGAAGCGGGAAGGCAAAAAACTGGCCTCATAATCGGATGCGACGCTAACGCATATCATACGGTATGGGGCAGTACCGACATCAATGATAGAGGTGAGTCACTTTTAGACTATATTTTAAGTACTAACCTCTTAATTTGCAATATTGGCAATGAGCCCACTTTCATAACAAAAAACCGACAAGAAGTTTTAGATATTACTCTTGTCTCCGACAGCATCACCCAAAGGCTAACAAACTGGATGGTATCGTCTGAACACTCCTTTTCAGACCATAGATACATCCAATTCAGTCTGAGTGATGCTCCCCCCCGCCAACCAGCTTTCCGGAACTACCGGAAAACTGATTGGACAAAATACAGAGGAATACTGTCGGAAACGATATCCTCTGAACTATCAAGTCCCCCGCGTGACACCAATGAGCTCGACATGAAAGTCAGAGATTTACTCTGACTCTCAATAAGGCTATGGCCGATTCCTGCCCTCTTATTCAACCAAGAGGCAAGAAAAAGCCACATTGGTGGACACCGGCACTGGGACTGCTCAGAAACGCCTGCAGCAAACTTTTCAACGCAGCAAAAAGCACTAGAAAAGTGACCGACTGGGACTCATATAAAGAATCCCTCAAATTATACAAAAAAGAACTACAAAATTACAGAAACCACTGAGGCATCGCGGCTAAGAAAAATTATCTCTACAAATCCTATGATGCCCAGCTGTTTGAAAAAAACCGATGGCTCCTGGACAACCTCAAGTGATGAATCACTCAACCTGCTTCTGGACACCCACTTTCCAGGTAGCTCCCAACTCGCGGCCAGTAGCAGCCCAAACAAGCCTACTGCAACCGTGACCAAAATTCATGGTCTGATTACGAGAGACAAACTGCTCTGGGCACTGCATAGCTTCAAACCATACAAGTCTGCTGGTCCGGACGGAATAATAAATGCCGAGCTACAGAGGTCCTCAGATATTATTCTACCAGTGTTGGAAAATATTATGAGGAGCTGTGTAGAACTTATCCACATTCCACTGTTATGGAGAGAAGTGAATGTAGTATTCATTCCCAAAGCTGGAAAATGTTCTCATGTAGTCCTAAAGGACCTCAGACCTATAAGTCTATCATTCCTTCTGAAAACTTTAGAACGACTGATCGATATCCATAATCGAGCTAAAGTTGATCCAAGACTTCTATCTACGGCTCAACATGCCTACTGTAAAGGAAATCGGTGGAAACGGCTTTGCACTCTCTGACTAGCCACATCGAACGATCCCTACAATATAAGGAGTACACAATGGTTGCTTTCCTAGACATAGAGGGCGCCTTTAACAACGTCAACACATCCGCAATCACGACTGCGCTGTCAACTCTGCAGGTAGACGACTCACTTGGGGAGCTGATTAGTCTAATGCTAAAAAGCAGGATAATCAACTCCAAACTGGGTGAGACTTCTGCTAAAATATATGTCAGTAGGGGTACGCCGCAAGGCGGTGTCCTCTCTCCCCTTCTCAGCAACTTAGTAGTTAACGAACTTCTGATATACCTGGAAGCGGGTGGTAGCAGACGTTGCCACAGCCGTCTCAGGAAAGCATCTAAATACCATTAAAGAACTCCTCCAAGTAAATCTCAACAGATTAACCCGCTGGGCAGATCGCTGTGGATTGATCTTGTCCTCTTTTCCAGGAAATACAAAATTCCAATTATAAACCCTCCTTCAATAAATGGTACCAGTTTAGCTTTCTCCGATACAGCAAAATATCTGGGTCTGATTTTTGACAGGAACTAAACTGGAAACCTAACATTCAAGAAAGGGTCAATAAAGCTACAATAGCTTTATTCTCTTGCAAAAAAGCCATTGGGAACAAATGGGGACTTCAACCTCGCATAACCCACTGGCTATACATCTCGGTCATAAGACCGATACTTATTTACGGGGTGGTTGTCTGGTGGACGGCCTTGGAGAATGCAGTCAACCACATTAAACTAAGCAGAGTCCAAAGAACAGCATGTCTATGCACAAGCGGAGCCTTGCGGTCTACCCCCTCTGCGGCATTAGATATTCTGCTTCACTTGACACCCCTCGACATTTTTAGCAGGTAAGTAGCTGTGACTGCAGCTATTCGCCTTAAAGCGATTAAACAGTGGACAAATAATTCATTTGGCCACGCCAACATTCTTAATACATTAGGAATCCTCAGTGAGAACATCGATTACACCATACCTGAACTTTGGTGTGACAAAAACTTCCATGTAAGCTTCCCCTCTAGATCATTCTGGGAGGAGGATGCTTTCATGGAAGACAAGTCAATCCATCTCTACACAGATGGATCTAAAACCGATAACGGAGTTGGTGGCGGTGTTTTCTCAGATAAGCTAAATCTAAGCCTCTCTTTCCGCCTTCCAAATCACTGTAGCGTGTTCCAGGCGGAAATTTTGGCGATTAAAGAAGCTCTGTCCTGGCTGAACAAAAACGTGATATGTGCAATCTTCGTGTGCAATATCCGCATCTTTTCGGATAGTCAGGAAACTATCAAGTCCTTGGACTCAGTCTCACCAAATTCTAAAACCGTCCTTGAATGCCGATCATGTCTTATGGAGATGGCAGAGCAGTTCAACCTTCACGTTTGTTGGGTGTCAAGCCACAACATGTTTAGCGACTAAACAGATCTATCATCACTGGACACTGCCTCATAGGCAAGCACGCAAGAAGGCTTGGCGCTTTTACTAACGATTTCTGTAGAAGCTGCATGGACGAGGAAGAGGAGGGGACAATCCTCCACCTACTCTGCTCATGCCCAGCTCTCTCTCAGAAAAGGAACCTTCATCTAGGAGCTTTCTTCTACAACGACCTAAACGATCTAGAAAAAATAGACGTTAACAGTCTCCTACGCTTTATTATAAGCTGAAACTGGTTCCAGTAGTAAGAAGATCATAGATCTACGTGGCATCACAATGGGCCAATAGGCCTAAGTGGGTTGGTATCTCCAACAGCCACTCTTACCTAACCTAACCTAACTTAAGGCTCTTAGAGCATTTAAATTTAAGCAATCGCGATATAGTCCATGCATCTATTTCAAAAACCAGTTCGGTTTTAATATTGCCGGTCGATGTAGACGATTTCTTAATATTTTCAAAAGGTGAGTATGAAAGAGCTTCCGTGAAAGTAAATTGATTTTTTGGTATGAATTTAGAACACAATAGAGAATCTGGAAAACTCTATATAGATCAAAAACAATATATTTCTACTCAACATTGTTTTAGCATGAATAATTGTAATCTAGTTTCAAGTCTAATGGTTGCCAACGCTAAGCTTAGCAAAGATAATGCGAAGGCAGAAGATGAAAAATTTGAAATCTTCTTAAGCAGATTTAACAATAACCGGGGTAAGGAAGATTAGTTAGCAGGTAAGGGAGTTGTTAGATGTCTGAAGGGCACCTCAAGTATGAAGCTGTGTTATTACTGAAACGGAAATGATGAAATAAGATCCATACGCTGACTATGGATCTCTAAAAAAAAAGCAGGCTACTGCTTTCTCTAGCATTCAGTATGATTAAGAATTGTATCAAAACAATGGGGTTGGAATGAACTAAGTTTTAGTGGGAATTTTGTCAAAATAAATTTTTCCTTTTTTTGTTGTATTGCATCAACCTAGCGTTTTATTTTCTAAGATTATGTTATATTAAATCTAAGGCATCCAACACATCAAGATTGTTTTTCTACATTTTTTGCTTTTCGGGTTCTTTTGATGTATAATAATCGATGCTACTTTTAAATGCATGTAAATATCAACAATTTTTCTTACCGCATACAATTGGAAAAAGCAATGACTCCCTAACTAAGCATTACTAGAAAAAGTTACTTGTCTCACAGTTAAGCATATTCTCTACTTGGAGAGTCATCTACTATGAAGTCTTTAGGCTTAAAATACCAAAATCAGACAAGATAATGGCTGACAAGTTAGCTACCGTAGTAGATAGATAGATAGTTTGTTGGCTATCATACTACGATGTAGTCGTAGTCGTACTTCTTCTAAAATCTTCATTCTGGCCTGTTCATGAACTCTCGTTATGAGCTGGTATAGTGAGTTCTCTCAATTCATGGCTTCCGCATTCAGCTCTACACCACACCCACGAGCTAACTATAGCCATTCTTCGAAACATGCTATTTCGTTCCGAATAGCTGTAAGGCCACTATCTTTGCAAGTCGGTTATCTGACGTGTTTGTAGCCTTTAGTATGTAGTTTACCTGCAATTTCAGGGTGTTAAGGAACAGCGAAGGTAGGCCTGTGTCCAGCATGAGCATATAGTTCAGGGTCTTTGCAAGGATGTGGAAGGATTTTTTAATGAAAAAACGTTGTAGTTTTTCAACTTCCTCATAACCACATACTTGCGCCGCGTAGAGCGTTACTGCCTCCGATGCAGCTTCAAATACTTTGAATTTACTGCTGTGCTGAAACAGTTTTTCCATACTACATTGATGACGGTTTTAGATTTCGTGAGTTGCTCCTTCAGATGTCTTTTCATACTAAGGCTACTTTTTAATGTTAATTCGAAGATACCTGTATTCATTTACAACTTCTATACTTTCTCCGTTAAAGTGCCATTTTTCGTTATAAGTAAGTCCACCACCTCTCTTTTTAAATATCATTATCTTGGATTTATCCAAATTCACGACCAGGCTCCATAGGCTGCAGTACTCACACAATTTATTAATCATCAATTGCAGGGATTCCGGTGAGCTTGCCAACAGTACAATTTAATGAGAATTCCTGCAATTTTTATTCCTCCTGGGAGAAAGTCTATAAAGAGGGCGAATAGATTAGGGATCAGCGAACATCCCTGTTTTACTCCTGACTCCGTCTGAAAGCGTCTCGCCTTGGAATCTTCATAAAGGTTTTGTAAAATCCTTCCGAATTTTGATGACATTCCCATTATATATAACTTATAAAATAAGACGTTTCGGTTCACAGAATTGAAGGCCGCTTTGAAGTCCACAAAGAAGGCGTAGAGTTTTTTATTTCGGCTTATAAATGTATCTGCTAAGCTAATACGAAAATGTGGTTGACAGTTGAAACCCGCCTGGAATTCCTTTAGCAGATTATTAACCTCTATCCATGTGGTTAGCCGCCTCTGAAATATTGCTGCAAAGCTTTTATAGGACGAATTTAAGAATGATATTCCCCTATAGTTAGCATGTATCGCCTTTTATGTGGATGGGAAAAATTAGAGCTTCTTTAAACCATTGGGGCACTATCCCATGATATAATAGCTGTTGTATAAGGCAATGAGTTTGTCTTTCAGCCCATTTGTACCATATTTGAAAAATTCAGTTGGTATACCATTCGACCCTGCAGCCTTTCTATCTTTCATACCAAGCAGCACATCCGTGAGCTCCTGATGAGATATAGGGTCATCTAAAATGTTGTATTGTATATCTGCCACAGAATATTGAAAACTAGGACCACCCACCGATGGGTTCAGTAACTTCTTGAAATGAGCAAGGAGGATATAAGGGCTAAGTCCTCTGTTGACCATATATCTTCCTCCATTAAGTGACTGCTAGTTTCCAAAACTCGGATGCATTATTACAACACCCTAGTCTGCATGCCTCTCTTTCAAAGTAGTTTCGCCTACTTTGCCTGCAAACATCTTTATATTCCTGATTCGTTCTTAGGTAAGCCTTTTTAAGAATATCAGTGTTGATGGCACGAAATAATTTAAGCCACGCAAACGACACCCGTCTTGCTTTCTGACAATTTTTATCGAACCAATGCTCTTTATTCTATTTGCTGGAGTTTGGGTTTACGGTATGATAGGAAACCTTAATAATTTGCTCCATATCCGCTATGGTCGTAATATTTTTTCCTTGCAACTTCTCATCAATTTTCGTTCTAAAGGGTTTTCCTATGGACTTGACAATTTTGAATTTAATTTGTGAACGCACTCTTTCACTAATCATCAAACTGTCACTCTCAATTTATTCAGTAAACTCAACATTTTCATCATAGTAAAGTACACGAACGAGCAACGTCTGCAAATTATAAAAATTTTCTACCGAAATTCGGAGTCGGTGACTGCAACTTTAAGAGCGTTAACTCCAATTTTCGGTCGTAGTTCTCGCCCTAGTAGACAGGCAATAACAAGTTTAGTGAAAAATTTGTGTCTACATATTCGTTGTGTGATGCTGCCGTGTCAGTGAGATAACGGGTTGGTCGAAATGTCGAAAATATAGCTGCTATTCAGGCGTCCGTAGCAAACGATCCAAATCAGTCAATTCCACGATGTTCTCAAGAATTGGGCATCGCTCAGACCACATTATGGCGTAATTTGCGTAAGGATCTTGGTTTACACCCATACAGGATCAAGCAGACTCAAGAATTGAAGCCGATGGACTATTTGAAGCGACGTACGTTCTCCGATTGGTTTCTGGAGAAGATGCGCCAAGATGATGACTTTCATCGCAAAATCATCTTCAGTGACGATGCTCATTTTCGGCTCAATGGGATCGTCAATAAGCAAAGTATGCGTTATTGGTCGGGTGAAAATCCACATGTGCTTCATGAATCACCACTTCATCCACAAAAAATAACTGTTTGGTGCGGCTTGCATGCAGGCGGCTTTATTGGGCCATATTTTTTCGTCGACGATAACGATCGTCACGTTACTGTGAATAGTCAGCGTTATCGCGCCATGATCACCGATTATTTTTGACCCGAATTGGAAGATATGGACTTGGACGACATGTGGTTTCAATAGGATGGTGCCACAAGCCACACAGCACACGCTACAATCGATTTATTGAAGAGTAAGTATGGTGAGCGTGTTATCTCAGGAAATGGGCCAATCGATTGGCCGCCTCGTTCGTGCGATTTAACGCCGCTTGACTATTTTCTGTGGGGCTACGTTAAGTCATTGGTTTATGCCAATACGCTAACGACGTTGGAAGAGCTCAGAGCCAACATTGAACGCAAAATGTCGGCCGTTTCGGCCGAAAATTGAGCCCAACGAATCGAACGCCGCAAATGTGCCTGCGGTGGTCATATGAACGAAGGCGAGTTCCATTCATTAATGTTTTGATTGTACTTCAAGCCGATAATAAAGTTTTTGAAATATCTCAAATGGTTTGCGTTTTATTTAGAAAAAAAGTTGTCAAGTCCTTATTGGGAAACCCTATTATTGGGCGGCTTTGTTCTCGTTCCATACCATTTTTGGGATCACCCTCATGTACCTTATTTGCTCGTTTATCGGCGTGGAGTGAGTAACCGTAACAATGACAGGTAGATTTTCTGCGTATGTGACTTGTTTGACTTCTAAATCAGTACAATGGTAGTTTCAGTCTCCCCTTACCAAATAGTGGTCAATAACTGATGTCCCAGCAGCTCCAATGTACGTTAACTCACCCCATTCATCACTTGTACTAGTACCATTCATTATCCGAAAACCAAAAGAATCACAGAACTCTATAAGCTTCCTTCCCCTCTCGTTACACAATGAATCCTTGGACCGTCGTTCTACGCCGTCTTCATAATTTTCCATACCGCAGTTCTCTCCTACTCGCGCAATCAAATCTCCAATTATACTCGTAAGCACGTTCACAGTACATCATTGCTTCCTGAAGATTCCCAAAATCGTGTTCCCAATAATTGCAGTTTAGACATACCGGGATTATATAAAAATCCTTGCTGTCCAATCGCAGACTCACATATGTGAGTTGTTCGAACATTCTAAACTCACAACAAATGTCGAGAACTCTCCTAAAACCAAAATAACATCCTCCGCTGGCTCTTCCTCTTATATATCTTCTTGTAGCGGGTATCCCCTTATACTCGTAGTTCAGGAACTTATTTTCAAAAAGCTTGTAATTATTTTCTGTTGTTACGAGTATGTGTTTCAAATAGCTAAAAAGTTGGGAATGTGAAATCAGTAAAACAAGGATGACTTTCTCTATTTTCCAAGGCTACAGTATTGTATAATACATACAGATTGTCTGAAGACTTTCAGCAGTCGGAACTTATTAGGCTAGCTGAAGATAATTCAAACTTCTTCAACATCCCCATTATGAGTGATGAAACATATTCCCATTTAAACGGGTAGGTACATAAACAGATCTGTCAAATTTGGCGTACGGACCATCCAACAGAATTACATCAATTATGTTACACTTCTTCAGATGGTGTGGAACTTCGGTCGATATTTTTTATAATATGATGATAAACATCCGCAAACCATCATTGGAGCGGGATACTGGACTGATATAGCATTCTTTATGCCAGGAGTTTCAGAATAACCATAAATTATTGCTTCCGCTGGATGGAGACACCCACACTGCAGAGGCGGTGATGGAAATTCTTCGAGAACTTTTCGGCGACCAGCTAGTTGCGAAAAATTCAAGTTTCGCTTGGCCTCTCCGTTACCCAGATTTGATGGCGCCTGATTTTTTTCTCGTGGAATTAGTTAAAGAAATGGGAATAAATGAATAAACCTAAAACAATTCAGGAACTTTAGCAAAATATTCGCACAAAAATAACAAATGTGGAGCCAGAAACGTCCGCATATATTTAGATCAGAAAAATATTCACAAATTAATTTTTCACGTGAATGAAAATACTAATTTAAGGTTGAAATTACAAAAGTTATAAGAATTTTTGATGGTAATATACTTTTCGAGTACAACCTATTGCCCTATCATACACGTGCGACATCTGGCTTTGAGCTAAGCAAGAATTTCACTACTTCACCATTGTTTTCCTGTGTAATATCTTTTAGTTGTTCCTTCTTCTGTCAACATAATAATAATTACCGTCATAAGAGGTAAACTTACAAATAAACATGAATAATGAATCGTCAGCGCCAGCAGGTTATAGGACCAGCTCATAACCAGGTAATTGATAGCATCGATTAAAGAAAATATTTCTGCTAGTAATATTCTGCTAATAAATTCTACAATAAATGGAAACGTAATTCAACTCCTTCTGACTGGAAGGCATATAAAGTAATGCGAAACAATGCGAATCGTGTAGTGTGCACTGACAAATTTGTTACTACCAAATTGAATAAATTGCTCCCGTCCAAAAACTGTTGGAACAACTTCCTAATTTATCATTTCTTGTCTAGCTGAATTTGAAATGGCAAGAGAAATCGACGTTATTGTATGCATTGTTACTACCAGGTCGAATGGAATTCGTTTTATTAAACTTATAGTTCCATTTATCATTAATTATTTGACGCATATAATTAATTACTGCATTAATTCCACGATCCTGGAAAATTGGTAAGGTTACTCTTAAAAAGGTTTATGTTTTATCTTTAAATGAGTTTAGACCCATAAACATATTACCGTCAGGTTTTAGAGTTAATCATAGCTGCTCTTGATGACATTTAACAGGAACATGAAAAGGGATTTTCTAACAATACCTTGCTTGTTGGATTTCTCAAAAGCTTTCGACAAAGTAGATCATGACATTCTTTACTGGAAGTTGAAATATCTTTTTGAGCTTACTGAAGGGAGTACACAGCTGGTGAAATGTTCCACCGGGATCTATCGTAGGACCTTTTCTCTTTTGCATTTTCATAAATGGCATGCCAACAAAATATGAATGTGCTTCAATTCATCTATACGTTGATGGCGTCCAACTTTACTTATCGCGACCGATCTGGCTCACGTGGTCCATAAAGATCTGGTCAATACCCACCATTGGTCATTAAAGAATGGTTTAGTCATTAACCCTGCGAAATCTCAAGCGATTTCATAAAAAAACCGTTGATATGAGATTTTTGACTCTGCAATAATAACCTTAAAGTTGTTGAATCTGTAACTAGCCTTGATTTCACCATAAATCACCACTTGACTGCCTACATGAATGTAATAGTAAGTAGAATCTACGGATGTCTTCGAAAACTTTTGCTCACGGCAAATTTTACTTCGATAGAAACTAGACGAAGGCTTTTTAGAGCGCTTGTGATATCGCTCATAATGTACTCTGAGAATGTTTATTGTAAACTGGACTCCCTTTCTGAGCACAAACTACGAGTTGTCTTCAATGACTCAGTAAGATATATTTATAATATTCTAAGATATGACCATGTTTCTGAACAATCGAGGAATTTATTAGGATTCACGCTCCAACATAGTATTAAGGCCAGAAATCGCGCATTTCCATTTAATATGATTACGACTAAATCTACACTATATGGTGTTTTACAAGATTCAGTTTGCTCAGTTTCCTAGAACGTTTACCAAGTGACGAGTATAATTATTTGAACTCCGTATGTTTTCATTCACACGATTAAACTTTGGAATTCACCGCCCTTGGCTTTAAAGGGAATATACATATATATATATATATATATTTTATTTTTTTTTTTTTCCCCCAAATCAAGAAACTTAAATATAAAATATAATGTAATTCATGCTAATATTGAGCTTTAAAGTTTTTGAATGAAATAGCTTTGTACAATCTGTTGTCTAGTAAAAGACAAGAGGCTAATGTACTCGTACCTATTAGTTATATAAAATGAAATTCATAAATCTATTGATGGGGAAAACAAAAAATGGAAATGAAAGATTGAATTACACACATTTAAAAAAAAGAAAAATTACATACAATTTAAAAAAACAGAAAAGAAGTAGTAGTTGTTGTATTTATTAGTATATAGTTATACTTTTAAATTTTACATTTCATATATGTTGTTTTACATTTTTTTTTACTATATATAAGTCTTTTGTTTGCATAGTGCTTTACTAAATTAACGGTTTAAAAACTTTAATAAATAAATAAGAGAGAAAAGGTACAAAAATATAGTTAGCTATTACGTTTCAAAAAATCTATGCTTTTTCTTTTAAATAATCTGTAGTTGCTTTCGGTTTTTATATACTCTGGCAGGTTGTTGAAAAGGAGAATTCCTTTGTATAGAAATGTGTTTTGTCCGGACATTGAGATCTGTCGTTTAATTCTAAAATCGTTGCAATTACGTAATTGATATGGTTGTGCTTCTCCTACGGTCCTTGTTTCACTCATTAATAGACTTTGTGTGCCTTCTTGCTTCATTTTGAAAACTGCCAGTAACGTGTTAAGGTGTAACCTTTCGCGTATGCTCATCCATTTGAGTGCATTTATCATGATTCTTATCGATGTAAATCTATTGCACTGAAGAATACTTCTCATCGCTTTATTCTACAGTTTTTGGAGTCTTTCCACATGTCCCTGGTTACAGCTTGAGTATATAATTGTGGAACAATATTCGAAATGGGGCTTCACAATTGTGTTATAAACTTTGATCGCTGTGTTGCAGTCCATTTTCTTCCTTATTCTCTTAAAGAACCCTATTTTTTTTTGCAATTTTTTTGCATATGTAGTCGATGTGCTCCGAGAACTTGAGATTTCTATCGATTATTATTCTCAGATACTTTATATTGTCTACGTTTTCTATAATGCTATTGTTGATTTCTATAGTTGTCTTATTATTAATATTTATTTCCATTAATTTTGTCTTTTTTTCATTTAATTATAATTTATTCATCACTAACCATGATGTTATCCGTTTTATATCTTTTAGAAGCTTTGATTTGCACTCATTTCCATCTTTTCCTTCAGAGTAGATTAGTGTATCATCCGCGTATAAAATGACTGTACAATCTTTTAGGATATTGGGCATATCGTTTATATAAATTATGAAAAGCAGTGCACCTAAGATAGATCCTTGTGGGACTCCTATGTTTACTTCTATCGTGTGTGAGATGCTGTCGTTGACCTTGGTTCTCTGTGATCTATTTGTTAGAAATGACTTAAACCATTGCAGTTCTTTTCCTTGTATTCCATATTTGGCATTTTTCTGAGTAAAATTTGACGATCTATTGTTTCAAAAGCCCTTTTAAAATCTAGAAAAAGTGCCATTGTTTTTTTTGCTCTTCCTTCGCTTTTCCATTCGTTTATAATGTAGTTTACCGCCGTTTCGCACGAGTAATTCTTCCTAAAGCCAGATTGATATTTGTTAAAGATTTTGTTACCCTCCATGTATTCCATTAATTGACTTTTAACTACGCTTTCAAGTATTTTTTCAAATGTTCTTAATGTATTTATAAACCTAAACTCTTCACATTTTTTTGTGTTTGGTATTTTTTCCACTGGAGTCACCATCGCGTCTTTCCATGAATTCGGAAATTCACCTTCCTGTAGAGATTGGTTAATAATTTCTAATAACGTGTTTCCTAAGGCGGCCCAATTATCAAGGATAATTCTTGGACTTATTTTATTAAAGTCGGCATTCTTTTTTAGTTTTTTACATATATGTTTTAACTGCTCTAGTGTAATGGTTTGAAACTGAAATTTGCATTCATATTGTCTTATACCATTTATATATTCCACATCTTCAATCTCGTTTCTGATATTTAAAATACTATCAATAAAGTATAGGTTGAATTTATTGGCTATTTCCTTCCCATCAACATAGTTTTTTTCAAAATCTACGTCAGTTATAGTTATTCTTCTTTGTTTAAGCACTAAGTTTTTTATAACATTCCACATTTGCTTTTGCCCACCTGCATTTTAAATTTTTAGTTTTATAAATTTATTTTTGGCTTTATTTACTTCCATTTTATAAGAGTTTCTTATATTCTTATAGTTATCCCAACTTTCTTCGTCATTTATCAGCTTTGCCTTGTTGTATTTCTTAATTTTTTCATTTTTTAAAACTAGAAGTTCCTTGCTAATCCATTTATTTGTTTGATTGTTTTGTCTTGCGGTTACCTTCGCTGTAAATGTGCCTACTACTGTTTTAAAAATGCATTCGATATTTTCAGCATTTACATGTACCGTAGTATCTCTATTATATGCCACAGCTATTGTATTTATCTATTCACTAAA
The DNA here is from genome assembly GCA_949129095.1 of Volucella bombylans. Taxonomy (NCBI): domain Eukaryota; kingdom Metazoa; phylum Arthropoda; class Insecta; order Diptera; family Syrphidae; genus Volucella; species Volucella bombylans. The sequence continues at coordinate 14,690,108 of OX422143.1, read as the reverse complement.
TCGCTCCCTGTGATACTTGAAAACAGTTACCATTGCATTACTTCTCTTTCTGTTTGGTTCATTTTGCATACGAAAAGTTATACTCTCATGGTCAGATATTTTTTCCCTTTCATCTGGTTTTACGTCTATATTTTGAATGTTGGTTATGATGTAGTCCACTATTGTACCAGATTGCGCTGTAATTCTTGAGTATCGTTGCATTTTTTGTTGAAGGTAATTGTCTTCCAGGATTCTTTTGATTTCCTTTTTGTATGTGTTATTTAGGCACCAGTTAATATTGAAATCACCTCCTAAGATTATATTGTTTAGTCTCTCTGTCAGCATTTCTATATCTTTCTTGAAAAAGCTACAGAATTCTTTTTCTGAGCTGCTTGGTGATCTGTAAATCCCCGCAACCGTTATGTTTTTATTGTGTATTGTACATTTACATGATATCCACCATGCTGTGTGGTTGATTGAACTTTTTATTGTGTCGCTGATTTGCCACTTAGACTTTATATATAATGTCGCACCGCCTGTTCTTGTTGAATTTGACATACATCCTGTATCCTCCTTATAACCGTTGATTTGTATTTCTTCTTTTTCGGTGTTAGATGTCAAGTGTGTTTCTGCCAGAATTATGAAATCATATTTATCACTGTTACATATTATTTCAAGTTCCTCGAAATTATTAATTAGGCCTTGTATATTAATATATATTCCCATAATAGAACTTGATTGCTAATAACCAATTCGCTTCTTTTTTGATGCAAGTTTGTTTATGTATACTGGGCATGTCTTGCTGAAAGTGTCGTGGTTTTCGTCAAGGCCCAAGGTTAGTTTTTCATTGACACGCATGCAATTTACACATTTCGTAATTGATTCCTTATTACACTCACTTGTTTTGTGATTCTTTAGACATTTTGCACATAAAATATAATTACATCATTGGTGTTAAAAAATCATCTACTCGTATTTCAGAATGGTTAAAAGAGAAAAGACATTTTTTTATATTATTTAAGAATACTGTTTTCACTCTCTCACACCTAAGTTTTTCTGGTAAATTATTAAACAAAAGAGGAGCAGTAACATAATAAAAACGTGAAAAATGTGTTTTGTGGATTGTTGGAACATTTGCGAAGTTTCTGGTATTGACTCGCAAGTTATGATTATTATGAACTCTAACATCATAGTACCCGGAATTTTCAAAAAATATCTTTAAAACTTTGTAGCAGTACAGGTGACTTAAAGGAAGAAGTTCGAGACATTTGAATAACTCAACTCTACACAAAAGTCTTATGGCATGCTTCTGTTTAATCAGCAATGGCTCTATTGTAATAAAATAAGTGCCTCCCCAGCAAGAAATTCCATACTGCAGTTTTGATTTTAAAATACCAATATAAACCAATTTAAAAATGGGTAGTTTGCAGTACATGTTAAGGTGGTATAGTTGCCTTACAACTGCATTTAAATACGGTTTCAAATATGACGTATGATCCTTCCAGCTAAACTTATGGTCCAATATAATACGAGTACCTAGGTATTTATAGCTGTCAACACATTCAATTAAAAAGCAACCATCACTCCAGCTTACCTGACTATCAAATGATATATTATGTCCATGTGCATCTCCTAAACAAAATCGAAAACATGCAACTGTCCGCATGCAACACCCTTGATATTAAATACCATAAACTTCGTTTTGTTGCTGATGAGACTCAAACCTTCGTCGTGCAAACATATTAAGAAAGCTCTTATTGGAATAGGAAAGGGCAGTATCTTCAGCAAATGCCGTGATTCTGCCTTTAAAAGGTTTATTTTTTATATATTAAAAACAGTATCGGGTCCAGGACTGATCCCTGAGGAACACCTATGTTTAAAAATATTTTTGACCTTTACTACTTGTTTACGATTTGTTAAATAAGAGGCAAACCAGTCATGAATGAAGAATCTGAAACCTGCATTAAATAATTTATTTAGTAACAGAGTATGGTTCACCATATCGAAAGCCTTGGTTATGTCAATAAATAAAGTCGAAGGAATTTGAGAACCATTCAAACTGTTATAGATTTCCCCATATAGTTAATAAAGCACTTTCAGTTGATCTACAGCTTCTAAGACCAAACTGAGAATCATTAAAGAAACGAGTTTTATCTAAGAATGATAATATTCTAGATTTAATTCCGTTTTCAATAATCTTAGAACAAATGGATAAGATGTAAATTGGACGATAATTATTTAATGACATTGTGTCACCTTTTTTATGCAATGGTAATACTAGAGCTGTTTTCAGAGACTCAGGAAAGCCCCTTCTTGGACACAAAAATTAAAAATAAAACATAAAACATCAGAAATATGAAACGCAATATTTTTTAATACAAAACTTGAAATATTATCAAAAGACGACGAATTGGATGTTTTAAGTGGCATTATAATTTTATAGATTTCAAGCGGTGTAAACTTATCAAATACTGCTTTGTATTAGACTGTTGTCAGGTTGACTGACAGTTGAAATACTGTTACAAGAACCTACGCTAGCAAAAAAATTATTAAATAAATTAGCAACTTCTACAGGCTCAGACACAGTTAAATTATTATTTGAAATACTTATTATATCTGTGTAAGATCTATTTTTGTTAAGTATTTCATTAACAACTCGCCATTGCTCTTTCGAGTTTCCAAGTTTCTTGCCAATCTATTGCTAAAGTATGTATTTCTACATAGCGTATTTCAATCTTGACCTCTCTACATAACTTTTCGTAATAATTCTTAAGTCTGTGATTATTCGGATGTTTATTGATAATTAAGCAAAGTGCTCTTTCCTCATCTGTGGAAAAGCGCTTTTATTACACCTATTCACAAAAAAGGATCAAGGCATGATATCTCCAATTATCGCCCAATTGCTAAACTATCCTGCATCCCCAAGGTTTTTGAAAGTATTGTTTATGATACACTATATTTTCAATGTAAATCTATATTTGCAACCAACCAACATGGTTTTGTTAAAGGCAGATCAACGATCACCAACCTCATTGAGTTTGTTTCGAGTTCACTATGCGAACTAGAACAAGGGAAAGAAATTGATGTAATCGCCACGGACTTCAGTAAGGCCTTTGATAAAATCTCGCACAAGTTAATTTTATTCAAACTCAAAGCTCTTGGTTTCGAACCTAGACTGACCTCTTGGATTAATTCCTACATTAATAAACGCTCCTATATTGTTTATTTTCGTTCCCACTTTTCTGACCCAATTCTCGCCACTTCGGGTGTTCCACAAGGCAGTCATCTCGGTCCATTAATTTTTATTTTAACTATTAACGATATTGTTAACGTCATAAAGTACTCCCACATATCTATCTATGCCGATGATATGAAAATCTATAGACAGATCTCAAGTCTCTCTGACTCTCAACCTTTACAAGATAATCTTAATAGATTCTCGACATGGTGCCATAAAAACTTTCTCGAGCTCAACATAGAAAAATGCCAAGCCATTTCTTACTCCCGGAGGCATTTGACACTTCGAACCCGCACCTACTATTTATCAAACCAAAGAGTAGCTGTAATTACTTCAATGCGGGACTTGGGTGTCATTTTTGATTCACAGCTTAATTTTCGCAACCGTATAGACTCCGTAATTAGGAAAGCTAACTCCGCTCTCGGATTTGTTAAACGATGGTCAAAAGAATTCTCCGACCCCTATGTCGCCAAATCCCTGTACACAACCTTTGTTCGTCCACTTCTCGAGTACGCCAGCGAAATATGGTCTCCTTACTATGATGTACATATTCTGCGCATTGAAGCTGTCCAACGTAGATTCCTGAGTTTCGCATTACGCGGGCTACCATAGGCTGACCACAATATTTTACCCCCCTATGTAAATCGATTAAAACTACTCGGTCTCCTGTCTTTGGAAAAACGTCGGGAGTCCGCCGATATTATCTTCATACACAAACTCTTAACTGGTATCACTGACTGTCCCACAATACTCTCCCAAATCCCAATCAATACCAACCCGTGTCATTTGAGATCTGTCTACCTTTTCCGTCCGAATAATCACAGGACAACTTATGGTCTCAACGAGCCACTGTGTCGTATGCTACGTGAAACAAATTGGGTACGTCAAGTGTTCGATTTCCACTACAGCAGCCCAGCCCTCCGAAATTCCCTAAATAACCATTTTCCCGTCTATAGACCTTAGCTTAAGTAGAAATAGTAGTTATAAGTCATAGTTTTAAGTTTAGTTTGTTAAGTTATATGTTTGTATTAAACATTTCCAATAAACTGTCCGGGGTTGACCCGGGCCTCAAATATAAAAAAAATATATTCAGGCTTCTCTTCTTCAAAGATCCAGATTTCAGAGAAAAAAATAAGATCTGGTAAATGATCCAAGGGTGCGAGGTGAGTGAGAAAAGTATTGAAATTTGTACGCGTACTGCGAATATTTTGATGAATGACAGAAACTCCGGAAATTTGCTCATTGTTATGATGGTCTATACAAAAACATTAAAAATTATCAGTAGTTGAACAGAAAAAACTGTTGTTTTTACTTGAATCATTATGAGTATCTACAGTTGAATTCATATTATTCATTATACAAACAAAAAGTTATAGTTATTTAGTTTACGTTCAAGTTATAAATATCCTCAAATGAATTAATTCTTATAACTCTATCACCTTCTCTTTTTTTAACAAGAACAGATGAGTCTCTAACCCAAACAAACTTACATATGTTTTTGTGTTTAAGATCATTTGCCATTTTTAATAAAGACCTTGTGTAGACAGTGAGGCAATCGTTGATGTAGATGTTGTTGCTTCTGTTGTTGCTGCTGTTGGTGCTGCTGTTGTTGCTGCTGTTGTTGCTGCTGTTGTTGTTGTTTTTGCTGCTGCTGCTGCTGCCATTGTTGTTGGTATGACAAACACCAAAAATATTGGAAGAAATTTTGTTTTTATTCTCCCGCTTTCTTCCGTGAGACTGTTGAGAACTTCACACACACGATGTTAGAAGCAAATTTTGTGTACTTTCCTTTTACACTCTTAACAAAGCATGAGTCAATGTCGTTGGAGTTCACCTCTTCACCAAGAACAGTACCCAGCAATTTGTTGACTCTTTCTTTTACGTTAGAGTTGCTAACATCGGGAATGCCAATAATGTCAACTGCACAATGTTTTTCCCTCTGCTCCAGTAGATTCAGCTTCGACTCCAAATAATCAACTCTTTTATTAAGAGAAGCATTGCAATCTTCAAGAGCTTTGATTTTAGTAAGCGCCTCGGTGTTAACTTGCTTAAGCTGAATAATTTCGCTGTACAGCATTTGCAAATGTTATAGTTTGTTGACCCGTATTGTTGTCATCGTGGAAAGCAATATTTGGGATTACGGCTGATGGACTTTTGATTCCTGTAGACGGACTCTCAGTTTTTTTTTGTTTTTATAGATACTACAACTAGTAGAGGTAAAAGAAGTAGCATTCAAAGAAGAGATGATGTTTGCAGATGAGTTAATGGGAGCATCTCCCAATATTGACTTTCTCCGCTGAGTAACACAACTGTCACACTTGTACTTGACTACTTTAGTCATAAAACTCTAATTCTCTTTTCTCAATTTTGGCGCACTTTCCATGATAGTATTCATAACAAATAATACACTGAATCTTAAGTTCATGTCTGTCGATTTTTAAATAGCACAAACCACACTTCATTTTCGCACCATAAGTTGTTACAGCAGGACAATTGAATTTCAGAGTTAAATGAAAAGATAGAAACTACTTTTTACTTAGATTTTAAGTTATAAAAAATACTTTAAGTGGAGCAATTCCCAATGCGTGTATCCCCATCAACATTTGTGAGAGCACTGTTAGGTTTAGAGACGCAATTTTTCTACATTTTTTCCATATTCCCATTTAAATCATTTTTTTCAGATTCTCGGTAATGAACGAGAGTAATTTAAAACAAATTATTAAATCACAAAATTTTTTTATATGAAATGTTATTTTATGGTTTACTTTTTTTATTTTGTACCTCAATGAACTGTAATATTGTAAACTAACTTCTATGGGCAATAAAAGAAATGTCTTAATATATTTTATTTGGCAAAATAAAGATAAATATTACAAACATTTAAAATATTGAAGTCCGAAGTATAAATTTTTTCATCTTCCGCTAACGTATTCGTGTGTGATAAAGACGTCCAATAATAACTTCTTTGATCGGATTGCACTCTTCAAGTGAGAGAATTACTCGATATGGAAAGCTCAGATGGAGGCCATTCTGTACAAAATTTGGGCTATTAAATACATGCATAAACGGAGAAGTACTCCGAACTGACAGTTAATTTTATCGGTGAAGCATGACATGAACATGACGATGTCAAAAGCTGTAAGGGATTTCCTCGCAAGTTCATTTGACAAAACAGGCCCTAGACAAAAGGTAGAAGAATTCACGAAGCTGCTGAATGTACGGATGGTAAATAATCAATCAATGATTGAGCACATCAAATGTTTGAAGGCAATCGTGATCAGCTTATTTGTCGTTCTCCTTCTGGATTCATTTTAAGAGGAATACAAAGATGTTTAGACTACGCTTGATGCACAAAGTATCTACCCGGAGCTGGATACTATTTTCTCAAGGCTAATGGAAGTAGAAGAACAAAAGCGTGATACAAATGCAGCACTTAGAGTCAAATTCGACAAATACTATTGAACAAAACCGCCCAACAAGTTTCAAAAACAATTTTTCAAACCAAAAACCAATAACTATTTTCCTTATATATTAATTGCTGGAGGTACGGAAAAAAGGGGCATATGCCTAAAAACTTAAAATTTGGAGAGCGCTTGCAACAAATGATACAAGCACGGAGCAATAAGTGATTGGTACTTGGATAGTGGTGCCACTTCTCATATGTGCGCGTCAAAAAAAATAACTCCCCACACAAAATCTATGTGAAATTAGTTCCGGATTTGAGTGAGAACTTGATCTCAGTTAGGACGGCAGAAGACAAAATTTGCAAGATTGTGTTCGAGAAAAACCGAGAGTCAATATACATAACATATGTAAAGGGTCTTTCATTAAGCACTTCCTATCTTTAAATTTAAATATATAAAACAAAGTGTGTTTGAGATATCATCGAAATTTTTTATTCGTTTGAAAGGTGTATCGATGCCATTATGTATGGAATATAACATCGTTGAACTATCCGCCGCGGCTTATCTGAGTAGCGCGCATCCGAAATGTCAAATTTTCCATGACTCTGGCGCATGTTGGCTTTGCCGCTTTGGTTTGCGGCTTATTCGTATAGACCTGCGACTTCAAAAACCCCCACAAGAAAAAGTCTAACGAGGTCAATTCGCACGATCTGGGTGGTCAGTTCACATCACCTCCACGTGAGATGACCATGTCCTCGAATCGCTCGTGCAGAATTTCCAATGTGGCGTGAGCTATGTGGCACGTAGCGCCGTCCTGTTGAAAACACATGTCGTTGGTGTCCATATAATTCAATTCAGGCCAAAAGAAGTTGGTAATCATCGACCTATAGCGCGTAAGGGTGTTGTTTTATCGTTTACGGAACCAATGGACTTACATTTATCCACCACACTGCGAATAGTCTACTCGGTGGGACGATTATGGCGACTTTAAAATGGGCGAAGCGCCCGGAACGTTGCCCGGACAGAATACCCATTTTGATAAAACAATTTTATCATTTGCACGTTTTGTTGAACGCTATGCCCGTCCATGGTAATTTGGCAAAACAGACTGAATAAATGGCAGCTAATTTGACAGATGTAGCTTCAACAATATGGCCGCTATCAACGGCCAAAGTTCGGAAGTCCCTATTGGAAGGCCCTGTATAATCCTGATAGACTTACACCCTATTGAAATACGACAAAGCATTCAACACTACACAAAAAAAGGAACGGATCAAACCACTCACAATCTGGCACAAATGTTCAAAGGCTACCAGATAAGTTTAATAGTGACATTTTTGAATGCAGCACATGCCTGTGTGGCGAATGATCGGGAAACTGCTGAATGTCCTATAATTTGGATTGGTCCAGTTGTGCAACAAACTTACCTCCCAGTGGTGGTCTCTGGTAACTACATGAGTAAACAGTTACTCAAGCAGGCTAAAATGGCAAGAGCATGTCGGCCAGTAGCATTATACTGGCCTACACCGTCATAAGCCTCACAGTCCTATACGGAAAAGATTAAAATATGTGACGAACCAACTAATGGCCTCGGATAAAAATGAGCTCACTTTTGATGCCCTAGTAAACGTTTAAAGGACAACGACCTTCGAATTTGCACGTGGAATGTTCGGATACTTAAATTAGCAGAGTCCCTTGACTCCTATGTATAACACAGATATCAGGACGGAAAACTGTGATATATACTCGTACTATAGTGATTACTATAGGGAAAATAAACAGCGCTTATTGGGGTGCAATAATGTGCAATATATCTTGAGCTTTAGACACGTGAGCCAGCGTCTTATAATAATCCGTATCAAGGCTAGCATAACTTAATATGCGCTTATACCGCTACGGAGGACAAGAAAGATGCCACCAAATAATTTTTCTACGAGCTCCTCGAGAAGAGGTTTCACCAGACCGCCACGACGAAATCTCTGGTTTGATGAAGAATGCCGGCACATACGAGTACATGCAGCTAAACAAGGAGTGTACAAAGCAGCGCACAGCTGTTCAGGTTCCAAAGAAGGGCGGTCATAGGGTTTTTTTGGGTAGATTTACAATGAAATCATATCATTTTGGCCTGGAAAATGGTTGTTATGATTACTAGAGGGTTAGAAAAAGACAAAAAAGCCATTTTTTTTTAACAGAGTATATTCATGCGTAAACTATTCATCATATATGAAAAACATAATCTCACAAAAAAATCGGGTTATATTTAATAACAATAAAATTAGTTTTGTTTATCTTATCAAAATGTAGTATTTTACATGAAACAAGTGCTATTTAATATAATATAATAAAGTTACAATAAAGCTCAAAAACTTAATAAATCCAACACTTCTTTTACTAACGCAGACTTCTTTTTATACTGGAACTTTCTTAAACTAGAAATAAGTGGATCTGAATTAAGAAGAAGCCTGTGCAAGAGATCCATGTTAGTAACTGTTTCTAATATGTTTCTAGAAGAATTGGAAAATCTGCTATCAAGTGTGTCATAAAATGACATAATATTATTGGCTGACTTTAATATAGGATAACCAATTCATCAAGAACTTGCATTGACCACATCGTGGTGCGATTTTTAAATTCTGAAAAACTTTTTCTCTGCAGCTCTGTTTTCGATTTGCAAATATCTGATCATTGCATGACGTGTTTAAGTTTCAATTATAATCCTGCTAAAAATTCAAATATCTCTTTTTCGTGTCCATATTATGTTATCACTGATTTTAGAAAGCTTAATAAATTTTTGCGTTATGAATGTTGGACAAACGTAATTTACGAAGATAATCCTTCCATAGCTTACAGCAAATTTATGGATACATTGAATAAGTACGTCATCCTTTGATCGAAAAAAGTAAAGAAAAGTAAGAATAAAATGAAAATATTAAAACCTTGGATAACTGCTCAGTTGCTTATTAAAATTAAAGAAAAGAACAAACTTTACAAAAAGAAAACTAAATCCCCTCATAACGCTAATATTATCGATACTTACAAAAAATTATGTAAAGATATTTCAAAAAGTGTTATGCGGTGTAAAAGTAATTATTATTTCAACAAGTTTCGAGAAGTTAAAGGTGACTCGAGAAAGGAATGGAAATTGGTTAAAGAAATTCAGAACAAAACGTATATAAGCACTCTAGTCCATAGTATTAATGATGAAAATATTACCATTCGTGACCCCAAGGATTTAGCTGAAAAATTTAATAACTACTTTGTTTCTATTGGTAGGAAAGTGGTCTCGGACAGCTGCAATGATCTTCCTGAGTGTGATTGTTCAGGTAATGTTGTATCCTCCTCACAGAGTTTTTATACTGATCCAATAATGTCCTCGGAATTGTATAAAATCATTATATCACTAAAAAATTCCAATTCTAAAACATCTACCTGCTTTTCAAATAATTTTATAAAAAGAATAGCTTTGAACATTTGTGACATTTTATGCCATATCTATAACAAAAGTATTTCGAGTGGTGTTTTTCCAGATGACTTAAAACAAGCCGAAGTTATACCATTATTTAAGAAAGGTGATAAAAATTTAATAAATAACTATAGGCCAATATAATTACTTCCTATTTTTTTCGAAGATCTTCGAAAAGGCTATTAAAAATAGAATGGTAAAGTTTTTAGAAAAAAACAATTTTTTTAGTGAGAACGAATTTGGTTTCCGTTCGGAATACTCAACCGAGGGAGCCCTTTTAAATTTCTGTACAAATACATATAATGGTTTTAATAACAGGAATTTCACTGCGGCTCTTTTTGTTGACATAACAAAAGCCTTTGATACCGTCGATCACATAATTCTTTTAGAAAAACTATATAAGTGTGGTTTTAGGGGTACAATGCAAAATTGATTCGGTTCGTAAAGAGTTAAAATCGGTGGTCATTTAAGTTCTACTAAAAATATTTCTGTAGGAGTTCCTCAGGGTTCAGTGCTCGGTCCAATACTCTTCCTAATTTTCATCAATTCGCTATTTTCACAAAATTATCGTAACAAAGTCAACGCATTTGCTGACGACATGGCATGTACTTTACAAAGTAATTCCGCGTTAAATCTAATCTCTGATATAAATCATGACCTGGAAATCTTGGGCCACTGGTTCCAACAACATAAGTTAGTTATTAGTGACAAAACAAAAATTATGTTTTTTAGCTCACTAAAGAGGTATCTTATAGCTGCCACAAGACAACTATACTTTTTAAAGTCCTACTGCTCTCGAGATCTTCTAAAATGTATCTATTATGGATTAGTTCATTCAAGGCTAGAATATGGCTTAACCTCTTGGGATGGCACTCATAACAACAAGCTCAACCCTCTTCTAGTTTCGCAGAAACATATTATTCGTCTTATTTGTAACAAAAAGAGTCGTGATCGTAGTCTGCCTCTCTTTAGAAGTCTTAAAGTCCTTCCTGTTAAACATTTGTACTGTTATTAAGTCTTAAAGATATTTTTTGTAAGGTCGGGCTATCAATTAAACAGATTCTCTGCTATCTATAATCTCAGAGTCAACAATTTAAATCTTGCTATTGTACCAAATCACAATCTGCAAATTTTCTTTAACTTCTTTACGGCAACTGCTCCTAGGCTTTTCAACAGCTTACCAAATAACATTAAAATCATAAGAAATAAATCCATCTTTTTCAAGAAAGTAAAATCATGGCTCTTAGACAAAAGCTATGAGGATATTTCTAGTTTATTATCCATTATAATTTAAATTATTCTGTTTTACTTTCATAAACCTTATGAAATTTTTCTTTGTTATATACATAAAGCTAATATCAAGCCTAATAATATACCTATATACAAAAAATGTTATAGAATATACATAGAAATGCTAAGACCCCACTAGATTACAAATTCTTAGTGTTTATTAATTGAAAATTAAATGTAAACATATTGTTTCATTCTGCTTTCGCTTCTAGTTCCCTTTGAAATATAGATTGCAGCTACTTTATTAATTCAATTGTTAGATGTATTATGAATTCTTTATTCTTTTGTTTTCTTTCTTTTTTCTTTATTTTTACGAATTAATAAAATAATAAAAAGAAAAAAAAAAAAAAAAATCTCTGGAATGTTTCCTAGTATTATCGCGTCTGAATAGTTTGACTAATTTATTACAAGACTCAGCGGCCTCCTCAGATAATTCACCAATAGATAATAAGGAACTATCTATCACTTCTGCTCCGTGAATCAATACTTTATGTATTGATGAAGGTAAGTTATACCAAGGGTATTCCTCCACAAGCATCTTGGCAGTATCAAAAGCATAACTCTTAAATTTTTCTGAATTTATTTTATAACCAGAAGAAAGGCTCTGCAGAAGGTGACTACATCTGTCAATAAGATCTTTTCTAATACCTGTTATTTCAGATGAAATATCAGAGTTATGGAAAAATGTACGCGCTGTGTTTCCATCATTGGATGTGCTTCTTCCTCCACTTCGAGGTTTGTCTACAATTAAACCTAATTGTTCCCTAAACTGTTGAACTAGCTCTTTTCTCTGAGCAAGACTAGCTTTATCTTCTGCAGAACGCGCTTACCACTTTTTAATATTAATTCGATAAGAAACGTGAATAAAATACTCGAAAAATCTAACGTATGAATGCAGAGGAGATAAGCCAAACTCAAATTTACTAGTATCAGGGACCTCTTTTAAGCATATATTTAAATGGTTCATCTCTTTTGGTGTTGCACCACAAACGTAACACCTACTCGTAGATAAGTCGCTAAGTGCAGAACAAACTTTACCATCTACCATCGTCAATTGTAAGGAATGGGTGATTTTAATATCGTGGCTATTAATAAGCACTGAATTAGGGACTAACTGGTTAATTTGGCTTTTGCAATAAACTTTTTATTGTAAGGTGTTTCTTTTGTAAATTGAAAACGAATTGGTCTGCACCACCTAGTAGGGGAAGGGCGTGGGTTTTTCCAAATGATTGATTCATCACAGGTATTTGGTTTATAAACAAGTTGAAGTGGTACATAAGATGTGACAAATAAACTCGAATCTTCGATAGTTGAATCTAAAAATTTCTGCTTATATTCACTATGGCCTGTGCTGCCATCAAAACCCCATTTACTAATTAAAACTAAGTCATCCTTAGGTCCGTAAAGACTTTCAAACACAGCTTTTTGAGATTTAACAATGCGACTTGATGCATGGTCTCACAATGATTGCAAATTGATTTCAGCAGAAGATTCTGTCACGCGAATATCAGTTGGATAGCAACGTTTCTTGGCTTTCAGCACTTTATGATAAGACGGAAAAACATTTGGTATTTTAGAATGAATCACTTCTCTTAATAATAAATATTGGTCTTTAGTAAGCTTAGCTTCATTAATAAATGAAACAACTTCATCCGTGCTAAATTCCAAAGAGCTTTCTGATTGATTTGAAGTGCTAAGTAAAGTAACAGTAGTTACAGCGGAATCGTCCATATGTGATAAAACTGCTAATCTGCGACGTTTGGACCTCTTGTTGCAGTCTCCAAACTCCTTCATGTATCGCGTTCCACTTGTAGAATGAAGAGATTCCTTTTGCTCGTCGTTGTAGTTTCCACATACTTCTCCATCAGATACTTTAAGTATGCAAACTTCGGTCTCATTTAACCAGCTTTCGTATTTGGCCACTAGCTTAGCTTTTGATCTCCTAAATTGCTTCCAATATGCGGCAAACCATTTACAGAGATTCAAAAGGAGATTTCTCAAGCAATCAGTCTGGATATTTTCAGCATCCGGTAAAGAATTCGCAAGGGATCCAAACACTTCCCGAAACCTTTCTGCTTCATTTTCTTAATTTTTTGAAACTTACCACGTATTTAGAACAAGCATTCGGGTAGAAGAACACGTGGTTATTTCGCTCCATTGGTGGCATCCAACATTTAATGGGGAGACTAAATTCTTAGTGGAAGTTGACTTGTTGTTGATTTCTAGTCAACTACTCATCTTACTAGATTTTCGTTAACTGAAAAAATGTAATGTAGCCTGAAATAGTCTGAAGGTATCAAATCACATAACCGGGGTGATGCGCGCAGTGTGGTAAGTGGCACCGTCCTGTTGAAACCACATATACCACAATCTATCCCAAAAATAATAAATTGGTTATCATGGAGCAATACGGTCTCCATTCATTGCCTGTGACCGACGCGAAAACTTCATCTCGGAAGAAGAACGGTCCAATGAAGCCTTTCGCATGGAAACAAAACGAAACAGTCAATTTTCAGATGTCATGGCTACTGTTGTAGCATAAACGGTTGTTTGCTTGACCAAGTATTTCAATTTTTCTTATTTACAAAGCCATTTAACCAAAAATGTGCTTCGTCACCCAGGATAGTTTTTCAGTGGAAGCTTTAGGTTTTGTGCCAATACGACGATCTTATATTGACGTATAGCCAAGTCCTTCAGCAAAACATTGCGGTCTTGCTTCAAAGCTTCGTTTTATTTGGCTCGAATGTGGACATCACCTCATTGGAATTTATTTCTCAGTATGCCATTTACATACATATGTCCAGAGTTATGAACTTTGTTATCTATTTCTTCGATATTTTCCTGCTACGAGTTTGTATAAATTTGAGAAAACAAATGAACGAATTTTAGAATTTATTTCAATTTCATGTTAATCCTTGCATCAGATGCCAGTAATGGAATTCCAATCCTTTCAAGATTTTTGCATATCTCTCGTGTCCAAAGATGGTGAAGCAAAATCTGAGACAACTTGGCCATCTGGGACGTACGAGTAATTTGCTCTAGGAGGAAAAATGTCATTTCACTGTAGTACGAGTATACTCGTATATGAAAATCCTGAAGCATTTTTTTTTATTTCGTTCTATTGTCATTTCCTTCTTTCTATCTTATTTGCAGGACGTATTTGCTTTACAAAGTACATTCAGTAAGTATTAGTACTCGTATGCCTCGTGCCTTAACCAGATGTTGTCTTTCTGTTTGGACACCAGACGTGATGTGCATGGACGATTACAATACCACCCAAACACGAGTACTACTCGTACAAGGGTCCTTTGAACCACTCGTTTCAAGAAGAAAGCTCTTGAAGGCGTTAGGTAGCGGAATAAAGTTGATCTAATGGATCCATTTGATACTGGGCCTCGAATTTGTAGACATTAATTTGGAAATTGGATTGGTAGCCTGATGAAGGGTGTGTTATCCTATTTGAATTTAATCGAAATGATTCGCTATCTACAAACCTAATACGATTTTGATCGTTCTAATGTTTTCGTTTCTGGCAGGACAGTGCAAATAATAATTTCCTCCTCTCAAAACTCTACATATGTTATTATTCTTTAATTTTTTTTCATCTATTCAGAATTCAGAAGTTTAATCCGAAATTGCGTCTCTTCTTCATGGTCAACAAGCGTGGCAGTTCTAATATTAACGAGCACGAGGCTGTATCGATTCTATCTCATATTGATCTCTATAGGTTCGAGGAAATCTTAATCAGTTTTTCCCTTTGATGATACTCGAATCGGATCAAGCGATGGAGAAGAAGTCTGGATTTCTTATAGTGATCCAGATATGGATATCGGTGGCTTGTTTTTAAGGATTTGATGTTGGTAACCATCAAAAACAAAAATAATGAGCTTTAAATGGTAATTTTATTTGCTACCCTATCAAAGGGACTAGGAATTTCAGTCTCTCTCTGTGTATTGATACAGTCCCTTACAAACCTGGACTGGAAAATGTTGGTTAGGAATTATAGTAGCCTGACCGATGATTGTCAGAATATGCAATCTAAAGATGTGACTTTTAAGTGCGCCCCTCGATGTCGGTTAATAGCGAAAATCAAAGAGTGACATTGTCTGTCTCTCAGTTTGTGCTTCGGAGTTCGCAAAAAAACGTCCCTCTCTGTAAACAAAATCAACAAAACGAAAAACACAGTGAGTTGGACTAACTGTCACGGCAACCATTTAACATATAAGTTTATATAAATTTTAAGGAGTTGTATGAGCTTGGTGAGGAACATTTTCCAGATTATGCATGAATTTGAATAGTGAACAATTAATCTCTTAGTTTATACAAGGAGTGAGTTTAGGCAAATGAAACTGAGATCTTCGGACAATGTAAGTGAAAGTTATCGATTGCTTACCTTAGATGCTTCTTGGACCGGTGCGTGCTTTGAGTGGTTCCGAACTTATTTTCTCAGATTAGATTAAGATTTCTTAGTACACCCAAAAATATACAGCAGACGTATGTTAAAATTACGAATAAAAGACTTTTTCAGGGTCAATGGAACTACTAATTGGGCATGAGAGTACTCGATCAATAAGTTCTTGTACGCCTGTAATGAAATATTCGTGGGGCTTGAATCAAGAGAGTGATCACAGAAAATTGTTTGCACATTCGCAAAACATCCCACAATTTTAAGGCTGTTTTTGCCAACCTCAACAGGCCCTTCAAATAATATTATTAATTGTATAATAATAGATGAAGGGATCCTGACTAGTTTAACCCATATTATCAAAAAGTATTAAAATCATAAAGTTTTAATACTCCTCCGTGGCGTCGATGATTTCCTCGCGTTAGCTGAATTTTTTATTGATGAGCCATCTTTTGAAGTTTGGCAAGAGATAATAGTCCGAGGGAGCCAAATCGGGCGAATACGGTGGATGCAACAGCAATTGGAGCCGAAAGTCATTGATTTTAGCCGTGGTTGCGATGCTCTTGTGCGCCGGCGCATTTTTTTCTCTTCATGTGAGGCTGTTTTGCAGCGATTTCGGGCTCCAATCGCTCCAATAATGCACAGTAATACTCGCTATTGATGGTTTTTCTTTTTTCGAGGTAGTTCACGAAGAGTATGCCATGACAATCCCAGAAAACCGACCTCATAACCTTTGCGACCCATCGAGTCCAAACACTCTTTCGAAGTGCTCTCGCGTTCGTGTTTTTGTTCAGGAGTGAGCATGCGTAGCCCCAGTGGCAGGATAACTTTTTCATGTGCAGAATATTGCCCAAAATATGGCGTGTGCGCTCAGTACTAATCTTTGTGGTATGTGCTAGGTCGCGCACCTTCACTTTCCGGTCAGCCAACACCATTTCATGAATTTTTTTTGAAATTGTCCTTTGTAACCGCATCGGAGGGCCTGCCGCTGCGGACTTGATCGGCAGTGGAGTTGCGGCCACCACGAAACTCTCGAAACCAATATTTGACGGTGTAATCTGACGGAGCATTAGCCCCATAATATTTACCCAACTTTTCTTTTGTTTCCTTCGCCGTTTTGCCTCTCAAAAAATAATGTTTTATGTCCATACTCAACATGATGCCAAACACGTCAACAACAATCAGCTGTCAAAACAAAACTAAAGACAGTGTCACACTGAAATTTGGTACGTCTGTCTAAATATGAACGGATTTCAAGGCACCATAACCTTTTTGGCAGAGCAGCGCATTTTGGCGGTTAAGGAGGTTACTTTTCACCCCACCTACGAGTAGTATGAAACAAAAAGTGAAAAAAAAATGATTTTGTAGTATGAAAAGTTTGAGAGCAGTGTTAAGCCTTTTTTTATTATGGCATTGACGACATCAAACTTGAGTTGCGTTTCTTACAATGTAATACCCTCTATCATCCAGTCTTATTGAATCAGGTAGTTTTTTCTTGGTAGTCATAGGCGACTTGAGTCGAATTCGATTTGGAAGGGAAGAAGAAACTTTGACAAGTATCAAATACGTTTGAACTATGTATCTTGTGAAAGATAGAAAGTCGTGAGAATCTTTAGCTTGTCCTGCTGGTGAGAGTCGGTACAATTGAAACGCGTTATTCATACACACGTTAATGGGAAGCATCATCATTTCCCAATACCATCTCTTCAGTCTAATCCCGATTCTATACTTTCCAACATTTTGGTCAATTCTGTGCACTCCACCCATAAACTTGTTGTATTTTTGGTAGCAATGAGGTTGGTCGACTCGTTTGTTGTTGCACCACCTCTTTACTTTACCAAGTGGGTGAACACAACTTTCGGTTGAAGCTATAGTCACAATGTTGTTATCATTGTACGTTACTTGATGGTACAAACTCCTTGGAGTCCTTTTCATTTCTTTTACATCTTTGAGTGGGGCACCTTCAACTCTATTGGCACGAAGAGTTCCGGTGGCTTCATGAAATATATTCTTCACTTCATCAAGTAGATGTAAAGAGTAAAGAGGCGTAAAAACTGTAGTGACCATCACTTGACAGCTTCGAAAACAAGTTCATCACGACAGAACCACCTACGTCGAGACTTGACATCGTATTACCGATTTTAGCCCCCCGGTAAGGCTCACAGTAGATAAGATAGCACAATCGAGTGCATAGTGACCAGATTTTATAACCAAAATGGATTGGTTTACCGTGTATGTGCTGCTTAATTCCATGTTTTCCGAAATAAGGCACCATTGACTCATCAATTGATAAATTTTTGTCTCCGGGAAAAAACTTCAACCATCTTTCATTCATCATATCCCACAGAGGTCTAACTTTTCCAAAATTATCATCCGATGGAAGACGGCTGTTATCATATGCATGAAAATAAAGTAAGAGCACTTCAAATCGATTACGGGTCATGCATGAGACAACCCCTGGATGATGAGTATCAATGCTCTTATCCCAGTACAATCTGTAACGCGATATTCAATTCTAACCTGATAAAAGTAAGATACCCACAAAATTCTTTACTTCTTCTGCAGTTATTCAGAAGTTGACTTGTCCTTTTTTTTTGTTCATCGTCAAAAAACCTCTCGAAAAATTCTAAGGGATTATCTTTATCTAGAACAAAGTCGGGTACAGTTAACTCCATTTCAGGTTTTGAAGTAATATCCTTTTGCTCCCATTTCCTTATAATGGCAGACTTAGTTTTCTTTATAGGTGGTTCATCCAAACGAGATTTGTATGAAGGTTCCTCTTGTACATCCTGATCTATGAATGGAATTCCTTCAACGGTTTCCAAGACTCCTTCAGTTGATGGAACCTGACATCGTACCTCGGCTTCAGACAACAATTGTCGACGAGCAAGCTTGCTAATATCTCCTGCATCCTCACTTCCATATCTTCATCACTTAATTTCATTTAATTTTTTTTTTTGTTTTATAATGAGCGCGCGCTCAAGGGGTTTGTGTACCCTTAAAGTGATTGTTCACAGCGCGGGCAAAGGAAATTTAGGGAGGAAGAAAAGAGGTACCGATGTACATTGCTTTTAAATGTTTGCAAGTTATAACGACCAGGAAATACAGAGATCGGCAGGGTATTCCATAAGCGAGTTGTACGGCTTAGGAACGAATCACGATATTTTAGAGTATGTTCGAAAATGGGCTTGAGGGTATACTGATGAGCATTAATAGCGAGACGGGTGTTACGGTTGAAAGTTTGAATGGGCGGAATGCTACTGGCGATTTCAGTGGATCACTGGTGGTGGAAGTAGCGATAAAACAAAGTGAGACACGAGACATTTCGTCGGTGTTTGATGGTGTCCAGTGATTGACTGATATTAGTATCATCAATAAATTTTATCGCACGGTTTTGAATCCTATCTAGCAGGTGCAGAGATGTTTTAGGAGCACCTGACCAGATGTGGGAGTTGTACTCCAATTTTGGGCGGATGAATGCCTTATATATTGAGGCCAGATCAGCGGGAGTAAAATATTTCTTACATCGCTTGAGGAAACCTAGACATTTCGCAGCATTTTTGGCGACATCAAATATATGGTCATTCCAACGTAAGTTGTCATTGACACACATATCGAGAATGGAAAGTTTTTCGGTTTCGACGATGCAAGTGCCATTCATATATAATGGCTGGGTATTAAAATTTCGCTTTAACGACAGTAGACAGCATTGTGTTTTGGAAGCATTAAATTCAACTCTGTTGATAGTTCCCCAATTGGTTATGCTGCTGATATCGGAATTTAATGAGCTTAGCATACGCTGCGGTTCTCGTTCTACAGCCGAAGAGCAGGGCCGTGAGTCCGGAAACGAATATGAAAAGCAGAGAGTACTGTCATCAGCAAAGGGATATATTGGATAAGAAGTAGCAGACAAGAGATCGTTAATGAAAATTAAAAAGAGTGTCGGAGACAGAACAGAGCCCTGGGCACACCAGCATTTATTTTATGAATATCAGACTTGAAACCGTCCAAGACAACTTGAATTGAACTTTAAGAAAGGTAATTTCTAATCCATTGAAGAAGAGAGTCATCGATCCCAAATGCTCGCATTTTCGACAAAAGAGCTTGATGCCAAACTCTGTCAAATGCCTTAGAAATATCATGTGCAACTATCTTGCTTTCGCCAGACTGATATACGCTTTGGTTCCACTTTTCGATAAGACATGCCATCAAATCACCAGTGGACCTGTTGCTACGAAAACCATATTGCCGGTCATTGAAAAGTTTTCGTGTTTCGAGATATTTCATGAGCTGACAATTTATCAGTGTTTCCATGACCTTGGAAAGAAGGGACGTAAGTGCAATGGGTCTGTAGGAGGAGAGAGAAGATGATTCGCCTTTTTTAGGGACGGGCTGGACAAATGCTGTTTTCCATCTGCCCGGAAAGAGTCCTAAAGAGTAGGATTGTCAGGTTGGTCTTGTAGGACAATATTTCTCTAACCTTGACGTCCTCTTTACAGCTCGAGTCGTACCATGTCTTTTCTTTTGGTTTGATACTCTTCATCCGATGAGGAATAAAGGATCTCATTCCAAAGAGAATGGTGTCTGTAATCATATCAGCAGCGGCATCCACGTCGTTATCGAGAAAGCATAACGACAAGCATAAAATTTCTAAAGAAGCTGTTAAGACCACTCCAGTCGGCTTTCTCGTATTGGCATACGGTTCTTGTAGGAATTTTTTTTCTAACTGTGTGGTCGGTGTACGAGAAATTAGTTGATATGACACAATGGTCCGACGAGCCTAGAGGGGAGAGCACATCATCGGTGTATTTATCAGGGTGAGAGGTTAAAAACAAGTCCAGGGTGTTGGCGGTATGACTATCAACGTTTGGTATTCGCGTGGGCTCATTTACAAGTTGCGTTAAGTTGTTTTCCGCAGCGAAGATCTCAACACACCGTCCTTCGGGTTTTGTCTGTCCAGAATGTCGAAGCCACCCAGAATTGTGTATATGAGAATCGCCCGTAATAACGACTTCAGTATGAGGATACAGTAATACAATTCTTTGAATGGAGTCAGACAGCGCATCAAACTCGTTAAAAGTCGAATTGCTGTCCAGTTTGGGGCTTCTGTAAATAAAGCAGTAGTGGATAATTCGCTTACAGAGATAGAATTTTAACCACATGAAGTCGAATTCCAGATTGGAACATGGATCACATTGTGGTGGAGTTTGGTAAGCTACATCACTACGCACATAAATGGCGAGACCGCGGTGAGAGAAGAATAATGGCACTAGTTCGTAGCCAGATAGCTTCAGATCAGAATTATCTGAGAGGTATGGGTGTGGATCTACCTGTGTTTCACTAAGTGCCAAAACAGCTGGTCTGTACTTACAGACGTTCACGTACGCAGAAAAGTGATTACTTTTTAGCCCGCGTATATTGGCTACGTCTACCCTGAATTCCCTAGTCATAATCACAGACAAGCACAGAAAACACAAACACCGACGATACTAAGCAAGGCTGCGAAGTGAAAATTTTGAAATTGATTTACCGGATCAAATTGTTGTAGGTATTATGCCCTTACAACAATATGAAACAGTGCACCAACAAAACTTTCACTCACAATCCGCTATCCTTCAGTGGTTACAATCGACATTGTCAGGCGGTGTGATAAATATATCTGCAGAAATAATTGGGCTATCTTCTTCCAGGGCTGATATAATTTCATGAACACTGAGTCTGCAAAGAAAATTCAAGAAACACAATGATTTGAAAGAAACGTCCACGGTGTCTACTATGCATTCCCAATGCACCTTAAGTGGGGCATTGAACAAACGTCAATAATTTGTAAATAAAAATACAAAATAACATTGTTTTCGTTATATTTAGTAATAGTCCAGTTCATAAACATAAATAAAACAAATGTCATATTATAACAATAGCATTTACCTATTTGCTATTACTTACCTTTTCTTGAAACACATGTCGGTAAGATACACAAAACGCAAATAACTGGTAGAAATAAACGAAAGCGCGTGTATTTTTCAAAGACTACTATGTTACACTAAAGGGCGTCAGGTTTTGAACTAGTTAAAAAATTGGAAATTTGATGGAAAATGTTGATGGACCTTAAACGGGTCGCTGGTATAATATGGGTTAAGGTCATTATAAATTACGACTCCATTTCTGTAAGAGAAAAGCTCGTATGTAGGTATTCAATGAACTTGCATTCTCGCAATGGATCACTCTAATTTATTCTTTCTTTCTACGAGTAAGTTCATAATATTGACTAAAAACTAGAACTTGACTCAGGAAGGTTATTCCTCGCTACGGCTCATCCGGCTTACGATACAAAAGAGCCTGTCCCGTGCTGCTGGACATGAGGTCGATCGTATTTAACTCATCCTAGAAAGTTTGTGCAAATGCGCACCAAAATACACGTATTTCGCAGCGCGGATATCAATAACAGTGTTTATGATTTAATTTTCAGTAGAAAATGAGGCAGGAGGTACTTGACTTCAGTTTTCTGTCTTTAAATATACGACAGAAGATTACACACTAGAGAGTCTCTCTGCACAAACCTTTCCCTGATTACAGAGTTTTTTCCTTCAGTCTAAATGACCATGCTCTTATCCAAAACCTGACTTCACTTACTTGCATGAAGCCGCCCTATTGATTTCGACATGCAACAATGCTCTTGAGGATGCATGTCCTGTTGGTCCACTTATGGGTAAGCTGAAATAAACAACGTTCTTCAACAGAGTTCCTCAAAATATTCCAGATTGAACATATTTCAAAGAAAAATGTAGAGTCTCTTTTGTGGGACATGAGGGAGTCCTAAGGCGTCTTGAGCTATGTCCTCAAGACAGATGAATTCTGGACAAATTTCAGTAGAAAAAAAATTGATCTTCTGCTTCGATTTTATTGTAGGGGGTGTTCTCGGGAGTCACCTCGACTTTTTAGAAACACTTGAAAGCCAATTCAGTTAATTTTATAAACCTATTCTATGCCAAGAGCCGTAGGGAATAAATGATTTTTACACATTGGTCGGACCAATTTAGCTCGGCTAAGGTTCTGTCAGAACATCAACTACTCGTTCCTCACTTGTCAAGCATGAATAGATGACATAATCATACTAGGTGGGGTGAAAAGTAATCTCCTTGACCGCCAGAATGCGCTGCTACTGCAAAAAAGGTTATGGTGCCTTGAAGTCCGTTCATATTTAGGCAGACATGCAAAATTTCAGTGCGATACTGCCTTTAGTTTTGTTTGGACAGCTGATTGTTGTTGACGTGTTTAGCATCATGTTGAGTATGGAAAAAAACGATTTTCGTTCTCTCATAAAACATTATTTTTTGAGAGGCAAAACGGCGAAGGAAACAAAAGAAATGTTGGATAAATATGGTGGCCGCAACTCCACTAGCGATCAAGTCCGCAGCGGTTACAGAGGACAATGTCAAAAAACTATATGAAATGGTGTTGGCTGACCTGAAAGTGGAGGTGCGCGAGCTAGCAGATACCACAAAGTTTAGTACAATATTCTGCACATGAAAAAGTTATCCTGCCGCTGGGGCTGCGCATGCTCACTGCTGACCGAAAACACGACCGCGAGAGCACTTCGAAAGAGTGTATGGACTTGCTGATGCGGAATCGGGCGGACTTTTGGCGTCGATTGGTAACTGTTGATGAAACTTGGATCCACTATTATACACCAGAGAACTGAATGAGTGCCCGGATATGAACTGAAGCCGGCACTAGTGCTCCGAAGCGGCCGAGGGAGGCTCGATGGGTCGGAAAGATTATGGCGACGGTTTTCTGGGATTGTCATGGCAGACTCTTCGTGGACTACCTCGAAAAATCAAAAACCATCAACAACTAGTATTACTGTGCATTATCGGAGCGATTGAAGTCCGAAATCGCTGCAAAACGGCCTCACATGAAGCGAAAAAAAATTTAGTTTTTGCAAGACAATGCGTCGGCGCACAAGAGCATCGCAACCACGGCTAAAATCAATGACTTACGGCTCCAATTGCTATCGCATCCACCGTATTCGCTCGATTTGGCTCCCTCGGACTATTATCTCTTCCCAAACCTCAAAAGATGGCTCAACAATAAAAAAATCAGCTCACGCGAGGAAATCATCGACGCCACGGAGGAGTATTTTGCAGACCTTCCGGAAAATTGCTTTTCGGACGGGATCAAAAAGTTGGAAAATCGTTGGAATAAGTGTATCAAGCTAAAAGGGGACTATATTCAATAAAATAAAAAAACATTTTAAACAAAAAATTTTTTCATTCCCAAGGAGGTTACTTTTCACCCCACGTAGTATACGCATATTAGTGTGATAACTCTGAAAATAACCAATGGGTATTATCTTATATTAAATTAAGTGGGGAGGTGGAACTATGTACCCATATCACTGTGGCCAGGTTAGGCCTATTGTGGTTTCCTCAAGTTAGAGCTCAACCATGATGCCTGGAATTTTAATAAATACGGCTATATCTTTGAATGAGCTGGCAGTGTTATCATCTGCCAGATCTGCAAGATATGGCTTAACTGGAGTACGTCGACGGGTTCTGCTTAAGCGATCACAGGGCAAAGGATATGCTCTGCTGTTTCTTCCTCCTCGTTGCACATGCGACAGTTGTTATCTTGTGCTATTCCCATAGTTGTGAAGTGTTTTTAGAATCTACAGTGACCCGTTAAGAATCCGGTTACTGTAAGGGTCGTTTTGATCTTTTGAGGGAAGGAGTTGATAAAAATTTGTTGGCTTGCCTACTACCTGTCAACCGGCAGAATGGTCTTAGTAACATGAATGTTGAAGCCGAACCTATTCTGGCAAATTCGTCTGCTCTTTCATTACCATCATAACCACTGTGACCTAGCACCTAGATTAAATTGACTCTATGGGTGCCAGCTATTACTTTTCGCCTCTGATCTCACCACAATATATAAGGCATTTATCCGCCCAAAATTGGAGACATGTTAGACATATTAAAGACATATTAATTTTTACAGTTAAAGAAAATCAACAAATCAATAACAAGCCAATCTCCACTAAGAATTTAGTCTCCCCATTAAATGTTGGATACCACCCTTGGAGCAAAATAACCACTGAGCCCAAACATCTTTCTTTCTCTCTCTATCCTAAAATATATCTGCACCCGCTAGATCGTGTTCAAAACTGTGCGATAAAATTCATAGGGATACTAATATCACCCAGAAAATGGACACCCACGAACACCAACTTAATGTATTGTGTCTGTCTTCGTTCTATCGCTATTTCCACCAACAGTACTTCATATAAATCGTCAGCAGTATTCCGCCCCTTCAATCTTTTTACCATAACACGCGTCTCTATATGAATGTTCATTAGCATGCCTTCAAGCCCACTTTCGGACGTACTCTAAAATATCGTGATTCGTGATTCGTGAATCCTAAGCCATATTCGCTTAGGGAATGTGCTGCCAAGCTTTATATTTCCTGGTCGTTATAACTTGCAAACTTTTAAGACCAATGTAAATCGGTACCTATATTTTCATCTTGCCTACTCGTAAGTTTCCTTCGCCCGCGCTGTGTGCAAACATTTTAAGGGTAGGTATAATAACCCCTTGAGCGCGCGTTATTGTAAAAAAACACCTTTTTAACATCAAATTCAATCTGGCTTGATGAACTATATATGTTGCCTAAAGTCACAGACACAGATCGCGTTGTACAAACACCTGGAAGAAAACCAAAGGTACAAAACCTTGTAGATTTGACCGTCCAACAGGAAATAATTAAAGCTAGCGAAATAATGTTTCGTAAAATGGGAAAACAAGATCAGCCAAACTAGTAAAAGATCTTTCGGAAGCTTCATCCAGTAAGGATACGGAAGTGAGACGACTTTTCAAAAGATTTAGCTCTGAGTCTGTGCCTTCACGGTCTCTTTCTTCTGACGAAGCATTATCGTTAATGATTGATGCTGATTTGTCGAAACATCAATATGATGTTATATGGCAAGAAGTCAATGTAAAGTGCAATGTTCTGTTTCCATCAAGCGGGAGTTGAAACCGCCGAAGTACTCGTATAATACATGTAAAAATTGAACTCCAGCCTTTGGTTAATCATACCATAGGAAGGCGTTGCTTCGCTCAAAAAGAGCTGAAAAACGCCGAAAATCGTCTTAATATTTTGATAAAATGGTGATGCGATGGAGCACAGTAAAAGAAATACAAACAACAGTTTTCATCGGAGAGCCATACAGATGAAAGTTTATTTAGCATTTCAATTTTTCCGATTCAAATGAAAAAGAATTATACTTATGGCAAAATCCAGCTCCTTCTTCTACAAGATATTGTCGTCCAATTAGGTTTTTTTTGCCAAAGACTGCACCGAGTTAATTTCTCAGGAAGCTAAATTAATCGAAAAAGAAATTAGAAACTTGTCTCCAGCACTTATCAGCAATAATGAACAAAATTTCCTTTTTGAGCCTACTTTCATGCTAAAGGGTTTTCCAATAGGGACTTGATAATTTTGAATTTAATTTGCGAACGCACTCTTTCACTAATCATCAAACTGTTACTGTCAATTTATTCAGTAAACTCAACATTTTCATCATGGTAAAGTACACGAACGAGCAATGTCTGCAAATTATGAAAATTTTCTACCGAAATTCGGAGTCGGTGACTGCAACTTTAAGAGCGTTAACTCAAATTTTCGGTCGTAATTCTCGCCCTAGTAGACAGGCAAAAACAAGTTTAATGCAAAAATTGGAGTAAACATATTCGTTGTGTGATGTTGCCGTGTCAGTGAGTTAACGGGTTGGTCGAAGTGTCGAAAATATCGCTGCCATTCAGGCGCCCGTAGCAAACGCTCCAAATCAGTCAATTCCACGGCGTTCTCAAGTATTGGGCATCGCTCAGACCACATTATGGCGTATTTTGCGTAAGGATCTTGGTTTACACCCATACAAGATCAAGCTGACTCAAGAATTGAAGCCGATGGACCATTTGAAGCGACGTACGTTCTCCAATTGGGTTCTGGAGAAGATGCGCCAAGATGATTAATTTCATCGCAAAATCATCTTCAGTGACGAAGCTCATTTTTGGCTCAATGGGTTCGCCAATAAGCAAAATATGCATTATTGGTCGGGTGAAAATCCACATGTGCGTCATGAATCACCACTTCATCCACAAAAAATAACTGTTTTTCGTCGACGATAACGATCGTGACGTTACTGTGAATGGCCAACGTTATCGCGCCATGATCACCGATTATTTTTGGCACGAATTGGAAGATATGGACTTGGACGACATGTGGTTTCAACAGGATGATGCCACAAGCCACACAGCACACGCTACAATCGATTTATTGAAGAGTAAGTATGGTGTGTGTGTTATCTCAAGAAATGGGCCAGTCGATTGGCCGCCTCGTTCGTGCGATTTAACGCCGCTTGTGTTTGGCCGAGTCGCTGAAAATTGGGTCCAACGAATCGACCGCTGCAAACGTGCCCGCGGTGGCCATATGAACGAAGTCGAGTTCCATTCATAAATGTTTTGATTTTACTTCAACCCGATAGTAAAGTTTTTTAAATATCTCAAATGGTTTGCGTATTATTTAAAAAAAAGTTGTCAAGTCCTTATTGGAAAACTCTGTATAATAGACGTTAACATTTGTACTGCACTTTCATCATTGACGAATTCTTCTCAAACATGCTTCTTCTGTAAAGCAAAACTAAGTGAGCTAAATAAACCATTTATGGTTTTGAACAGAGTTGTCGTTAAAGATCTTTGACCTGTGGAATGTCTCCACTTCATTTATGGATTCATTTTATGGAGTGTATATTGCACATAGCATATACTCGTAAGCTTCCTATCATAACATGGTAAACTCGAGGAAAATAAAGCAAAAGTGGTTGAAGTACGAAAATATATTCAACTGAGATGTGATGAGATGAGATGGGTTTGTTTGTGGACAACACAACAAGCTGCTAGGCGGTTCCGAATTCACAAAAGGTAATAAGCAATTGATGGAATGCTTTCATATTATTATGTTTGAAAGCTTTATTGTTGAAACGAGAAATTGATATGCCAGTTAGTGTATTAAAAATTATTTTTCATGGAAATGATACTATAAGGTCTTGTATTCTGCCTATAGGACAGCTGTCAGAGGAACATAAAGAGGCTAGGATTAAGGACACCAGGAAATTTAGAGCGATGTTGATTAGAAAAACATCGAGAGTAGAAAACAATTCGACGGTAGACAATAGTTTTACGCTGACAAGCATTGCCAGGACGAATTTAGATAAAGAAAGAACTATACGCGTTCTTCGTGGACTTTAAAGCAGCATTTGGCTCCATTAACAGAAAATTGCTTTTCTACAAACTAATCATTCTGGGATGGGAAAGTTTGTCAAACTGGTTTGATTCGCTCTCGGGTATTAAGCAGGGTTGTCTACCAACGTTCTTGCCAGAACGAATCGAGCTCGCTGTAATCAAAATAAAGGTTCTTATGTACGCATTGTCATCTTGTCGGAAACTCCAAATTACAGCAGTAATACAATACTCGTATATGGAACTTGAAAGTCAACACCAATAAATCAAAAAGAATGAAAGACATGAGGTAGTGGAGGACTATAAATATCTTGGATTTATCTTAACACCTTGTCTAGCTTTTAAGAAGTACTTGGAGAAGAAACTAAAATAGCCTATAAGGGCAATAAACTGCAATTGGAAGGAACATTGGACTTAGCACAAAGCATACAATTTAGGAAGCGGTGATGAGCTCTATTATGTGCTACGCTGCTCAGGTATGGGGAATTTTTCAATACGAGGAAATCGAAAGACTGCTGAGATATTTGGTCAAGCAAATTTTTAGATTACCGGTAAACTATCCAAACTTCATGGAATGGTCCAAATTATGCAATGAACTTCGCTGTGGTGCAAGATAATGAGGAATCAGTGATGTCTTCAAAACTAAAGCACCTATCAAATGCTTTAACGACCAAAATAGTGTAGATACTATTTCCACAATTTGTAAGGCTAGAGGTGAACTTCTACACTTAAACTATGCACCACATAGAGCCGAATGCAATGAAGAATACTCTTTGTGCAATCTGCTAGTTGGAAAAAATGTTCCACATTTCATCAGAATATGCCCCGTCTTAAAGGATATAAGAAGAGCGTACTGGGAGGAAAATGAGTTATCACTAAACCAGATTAAATGAGTCCTCAATAGCCAAGACTGCAGAGTTCTGTATAGTTATTTAAGACTTTTGCTCCGCAATTATATTAAAATTATAAAATGTTAAATCTTTCAATGTCAAAATTTATGAATTTAATAACTTTCGTTGAATATCGTGAAAATAAGAATCACATTTATTGCTACTACTAGGTGGGGTGAAAAGTAACCCCATTGACCGCCAGAGTGCGCTGCTACTGCAAAAAAGGTTATGATGCCTTGAAGTCCATTCATATTTAGGCAGACATGCCAAATTTTAGTGCGATACTGTCTTTAGTTTTAGCAGATTTAGCAGATACCAAAAAGATTAGTACTGAGCGCACACGCCATATTTTGGGCAATATTCTGCATATGAAAATGTTATCCTGCCGCTGGGGCCGCGCATGCTCACTCCTGACCAAAAACACGAATGCGAGAGCACTTCGAAAGAGTGTTTGGACTTGCTGATGCGGAATCGGGCGGTCTTTTGGAGTCGATTGGTAACTGTTGATGAAAGTTGGATCCACTATTATACACCAGAGAACAGAATGAGTGCAATGGACTGAAGCCAGCACGAGTGCTCCGAAGCGGCCGAGGGAGGCTTGATGGGGCGGAAAGGATATGGCGGAAAGGATGGGTTTTCTGGGATTGTCATGGCATACTCTTCGTGGACTACCTCGCAAAAGTAAAAACCATCAACAACTAGTATTACTGTGCATTATCGGAGCGATTGAAGGCCAAAATCCTTGCAAAACGGCCTCACATGAAGCGAAATAAATTTTTGTTTTTGCAAGACAATGCGCCGGCGCACAAGAGCATCGCAACCACGGCTAAAATCAATGACTTTCGGCTCCAATTGCTGTCGCATCCACCGTATTCGCCCGATTTGGCTTCCTCGGACTATTATCTCTTCCCAAACCTCAAAAGATGGCTCATCAATAAAAAATTCAGCTCACGCGAGGAAATCATCGACGGCACGGAGGAGTTTTTTGCAGACCTTTCGGAAAATTACTTTTCGGACGGGATCAAGAATTTGGAAAATCGCTGAAATAAGTGTACTCGTATCAAGCTAAAAGGGGACTATATTGAACAAAATAAAAAAAATTTTTTTTTCATTCCCAAGGAGGTTACTTTTCACCCCACCTAGTATATTCACTGGCAGTGAGCCACCTCACTGTCTGCATAAGATACATTTTACGTATACGTTGTACTGTGATTGATTCATTTGTAAAAGGTAAAAGGTCTGGGTTCGCCATCCCACTTTCCCTTAATCATACCTGCGTGTCCCGATACGAATATCAAGTTGTTATGCCTCAGTAAATCAGGCAATTATGTACCTATCTTGAACGCCTTTAAAGAAATCAAAATCAAAGCCTGAAAAAATCTATAGCCGACCACTCTCCTTTCGTTGTCGTCTTTCTCTCACCATTCAAGTTAAAAATTTCCACATGGATGCGCTTAAGGGTGGAATTTCATTAAAAATTCAATTGTCCCCACAAAAGAAAAGCAAACCGTTGATCAGAGGAAATTTGTTTTGTTTTCCTCGATTTTCTTGTAGATATCCAAAGGACTGCGCGATTCATATCCGTCCTTTTTTTGTTTTTTTTTTTTTTGATAATACGAGTATAAGGTACACTATTTCAACTTTGTTGGTAGATGTCTTGCAGTGAAGTAAAGCTCCTCCATTATTGAAACCCTTAGGTAACAGAATAATTACACAACTTCTTGTCTCTCTCCCTTAAGTATCTTTAGTGTGCGAGTTCGTATACAAGTACGAGTAGATACAAGTATCTTTGGGGATGAAAAGTTTCCACTTCAAGAAATGAACGTGCTATTGCACAACCTTTTTAGATTAATTTCTCCTGAGCACACAAATACAAACAAATAATCAGATTAAGCTACTCTCCCGAAAATTCAATTTCGATTAGTTCCTTATCAAGTCTGCATTACGGAGCTTTGTGAGAGATAAAACTCGTCAGAGGAGAGTTCATTTCTAATTGTTTGTATAAAAGTAAATAGATACATTCATTTTATTTTATTCTCATAAAATCATAACGCAATGGTAGAGATTGGGAGCATAATAGCTGAAAAAGGTGCATAGCGAGCTTGAGAAGAATAGTCGAAATTATAATATTCTTAACCAAAACCGACAAATTAAGTACTTTGCATCTTTACTTAGGGGTAAGATGCCAAATAAACTCCGTGATCAATTTGCTGACTAAAATATATAAGCACAATGGACAAGCAGCCGCTCTTCTACAATCGTTAGTCGAAAACGGTCTAAACCGGAGAGGTCCTGCTTGTTATAATTAAACTCCATCAGAAAAGACCAGTGGTTGGTCAGAGTGCTGTTTTTCACGGCTTATCTCGGGAAAGCGAAAAGGTGACCGGGCTCCAGAAGAGGCACATTCTAAACGGCTATCGTCTAAGGGGCAGATGAAAAGGAAACGGAGACGTTGAACAAACGCACGCTACAAAAAGACGGCAAGTGCTGTCGAAGGCACGAGTGCTAAAAGTCTCTCTCCCACAGCGGCGACGGAGAAGAGAAACAGGTCGACGGAGTGAGTAACACCTACTGAATCCGACCTACATCTTGAAACTGAAACTGCGCCATATTTTTCTGTTCCGGGAGCCACTGCCCAATTATCAAGGCTTCTTCCATCAATGACGTTGTCTAATAAAAACGAGGGAAGTATAAATTATTGGTCTTACCGTAACGGTTTTCTGAACTTAACGCCTCTGAATGTCGCTACAATTTGACCACCCATATTCCATAGCAGTGGGAGTGAGGATCCTTGATGAGATAGGCCCTTGATGGTTTAAACCTAAAATCGCAGAAAGTATTTTCTAATTAGTTTCGACCCGCTATAGAGTTGCAATAAGTACTGGGTGCTGTGACCCTAAGACCAGCAAAATGTTTTAGATCGGCTTCGACTCATACCAAGGGTGGAATTGTGTCTCCAACACAGTTCCGAATTGATATCCATAGTACATGTAAGCGATAACTAGATGTATCCTTGCTCCCATGGATGAATAATTTAGTCTTCACAGACAGGAGTTCACGTAAAATACAAGTACATCTGCCCCGAATAGTACTAAGAGGAAGAAAGTTTCTTTCCAACAGTGCACGGATGAAACCTGTGCCGCAACCAATAAAAGCTGCAGTTCCAGTAGATGAAAATCGCATAAGACCGTTAAAACCATCGACGAAAACAAAACCAGCGGTGATTTTACACACACACGATGCCGGGATAAGACCAGTGGTACAACCAGCAAAAATCGTAGGTCTGGTCGACGGAAGTTGGCTAACGCGATGAAATCCCCGCTGAGAAACAACTCTGGTGGTGAATTTCCCAGCGAAGAAGATCAGGCTGAAACCGGTGCTGCAACCAGCGCGAGTTGCAGTTCGGGTAGACCGAACTTGGATGTTGCTAGAAATCCAACCTCAAAGAAAACGCCAAAGAGAATAGATTGGTGCACCTATGTATAAGCACGCCGCTATCTCTTCTCTGGTCCTCCCAATTGGGAAGGCTGGCAATGGCAACAGTCTGAGTGCAAGCACTGTGGGAGCTAGCCAAAACAGAGAATGTTTGCATTCAAGCAGATTGCTACGATATGGAAATGAAACTCTTAGAGTGAAGTGCTCCACGCAGTAGAGTGTTTGCTCTAAAGCGCAACCAGCCCTAGACGTGATCGACGATTGGTGAACTAGAAATGGGATTTCAGTCAATCCTCTCAAAACTGAGGTTCACCAGAACGAGGAAGTTCTCTGGTCTGATTCATCTAGTGCTTAAATGCATAACCGTTCAATTCTCCAAGGAAGCGAAGTATTTGGGTGTCATCCTAGATAAGAAACTTCTATGGACTGCTGTCGGTCAGATCTTTGGATCTACATGACTCTGATAAGGCCAATTATACCCTATGCATCGGCTGTCTTGGAGAATAAACTCTTACGAAAATACGTCACTGCTCCAAAAGACGGTCAGTCTCGGCTGCATGGGGAGTTTTGATGACCCTGCACGCCGACTACCTTTTGACTCTAGTATTATGGACATGCCGTCAAATGCAATGACACCAGAACTCTTGCTGCAGAAAAAATACGAAATCGGCTTTCCCTGTGCAGATGACTGTTTTCGGCCAGAATCTGAGCCCGAAAGATTATGTAGTTGGGTCTTCACCTTGGCTCCGAAACCAACCTAAGGTGCGGCGCTGGTGTCTTTCTGCAGGACAACAATGTTAGATTTTACTTCTCAGTATCAAAACTTGCGTCTGTCTTACGAGCGGAAATAAACGCAATCATGATGCTAAATTAGTTTGAGAATGCAAGCCATCACCGAACGCAGTTGGAAGGTTAAATTCACTGGGTCTTGTCTAGGTCTCAAATTAAATCGCCGATGAACTTCCTTCGCAAGACCCAGGTCGGCCTGCTCCTGCGCCTTCGGTTATGGCTTCCATTGACAGTTGGGTTTCATGTGAGTACAGTTGCAGATGGAGTGACTCTCCAGGCTGCGCACAGGGTATTCGTAAATAAATTTTTCCAGACATCTTTAAGACGTTAGCGGACTTTCAGCTGTTCCACTGCAGGAAAAATCAGTCTACGGAGGCAGGCCTTCCAAGAAAATAATAAATAAATGATTTTGACTAGTTACTTAATGCAATACAAAATACTGGGCTGTTTTAGTTTGACGGTATTTAAATACACCTATCCCCCGATTTACACGGTACTTGTTTTACACGTTTTCGCTTTTACACGGTTTTCCAAATAAGTTTTTTTTTGTTTTTATCGCACTCTACTATATGCTACTGTGTTTGAACACGTGCGCTGTGTACACATCTCACAGGGAATCCCGAGCTTATGTGCTGAGTTGCTGCACATGCACATTGTGTCTGTATTTCTTCGCATAAAATTAAAGTTTTATCTACGGAAAATTGTATTTGAGTGAAAGTTTCACAGTTTCAGAAAGATTTAATTTTCCATATTCGTAAATTACAAGTGAGTCCATAATTTAGATTATTATAAATTAACATAAATTAAAAAAAATTATAGGCTTATAATGTCGAAAGAAGTTAAAAGAAAAGTTATTTCTTTAGAAACTAAAATCGAAATTTTGGATCGCTTACGAAAGGGAGATAGAGTAGTAGATGTTGCAAAATCATATAGCATGAACGAAGCTACAATAAGAACTATTAGAACAAATGAAAACACAATTAGAAAGAGTGTTGCAGCTGGCAATACCACGAGTATGGGCACAACATCATACACCAGAAATATCGCAATGGAAAAAATGGAGAAAGCATTAATGCTTTGGATAGAAGATCAAACACAAAAAAGAATACCCATTGATACGGCCGCTATAACAAATAAAGCATTACGAATTTACGAAATAATTTTAGAGCAATTACCATCTTCTTCTCCAACTGAAAAGAAGCCAAATTTTTTGGCAAGTCATGGCTGGTTTGAAAGATTTAAAATAAGACATTCTTTACACAGCTTAAAATTAAAAGGTGAACTGGCTTCTGGCGACGTAGATGCAGCCTAAGAATATCCAGCAAATTTTGCAGAAATTATCAACGACAATTCATACACCCCTGATCAGGTTTTCAATGCTGATGAGTCAGGGTTATTCTGGAAAAAAATGCCTGAAAGGACTTATGTCTCAAAATTTTATAAATCGGCTAGTGGTCATAAAGCAGCAAAAGATCGCATAACAATTCTTTTCTGTAACAATGCTTCAGGAGATTATATTATGAAACCATTAGTGATTAACAAATCAAAAATGCCCCGTGCCTTTAAAGGAGTAAACATCAATAATCTTCCCGTTTATTGGAGGGCTAATAAGAAAGCGTGGGTTACTGCTGCAATGTTTACTGAATGGTTTCATGAATGTTTTATCCCAGATGCCAAAAAATATTTAAGTTCAAAGGGATTGCCTTTTAAAGTGCTTTTGTTAATTGACAATGCGCCGGGTCACCCACAAGATCTAGAATATGAGAACGTTGAAGTAAAATTTTTACCAAAAAATACAACTTCATTATTACAACCATTGGACCAAGGCATAATTTCTACTTTTAAAGCTTTGTACATAAAACGAGCCTTTACATATATTTTGGAACAAATGGAGAACAATGAATCTTTAACAGTTATTAGTGCTTGGAAAAATTTTACAATATTAGACTGTGTGAAGCATATCGCCTTATCATACACTGCGATTAAGCAAACAACGCTCAATAGCTGTTGGAAAAAATTGTGGCCAAATGTAGTCAAAAATGAACATTCCATTTCAACGTTAAATGATGAATATTCGCAGATAGTACAGATGGCGCATTCATTGGGCGGAGAAGGTTTTGATGATTTTACTGATGATGATATCGCAGAGTTAATGGCTGATAAAGAACTAAGTAAGGATTATTTAGTTAACTTAGTTTGCGAAAGTGAGTCTGACAAATTTGATGAAGAGGAATTAGTACCAGTAACATTCACTGCTAAAGTCATCCGCGAAGGACTCGCATTGGGAAGAAAGCTGGGTAATCATTTTATACAAAATGACACAAACGTTGAAAGGGCTTTACGATTCCAACGTGACATAAATCGCTGCTTGGCTCAATATGAAGAAGTTTACAAAGATCTTACAAAAAATTCGAAGCAATTGTTAATAACCGATTTTATTACCACCTCTCAGAATGTAAATATTTCTGCTTCAAATATCGAATCGGCACAAATAACTTCGAGTGATGAAAGTGAATTCCAACCTTCGATTCCGAAAAAAAGAATGAGAGTAATTTCTGATAGTGATGAAGGATAATAAAACACCTTTGGTTTTATTTTTTGTTCTTCTGTTTAATGTATTGTAATTAAATAAAAAAACAGTGTTTCCGTAATATATTACATATTTTAACCTGTCAATGCATTTTACTTTTATTTCTGTGTACACCTAAAAATATTGAAAAAAATCACAACTGTTAAATAGCAAAATTATGCATTTTCTGCAAGCTTTTCGATTTACACGGTTTTGACTTGAAAATTTTTAATTTTCGATTTACACGTTTTTCTCAGGAACGTATCTACCGTGTAAATCGGGGGATAGGTGTACTTGCATCTTCAATTCTAATATTACTCCTAAGCTACACAAATATTTAGTCAATACAGTGTAGGTTAGGTTAGGTAGGAGTGGCTGTTGGAAATACCAACCCACTTAGGCCTATTGGCCCATTGTCATGCCACGTGGATCTATGATCTTCTTACTACTGGAACCAGTTTGAGCTTATAATAAAGCGTAGGAGACTGTTAACGTCTATTTTTTCTAGATCGATTAGGTCGTTGTAGAAGAAAGCTCCTAGATGAAGCTTCCTTCTCTGGGAGAGAGCTGGACATGTGCAGAGTAGGTGGGGGATTGTCTCCTCCTCTTCCTCGTCCATGCAGCTTCTACAGAAATCATTAGTAAAAGCGCCAAGCCTTCTTGCGTGCTTGACTATGAGGCAGTGTCCAGTAATGACACCTATTATGGCGCTGAGATGTTTCCTATCTAAAAGGATCAGACACTTAGAGCGACTCAAATCCAGCCTTGGCCAGATCTGTTTGGTCGCTAGACATGTTTGTCCAGCAGTCCACCTAAGGTCTGTTCTTTTATTGGCATCTAGCTTTAGTGTTAGTTTGCACGTAGCGATTGGTATACCTATACTACCTTTGTCCGGTAGGATAGGTAGAGTGGTTCCAATTTTGGCGAGTTCATCGGCTCTGCAGTTCCCTGGAATGTCTCTGTGGCCCGGCACCCAACAAAGGTGAATGTTGAACTGCTCTGCCATCTCCATGAGAGATGATCGTCATTCAAGGTCGGTTTTAGAATATAATGAGACCGAGTCCAGGGACTTGATGGCGGCCTGACTATTCGAAAATATGCGGATATCCTTTGCAGATATCACGATAATCTTCAGCCAGGACAGAGCTTCTTTAATCGCCAAAATTTCCGCCTATAACACGCTACAGTGATTTGGAAGGCGGAAAGAGAGGCTTAGATTTAGCTTATCTGAGAAAACACCACCGCCAAAACCGCTATCGGTTTTAGATCCATCTGTGTAGAGATGGATTGACTTGTCCTCCATGAAAGCATCCTCCTCCCAGAATGATCTAGAGGGGAAGCTTACATGGAAATTTTTGTCAAACCAAAGTTCAGGTATGATGTAATCGATGTTCTCTGTGAGGATTCCTAATGTATTAAGAATATTGGGGTGGCCAAATGAATTATTTGTCCACTGTTTAGTCGCTTTAAGGCGAATAGCTGCAGTCGCAGCTACTTGCTTGCTCAAAAATGTCGAGGGGTGTCAAGTGAAACAGAATATCTAATGCTGCAGAGTGTGTTGACCGCAAGGCTCCGCTTGTGCATAGACATGCTGTTCTTTGGACTCTGCTTAGTTTAATGCGGTTGATTGCATTTTCCAAGGCCGTCCACCAGACAACCACCCCGTAAGTAAGTATCGGTCTTATGACCGAGATGTATAGCCAGTGGGTTATGCGAGGTTGAAGGCCCCATTTGTTCCCAATGGCTTTCTTGCAAGAGAATAAAGCTATTGTAGCTTTATTGACTCTTCTTTGAATGTTAGGTTTCCAGTTTAGTTTCTTGTCAAAAATGAGACCCAGATATTTTGCTGTATCGGAGAAAACTAAACTGGTACCGTTTATTGAAGGACGGTCTATGATTTTAATTTAATATTTCCTAGAAAAGAGGACAAGATCAGTTTTATGGGGGTTTATTCCCAATCCACAGCGATCTGCCCAGCGGGTTAATCTGTTGAGATTTACTTGGAGGAGTTCTATAATGGTATTGAGATGCTTTCCTGAGACGGATATGGCAACGTCATCCGCATAGGCCATCACTCTGCTACCACCCGTTTCCAGGTATATCAGTAGTTCGTTAATTACTAATTTCCAGAGAAGGGGAGAGAGGACACCGCCTTGCGGCGTACCTCTACTGACATATCTCTTAGCAGAAGTCTCACCCAGTTTGGAGTTGATTATCCTGCTCTTTAGCATTAGACCGATCAAATCCCCACGTGAGTCTTTCCTTTACAGTAGGCATGTTGAGCCGTAGACAGAAGTCTTGGATCAACTTTAGCTCGAATATGGATATCAATCAATCGTTCTAGAGTTTTCAGAAAGAAAGATGATAGACTTATAGGTCTGAGGTCCTTTGGGACAACATGAGAACATTTTCCGGCTTTCGGAATAAATACTACATTGACTTCTCTCCATAACAGTGGAATGAGGATAAGTTCTACACAGCTCCTCATAATATTTTCTAACCCAGGCAGAATATTACTGAGGACCTCTGTAGCTCGGCAGGTATATTACCGTCCGGACCAGCAGACTTGTATGGTTTGAAGCCATGCAGCGCCAAGAGCAGTTTGTCTCTCGTAATCAGACAATGAATTTTGGTCACGATTGCAGTAGGCCTGTTTGGCCGCGAGTTGGGAGCTACCTGGAAAGTGGGTGTCCAGAAGCAGGTTGAGTGATTCATCACTTGAGGTTGTCCAAGAGCCATCGGTTTTTTTCAAACAGCTGGGCATCATAGGATTTGTGGAGAGGATTTTTCTACAATACAGTGTAGATTTCAGAATATTTGTGAAAGTTCACGACTTAGAATTATAGAGATTGTACGATTCAAAGATGTTTTTTGCTGCCCTGCATTTTAGGGTTTGAAATTGTCTGACTCCTTCTTATTAAGAGTGCCGCTATAATTCTTTGCGCAT
The DNA here is from genome assembly GCA_949129095.1 of Volucella bombylans. NCBI lineage: Eukaryota > Metazoa > Arthropoda > Insecta > Diptera > Syrphidae > Volucella > Volucella bombylans. The sequence continues at coordinate 14,651,406 of OX422143.1, read as the reverse complement.
CACCTGTCAAATGATATCCCGGTTAAGGATATCAAAACCCTAAGCCTATGGGAGTGACATTATTATGATCCGTAAGGTATTTATGTAGAATATGTCTCACTTGTTACCACGTCCATGGGTCACCTCCCGCATAACATTCTGTTTCTCCAACATAAGTCTAATAAGTATTTCCATGTCATACCCCGAACGACAGAACCTAAAACCACAGATAATAAATCTATACAGATGTCTCATCCCTGTAGAAAAAAATGGTTCACTTTTGGTCGGCTAGCCGACACTCGTCCAGCCGACACGAGCTTTAGGAGTAATATAAAGCTTTTTTATTTTCGCTCTTTCTTGCTTTGTTACTGAGAGATTTTTTTCTCTCTCTCCACAAGTTAAGGGCAGTGGCACAAGGAATACGAAAAACAATTGCATGGGGCTTACGGGAAGGGGTATGAAGACTTGGCTGTTTGTTTTCATTCGACTGCAATAGGAAATTATATAATTTTTCATGAATTGGTATTTTGTTTGAGCGGATGGGTATACGAGTATATGTAAGAAAGAAAAGTGGAATATTTCTTTACATTTTGTAATTGAAGTTTGACAAGCAAAGTATTATTCGTGTTATTAATCTGCAGTGCATATACACCTGTGTGCAAAATAATATTGTAGCCGTGTTAGATATTTAACTTTTTATTTTACAATAAAACCAATTTTATAGCACCTGTATTTTAATTATTTATTTTTTTATTTCTCTACATGGAATAATGTTCTAAAAACTTAGTATTGAATTTGAAATTACGTAATTATTCTTATAGAAAACCTAAAATATTAAGCTTCAGATAAAAACAAGTGTGTAAAATACTAGCAGTATTATTTAGAAAGGCTTAAATTTTTGACTTTAATTCATTAAAAAAAAAAACTGAAAATTGAATATGTTTCACTTGCTTAATATTTCGTTGAATGGCCTTTGTTTGCCAGAACTGCATCATATTCGCAGAGCACGCAAGAACATCTTGTATAAAAGTATATTCTTTCCTCTCTTCAATCATTTCTAAAATGCGGTTCCTTTCTTCTTGGGTGCAAAGTTTGCCTCTACCCATTTTGTACAATGGTTCTAGGAAAATTTTTAATTTTGGATTACCACAACCCACTCACACTTACCGATCATAAAAAAGAGAGCACAAGAAAAGACTACAAGCACGTGAAAAGCAAAACATTCAAGAGAAAATCGATTCATTGCTTGGTATTCATCATGATGCAGTGATCAATTACTATACAGGTATATATATAGCTAATACAATATAAAATTAAAAGTAATGAGATGATTTTTTTAAATAAATATGTCAAATATTTGACGAGATGAGCCTTCAGACGGACCTACAATAAATTTAAAGATGAAATTGAAGGTTTTGTTGATTACGAAAGAAATCAAAGATATAATTCATACTCTAAGTCTGCATGCGTCTTTATGATTCGGAGCATATGTGGAAATTTTAAGCAAGTTTTATATCACGTCGTCTGTCCGCGCAGAGCTGAAATTAAATGTAAGAGCTATTTGCTGTGATCAAGGACCCACTATTCGTAGTTTATATAGTAAGCTTAGTATAAATGAAAAAACCTTCAGATTTATCCCGCATCTTTTGAAAAGTATTCGAAACAACTTAATAAAATACAATTTGACCACTTTTGATGGAATTGTTGTTTGGAAGGTTTGAATACCTTTATAATACAGAAAAAAATAATACTACCAAAATATGCCCAAGACTGACAGCGGCACATATTGAATTTCAAAAGATGAACGTGAAGCTAGCTGCACAGGTTCTAAGCAGATCTGTATCCTGTGGAATTGAAGCTTTAATAAAACTGAACAAATTCCCAGGCCATATAGCCCAATTTGCGAAGCCGACAGCTGAATTTATTATAAAAATAGATCGCCTTATCGATCATTTAAATGGAAAACCAACTCTTATGCGGAATGATAAAAATATCCATTTTATAATAGAAATGAAGGATTATACTCGTACAGGGTGAGTTTTTTAACTTGAGACATCCAAATTACTCGAAAACTATGCGATATCGCGAAAAATGTTTGAGACAAAAGTCACAAGGTTCTGAAGGGGACATAAGATGGTGACCACGAGTTTGAGCTTGAGCCCCATTTCCAAGGTCAACCGAAGGTCACTTTTGATTTTTCAAATGATAATTCCTGATTTTCATTGCTCAGTCGTATTCCTCAATGGGCACACGACTTTCTCTCAAAGGTCTTATTCATTCAGTGCTAGATACCACTGCATTGGCACGCCTAAATCATTAATCGGTTTCCAACGTTGTTAGGGTGTTAGAAGGTCGAGATTTGTTTTGAGGAAGTCATTATTGCCTCGAGCGAAGTTAAAACTCAAAGAAATTTCAGATAGAGACAAATTGTCCTAAACTTATCTGCGAGTGTATAATGTGCACTCTGTCCTTTTTTTTCTAGTTGAACGGAACTGTACTTCATTTAGAAGTTCGATATTTGTTTTGAGGAACTATTTCAATTCAAGAGAAAATTGAAATGATAATGATTTATGGAGAAAGTGGAAGGAACATCGATGGTGTTGTTGCTCTTTACGCCCAACGTTTCCCAGACCAGATACGATCGCGCGCTTCCTTTTATCGGGTCATCCAACAATTCACTGGTGAAGGAAGTGTGCAACCAAAGAAAAGGAATCGGTCAGATAGGGTGGCTATTGAGGACAATGAAATAGCAGTGTTAGCTGCCGTTGCACACGATCCTCACTTTAGCACTCGCCAAATAAGTCGTGAATCAGGAATTTCTCAAACGACTGTCTGTAAGATATTACATCGGCATAAATACCATCCTTATCATGTTTCAATGCATCAAGAACTTTCTAGTGAGGATTTTCGCAACCGGGTTTCCTTTTGTCAATGGGCACTTCAGCAAATTGAACGAGACCCCCTTTTCTTCGCCAAGGTGTTATTCTCTGATGAGTCGACTTTCACCAATCACGGTACGATTAATCGACATAATATGCATTACTGGGTTACCGAAAATCCTTTTTGGTTGCGACAAGTTGAACGCCAGCACCCTTGGAATGTTAATGTTTGGGCGGGAATTATTGGGGATGAATTAATAGGTCCACATTTTATTGAAGGCAACTTGAATGGCGAAAAGTATGCAAACATCTTGCGGGACCATCTTCCAGTATTACTAGAAGAACTGCCATTGAAGTTGCGACAAACAATATGGTTTCAACATGATGGTTGTCCAGCCCATTATTCCCAAGTAGTCCGGGGCGTATTAAACAATGTTTACCATTAACGATGGGTCGGACGAGGGGGTCCGAGGCAATGGCCTGCTAAATCACCTGATCTTACGTCACTTGATTTCTTCTTGTGGGGCTACTTAAAAAGTGAGGTTTACAGAAAAAAGCCAACAACACGTGAGGACATGAAAAGACGAATAACTGAAGCTTGCCGGAAGATTACGCCAGAAATACTTCTCAGTTCTGTTGGTTCCTTTAGAACGCGGATAGACAAGTGTATTGAAGTGAAAGGTCACGTTTTCGAGCATTTGTTGAAATAGTCTCGGGAAATAATCGTCGAAATGGGAAGAATTCAATGATTCAACAGTGGGAGGCAAGGAGACCGACTCTAATTAATCACCCCGAAGGAAACAAAATACTGCTACGTCCAAGTCGTTGTTTCTGGGTTATGCTAAATGCAGTATGTAAAAACAAATGACAAGCCTACGAGCAATACGACTGAGCAATGAAAATCAGGAACTATCATTTGAAAAATCAAAAGTGGCCTTCGTTTAACCTTGAAAATGGGTCTCAAGGTCAAACTCGTAGTCACCATCTTATGTCCGCTTCAGAATCTTGTGACTTTTGTCTGAAACATTTTTCGCGATATCGCGTATTTTTCGAGTAATTTGGATGTCTCAAGTTAAAAAAACTCACCCAGTATAATAAATATTAAACCCATTAACGCAACAAATAGATCATTCTGTTTCAAAGGTTTGGCTCTAACTATAGGGAGCGTTTTTAGCAAATGAAACACACACGAACTAACACATCTAGATCAAAAATTTGGCAACACAACGATCAAAAATATCGAGATAATTTTTTTTATTATTTTTCCCAGATTACCCGAGATAGACAATTCACTTTTGGAATAGACTTGCATGGACATTATGGAATTATCAATTTCCAGAAGGGAAATCACAACACATGGTAAAATCACAAACCGAACAAAATGGCGAAATCTTGTAATTCCAATCAGCCGCGTCGAAACTAGATTATTCCATTTCAAATTTTTGATTTATTCAAAATATATTTTTGCTAAATTTTTGAATCCTGTACAAAGCAATGAGTATTGTTGTCGTCTACAATAATGCATCAAAATTTCGGGTTAAAAACATACGAGTAGCTGTATACCTACAAAACTATTTTCTCAGATTGTAAAAAAATACAAAAAGTGGAGTAGTCAAGTTTTGACAAGAACCTCCTCAGTTAATACACTTTGGTTTATTAGAAACAAGGACTTGCATCGTGATTTGTAGACTGACCTGTTCACAGAGGTCATAAAAAAATGACTCTATTAGTCACAACCAGCGTCTGCAGGTGCATCTTCGCGGATTGAGAAGAACAAAGCCTCAAGAACTCATGTGAAGATTATGAGAATTTGTACCTACTCAAATTGTAATAGGTTCTCCAAAAGCGTTCTTTTTTCAAACTGAAATAAACATCATTTGTCGATCTTTCATTGATCGGTCATGATTCAGGAGGTATTTTTAGTGAGGTTAGAATACCCTAGTTTTGGTTGGGAATCTCATAGTGTTCATTACTAAAAACATTCGAATGAACATTGATCATTTCCCGAGTGAAATCATTCGCATAAAGGCAAACATTCCAAATGTACATACGTCGCACAGTGTTTCGACTATATGGATTTAGGTGGAAAAAAGTCATGCCGCAGACTAGTAAAAACCGGTTATTGAGCTTCCAGAGAAGGCAAAGATCTCAAATCTATAATATTTCCATGGTTTTCTCGCTCTTTGTCTAAACTAACGGTACATTTCCAATGAAGCAGCAGCATTTTGTTTACCGATGCCTCATTTTACAAGTAGCATTTGTGGTTGACGTTGTAATATTGAGTCTAATTTTTTTCAACTTTAATCAATTGTTCCGTTATCATGGACATTTCTTCTGAAGGTATTTATGGTTTACTTCGTAATTTTTCTCTTTTTCATAAAAAACATGCTATAGAAAAACAATTGTTTTGAATTTATCAGTTTTAATTTAAATCATTAGTAAAAAAAAGGCATGAGTACCAGTTTATCAGGACTTAAAATTATATGCATCTTTTAGAGAATTTAATCCTAATTCAAACTGAATTTTGCGCACGACTTTGTAAATATTTTTATTTTTTAATTTTCAGATTCACTTTGCGTGATTTCGCGAACAGAATTTTTTGAGCAATGAATAAATCATCCCAAAAAAGTGAGGAATGGAAAAATTTACAGCTACATAGTTTTGAAACACAATCTTCTTGTTTCTAATAATGAAAAACAGAGGCAGTATTAGGTTGTGGTCGGAAAAGATTTTTTATAAGTGGGGTAAAGCAGGCCGTCGAGTTGAGCGACGTATGAAGAATGGCTGAATGGAGATGATATTATTTTATTAACGCGTGATTCCAAAGATCTTTATCTTGCCGATGATCAAGCTCCCCAAACACCTCAATATTTTGGTCGTCCTCCAAAATCATTTAATGATTGTTGCCAAAAAAGTAAAATACAAAGGGTACAAAGAATACTCAATAATTTTACCTTTGTTTGCTGCTGAACATTCTCTAAGGCTCGCGAGAAAGAAAGATGCTGCAAACATAATAAAAGGATTGAGTGATGACCTAAATGGCGCTAAACAAATAAAAAATGTTCAGTTGTTAACTTCCCGTGATGAGGCACTAGGCCTTTATCTTGATGCAAAATTGACCACCACTAGTTACAAACTATTGAGGAAAGTGGCTCTTGGTGTAGACCATGAACTGGTTCCTTCATTTTACTGTTTGACGAAAACCAAGAAAAAATGCTTTCCACCTGAACAATGTTTCTGCTAGTTTTACACTACAGTCCTTGCTAGATATAACTACCCAGCGGATTTTAGAAGCATTGCACTTTTCAGGGACAGACAAAACACAATCAGCAAAGTTGATAAGTAAATGGGGATTTGATGGGTGTTCAGGGCATAGCCAGTACAAGCAGAAGTTCGATGACAAAACTGCTAGTGACGAATACCTATTTTTAGTTTGTTTCGTGCCTTTGAAATTAGTTTTGGATGATAATTTTAATACCACGCTTTGGGTAAACGTCAAACCGTCATCTACGCGTTATTGTCGTGCAATTAAATTTATTTAAAAAAAGATACTTCGGCTTTAGTGCATCAAGAAGCAGAAAATATAAAAAGTCAAATCGAAAAACTAAACCCAACTGAATCTTCAAACCTTCCCGTCAAACATGTTCTTCTCTCAACAATGGTTGATGGAAAAATATGCAACATACGAGTATTATCGGGTACAAAGGGGAATCAGAATTGTTATATTTGTGGTGCTAAGCCCAGTTAAATGAATTCGCCAATTACTTGTGGCAATGTAAAGACACAAAATTATGTTTATGAATTGTCTCAATTTCACGCACTTATAAAAACTTTCGAATGTTTATTACACATTTCTTACAGATTGTCTCTAAAAGTATGGCAAGTCCGAAGAGAGAATCAAACCGTTTTCCAGGAAAGGAAAAATACTATCCAACGGAAATTCAAATCTGAATTAGGTTTGAACATAGACTTGGTAAAACCTGGGTTTGGTACGACTAATGATGGGAACACTGCCAGAAAATTTTTTGAAGATTATGAAAAAACTGCCGAAATAACTAACCTTGATAGAGAGCTAATATATAAATTCCATATCTTACTTACTGCACTTACGTCTGGGTATGAAATTAATACAGACGAATTTAAAAAGTTTTCGGAGAACATAGCAGCATCGTATCTCAGTCTGTATCCGTGGTATTACATGCCCGTTACATAATCCATAATCCGATATAATCCAGCACATGATTTTACCGATTGGAAACTTATCGGAAGAGGCTCAAGAAGCTCGGAATAAAGATTGCCGAAGATTTCGAGAATTTAATACCCGTAAGTGTTCTCGGTATGCCACCAATAGAGACTTACTTACAATGTTGCTAATCTCATCAGATCCAAAAATCAATGAATTTAGAAATGTAATTGAAAAGAAAAACATCCCTTTACCACAAGAAGTTAGAAAGTTATTGGTTATGCCTGCCTCTACTTCCTTATCCACTGAGGCGGAGAATTCAGCTATGATAAGTGGTGTGATGCTTCATTCTTCTAATGGATCCAGCCATGAAGATATGTTAACAGATTAAACTGACAAATACCTAACCAATACACATATGCAACTACATACCTACGTATGTATATAAAAAGTATATAAAGTGAATATAAATAAGATATAATACTGAGCAAAATACAAACTTATAATAAAAATAATAAAATGAATTCGTTAGCATTATAATATTTACATAGTTGATATTAGTTAATATCTTATTTCATCACAAAACTTGTCAATAAAGACACTCATTATGCGCTAAAATAGTTTTCATTTCCTTCATAGCCCATTTTTTTCGAGCACTCGCAACAAGAGTTGAATTTGAAACACTTTTAGTTGGTTTTGACTTTTTCCACCTAATCCCATATAATCGAAAGACTGTGCGTCGTAAACGGATGTTCCTTAAGGAGTAGTCTATAATGTGCGGCGAGCTAAATGACATCAGCTTACAAAGGACGATGCAATAACGTGGAAAATTGATGATCAGGGAGTGCGTTTAGAATAACTCGATATGCATATCGACTTTCACGACCAAAACACCGTAGACACAATCTCGATAATATTCAAGACAAGAGGAAAACCGCATATTATAAACGGAAATGAGGACTCCGAATGTTTTTAGTACGAACTCTGACCTACCAAATGTGTTATTTACATATGTCCAATATTAAGGATGATAAGAAGAACTGAAACATACGTTGACAACAAATAAGCTCCTTTCTATCTCAAAAGTACAAAATTGGAGTACACTATGTGGCTGCATGAGTTCATCACTGAAATATCGACAGTAAATACGAGTAGAGGAAGTATTTTACAATAAATACATATTATAGTATCAAAAAATTAGATCAATTATTTAATTTATGTAATTTTCAATTTCAATAAATAAAATATTTTTTCTAAAATTATCTTTTTGTGGCATCTCTGTTTCGCACAATAAAAATCACAACACCACAACAAGATGTAAATGGGGAATCAAAAAGGTACTTACAGTGGAATCCAGGCTTCCAGTTTACATGGCTGCATGTTATCCTGCAATTTCTCAAATATTTTGGAGCACCAGAATCATTTTTGAGTCACCATCATATATATAAGGCTTTTGGGATCGAAAAGCAATTGAATACAAATAGGAAATGAATTCACAATTCACTTTTGGAATAGACTTGCATGGACATTATGGAATTATCAATTTCCAGAAGGGAAATCACAACACCTGCATAGTAAAATCACAAACCGCACAAAAACAAACCGAACAAGATGGCGAATCTCGGAACGAATTGCACTAGACTTCTCGACGACATTAACATATTAGCACACCGAAAGCGAAATTGACACGTGCGATTGGATTTTTCTACAATAAGCCGGCCACGATCGCGAAAAACAAATTTCTTTGCCATCCATCGAAAAGAACAGAAAAAATTCTACGTACTGCATGCAACGACGCGTCAAAGCCTTTGTCGTATATGACCAAAAACAGTTGTCTTGCAGATGGTGGTACAAGTGAGATAAAAAAAGAAAACTACCAAGCTCTCGTACGAGAACGGCACTCGATAACGGATGTGAGAATATGTCAAACTCCGAACTCAAAACAGATAACGTGTGCTTCAAAACAAAATCTGTATTTCTCAGCGACCGACGAGTAGCTACATCATGTACACGAGAATTCGCTCCCAAAGTCCAGACTTGCTTCCACACTTATGAAAAATCAAAAAACATTCCGAAGATTGAGAAGATCTGCATATACTCGTAAGATCTCATCAGATCTCAAAACCATAATGCGAAGTTGTATCGATATAAACAGTGTGCGTGATTTTCTTTAAAGCATGTAAACAAATTGCAGATGTGTACTCGTTTGAGTTTTTGATGCTCAGTTTTTTTATGCAACGGAGATAAGAAAAGAAATTAATATAAATTGAAGAAACGGTAAACTTTGACTTCTATCTCGTACCACCATCTGCACGTCGACTATGTTTGTTCATATACGACAATGGTTTTGACGCGTCGTTGCGTGCAGTAGAAGTTTTTCTATTTTTCTCGATGGATGGCAAAGAAATTTGTTTTTCGCGATCGTGGCCGGCTTATTGTATCAATTTCGCTTTCGGTGTGCTAATAACGTCGTCGAGAAATGTAGTGCAATTTGTTCCGAGATTTACAAGATTTCGCCATCTTGTTCGGTTTGTGATTTTAGTATGTGTTGTGATCCCTTCTATAAATTGATAATTCCATAATGTCCATGCAAGTCTATTCCAAAAGTGAATTGTGAATTCATTTCCTATTTGTATTTAATTGCTTTTCGATCCCAAAAGCCTTATATACGAGTATATGATGGTGACTCAAAAATGATTCTGGTGCTCCAAAATGTCTGAGAAATTGCAGGATAACATGCAGCCATGTAAACTGGAAGCCTGGATTCCACTGTAAGTACCTTTTTGATTCCCCATTTACATCTTGTTGTGGTGTGGTGATTTTTATTGTGCGAAACAGAGATGCCACAACAAGATAATTTTAGAAAAAATATTTTATTTATAGATACTAATTTTTTGATACTATAATATGTATTAATTGTAAAATACTTCCTCTATTTACTGTCGATATTTCAGTAATGAACTCATGTAGGCACATAGTGTACTCCAATTTTGTACTTTTGAGATAGAAAGGAGCTTATTTGTTGTCAACGTATGTTTCAGTTGTTCTAATCGTCCTTAATATTGGACATATGTAAATAACACATTTGCTAGGTCAGAGTTCGTACTAAAAACATTCGGATTCTTCATTACCGTTTATAATATGCGGCCAACACTATAGGATTTCCTTTTGTGTTGAATATTATCGAATTAGGCTCTATCGGGCTTGAATAAGGGAAGCGTTATTCTTGAATCATGATAATTTATATTACGCTTATGTAAATAAATTTAATCAAGATCCATTAGAAAACTTATTTGGGAAAATAAGAGCGCGGAATATAAATAAAAGTAACCCCAGTGTTGCTGAATTTAGCTCATTGATAGCCAAAGTTATATCGATTAAATTTCTATTTAAATGTTCCAATTGCGAATAAGAAGATTCGGAATACTTGCAGGTGGATTGGAACGCCGTTTTGCAGAATGATACAGAGGAGGAAACAGTGCTTAATGAGAACGTTCTTCAGAATGAAAACTATTTTGAAAATAACATGTATCAGTTAAGGTGCCGCAAGTCAACGACCTTGCTATTAGATATTTTGCAGGATACTGCTATTTCAAAACAATAAAAAATATGAATAAAATCTGTGAAAATTGTGCGGGAGAAATGTTGAGAGACAAACATGATTTCAATCTAACAGAAGTACTGATAAAATTAAAAGAATATAAGAAAGAAAATACAGTTCTCTTGTGGCCGTCCGAAAAATATTTTCAAGTATGCCGTCTTCTCGGCATACTTTGAAAAACTGCCTTTTGCATCTAATTTAAGAGAAAACATAATCAAAGAATGTATAAAGGCAACAAATATGAATTTTCCGAAATGGTTTGATACCTCTAGTTTATGTTACGAGCACAAGATTAATTTAATAAATTTCCTAATAATTGTATTGCTCTGGAAAAATTGTAAATGATAAGAACAAAAATAAAAACACGATTACCAGAAATAAGATAAAAAAATTGCAAAATGTAATGAACGCTTAAAAATGTAAGTAAGCAACGATAATTTGGCAACGATTATTGGAGGGTTGGGAGGATGAGGGTCGATGTCCTGCCACGTCCTCGCTGGAAGGCAATTTCTAACATCGCCTTCAAAGCCTTGGTCGTAGCTTTTTTTACATTTTCTACTGTACCGAACCTTTACTCTTAATGTACGTTTTGAGTTTGGGGAATAAAAAAAAGTCGCACGGGGCCAGGTCCGGACTGTTGGGACACGTCATTGATATAGACCCTTCAGAATGGCCAAAATCTGCCACCATTGTAAAGTACATTTTGTCGAGCAAAGATAACCCAGTCGTCTACCAAATCGTACAATTTGTCACTGTAAACACTCATTACTTTAGAGGAGTTCCTCTTCCTCTGGGTTAATGCAAACTGAAGAAATTACACCTTGCCGAAGATTACCACCAGAATAAGCCTAGCAACCGGTGCCTTTCCAGCTGTTTCTAGCGGTGCTGCACTCCAAGTTGGTTGAGATCTCATTCCATTTGTTCGAACTACCATATATTCGGCCGTACATTACTGCGTTGTCCCCGAGTCTCGGAATTGAAGATTTTCGACCTTTACATACAAATATTTTGCGAAAAGTCTTAAAAAATCCCTTTTACATAACTTGAAAGAAAAGGGAGCAAATAGGTACTCGTAAATATACATTTTCCGAATAAGTTCGATGTTGCTCAATGCTTGGAAATTTATCAAATTTTGTAGGTATGTACTTAATGTCTTAAGCACAAAATTTGACAAAAATTAAAATCGGGAAATTGCTCTAGCGCTCATGTACATATGTATATCTTCAACCCATGATAAAAATGATCATGATCTTCAAAATTATATTCCTACCCCCATTTAATTTACAATGCATAACATGTTACAGACAAAATAACAAGCACACGTACAATAACACAAGCAAACCGGTTATGCTGGGAAACGTCAACGCGTGTTTTTTTTTATTTATTTCTTTCGTTCACGTATTGTTTTTGCATAGGAGTGTGATAGGAGATAAACGAATTTGCATGTGTGAGTGACATGTGGCAAGAGCAAAAACCGAAAAGAAATAAAATGATTTTTCTGCTCTTTGTAAGAATTTGCAGCACTTTTTCTAGCTCGGTTCCATTTTCATAGGACACAACTTCCCATATGAATGAGACATCTGTATAGATTTATTATCTGTGCTAAAACTCTATCAAGGATGACTTCACCACTTCAAAGCATCGCAAAATATGGTAATAAGCACCCCTAAAAATGGACTGAGGATAATCGAACCGCCCCAAAACGCTGAATGTGGAAACTTTCAGAGGTGCAAATGCTGCAACATGTGCAAAATAAAAAGCTCTATGTTGAACGTATTAACATGCCTGAAATAGCAATGGTCCACAAGAGTCCTGGCTGGCACTGTAACATAGATGAACTAACATACAATACATAGGTGGAAAAATTACCACATTTTCGCCGTTCTAAAATCACTTTGCCTCTATCCGTGTGACAATATCTGTGAACACATGTGAATTGTCAACAATGTTAATTCCACTTACATTTTACACAAAAACGTCAACCACATTACACACACATAGTGAACTTTACGTGTAAGTTGCAATAGATGGCAGCTGCTTCCGCAGTCAAGAGGGTCGAACTTCTAGCCCCGTAACATATGAAAATGTAGAACAATCAGCGTAGTGATCGTAGACTATGACTAAAGCATTGTTGCGTTAACATCAGTGGACTAACAGGTGGCCGGCTGGATGACAACTGCAGGAAATATTTGAATTTTATACTTCAATGAGGAGTATAACACTTCGCAATTGGACTAAATCATGTAGAGGTCAATCCAGCTGTCATAAACTCAAATGAGCTATTCGCATCAATGAACACCTAAATATGAACAGTAACAGAATAGTAACTAGTACGGTAACAAATTGCCACCGCTGCAACAATGGCATCATTGGGAATCTGAGTAGTGCTAGCAGATAATGGAAGTGAATTACTCTGCCTTTGGGGGATATCCGCTTTTATCAGAAAGGGAGTGTAGTCGACTGTCTGTTACCTCCATCCCTCACCCTGCAGTGGGGCAGTGATTCCGGTTCAGCATCTATTGACGCAACAATTTAATTTATCATACTTAATTTAAACAATTTCCTGAAGCTTATGCATTCCAAATGAACAATTTTCAAGCCTCACTGACGTAATTACAGTTTTGTGAAAGTTTAACCAAACCATTGTAAATGCACAATATAAATAAACAAAAGAAGGAAAGTAACATCGCATTGAAATGCGCATTTCGGTGTAATGAATTTATTTCCGGAAAATACGGTTGAATTTAATTTCATTAAAACTCCAATGCAACGTGCACTTTGTGCATGAAGAATCCAGCATTGCAGGTTGCATTTGCATTTGCATTTCTGTCGAATATGGACGCTGACACCTGAGCATAATACGAGTAAATGCACTGCGTTGATGGAATTTTATTGATCCAACATGGAAATATCTCATAATAAATAGATGGCGTTGTTTTAATTACAGCCTCTATATTCTAATTTATTTTAATATTTATCCAATTATTTGTATAATTTATTTTTTAATTTAGAAGAGAGAATAATTTTGTTCAATGTTTTCATTCGATTTCATTTTAGTGTGGTGCGTTGAAGAAATGAGAAGTCTTCCTGAAAGATTTACCTCAGAAGGATGGGCCTTCTAAAGGGATTGTAAAACAAAATTACGACCAATTTCGATAATAATTGGATCAATAAGTACGTGACGTTTCAAATTTCCAGCGTTGGGTGTAGCTTAAAAAGCAATACCGTTCCCGTCAACTACCATCAGTAAATAGACTACTGTCAAATTTTGAGCAACCTGCGTCATTAAGTGTATGTGTGTGTGGCAGCAATTGAAGGCCATGGAAAAGGTAGATTTTGTGACAAATTAAAAGGAGAGTTTGCGGTTGTTCAACCGCGATCTGAACAACTTTTTGCGCCGTTTCAATTTCACGTCGAATATTCATAGTTCATGGTTCAAAGTTCAGAGTTCATATTTTATTTTCACTCTAAGTAACATATGTATAAGTACATAAGTTATTTAAGAAAGAGAACAAACAATTGTTATACAAAGGGGAAAAAAATCTGACATTTAAAGTGTAAAATACATTAAATGCCATTTTGTCTAAATACAACGCAGGTGGGATGACTCATAAAGTTAATGTAAGAAAGAAGAGAAAATAACATTACCGCACTAATTTCGGTACGACAAAAAGTAATTTTGCGGTAGCAAAACAAACAAGAAATCTATTTACCAAAAAATCTGAAGCTCTATTTATATCATTTATATCTGAACATCAAGTAAAGATTCTAAACTTACAACACCTAAATCGAGAAGCCAGTTTTTGAGAGCTTTTAAAAAGGTCCTTGATCTCAAAGACATTTTTATGTCTTCGCATTCATGGGGTTTTTGGTAACCTTAAATGTTGGTGAAGGAAACCTAGGGAGGAAGAAAAGAGAGATACCGATGTGTCTTGGTTTTAAATGTTTTCAAGTTATAATGACTAGAAAATAGAGAGCTCGGCAGTGCATTCCATCAGCGAATTGTGCGGCTTAGGAATGGATCACGATATTTCAGAGCACGTCTGAAAGTAGGCTTGAGGGTATACTGATGGGCGTTCATAGCGAGACGGGTAATATTAGTTTTGTATTCTACCTACCAGGTTCAGAGATATCTTAGAAGCACCTGACCAGATGTGAGCATTGTACTCCCATTTTCGTAGACATTTCGCAGCATTTTTGGCCACATCGAATATGTGACCATTCCGCATAACAAGAATGGAAATGTTTTCGGTTTCGAAGATGAAAGTGCGATTCATGGACGAGCTGAAACGATCCAATACAACTTGAACTGAATGTTCCTAAAGGTAATTTCTAATCAAGAGAATCGTCGATCACAAATACACGCATTTTCGACAAAACAGCCTGATGCCAAATTCTGTCAAATGCCTTAGAAATATCAAGTGCAACTATCTTGCTTTTTCCAGATTGATGTACGCTTTCATTCTATCAAATCACCAGTTGACCTATTTCCACGAAAACCATACTGCCAGTCATTGAGAAATGTTCGTGTTTGGAGATATTTTTTAGGCTTACGATTTATCAGCGTTTCCATGACCTTGGAAAGAAGGACGTAAATGCAATGAGTATTTTAGGGACGCGCTTGACAAATCCTGTTTTTCATCTGCCCCCCGGAAAGAGTCCTAAAGATTAGCATCGATGAAAAAGCTCACGCAGCGGTTTTTCCTGCTGGGAAGAACACCTTTTCAGAAGAACGGGAGATATACCACCTGGACCAGCGGATTTGTGTATGTTCAGAATAAATAAATACTCTTGCTACTACACGAGCGCGAAATTGGATTCTTCCCATTGAGGATTGGACACACACGTCACCACACTAGTACCTCAACTTTATATCCACAAAAAGACATGGCAGTCACCGGATCATAAAACCGTCCACTAAATTGAACATATTGCGATCGACGGCAGTTACTCCTAATGTATTATAGCTGTCCGAACTTTGCGAGCATGCTCCGATTATAAACTCGGACCCATAACTTGTTGCAATCAAGGTACGTCGGCGGATATCTCAAACACCACAACAACGAAGAAATAATGTGTGGATGAGGATATTTAACGTTGAGCAGCTGCAATCCTAACAATCCGTCAAAGTCTTTTCTTCCGAAATTTCGCATCTAATTACCGAAATGGATGCTACTCCAGGAGCAATATTCGGAGGTTATACCAAAAAGTAAAAAAACAAGACCCGAACAGAGGCCTGTAGAGCCGAACAAGGAAACGTAGTAGCAGAATCATAGTCGGTACTGAGGATATGAAAAAACACTTCTACATTCTATTAAACTGCTTCGAGGATCATTCAAATTCCGCTGTCAACAGAATGAAGCATTCAAGTTAAGAGATCCGTTCGCCCGACCAAAGCGAAGTGAGGGTGGCATATACCAACTTAAGAACAACTAGGCTGCTGGGCCAGATGGTCTATCTGCCCAGCTAATTCGGGGGTCTTAGTAGAGAGCATGCTCCAACTCATTTCCAATATTTAGTCGTAGAAAACATGCCTAAAGAATGCAATCTGTTGCAATGTTGTCAACAAGGGATACACAACATCGACGAATCGGACAGAACATCACAGTAGAAAACTACTACGAGCTATACAGTGATATTCACTTGATTAAAAAAGTGCACATTAGTCGCCTACAATAGCTAGAGTACGAGTATGTAAAGCGAATGAATAACAACGCATCAGCCGGAAGAATCTTTGATTCCAACGAGGTAAAAGAGGACCTCGGTCTTATGCAAGCGGATGCCAGGCAACACCACTATTCTGCAGTGCGCATCTGGAGGCAGTTGGCCAAGGACTACACTAACTGGAGAGATTTATTGGTTGAGATTCGGATAGCTCATATTACGGTTCCATCTAAGTGCACAAGTAGGATAATCAATTAAATCGGAATACTCCCGAAGAGCCCAGATAGTATTTAAAAAGAACTTACTGTTGTCGTAGACAAGTCAATTCTCACGCATATGGCCCCAATGTTGTCCCAAAAATCAATTATAGAATCCCACATGCGAGCAGGGAAGTCTAGATGCAGAATATCGACCTCGGGGCTATGCTGTGCATATGAAATGCTCATAACGAACATTACCAAGCAAACAAGAGGTGTAGGATTAGGGAGACCTTTAATTTTGAAACGTATGCGCTATTGACAATTCTTGTGTCAGGCTTTCCGAACAAAATTTCTATGCTTCAATACCTCGCTACTGCCGAACAAAATCTGGGCAAAATCGGTGTTTCTTGTGGCAAACAGAGAGTTTTTCTCGAAAGTAGTACCTCAGTACCAAGAGTTTTATTTCCTCCTCAGAATTGGAGGAGGAGCCAACTTTTGAAGATTTTAATGTAATTGAAATATTTTCTCATTCTCATTTGCCGAAAGCTGGAAGCCTTGCCAATAGCCAAGAAAGCTTATTCCGCTTATTAACCGCTATGGATTATAGGGCTACGAGTATATGCATTTTGCCTTGCCTATCGAAAGTGTTTGAGAAACTCCTCGCATCGCAAACTCAGAAAAATCTGTCGGCGAGCAATTTACTCAATGCGTGCCAATCAGGTTTCAGAGCTAACTATAGTTATTTTACCGCCATGATTAGCATTATCGATGCTAATCAAACATATAAGAAGGAATTTCGATAAGGGATTTGTGACGATTCTGACCTACTTTGCTGAAAATTTCAGAATCTTTTTGGCTTCAGTATTAGGACGGCGAACCTAATTCGCAGATTTCTGTCAAACAGGTTACAAGAAGTTATAACGAATAGATCTATATTTAGTATTAAGCTTGTTGCAAAAGGTGTTCCCCAGGGGTCACTGTTGGGTCCCAATTTTATTCTGTATATTTGTAAACGAACTTCCCTCTAACATATATGTAAATAGTGCAGTTCACGTTTACGCTGATGACATCCAATTCTATACAGCCCGACCCATTAATAACATTCCTGAGCTAGTTAAATGCATTAATGAGGAGTTTGACAGTATAAGTTGGGCCATGGACAATGGTCTTTTACTGTGTTTACTGTCACAAAATTTGGCTCTATGACGTCAAATTAAACACTGTTACAATTTAATCGATTACCAGTTTAGGATTCGTTATTGATCATAACAGTCTGGGTATTCTCGTGCCAATTCTGTTATTCGTCGTGTCTACGGAAGCCGAGATATGTGCTCAGAAAAATGTTTGATGGTGAGTTTGTGCTTGTAAGATCATTCGATGATTTAAATTCAACATCAAATTAATAAGAAATAATGAAAGTTTTGATCTTTTGAACAACAACCTTACCATTAATTCCACAAATCACAATTTATTTGATAACAAATCTGCTTGTGTAAAAAATATAAAAAGTCAGCGTCAAAATTTTGATTTATTGGTAAGCAATCTTGAAGCTTTTGAGTATACCACCTTGAGCATTTTTCGTCAAAAAATTACGAATAATGATGGCACTGTGCGACGGTGCGTTATCATGGTGCAAAATCCACGAGTTTTCTGCCCACAATTCTGGTCTCTTTCGGCGAATTGCTTCACGCAAACGTCTCATAACGCCCAAATAATACTATTTGTTTATTGTCTGAACTTCTGGCAAAAATTCATGATGCACTACACCTTTGTAATCCATGAAAACCGTGAGCGTTGCTTTCTTTTTTGACTGAAAACGACGTGGTTTTTTTGGACTCGGCTCATTTGGTGAACGCCATTCACTTGCCTAATATTTGGATTGCATGTAGTACTCATAAACCCACGTCTCGTCTCCATTAATGATCCTTTTGATGAATGTGGGATCACAGCCTTTTGCATGAAATTCAGGTCTTTTGGCACCAACTTTGCTGCTACACGACGGAAACCCAAATCATTAACCAAAATGTCCTGGACGGATCCATAGGCAATGTTCAAGTCCTCCGCTATCTCTCTGATGGTTAATTTGGTTAATTTGTTATTGATCAACATTTCTTTTACTCCATCAATGTTTTCGTCGGTTTTCGATGTCGATGGTCTGCCACTGCGTTCATCATCTTCGATTGACTCACGACCGCTTTTGAACCACTCGTGCTACTGGTAAACGACAAGTTTCTTTAGAGAATCATTGCCGAAACACTTTTCCAACATTTCCAACGTTCGCGCACCATTAAATCCGTTTTCTACGCAAAATTTAATACAAGTTCGTTGTTGCAAATTTAAATCCATTTCTAAAATTGTAAAAAATAGCCAACACACACAGAGATAGATGTACTCTTGGCTACGTAACTTTTGCAAATGTCAAGCTATGACGCTAAGATTTAGAGGAAATGTCGACAACAGATTTACCAACTTAACAAAAACAAAAAAGACAGAACTCAAATCGGAACACTGGGAGCGCCACACGGTGTTTATTCCGGGAAATTTTGATCAAGGTGGTATGCCTGAAATAATTTTTGTATCCGAAACTTGGATTTATTCTCGCGAGACCAGCGATTACACGGGATTTCTAGTTATAATTTTGAGGCTAATTCTAATAACTCGTATTCCGCAAGTGATGTCGCTGCTTTTGTGCGATATTAAAGCTGATTGCTTTAGTTTTTCGATTTTTGATGGGATAAGTACATATCTCTTTTAGCATCTGCAATATCCCTTTTACTTTTGTTTGTTTGTGTATAGATTTATTAATCAGTCTTTAAACGTATTTTATGTTGAGTTTTAAATTCTTTGAGGAGCCTGAAAGGGCTTAATCTTGTAATTCTAGGTGATTTCAACTTTAACATATTGACGCCAAGCCCTTCACTGGATTCTTATCTTGCTCTTATTGCTGACCTTCGAGAATGATATTACTGGACCAATCACAGGGACTTTTATTTATCACGTCATTGGTCGTCTCCAGTCAACCGTGTCAAATTCAGTCAATGCTATTAGCGTCAATTTACAAATTTCGGACCACTGTTTAACAGGAGTTTTATTCAATGGTTTGAAATATCAGTAAAATGAAAAAATTAATTTCATGGAAATAATGCTTTTTTGAAAGTTGTGACGAGGTATTCGCTGAAAAAAAGCTTCTAAGGCTTATGATATATTTCTTATAACCTTAAAAACACATAAGTGCCTCAACTTAGTATCTGTGCAAAAACATTCAAAACTAAAACTTAAGGCATGGTGACCAACTTTCTATTTAATCAAATTAAACATAAAAATAAACTGCACCAAAAATGCAACAGGCATCCACGAAATTTATGAATAAATATTCACTATAAACGTAAGTGTAAAACAATAATTATTAGGATAATTACTTCCTTCATCTTATGAGGAAATTTCAACGTAATTTAGGAGATGAGTGGAGAAATAGCTTACTTAATCGTAACCCCAAAGACTAACATCTATCCTTCAATCTTAATAGTGATAATGGTTTCACTACTGATCCCATGGAAGTTGCGAATGAATTTAATAATCACTTTGTTACAATTAAACAAAACCGCTCCCCCAGGAAATTCAGTTGAATACCGTAGTTCTTGTTCTACTTTTTCCAGGAATATGTAGCCTCGTTTTTGTACCCATCACTGGCTATGAGATATTGAAAGTTATTAATTCCTTAAATCATTCAAATTCATGTGGAAATGATGCAATTTTTAATCTTTTCCTGAAAAACTTCGCCCTCTACATCGTAGAAATTTTAGCACATCTTTTTAATTTGAGTTTTCTGACTGGAGTTTTCCCCGAAAAACAAAAACCTAAATATGATTCCACATTTTAAAAAAGGTAAAAATAACTATAGGCTAATCTCGCTTCTATCTTCGATTTGGAATGTTTTTGAAAAAGCAGTTGAAAACAGAGTTGTGGACTATTTGGGGGAAAAAAAATATTCTAAGTCCAATGCAGTTTGGTTTTAGAACAGGTTTATGTTGAAGACGCTCTTTTGGGTTTCTGATCCTTCATACAAAAAGGATTGAATGACAAAAAATCCTGCGCTTATCTTTTTTATTAATTTATTATACCTAGTCTCCCCAGGACTCTTAATCTTGATGTTCCTCAAGGATCTGTCCTTGGGCCTATCCTGTTTTTAACATATAGCCACAGAGTGCTCAACATAATGCGAGAAAATGCTTTCATGGCTCCAAATCGTATTACGAAAAACTTGTCTATTGTGGATGCATTCAACCGCATAGTTAGTTCAGCAATTAGAGATATGATATGCAGATATTTCAACAAAAAAGTTGTTATTGTAGTTTTGCTGGTCATTGGCTACCATCAATCGTTAAAAAAAAAGATAAGTCTGCACCAATAATTTCAAATCAAGCCTATCTGGCTTTTCGGAAAATGCAACCTTGTCCTTCTACGTCCCAACCAAAAAGCTATTTACAATGAACAGAGATGTAGCTGTGTTAGGCGTAGTGAAAGAACATAACATTATTTCAAACTACAATAAGACCAAGCGCGGTATGGACGTAATGGACAAAATGTTTGCCTAATGTTCTACCAAAAGAACACCATTACGCTGGCCAGTGGCTATATTTTTTTTTTAACATTTTTGACACAGTAGCCCCTATAGCCTTCATAAGATGTTAGCAAAACAAGTGGTATATGACGCCATCACAAAGAAGGCAATTCTTCGACAGCTTCGACCTGGGCCGTCCACTAATCTTAACTAGATACAAAAATCTGAATGCTATTTGAAATTAGAACAGATATTGAATGCAACATTTTTTAAAAAGAATTTTTATTATTATTCCTCTTTGACTTGGAAAAATCTGTTACCCAGTCCAACCAGTAACGACAACGAGGAGTTTCAGGCGGATGGTATCCTTGAGCCAGACGCAACTGGCCGCATAAAGCACAAGGGTAAGTGCTATGTTTGTTACATAGCAAAAAGAAAAGAGTAATATCCGACAAACTTGAATCAAGTGTAAAGCGCTCATTTGCGCAAAACACCGTGTCACCCAAACCAAGTTTGAAAATTTCCACCTCGGTACAAAACACTCAACAAAATCTCTAAGAAATTTGTTTGTTTTAGTGACATGTGCAAAAAATATGCTTCGAACAAAATACATAAATACAAGATGGGGCACAAGTAATGTCATAATGTGAATTGGCTGCCATTTTCTTAGAAATCAAAAAATGGGGCTCTGTTTTCACGAAAAGTTTACCTGAACGTGTAAAATTGATGACATTAAGTTGGAAAAATGATATCGGCCAAATGACCACCTCCTGAGTTGATGCACATTTGTGCTCGTTTTACGGCATTTTGAATTGTTGCTCGCAAAACATCTGGCTCCAAATTGGTGATCTCTTCTTCTATATTGGCTTTCAAGACTTGCAAGGTTTGTGGTTTGTTGTAGTAAAGACGAGATTTCGAAAAGCTCCAAAGGAAGAAGTCTGGCGCCGTCAGATTTAACGATGTGGCCGATCAGTTTAAATCGCCAAAACGGTAGATCATAGGGCCTGGAAATTGGTGATGCAAAATCTCCATCGTTGTTGGAACCAACAATGTTCCAGACTTGATTCAGCAAGTTGCAGAAAAAACTCGTTTCCTTAAAAGAATAAGGGTCAGTCACTCTCTCACTTCAAATGCCACACCAAACAATCATTTTGAGGTGATGCAATGGCTCTCCGTGAATTTCATGTGGATTATTCGTGCCCCAGAAATGCCAATTTTGTTTATTTACATAATCACTTAAATAGGTACAAACACACTGCCTCAAACATTCATTGCTGGGCAACTGATAGGGAGAGAGTGAATAACTTTCTGGATTCTGATAGTATAGTCAAATAGTCAAATAGTGGCACCAAATTTGAGATTGCGGACAAAATCGTCAACGGAATATCTACGTTTTGAATATTGTCAAAAGTACTAGAGTACGAAAGTCCGTGCTATTACATTATTTTCTATTAGAAACATCTTGAAGATTATGTTATCTGGACCAGCCCTGTCTCTAATGAAGACATTCATTAAAGCCCGGAACAGAACCAATAAACAGAAACATTCACTGGCGGAATTGACAATGAAATCCGTAAACGCAGGATAGCAGAATACGTGATGGACAAAGAAAAACATTCGAAAATAAAGCAATGAAAAGCACTGGAAAAGTGTTTGGAATGGATGGAATTTATTATCAGAAAATATATACGATTGCATGTAATTGTAGTAGAAAGCATAGGACTTATAGAGAAATAGAGGATACAAGTAAGTGAAATCGCTGAAAATTATCGACAAAATGACACAAATAACCAAAGACCATTCTCATCTAATTATTCATTTTCGTGACCTAGGCACTCTTATGAATGTTGCGTTACTGCACTATGGTTGGATAAAGTGAAGTTTGTTTTCGTCTCTGTTACACAAAATTTCAGAAGAAAGCCTTTTCTCTTAGTTATACTAAGTGTATATTATGGAATCGATGAATTCCGATAACAGAAGTTTAATGAAGAAAGGTAAAGTTCTTAGTCACATTTGGACGACGCTTGCTTGTATTCTAATAGAGTTGCACAATTCCAATAAATACCGTTTAAAGCAAGTATCGAACATTCGGACTCCGGGCACAAATATGTTTTTTTTTTTTTTTTTTCAATTACAATTTTATTTCAAGATAATAACTATATAATATTATAATAAGTTATAAGAACATCAATTAGTTGATAAGTAAGTAAAATATAAATTAATTAATTTAATAATTAAAATACAACTTAAACGAAGTCTGGGTTCTATTAAAATATGTGATTTATGATGAAATAAAAACACACTTTGTGGTGTAATACAACCAATTGCAGGCGTGTGACTAATGAAAAAATTAAAAGTATAACTATTAAAGCCGAATAGTGGTGGTGGAGAAGGACGAAATAAACAGCGAGAATGCACCGAATGAAAAGGACAAGGAAGACGAGACCGTAAAAAGAGATAGCGAGATTAAAAGTAAAGTGAAAACGAAAATTTAGAAGCAATACTCCTAAAATGTAAATGAGTAGAGCGCTAAGATACTACTTGAAGAAGAGACTCCACTTCAGTTCTTGAAAGCATACTTTTAATTGTTTTAAGAATTGTTTTCCATGTGGTAAAAGATTGCGTATATCAGACGGCAGTTTATTAAAAATATATGGTGCTATGCAAGTTAAGAGACGTCGAATGTGCTCTTTGCAAACTCTAGGAATATCAACTGTATTTGTATTTCGCAACGTATATATTCTATATCTTGTAATGTGAGTGTTACCACTTCTGATAAAGAAAACCTTAAGCGCTTTATAGATAAAAAGATAACGTAGCGGTAGTATTTTTGTTTCTTGAAAAAGTGGCAGCGAGGATTCATTGTAGTTTTTGCATAGCAATACTCTCATTATTTTTTTCTGTACTGTAATAATAGGACTAAGGTTACTTTTGTAAGCACAGCCCCAGCATGTGAGACCGTACTCAAGTCGAGATTGAACCAAGGCATAATAAATAGTTAAGAGCAAAGTATGCGGGATAAGCTTGCGTAGGTGAAAGATTTTGTTCAAGGATATGTATAACATTATTTTTAGAGACATGATGTGTGGCCTCCAGTTTAATCTGCTGTCAATTATAATTCCTAGATACTTATACTCCTTCACAAAATCAAGCATAAAGCAATTGTTAGTGCAATTAATCTTGTCACAAGAAATGTCATGAAAAATAATACCTTCAATACGAGTACTTCATTCAAGTTGGATAGGAAAAATAGCATCGCCTTAGACTTTGTGCTAAGGACAAGCTGATGGTAATTGAGCCAGGTTCTGAGCACATCTAGGTCATAGATAATTTGATCTCGAATGGTAGCTAGAGAAATATCTGCATATGAGAGTGCTATGTCATCAGCATAGCCAATTATATGACCGTAAACAGGTAGGCTAAATATAGAATTAATATAAACAAGAAAAAGGATTGGTCCGAGTACTGACCCCTGTGGGACCCCAGTATTCGGACATGTTTCTTCCTTGCTTACAAATCCATTTACCATAACCATCTGTTTTCGATTAAGTAAATATGACTTAAATCATTCAGAAATATTACCTCTAAAACCTCCCTTACCGAGTTTCTGTATTAATCAGTTATGATTTACAAGATCAAATGCTTTTGTAAGGTCAAGAAATAGTCCAGCTGTTTTTTGGTCAATGTCTAAGGCATTATAAATTCGCTTCAAAAATACAACAATTGCATCTTCAGTACACTTGCCTTTCACAAAACCAAATTGAGACTTATTAAAGAACCTAGTCTTTTCAAGAAAGCTAAGCATTTTAGTTACTATGACGTTTTCGAAGATTTTAGAAAACACCGAGAGTAAGCTTATTGGCCTGTAGTTATTAGGATTACTTTTATCGCCTTTTTTAAAGATCGGTATAATTAAAGCGGTTTTAAGGCAATTCGGGAATATACCGCACTGGAAGCTTTCATTAATAATATGCCTCAACGGATTTATTATGTATTTGCCAACCTTCATTTTACTAATACCATCTACTCCACTTGGGTTCATAGATTTTAAACTGTTGCTCTAGAGAAGCTCTAGATAGCTAATGGGCCCATAATAGAAGGAAAGTTGACTCGATTTGTCAGTTAATAATTTTATATTGCCGCTATTGAGTTCAATAGATACACCTGGTTTACATTTTTCAGCAACATTTTTGAAAAAATCGTTTAGACTTTTGGCCATATTTAGGTTGTCATTGACGATTATATTGCCAAATTTGAGGTATTTTAACTCTGGCTCTTTTGTGTTTTTGCCAAGTAAGTCATTAACAATACGCCATTGCTCTTTTGGATTATGCCGATTTTTCGCAAATTTATTGGTATAATATTCAAGTTTTTGCTTGTATATGAGATTCGGCACATTAGATTGCAAATCTTTGTATTTATGTTTAATTATAGGTTCATTCATTTTATTCTTATTTTTTGCATAGAATTTATTCTTTTCTTCAATCTTAAAGCAAATCCTGTCAGTAATCCAGGGTTTGATTTTTTTAAATCTTTTCTTAATTGTGGTGATTTCGCATTCATTAATGAATTGCGTAAGTTTTTCCACAAAAAATGAAAAGGCGTTGGAGGGATTTTCCGATCTATAAACAGAATCCCAACTTTCTAAATGCAGACAATGGATTAATTGGGAATAATTTATTTGAGACACTTTTGTCGCACCAATATCTGCAGTGTGAGTAGACTGAAGGGCTAATTAAGACACAAGGCTGAGAGTTCTCAGTACCTTGCCAGTTTTGTACTTATTAAACCAGTAAATATACTGAAGTTAGATGAATGAGAGAAGCAGAGTTTGAATTCGAAATGTTGAGCCATTTCAGAGCAGTTCAGATCATCTATTTTGTTACAAAGACCTATAACTATTGTAATGAATGCCTTGAATAATTGAATAATGGCATGTAGACCTGGGGTCTAAAAAAAGGAAACAAATGGAAACATAATAAAAGTGACTTTTAATAGGAACGAGTATTTTGATAAAACTGGAAAATCATTCAAGTCTGACAACGTCAGAATATCGGCTGGAATTGGTAACTTCTGGGAATCAAATTTATTGGACTCTGGGTTACAAATCGTTATTCCTTCTGCTAAAAGGGAAAAAAAACAATTTGGCCATGTTAACGGGCGAACGGTACGATGTTATTGTTACAATTAGCAGGATTTCCTCAAAACCTTACACTGAAATAAGCTCAAAAATAATTATAATTTTGAAGAAATAGTCAATTTCATGGCAGTAATCTTTGAATCGGTCCAAAAGGAATCAACGGGAAATACATCCGAATAATACTCTTCCCCTATTAAATGTGATTTCTCAAAACCAAAAAATAAAAACTGTTACTTTAGTGAGATTTAAAGTTTTTGATTGAAAAGTGTGGAATATTTTCAAGTTAAGGCGCTTTGTGATTTTGATTGCTCATAGATGACCTCAAAGCTAATGTTCTGTAGTGAATTGCTAAGTAGGTAGGTAATAAAAATAATCTGAGGTTAATCTCCGTTTTTTTGTTTAATCTGTTAAATTGTGTGGAAAAAATTTCTGATTAAATTTTAATCTTTTTTTTATTTTTTCTTTGCTGTTGAATTGCGATGATCAATTGACGAGGCCTCGTAGTCTGAAGGACATTCACAAACATACCGAGTACGGAGTCGAACACCGACGATTACACAAGTTGACCAGTGTACTCGTAAATTCTCGTGTATTTTGCAAAAAAAAAAACAGAACACGAACCGCACAGTGGAAAAAAATTAGCAAAAAACAAAGAAAACCACCGCGAGTGAGTGAAATAAAAAAAAATGTAAATGCAGTGTACTGGAGAAAAAATAACTACACAGTGCTGTATTTATCATACGGCACGGGTAGTGACTGAGTGCATGTAACAACCGATGGATAGCGGGTTGTGGGTGTGAATTTTGTTGGTGCACTATTTCATATTGTTGCAAGGGCTTGACACCTACAACAGTTTGACTCGGTAAATCAATGTCAGAATTCTCACTTCGCAGCCCTGCTTAGCATCATCGGTATTTTCTTTTTTTGTATTTGTGTCTTGTGTACGCGAGTTCAAAAGTAATCACTTTTCTGTGTGCCTTTACGTTTGCAAATACAGGCCAGCTGTTTTGGCACCTAGTAAAACACAGGTAGATCCCCGCCCACACCTCTCAGATCATTATGATCTGAAGCTACCCGGCTACGAACTAGTGCCATGATTCTTCCCTCACCGCGGTCTCCCCATTTACATGCTTTACATGATGTAGCTTACCAAACTCTTTGGAATAAGATACTATATCCATAATCGGATGAAGGGTGTCGAACCAAAAGAAAAGGAATGGTACGACTCGAGCTGTAAAGAGGCTGTCAGGTTAGAAAAATATTTTTTCGGTCCTAAAAGACCAACCCGACAGAGGAAAACAGAAAACAATTCAAACGAACCATAAATGACTGCAACGTCTTTCTTAAGCGTGTGATATTTCAATACGACCAAAAGTTGAGGCAAAAAATACTACAACGTCCCAAAGGTAGTAAAAGCTTTTGGTCGCTTTCTGTCTCATCCTCCATCCCAACGCTCATTTACATTCCAGCTGTCAGCTCTTTGGACAAGGCAAATCTGCTTGCTGCACACTTTCTGGCCATCTCAACACTCCCAGATAGTGCTTTGTCTCCGCCTACACTTGAGTGCGTCGAATCTTCAATGGGATGAATCAACTTTCGCACTCGTGTAGTAGCAAGAGTACTTAAAGATCTCAACATACATAAATCCGCTGGTCCAGATGGTATATCTCCCCTTCATCTGAAGAGGTATTCTTCTTCGCTGGCAAAACCACTGCGTAAGCTTTTCCATCGATCCTACTCTTTAGGACCCTTTCCGAGCAGATAGAATACAGCATTTGTTCAGCCCGTCCCTGAAAAAGGCGAATCTTCTTCTCCCTCCTCCTACAGACCCATTGCACTAACGTCCCTCCTTTTCAAGGTCATGGAAACGCTGATAAATCGTTAGCCCATGAAATATCTCAAAACACGAAAACTTCTCTATGACCGGCAATACGGTTTTCGTAGCAAACAGGTCCACTGGTGATTTGATGGCATGTCTCACCGAAAAGTGGAACCAAGCATACATCAATCTGGCGAAAACAAGATAGTTGCACTTAATATTTCTAAGGCATTTGACAGAGTTTGGCATCAGGCTCTTTTGTCGAAAATGCGTTCATTTGCGATAGATCAATGATCAATAGATCAGAAACTACCTTTCGGAATGTTCAATTCAAGTTGTCTTGTCTGGTTTCAAGTCTGATATTGACAGACATTCTTTTTAATTTTCATCAAAGGTCTTGTGTTTCTGACACCTGAGCCAGGATAGGAAAGGAGAACTTCTTTGGTAGGGTAGCAGATATGCATTTCATACACGATATAACTTCCGGACTTAGGCTTATTGACTTTACGGCGGGATGAAATAGCACTGTAGTAAGCATACGGTTTCCTCATCTCAATATACATAGGGGGACATGGCGGTCTCCGTATTCTAAACGTACCGT
Organism: Volucella bombylans; assembly: GCA_949129095.1. NCBI lineage: Eukaryota > Metazoa > Arthropoda > Insecta > Diptera > Syrphidae > Volucella > Volucella bombylans. The sequence goes on along the minus strand of OX422143.1, from coordinate 14,622,779 downwards.
GCAGCCAACATTGACCCGGATCACCAGCTCGTTGCGGCCAAGGTACGAATACGGATTTCCTAGTCGCCACAGCATAAAAGAACTACTGTGAGAAGATATAACGTAGAAAAGCTACAATCACAAGACACCACCAGAATCTTCGCCGAACGCGTGTTCCGAAGTCTCTCAGCAACCAACTCCTATGCCTCCAGAATCAAGTATCGAAGACCAATGGCAACGGTGCCAGCATGCCATCAGAGATGCCGCAATTAATGAAGAATGCCAGGAAATACATGCAGCTAAACAAGAAGCCCATGCTTGTATTACCTTTAAACAGAAAAGCTAAAGCTTTTTTGATGATCTGGGAATGGGATATGCTTCAGCCTTTTTAACTTAGTAAATGACATTAATTATGACATGCATCTTCAAACATTCTGGTTAGCTGAAGACAAGTGCGTACTTAGTAACAAAACAAAGCTTATAATTTTCAGTCTAAGTTCACTAGAATATCCTGATATTGATTTCATAATCCATACGCCAGACTGCCACAGGTACCTAATGCCTATGTGTTCTGCTAATTGCCATGAGACCACCTTAATTGCTAAATCCGATTGTTGTGATACCATATTTAAACAGCGGATTAATTGGAAGGACAATTGATCGCAAAGTGAATTGGTCCGAACTTTGCTATTTTGCTATTTTTCCACTCAAAACTACAGTATAGGATAAGCTATTAGGGAAATGCTTACACTAATAAACTGCAGCAGTTGATCGACCTTCAAAAGTGTGCCATAAGGAAAATCTGCAAGTGCAGCCGCCTAGCCCATTTTTCAGAAATTTTTTGACTACTGAAAATTCTTCCAGTGAGACACCTGTTTTATTATAGGGTCCTAAACATTTTTTATATATGATGAGGCTACGCGCAGAGTCCAATTTTTGACGGATATATCTAGCTTACGTAGGCATGTATATACTTTCCATTATTGCCATTCGCACTTTTCGCCACTAACTTCAGAAATTCCTACAGTACTCGAATTCTATCTTGTTGTTAAACAACTGTAGAAATACATCCACTAGAACCTTACTTGTGTTACTAAAAAAGATAAGGCTTCTTCATGTTTAACACATAAAAGGTTGAATTTTCTCCTTTCAATGTATTTTTGATTTCGTCAAGAAATCACCTACAACTAAATCCAAAAAAGTCAAACTGCTTGGTAATCTAATAAACAAGCTGATAGCAGCTATTTTCCAGTTCAATATTTGGGTAACACTGCTTTGGAATATGTCGATAAAGAGAAAAATGTAGGTGTTTGACTAAGTTCGACACTTACATGGGATCAATATATTCAAATAATCATTGGTAAAATATACGGAGGTTTACGTACCCTTTGCTTGACAAAGCACTTTATACCTCAGCATACAAGGCTTACCTTAGCTAACAGTTTAATTTTACCAATCGCCACCTATGGATGTCCAATTTTTTATTGTCACAACTCAGAAACCCGAAGGAATCTCACAGTGGCCTTTAACAACATTACCCGTTATGTTTATAAGCTTAATCGATTTGAGCATGTATCTGGATACACTCACAGGATTCTGGGTTGTAGTCAAATTTTTCGCCCTAAAAACATTAAACAACATCTTGATTTGCCAATAGCCTCAGTATCTGTAAGAAAAGCTTCAGTTTCCAACTTTATCTCGTTCTTTTGTTCTTATTCAACCAAGGTTTACATGCTCTACCTTTGGACATTAGAAAACTTCGCGGAACCAAGACATTTGATAAAGTCCTATTTAAATATTTGACAGAGGGCACTTAAATATACTTTTGTAATAAGAAAGTTTATCTTTATCTTTATCTTTTCCTTTTCTATTATCTTATTTCTCTTTGTTTACGCCAATTCGTCACCGTAAATTCCACTTCAGCTGAATATGCCGATTCCAGCACAAACGACGATGACCCATTTCAATATTAATATAATAATAATTGCCGCTTCAGCTAAAGCTGCCGATTGCGGCACAACCGATTTGGGTCACTGTTTGTTTACTGCCCCGTCATTTAATTTTAGCATAAGAAAACTGTATATAAATATCAAGGCATTTTTACCAATAGACGTCACTTTTAAGTTTTCACACTAACCGGAATGGTTTTAATTGAAAAAAGTGTTTCAACAAATTGGTCATTCGAGCCTTCTAAAACAGTATATAAAGTAAGAGTTTATTTTAAAATCATTGAAGGGTAACAGTGTAACTAAAAAATTCAGTAATGAATATATAGATAACTTCCAAGATGTCATCGTCTAGCTGGAAGAGGTTAAGGTGCGATCAGACATAGAATTTGTTCAAAAGTGGTCATCCCGTGTAATCGCCTGTCATCCGGCATGTCATTGAACGTGTCAACCGAATGACATACCAGATGACACGATTTCTATGTCATCCAGATGACTGATTTGAATAACCGTGTGATCGCTTGTCATCGCTATTGGGACTGGATGACCAAATTTTTTTGACAGCGTGTCATCCGGATGACAAGGTCCCATGGATGACATTACTTGTGTAAGACGATTTTCGAAGGGTGAAAAAAAAACACCGAGATCAAGCAAAAAAACACTTGTTCGATCAAAATTATTTTATTTCAATCTCATGTGGGCTTAGCCAATAACTAAACCCATTTCACCAAAGACACCATCTCTTTTATACTCTCCCATCTCATGATGTCGCATGATGGTTAGCTGATGGTTGGGTCATCCTACATCTCCCGTTGAAATTTCTGTATCGTTGCCAGGGGCGGCTGCAAAAATAAGTGCCCGCAAGACGCCTATGAAATTTTACCACTGGCTGACCGTCAGATCTAGTTTTTAAATAAATTGGGTGAAAAGGGTGTTACACTTGATTTTTCACATTGTCATCTAACATCGGATGACACGTTTGAATCGTTTAAGTAGTTAAAAGTTAATTTTCGTTTTGTTTCTGTGATATAAAATGAGCCGATATTGACGCCAAACACCCACATTTTCAGGAAAAAAAGGAGCAGAAAAATATTATTTTCCTGGGACCGTCAAACAGAGTCTGCTTTAATTGCAGCTGTTCGGGTAAATCCTGTCATTTGGGATAGTGGGCGGAAGGATAGCAAAACTCCGAACTCCAAAATTGATTCCTTGAAACAGGTGACAGTCGAGGGGCATCTTAAATAGCAATCACTTCGTTGCCATTTTAAAGCCCATTTGGGCAAATTTCGAGCCAGAACATACGGCCAAGGGACACGCGAAATTGCGAAAGCGTCGTGGCCCCATCTAAGTGAAATGACGTTTTTGGAGTCTTCCGAAGTGACTCAATCGTGACCATCGACGTCCACATTAGAATTGGTAGGTACTCGTACTTCAATAGATCTGCTCTCATGTACCATATGTATACATTCACACATTACTATATTCGTTTGTTTCGTCCCTTTAAGCTGCCCAAATAACACCAGTGCCGAAAAAAAGGCAAAAAGAAAGAAACAGCGAAAACGCTGTCGTCAGCAGCTACGCAATCACCATCGTTGTCCTCGAATTCCAATTCTGGTAGCTTTCGGAATTTGGCGGCTGAAGTATTGGGAAATATAGCACGTAGCTAAGACGATCGGCATTGTGTGTTCGGTGAACTGGTCGCATCACATTTGCGAAGACTTCCGGAAGACGCCTTCAATTTGGAGGGTCGAATCATGTAATTGATTTACTCTCAGTCGACGCCTTCACGCACAAATATCACCGACCCGAACACCATGCCGATTACTATTTCGCCACCGCAGATTGACTCCACACCGAATCAGTAGCGTTTTTTTCGGGCACTTTTTCTGTTGTTTCATCCGTGCCATTAGTGTCATCTCGTGTGATCGCCTGCCATCCGGCTATGTCATCTAGGCATGTCGACCTGATGACAAAGCAAGCGTGTCATCCATTTTGTGATAAAATGAGACTCGGATGACTGAACGGATGACACTTTGTGATCGGGTGTCATCTAACGGATGACATGCGGATGACAACCGAATTACAAAAGTTTTCTGACGTCAGCACGTCATCCGGATGACCAGTTTGGATGACCGTCTGATCGTACCTTTAGAGTTAACCTTACCAAGTTTTAATTGGATAAACGTACCGCGGAAACGCTTGCAAGGCAGTACGGCAAGGCAAAAAGCCTTTGGACTTCCACCAAGGCAAATTACGCCACTATGATGGACCTAAGCGAAGAAACTTCGTCCACCTTTCTTCCGAAGTATGAGGCAGCAGATGCCATTTTCTCTAAAATCAGAGAAATTATTATGTAGAATTCCCCAGAACTAATAGAGGAGGACAAAAACAAACAAGGTTCTACACCGAAGAGGGATGCAACGGTCAACTCACCAGTCTACCCAGGAACCACCCAGGCTTCCGAAGACCCATACCTCATACGTCCTAACCCGAAGACGGGTACAACGATCAACTTACCATCGAATGGCAATCGAAGTCTACCTCAGGAAACCAGGCAACAATTTAGCCAGACCTTATACTTTTGTGTAAAGAGTAGGATTTGTTTTAAATAACGTCGAGGGGGGGGTACACCAAGATTACACCAACAACCCACCACTCCTTTTTTAATACTCCTTTTTATATATAAATCTTTATTTGAAGTAGCATTGACACCATTTTTCAAATATCTAATGCCACTAACTATTCTCCATTTGATTAGAATAAATGTAAGCTGTACTAAGATTTTTATAATAGAGAATAATGTATAAAAACGAAATGAAAAAATGAAGAAAAGCCTTCGTAAACCGTGTTAACAGCGGCCTTCACCCCCTGCCGCCAGAAGACAAAAGCTAGTCGAAACACTTATTGTTCCTCTTATTACCTACGCTGAAAATGTCTACTGTAGCCTAGACGCATTGTCCCAATGCAAGTTACTGGTGGCTTTCAATGTGGCGGTGTGTTACATCCATTGTCTACTTAGATTCGATCAGTTCTTGACACTCTCGAGGAGTTTACTTGGTTGTTCTCTTCAAGAGTATCTCAACGCTAGCAATTACATGGTTTTACACAAATTAATTGTCAACAAAACGGCGTATTATTTGTGTTGTAAACTGATACGCGCTCATTCTAGCAGAACACTTACCGTTATTAAATCCCACTTTCGTTACCTAAATTCACCCCGTCTATTTTTTGTCTATTCGATTCAACTTTGGAATTCGTTACCATCTCACATTAAAGCGATTGCCAACCAAAACCAATTCAAAAACGCAATAATGTCTTACATTTCCTTAACCTAAAATTGCTATTTTTCTGTGTCTACATTTCTTTCTTTTCCCATCTATTCCCTCTCCTATTCCCACTCTTATTATCTATATAAGTAACTACAATATTTTGGTATTAAGTTTAAGCACTGTGGGATTAAGTTCTACGAGGGTTTCCGACAGTAACGTAAAGATAGCGACACTCGTCAATAAAAGCTAGTGAATGCTAGTTCTGCATCTTTTGGCAGTTACTTACCGAAGTTTCAGTCATTTTGGAGATGCAGTTTTTAGTTGACAGTCGTGTGAGTGTTTTTTGTGAAAATAGAAAAAATTGAGTATCGAGCTGTTATTAAATTCTTGTTTTTGAAAGCCATTACGCCTACGCAAATCAAAAATGAGTTGGACTCTGTGTATGGCGACTCTGTACCATCATTTGGGCAAATTTTAGGCAGCTGAATTTAAACGTGGCTTGGGAGATGATGAACGTTCGGGACGTTCAAAAACTGCAACCACTGATAACAACATTGCTAAAGTTTACCAAATGGTGTTAGACGACCGCCGAATTAAAGTGAGAGAGATAGTAGAGGTTATGAAAATGTCCAAAGAACGTGTTTGTTACATATTAAATCAAGACGCACGGACAGCTTGCGTTGGGTGCCGCGTTTGCTTACGTTAGACCAAAAGCGTGTTCGAATGAACATTTCCAACGCTCTGTTGACGCAGTTTAGACGCAATAAATCCGAGTCTTGGCGCCGATTAATTACCGTAGATGAAACTTGGATACACAGTCAAGTGTAGCAGTCAAAACAGTGCACTGCAAAGGGCGAGCCGGCTCCAAAAAAGCAAAAACTGTTTTTTTCGGCTGGGAAAGTGACGGCGACTGTTTTTTGGGATCGTAAGGGAGTTATCTTAATCGATTACTTACGCATCATTACTTGCCAAGCTGAAGGCAGAAATTGCGGAAAAACGGCCACCTTTTCAGAAAAAGAAAATCCTGTTTCACCAAGACAACGCGCCGTCTCACACCTCAGCGGTTGCCGTGGTGAAAATCCATGAATTACGGTTTGAACTGCCTGACCATCCGCCTTATCACCAGATCTAGCCCCAAGCGACTTTTTTTTGTTCCCTCATTTAAAAACTGCGCTCGGAGGACAGAGATTTTCGTCAAATGAGGAGGCAATCACCTTCGTGAACAATTATTTTGCAGAGAAAAACGCCAAGTACTATTTGGACGGGTTAGAGAGATGGGAGCATCGCTGGGAGGGAGTTACAAGGAGACTATGTAGAACAAAAAAAAACAAATTTGAGAAAAAATGTCTGTTATCATTGTTCGGTCGGAAACTTTTCAGACAACCCTCGTATGTACTATAAAAAATCTTAATGAATTTTAATCGAAAAATCATCCTCAACATAGACGAGTGGTTACACCAAAGATACTTCGCAAATATTTCCTCTCTGGGCATGGCTATATTCGTGAGCACCACTATTCCGCTGTCACTGCAAAGTTAAATTCGATGTTCAGTGGGACATGTGCTAATGAAATATTTTTCGTGTTTAACCAGGCATGTCCTGGATCAATTCATAAAAACCCATAAATGGCGAAATCACACAGATGAGTATTATGCACGACGCATCAGGGACAACAGGACTGATATGATGAGAAGGTGTAAGAGTGCTCAGGTATGAAATCTGATAAAACGCACTTCAAGTTCTATGCGGCAGCTTAAACTACACTCGAAAAACAAGCTGATGATAATAAAGAAAGTATTTGACACTCAACAGACTTTGTTACATAACACGCGGAACAGCAGAACATTAACCTCAAGAACCACTCTAAAACACCCTCTCTTGAGAATTAAACTCTACCAATGCGTCTACAATTTTCAGGCTAATTTCCTATAGGATGAAGAAAACACTTGCCAGCTAAAACTTGTATACGGAAAACCATATACGATTACTGGTACTCTTTACATTTCCAGTATGTCTGGCTTGGCAAAGATCCTTCAAGGACGTATCAAATCTATTTTCGGTAGCTATTCCACAAATGCTACGACCATGCTGCCCCTGATACGAGTATCCTTAAGTTTGTTTTTATTGCTGAAATGGAGAACTTGGCATATTTACACACTCATTTGGCATGCCAACAAACTTAGAGCAAGCAAATTGTGTCCTCCGTAGGTATCACATTTAAAGGCACATTCGCAGAACGACCGTAGGCTAAAATGGAAATCGATACAATTTAAGAGTTCTCCTCTAATTCCCCGGGAATACTTTTCATTTCATTTTGGCAGAGAAGTTGCCACAGACATCACGCATATCTGCATGTCGGAAAAGTGAAACGATCTCGTGTCTCCTTAATCCAAAACCTGTATCCTTCAACGTACGAGTGTTTCAAACAAATTTAGAAAGTTGCGATACATATAGTCGTGCCTATGTGGAGAAGGTATACTCGTACGTACTTACATTTTTATAGGTATGGGGATATCCTGGTTGGTGCAACAACTGGCTAGTGTCCCGCACTCCTCGGCTGAAGGTGGTGGGTAAAAGTGATTTATTGTATCCACTTCAGTCAGTCGTTGTTGGGGGTCGACGTTATCGTGTCAATTCACCTTGTGCATGTGTATGTGTCACTCGAATGTGTTGTGTAAGAAATCACCACCCACACATAACTCACTTACTCTCTTTTTCTGAAGGATAACACTCACGTATGGAAGTTAGAACACCGAGTAATTAACTCGTGATATCCTTGATTGCGATTTCTCCTTTGCACATTTCACTCTCTAAGGACCTTGCACTTTCCGTCATTTACCTGCTGCACCTTAAATTTTCATTGAAAGCACACACGAAACAGCGACAACAGCGAAAACGGAAGAGACAAAGGATATTCGCTCTCTTTTCTTTTTTTTTATCTTCCTCTTAAGCAAGGTAAGCACAAATGGGAGGACCTTTCCACATACGATGACCACTTTAGGAGTGTAGTCCCTCGTTATTTCGAGACACTTTTTCAGATACTTGGATTTTTTCGTCACTTGTCACTTGTCACTCGGCACTCGTTATACATTTGCATCGCCCGACTGTTGGGTGGAGAGGAGGCGAAACACGATTTTTAAGGAAACACACTAGCAGGAACAAGAAAATTGGGACGGGAGGAGAAAACTAAAAAAACTAGAAAACTGCACAGCACACACGGTGGAAAAACGAGAGAAAGGACACGAGCAAATGGTTTTACGATACAAGATACCACTCCTCTTTCTAACCTACATATACGCATGCAAGGAGTTTTCTTCAATTTTTCCTTTTTGACTTTCTCGACTTTCTCCTCCTGCTTTTCCTCTTCCTTTTTCAATAAATTTGACGTTTTTCGGACTCCTTTTCTTCTCACTCACGTCCCCTCACACGCAAAATCTGAGATATCCGTTCGGGCAGAGCGGACCTTTCTGTCCGGACGCGATTAGTACCTTTTTCTTTCGAAATATATATTTTTGTAGATTTTTTTTTAACCACAAATATATTTTAGAATTTGGTTTTTTTTTTTTAATAAATTTCTGTTGAGAAAAAGGATGTTGTATCCGCGCAGTAACGCGATTCACCTCGACTGCGCTCCTAATGGTCGACTACAAGAATCGAAACACTTTTGAGATTGAGGAATTTTCGTTTTAAAAGGTTGCATAGTGCGAATGCGCTGGATTTAAATACTGGGAAATTCGACTTGGATTGTTCGTCAAGTAGTGGAAAAGAGAAAAAAGAGATTGTTTTGATTAAAATTAATTGAGTGACAGCTGAGCGAGGGAAATTCACCTGGAGCCGAAGATGGGAATTATTCCGTGGTACAGTAAGATGGAAAAGTTTAATTATATTTTTATGAACCGCTGTCCAATAAATCGGTAGACGCAGTTAATTGTGGAATCAAAAAAAATTCGTTCACGTTGAAATTTGATGACAAGGAAAGAAATTTTTATCAGGTCTCCACTGATATCTCAAAAATTCGGAAGTCTGTTCGACCCGTGTGGAGTTCTGTCAGTTCTGTCATTACGCGCGGGGATAGGAAGCATGCATACTCTTAGAGTTGGCGGTTGCTGACAGAAGTGGATGCTCTAAAAACAATCCAAGAAGGAAAGCAAGCAAAAAAGGGAGCTTAGGGTGCAGTGAGTCTGATCCCCAGTACCGGCGACAGGGAGTGCGAAAGTAGGCTCAAGGTCGTCGAGATATAGTGACTGCAATAGAAACAATAATAATTGCGCTAATGCACCTGCTACATTATTGGTAAATTTGGATGCTGCAGTCATTAATAAACACAATAACAGAGTTTAAATACATGGATGCGGCTTCCGATCCGTTTAAGAAGAGCACCCGGTTTGCCGTTCGCCAGCTAACTCGACTTCCCTAAAAGAAAATATGCGTTCTCATTCAGAATCGACATTATTTGTTAGAACCAATGCGATAAGACCAGCTGTGACAAATACGAGACGACAAAAATGGTAAAACTTGGAGCAAAAATCGATGGTCTTATTAATTTCTAAAGGGATGATCGTAACGCCCATGGGGAAATTAAGAAAACGTGTACGTTCCATTTTCGGTGCGGCACAATCAGGGTTCGCCGATTTCCGAAACGAGGTATCTGATCTTCGAGAGCAAATAATGTTAACAAATGGATCAAATCCCAACCGAAGCAGATAAGTCAAGCAACGGGTAAAAAAAAACATAGACGAAAACCATCCTAGGAACCATCTTAGCATCCTGCTCCGAAAAAGACGGGTATAAATTCTCCAGGGAAAACAAGCGGAAACGACACCATGGATCCAGCTAAACAATCAGCCAAACATAGTACGCCGAAGTCCAGACCGATACTAAATTAAAAAGAAAAGTTGGCGTGGCTGAAAGTAGTCATGCAACGGGTACTAAATAGCTACCGCGCCCGTATGTAATTATAATTAAGAAGACTAGTACGATTCTTATTTATTTTTATAATTAGCGCGTGCTCAACCAATAATTTTGGGCGGATAAACGCCTTACATACAGAGGCCACCAGCATTTATTTTGTGAATATCAAACTTGAAACCATCCAAGATAACTTGAATTGAACCTTCCGAAAGGTAGTTTCTATTCTAATTCATTGAAGAAGCGAGTCAAAGAGCCTGATGCCAAAATATCTTGCTTTCGCCAGATTGATGTACTATACGCTCTGGTTCCATTTTCGGTGAGGCATTCCATCAGATCATCACTGGACCTGTTGCTACGAAAACTGTACTGCAGAAAAACGTGAGAGAACGCTATTCCAGCAAGGTAGATTTTTATGCGGGCTTGCCAATACACCTTAGCCGTTTCTCCTGTAGCTGTTCTAAAGCTGTAACTGTTGGTATTATGCAACAAGAATATCTGAGACAGATCCCTCCTGATGAATGAGGCCAGGGTACGGGTTTCTATTGCTGCCGACTACTACCACAATTTAGAGGGCTGTGGCCAAATCAATCCTTAATAATGGATTAGAAGACCGCTTAAAGAACATTCGCACAGATTTTGTTTTCGCACAGAATTAAGCTTCTTCTCTATTCTTCCGAATTTTTCATCGATTTCTTCGAACTTTTACTGTAGAATGTTCTTTTGCTCTTCTAGCTTGTGCTCGAGTGTGTTCATTTGTTCGTCGAATTTATGTTCAATGCTGTTCCTCTAGATTTTTCTTTTATTCGTCTAGCTTTTGTTCTAGACTATTGTTTTATTGGTCTAGATTTTTCTCTTTAACAAGAGAAGGTGCATCATCGCAACCATGTCGTTGCCGGTACTCGTCCGATCTGCCTCGTCAATATCAAAGAAGTGTGTCGCTCGTTAGGAAAAGTGTCCTGAAGTCGGAGCATAAACCAATTTTTCTGCACTGGCACTCTTTTTCAACTCGGATTTGAGTTGAACGAGAATCAACTGCAACAGTTTTCGACCCATGATAGCTTCACCACAATCACAAAAACACTATACTTATTTATTTATTTATTATTTTATTTTGTACATGCAATAAGTCCTATCCCACTTCACACACTTCCTATCACTTCTTGTGGGACGCTGATATTTATACTACCCTGACATCTTTCGAGAAGGTACGCTGGATAATCCAGCGTTCCACACATCTTCAAACTTTACAAGAATATTCGCCAAAAATTTCCATTCTCCAATGGTTGAGTCTCCTGATATTCAAATATGGAAATCTCCTGCTGTTTACACATAGATAACGCTGTTCACATGTTGAGTGGTTATCACAATACGTTTAGTACAGCACAGCAAGATCAGGTTCTATCATTGATATCACTTTTGCAAGCAGCGACCTGATGAGAGCTAATAACTGATTATCATACGCGAAGGTATCATAATGCTACACTATTTGCCGCCGGCACCGGTTGCACAATTCGCATTAACCGGACAACACACAGTCTAAATGCAATATTGAAGACTTTCTAAATTTCGTCGTTAATGAGGCGATAGTTGGAAACAGAACCACATGGAATTTTGTAACCTCAGTATCGCAGTTAATAATCAACGCATGTAATGCATCAATGTCCAGGCTGGGAAAGGGAAAGAACCGACCTGAAACCGCGGAATTAACATCGGTATGCTACCAAACGAGAATAACTTACCAGCGCCCCCGAGCTTGGGATGTCTATGACCAACAAGTGCTATGCATATGCAATTACAATGCATATCCAAAACACGACAAAAAAAATCAATTAAATCTAGCAAGCGTCTTTGTTTTAGATATCTTGGCGAACGACTTAATAACAATGATTTCAGTACAGCTTATCGATTTGTATCAATGAGGCTGATAGGCCACCGCATGCAATCGCCAATATGTCCAATTTTGTTGCGAAAAATAGTTGTGACCCTCGCCATGAAAGTAGGGTACTGGTTGGTCAAACTCATCACGAGAGCACCCCATGCCTATGATTACACGCGAAGAATTGTTCAAAGTATGTAGAAAGGTGCACGGCAAAAAATCACCAGGACTGAATGGTGCTCCCATTTAAGCCTTAAAGATCGCTATTAAAATACGACTTGACTTATTTGTCAAATTCTTGCCAGCAATTGAAACAGCAGGAGGTCTATCTGAAGACCAATACAGTTTTCCTAACCATAGTCAACAGTGGACGCAATAAATGCGGTAATAACTAGGGCTCGAGACGAAATGCAATCGAATAGAATCTACCACTATGACTCTGGCGAACATAGTATGTTGATTGAGTCAATGTTCCTGCCTGTAAATTCGACTTGTTCTTTAGTAAGTTGTCCCTTAAATTGAATTGATTCCTAGGCCTTGAACTGAAAATATCTGATGGAATGATTTATTATGGCCTTCACGGTGTTGGTTCAGCAATAATCCAACATTTCTGGGGAATTTGGTTCAAGAACAGTTGCAATCCACAGTGAAATGATACGAAGACTGACAAATATGCGTGTTTTAATCGGACTCTTTGATGATTGGGTGCTGTAGAAATAGGGTAGGCACTGAGAGGTGCAATTTGACGATGCCCAGTATTGTAACTGTCTATACACATCAATTCTGCTTATTTTACCTCCAAATGGTATTGGTCGGGTACTGGTCGATCTTCATCCGGACGCGACTTGCTAAACTTATAAGCAAACGGGACAGCGGATGAATAGCCCAGAAGGAACCAACTGTAAAATCCCGGAACAAAACAAATAAAACCTTATCCGGGCTACTCCCACATATTTTGAGCTCAAGCCGGTAAAAATTTCAGAGACCAAATGATTGGAAAAGATCTTAATTGGCAAACGGCCACATCCCCGAACGGGTTACTGGTTTCTGATAGGGTCTGATAAATGGTTTCAGACGCTCGCACAATACGGCAGACATATATGCGGTGTTTAGGAGATTGATACGTCTATAGTTGGCGCAAGTTACAGGGTCTTCCTTATTATGGACCAGGCAAACTATGCTGAGGTTTCAGCAGGCATACATTCATCCGACCAAATCTTGGAAACAAGTTGATGTAAGATTGCTATCCTCACTTAATTTTAGTCGGGTGGATGGAATTCTTGACTTGTATCGTCAATATTGAATGGTTCGCCCTGCCTAACAGTGGAAATTGTGTCATCTTCGCCCTTCAGCATTCTGCAGACATGATTTTTCCATATCCTCAGAGCCACTCTCGCCCTTTTGTGCAGTTCCGCTTTGTAGGCACTCTTCATCGAGCCAGGGGTTTCGTGGTGGTGGGTGGGTGAAACCCAGCACGTCAGTTGCAGAATTTCTGACGGCTTCTCGGCATCTACGAGTAAGCCACTGGTCTTCTGCACTTGATGCTGGCTGCAAAGAACTTCTCGAGAGGTTGAGATATACGCGACCGGAAAAAGTTCTGGCTTATTGCGATTGCAACCGTTCAACGTTGAATCTCCTCATAGTATTACCCCGCTGTTGTGTCGCCTGAGATATCCGAAGACGTTCCTTGGCTGGAACTAGTTAGTGGTCCGAGTCTGTGTTGGCCGCTCGGAATGTTCGGACATCTAAAATACTTGAGGAGTATTGGTTGACAATATGCTGCTTTGGTGTCTGCCATATTCCCTTGCAAATATTGAGGTGAGGAAACCATGTGCTTGCTATAGTAGCATTACGTCCCGCAGCAAAATCGATTAGTCTAAGTCCGTTTCCGGACGTGGTGTCGTGTAGGCTATGTCTTCCGATTTTCCAAAGATTTTCTCTTTTCTAATTTTGGCATTGAAGGCGCCTGATACAATTTTAACGTCATACATTGGACATTGCTCGTAGGTTTTATCGAGGAGCTCGTAGAAACTTTCTTTTTGTATTATCGTCTTTTGTATTAGCGAATTTACCTTTGATACGAATTTATCTTATAAGGCGTTCACTCACGTGTCGAAAGCTCAAGACTCCTTGCCTAAATCTGCCGCTTACAACAAATCCACATCCTCATAGACGCTGCTTACGTTCCCTGTAGCGATCACCATAGTAAACATCACAGTTCTTCAACTTTCTTTTGCCCGGCCCATCCTACCGCACTTCTTGGATGGCAGTGATATCTGTGATAGGGCCTCCACTAATTGTTCGGCTGCACGCGGCCTGTTCAAGGTCCGAACATTCCACGTGCAGATCCGAAAGTCGTTGTTCTTTGTTCTTTTAGAGGTGGCCGTGGTGTAGTGGTAGTAGCAAACACTTCTCACTCGGAGGGTCCAGGTTCGAATCCTGCCCAAGGCAAATCAGTTTTTCATTGTGTAATTGGAACTCAGACAAAAAAATTCTGCGTGTGAAGGCATAACACTGACACGTAGATTTGGCTGTTTTAAGAGTTTCAAGCAATGAAAAAAAAATACTGGGAATTATATCTCGAATCACTCTGAGTGAAGAAAAACTCTCCGTCCTATTCGGACTCCCACCCCTGGAGAGCAAACATAGAAACCAAACACACCTGAGTTTCAAACCACTACAAAAACAATTTTCCTTTCTTCTCCTTCTATCTTTCCGCCCGCGCCCTGGCAACAGTAAAAGGGTATCTAACCCCTTAGGCGCGCGTAAATTATAAAAAAAAAAAAAGGGTCGTCAACAGTGAATCCTTCCTTATCCGAGGCAATTTGTCGCTTCGTATCAATTACTTTTTTACGGGGTTGGGCAGTTAACCGCACGCACAACCCCCAACCTGGAGGGTCAGGCCATTTTTGGGACCCCTAGGGCAAAAGGAGCTGACTAAATTCAGGGGCCAGTAACCTGCTTCGGGGATGTGAGTTCTGCCGTTGGCCCTTTTTAAGGGTTCATCCGCCTCCAACTCTTTTGCAACACCCTGACTTGGTGTTGGAGATCCCTATAGACCTGGTATTCAAGTACGTTGGAGCAGCTCATATAGAGATAACACTAGTTCGACCTAACTGGGACTGTGGACGCCACCGTTGATTCCATCCTTAGAATTCGCCGCTGCCGCCCGGAAACAGGAGAAAGTGCCTTGTTGAGATGGCCATCCACAGGGGTTGATTATCAGGCAATCATAGCCTGGAGGTGAGTAGTAGGAGTTGATGGTGTGAGGCTATAGTGAGAACGCTTGTAATTAGCAGCTTAATGATTTTATTTTGATTATCCAATCTTTAGATAATAATAAGAAGCATTTCCTTTACAGATATCTTTTTTTTCTACGTCTTCTCGTATTTTCCACAATTTGGGAATACGATTTGTTATCCACTTGTCGAATATTAAACAATAAAATAAAAATGATCGCAACATATGTAGTCTTAATGAAAGGTTGAGGCGAAAAAGAAGGAGCAGGAAAATGTGAATTCATGTTCACGGATTAACTAAATGAACATTGAGCTGTCATATAAACTAGGTAACAGAGTCCAACTTAGAATAAACTACTATACTATACTCAATAATAGGCACCAGTAAAGTTTTAACGAGTCTCTACCTCGTGTCTTTTGGTGTGAAATTGGAAAATAACCAGAGTTTCTGAAGTTCCGCATAAATTCGACTGACAGTGTAGTTTATATGGTCTACAGGGGAAATTAAACGGGTTCATTTTAAATCTTAAATTTGTCACAATATCCACAAATTGAAGTTGAGTATTGTTTAGATATGTATATTGGATGGAGTTCTTCAGTATTAAATTGTTTTTTCGATATTACAATTAGTTAGGTTTTAGTAGCATTAATAATAAGCCCATTGTTCTGTGACTGGTTGTATATCACAGATAGGCCTGCAAATGAAGATCTCAACCAAGCCAATCGGTCTTGACAAATAGATTTGTGCGTCATCGGCGTAGGAGTGCGCAGAAGCATTTGATCATACTATAGTGAGGTCATTAATGAAGACACAAAATAAGGAAAGACCTAGTATCGAACTCTGAGATACTCTTGATGTTAGGGAAATTGGAGAAGAAATTCTATTACCAGCCATGACCCTTACACTAAATCCTACACTAAAACCAAAGTACATTCTCAGTTTCATACATAGGATGTCATGGTTTGCACTAGCTTTCGAAAAATCGAGCAAGCAGGGTATAGAGCAAGGTAGATATCTGCCCTTCAATAATCTTTTCGAAAAACTTTGATAAGCATGGGAGGATGCTAATAGGGCGAAGGTCTGTGGTCGAATTGGGACTTGGTTTCTTCTTCACGGAAATGATCTTAGCCAACTTCCAACTGCCCGCAAAAGTCGAGGAAGTAATGCACAAATTGTTTACATTAGTCAGACAACCAGACAACTAATAAGGTGCGGCAAAATCATTTTTATAAATGGTACCAACTGCATCAGATTTGAAAGAACGAATAGCATTGATAGCTTTTATCTCTGATACAACAAAAACTGAACTCTGGAGACAAAAGCATTATTAAGGTCGTTCGCATTTGGTATGCTCTCAAAGTCGTATTTTTTACTATCCCAATGGATCGAAGATTATTTCAAAGCTGTTTAGAGGTATACGAGTATATCACCAAGATTATTCAAAATGTATCTTTTATTTGGCTCTACGTGTAATAAAAGACGAGTTATTGTGAGCACGATAGAAAGTTTCCGAATTCAAAGTTGTGGGATTTCGTCTGCGCCACTGTGTGGATGAGGCTCGCATCTAGTTGTAGGGAGTTGTCGTCAATTGAAGCAAAGTTCCTATAGTGGAATGATGAGCAAATAGAAGAACCTGACAGGTCGATGTCGTATGTGCAGAAAATTATTTCGTAGTCTGACAAACCATCTAGAGATATTTGGTCCTGAAGTAAAGCTTTGCTTGGATCAGATACCAGGCAGAGATCAAGAGAGATTCAGAGGGAAGTTATGTGAAAGTTTAGAATCGGATAGAATACGCCCCAGTATTACTGATGAAAACATGCTAAATCAATTACAAAATCGACAACGAATGCAAACTCAACATTTAATCGTATTGCTTTCGAGCGCGATCCAGAAATTAATTACTCCGCACGTTAAAAAGTAATTGTTATAATAATATTAAATAAATTTTGTCATCCACCGACAAAAAAAAATTAAACAATAGGTATGTGTTGCGCTTTTGGAAAAGTTGTTTGGCCTGAATTAAATACTCAACCTCAACCTTTTATTAGAATCGAAATTGCTTTATTTGAAGAAAATATATGCCCGACCAACAAGCTAAATTTTTACAAATTAATTTCATGGGAGAAGATTCGTTATCATTACACGTTAAGATGCGTTGTCATTACAATCACAAAGACGCAATACAAGAGAGAGCTATTGTTTGTATTTGAGAGCGAATAATTTAATTCACTAGGTTAGGTTAGGTTAGGTAAGAGTGGCTGTTGGAAATACCAACCCACTTAGGCCTATTGGCCCATTGTGATGCCACGTGGATCTATGATCTTCTTACTACTGGAACCAGTTTGAGCTTATAATAAAGCGTAGGAGACTGTTAGCGTCTAGTTTTTCTAGATCGTTTAGGTCGTTGGAGAAGAAAGCTCTTAGATGAAGCTCAAAGCGTCAAGCCTTCTTGCGTGCTTGCCTATGAGGCAGTGTCCGGTAATGACACCTATTATGGCGCTGAGATGTTTCCTATCTAAAAGGATCAGACACTTAGATCGACTCAGATCCAGCCTTGGCCAGATCTGTTTGGTCGCTAGACATGTTTGTCCAGCAGTCCACCTAAGGTCTGTTCTTTTATTGGCATCTAGCTTTAGTGTTAGTTTGCACGTAGCGATTGGTATACCTATACTACCTTTGTCCGGTAGGATAGGTAGAGTGGTTCCAATTTTGGCGAGTTCATCGGCTCTGCAATTCCCTGGAATGTCTCTGTGGCCCGGCACCCAACAAAGGTGAATGTTGAACTGCTCTGCCATCTCCATGAGAGATGATCGGCATTCAAGGGCGGTTTTAGAATATAATGAGACCGAGTCCAGGGACTTGATGGCGGCCTGACTATCCGAAAATATGCGGATATCCTTTGCAGATATCACGTGTTTCTTCAGCCAGGACAGAGTTTCTTTAATCGCCAAAATTTCCGCCTGGAACACGCTACAGTGATTTGGAAGGCGGAAAGAGAGGCTTAGATTTAGCTTATCTGAGAAAACACCGCCACCAACTCCGCTATCGGTTTTAGATCCATCCGTGTAGAGATGGATTGACTTGTCCTCCATGAAAGCATCCTCCTCCCATAATGATCTAGAGGGGAAGCTTACATGGAAGTTTTTGTCAAACCAAAGTTCAGGTATGGTGTAATCGATGTTCTCTGTGAGGATTCCTAATGTATTAAGAATGTTGGCGTGGCCAAATGAATTATTTGTCCAATGTTTAGTCGCTAAAAATGTCGAGGGGTGTCAAGTGAAGCAGAATATCTAATGCCGCAGAGGGGGTAGACCGCAAGGCTCCGCTTGTGCATAGACATGCTGTTCTATGGACTCTGCTTAGTTTAATGCGGTTGACTGCATTCTCCAAGGCCGTCCACCAGACAACCACCCCGTAAGTAAGTATCGGTCTTATGACAGAGATTTAATTCACTATCTAACTGACGATTTTTTCCCTATTATATATGCATGTAGTCAGCTGATTATCAGTTTTATTAAATACAGTGTCTGAGTTATTAAATGTAAAAACGTCAATCAATATAAATCCATTTAACCAAGATTTCGCAGCTCCATATATGAATATGATTTATTTCTAATAAAATAGAATTTTTTTTATTAAATAAGAGAATATATTGTGATAACCACTTAAATGTGAGCAGCGACATCTAGCAGAAAATGTCGAAGACCAGAAGATTTCGATACTGGAATAACAAAGTCTCGACTGGAGAGGGGAATCGAATTTTCTAGCAAATTGGAAATTGTATGGGACGCTGGATGGCGAGGATTGTTCTCGAAGTATGTCATTCAAGTATAAATACCAGCATCCCAAAGGTATGCAAATGAGTTCTAAAGTGTAATTTGAAGTGTTAATTAGGAGAAGTGATTAAGTGGTTTAAGTAAAAGATAAGAAAAGTATAAGTGGTTGAGAAATTGAATTGTACTGAGAGAAAGAATTAAATAGTGAATTGTAACTGTACTGAATAAAGGGATTTGTATTGAAAAGAATAAGTTCTATTATTTGTACCCACACAAACATTTTACAATATGAAGAAACATATAAGGCCATCAGAAATAAATTCAAAAGAAAAAAAAAGCAAACGTTTATCTCATTGAGTTTAAATATTTTCATTGCAAAGTATTACGATATCGATAAAGAAAAATTGGCATATCAACATTTTCTGGAAGCAAAGAAGTTCTTTTATTTGTAACAATGTTGCCGGTTGTAGAAAAACAACGTTCTGAGCTGACAGAAGTTGCTGGTATGCACAAATATTGTTTTGCTAAGAATGCAATAGCTGGATATTTTACTGCTTTGTGTTTCCACCATTCAAAAGGGTTAAACGTAAACCTTAGCTGAGGCTCTTCTAAGTATGATTGGAGCTGCTTTTCAAAATTTGCTGGATTGACTCTAGTTTCTTGGTAAAGAAATTCCAACTCCTTTTCCGTACCGTCATTGTTTTCTGTTTGGCTAGAATCTTGAAGCTGTGCTTGAGGAAAATTTTCTTCAAGAAGTTGTTTCAACTTATCTTTTATTGCACCTCGAACAGAATTGCATTCATGCAGATCTTTGTAGCGTAGATCAGGTAGAGAAGCAATTTGTCTTGATGATATGGTTTATTTCACTTATCTGTAGGTCTAACCGTTTACGTAACTCGGAAGAAAATAAATTTTTGATTTGTTTTATCATTTCGTAATCAGCATCGGATTCTTCCATATGCAGTTGTAGTAGCTTATGCGCAAGTGGTCGAACCATAGATGTTGGTGAGCCCTCCCTGCTTAACACGCTGGTGAGAACTTGCATCGGGTTGAGTACGTCTGCAAGTTGTTTCATCAATATCCACTCCTGTTTGGATATTTCCAATTTTATGGCCAATGCAAATGAAGTAACAGTTCGATCTGCTAATACGTTGTTGGTTGGGCTTCGGTTTTGTATCAGTCGCTGCAGCATAAAGTAAATGGAATTCCATCTAGTGCTGTTCGCTTGTAATAAAGATTGAACTTGCAAAGGCAATTGCCTCTGCTTCTCTTCTAAAGCATATTTAGCTACACTAGAATGCTTAAAATGTCCAACAAGTTTGCTTGCTTTTTCGATAATTGCTTGAGTATGTTCCGACGAGATCGACTTTTTTATTGCTATTTGAAGAATGTGAATGGCACACGTCAAATTTTGTTTCTCTTGTGTTTCATCCAAATTTCCAACTGCCCTCACGATGTTAGCAGCATTATCGGTTTGAATTTTTGAAAAATAACAGATTTCCACATTGTTTCACAACCTTGCAGTTACCACTTGCGACATCTATTGTGGAATAGTATACATAATTTCTAAGGTTTGCCCAGCACATGCGCCAAAAATTTGTCAGAAATTCAAAAGACATACCGACAAACCATACATACCCGAGTTGTTATCTCTCAAGATAAATTCAAGAGCTATCACGGCCAACTGTGGCTTATTTTCGTTGAAAAAGCCAATGAAATTCTTTAACAACTCCGTAGGTCTTTTGCCAGCCTACGCAATCATACGATGATACAATTTTCCATCCCCCGTCATGCAGATTTGAAAGCAAACAACAATATTGTTTGCCAGCCTTATTTTCCCAGAAAGGATTGCAGGCATTCAGTTTCAGTGGCGCGTTCCTTTCGTGTAAATATTTTCTTTTCTCTTTCTTGTCAGTTTTATTATTAGTTTTTCTTCTATTGACCTTCAGTGTTGTTGTAAATGTCGCTTAAAGTAGAGTTTGTGAGATTTACAATCTGACAATTTAAATGTTAATTTAATTACACACTCCTAGGTATGCATATGCTAACAACAAATTTACATTATAAGCAGAACAGGTCACTGAAAAACTGGCAGAAACAAATTATAAATATTTTTTTTTATTTAGTTGCATAACAGGAAGCAATCTGGTTGGATAATCTTATTTAAACAAATAAACGGAATGTGTTTAAGTGGACCGAAGTTTAGAATACCTTTTGCATTTGTAACGGGTAGGTTTGAGGAAATGGGTGATCTTGCAGAATTCAATATCTGAAATGTCTGCTAGGTTTTAGAAAAATGGTTTGGCAGGTGTAGTCCACGGGCTCTGACAGAACTGGGCTTCAACAGAGAAAATGGTACACGGTGTCACATGTGTTCACGTCCATACAATTGCGGCGGTGTGACATATATGAAATGCCCAATAGGCCAGTGTCTCGAATTTATGGCTGTAAGTTTTGCATTGTCCGTACTTGATTCTAAAAGGTTTAACAAATAGTCGTGCACAGGCACGCCCACCCAAGGTAGGAATTGTTTTAAGAATAAATCTCGTTCTACTTCAGCTACTGGAAACTGACAATTTTTTCTGTTTCAGTGACAAGATTGTAGATTTGTTCACACTTTACTCTTTAGAAGATAGCAGCGAACAGCAGTTGTAAATTTAAAATTATTTTAGCTACAATTGACAGTTTTATTAATAAATTAGGCTGCCCATAGCAGCATTTATGAAGACGAGCTATATACATTTATAGAGCAATGGCTGGTTTTAGTATCCCTGACAATTCCATTCGTCTGAGCAGAATGATAATTGAGAACGCTCTTTGCTCCGGCAAAGTCGTGCCCGACTTAACCCCCCTTGATGTCAAAAAGAGTTTAGATAAGGTGACGCGTTGTCATGTAAATTCTTCAACATCATACTTGAAAGCACTGTACAGAACTCATAAGCGAACACGCGAACACGCGAATACCAGACGTTGATAGTCATACCGCCAACACTCTGGACTTGTTTTTAACTTCGCACCCTGATAAGTACACTATTGATGTGCTCTCCCCTCAAGGCTCGTCGGACCATTGTGTCATATCAACTAATTTCTCGTACACCGACCACACAGTTAGAGAAAAAATTCCTAAAATAACCGTATGGCAATACGAGAAAGCCAACTGGAGCGGTCTTAACAGCTTCTTTAGGAATTTTAACTGGTCGTTATGCTTCCTCGATAACGACGCGGATGCCGCTGCCGATATGATCGCAGACAGAATTCTCTTTGGACTGAGAGCTTTTATACCTTCGTTATATTGTATACATTGACTTAGGAGTATCAGGACAGAAAAAAAGGCATGGTACGACCGGAGCTGTAAAGAGGGTGTCAGGGTTAGAGAAATTTTCGGTCATACAAGAACAACCCGACAGAGAACAGAGAGGTGAGTTGCGTGGTTGAGGTGAGTGGTAGGGAACTCACTTCCCAATAAGAAGGTTCGGTGTTCGAATCTCAACCACACCCCAAATACATTTTTTCACTTAACTAAAACCAAGTGAGATGAGTAGTCGACTAGAAAACAACACCAAGCGAACTGCCACTAACAATTCTCTTTGGAATGAGATCCTTTATTCCTCATCGGATGAAGAGTATCAAACCAAAAGAAAAGGCATGGTACGACTCGAGCTGTAAAGAGGCTGTCAGGGTTAGAGAAATGTTTTTTCGGTCCTACAAGACCAATCCGACAGAGGAAAACCGAAAAAAGTTTAAACGAGCCAGAAATGACTGCAACGCCTTTCTTAAGCGTGTGAAATTCCTATACGACCAAAAACTGAGGCAAAAAATACTGCAATTTCCCAAAGGCAGTAAAAATGTTTGGTCGTTCGTCAAAAACATTAGAAATTCCGCCTCATCCTCCATCCCAACGCTCATTTACAATGACATTCCAGCTGTCAGCTCTTTGGACAAGGCCAATCTGTTTACTGCACACTTTGCGGCCAGCTCAACACTCCCAGATTGTGCTTTGTCTCCGCCTATACTTGAGTGCGTTGAATCTTCAATGGGACGAATCTACTTTCGCACTCGTGTAGTAGCAAGATTACTTAAAGATCTCAACATACATAAATCCGCTGGTCCAGATGGTATATCTAACCTTCTTCTGAAGAGGTGTTCTTCCTCGCTGGCAAAACCACAGCGTAAGCTTTTTCATCAATCCTACTCTTTAGGACACTTCCCGAGCAGATGGAAAACAGCATTTGTCCAGCCCGTCCCTAAAAAAGGAGAATCATTTTCTCTCTCCTCCTACAGACCCATTGCACTTACGTCCCTTCTTTCCAAGGTCATGGAAACACTGATAAATCATCAGCTCATGAAATATCTCGAAACACGAAAACTTCTCAATGACCGGCAGTACGGTTTTCGTAGCAACAGATCCACTGGTGATTTGATGGCATGTCTCACCGAAAAGTGGAACCAAAGCGTACATCAATCTGGCGAAAGCAAGATAGTTACACTTGATATTTCTAAAGCATTTGACAGAGTTTGGCAACAGACTCTTTTGTCGAAAATGCGTACATTTGGGATAGACGACTCTCTTCTTCAATGGATTAGAAATTACCTTTCGGAACGTTCAATTCAAGTTGTCTTGGACGGTTTCAAGTCTGATATTCACAAAATAAATGCTGGTGTGCCCCAGGGCTCTGTTCTGTCACCGACACTCTTTTTAATTTTCATTAACGATCTCTTGTCTGCTACTTCTAATCCAATATATCCCTTTGCTGATGACAGTACTCTCTGCTTTTCATATTCGTTTCCGGACTCACGGCCCTGCTCTTCGGCTGTAGAACGAGAACCGCAGCGTATGCTAAGCTCATTTAATTCCGATATCAACAGCATAACCAATTGGGGAACTATCAACAGAGTTGAATTTAATGCTTCCAAAACACAATGCTGTCTATTGTCATTAAAGCGAAATTTTAATACCCAGCCATTATACATGAATGGCACTTGCATCGTCGAAACCTAAAAACTTTCCATTCTCGGTATGTGTGTCAATGACAACTTACGTTGGAATGACCACATATTTGATGTCGCCAAAAATACTGCGAAATGTCTAGGTTTCCTCAAGCGATGTAAGAAATATTTTACCCCCTCTGATCTGGCCTCAATATATAAGGCATTCATCCGCCCAAAATTGGAGTACAACGCCCACATCTGGTCAGGTGCTCCTAAAACATCTCTGCACCTGCTAGATAGGATTCAAAACCGTGCGATAAAACTTATTGATGATACTAATATCAGTCAATCAATGGACACCCTCGAACACCGACGAAATGTATCGTGTCTCACTTTGTTTTATCTCTATTTCCATCACCAGTGCTCCACTGAAATCGCCAGTAGCATTCCGCCCATTCAGACTTTCAACCGTAACACCCGTCTCGCTATGAATCCTCATCAGTATACCCTCAAGCCCATTTTCGGACGTACTCTAAAATATCGTGATTCGTTCTTAAGCCGTACAACTCGCTTATGGAATGCCCTGCCGATCTCTGTATTTCCTGGTCGTTATAACTTGCAAACATTTAAAAACAATGTACATCGGTACCTCTCTTTTCTTCCTCCCTAAATTTTCTTTGCCCGCGCTGTGTACAATCACCTTAAGGGTACTCAAACCCCGCGCTTATTATAAAAACAAAAACAAAAACTGGAGATACAATTTTCCAAAAGTCTGCACGACTACTGTCGTATGCCGAAAATATCGAAATAAGTTGGAAAACACATTGGGCTGTCACCGGTGCGTGCGCTAGCATTAAAACGGAAGCCACCAAAATTAGTTTAGCGGTAAATGAAGGCAAAACCAGGTATTTCCTTTTTTTTTAAAACTTAACGCTCAAGTGGGTATGAATACACTTATAATGCCTCAGCATTTGTTAAGTTTTTTTGGAAAATGGAATAGAAAGAGTATGAAAGATTTGGCTATTTCGCTCCATGGGTTGCATCCAAACTTTAATGGCGAGACTAAATTCTTAGCGGAAGTTAACTTGTTGAATTCTAGTCAACTACTCATATTACTTGATTTTTGTTAAGGGGTATGTATCTCCGCACAAAAAAATCGTTTTTTTTTTTACATAAAAAAATTTTATATTCTTTTGCAATTCAAATGCCGCAAGAATTTTTCAAAAATTCCAATAATTAAGAAAGTTGTGACCGTTAGACGTCGGAGCGGGTGGAGCGCTCATTAGGGACATGAGCAGCTGCGTGCCTGCTCTGCCTTCCTAGCTTCTCTAATGACAGGTCAGTGCCCTCGGAAATATTTATACCTGCTTAGCAATAGATTTAAACCTTGTTTAAGAATATTAGAATTCAAATTATTCCAGAAGGCACTACCGAGCACATTTTCAGTTTTCCTTTCGAAGCCATGCAGGCAAGACACACTGCATTTCGTTTGCGTTTTCCTCGAAACAGTGTTTTCCGAGTCGGTACCAGAAATATCTCTTGAACCACTCGACAGATTTGCATGCCATTTCGCACGGATATTCTTAATACTAATATCTAGTCTCCTACCTAGGATTTCTTCGATATCTTAATTTTTAGATTGGTTATAAATAAAAATGTGACTCGTTTTTTAGTCAAAAATAGCCTCGTACGTTCAAAAAGCTGCCATTTTGTTAAAAATTTTTGAAAACGGATATGATAGAGACTAGTTTTATCCATCTACTTTAACAGGTTTTTTTTTTTTTTGTTTCAAATGAAACCTACCAGAGATATTCCTGGTACCGCCCACCACGTTTTTGAAGAGAGGTTTCCGGAGATGGCCGAAATGTATACTTTATAATTGTTTTTCTTCAATTGTCAATAAAGTTTTGTATTCGTCAAGGAATACTTTACACAATGTATATTTTACTTTTTTTATATTAATTTAATATCGTAGCGAAAAAAAATTTTGAAAAACGCTCAAGAAAACAATTTTTATTTATTTTTATTTATTGGTGAAACAAACTTAGTAGAAACTACCTAAAAATAAATCTTAAACTAATTAGCCTACTTATACAAACTTATTGTTCTACTGAACCGGTGACACTCAGCAACGCAATGTGTGACGTCTCTGTCGTAGTTGAGTCACTTGTCCGCAGATCAACGAAGTTGATCTTCAACTTACAGACGTCGCAATATCGTTTAATTTTATCAAAGTCACTTTGTGAAAGATATTGATGACCTCAATTTTTGGAGCTGATCTTCGGACGATTAAGTCGTCTGCGTACGCTATGGCATGTTGAAGTGAACCTATCAGATCACTTGTGTAAATGTTGAAAAGTATCGGCGAATTTACCGCACTTTTTTTGCAGACCGTTTTTGATGTGAAATATTCCAGCAGTAGTCACATTGTCATTTTTCACGATAAACTGTCTATCAAGAAGTTAGTTCACTACCATTTGAGCCACACCATATGCTGTCACCAAGAAGAGACACATAAAATCGACGAAATGGACAGAACGTCACTCTCGACAGGCATAGCTTCGAAGTAGTAGGAGACTTTGTCTACATGGGCTCTACTAAAAATTCTGCCTTAGCAGAAATAAAACGAAGAATCACTCTCGCCAATCGCGGTTTTTTTTTTTGAGGGGGAGGGGGGGGGGGTAAGGAGGCAATTGAGTAGCAACGTCCTATCCCGAAAACCTAAGGAGACTCTATAGAAGACCTTGACATCCCATTCCTTCTTTATGGCGCTGAAGAATGGACTCTATTGAAAGCAGATTAAGATATCCTTATTCGTTTCGAGAGAAAAGTCCATCCGGCGCTTTACTATAGGTACTGCATGAACTCTTTCGAAAACTCTGGTTGTAGGTAACCAACGATGTACTGATCTTGGTCCCGCACC
Source organism: Volucella bombylans (assembly GCA_949129095.1). NCBI lineage: Eukaryota > Metazoa > Arthropoda > Insecta > Diptera > Syrphidae > Volucella > Volucella bombylans. The sequence continues at coordinate 14,595,927 of OX422143.1, read as the reverse complement.
ATCTGGTTGATAAGCAGAACAATTCGAATTTAAAAGCCAGCTCATTACAAAGCAACCCATTAAGTCGATAAGTTGTCAATGAAAACAAGTATGCTCTAATCTTATCTTTCCTCATCAGCTTATCTTCCGAATACCTTTTATATCCAGCGCATAGCAAAAATATCCTGGAGAACTCAAACTTCTCTGTGCAGCACCTCTTCCCCTAGCTGTAAACACAAATAATAATTGTCGTTCGCTATTATTTGGATGTCATCCAAGAAAACCTTCACTCCCCGATAAATTCCCCAATACTCGCAGTTGCTCGATAAAGCGTTGACACTTTTCAGGTGAACATGCAACATTAAGCATTAAGCGCATAGGATGCTATAAACCTCTATGTGTTTTAAAGGTCAATACCTAAATGTCTATCGTCAAGATGTATCCCTAGATGTATTATAGATACCCCTTTGGTAAATCAAATCTATAGAACTGAACAATTCACCAATCGTCAGCAGCGGGTGTTAATCTACAACAAATAAAGGATTCAATTCAATTCTTCTTCCTAGCATCAACTATTGGTGTGAACCTCTGCATGGACACCTTCTGTCACCTTTAACTGCTCCTATAATATAACGGGCCTATCCAACTTTACGGTTGCAGTTGTGGGTACTTGTCCCAGAGCCAGATCGGTGCTTAATAAGAATTTTTCATCTGTACTTACTCGTAGAGTATCCACTTCAGTTACATTTATGACGACGGCTGTAGCTTCCAGTGACCGTAATCCAGTGATTTTCAGTTGATTGTGCTTGAAGGAATTTCTGAGAGCAACACCTGTACCTCTTTTTCCGGGCCCTTTATCTTCTCGGATGACACTATAACCTACAGGTTTATATAGGTTCTTTCTGTTCAAGAGAGTTTCCTGTAGGAGTAAAATATCCGGGTTATGAGTCTTAATGAACATGCTCAGTGCACTTCTTCTGGCTACAGAGTATATCGAATTAACATTGTATGTAAAAATGCTAAGCCTATTTATTGCGAACATAATTCACAAATCAATTTAGCCAGGATAACTGTTTTTTGCTTGTCTTCGAGCGAACCGTAGTTGGGTGGCACCACTTTCCTTGCCTTCTGAAGAATGGTCGGCAGATCAGTACCGAATAACCTCTTGGTATCGTCGAAGATGTTAAAACTGTCTTCGGTTTTTTTTTGGCAGGGATGCCCGGAAGGCTGGAATTTGAGTTGCTTTGGCGGCTGGTTGCATTGTTGGTTTGGCTGGATTTTTCACTGGGTTTGATGTTGCTCGTTGGATTGTTGGCTTGTTCACTGGTTGTGGGTTTGCTTTCCTTGTTGTTGTGGCTAGGGCAGCTGCTTCAGCAAAACATAGTCCAGCTGTGATCTTCCTTGCTGCAGAAGAAACAGCAAACCGGTTTTGCTCCTTCTTTTTCTCCGTTTTCTTGTTCTTTTCAACAAGCTTTTCCTTATATTTACGGCACCCTTTGTAATTTGCTGGGTGTCCTACTTGTTTGCAGTTAATACAGTAAACTGCTTCGTCCTTTAAATTTGCTGCAGTCCTTGGGCTGTTTCCTGGAGGGTGGTCATCTTGGCATTTGACACATCTATATCTCATGCCGCAGTTTGGGCATGAGGTTTGGCATTGGGTAATGCCGTTTGCCTTGAATTTTTCCCAAAACACCTTTTTGTTGAGTAAAAGGGTCTTTGAATATATGGCAGGTAGATCACTGCCTTTAACAACTTCAATGACGAAGTTGTTGAAAATCTTGTCTGGTCTGTTTGTTTTATAGGGAGTCACTTTTATGACGGGGATTCCCTCCTTCAGTAGTTCGTCCTTTATTTCGTCTATTTGAAAAGAGTGGTGTATACCCTTCAAGACCAGCAATAATTTTTTATCCTCCTTGGCGGTATATGTATTAAATTCAGTTTTTTTGTTGCGCAGATAGTCCTTTATTTTATTATGTTCATCCTGGTTATGATGTGTTACATTGTGTGTTACAATATTTATGTTTACTTAATCTATTACATGGATTTTTTTTTTTTTTTTTTAATACAATGAGCAAATTTTAAATAAAAGGTTAAGATATTAGGATTTGAGGGTGCTACCCTCTATTCTCTATTATGTCCAGTGTTGTTCTTTTTGTAAAAAGGCGTCGCTTCGTTGTAAATTATATTTTCGAAGTCTGGATCGGTGATAGCCCTTGCATCCAGGTATCTGTGTCTGAGTTCCAGTGGCTGTTGGCAAAGTACCTGTATTTCCTGGTTTGGGTGGTTACTGAGATTTAGCAGAATTTTCCTCGATATCTGCATCATGAACTGGTCAATTGGCGTTATCCTTGCTACATTGTATAGATGCTCATTCTTGAAATTTTTTAGTGTCGTCGGATTCCGATAAAGTCCCGTACAGGAGCGCAAGATCTTCCTTTCAAAGATTTTTATTTTTTCCATTATGGTGGGTGAAATAGTATGCCAGATTGGGCAGGCATAAGTAATGACTGGTCTAATTAGTTGCTTATAAACGAGCAACTTGGTCCGCTGGCTGAGCCCACTTCTCATCCTTAGGAGCGGATGCACTAAATGCAGTGCAAAATTTGCACGTTTCAGGATTATGCTGGCGTGCCCATTGAATTTAAACTTTTCATTAAAGTTTATGCCCAGGTACTTTACTGTTTCTTTAGGTACTCGTAATACCATTGAACCGTCTGGGAGGTGTATCCTGATGTCCCTGCTTCTTCTTACAAGGGTTTTCTTTCTTCTCCCGCTGATAATTGTCATTGGGGTCCGGAAACAGATGAGGTCCGTCTTGCTGCTGTTGATCTTAAGGCCCCATTTTAAGTAGTATTCCCATAGACTTTTTATATGGTCCTGTACTCGTTTCGCTGCTAGCTCTGGTGCTATAGAGTGAGCATAGGTGATGGAGTCATCCGCATATAGCAGTGTCTTGCATCCCACTGTATTTGATGGCTGGTCCGCCGTGAAGAGATTAAACAGGATTGGCCCCAGTCGTGATCCTTGTGGTACTCCGGCGTTGATCCTTCTGGTGCTGGATTTCCTATTGTTTATCTGTACATAAATAAGTCGGTTATTAAGAAAACTTGTTATTATTCTTACCAAATATCCAGGGAAACCATATTGAATAAGTTTGAATATGAGTCCTTTGATCCAGACGCTATCAAATGCCTTCTCAATGTCAACAAGACATGCCACTGTTGTCTCCTTTTTGTTTAGTGCTCGGGACACATCACTATGCAGTTGTATTAGAGGATGAATCGTTGTATGCTTTAGCCTAAATCCATATTGATTTGACGGCAGAAGACCTCTCTCCCCACTCTCTATGTTAATCTTCCTAAGAACTAGTGATTCCAGAACCTTGCCAACACAACATAGCAAAGCAATTGGTCGATATCCCTCCACGTACGTGCATCCCATTTTTTTGGCACTGGAACGACTTTGGTTATTTTCCAGCAATTTGGAAAGTAACTGTTGTTTACGCAGTTATTAAAAATTATCGTTAGTAACAATAATGCGAGGTTTGGTAACTTTTTTAGTAAAAAGTTAGAAATCTGATCATTACCAGACGATTTCTTGGAATTTCCGCCTCGGATAATTTGAGCAACTTCCTCAACTGTAGTGAATGGAATGAGAAGGGTCCTCCGAAGGATTAGTTTCACTGAATTCTGTGACGTGGTGGCAATCGTTTATGGATGCGGCGACTTGAGTGTTGACTTCAGTGATAAAGTCCGGAAGATGCACTGGAGGGCGGTCAGTAAAGCTTCCTTCAAAATGGCTAGCGAAGGCTTCAGCTTTTTCCTCTGGTGTGGTGAATGTTTGCGTTCCAAAGTTAATGTTGTCCGGGATGGTGTTCGCTTTCCCCACGAGTCGGTTTATTTTCTTGAAGGCATCTGGTCCTGGTTTGATGTCTTCAAGCCTTTTTCTGAAGTCCTCCTCACGGTGGTGTCTTATTGCTCGTTGAAACATTGTATTTGTACATTCGAGCTGCGAGTTAATATCTCTGTATTCGTCGTTGTTTCGGTTCCATGTTCGGTGGAAGATCCTCTGAAGGCGTTTGCGAATCCGCTGTCTGTGGGTGTAGATAGCTTGGATGTGTTGGGGGAGGTTTCCGTATTTATCTTTGCCCGTGAGTGGCTTCTTCTGGCGCTCAAGGGCTCCGTTCACAACTGCCAGTAGTTGTAAAATATTGTTATCTATTTCCGCATTAGATAGGCACCTTTGATGACTTGGTAGTTGAAGTTCTGTTCCGATTTCAGTTTTGAATCGGGTCCAGTTGACTTTTGTATAATTGATGTGTCTTTTCTGTGCTGGTCTCTGTAGAAGTATCCTCTGGTTTAGACAAATTTTCAACTCTACCGCCAAATGATCAGAATCACTTACATGGGAAACGCAAGCGAAATTCTGAAAATCTGGTAGTAAGTTTATGAGATTTGATGAGACCAAAAAGAAATCCAGCAGTGATGGTGTCCTGGGAAAAGTTTTCCTTGGCTGTGACACTACTATTAAGGAGTGTAGGTGGTTGTTATTTGTTAGCCAGTCCTCGATGGCATCTCCTTGTGGTGTTGAGTCATCATCTTGCCAAAGTGGGTGTCTTGAATTGAAGTCTCCGCCAACCAGTGAGTATGTGTGGGAGCTACATGCGTCGTTTATCTTGTAAAGATCATGGTGAATGTCGGTTTTGGTACCACCACAGTGGTTGTATACTGAGACAACGAACAGGGTCTCTACTTCCGAGACGTCTATGACAACAGCTGTTGCTTCCATATTCCGAAGTCCAGTGATCTTTACGGGATTATGCTTGAACGATTCCCTGAGAGCAATTCCAGTTCCTCTTTTTCCGGGGCCCTTATCTTCCCGGGCTATAAAATATCCATCTGGTTTGTATGGGTTGCAGCCATTCAGTAATGTTTCCTGTAACAAGAGAATATCTGGCTTATGTTTCCTAATAAACAAGCTTAGCGCGCTTCTTCTGGCTACTGAGTAAATTGAATTTACGTTGTAGTTAAGAACGCTAAGCCTATTTATTGAATACATAGTTCACAGATAAGTTTAGCCAATATCACTGTTTTTCTTTTATCATCGAGGATGCCGTAGTTGGATGGCACCAGCTGTTTTGCCTTCTGTAGAAGGGTCAAGAGGTCAGTGCCAAACAACCTCAAAGATATTGAAGGAATATTTAGGTCGTGTGTGTTGTGTCCTTGAGGCTGGTTGTTGTGCAGGTTTGTTGGCTGATTTTTGTGCTGGCTTTGCTTGTGGTATTTTCGTTGGTTTAGGTGCTGGCTTCTTTGTGCTGTTTGCTAAAGCAGCTGCCTCTGCGAAACTTAATCCAGCCGAAATCTTCGTTGTTGCCGATGAGATCGCAAACTGCCGTTGATCCCTTTTCTTCTGGGCCTGTTTGTTTTTTTCATCTTTTCATCTGGCCATCTTTGCACTTGACGCACCTGTATTTCATCCCACAGTTGCTGGCAATATGTCCAAATTTCTGGCAGTTACGGCATTGCGTAACACCGTTTGCCTTAAATTTTTCCCAAAATACCTTTTGGTTCAGCAAATATGGCAGGTAAATCGCTGCCCTTAACGACTTCAATTACGAAGCTGTTGAAACTCTGGTCAGGATTTCTAGTTTTGTAGGGGGTCACATTAATGACAGGTAGTCCCTCCTGCAGTAGTTCGTCCTTGACTTCTTGCGCCTGAAAGGAGTGATGTATCCCCTTCAACACCAGTAGGGATTTTTTGTCCTCCTTTGCGGTATACGTGTTGTATTCAGTTTTCCTGTTACGTAGGTACTCCTGTATTTTGATGTGCACGTCCTTGGTTGTGGTCGTCACCACTGATTTCGTGCTGTTTATGTTATGCACTTTATATTGGAGTCCTAAGAGCTTTGTATAGCGTGCAAGGTCTGCTACGTGGAGCCGGAAGCATATTATTGGTGGCATGAAAACACTGCTTTTGGCCTCAGATGTCTTCTCCGAGTTATTCTTCATCATCGCTGCTTTGGATGTTGAAGGTTGTGTAGTTGGTGGTGAAGGTGTTGTTGCTGGTGTTGATGCTGCAGGTGATGGGAATGGATATTCTAATTTTGTTGTTGTTGTTGGTGGTGGTACTGGGTTTGTTGCTGCTGTTGTTGGTGGTGGACTTGGTAGTGATACTGTTGTCCCTGGCGAGTTCTTTGTTGGTGGTGGTTATGCCGACTTCTTCCGCTTCTTCGCCTGAATGGCCGGAAATTCCTCTTCAGAGGAAGACAAATCTTGTTGCTCTGCTTCATCGGAGAACTCCTCATCCTCGTTGTCTTCCACTTCTGACTCGTCTTCCATTGAGTCGTCATTGGCGGTGTCCTGCGTGACCTCATTCACATCGATGACCGGAGATCCCCCATAGATCTCCTCTATATTAGTAGTTAATTTTTGGTGTATCTGAGCCGCAAAGCTCACACCAAAAACTTCCACTTGTTGGCGACAAGAAGCTACGAACTTGTCGTGGATTGCCTGTGCCGCTGCCTTCTCCTTCTCCTTCCGACCCATCCGGAATGGGTGTGCACAGGTAGTTGGCGGTTTTTTTGTTTTTCCTTTGAGTTTGGAATTGTGGAATTGTTTTCCCTGTTTACTGCAAAAAGATAATAAAAAATATTAATGTTAGTGAATAGTTATTTCTCTGTATTGAATCTTTCTGTGGTGTCACGTCCTTTCACTTCGAAGTCGGTGTGAATAATGCTGAGTGAATGGAATCAGCAACTGAACTTCCAAAGTATTTACACCCTGTCTCAATTGAAAATTAAGGGAAAAAAGGATTTATGGTGATTAAAATTTTCTTTGAAATTAGTAATGTTAGGTAACGAGTAATACCTAATTTGCAGCACATACGGAACAAAACTATCGAGAAACGCCGAAATCAATGGTGTGACGGGTGTCTCAACCATTTGCCGGGGAGTGTATGTTACAACCTGGTATGTTACATTGCAGATATTCCCATCAAAGGACTAGTCTTCAATCCATGTTTTTACACCGGCAAATTCAAGTATTGTATTGTATATAGATACCCGACCAAATTTTATATGTAAATGTTCGTAAGATGCGAGAAATTAGTGCAGCACGTGTAGAGTATTTACTATTCTCCTTGTTTAGATATTTCTTTATCTAATTTGATGTGGCATGCACAAATACTTCTAAACTTAAGTTCAGTCCAATCGAAGTTTCTTCCAATTACCTGTCTCAATCATTACAATCGGAAATGATATGAAGCATTTCATTAGACTTTTGATCATTCGTAATCTTTCGATTCTACGCATTCATTACAAAGATCTCCAATCCAAGCTAACCACGACCACTAAGTATCTGTTCCAACCACTTTCACTTGGCATGAATAGCTCATTTACATAATGCAGTTCTAGACGCGAGCGTCGAGTTTCGTCGGCGAATAAACTCGCGGGGAAAACGAATAAAAAACAACTTGACCCAACCGCAGCAACAGCATAAACATGCTCCTATGGAAAAGGCAATACAAAAATTACAAACACAATCAACGACGAAAATACTCGCCCTTAACTTTAGTGCAATGTAAGGCAGTATTATTCCTACTCAATGTATTATAGAAACCCCTCAGCTTTCACTCTTGAATTTCTCATGACCTTCGGGAGTCTAGTCTTTCCTTACACAAATTTATTCGAGTGATGTTTTAAAATCGACTAGGGCTACTAATAGTTGAATTGAGTTGAGTGAGCGTTTGAGTGGGAGCATAAGTACACCCGTGAGTGAATAGCGCAATTTCAATCCCCTCTGGTTCAAAATTGTGATTATGATCATGATATGAATTCGAAAATTTCGATTTCAGTCAACAGGTTGAGATGGATGCGCAACGACTCGCCAGTCAAAACTAAATTCAACAAACTCTCACTCAATTTTGAGTGATATATCAGTGACTACTATTTTCGGTGCTCATTCACTATCGGACATTGAATCAGTTCTTATTCACTAAGTCGACAATTCGGTTGCATCTTTTGTTGGATACTTGCCACTTGCCTCTTGCCTAGTGCTTACAGTTTATTTTGTTTTATGCGAATAGTTAATTCCTCAAATTGGTTAGTAATTTGATTATTTTAAACTACCTGTTCATTTCGTGTGTCTAAAGTGCTTATTATAGTTATTAATTTACGTGTTGGTGATCAGTGTCTATGATAATAATTCGTGACTTGCGAATACCAAAACGTGACTCAACTTATTTTACTATTTTTATTCACATATATGGTGGCATAACGATCTTTTTTGTTTTGTTAGATACCAGCAACTTGCGCCTATCTTCAACAAATGAAATGTAGGTATGATAGACCAAAAAACAAACTTTTAGAAAATGAAAAAGAGGATCAGATTGTTACAATAATTCTCCAAAATAATCGGTCCGGTTCCGAAAAAAAATTTATATGTAAATAGACTAGTTGCCGCAATTGCGTTCTATAAAATATTTGAAATCGGTGTAAGGGCTTTAGGGAATTGTTGTGGAGAAAGTGCAGATTGTTATTTTGGTCTGGTTTTGGATCACCTTTAAACTCGGTGTATTAAGTAATTAAGTATTTTTTTATATCTTGTGAAGGTTCCAACCTGTGCAGATGTGAGTTTAGGAGCTATAGTAATGAACCGAAACATAATCATAAAAAAAAACAATGTTTCTGTAGCTAGCTGAGATGATTAAAAAATACAGGGTTGACAGTAAACTCTGGACATAGCCAGTAAACATAAAATGTGTTTCTGTTAATGAAAAATTAATGTAGACTACTTATCATAAACGGTAGTTTCTAACTTCTGCTGGCAGGAGGGGCAAATCAAATTGGGGCGATAATCATTTTCATTTCATTCATTTTATTTTATTCATTCTAACTTAATTTTTACAACCATTTCATTACAAAATTCAAATTAATTTAAGAAAGAAGAGATAATCATTCTATAACTTTGGAAGTTAGTGTCGAATGATTTAACAAACTTACAATTCAAATAAATGTACTATAATGTGGGGTAAATATTACAAAAATAGGAGCGTGGAGAGGATATACATAATACATAGCGAAATACAAAGAACATTTCAGACTTCATAATGTTAACAAAAAAGCGAAGTTATATTTTTAATGCACACATCGAAAGATAGATTCAATTTTCACATAATCAATATTGAATAGCCAATCCTTTACTTTTTTTAGAAATACATAAAGATTATTAGTTTGTCTTATCACAGTAGGTAGTTTATTAAAACATCTAGGAGCAGTAACAGTAAAAAAGTGAGCAAATATGGTTTTATGTGCGACAGGAATATTCACAAGAGCCTGATTGTTGATCCGTAAGCCATAATAATTAGACATCCTATTTAAGATGTTACCACTGCGCTTGAAAAATTCTCTCAGAACTTTAAAAATGTAAAGATGTCGTAGAGGAAAAATATGTAAGTTTTTAAATAACGGCCAACAATGAGTCAAGCAATTTTTACCGCAAATTATTCTAATAAGACATTTTTGTGTTTTAAATAAGGGAACAAAAGTGTTATTATAAGCCCCTCCCCAACTTATAATACCATATTGCAGTTTAGAGTTTGCAAGTGCATAATATATCATAGATAGTATCTGTTTTGAACAGTGTGGTTTTAAGAGATACAATTTTCGTATAACGTGCATCATATTTGATTTTACAGCTTGTATATGTGCTTTCCAATTCAAGTTTGAATCGATTACAACACCCAAATACTTATATTCGTTAACAGATTCGATTTTGAAACACTTATCAGAACAAGAAAGTGCATCATTATAGTTTGCCTGACCACAAGTATGAGTTGACAGACTAAACCGTTTACAGTCATGTGAGTGGAATACCATGTTTAGATCAAAATGATCATTGCCTATCATTTTAAAATTCATTAGTCTAGTTTTATCACTGACTACTAATTTGTGCGAGGCAAACCATTGTCTTAACTTATGTATATCTTCATTCATACTGGCAACGCAATCAAACGAATTTAGTTCTTGATATATAAAAGCTATATCATCTGCAAAAGCTGTTGGTTGTCCTTTAAAAGATTGTTGAAATAGAGAATTTATGTAAACTAAAAATAACAGAGGGCCAAGTACAGAACCCTGAGGGACACCATTCTTAATAGTAAGAGAATTGCTATAAGTCCCATTTATTTGTACTCTTTGCTTCCTATTTGTAAGATAAGATTGAAGCCATTCTAGAACAATACCTCTAAAACCTGATGCATACAGTTTATCTAGAAGCAAGCTGTGATCAACTAAATCGAAGGCTTTAGACATGTCGATAAATAGCGACATAGAAGGTATAGAATAATTGAAACCCTCATACAGTTTAGAACACAACATAAAAATTGCATCTTCTGTAGATTTTTTTGATCTAAAACCAAACTGATTGTTTGAGAAAAATTTTATATGCTCTAAGTAAGACACCATGCGTGATTTCAGAAGTTTCTCAAACAGTTTGGAAAAGGTTGGCAGTAGGGAAATGGGACGATAATTATTAATATCTCTGTGATTTCCTTTTTTGAATAGAGGTATGACTTCTGCACACTTTAATGATTGTGGAAAACAGCCTTTATAAACGCTTTCATTAAATAAGTAGCATAGAATATCAGCTATATAATATACTATTTTCTTTAATAGTACGTTGGTAATATCATCACTTGTACATGAACTTTTATCTTTTTGAGACCTTACAAGTTTGAAGACTTCCTGAGAAGTAATAGGAATAAAAAGGAAGCTGTTAGATTGTAATTTATCCTCAAGCACAGAATATGAACCACAGTTACAGGTATAATTGTAACTTGTCAAAGGTTTTTGGCTTTCTGAGATTTCAATGAAGTACTCATTAAATGTGTTAGCCATACTACTAGCCTCAAATAAAGTACATTCATTGACATCCAAAAAATCAATAGAAGTAGATTGTCGCTTTTTACCTAAAATTTCATCCACAATTCTCCATTCTTCTTTGCTATTACCTTTCACATTTACCATCTTTCGCGTATAATAATTATTGCGCGAATCAATTACTTCTTTATCAATGTCTTTACACAGCCTGTCATAGTATTTCTTAAGCCTTAAATTATTTACATGTTTTTTGCACTTTAATGAAACTTTCCTCTTTTTTCTAATATTTCGCAGCAGGTTAAAAGTCATCCAAGGTTTAAGAGGCTTATATTTCTTATTACCAGAGCTAAGTGAAGACATAGAGGTGCAGCTATCAATATGTTTTTTTTAAAATCGAAAGAAATACGTCATAAGCAACTGAGGCGTCGTTTTCTGAATAGACAGATTCCCAGAATTCATATTTAAGACGATCATTTAGCAAAGTATAATTTATTCTAATAATTTGACGCTGTTTGCTCTGAGTGTTAACAGGGTTGAGAACCTGATTGATGCTTAAAATTAGCATATGGTGATCAGTAATTCTAAAGTCATCAACACTTCCATAAAACAAACTCTTATTTTTTTTATGCAACCTCATGAAGATATGGTCAATACAAGTCTTCGCTGTATCGAATACACGAGTAGGCTCATTAATAAGACTCTTGAGACCATATGAAGACATTAAGAGCAAATAGCTATCTGTATCACTATCGAACTTCTTCAAAATGTCTATATTTAAATCACCTACTACTATAAGATTTTTTGTTTTACATTTAGTTAAAATTTGATTAAGTTCTTGAACAAAGACATCTTTAGAAAATTCATGTAATCTGTATATACACAGAATCAAATACTTTTCATTTTCATAAGTTAGAGATAATTTAACTATGTCTGCACTAGGGATAGTAAGTACGGAACAGTCACACATAAAACCACTTATGACATACACTGCGACACCACCAGCTGCATAAGAGTCGTTACATTTTGCATACAAAGAATAACCTGAAATATTATATAAATCTAGTTCATTTTGGTATACCCAAATCTCACTTAAAACAACAATTAATGGTAATTTAGCTAGAGACTCGATGTGTGCTAACAAAGAATGAAAATTTTTCCTTAAGCTACGGATATTTTGATGTAAACAAAAAATTTGAAAATCATTTACAGGCGAAGACGAGGTACTGTTCTTACGATGAGGAAAAGGGATGGAACTATTTATGCTAACTGAGCTCATAACTTATCCAAATCAACAATAGTATTTATTTTAATTGAATTGTCATCCGTTTCTTTTTTGTTACATTTTTCAAACTGCTTATGACGAATGCAAAAGTTCATGCCCTATTCGAGAGTAATCTTCAATAAGAACCATTTTTTTTTAAGGCAAATTTAATTTTAATTATATAAAGTCCATCGCTATTTTCCAAAGCTCAAAACGATGATTTCAACGTGAGTAATTCGTCGGCAATTCCACTAAATACACAGTGTTGATACTAATTGGTGTTAACCTGAAGCAATCTTTTTGTAACTCCCACCATATGAGGATTTAAAAAAAAAACTCAATTCTTGTGGCCAAGTTACAACCTTTATTAATAAATATAATATATATTTAACAGATCGATGATGATAATAAAATGACGGAAATGCCCTATGTCTGCCTTTGACAGTTTAGTACCTTGCAAGGTACGTACGTCTGTACTATTTTTTATTGGCGTTTCCAACACACAGCAACATCTTTACTGGATGCAAATTAGCCTTTGCAAAGGGCTCTGCGTTCGTTATTCTTTAGTATCCACTTCGATCCAAAAAAGGATCATTGTCGCTGCGTGCGAGAGGAGTAATTGCCGAATTCATGCAGTTAAGCTTGTTGCTTTCCGTTAAAAGATGTGACACGCAAGTGTCGAGCTAGGAAACGTATTCCAGTTTTTACAACTTGATAGATGCAGTCGGATTATCAATTTCCAACCTATCAGCAATACCTTCGGTAGTAATCCCTAAGGAACGTAATCTATCGTCATCAATACCAGAAAATGATCTGGAGGGGGTTGAACCTTCAAGCCAAAATCGCTATTTACAAATCTTCTTGACGGTACTTCCACGTCTTAGGCTTTGTAAAGGCTTGCTTGATGACTCTGGCTACGTTGCCTCTTATTACTTACGTCACCAATTGCTACATTTGAAGAAGTCTTCATCTTCTTTTTTTCATAATTTATTTATTTTTAAAATATACAGTAAAATGACAACGATCTTATTAATAAGAATAAGTCTTAATTACTGTTAAGAGCTTTCCTTTTGAAACGAAGAAGTCGATAAGGTCGGGTATTTTTGTGGAATCAGTAGGCCTGTATTTTGGTTTGCCTATCGAATGCAAGTCACAATTTTGCTTCATATCAGCTTCATATAACATACTACTTTTCTGTGAGATGCATCTTGAGCCCAAGAAGATGTGTTTTGCATTAAAGTCAACGCCAATGATAAAACTGATATAAATATATATTCAGACCTGTTCTGCCAGTTTTATAAGTAAAAACATTCATTGGCTCAACCCAGTCCTACCGAGAGCATACTCATACTGCCAGGCAGCGCTATTCCGGAAAATCCTGCTCCATAGGAAAAATGGATTACGATGTCTTTTTATATGCGGTGGCGAGAAAGTAGTTTCGTTTTTCAGTCTGAAATAAAACATTCTTTTCATAAAAATAATAAACTCTAATCAATTATATATTTTCCATTTTGTTCGACGATTTTCTGCCATCAACAACTTCATAATTCCGTTCTTATAGAACTTCTGGTCCTTATTAGCACACAACCGAACCAAGTGCGATTTCAAGTCATCACCATATGTCTTACCAAGCTTCGAATCAAGTGAAAATCCGGTGTTGCGGAGTCGGGGCTGTGTGGTCGATGTGACTTCATTTTTCAACCATGGCTCAATGATTCGTCGCCAAATATGTGTGTGGTCTAGCATTGTCATGGTAGACAACGAAGTGGATTGCCACCATACCAAGCCATAGGATAGTCTTGGGCTTAGGTCCCCATTTTCTCCCAAATAAACGGCTGCAAACATACAAGGCGATCGTTGCTTTCTTTACTCGTTCTTCGGCATTGAGCTTCCAACTCAGCTTATTATCCAGTACGATACCTAGATATTTAACACTGTTCGACAGTCGGATGGCGGTCCTATCTATGGAAGGAAGGTCAAATTGCTGCATAATCTTTTTGTGTTATTCTATAACAAGCTCTGTTTTATTCCCAGCCCACAGAGTTTGGATTAGTCTCCAAGGATTCTAGCTTCATAGTTTAGGATTTCACCGATCGTGGGGAGGAACTTGCCGGTGGCCATAAGAACCACATCATCCGCGTATACAGTGGCTTTTGTTCCTTCCCTTTTTACTTTTAGAAGTATTTCATTAACCACCAGGGTCCACAGAAGAGGTGATATAACTCCTCCTTGGGGGGTGCCCCTTGACTTGGTGACCCTTAATATCGTGTTACCTACTCGTAGTGCTGTCAGGTTCGCTAGAGCAGAATGATCTCCAGCATTTCCTAAATTTCTACTTGTAGCGGCAATGTTGGTATTATTGAGGGCTCCTTCGATATCAATTAAGACCTAATGAGTGCTCCTTGTCGTGAAGACTTTTTTCAATCGTACTGACAGCTTCATGTAGGTCCGTGTCCGTGCATTTGATTTTTGTATAGGCATGCTGGGTTGAAGTTAAATTTTCTGGGTGTAGATAACTTCGAATACGAGTGTCAAGAAGTTTTGCTAAAGATTTTGAAATGTATGATATTCGCTTTATGGGAATGAGGATGGGTATGTCTGGATTCACCTGCCTTGAGAATGAAAACTATCTTTACTGCCTTTCAGCATATTGGCATATATCCATGCTTGATGCTATTGCTGAATAGTCTTTTTAGTATCACAGTATCACAGCCTGATTTGTTTTTTGAAGCATGATTGGTATGATTCCGTTATTTTCTATTATTCTAGTATCCCCCTCGGAGATTTCATATTGGCTAGGGAGGAATGTGTCTATATTTGCTAATGATATTGGAGTAGGGGAGCATCCAGGAAAGTGGGTCTCAACAGGTGAATCAAAATTTCAGTATTGGATTTCATGTAACTACCATCCAGTAGTTTTAGATCACCAACTACTGTAGGTTTCTTAGATCTGACTTTTCTTAGCCTCGCACACTCTGTTCTGCTTTCAATGTTGGAGCAAAACATTCTCTATGATATTCATTTAGCACTGCTGATTGCGCTCTTGTATTTCCTCGTGGATGGCCATGGCTCAAGTGGTAGTGAGGCTTCCAAATCGGAATATTCGGTGTTCGAATTCCAGCCTCGTCCGAAAGACATATTCATTTTTTCAGTTAACGAAAATCAAGTATGATGAGTAGTTGACTAGAAATCAACAACAAGACAACCTCCACTAAGAATTTAGTCACTCCATTAAATGTTGGATGCCACCAATGGAGCGAAATAACCACTGAGCCCAAACATATTTCTTTCTCTCTCTATCCCATTTTCCAAAAAAATAAATACGCGTGTTCAGGCACTTTAAGTGTATTCATACCCACTTGAGTGTTAAGTTCTTAAAAAAAAAAAGACTGGCCCCATATTTATCCCAGTCGGAGCACAAATTTGAAATTTTGGCTACACTCAAAAGTTTCCTTGTCTCTTTTCTATCGATTCCTTGATCTTCGTTGGACATGCTTGGTTAAAAGCCTGGGTTAAAAGCCTGAGTGAAGATCATTCCCAGTTTTTCCATTGTATACTCTACAATATTTCGGCGGGGGTTTCCATTTTGAGTCCTTTGTGGACATAAAGTTTTTGATGTGTGTCTCCTGTCAAGTTTTCCCAGTTGTTATTTTTGGGATTTTTGTACAGTAGAGGGGGTTCTTTGACATTGAATTTGATCATTCTATGATCAGAGAATGATATTTCCAACGATACATTCCAGTTGTTTAGGGTGATATCGGATGATTTCAGCGCTTTTATTTTGCCTCAGCTTATCCAAAGTTCCTAGATGAGGGCGATGTCGATGTTTTCCTTAGTAATAAGGTAGACAAGGTTGACGATGGCCGCCTTACTATGGTGAAGATTTATTTGTACTATCTTCAGCATGTCGGTTCGCGTTCCTCTTCGATTTCTTACGCAAGACGACTAGGAAAGGTCTGATCAGAACTTATAATTGGCTTTGGGTAGTAGTGGCATACATTTGTGGCTTAGTTTAACCACAACTTCCATGCCATTCTTGGTGTGGTTTCCCATTTCAATTACCCCCTGTTAAACTCTGTATTGAGGCGTCGGAAGTTGCGTTCTATCCTATCCTTCGGTGTGTAGGGATCAGGAATGCTCAGCTGTCCTTTATGTCTGATGAGATCCATGATTTCTTTCTTTTTAACAATGCAACATTCAGATTCTGGTCTTGGAGCCTTCGTGTTGTCACACAATTTAAGACCTTAAATACAGCATAAGTTACTTGTTGCCTTCAATGACATGATAAGTATAGCTTAGCTCGCACTACTACAAAAATATACTTGGTTGTTCGTTTCAACAATTCCTTAATATCAGATTTGTATCTTCCTGCATAAAATCATCCATACCAAATCGCCTCCGTATTTGTTCGTAAACTTTCAATTCGTGCAACATTCTAGGATATGAAACCTCACCACCAAATTCCATAATTATTTGAATACCTCGCGTCTTTTCTTTGTTCATGTTACTAGGCTATGGAACTTCAATATCAATAAAACAAATAATTGGGGCCAACCAATTTAAATCTTCTGTATTAGAACACTTCTCATCGGGCTACTATTTCTTTCTATTTGTCTTCTCCTTTTTCTCTTCCTATTCTCTTTTTATTGTATTTTCACTTCCTTTTCTCCTCGTTCTCTACCTTCCTCTCTTATCGTTCCATTTTTATTTGATTTTTGATTTACAGCTACAAGTAACTTAAGTGGCCACAAATCTTTAAGAACTATAAATTACATGAATTAAATAAAATACATGCGATCTTATATCTATTGTAGATGGTGAATAATCTTAGAATTCTTTGCACTGATTTCTAAATGTCCAATTAATTACTGAACTCGTTAACAAATTTGACCGTTCAAGCCAAAGGATCTTTTGTACCACAATTGGTTCTATACTATTTATCAGAAAGAAAATGCATCAAGACTCTAAGGATTTCAGGCCTAAGAGTAAACACATTTTTTTATAATTGTAACAAAAGTTCCAATGCATTCGATGAAAAATAAACCTAGTGAAACGCTTTTGAACACGTTCGATGCAATCCGAAGCCGAAGACATATTATTCCAAGCGACAATTCAATAAATTCAACTATTATAAAACCAATTGCAGAACTAGCTTTGGATAAGATGAGGCTAATGTGGCATTTAAAAGACAAGGCAGTACATAACCTGAGCCACATTGGTGGACATCGGCACTGGGACTGCTCAGAAACTCTTGTAGAAAACTTTTCAACGTAGCAAAAAGCGCAAGAAAAGTGACTGCCTGGGACTCATACAAAGAATCCCTCAAATTGTACAAAAAAGAACTGAGGTAGGCAAAGCAACAATCCTGGAGATCATTCTGTGACAAAATCACAGAAACCTCTGAGGCATCGCGGCTAAGAAAAATCCTCTCTACAAATCCTATGATGCCCAGCTGTTTGAAAAAAACCGATGGCTCTTGGACAACCTCAAATGATGAATCACTCAACCTGCTTCTAGACACCCACTTTCCAGGTAGCTCCCAACTCGCGAAGAGTAGCAGCCCAAACAGGCCTACTGCAACCGTGACCAAAATTCATGGTCTGATTACGAGAGACAAACTGCTCTGGGCGCTGCATAGCTTCAAACCATACAAGTCTGCTGATCCGGACGGTATAATACCTGCCGAGCTACAGAGGTCCTCAGATATTATTCTGCCAGTGTTAGAAAATATTATGAGGAGCTGTGTAGAACTTATCCTCATTCCACTGTTATGGAGAGAAGTCAATGTAGTATTCATTCCCAAAGCCGGAAAATGTTCTCATGTTGTCCCAGAAGACCTCAGACCTACGAGTATAAGTCTATCATCTTTCTTTCTGAAAACTCTAGAACGACTGATTGATATCCATATTCGAGCTAAAGTTGATCCAAGACTTTTGTCAACTGCTCAACATGCCTACTGTAAAGGAAAGTCGGTGAAAATGGCTCTTTGACTAGCCACATCGAACGATCTCTACAATATAAGGAGTACAAAATGATTGCTTTCCTAGACATAGAGGGCGCCTTTAACAACGTCAATACATCCGCAATCATAACTGCGCTGTCAACTCTGCAGGTAGGCGACTCACTTGGGGAGTTGATCGGTCTAATGCTAAAAAGCAGGATAATCAACTCTAAACTGGGTGAGACTTCTGCTAAAAGATGTGTCAGCAGAAGTACGCCGCAAGGCGGCGTCCTCTCTCCCCTTCTCAGGAACTTAGTAGTTAACGAACTACTGATATACCTGGAAGCGGGTGGTAGCAGAGTGATGGTCTATGCGGATGACGTTGCCATATCCGTCTCAGGAAAGCATCTCAATACCATTAAAGAACTCCTTCAAGTAAATCTCAATAGATTAACCCACTGGGAATTGTGGATTGGGAATAAACCCCCATAAAACTGATCTTGTCCTCTTTTACATTGGCGATTAAAGAAGCTCTGTCCTGGCTGAAGAAAAACGTGATATCTGCAAAGGATATCCGCATATTTTCGGATAGTCAGGCCGCCATCAAGTCAATGTACTCGGTCTAATTATATTCTAAAACCGCCCTTGAATGTCGATCATCTCTCATGGAGATGGCAGAGCAGTTCAACATTCACCTTTGTTGGGTGCCGGGCCATAGGAACCACTCTACCTATTCTACCGGAAAAGGGGAGTATAGGTATACCAATCACTACGTGTAAACTAACACTAAAGATGGATGCCAATAAAAGAACAGACCTTAAATGGACTGTTGGACCAACATGTCTAGCGACCAAACAGATCTGGCCAAAACTGGATCTGAATCGCTCTAAGTGTCTGAACCTTTTAAATAGGAAATATCTCAGCGCGATAATAGGTGTCATTACTGGACACTGCCTCATAGGCAAGCGCGCAAGAGGGCTTGGCGCTTTTACAAATGATTTCTGTAGAAGCTGCATGGACGAGGAAGAGGAGGAGACAGTCCTCCACCTACTCTGCACATGTTCAGCTCTCTCCCAGAGAAGAAAGCTTCATCTGGGAACTTTCTTCTACATCGACCTAAACGATCTAGAAAACATGGACGTTAACAGTCTCCTACGCTTTATTATAAGCTCAAACTGGTTCCATTAGCAAAAGTATCATAGATCCACGTGGCATCACAATGGGCCAATAGGCCTAAGTGGGTTGGTATTTCCAACAGCCACTCTTACCTAACCTAACCTGACATCCAAATCTAGGACTTCGGTATGATTATACCAAATGATATAGCCAAAGTTGATTATGGTAGAAGATTATTTAACTATATTTATTAAATTATATTTAACTTTGATGCATTTGCTCTGCAGATTGCAGCAAATAGCAACCTTCCATATTCTTAAATAATAAACAACGCCCATATTTTACTGCTTGAATGATGTCGCGAATTATAATGACGAACAGAAGCGAGCCCAAATAGCACACTTGTGGAACACCAGAGTTACATTTAATCACTTTGGAGATGGAAGTTCCGATTTAACTTGCTAGATCTGGCCGAGGAGAAAGGAGGACTACCAACGAAGAAATTTAAAACGTATTTCAAACAATTCGAACTGAGAGATCCGCTTGGCCATGATTAACTAAATCAAAAGTAAGGTATCAACTTGGTTCTTCATTTGAATTTCCTTCCAAACAATTGCCCAAACAAAGCCAGATTCGAAGTACTAGTTCGGCCTGGAGTGAAGTTCGTTCGGCAGATACTCTTTGATTAAAAATTCAATTCTATTTTTAACAATGCTTTCGAATAATTTAGCAATTGCGGAGACCTTGCAAATTCCTCTGTAGTTCTCAACTACGCAATAAATTGAAATTGAATTGCAACTGAATTGATACATAACGATAACGCAAACAGAAAGTTCTGTAGTAGAAATAGATAGGAGAGATCTATTACTTTCAATTATTCACTGAATTCCACTACGGAATGAAAAAGTTAAAAAATATTAGCTTTGCTGGCAACTACGAAATGATTTAACATAGTTTGTAGAGAATTTCCATATTAATTACAATAAATAAGCAGTGATTAAAGATAATTTTATTGGAGTGGGGCTGTCTGTAATTTCTAGTCCAGTATCTGTGATCACTGGTCACCTATGGTCCCTGTAAGTGACACTAATAATTCAGCAATATATTTAACTACCGGTTCTATGTAAATATACATATATGAATATTTATTTTCTAGATTATAAGTTCTAAGAGCCGTTCTCTGTGTTAATGCAGCACAAAATAAAAATACTACCGGGTAGGCTTTATAACTTTAAATGACATTTTTGTGTCTTAAACTGACTGCTTGGTTATCAAATAGCTCAGCCTTAACGTCTTTAACTTTTTAAGCCACATCCAGTTGGTACGACGGATCGGCAGAATTAATATTTTATAAATATTCAGCTAGTTGCTTGAGTTGTGAGTGTATATTTTGGGTTTGAGTTTATCTACGTCATGTGGATATCAAAACCTTAAGGTTTGCACACCAAGCGAGTATACGATATCAAGTATTGAATACTAAAGTTCAGTTGAAATAAATATTATTACCTACGTGCTTTAGTTGGAATACATTGATTAATTATTCTTACCTATTCACTGTGGACTCAGTCTGATGTCCACGCCATGGCACTGGCATTCTATTATGAGACCTTAAGTGTTCCCAAAGGGTCGAAATGCAGCTCAAAATCAGTTTCTTCATTAAAGAATACCTTGCCTACTTCGCGTTGTGTTACTTTGGCTAATCGGGACAACTGCAAACAAAGTTAAGCAAGGTTACCTGTACGTTTTCTCTCCGCAACTGCAACAGTAAGTTTTGAGAGTATGTCTCTCTTCTAGTCTAGCCACTAGCTTAGCGACATTAGTACGATACGTGATCTGTATTTATATATTCTGGTTTTATGCATATTAAATCTTTCTGCAAATTACGCAATTTCTATCTTCGAAACAAAGAGTAAAATGATTTTTCTCGTTACGAATCCCGCAGGGAGATAGACCTACTTCACGGCTTGTCAATTCATTAGCTTTTCCATTTCCTTAATGTTTCTATAACCGGGAACCCAGTCCAGAGTGATTTTGAAATGACGCCTAGCCCGTGTCAATGTCTCTGCAACCTTCAAAAATTCTTGAGATAGTCGTATTTGAATCGCGGTTGTCAAATTTCGTCAGCCACAGAACACCTCGATATTTTGTTTTCCGCTTCTGTTGTATAGACAGATAGTCCTTGATCATTTCTACTGCTACTACCTGCAAAATAAAACTGAGATGATGCCTTGGGTTAGGTTAGGTAAGAGTGGTTGTTGGAAAGACCAACCCACTTAGGCCTATTGGCCCATTGTGATGCCTCGTGAATCTGTGATTCCTCCTACTCCATTTGAGCTTATGATGAATGGTAGGAGACTGTTAACGTCTATATTTTCTAAATCGCTTAAGTCGTTACGGAAGAAACCTCCTAAGTGGAGTTTCATTCTTTGGGAGGGCGGTGGGCGTGTACAGAGTAGGTGGACGATTGTCTCTTCCTCCTCCTCATCCATGCAGCTTCTGCTGGAATCATTTTAAAAACGCCAAGCTTCTTGCATGCCTGCCTATAAGGTGGTGTCCAGTAACGACACCTATAATGGCACTGAGATGTTTCCTACTTAGAAACACCAAACGATTCAGATCCAGCTTTGGCCAGATTTGTTTGGTTGCTAGTTAAGTTGACCCAACAGTCCACCTAAGGTTTGTTCTTTTGTTATTATCAAGCTTTAACATTAATTTGCACGGTACGGTATCCCGATGCTACCCTGTTCCGGTAGAATAGGTAGAGTGATTTTAATTGATTCATTGGCTCTGCAAATCCATAGAATATATCTGTGCCCCGGCACCCAACATAGGTGAAAGTTGTACTGCTCTGCCATCGCAATAAGAGCTGATCGGCAGTCAAGGGCAGATCTAGAATTTAGTGAAACTGAGTCCAGGTACTTGATAGCGGACTGACTATCCGAAAAGATGCGGATATTCCTTACAGATACCACGTTTTTCTTCAGACCAACATTTTTGCCTGGAACGCTACACAGTGATTTGGAAGACGGAAGGAGAGGCTTAGATTAAGGTTATCTGAGAAAAAAACGCAGCCAACCCCGCTATCAGGTCGATCCATACGTATAGAAATGGATTGACTTGTCTTCCATGAAAGCGTCTTCATCCCAGAAGGATCTAAAGGAGATGCATACATGAACGTCCTTGTCAAACCAATGTTGGAGCATAGTGCAGTCGATGTTCTCTGGAAGGTTTCCTAGTGTGTTAAGTACATTAGCCTGGCGAAATAATTTATTTGTCCACTGTGTCGTCGCTTTAAGGCGAATAGCTGCGATCGCATCTACTTTCTTGCCTTTCTTGACTCTTTCTTGAAATGTTAGGTATCCAGTTTAGTTTCCTGACAAAAATGAGACCCAGATATTTTGTTGTATCGGAAAAGACTAAACTGGTACGGTTTATTGAATTTTATATTCCCTAGATCAGAACAAGATCAGTTTTACGGGGGTTTACCCCCAATCTAAAGGGGAGAAAGACACCGCCTTGCAACGTACCTCGGCTGACACATCTTTTAGCAAAAGCCCCACCCAGTTTGGAGTTGATTATCTTGCAATGTCGATGTTAAAGGCATCCTCTATGTCCAGGAAAGCAACCATCGTGCGCTCTCTATATTGTAGGGATCGTTCGATGTAGCTAGTCAACATGTGTTGAGCCTTTTCCACCACCGTCGAGTGCACAACTCAATCAGTGCACTCGCAATATTATTGTGTGCTGTCCAAAAAAAAAAAAACACCGCGCGAGTGTGCAAAAAAAAATACAAAAAAAAAAAGTGCAGTGCAGTGAGAAAAAAAAAATATACAGTGCAGGTATCCCACCTCTCCCGCTCCTAGGCGAAGTACTGTTGCTTGCACTCAATCACTGCCGTTACTGTATTTACCATACGGTACGGGCAGTCACAATTTTCACTTCGCATCCTTGCTTAGTATCGTCGGTGTTTGTGTTTTCTGTGTTTTTTGTGATTATGACTAAGGAATTCAGGGTAGACGTAGCCAATATACGCGGGCTAAAAAGTAATCACTTTTCTGCGTACGTTCACGTCTGTAAGTACAGACCAGCTGTTTTGGCACTTAGTGAAACACAGGTAGATCCCCGCCCATACCTCTCAGATCATTCTGATCTGAAGCTACCTGGCTACTAACTAGTGCCATTATTCTTCTCTCACCGCGGTCTCGCCATTTATGTGCGTAGTGATGTAGCTTACCAAACTCCACTACAATGTGATCCATGTTCCAATCCGGAATTCAACTTCATGTGGTTTCCATCTCCGTAAGCAAATTATCCGCTACTGCTTTATTTATAGAAGCCCCAAACTGGACCGCAATTCAACTTTTAACGAGTTTGATGCACTGTCTAACTCCATTCAAAGAATTGTATCTTCGCTGCGGAAAACAACCTAACGCAGCTTGTAAATGAGCCCACGCGAATACCAGACGTTGATAGTCATACCGCCAACACCCTGGACTTGTTTTTAACTTCTCACCCTGATAAGTACACCATTGATGTGCTCTCCCCTCTAGGCTCGTCGGACCATTGTGTCATATCAGCTAATTTCTCGTACACCGACCACACAGTTAGAGAAAAAATTCCTAAAAGAACCACATGTCAATACGAGAAAGCCAAATGGAGCGGTCTTAACAGCTTCTTTAGGAATTTTAACTGGTCGTTATGCTTCCTCGATAACGACGTGGATGCCGCTGCTGATATGATTACAGACACCATTCTCTTTGGAATGAGATCATTTATTCCTCATCGGATGAAGGGTATCAAACCAAAAGAAAAGGCATGGTACGACTCGAGCTGTAAAGAGGCTGTCAGGGTTAGAGAAATATTTTTTCGGGCCTTCAAGACCAAGCCGACAGAGGAAAACCGAAAAAAGTTCAAACGAGCCAGAAATGACTGCAACGCCTTTCTTAAGCGTGTGAAATTCCTATACGACCAAAAACTGAGGCAAAAAATACTGCAATGTCCCAAAGGCAGTAAAAATGTTTGGTCGTTCGTCAAAACCATTTAAAATTCCGCCTCATCCTCCATCCCAACGCTCATTTACAATGACATTCCAGCTGTCAGCTCTTTGGACAAGACCAATCTACTTGCTGCACACTTTGCGGCCAGCTCAACACTCTCAGATTGTGCTTTGCCTCCGCCTTCACTTGAGTGAGTCGAATCTTCAATGGGACGAATCTAATTTCGCACTCGTGTAGTAGCAAGATAACTTAAAGATCTCAACATATATAAATCCGCTGGTCCAGATGGTATATCTCCCCTTCTTCTGAAGAGGTGTTCTTCCACCACTGCGTAAGCTTTTCCATCAATCCTACTCTTTAGGGCTCTTCCCGAGCAGATGGAAAACAGCATTTGTCCAGCCCGTCCCTAAAAAAGGCGAATCATCTTCTCTCTCCTCCTACAGACCCATTGCACTTACGTCCCTTCTTTCCAAGGTCATGGAAACACTGATAAATCGTCAACTCATGAAATATCTCGAAACACGAAAACTTTTCAATGACCGGCAGTACGGTTTTCGTAGCAACAGGTCCACTGGTGATTTGATGGCATGTCTTACCGAAAAATGGAACCAAAGCGTACATCAATCTGGCGAAAGCAAGATAGTTGCACTTGATATTTCTAAGGCATTTGACAGAGTTTGGCATCAGGCTCTTTTGTCGAAAATGCGTGCATTTGGGATCGACGACTCTCTTCTTCAATGGATTAGAAATTACGTTTTATCAATGGATTAGGAACGTTCAATTCAAGTTGTCTTGGACGGTTTCAAGTCTGATATTCACAAAATAAATGCTGGTGTGCCCCAGGGCTCTGATCTGTCACCGACCCTCTTTTTAATTTTCATTAACGATCTCTTG
Organism: Volucella bombylans; assembly: GCA_949129095.1. Classification (NCBI taxonomy): domain Eukaryota; kingdom Metazoa; phylum Arthropoda; class Insecta; order Diptera; family Syrphidae; genus Volucella; species Volucella bombylans. The sequence goes on along the minus strand of OX422143.1, from coordinate 14,570,863 downwards.
TCTGCTACTTCTAATCCAATATATTCCTTTGCTGATGACAGTACTCTCTGCTTTTCATATTCGTTTACGGACTCACGGCCCTGCTCTTCGGCTGTAGTATGAGAACGGCAGCGTATGCTAAGCTCATTAAATTCCGATATCAACAGCATAACCAATTGGGGAACTATCAACAGAGTGGAATTTAATGCTTCCAAAGCACAATGCTGTCTGCTGTCTTTAAAGCGAAATTTAAACACACAGCCATTATCTACGAATGGCACTTGCATCGTCGAAAACGAAAAACTTTCCATTCTCGGTATGTGTGTCAATGACAACTTACGTTGGAATGACCACATATTTGATGTCGCCAAAAATGCTGCGAAATGTCTAGGTTTCCTCAAGCGATGTAAGAAATATTTTACCCCCTCTGATCTGGCCTCAATATATAAGGCATTCATCCGCCCAAAATTGGAGTACAATGCCCACATCTGGTCAGGTGCTCCTAAAACATCTCTGCACCTGCTAGATAGGATTCAAAATCGTGCGATAAAGCTCATTGATGATACTAATATCAGTCAGTCAATTGATACCCTCGAACACCGACAAAATGTCTCGTGTCTCACTTTGTTTTATCCCTATTTCCACCACCAGTGCTCCACTAAAATCACCAGTAGCATTCCGCCCATTCAAACTTTCAACCGTAACACCCGTCTCGCTATGAATGCTCATTAGTATACCCTCAAGCCCATTTTCGGACGTACTCTAAAATATCGTGATTCGTTCCTAAGCCGTACAACTCGCTTATGGAATGCCCTGCCGACCTCTGTATTTCCTGGTCGTTATAACTTGCAAACATTTAAAAGCAATGTCCGTCGGTACCTCTCTTTTCTTCCTCTCTAAATTTCCTTTGCCCGCGCTGTGAACAATCACCTTAAGGGTACACAAACCCCTTGAGCGCGCACTCATTATAAAAAAAAAAAAAAACATTAGGCATGTTGAGCCGTTGACAAAAGTCGTCGATCAATTTTAGATCAATCAGCCGTTCTGGAGTTTTTAGAAGGAAAGATGATAGATTCATAGGTCTGAAGTCCTTTGGGACAACATGAGAGCATTTTCCAGCTTTGGGAATGAAAACTACATTAACTTTTCTCCATAGCAGGGGAATATGGATCATTTCTATACAGCTCCTCAAAATATACTCTACCGTAGGCAGGATATCATTTGAGGACCATTGTGTCTTCTCAGGTGTTGTACCGTCCCGATCAGCAGACTTGTATGGTTTAAAGCTACGCAGTGCCCAAAGCAGCTTGTCTCTTGTAATCAGGCCGTGTTGTTGCTACTATCCGCGAATAGGGAGCGAATAGGCTGTGGCCTGGCACAAACTTGCTGCTGCTAGAGGTAGAGGAAGTGATAGGACCATAGGTGGTCACAGTCTTACCACTCCTTGAAAGTTTGGTTTTTGGCTCGTTACGTTTGCCTTTAGAGGATGGTGCACCATGGCCTGCCACAGTTATACCTACGCTCGACAATGCAATGCAGCAAGGCTGTTCCCCGGCAGGGGTCGTATGACACCTTGATCCAGGCCAGGGGAAAAAGCGGTGTATGGGATGGTGGTGAATAGGGAGGGGGGGTTATCCTTTAGTTCTATATCGAGTTCGATGCAATGGTGGCGTAGTTGTGGAAAATTCTCGATATACGTTGGTACATATCACTTCCACAAGTTTAAAAAACAACATGTACGAGTAGTTTGTGCATTTTTCTTCGTGCAACTTTAGTTACATTGCACTTTTTGTGACAATCCTAAAGAATAAATATTTCATTTCAGCACCTTTTTTTGCAGAAATTTCCAGTTTAATCAGACATCGAAATTGAGAAAGCTGCAAAGTAAATTACATACGAGTATGTTAACGAATCTTTGAAGATTACTGACTTGACAAATGCCATCAGGAAATGGGTTATAATTGTTAATTCTAAAATTCATGCCTTGATAACGATAGCAATATTATCATCTGAATTATAAGCAGATATCTATCATATGTTTACGAATACTTTCAACATGTATCTATGCTTCTTAGTCATTGAATACAAAATGTACAAGTGTCGAACAACACTTGACAAGTGGTTAGAAAACAATAAAATGCAAGCACAGGCGTAAGACGTTTTTATGACGAAAGTGTGCAAAGAATTATGGTTATCATAAACAAAATAGTGTGCGAAGTGCCTATTTTCGAGGTAGGAATGTGCAACACGTAAGAATGATGAACGATACGACACATCTTCATGTCAAGAGCTCATTTACAAAATAGTATTACGCTTATTGCCAATAAAAATCACCGAAAAGGAGCGAATTTAAGGTTTCAGAAACTCGTTGAATTCACGTAAAAGGAAAGTTTTGCCTACCCCATTGCCTGGAATATTTCGTTCTTGTCCGGCACTGAATTTTCATATTTGAATTTTCACATGTATTGTTTACCTGCAGGCGAGATAGGGCACTTGGATTGCTTGGCACCATTGCATTTAACTGGTAGAAAAGGGATTGAGTGAATATGTACATATTGTTTGTGTGTGTTTTCATTGCAGAGCTCGACACATTTTTTCGACTTCTGAGGCTGGAATCAGGGGAGAATTATTTTATAATCGGCAGGAATTTCAATGCTAAGCACAGAGATTGGGGAAATAATTTGCCAAATACTAGAGGGAACTTACTACTCGATTGGTGGGGTCAGCACGATGTCATGTACAGACTCGGTCTTAAAGCGACGGATAACCCGTCGTTTCCCAGACGCGGGTCTTATTTGGATCTACTGCTGTACGATGAACGTATACGACTGACAGGTACGAATTTACAAACATTAAACTGTCTACGCACATCCGTGTATAACAGCGACCATTGCGGTTTTAGCACCGAAATTACGGTTCCCAACGAAATTGCGGAATTGGAGGAGTTTGTCCAAAGATATACTTACAACTACAGTAAGACTCGATGGACACGCTTCTCCGCAACCTTGACTAGAGCGCTCTCCTCGAACACGCTCCACCCACCGTCCAATAGGAATTTGTCAAACGAGGAGATCGACAATTACCTAAAACAAATGGACGAGACAATTAAACAAACTATGGACACTACAATACCGCGGTATCGACGTACGACTAACGAAGACCTGTTCCGCAATCCTACTATTGACGCACTGCACCGACAGAAAAGTAGACTTCTGACAAGACTTAAAAACTTGTACAGACAGTTAACTGACCGACAAGACCCGGAGATTAGGACACTGAAGTCGTCGATTAAAAATATTCAAACGCTAATAAAAGAAAATTACAGAATTTCTGTAAGTTTGTATTGGAACAACAAGGTTCGGGCTGTAAACACCAGCAACCCGAATATGTTTCCGCAAATAAAGAAACTATTTAGAAGAAAAAATCAAAACGACCTTCAGTGTCTTAAAATAGCCCGGACAACAGACAACGAACGGTTACTGACAATAGCAGGTATTGATCCAAATGAGGCCGCTGATGATGACGACTTTTTTGTGATCGAGGATCCACAGGAGAAGGTTGAGTCTATAGGGGCGACTTTCCAGGAAGTATACAAGGCCATTGATAACATTGGCCCTAATTACGACCTGGACAATCGCGTCTTGGTGCACGACTTCTGCATTCGAAATGAAATAGGGAACTGGCGAAAATATGGCAAATAACGTCATTGCCAGAGAGAGTGGCCTACCCTCGTTCATTTCGAAGGAAGGACTCCATGAGATCTTTGACACAATCAGGGCTAAGAAATCGGTGGGGACCGATGGTATTCCGAACATCGTGCTCGACATCTTCCTCTAGAAGCGATGGACATCTACACCACCCTGTTTAATAATGCAATGAATAATGCACATTATCCAGCGCATTGGAAAACGGCGGCGGTTCAACCTATCCCCAAAAAGTGAAAGGATATATCCAATCCGGCGAGTCTCCGGTCGATAAGTCTCCTTCCGAATATCAGTAAGATTTTTGAAAAGGTAATCAATAGAGCTCTGTCTAGGTGGGTTGAGGACAAACATATAGTTGCGGATAATCAATTTGGTTTTAAGGCGGGACATGGTATCTCACATGCCGCTTCTAAACTGGTGACCGATATCCAATGAAAAATGACTGGGCTGGGGATCAGTAAACCACTCTTGTACATTCTTTATAATATGCTAACCAACAGAACGTCTCTCGATTTTCGTGGACACCTGCCTTTACGGCCTTATTCCACGGGATGCCCATACATCCATGGGAGCAAGGATACGCCTTGCCATCGCTCACAATGATATTCATTTTTGATACCAAATCGGAACTGTGTTGCCGGCACAAGTTCCACCCTTGGTATGAGTCGAGGCCGACCTAAAACCTCTTACTGCTCTTAGGGTCGCAGCACCCAGCACTTATTGCAACTCCACATTGAGTCAACCAAGGAAACCCAAAGGAAAACCATAGGAAGACTCTTACCCGCGATTTTGGGTTTAAACCACAGCCACCATGACGCTCCCACAAGGGGGCCTACCTCTAACAAATCAGGCCCGGACCGAGATCCGGGGGGCTCCTGACTCCCATGGTACCGTGATTTAAGTCCTGGTACGGACTACCGGTGGTCCAGCCGCCAACAAGACCTATGACCGGCAGCTTGTGACTGATCAAATCGTAGCAACCTTCGGTAGCGTCATCTGAAGATGTTTACGATAAGACCAGTACTTTGCTCTGCCCCCGTTCATTATTAGACAACGTCATTAAAGGGCGAAGCCTTGATAATTGGGCGGGGGCCCATGCTAACCAACAGACAGTTCATCGTGCAAAATGGTGATGTGACTTCTGTTGGAATATTTCAAACAGAAAATGGTCTTCAGCAAGGCGCAGTCAATTCGCCGGTCCTATTCAACATTTTTACAAGCGACTTGATAGGTTCACTTCCCCATACTATTGCGTACGCAGATGTTTTGACAGCGTACAGAACAGGTCCAAAAATCGAGGTCATTAATACTCTCTTGCAGCGTGACTTCGATAAGATAAGACGATTTTGCGATGACTGGAAGTTGAAGATCAACTTTCCGAAGTCGGAAACCATTCTCTTTAGGACGTCGTTGTCTGCTGCCTCTAGGGATACCAGAAAAAATTAGCGTAAGTACTCGATCATTGGACAACACGGGCAGCCTCTTGCCTGTCGAAATGTAGTCAGATACCTTGGAATCTGGCTAGATCAGTTTCTGTATTTTGGCAAAAATGTAGATGCTGCTCTGGCCAAAGTTAAAGGTGGTTTTTAACTTACAAAGAGACCGTTTTATAGCAGCCAATTCGATGCGAGGTAATCTGCTACATGGCCCTTATCAGGCCCATGCTGGTATTTGGGTGTCCCGTGTGGTTCAACGTACGATCAAGCTTAATGGAAAAGACGCGGGTGTTTGAGAGGGCGTGCCTTAGGGCTTACCTGCGCTTGTACAGAATACCAGAGTTGGAGTACAAATTTTTTTATCCTAATGAGGTCCTTTACAACAGGGCGAACCTAATACGAGTGGACAACTTCGTAATTAAGCTGACTCGAAGGCACACTGCAAGAGCAGTGACCTCGACGAATAACCTGATATCTGGGGCTTACTACCCCAATTAACTTTACCACGAGAATGTGCGCTCTGACGGCTTCGTTCCACCGGAAGCATTCCTCTACCTAGATCAGATAGGGTTGATCCAGGATACTCGTAGATCAGCGGTTCCGTTAATCTTCCATGTCGCTCGGACAGCTGGGGACAGGCGACTCAACTACAACAGAGACGTAGCACACGGTAGTGTGAATCGTCTCAGGTTTAGTAGGGCGGTGGGGAATCGCGATAAGAGGGATGTCGTTTTCAGTGGGTACTGGTTGGAAGTTTTCGAAGAGGAAGAAGAGAATTGTATAATAGAATGGCTAGCGGGGCTTAAGTCAAATGAAATTATGTTGGGGTGTCGGCGGTTTCGAAACTGATTTGAATGTGCTGGGAAATTGTGGAGGATTTGTTTTCTAATGGAGAGAAGTTAAGAACTTGTGGGAAACAGGATGAGGATAAAATAGTGAGGAGAGGTTAGATTAAGTTTTAAGCTTGGTATTATAGCTAAACTTACGATCACTTATTGACATAATCCCAACTCCGTTATTTTAGGAAAACCCCAACAAACCTGTTATTTTTTATTATATTGTATGAATCCAACTAAATACAAGCTATTGGGTCAATCAAATATTATAAAAAACTGTAAACAAATCTTATCATACTTTTATTGATTCAAAAACCTATTTTGAAAAATATTAATTACCCAGTTGAATTCTTATATACAAGTATCGTGTTATCTTACTTTTAGACTTTAAACTGGCCTACATCAAGTTGACAACTTAAGTGGTGGTAAATGATTTAAATACTAGTCAATATCTTATACTTATCGCAATCTCGTATTTTGCACAAGAGTTAAACAAACATAAAATGTCTGATAACAACATTTTAGTAAAGGGTGTTTATTTTTAGAGGTTTGGTTTTTAAACCGGCAATACAAATTGTCATTTGTGGTTAATATATTTCACGATGAATAGTTTAACGCCAGAACAACGCGTGCAAATTGTGCAAACTTATTATGAAAACCATGGTTCACTTCGCCAAACTTATCGTACGCTACGTCCATTTTACGGTCAACAAATTCGTCCATCTGAGCAAGTTATTCATAACACGATTAATCGTTTTCGCACCACGTACACTCTAGTCACTAGTGAATCATACGCATCCCCAAAGACGACAAACAACGCGAACAGAAGGAGTTATTGCCGTTGTTGAAGAGAATCCGAATTAGTCGATTCGCCATCGTGCATAGCAATTGGAGCTATTTTACGGAAAGATCTTAGCTTAAAAGCTCCAGCTTGTGCAAGAGTTGAAACCGCGTGACCATTATACACGTCGTAGGTTCGGTGAATGGGCTGAAAGCTTGATCCTCATTTTCTACGCAAAATTTTGTTCTCCGATGAGGCCCATTTTTGGTTAAATGGATATGTAAGCAAGCAAAATTGCCGAAATTCTAGTGGAGAAAATCCAGCAGCCTTTGTCGAAACGTCCACATAGGGGTATTTGCATCCAAAAACCGGACAAAATTATTTTTTTTTGTTTTATGAATTTAATTATATCTGAAACAATTAAAAAGGTCTTAAAGCTATATAATAGTTGTTAGAAGAATTTTTTTTTATATTTAATTATTTTTATTTATATATGTGTTATATTATTGAAATGCAAAAAAATAAAATAACACGTAAAATTATTCAGACGATTCTGCTTCAGATTTTTCTTCATCTGATTTTGTTTCATTCGATGGCAACATACTGTCGGTATTTTCACCTACAAATGAATCTGGAGTTTCGGAAATTAACATTTCAAGGGCCTCTTTTCCCAGTTGTCGGTTTTTTCTTTTACGCAAGGACCTTGAACTTGATATAAGAGGATCAGATGTTAAGAGTAACCTGTTTAGAAAAGAAAAAGAAGTTTAATATAACAAATTATTGCCATTAGACATCAGATTTTATATAACCTGTTTAAAACATCCATGTTGCAGTCCCTCCTTAAAAATTTTCGCGCAAAATTTAAGCGGTATAAACGAAAATGCTTATTGCGCGCTTCTGCTGCTTCTTCGGATAACTGTCCGATTGGTAGAAGTGCACTTTCGATCACTTCAGATGCATGCAGAAGAATTTTGTGCAAAGTTGGTGTCATCGGATGCCATGGGTATAGCTCAACATAAAGCTTAGCCGTATAGTGTGCGAATATACTAAACTTTGACGTATTTATTCTAAACCCACTGGACAATACTTCTAATATTACTTTCAATCTTAAAATTAGTTGTAAGTCAACACCTGTTATTTCGGCAACTTCTTCTGGGTTATTAAAAAATCTTCGACTAGTATTGCCGTCATTAGAATTGCCAAAGCCAGGTTTTGGGACATCTACAATAAGGCCTAGTTTGATTCTTAACTTTTCCTGTATTTCAGCCTTCCTCTCTTTCACAATATCTTTATCTTCCTGTGTTCGTAGCTGCCATTTTTTTATTGGAAGTTTGTATGAAAGATGAAGAAGGCTTTCCAAAAAACGTATTCTTGCATGCAAAATTGATAATCCAAACTTCAATGCGTCTTTATTAGTTTGTTTTGACTTTGTTAAATCATTGAAATCTCTTGAAGTAGCTCCGCAAATGTAACATTTCAATGTTGACTTTGTATTTGTTGCTGAATTGCAAACTTTGCCATCAATCATGGTAAATGCCAGCGTGTGCTTAACTTCAATGAGTCTGCCTTGAATTTGAGTTTTGGTAAGAGCACTGATCTTAGACTCGATGTAGCTTATTTCGCTTTGCGTATAATCGATAGATTCTTTAGCAAAACTTATTTTTATAGGTCGGCAATACCGTGGTGAAGAAGGTGTTGGATTTTGCCAAATAATTTTGTTGGTTGATCGGCAATATAATCTCAACGGTACAAATGAGACCTGGAATATATATGCATCCGAATCAGTGCTATTCTCAAACTTTTGTTTGTATTGACTTTGTTGCGAACCGTCACATCCCCATTTCGATATAAGTTCTAAGGAACTACATTCGCTTTCTGTCAAGGTTTCCAACACTTCATTCAAATATAAAATTAGTCGTTCAGCAGTGTGATTTAATAAGTCCTGCAAGTTTACTTCAGCCAATGTTTCAGTTACAGTATATGACTCTGGGGCAGGAGCGCATTGCTTTTTTTCTTTTTGCAGTATACTGTAGCATGGAAAAAGTTTTCTGTCGCTAGTTCTTACTATCTCGTACTGCCTACGCGATAAACCCGCTTCAACAAAAATAGACAGTGCTTTCAAATTATATAATTTTGTGTTTTTACTTGACAAACTGTCAGAAATCGCTTCTTTGTATTTTTTGGCTCTTCCAGGAGATTGGGCCACTTCCTTAAGCACTTTTGAAGCATCTATCTTTCCAGCCTGACGCAACTTCAATTGAGTTGCGTACACCAGCTCTTCCGTTTCAATATTGTCACGTAAGCTTTGAGTTCTTCTTCTTTTACTACGGTTCTTCGAATGTTTTCGGGGGGCGGCCTGCTCTTACTGATGCTAAGGGTATTTCAACAACTCCTTGAAGCCAAACCTGATTTTTTTTTTTAAAAATTTCATCCGTTCTTCGTGAATTTGACCATCTAATCTTGAATTCATGTCTTTAATGTCAAGCCGAAATTAAAAAAAATGCTTGTACATATTTATGCAACAAAAATTATGAGTTTAATACTAAGATACCTTAACCGTTGAATTTTAAGCTTAAAATCATTCAGCCTATCTTCCGCACAAGAAACTTTGCTTAATTAATAATTTTGAACGTATTCCAACTTTTCATCGATGTTTTTCCCTTCATAATCTCGCATTAAATCATATAAATGTTGTTTTGTTATAATACTGTAACCGGATGATCCTTCAAGAACAAGAAATTTCGATAGTGAAATACTGACTAGATTTTACAACAAACGACACACACATAACAAAAATAGGCAGATTGTTTTTTTTGTATTCTATACTAGAAATCTTGTTCTCTTACGTGATAAAAAAATTTCCACCGAATAATGCCGAAGTATATTAATGAAAGCCCATGTTTCACAAATAAATAATAAAAAAAAACCCTTTTCCAAGTTATTTTGATAATATCAATTTCGATATCAAAACAGTCCTTTGGATAATGAAAATCAGCTTATAATAAAGTACATACCTGGTAGTGAATTATCCATACTTCAAAACTTTCACACAATGAGCGAAAAATAATTAAAAAAAAAATAAAAAACTGTATCGTTTTCGCGGAATTTTTTTGCTAAACAAATGAACCTTTTGACCGGCGACTCCGGAATGATGCTCTGGTCAGATATGTGCACACAAAATTAAAATGATTACGGTGCATAATTCAATGGGAATTTAGCAACCGTTAGGAAAAAATTTACTTCTTAACTCTTCATTTTGAAAAATTGACTTTTGGCCAACTTTTTGGTGCAAATACCTCTATGTGGCGTCCTTACAACCACTAAAAATTGCGGTTTGATGTGATTTATGGGTTGGAGGAATCATCCAGACCATATTTCTTTAAGGAAGGTGCAGGACAGAATGTTACTGTCAATGAGAGCGCTATAGAAACATGATTTCTGTATTCTGCGTTCCTCAGTTGAATGTCATTGACGCGACAGAGCTTTGGTTTCAACAAGATAGCGCAACATGCCACACGGTGCGCGACACCATTAATTTATTGCGTGAAACATACATATGCTGAGCGCATAATTTCGCGTAATGGACCTGTTAACTGTCCTCCACGATCCTGTGATCTCGCACATTTAGATTACTTTCTTTGGGGATATGTTTTTTTTTTTTTGGTTTTTTTTTCGTGGGAGGGTGAGAAATCTTCATAGACACGGAGCCTATAGTAGTGTGAGATTCTTACTCACTAAAAAACACCTCCCTTATGCAAACCACTACTGAGTTCACACTCAACAAGCAGTTGTTCTATCGCATTTTATTTTATTTTTATAAGATATCCTGCAGGCGATTTTCCATTGAAAATTCCTGTGTACTTTAGAAAATTACGAGCTGTTAATCACCGCGCTAGATCAAGAGGATTAGTCCTTTTCAGACGGCGCAATAAATTTGTCTCGTCGAGGATCTGTTGAAGAGAAATATTCATATGACCTGGTAATCGATTATTATGTTTTCGCGCCAAACTCTTTAATTACGTTCTGAACGTTTTCGACTCCTAAGTCTCTGTGGATATCATCGTTTCTAATGTACCACTGCGCATTAACAATACCTCGAAGAACTTTGTTTTGGAATGTCTGTAATACATTAATGTTACTATTTTTAGTACAACCCCAAAGTTGTACACCATATGTCCAGACCGGTTTTAGCACTTGCTTGTATAACAGCAGTTTGTTCTCTAAGCTAAGCTTGGAATACTTTCCAATAAGCCAGTAAATATCTCTATATTTGATTTCAAGCTCTTCACGTTTTTTCTTAACGTGCGCTCTCCATTTTAGTTTAGCGTCGAGTGTCATACCGAGATATTTGGCCTCGTTCGCGTAAGGAGTTCTTACTGCGTTGATAAGCACCGGTGGATTCTCAATTTTTTTGAGAGTGAAGTTCACGTGCACAGACTTGTTTTCATTAAGCACGATTCGCCAAGTCTTTGTCCAATTGTTAATCCGGGTACGGCACGTTGCAACTTGGCAGTTGCTTCTTCGACTGTTTTAGCCGTTGTCAAAATGGCAGTGTCATCAGCAAATGTGGCTAAGACAGTGTCGTCCGTTTGCGGTATATCGCGGGTAAAAAGCAAATATAGCAAATCCTTGCGGCATCCCCGCCTTTATTGTCTTAAAAGTGGAATATTCGTTTCCGTGTCTCACACGGAAGAGTCGGTCTTCCACGTATGAACCTAAAATAAGAGACAATTGCTGGGGTAGGGCTTGTCGAAGTTTATATTTTAGTCCTTCGTGCCATACCTTATCAAAGGCTTGCGAAAAGTCAAGGAATGCGCTTGAACAGACTAACTTACACTCGATTGCTCGTTCAATTACATCGGTTATTCGATGCACTTGGTCAACTGTAGAGTGTTGGCTTCTAAAGCCAAATTAATGATCAGGCAATTGGTTTAAGACGATTAAGAAGGATTCGCTCGAAGACCTTCGATGTAATCGGGGGAAGCGATATTGGTCTATATGACTTGACTTCATTCAGCGGTTTACCGGGTTTCGGAACCATAATAACTTCCACTGGTGCGGTACATGCTCTAATCTAATGCTGGCACTTATAAGATAGAGCAGCTTTAGCAAACCTTTTTCTGGCAACGCTTTAAGTATCTCTCCCGTTATTAAGTCATATCCCGGGGCTTTATTGGGCTTAAGCGTGTCTATAACTTGTTTAAATTCCCTAAGTGTAGCCTTTTCTACTGGAATGTTTGTCGTCACGTCTAGCGTATTGACATTCTCTGGAAGCACTCCCCGTCGAATGGTTTAAACGTTTCTGCAAGATGGTCGGCGAAAACATTAGCTTTTTCCTTATCTTCTTTCGTCCAGTCATCCTGGTTTCTTCTTATTGGCGCCACGTGTATTTGGGGCTTTCGAACACTTTTAACGGCTCTCCATATGGAGTAGTTATTATCCTTTGTCGCTGTGAGTCTTTCAAGGTAGTTATTAATACCTTGGTTATTGAAGTCCTTGATCGATTTTTTCAACAAGTTGCAGAGCCTATTGAAGGACGTTTTATCTTGTGGTCTCCGGGTTTCATGCCACTTTTTCCGCGCTCTTCGTTCCTTCCTTATCATTTCTCTGATTTCCGGTGGGTATCTTATGCCGACTTTTGGAACTTTGTTCGATTCGCGGGGAGTGTTATTCCAGGCCGCTTGCTGTACGACTTCAACAAAACGTTCAACTTCTTTTTCAAGTTGATACGGCGTTCTAAGTGCTACTTTCAACTCAGTATTGTCTACAACGTCTGTTCGGAAATCTTCCCAGTGAGTTTTGTTGTTAGTTAATCTGAGTGGTCTTTGTTTCTTAACCAAGGATTCGCACAGTGAGAGGATAACTGGAGAATGGTCGGATTAAAGATCGAAGCTTTCTTCAACTTTGACGTAACTAGCGTTTACTCCTTTTCCGATAAAGAAGTCTATTAGATCGGGTGTTTTGGCGACATCCGAGGGCCAGTATGTCGGCTTGCCTGTTGATTAAAAATAGCAACCACATTCGATACCAGCCCTGTAAAGAGTTTTGCCTTTTTGAGAGATACATCTTGAGCCCCAAAAGGTGTGCTTCGCGTTAAAGTCGCCAACAATAATGCAGATTGGTCCAAGAGAGTTGAATAGGTCAATAAATTCGCGTTTTTCTATTTTGCAGCGCGATTGGCAATAGATTGAGGATATACTAAAGTAGTAATTTATATTTTTAGCGCGCACCACGGTCATTTTAAATTCAATTATCATTTTAGTTCAATTATTGCTTCCAGAGTATGTTCAATGCAGTCTTTTATGAACAGGGATGACCCGCCTCTTGCGTTTCCCGATGAATGATGAGCTTGGTAGTCGCGGGGAGTTGGGGATATGTGAAGTCACTAGTCCAAGCCGATAAACCAGAGACACTGGACGATATGAAAGTCAACATTCGCCGTGTTATTGCTGATATACGGCCCCAGTTGCTCGATAAAATTGTCGAAAATTGTACTTCACATATTAAAAAGTTATGTCTTTCGGCGTTTATGGCGTCTTTTATACTTATACTTATAGTGTCTTAACTGCAGCTTCAACAAAGAAAACATTTTTAAAAACTTAGTACATGGACTCTTTTAATTTTAATTTTATTATAAAACTTAAAACTAAAAGCCTACAGACTAACATTTTAGAAGATTTTGGTTTATGCTATGCTAAAATAAGATGACCATCAAAGCCAAATATAGAAGTTCCAATTCTTCGGTTTCTTGAATTTTTCATTTCATCGGGAATTTCCCTCTTGTTTGACTTTATGGACCCCAACAAATTTAGTTGATGTTCTTCTAATAAACTTTTGGCTAGGGACACCCAGGTCAACCACTTTCAGCGAGTGACATTTCTTGAATTCCCGTACATAGTTTTGATCAATTCTTTAACAAACTACTCACCCGATGGAAGACCATTAGTATTAGTGCATTTTCCTAGGTATGGCACTGCATTCACCATATATTGTACTTTGTCGTACTATCATGACTATTTTTAACCCATATGTATTTGGCTTGTTGAGCATACACATCCTAAATGGATATGTACAACGGGAGCTGACTACCTGCTTCTCATTGGTGACGCATGATACGAGTTTCTGCCAATTTGCTCTAAGAGCAAGGAAGTCTTTTGGTCTATCTAAAGGTTGTGTAGCTCTATCATCCATTCGCAAACAATTCAGTAAAAATTTAAATCATATCTTGCATAATGATTGTTGCGCGGTTTCTAGACCCGATGCGACAAAAAATTCCTTGCAGCTCAGATGGTTGTTCTTCAAGACTGCGTTCAAAGTTAAAACTCCAAATAATGCATTTAGCTTATCAGTATTTGTACATTCAAATGTCGCATTTTCGAGAAAATGTTGCTTAAAAATTATTTGAGTATTTGTTAGAAATATGACGGATATCCGGTAAGTATTCGGTATCCGGCATATCCGGCTTCCTTTATAATATCCGGCCGGAGCCGGATAAACTTTTTATAATAATAATAATATAATAATCCATTCATTTATTTACAATTTTTAACATACATTTACATTAGCTATTTATGAATATAAAAGCTTTGGCATTGCCGTCAGCTCGACTAACAACTTTAATTTCTTCTATTGATTTTAAATATACTTTATTATTTTAATTTTCAGTTTTCATTTAATATTTTTGTTTATTTTTTTTATCGTAGATCAATCATATTCAGTCATGATTAGTTTCCTAAATCTGCAAATTTCCTTTAGATAATTGGCAAGTTTTATCCAATCTGGTCCATCCAATATTTGTATTGTCTCCTGCATTGAGAGAGAGAATTTTCCAAAATACGCAAATCTCTCTTGTTGAAAAATTGGACAGATACTTACAAAGTGGAAGCAGTCTTCTTTGGATCTTGTGTTGCATAGTGTGCAAAACTGGTTGTAACTCCCATTGTAAGGTCTTCCGTTGAGGCATAATAACTCGCATCTTGCTTTAAATATTAGAGAAATATCTTTGGGACTTAGAGAATTTTGAAAATAATTATTGTTACACAGATTAAATTTCAACTGACTGTATAATATTCGGCTTTCAGATTTAGTAGCTGTTTCTACAAGCAGATTTCGAACCGAGTCTTCATTCAGCTGAATAATTCTATAAAGCTTTTCCTTTACACCAAGAATGTTGTTTGGATCAATTTCTATATCTTCGCCAAAAGAAGTGGCGATCTGTTGCCATTTATTAAACCACCAGTCCTTGTTCCTAACTTCGTATAGCAGCATCTTTTTACTCAAACGTTCATCTCGAAAACCTAAGACTTTAAGTAGATAATCAGCTTGTAGTTTCAGGGTGCTGGTAAATATCTTTGGCAAGCCGGTTTCTTAATAAATCGCATAATTCGGTGTGTTGATTGGTAGATTGAAAATTTTTCTGATGAAGTTCCCCTGACGTTTTTCAGTTACCTCATACTCTTCCATTCCCCAAACTTGAGTTGCATCGCACAGAGTTGACTTCACAACTGAATTGAAGATTTGATATTTGGTAGACAAATGTATACGGCTGTTTGTAAAAATCTTTCTCCATGTTAAGTTTATAAGACTTTGAGAAGCCTTGGCTTTTTCGGCAAGGTGCTTACTAAAATTTAGCCTTGGGTTAAGGTTCACCCCAACATACCTATATTCATTTGTCACTTCCAAATGCCTTCCATTGTACACCCAATTGCTTCCGACTTCAGTTCGATTGGAACGCGAGAAAATCATAATTTTTGATTTTTCAGTGTTGATTTCAAGTCCCCACTTTTCACAGTATGTAGACAGCCGGTTTATCATCAATTGTAAATTGTCTTTCGATTCTGATAATATAACCAAGTCGTCAGCATATAGCAACACATTGATTTGGATTCCTGCCATTCTAATTCCTCCAGGAAGGTGGTTTACAATGTCGTTTATAAAAAGTGCAAATAAAAGTGCGCTAAGCGGACATCCCTGTTTGACACCTGAATCAGTTCTAAACCATTCAGAGAAACGTGAACCATCCCACACGCTGGCTTCTGTGTCATTTTATATCCGGCTGAATACCGGATAGTCGTTTTTTCAGTAAAAAAAAAAAACAATAAAATAATAAGTTTTATAATCTAATGGATTTTAATATAAAGGATTTGCAATAGGGACTTGACAACTTTGAATTTTATTTGTGAACGCACTCTTTCACTAATCATCAAACTGTCACTGTCAATGTAATCAGTAAGCTCAACATTTTCATCATGTAAAGTACACGAACGAGCAACGTCTGCAAATTATAAAAATTTTCTACCGAAATTCGGAGTCGGTGACTTCAACGTTAAGAGCGTTAATTCCAATTTTCGGTCATAATTCTCGCCCTAGTAGACAGGCAATAACAAGTTTAGTGCAAAAATTTGAGTCTGCATATTCGTTGTGTGATGTTGCCGTGTCAGTGAGATAACGGGTTGGTCAAAGTGTCGAAAATATCGCTGCCGTACAGGCGTCCGTAGCAAAAGATCCAAATCAGTCAATTACACGGCGTTCTCAAGAATTGGGCATCGCTCAGACCACATTATGGCGTATTTTGCGAATGGATCAAGCTGACTCAAGAATTGAAGCCGATGGACCATTTGAAGCGACGTACGTTCTCCGATTGAGTTCTGGAGAAGATGCGCCAAGATGATGAATTTCATCGCAAAATCATCTTCAGTGACGAAGCTCATTTTTGGCTCAATGCGTTCGTCAATAAGCAAAATATGCGTCATTCGTCGGGTGAAAATCCACATGTGCTTCATGAATCACCACTTCATCCACAAAAAATAACTGTTTGGTGCAGTTTGCATGCCGGCGGCGTTATTGGGCCATATTTTCTCGTGGAAAATAACGATCGTCACGTTACTGTGAATGGTCAGCGTTATCGCGCCATGATCACCAATTATTTTTGGCCCGATTCGGAAGATATGGACTTGGACGACATGTGGTTTCAACCGGATGATGCCACAAGCCACATAGCACACGCTAAAATCGATTTATTGAAGAGTAAGTGTGGTGAGCGTGTTATCTCAAGACATGGACCAGTCGATTGGCCGCCTCTTTCTTGCGATTTATCGCCGCTTGACTATTTTCTGTGGGGCTACGTTAAGTCATTGGTTTATGCCAACACGCCAATGACGTTGGAAGAGCTCAGAGCCACCATTGAACGCGAAATAGCGGCCGTTTCGGCCGAAATGTGTGGCCGAGTCGTTGAAAATGGGGTCCAACGAATCGACCGCTGCAAACGTGCCCCCGGTGGCCATATGAACGAAGTCGAGTTCCATTCATAAATGTTTTAATTGTACTTCAAGCTGATAATAAAGTTTTTGAAATATCTCAAATCGTTTGCGTTCTATTTAAAAAAAAAATTGTCAAGTCCTTATTGGAAAACCCTATAAATGGCAAAAGTATCTTAATCATGTCTGGATGAACACCGTCTAAGCCCTGTGCTCTCCTACAGATAGGGCATCGATATTTTGCAAAAAGAAACTTCTTCATGTATTTGGAAAAACAGTCTCAGGGACAGAAGAGTCGATCTGAATATGCGTCTGCGGTGGTAATTGCACGAATCTTTCGTTGAACTCATTAAGATCAACGGAGATGTCACTAGATTATTTTTTACTAGTAATCCCAATTTCACGAATAGTTTCCAGAACTGTACACTTGACTTACTCAAACAACATTTAAAATCAAGGCCATTAAATCGATTTTTAAATTTAGTTTTCAATGAACCAATCATGTCCATTAAATTGTAAGTTTTTCGTACAGTTTCTTTTTTTTATGGTATCTTAATGATGTGGCAACATGTGGTATTACTTCTGAGATGCAAGAAACACCAGAACTAGATATTTTCGTTATTTTTTCAAAAGGTTTAACAAGTCTAATACACTGTTCCGATAGATCCTACTGGCAAGCTGTCAAATTCTATAATGTGTCGTTATCAGCAATGTAAAGAGAAATAACTCGTTTCTGTTCCAATAACCGTTCTAGCAAATAATAAGTAGAGTTCCAACGTGTACTAATATCTTGGATTAGTTGATGTTGTGGCAAATATAGTTCAGGCTGAAGAGCTACCAATTTTTCTTAACCTAAGCTCGAATGATTAAAATGTGTAACAATTTGTCGTGCAGCTTGTATCATCTCCCAAACTTCAGGCTGAGAATTCAAAGCTTCATTTATAGATCGTTGTGGTGAGTGAATAAAACTTCTATGTTATCAGAATGATATCCACCAACTCTTACACCTTTCACCATGTTAGCTCTACTGTTGTTCAATAAAAATGTTCAATATTGTTTGTCGTTGCCTGAAAGTCTAAGGGAAAAACTCCGGAAAATAAAAAATAGACAAAACCACACATTCGATTTTCACGCTCTTTATTTCGTACCAAGTCCAACTGCCGACGGAAGATAACTAACTACTAATTACAAAATACAAAATACAACAAACATTAAACCGTTGCCGTTCGCCTTTTATATATTTCTGCCTGCTGCCAGTCTCGTCGTTCTGTTATCTGCTGAAGCCTTGCATGCGTCTGTATGTATATCTTCAGGAACCGTTGATAGAATTTCGTCGCCTGTTTGTGTTTGCCTTGCATTGAGCTGCGGTTTGTCTCGTCCCGTTTTCACACTATCGTGCTGCTTGTGTGCTGTATTGATGTTTATGTTTCGCCTAATTGTGCTGATCATCGTTATCGTTGGTAATTTGGGTACAGCTTGTTGGGTTATCTTTTGTTTGTCTGTCTGCCTGTACTTTGTTGGATATCGTTCAATCCGCAACAACTGTCATGAACAAGGAGATGTATTTTTGATTCATTTATATTCCAGCGAGTTACGATTGCATTCAGCTCTTTCGCAATATTTTCTCCTGTGTGAGATCCTTCAAAAGGATTTATTGCGAGTAGAGAATGATCTAATTTGAATTCGTAAGATATCCAGTGAGCTGTAAAGCTTAGGAAGCTTTTATTGTTGTTTCGACAGGTTCATATATCCGAGGTTACAGAAATCACAAAAGCGATTTCAGGAATAATTTTTCCAGACACATACATATTTCCAAGATGGAATTTTATAACGAGGCAATGCTTTCTCCAATAATATTTTTCAGCCAACATGCTGCACAATATACATATATGGGTTGATTGTCTAAAGGAATCATTTCCGCAATCAAGTAATGATATTCTTTCGATTTCGCATCATTAATGTCCCAAGTTAATTTTCTTTCCAAAGTTTCTGTTAAAGTTAACTGAGTTGAGTTCTTATTTTAAGCAAAATTGAAGCACTTGTAGAAGGAATAGGTTCCGTTGCAGTGTCGACGCTAGTAAGTTCATAAAACTTCTCTGAATGTTTTAATGTGATTTTTCATCGATGTCGTACTTTCATTTTTGCCTTCTTCTCCACGAGACATTTTAAGTTTACACAGTCTACAATTAATAAAATAGACTGGAAAAACATTTTATTTTGATGTTTGCGAGGAGGACAACAAACACCCTTTATATTTGTTGTGTAAAAAATAAGAATATCTCATGGAGGAGAAGGAAAAAAATCATGTTTAAGTTGGTTTTACTTGCACCGGTCTGATCACTGATCTGATCACGCCTGTATTCGGCCAAATCACTATTCGGTACAAGTCTAGTATTTGTCCCTTTTAATACTCCTTCGGTAATATATATCACTAGTAACGAACAGATTAAAACAACCGTATGAATCAATGATATTCCTGAGTTCAGGAGCTTTTCTTGCAACAGTTACTGGGAATCCCTAGTGAGCATCAAACGCTCATGAAATACAATACTTGTGGACTAGTATTTCTCATATTTTCACTTCTAATTCAATTCATAGATCAGTTTTACATAGCACAAGACTATGTTGATGCTTACTTACTTAGGTTGAGTTACACTGCTACGCTCCAAGTTTGTGCAGGGGACCACTTGTGCGCGCCACCTAAGGATGGTGGCCTTTCTTATGGTAGAAAAAGGTAAAAGAACCAAAACACCTATGGTTGCCTCATCCAATCTTGACAAACAACATGCTTCTGCGCTATAAAGGAGGACTGGTAAGGGTCATTTAAAAAGTCCCAGTCCAGAAAAACAGCGATATGCGATAATAAAATCATTTTTGATCTCAGTATTAGTTCTATTGAAAGAATTAATATCGAAAGCATGTATCATGCTTTGTTTTTGTCAACACTTCGTGTTGGCTAATATTTTGTCGGTATCGAGGGTCTCGGTTACAGGTTTTTATATTTTGCTCTTGATTGCAACCATCAGGCCAAACTTTGTATATTTGTAAAATTTTCAGAGTAAACTCCTGCAATAGCTTCGTTCATTTTCATTGACTGGGCTTCTCATGCACATCCGTTTTCTGTGTCTGTTTCTGTTGCGCCTCCTCCGCGTGTAGTGTTCGTGATTAGCTCTGGCTCTTCTTTGCAACACATTCTGTATTCTTCTTGTTTCACTGCATATGCATGCCGGAATTTTGTCACTGAGCCTCTGATGTTGTTTTTTTAGCAACGCGGCAATATAGGCTTTTTTTTAGTGAATAAGGGGCACTCAATAGTCAAGGGTACTGTCAATCGCTTGTGGTTGTGGCTCACATGTGCCTCTGTTTTTCGCGTGAACGCATGTCGTGTAGACTTGAGTTCACGGGATGCTCATGCATCCATGGGGGCTAGGATGCGCCAGACCAGCGCTCTCCGTTATTCCTTTGATATCAATCGGAACCCGTGTTGATGGGAAAAGGTTCTACTCTTGGTTTGAGTTAAAGCTGACCTAAAACCTCTTGCCGATCTAAGGGTCAGGGCTTATTGCAACTCTATATAATTTTAACCAAATATGGAAGACCCTTCCTACGACTTTAGGTTTAAGCCACAGCCACCATGACGCACCCACTAAGGGGCCTACCTCTTTCAAGCTAGGGGGACACTGATTCCCATGGTACGGAGTTATAAGTCCTGGTGAGAACTATCGGCGGTCAACAGGATCTATGACAGGGCACTTGTAACTGCTCAAATCATAGTATCCAATGGGAATATCCTTATCATAAAACAACTTTGCAAATGGATATCACATGTCTCACCTGCAAATAGGCCACAACTCTAAGGATGAATGCTGTGATCCAAAAACTGTCAAAATTCTTGATCTAGCTGATGAATAGGGCTGCAAAGTCTTAAACGGTAACTGTGGTCACACCTTGGGGGAGCATATATTCTTGCGTGGTATGAAAAGCTCAGTAATTGACTACTGTTTCGCGGTAGGAAAATGGGATTCGAATATTAGCGATTTCCGAGTAGCCTTGAAAACGTTTGATCATATACCGCTAGAAGTTCTGATATCGATTTCCGGCACAGAAGGCAGATCGAAAGATGATCTGGAAACACAGTTTTTGGGACCTACATATATAAGAATAATCTCAACGCCCAACTCTTCAAAATGCATGCAATGAGTACATTACCCAAAATTGAAAACCTTACGCAGGTAGCTAAAAGATTAGCCACGCAAAAAGCGAAGATAAAAGTAGAGAAAAGAAAAGTATAGGGAATGTATGCAAGCTACAGAGTTTCCGTTTGCCTTTCTAGGATTATTTAGGACTAACAACAGTAACGCTTTCTGAGTTTTATATGTAGCGGCAAACGAGCATTACACAAATCTAGCATTCGAACAGCAAAATATCGACCTTTTGAATAAAACCAAGTTATCAGCTGAGATTTGGAAAGCTGTTAAGCTTATAAACGGGAAGCAGAACAGTTAGTAGATCACTTCGCAACACTTCTAAATTCACCGCAAATATCTTCATCTTTCCAGTACGCAGCCCTTGTGATCGAGGGCAACATTTTTAGACCACCGGAAATGACAGTATTTCATTTGAATTTTACACAAACTGGACTCCTGAATTCTTAACAGCACTTGCACAGGAATTCAACTGGATATTCTAAATGGCAGACATATCAGATTGTTTTCGAAGTGCGATCACTGTACAAGAAAGGTGAACACAAACACCCTTCCAACTATAGAGGTATGTATCTTGTTTCTGAACACGTCCACTAAACTGTTTGCCGGTGTACTCTTTAACAGACTTACACAACGGGTTGAAAAGAAGAAAATCCCCATTGAATTCTAAGCCGATTTTAGGCAAAACTATTCAACCACAGACCAAATGTCCTCCTTAGTAAATATTACAGGGATCTATGATAGAAAAGAAAGAAAAAGGGGCTACACGCCCTATTCGTAGACTTTAGAGCCGCGAGTCTGGGATGAAACCAACTTTTCGAAGGAGTTTGGTGTGCAACAAGGATGTGTTTTAAGAACACTTTTATTTATTTTGTAGATAAACGATGTAACAGAACATGTAAGAAAAGCGACTCTATGCAATCAATGATTAACCGGCTCGGAAACTACTGCGGAACTTGGAACCTGCCCGTAAATTTATCTAAGACGAAGATGATGTTTTTTTCAGAGAAGCAGAAGGCAGGTATTCTCGGAGGAAACATTAGAACTTTCAAGGTGATGAAATTGAAATAGTTTGAGAATATAAGTATCTCGGGGTCTCGACTACAGCAAATCTTAACATGTGCAACAACCTACAAATGAAGTAATTCAGAGAAGTAAAACGGCCAGTAATTGCCTAAAAAAAAGCATAACGCATACAGCGAAACATAGGATACAGAGCATACAGTGATACGAATTCAAACAGAGGATATGCAGCCTCCATTCTCTTATATGCAGCCCAAGTGTGGGGCGTTTGCTCTTACGAAGCTGTCGAAATGTTCCTTATATGTAATGTATATATAAGAGTGGGCAAATTTAGGAAGTCGGTGCGACTCTGCTTTAAGTATTTCGAAAAACGAGCTATCGACATTCACGAAACAAAAATTGTACACCCTACTGAATAAATTAGGCCATAAACTGTATGATGGATTAGTAAATGAAGCAGAGACTTCTCAAGATAGGGAATACTACAGTAAACTGAACCATCATCTGCAGGAGAAAACTTTTAACTATCTTTTAACTAGTAGCACATGACGATATGACGAACATAATCTTTATTGTAAGGGAAGTGATCTGTTCTCCTAAATTATTTACCTCATCGACCGGAACTCGAAATTATTTGCGACCTATGCAACCTCAAGCAACGAGATGACGTATTTCACTTTATCGTGATATGCCCCATCTTACAAGAATTTAGTCGCATATACTTCGGAGCTCAGATGCTTAAGTTGGAGGAAACTTGCTGTATAACTACACAATCAATGCGTTGCTGTATAGAAATTGGAGTATCGAAGAAAGTTCCTAAAAAGTGAATCGACTTTAAAAAATTACTCTTCTTATACGAGGTGTTAAATAAATCTGTCAATCTGTTAGAGCGCCTGATGCCAAACCAATTAGAGTAAGAACTTGTATTGTAAACCAATATTTTTATGAAATAAATAGTCATCTAACTAGCTACCTAACTAACTCGTATCATCCTTCGATATTTTTAATGTAAAAGCCTTTACGATGAGACTAGTATTGCTATTATTAGTCTACGTCATTGACGGGAATAGCCTTGATAATTAGGCGAGGACCTGGTTGTGGCTTATAGTTGGAAATCTTCCGCATAGTATTTTTTTTGTCCTTAAGAGGATCCAGATATCCACGACCGTACGATGGCACCATCAAAATAGTGGGCCGAGTCAATACTCGCTCATCTAAATATACGCTTACCCATCATAATGAGGAAGTGCCTTAAATTTGTCGCAATGTGATCAATTTGGTTGACGGTTAATTGATCGAAAGTCTTCCGTATTGATTTATGAATATAATGACGTGGAAAACGCGTCCTAACGCCGGCAATGTTTCGCCCCCTCCTGTAGGCTATACTTTCCAAAAGTACTAGCAAAGACGCCATACGGTCTTAACTATGTGTTTAAATCACGCAGAATAATTTGAACATCTAAGTCACAGATCGTGCGCTTTGTCTAGGGACTCGCAAGAGATATACTTGTTGTGGTCTTCCTCCTCTGTGGGGATTGTAAGACTGGTGTTAAAATTTCTTTTTGCTTTGTGCTATGTCTAGCTTTAGAAGGCCCTCTGCCAATTGTTCAGATGAACGCGTATGTTTTTTAAGGAGCTTAACACTCACCTTTCAGATCCGAAAATTGTTGTGATTTTACCACATTCCTGTTCGTTAACAACAATTCCGTCCTTATCCAAGGCTTTTACCTCGTTTGCTACAGTGAGTTCTTTATACGGTCAGACCAATACACAATCTTAACCAGACTGCATGGTATTTTATGTGTCTCCTTTGGCAGAAGGGATTTCTCTTACGAGTGTACGTAAGAATTTTGCCAACCTGGCATTTATCTAAATCGCGCGAATATATCCGCCGTACTTTTTCCTGCTGAGGTTTAGTTATTCCCGACCCGGGTATGAAAGTGTTTCTACTCTCTTCAACACTACCTTTCCACTGAAATGCATCAATAATGCTTTGAAGTTTGTAACATTTCGAAAAACCTTGCAGCCTTTGCACACATTCTCAGCTGCTGTTTTAATTTAATAGAATCGTGAAGATGACTCAAGACAATGTAAAATAATATAAAATAATAAACATAATAAAATAAGAAATATTACTCACGAGATCGGCGTAGCCTCCACTGTATAATTTTCAGGCACAAATATTGCATCAGATATAGGGTTTTCCAATTAGGACTTGACAACTTTTTTTTTAAATAAAACGCAAACCATTTGAGATATTTCAAAAACTTTATTATCGGCTTGAAGTACAATCAAAACATTTATGAATGGAACTCGACTTTGTTCATATGGCTACCGCGGGCACGTTTGCAGCGGTCGATTCGTTGGACCCAATTTTCAACGACTCGGCCACACATTTCGGTCGAAACGGCCGCTATTTCCAACGTCGTCGGCGTGTTGGCATAAACCAATGACTTAACGTAGCCCCACAGAAAATAGTCAAGCGGCGTTAAATCGCATGAACGAGGCGGCGAATCGACTGGCTCATGCCTTGAGATAACACGCTCACCATACTTACTCTTCAATAAATCGATTGTAGGTGTGCTGTGTGGCTTGTGGCACCATCCTGTTGAAACTACATGTCGTCTATAGTCTATATCTTCCAAATCGGGACAAAAATAATCGGTGATCGTGACGATCGCTATCGTCGACGAAACAATATGACCCAAAAACGCCGCCGGAATGCAAACCGCACCAAACAGTTATTTATGTGGATGAAGTGGTGATTCATGAAGCGCATGTGGATTTTCACCCGACCAATAACGCATATTTAGCTTATTGACGAACCCATTGAGCCAAAAATGAGCTTCGTCACTGAAGATGATTTTGCGATGAAATTCATCATCTTGGCGCATCTTCTCCAGAACCCAATCGGAGAACGTACGTCGCTTCAAATGGTCCACTGGCTTCAATTCTTGAGTCAGCTTGATCTTGTATGTGTGTAAACCAAGATCCTTACGCAAAATACGCCATAATGTGGTCTGAGCGATGCCCAATTCTTGAGAACGCCGTGGAATTGACTGACTTGGATCGTTTGCTACGTACGCCTGAACGGCAGCGATATTTTCGACACTTCGACCAACTCGTTGTCTCACTGACACGGCAAAATCACAAAATGAATATGTAGACTCAAATTTTTGCACTAAACTTGTTATGGCCTGTCTACTAGGGCGAGAATTACGACCGAAAATTGGAGTTAACGCTCTTAAAGTTGCAGTCACCGACTCCGAATTTCGGTAGAAAATTTTTACAATTTGCAGACGTTGCTCGTTCGTGTACTTTACCATGATAAAAATGTTGAGTTTACTGAATAAATCGACAGTTACAGTTTGATGATTAGTGAAAGAGTGCGTTCACAAATTAAATTCAAAGTTGTCAAGTCCCTATTGGAAAACCCTTTATAAGGTGTATACCATGAAGTACGAGTGCATATTTATAGCAGTACATAATTTCAGGTTTTGCCTCTGTGGGAAAGATTGAACTCATACCAAAATTCGAACGAAAGAGCGATAGTTAATTTTGGCAATTTTTCAAATACGAGTGCGACAGCGAACGCGATACATTTGGCCGATATTCAAAATTTTGTATGTCCCTTACGACTTCAATTTGCTGGCGCCTGATCTGAGCAAGAAACTCTTTAGACCTACTTGATAAGAGATTTTTATGTAATGCAGTTTTTTTATGTTCAAAAGAATATAATAAATCTCAATGAAATTCGCTATAAATATGCAGATTCCCCTAAATATTACTGATACACACAGCGTAGTAACCCAAAATATTAAAAGAAGAAAGCTTTAAGTTTCGAAAAAAAAACTATTGAAATCGTAAATCGTGCTTTAAAAATTGTGTAGTTTATGACATATTATGGCCTTCAAAGTAGTAAAAGTCCTCTGAGTGCCATTAGTGCACGCAATACATAAAGTGGTATAATTACACCTCGTAGTGGCTATTACTGGGTAGGTAAACACAGCTCAGATCTCAAGTGGTTTTAGTAGTTTGTTTCATCTTAGCAATCAACTAAATAATAATCTGTTAATGTCAATGACTTTTGATTACACCGCAATGGTAAGCGTATAAAGCACGAATAGTGTCTGGGATTACAGTCATGTTCATATATGAGATTATGACATGCGACCGATAAGCAACAAACAAAATAATAGTAGTTGGATACGTGTTCCTACGGTCAATATGTATCTGCGCAACCTCAAACTGGCCATTGTTCGTAATCAGATTTTTTTCTGTGTTTGACTTGGAAGTGTCACAATTCATTTTTGACAGCCCAAAACCTAGGATTGAGCTCTTCCAGAAGAACAGTCCATTAGCAATAATATCGACCATCGCGTTAGTCATCCTTGATCCATTAATATTTCCAATTAACAATCTACAGAAGAACCTAACATCAATTCAAGACGTTGCTAATGTGTGCCAATTACAATGCACGAGTGTAAGGGAATTTCAGTATTCACTATACAGTGCTCAGTGTAAGCGTACTAAGAGTACCTGAACTTTGAACACAACATTCAGGAAGGTCAGATTAGTTGCTGCGGTTCGTGACAAGGGCTTCATGTAATTTAAGTACACTTATACACTTGTGCAAGTTGCGGCTTATTTTAATAGAAACAAATAAGCATTGAAGAGTAACACTCACTGGAAGCGTGCGCAATGGAAACAATGTAATTTGAGTTTCTCACATTTCTAAATGTACGAATATGTAGATAGAAATTGTTAGTTTGGCTTATTTGCCATTTTAGAACTTTAAGTAGTATATTTATATAATATGTTCAAAATGAATCGAAATGGACAACAACACAATGACCAATAAAGAACTCCCGTACAAACGACAGCCGATTTTGCCGGAAAAGAATCACAGCATTTTAGATGTGTACGAGTAGATGAATGTCAAAGTTCACGATTTCACTTGCCATACGATTTTGTTTAGTAAAATAACGAAGACGAAAGTAGTGGTAGCGTGTGGTACTGAGTATAATCGCCGAATTCTGCGCCAGAGTGTCTGATTTTAAAATTCAGCCAACATCAAAAAGCGGAGCAAGTTCTTCTCCCGACGTCAAAACGCTATCGGTGGGCAATGTCAAACATCTGAAAATGAAATCATCGGCTTACAGAAAAGTCTCCCACGCTCCAGCTGTTCGGCTTCGCAATAGCGTACAACAAATGAGCCCTTAGTGGCCAAGTTCAGTGTTCCGGTTTATACCTTATGGATAAAGCGTAAACAGTGAGCTCCTGTCTTGAGTTATATTTACATCGATGTTTTCTGTTGTATGCTCGTATCCTGGTCTTTAATCTTTGGTCACAATACATTAATACGGAATCGCGAGAGTTTTTTAAGTAATAATTTGATTCCCCTTGAACCCTACGAGGGTTCTATCCTACCGCACAAATAAAGATTCTCCCTGTCGAGGCGTCCTACTGGCGATGGACAACAGCCTTAACTCTTCTCCCATTACAATTTCTTCATCCACTAAGGCGGACTTTGTCGCAATAAAAATATCACTGCCTCTCAAGTCCCTTTACGTTATATGTTGCTACATCCTACCAGCTCAACCTATCGAATCTTACCAATTTGTTATTGATGCGATCGATCATTTAATTGACCTGTCAGACCCTACTGATGATATCCTTATTTTCGGCGACTTTAATCTTCCTCAGCTACAGTGGACTCCATCAGATGATCAATCGTTTTTCATCGCTTCAAATGCCATCTCAGCTAAGGAATGTCTCTTCTTAGATCGCTTAACAGACTCAAGTCTATGCCAAGTCAGTGGTATATCCAATTATATGGGCAGGCAATTAGACCTTATTTTCACAACAGATCCAATTAACTCCTCAGTCTCACTTTGTCCCCTATCTCTCTCAACAATCGATAACTACCATCCCCCCCTTCTACTTTCATTTTTTCATAACTCTTCATTCCAGTCCACTCCCCCCACAACTTTCATAAAGCAAACTTTCACAAAATCAGTGAATATCTCAGCAGATCCCTCTTTAACTTTCACAAAATAAGTATAAATGATGCCTTATCCATTTTTTATAAAGAAATATTTAATTCTTTTTCCCTTTACGTTCCGTTTTCCCGCCTTAAATCATCATCTACTAGTCCTCCCTGGTATAATCGCAAGCTTCGTTCCTTACGAAATAAGAGAAATAAGTTATGGGCTGTTTTCCTGCGTACCAGATCCTTTACCGACTTTTCCAACTATCTTGGTGCTTATCTTCATTTCACCGAACTTTACGATTCCCTTTACCAGCGCTACCTTAACAATGCGCAAGTCAACCTTATAAACCACCCTTAGTCCTTTTTCCAATTTGTTAACTACAAAAGGAAGTCCGATGGTTACCCTCCTTCCCTCTCTTTCAACAACAGGTCATCAACCGATCCACTCACCATTGCCAACCTATTTACCACATTTTTTAAACAATCCTTCACCAACGACTCCTTTGTACCAGATCCATCCTATTTTAATTACCTACTGAACTTCTCCAATGGCCCACTTCTTTCTCATATTTTGGACCCGTCTTATATCGAATATAAATTACACCAACTCAATGACGAATTCACACCCGGCCCAGATGGCCTCCCTGCCATATTTCTTAAAAAATGTTCTTCCTCTCTTTCCCTTGCCCTTTCTAATCTCTTCCGTCTATCCCTTTCACAAGGAGAATTTCCTCAGGTTTGGAAAACCTCCTTCATAACCCCGATCCACAAGAAAGGATCAAAGAATGAAATAACCAACTATCGTCCCATCGCTAAACTCTCCCATATACCCAAACTCTTCGAAAGTATTTTGTATGAAGCTCTAAGCTTCCAATGCAAATCACTTATTTCCCCTAGACAACATGCCTTCTTAAAGGGAAGGTCAACCACCACAAATCTCGTTGGATTCGTATCCTTTGCCCTCTCTGCCCTAGAGAATGGCAATGAAGTCTATGTAGTTGCAACCGATTTTAGCAAAGCCTTCGATAAAATCTCTCATCGGTTAATTATCTTTAAATTGTCTGCCCTCGACTTTGAACCCATACTGTTAAAATGGATATCCTCTTACCTCGAAAACCGTTTTTACAGTGTTCGCTTTAGGTCAGCCCAGTCCGCTCCATTTTTGGCCACCCCTGGAGTTCCACAAGGCAGCCATCTCGGTCCCCTTCTTTTTATATTAACCATAAATGATCTCGATATGATCATCAAACACTCGTCTGTCTCCCTTTACGCCGACGATACCAAATTTTTCAAAACCATTTCCTCTCCCCATGACTCTTTCCTCCTTCAACAAGATCTTGATAGTTTCTCGATCTGGTGCCTCAAAAATTCTTTGGAACTTAACATTGCCAAATGCCAATCCATCACCTTCTCACATAAGCGGATCCAATCTCCTCCCCGACTCTATCTTCTCCATAACCAACCTATCTCCTCCGTACAATCTCTTCGCGACCTCGGCATTTTGTGTAATAGCGAGCTCAACTTCCGCTTACATATGGATGAGATAATCCTCAAAGCCAACTCTGCACTAGGTTTTGTAAAACGGTGGTCCAAAGAGTTCACCAACCCATACGTGACCAGGTCCCTCTATATTACCTTTGTTCGCCCCCTCCTAGAGTACGCCAGTCAAGTATGGTCCCCATATCATCGTGTTCATATCTCGAGAATTGAAAGTATTCAACGTCGTTTTCTTCGATTTGCTCTTCGAGGTATGCCCTGAGACGATCCTTTTAATCTGCCCCCCTATCAAAATCGTCTCAACCTTATCAACTTAAACACCCTCGAAGATCGCAGAGATGCAGCAGACTTTCTCTTCATTCATCGACTCCTTTCAGGTCACGTTGTATGCGCGTCCCTTCACAACTCCATTTTCCTCAATACTAACCCTCGTAATCTACGTACCCCTCGACTCTTCTATCTACCAACCCACCACACCTCCTATGGCGCGAACGAACCAATCTCCCGTATGCTACGTCAAATCAACTCAAACCCTACCGTCTTTGACTTTCACCGCACCACTTCCTACCACAAATCTGTTCTCCTTCACCACTCCAACCAACCTTAGTTTTAAGTTTTAGTTTAAGTTTATTTTTTAAGTTATAGCTTGTATTAAGCCGAATAAATGGGGGCATTCGCCCCCACCAAAATTAAATTAAAATTGTCTGAAAAGTTTCCGACCGAACAATGATACAAGACATTTTCTCAAATTTTTTTTTCATTTTTCTACATAGTCTCCTTGTAACTCTACACACTTCTCCCAGCGATGCTCCCATCTCTCTAACCCGTACAAATAGTACTTGGCGTTTTTCTTTGCAAAATAATTGTTCACGAATGTGATTGCCTCCTCATTTGACGAAAATCTCTGTCCGAAAATTAAGTCGCTTGAGGCTAGATCTGGTGAATAAGATGGATGGTCAAGGAGTTCAAATCGTAATTCATGGATTTTCGTGTGAGACGGCGCGTTGTCTTGGTGATACAGGATTTTCTTTTTCTGTAAATGTGGCCGTTTTTCCGCAATTTCTGCCTACAGCTTGGCAAGTAATGATGCGTAGTATGCTCTTGTAATGGTGTTTCCTTTTTGAAGATAATCGATTAAGATAGCTCCCTTACTATCCCAAAAAACAGTCGCCATCACTTTCCCAGCCGAAAAAACAGTTTTTGATTTTTTTGGAGCCGGCTCACCCTTTGCAGTCCACAGTTTTGACTGAATTTTTATTTCGGTCGTATAATGGTGTATCCAAGTTTCATCTACGGTAATTAAACGGCTCCAAAACTCGGATTTATTGCGTCTGCGCCAACAGAGCGTTGAAAATGTTCATTCGAACACGTTTTTGTTCTAACGTAAGCAAACGCGGCACCCAACGCAAGCTGTCCGCTCGTCTTGATTTAATATGTAACAAACATGTTATTTGGACATTTTCATAACCTCTACTATCTCTCTCACTTTAATTCGGCGGTCGTCTAACACCGTTTGGTGAACTTTAGCAATGTTATCGTCAGTGGTTTCAGTTTTTGGACATCCCGAACATTCATCATCTCCCAAGCTCTTTAAATTCAGCTGCCCAAAATTTCACTGTCGCAAATGATGGTACAGAGTCCCCATACACAGAGTCCAACTCATTTTTGATTTGCGTAGGCGAAATGCCTTTCAAAAACAAGAATTTAATAACAGCTCGATACTCAATTTTTTCCATTTTCACAAAAAACACTCACGCAACTGTCAACTAAAAACTGCGAGTCCAAAATGACTGAAACTTCGGTAAGTAACTGTCAAAAGATGCACAACTAGCATTCACTAGCTTTTATTGACGAGTGCCGCTATCTTTTGATAAATGCGAAATGCCTAGTAAGACGATTTGTTCATCCTCAGTTCCAAAAGAAAGTTCTTTTGATTTTTATTCCAGCAGCCATCTATCTTTTGCACTTTTCAATTTTAACACTGATTCCAAAAAGTATGGAGTTATTGTTTTTTGGGATTATTACTCGTATCATACTTGTCTGAATCAATGATCACTTGAATTCAGTTCGATAACGACCGTAAATACCTTCTGATGAAAAAGTACCCGAAATCTCCCATTCAAACAAACTTCGCCTTAGATATTGTCAAAAGCTTTTTTTTATTTGACGCTCAAATATCTGTTTGAACGCCATTTTGCGTGATAGCTTTGTAAACAAGTCATAAGTTGTGGTGTTCTGCGAATTTCGTGGATAGTCCCGAGAGTGCTGAATTTGTTGATTTGAATTTGAAAATCCTGTCCACGATTATTTTATCAAAAACAACATTCATTCCGTTCCGCAAGCCCTCTATTCCCACGACTTAAGTTACCGCTTCACGTAAAGCGTTTTGAGACGATTGAGGCGGATAAAGGAGAATTCGCAGAAGGAGCTGAAGGCGATTCCAAAATTGGCATATGAAAAGTGTTTTAAAGATTGGAGGAAGAGTTGGAATATGTGTATTGCTTGCAACGGAGATTACTGGATCGAACCATTTTCGTTTTATTGTAGAATTCCGGGTACTTCTTGATCGAAGGTATGTACTTAGTAAATAGGGTAATATCATTACCCATGTCGACCCCAAGTAAAAATGACTTGAACCAATTTGTTGATGTTGTTGATTTGTTTCTGAGGATGTAACAATCTGACTCGCTGTGCTAAAAGAAGAGAGATTATCGAATCGCTGCGGAAGTGATTGCATACATTGGACACTTGCTATATAACTACACCAACTTTTTATAGGCCCCAGATCGCAATTAAATAACCACCTTATCTTTAGTACGGGGACAGTTATTCATCTTAGTAAAATATTAAATTGGACTGTGAAATTAAGTCTGGCTTTATTTATATATAGTACTGGGTGGTTATACAATTTATTAATTGCTTATTCTAAGTTTAAAGTACTTTAACTGTGTCATGCGGCTGCTTGTGTTGATTGACTTTTGCCTCGTGATGACTGTACTCTAACTGCTGAGTCGTCATTTTGGTGGAGTTTGTTCATTGATTCATAAATGATCTCCCACATATACTAAAGAGGCAATGGTTCCGCTGTATTAAGCGATAATGGATCGCTTTTGCTGAAATGTGCCCGTGTCCAGCTTCTGGGTATCTTATCGTCCTTGCTGGGGCAACTAATGTTGGTACCTCCTGATCGGGTTTTAATGGGATTTTTGAGTACAGCGAAGATTGAAATTAGAGTGATCAGAAACATGGTATATAATGGAGGATACGAGTCCTGATGTTCCTGTGGGATCCCATCGACATGGATAAGGTCATTTGAAATCTCTGCCTGGAGTAGCGCAATGCATGGGTAAGTTGGCTGTTTTCTGTCTATGTTAATTTTTGGTGGCGACAAGCTATCTATCATTGGGGTGTCATGGATGTCATCATGGATTTCTGTGGTTATTTTCTTGATTTCCTGGATTGAGGAAATTGCTTGAAGCAAATTACCGGAAATTTTGCTACCTGGGAAACCTACCAGACTTACTTTTGTTATGAGTTCATTGGACCTTGTTCTATGATCTATGGGTGACTGCTAGATTACTCTGTACTTGATAAATCTGTGACTTTATGTGGGAATTTTGAGTACTTCCTTCTAGAATTCATTTAAACGTTTCTCTTTAACTTTATCGTAGATACCGTTACCCAGGTCTACGGCTTGAGATGACTCAAAGAATGTCTCGTTGTCTGAACTAACCATAATTTGTTGTACAAAGCTTCCACTATCTGGCGGAAGAGCGTGATAATCAATTTTTGGAATACTGGTGAAGACATATTCGGAAAAGTGTTTAGGGTGCACTAGGGGGATTCGGCTAACGTGTCCATTAAGTTCTGCAGTATGGTGAATGTTGATTATATTCTGGTGAGTCGCCTGAATAGAACTAGATTCTAGCTGAATAGGCATTTATCTGCTCTAGGATGCGGAGCTGTTGCTGTTGTTCTATCAGCTCATCAAGTTTCATATCCACAGGTAGAAGATCTTACTTATCTTGCTTTTCAGCTGGATGATTTGCTGCTCCAGATTGTTATTCTTTACGGCTTGATACGCCACACCGGCAATCATTAGTACTTGTGGGGCGCATTTAAAAATCCTCTATTATCACTGATATAGCAGTGCGTTTCGATTGTCCATTGGTATAGGTTGTGATGGCGCCTTCTTTCACTTTCGTGGCTTCAATATTAAGAACTTATTTTACAGCCTGGTAGCGTTAGTTTAATTTGCTATACTTGTTGTTCTCATAGTGGTTGCAAGAAAACTTTTGAAATCTTAGCGAAGGGTGTCAATGGCAAGCAGAGCAGCGGTAATATTCAGGGAAGTTATGACTTCGGGTTGAAAAGTTTAATCGAAGCATCTCCTAATCATTATATGTGGATGCCAGGGGTAAGAGATTAGATGACCAAGGAACTGGTTGTTGAGTAACTAAGGGAAAGCTAACATATAATAACTCGAGTACGCGGCAGCGTAGTGATGCAACTTTAGTTTCGATTACCTTTGCGTAGTATTAGATCCTCCTGGGTATCATCTGAGTCTAGTGAGACCAAATGATTTGTTGCACGATGTACGACTTCCCGTTTTGCAATCTTAACATCGATTCTACGAACATCCCTCTTTCTGTCAGGATAACATTCAATGCTTCCACCCTGGAAAATCTGTCTGAAGACTCGTTTCATGGAGCAATATCAAATCCCCGATACCGAAGTTTCGAGTGGGGACTTTAATTTATTTCTTTTCTGTGGAAAACTCCTCGTAGAACCGGATCCAGAATTGCTGCATATGCAACCAGCGTTTTGTAATTGAAACGGCAGTTGGTGGCACAGCAACGATTACAGAGTTCTGAAATGAATGAAATGAAATGGTGTAAGGGCAGGTGCACCTTCTGCTTCAAACGATTCTGGATTTAGCGGCCTGCTTTTTCGTATACAATATTTTAAATTCCTCATATGTGAGTTTAGTGGTACCGGATATTTTCTTTACCAAATTAACTCGCAGACTCAACGGCGGCTTCCCATTGTCCACCGAAGTTTGGACTGTAGGGCGGGGTAAACTTCCAAACAATTTCTTGGATTGCCAACTGATTCATGCTGTTTTCGGTAATTTTTCTCCATTTGTCATTAATTTTTCTGTTGGCTTCCATTTTGGGCCCCCGCCCAATTATCAAGGCTTCGCCCTTTAATGACGTTGTCTAATAATGAACGGGGGCAGAGCAAAGTACTGGTCTTATCGTAAACATCTTCAGATGACGCTACCGAAGGTTGCTACGATTTGATCAGTCACAAGCTGCCGGTCATAGGTCTTGTTGGCGGCTGGACCACCGGTAGTCCCTACCAGGACTTAAATCACGGTACCATGGGAGTCAGGAGCCCCCCGGATCTCGGTCCGGGCCTGACTTGTTAGAGGTAGGCCCCCTTGTGGGAGCGTCATGGTGGCTGTGGTTTAAACCCAAAATCGCGGGTAAGAGTCTTCCTATGGTTTTCCTTGGTTTTCCTTTAGGTTTTCCTTGGTTTTCCTTTGGTTGACTCAATGTGGAGTTGCAATAAGTGCTGGGTGCTGTGACCCTAAGAACAGTAAGAGGTTTTAGGTCGGCCTCGACTCATACCAAGGGTGGAACTTGTGCCGGCAACACAGTTCCGAATTGGTATCAAATAATGATTATCATTGTGAGCGCTGGCAAGGCGTATCCTTGCTCCCATGGATGTATGGGCATCCCGTAAGTTTAAGCCCACATGGCAGGTACTTACGTTAAAAACATGAGACATCTGTTGGCTTCCATGAAATTTGTACTATAATGCTACTAGGAACATATCTGTGCTCAAATCCGATGAAAAGCCGTAGTAACTAGACAAACAAAGATTGCCACCCAAACTTATTTTTTCGAAAATTATCGCACTGACTTTAATGTGAAAAGAACCACACATATCGACTTCGGTTTTACTAAATACGGGTGCTGGAGTGATGCGTTCTCGTTGTAGATTGCCTATGTTTGTCTGGATAGCTTTAGCCTTGCACCGGATACATATCGGATGGTACTTAATGCATTTCTTATCATTGCAACAACGAACAGTATTGTGTACCAGCAGTATGGCGCCCCTACATCACACTGTGGCCATGCAGTTAGAGAGTGGTTAGATCACAATTCGTGGATAGGGTGCGACAGACCCATTCTGTGGCCTCCAAGGTCTAGGCCTGGCCCCAATGGACTTTTATTTATGGAGATGGATGAAGGACATTGCTTACTCATCAGTAATAACAACATTGGATGACTTCAATCATTGGATTGACAAGGCAGCTACGAAAGTCCGAGAAAAATTGGAAAGAATGGACATTGTGAGACCCCTTCAGAGACGAACTATGGCGTGCATACACTTTGGACAATTGATATGATACAAAGTTTAATGAAAAAGAAAATATAAATAAAAATGTGCAATTAATATTTGTATTTTTTTTTTCTAAAATTGTTAGCAGTTTTCATTTTAATGTTTTAGCCGTTTCAATAAGTTGGGTTATATCTAAAAAACTAGGTACTAAGATAAAATAACCTGACTTTTTTTTTATTTGTAAATACTAGGTACACGTTTCAAAGTTGCATAAAGTGCTGGTTAGTACTATATTTCCCCGAAAAAAATTGATGACAATTTCGTCGAGACTTTGTTATTCCAGTATCGAAATCTTCTGGTCTTCGAGTATCGACATTTTCTGCTCTGTGAATCTAGATGTCGCTGCTCACATTTAAGTGGTTATCACAATATGTTCGAAGAATATCCCCTCAAAGTTTTCAGCACATTATCAAGAACACCCTGAATACTGGATAAGGCATTTATACATACATATAACTAATTTTGGAGGGGATCGTCACCCTCTGGTCCTTTTTGTCACTTATTTGCTATAAGCCGCAGCTTTAACTCCACTCATGTAAGATTTCCCGTGTGCAACTCCTAAGGGTTATATATTTTATTATGGAATTTAGGCCACACTAAAGACGAGCATATTTTTCTAAAATAAACTTCTATGGGCAAGTAACAACGTTTTCATTATAGTGTTCCTTTAGTCTATGGTTTCAGGAACTTTCCACTTTCACTTCGCCATCTATTTTTTCAAGGAACTGCGGGGTTTCTTCTAGATCAAAAGTCGTTTAAAGAAACGTGGCAGGAGCTCAAAATTCTGGCGTGCCTGCATTTCATTTTCGCGTAGTTAACTATCAGTTATCCCTAAAAATCCACAGCGGCCAATAAACAGCGCAATCTTCATCGAAAAATACGTTTAGATTTGATTGAAATAGCTAAAGTCAATCTATGTACATATATTTACAGACGTACAACTGATCAAATTAAACTTCAGCACAGCCTTGCACAATGTGTTATTCAATCTTTGCAACTTTGACCGGTTTATGTAATTTCGAGTACTTCTACGATAATCAAAGTATCTGACAGTTTGCGTACTTAAAGTATATGTATGTACTCGTACTTGCCACTTTTATTTTGGGGCATGATTAAGCAAAAAACAACTTCAATAACTGGCTTTCTAGAAAAGAAGATAAGAAATGTCCCCATACTTGGCCTCCTTTACTATTAGACCCTATTGCCATTTAAGGTAAATACACTTAAAAAATAATATTATTTTGCACCAATCTATCTTGAGGTATGATATCGAAACCCCACATAGCTCCATCACACTTAAAATAATATTCGTATAAACATATTTCCAAAAGTACCGATAAATTGGCCATTGATAGACCGATATACCTTTGGCCTAACCCATAATCATGTGTGTGTGTCTGTGAATTCTCTTCTGTGTATGGCTTAAAATATTATAAAAATCAATAACACTAAAAAACACACTACGCCTTACGATGAAAACCCGAAAATCGTCAACAAACTGTAATTACAATTTGTATATACGAGTACATATGTATACACGTTATTTTGTAGGTACTCATGTATTTCAGAAATAGATTTAATAGCCATGCTATGTCTTTCGCACTGAACCTTTGTTAGCGCCTACTAATTTAGAAGACTGCTCTCGGTCTCTTATCACCTTTTTTTTTAGAGCAATAAACCTTGAGAAATGTTGTTGAATTTCAGAGTTTAACCCCTCTGCACCATTAGACTGACAAGATAATTGAACGAACTAAAAAAATAAATTTAATTTTTTTTTTTGTACTATTTCAGATAAGGCCGTCACAATCGGGGACATTTACACAGCAGTGAATCGTAATAACACTCAGAAACACGCGGCCGCTTGAAGGCGACAGACTTGTCGGAAATTATATCCGATATCGAGATACAAATACGAATATCTTTGCCTTGATTTTTCAATTACATATTTCTCGAGGCATTTGAAGTGGAACCACTACAGGATGATGCGAAAAACATCTAGTCTTCTGGCTACTCAAGGCTTGAACGTTTTGCGTGGTGCAGCAACTTCAACCGGCTCAAACGCTGTCACCGAGAAGAGGTACCAAGGCACGGCTGCAACCGAGAGCTCTGGTGACTCTGATAAAACTTTGTTGTACACCCCAGAAGAAGGCTACTGGAGGACCTCACCATTCGAGTCGGTCTCAGCGGAGAACGTTACTTTGGATAAATACATATGGAGGAATTTTTCAAAATTCGAGAAAAAAATTGCCACGGTGAGTTCAATGTGAAACGCTAATTAAGTAGTATTTAATGGTTTTGGGTAACGATAGCCAAGTGTGCATTCTCTTTTTATAACAAAGATACTTATTTTAATAGTATAGATACTTATATACTTTACTTATACGTACATCCCGAGGGATTTTTTTAACCGCACGACAAGAAGTGGTGATAAATATATTTGAAAGTTATCAAAATTCCTGACAAGTTGTTTTATTGTTTGTCTCTTAGCTCGAGAAAACTTTACGTGAAAATTACCTAAGATATAGTGTAAATTAAAGGTCAACTGAGATTCACCTGTGCAGAACAGTCTTTATTGCTTCCCAAGATTAAAGTGAGCTTTTTTTTAGTAGAATTGCATTTTACGGGTCGAAAGGGTGTGTCTCAGCGGATTTGACTCTTGAATGAATTCGGAAAAAAATGATAATAGCGTAGAGCCAAGTCCAAATCCGGGACTTTGATAAAGTACGAACATAATGCTATCAATACGACAGTGACCTAGAAATAGAATTGATTTAGGAAAAAGAGAACTGTTTGCTTGGGAGAGAAAGAAAATACGAGTACGAGTTGTTTTTGCGGCCTTTTTCTTTATTTTTGTGACATTGGCTTCTTAATAATTAATTTCTTTCTATTAAGGAACTTATTTATTTGCTATTGTGAAGTTGATTAATTATCCAATTGTTAATAACTTCTTTAATTCAAAGGTTCATTAGAAAAACAGGGACTAAGGCTTACAAATCTAGTATAAATAGTTTTGGTCTCCTGACACAATACCTTTTGTTTTGGGGGGCAATTTTAAATGACATGAAGGGTTTTTTTCGGCTCCTTAGGTCTTGATCTTTGTCTTTTCCAAAATTGTTTTGTTCTGATAGCATTATTAAAGTTAAAACTAATCAAAGACTAAATCATCAGCTTGCTCAAACAAGTCCTACTTCTTTGGATAATCTTAAACGGAAACAAATCTAATAAGCTACTTCATTTCAATACTGTAGGTTTCCTTGGTGAAACTGGCATACACCACCAGGAGTACCATACCACCCAGGTTGCGACATTGCAGTTGGAATTGATGTTTTCAAAACGCATCTCCAGACCGCCTGAGGACCTTCTTTGAATTAGAATATGTATTTTGATATTTTTTTTCAAGAAATTAATAATTATAAGACCATCTAGGGTCCTTCTTGTTTCCTCCAACGTCTTCTTACTACCAATATGTGATTTGGCTGCTAATTTATGGAACTTTGTCTTACTATGTAAGATTCGTCAGAAGAAGTAATTTGTAACGGCTTGCTAGGGTGAATACATTGATCGCCATACCACTGAGGACACGTAGTTTAGTCCAATTATTTTTTTCACTCGAAATCCAAATCATTTTCTTGTTTCTCGGAATTCCTTGTGCTAGTTCTAGGTAATCTTCGTAATTTACCTTTCATACTAAATTCGGACCTTGTTATAGGTCATATAGTTAATGTTTGCGACTCCTGCTTCATTTCTCTCCTTGGAACGATTTAATTTATGTTCCGGCCATCCTTTTCATAAAGCACCATGCTGCCCTTTTGGATTGGAAATTGTATTTTGTGGAGTCAATATTTGTGTCTATTACTTACTTACTTGTGTCTATTACGACTTACTTTTTGTGTGTTTTCGTTAATTTCTTAAATGCTTCTAAAGCGGCACGTTGGGTGATAACGATGATATCGAGTGACTGTTGATTGGTAGCCCAACATTATCTTGTCTTTTGGCATTTGTGGGGATGTGTTCTTTGACTAAATGCTCCATCCTGTGGTATGTTAAAGCATTCATAGATTCAACTTTTTATTCCCTCCATTAACCATTGGGGCCCTAAATCAGAAGCCCTATCGGCTAACGTCTATCAACACTAAGTACGCGGTAGATATGGCAAGGTGTTCGACTGTCTGGACTTAGCCAGGTCACTAAGTAACTAAGTGTCTGATTTTAGAGGAACTTGTAAGACTTATCACCATTGGTTTCTAACACCACAAAAATGGTCAGGTTCGCCATACGTTCATTGTTAGTTCACTATAAGATAGCCATCTAGCAGACGCTACGAGGAGGTGATGAGGTGCTTGAACCCATTT
Source organism: Volucella bombylans (assembly GCA_949129095.1). NCBI lineage: Eukaryota > Metazoa > Arthropoda > Insecta > Diptera > Syrphidae > Volucella > Volucella bombylans. Next base: position 14,530,391 of record OX422143.1, on the reverse strand, counting down.
CAGTATAGGGCCGATTTAGGCTCGATTTTTTTAAATACTTTAATCATTTATACTTTAATCATTTAAACTTTTTTTTTTTTTGCTTATTATGTTTGAGTTTAATAATCTAATTGATGACTTTAACTTTTTTACTCCATTTTGCCATTTTGATAATGAATTTTGTTCAAGCGTTTTTCATTGTGAGCAGCGAATTAATGATTTTTTTATAGTACATCAAAACATTCGCAGCCTGCGAAAAAACTTCGATCTCTTTGTATCTCACTTGGAGTCATTTTTAAACAAGCCCGACTTCATTTTCTTATCTGAAATATGGATTTTCGATAATGAGAAGGATTATTATGAAATACGAGGGTTTAAGAGCCACTTTAATTGTAATAACTCCTACGCTGCAGGTGGTATTGTTGTTTATATAAATAACAGGGCTATAAATTATGTAACTGAGTGTGTAAATTTGGATCTTAAGTGTTCAGACATGATAAGAATAAGTTGCACTATTAATACAGAACAGACGGTTATTCTTGGTTGCTACAGACTTCATGATATGAGTAAAGAGAAATTTATTGATGAGCTGCGCTCTTTATTAAACGAGGAAAAAGTAAGGAATCTTATTTTAACTGGTGATATTAATCTGGATATCTTGTGCGAATCACCTGCTGCCTTAAGATATCAATCATTAATGTGTGCCAACGGCTTAGAGTCGTGCGTAAATATCCCTACAAGACAAGCCTCCAACACTTGTATTGACCATATTTTCTGTAACCTTGATTGTAAATCTAAATTGTCTCTCGTTAGTAGCACTGCTGATCTGAGAATTTCTGATCATTCAATGGTTTGTTTGTTCTTTCAATCGAATAACGTTCAAAGTAATAAACATGAGCCTTATTATCAGTCTAAGAACGTGAACCTCGTTGAGCTTACTAATCACTTAATGCTTGAAAACTGGTCTGAGATATGGACAGCAAATGATCCCAATGAAGCTTTTAATTTGTTTTCTAATACCCTTAATACACATGTTGCAAGTTGTACGGTGACAGTGCGTAAGAAAAGTAATAAACTAATCAAGCTCAAGCCTTGGATTTCTAATTATTTGGTAAACAAAATTAATCTAAAAAACAAGTTAAGAGTGAAATATAAAAAGCAACCTAATAATAATCATCTTCGTAGTGCATATTATAAAATTTGTAAGGAAATTGCTATTGAGGTGCCTTTATGCAAAGAACATTTTTACATTAACAAATTTCAAAAGGTTAAAGGTACGAGTAATTTAAAAAAGGAATTGGGAATAGTAAATGAGATTTTTAACAGAAACAGTACTAATGATATACCATCTTGTCTTAGGCATGAAAATCAGGATATTATAAATCTAAAGGCAGTAGCTAATAGCTTCAACTTATTTTTTACTAGCGTTGCAAATAAAACAATAACTGAGGCAGGTATAACACCTTGTAATAATAATAGTAGATGTTTGCTTGAGTGTTCTAACAGGGAAATATCAGAGCCTCATAGCTTTTTTTATGAATCAATTTCATCAATTGAGGTCTATAAAACGATAGATCTTATTCTAATGCATTTATTAAGAGCATCGCATTTTATATTGTAGATATTTTGGCTCATATCTTTAACAAAAGTATCTTATGTGGTATATTTCCTGAAATACTTAAAATTGCTGAAGTTATACCTATATTCAAAAAAGGTGACAAAAAAGTACTCAACAATTATCGGCCTATTTCTCTTCTCCCAGTTTTTTCTAAAGTTTTCGAAAAATTAATAAAAAAAAAGAATGTTGTCCTATCTTGATGGTATCTCATTCTTTAACGATAGACAATATGGATTCCGAGCTGGAAAATCTACTGAGGATGCACTTCTTAACTTCAGCAGTTCAATTTATGGAAGCATCAATAGCAAGAAGGTTACTGCAGCTCTTTTCGTGGATATAACGAAGGCTTTTGATACTGTTGATCATAAAATCTTGTTGAATATATTGAATAAAACTGGATTTAGGGGATTTGTTCTTAAATGGATTGAGTCCTATCTCACCAACAGGAAACAAATGGTTCGAATAGAAACTATGTTTAGTGAGTGCTGCGATATTACAGTTGGTGTTCCTCAGGGATCTGTTCTGGGACCTATATTCTTTCTAGTTTTCATTAACTCAATTTTTACTCTTAATATGAAAGGAAAACTTACAGAGTTTGCTGATGATATAGGTTGTTCATATTCCAGCAACTCTTGGTTAGATCTAATAGCTGACATCAACCATGATTTAGAAATGTTACGACGTACTGCAATAATATGTTGATAAACTCTGACAATTGCTGTGAATCGCTTTCTGAAAGATCTTGTACATATAACACTTCCATAGATTGCCTACCTAGCTGTTTTGTCATTGGTAACGTACAGGTCTTTAAGTATCTAGGACTCGAGTGGTTAAATTGGAATGCTCACACTACTTCCTTAAGGAAATACCTACTGAAAACAACCAGAACCCTTTACCATTTGAGACTTTTTTGCTCAAAAAAACTTTTACAAACGTTTTATGGTGGTCTTGTTCAATCCAAATTGCAATATGGTTTAACTTGCTGGGGCGGAACACACAAAAACAAAATGCAACCTTTGCTTGTTTTACAAAAATATGTGCTGAGAATTATCTGGAAAAAAAGGCGCCATGAACATAGTTTCCCACTCTTTACACATTCTTTTATATTGCCTCTAAAGCATCTTTATTTCTATAAAGTATTAAAAATCTTTTTCTTAAGAAGCGGATACTCATTAAATCATGATCCGAATAGCTATGGTCTTCGCAGCTCTTCTATGAATCTTGCTTTCATTCCTTCACACAATACTCATCTCTTCTTAAGTTATTACTCTTCTGTAGCTCCTCGTATCTTTAATAAATTACCCATTGAAATAAGGCGCTCTAGTAATTTCTTTTCCTTTAATAAAGCGGTCAAGAAGTGGCTGTTTAATTTTGACTTCAATGAGATTGATAATCTATCGAAGTTAATTATTTAGTAGCATCTACTAATACTTACATCTAATTATTATGAATTTTTTCTTTTCTCTCCACCACACAATATATTTTTTCTTTGTTTTTTAATCTAAAATTTTCTATATTGTTATTGTCTGACTCAATTCATTCGGCACTAGTTTTATTAACTATAGAATGTATTTATTTATTCATTCACTGATGAAAAACACTTAATATTTGTACAGTACTTGAATTTATGTAATTGCCTTTATGTTAAACTTAAGTTTGTTAATTGAAATCCACTCATGAAACCTTCTTACAAATTTAAGTACATATATAGCTGTTATGAAATTTGTAAAATGGACTTAAATGAATGAATGAATAAAAATGAAATGAAATGAAAAAAAAATTTTAGTTGACTTGATTCAATATCAGTCGAATACGTTAGCCCACAAATATATAGGAACATAAAGTAACCGATTTGCAGTAGAAGTGGTCTATTGTTGTTATGCAAGGACGGGGAGGATCTTTCGATCGAGTGTAATTGGAAACCACATCATAAAATTTTAATATTCAGTTCGTATGCATACATACATACATATGTATGAGTATATGCTGCATTGATTTTAATTCTGCAAATTAATTCAATTATAGAAACGTTTCTTTTGTGCATAGAACGAAGCGATAATTAAACTTCAAATTCTGCTCGAAGTGAATGAGAAAAAATCAAATTATCGCTATAAAAAAGTTTTTTTTTTTTCAAAACTCATATAAATCCAATCAAAAAAGTATTATCACCGTTTTGCGATATTTCGTAAATTTATTTCTATCACACAGGATGTGGGGATAAGCGGGCATCATAACCTAATTTTCGTCTTGATAATGACAATGATCTAAAAGTATCACTCAACAGGTACATAGACGTATCATTTGTATCTTAAAAAGATTTTATAGCGGCAATCTTGTAGCAAAATAAAGCAATAAAAAGCTTATCGTACGAGCATACACACTTTGCACACTTTCCACTAGATTCCGCGAGTCCAATGTCCAAAGTCTCAGATAGTCTACACTGTTTGAGGGAAGATTTTGTTAAAATATTTCATAAACAAAATTGTTGTTGTCTTTTTCTGTGGCTGCCAACAAAAAACAACAAAGAAAACCACATACTCATTCTCGACGTCAACATGAGCCCGACGCCACACTGCGTCGCGAATTCTGATGATGATAAGAGCACAGTGAAACACACTGAAAAGAAGAGTACGATATTCCTAAATAAATCAAATCAGTCTGCGACCCAGCGATACAATTATGTAAAAGATACTCTTATACGAATTTACAATAGTTGCACTCGAATTGTCACAATTTAGTCAGTGTGTCGTTTAAGGGGATAGCAACATTTTCATTTTATTTTTAGCCCCCAATCACCTGTAATTTGATGTGCGAGTCTCTGCATCTATTGTATTAGTGCAATGCGATTTATTCAAATAAAAATTACATGCTTGTTAGATGCTTAACTTAAAACTAAGCACTACTGCAAGATGAATTGAAAATTTATTCATTCAAATGAGTAGGGGTGGTGTTGCATAAGGAGACGTCCAAAGGGTAGGTGTCTCTGCTATTGATTTTCTAATGCGGATAAAACAGAGCATGTATACAAATGACGGCGATGAAGTGGAAAATGGGGCAGTCAATTTAAATTTGGATTAATATTGTGACAGTGGTAAAACGAGGCAAATTGTTACAATGAAATGGATTTTTAGTCGCATTAATGCAAGGCCACCAACTCGAAAACAGTCCACAAACGATGATTTTGCACGTCGGCTCTGAATTTTTAATATCGAAAAAATTTATATAATTGATCGTTGACCCACAAAGGTTTTGAATAAAATTTAATTTAAAATATTTATGTGCAGTTGAAATGCATTTTTTTTTTTAAATATGTACTTTAGTTGTCTGCTCTTTTTATGACACACGGCATGTTGTATGTAGTAGAAATTATTTTTGTTCCATTCAACACCCTGCCCCACGAGAGTGTTTAGATTGATATATGGTACACACAAGAAGGTTAACAGCAATGTTACTATAAATTTGTTACATAGATAATCGTACATAGATTTTGGGTATCCCAACAAGTTTGGTATACAGTTTATCCGTACACAGTCCCTATAAAGAACTTAATCATAAAATTTTGCAGACCAGATGTGGGACTTAGTGTAAAGATGAAGTTATTATTGGCCCGGGTCTACCCCGGACAACTTTATTAAGCTTATTAACAAGCCAAACTTAAAACTAGACTTAACAACTAACAAAGATATACTTAACATAATGGGGCGAGGAGAAATGGTGGACGGGGGAGATGTTAAGGGAGTGGCATATTGAGCAGCGCTGTTTTTATTTCTTTTTTGCTGCTATTTATGTCAAAGACTTCGGCGTAGTTGTTCGTTATACGCAACATTCTGGATATGGGTTCAAAGTGACCGTAGTTGGTGCGGTGAGTTCGGGTCAGGAAGAGTGGGACAGATCTTAGATTACGGGGATTGGGAGTGAATGCAATATTTTGCGTTATTGTCGAGCAGTCGATATTTCCAGTCAGTAACTGGTGGATAAAAAGTACATCAGCGACTTCACGACGTTTTTTTAGGGTATGCATGCTAATTAGTTTTAGCCTATTTTCATAGGGGGGTAATCCATATGGATCGGCCCAAGGTAGACCACGAAGTGCAAAACGGATAAACCTGCGTTGGACTGCTTCTATTCTTTGAATGTGAGTTAGTTTATAGGGTGACCAAACTTGGCTGCAATATTCGAGAAGAGGCCTTACAAAAGTAATGTACAGGGACTTTGTAACGTAAGGGTTGGAAAATTCTTTTGACCAGCGTTTGATAAAGCCGAGTGAAGAGTTAGCTTTATTTATAATGCTGTCAATATGTGAGTCGAAATTCAATTCTCTATCACAAATTATACCTAGATCCCTTACTTGGGTAGTGGAAGGAATAGGCTCATCGCAGATGAAGTAGTTTCTTGGAGGGGGAGGTAGACGTTTACGGGAATGGGTTATCGCTTGGCATTTGCTGACATTAAGCTCCAAAAAGTTTTGCTTGCACCATACCGAAAACTTATTCAAGTCATCTTGCAGGCAATGGGAGTCAGAAGGCAATGAGATGACTTTGGAAATTCTCATGTCATCAGCGAAAATAGAAAGATTAGAGTTAGTTAAAATTAAATTTATATCATTAATTGTGAGGATAAAGATGATTGGACCAAGGTGACTACCCTGAGGGACACCAGATGTTGCTTTAATGGGTTCGGATATTGAAGATCTGAAGATGACCCTGTATTCTCGGTCTTCTAAATAGGATTTGGTCCATGCCACAAAATGAGGGGAAAAGCCAAGTTTTTTTAGTTTAAAGATGATAAGTTGGTGAGAAATTTTATCGAATGCCTTGCTGAAATCTGTGGAAATTGAATCGACTTCATCACCGTCTTCTAAAGCATGAAGCGTGCTAGAGACGAACTCTGTTAGGTTAGTGGTCGTTGATTTACCTTTCATGAAGCCGTGCTGATTTGTGCAGATAGTACGGAAGCAGTTGTTGATAGACTATGCTTTCAAAAAGTTTGCGTATGCAAGAGAGTTTTGCTATGGGCCTATAATTATCGACTTCGGCTTTACTTCCTTTTTTATGAATAGGGATAATGTAAGATTCCTTGCATAGGAAAGGGAAAGTACCTGTTGAGACAGACAAGTTAAATAGGGCAGCAAGAGGAGGACCGAGATGGGTAACACAATCTTTTATTACAATAGCCGGAAGGCCATCAGGGCCGGACGAGAAATCATCTTTAAGTTTGGTAATGTTTTCGGATACCAAAGTTGTTGTTATATTTAGTGAAATGGCTGACGTCTCAGGATAGTTTCTCATATAGCTAAAGTAGCTAGGATCGGGTTCAGCTGTTTTCTTAGAAAAGGATTTGTTAAAATGTGAGGCAAAGAAATTTGCAATGGTTTTTGGGTCGGCAGAAGATTCACTAAGAAATTTAAGAGTAGATGGGTAGCCGTCTGACTTTCTATTGGTATTAATAAACTGGTAGAAGCGTTTAGGGTCCGAGACTAAGCTAAATTGCATGCGGTAGAGGTACTCAAGGTAAAGAGACTCACAAAGTTCAGAAAAACGATTACATATATACCGATCGATAATTACTGTAGTCGGAATCAGATCGAGTTCTTAAGAATTTGTGCCACAACTTGTTTCTGTTATTACGGAGAGAGCGCAACTCATTGTTGTACCAGGGAGGAGCAGATATGCAGTCCTTTCGGAAGGTATACGGAACCGATTGGGCAAAGCAAGAGAAAATTAACGAATAGAACGTTGATAGGGCAAGATCAATGTTAGTTGTCTCACCAATAAAGTCAAAGTTAATGTTGCTGATGAGGTTTTTAAGTTTGTTAAAGTCGGTTCTACGGAAGTCAAATGAGAATGAATTTTCCGAATCGACACATGTGTTGCCATTTTCAAATGAATATATAATTGACAAGGGGGGATGAAGGCGGTCTAGTTTAGAAAGAAGATGATCACTCCTATAAACGACACAGTTATCTGAATCGGATGTGAAGACAAGGTCGAGTTGTCTGTTCATTGTGTTAGGTATTCCACTAATCTGATGCAGACTTGAGTTGGTTAGGCAGTCCACCATCAATATTTCTATTTCAGATGTCGAATTACGAGAGACAAAATGAGACGAATCATCGGAAGGCTCCCATATAAGGTGAGGGAGGTTGAAATCTCCCACTAGAACAATGCAATCTTCAGGTTGTGCATCCTCAGTCAAAAAATCAACTGCGTGAACTACAGGTTGATAAGACTCAATGGGTTGAGATGAGTGAATGTAGCAACAAAGTACGTAAAGACATCGTTTGGGGAGCGTAATGTTGGCGCATACTAACTCAAAGTTTTCAGTGTGGGGAATATTGACAGGAGTTGAGTGAAAGCAGTTCCGCATTGCTAGTAAAACACCGCGGCCATAAGGATTATCAGCTCTTTCAAATCCATCTTTTCGAAAAACGTTGAAATTTGGAGGAAACAGCTCATGGGTTTTAATGTCTGGAATTAGATTCGTTTCAGTAAGAGCAATTAGGTCATAGGGAAACTTTTGAGAATTGAGATATACCGAGGAGATTTTAGATCGCAAACCTCTTACATTTTGGTAGTAAATGGACAGGCATTGTGGACTGGAGGATACAGATTTCAGTTTGTTAGGAACTGTAATAGTTATTAAAATTTGAACGAGTTCTTTGCAAATGGGAAAGACGTTTGGAGCTGACATGCGAAGACAATGTAGAAAGATCATTATGAACTTCGTCGGAAGAGATGTCGAAGCTCTCATGGTAGCGAACGAAAATTTGCATTAATTCCGCTGGCTTAATAGGAAGACCTTCTCGTTGAATCGGAACCATTATGTTGGTTTTGGTTATGCCATCAATGCAAACGGAGTTGGGTTTGTCGTGTAAGTAGGCAAGGTAGAGCCGAACATTTTCATAAATGCGGCGGTCTCTCAAACGAGATACTACATAACGACTGTCATCATTCATATCAGAAAATTTTTTAGTGAGTTTGACAGTTGGTGGAAGGAGTGGGTCAAGGTATTTTGGGTGAGAATCGAAGGCACGAGCGGATGATGAAGGGACAGGATGGTCAAGCACCCCGGAACTAGAATCTTGACTAGTGGAGGGATGTGTAAAATTGTACTAACACACCACAAGATAAGATAATATTTCTAACCATATCTTCTTTTGACAGTGGTAGCTAGAGATTCAAAAGGGTATTCGGCAAGGTTGCAAGAACTTTTCACCATTCATTTTTGTTTGTGACAAGCGATATTTTACAGAGCACTCTAGATGCGTACCACAATAGAAGTAAAATCTTCCTACAGACATCCCCGCATTTCTAGATATCGCCTGAAATTTACACGACATGTGACGGAGATTTTTGACTGTTCACAGCTCAATCCTATCTCTTTCCCTTAATTGTTTCCGAGCCACAACACTTTAGATATTCCTTATTATTTGCTGGTATTTAATATCTTTTTGTTAGCATCACAGCATACGCAAACTTCTTCTATGATCGACAGCATCGAAAACATGTTCCACGAATCCAACAAGGCATATAAATACAAGTGTAAGGTGAAACAAAAAGCGCACACTCTGGAGTCGTTCCTTCTGGAAGTTACCCAAAACCCTAAACGGACGCTTATACGCAAAGTCTATCGAAATCAAAATATGCGACTGAGCAATTTTTAAAAAAAAACTCACAGAAGCCTGCAATTTTATATTCGACAAAGTAGAGGCCCAAACAAGTTTTAGGAAAAATATTATTTCCCCATTATTGAAGAAAGGAGATGCACGCGACCCAGACAATTATAGAGGCATATCGCTTATGAACGCAGTGAGGATATTAATCCGGCGACTGTCGTTAAAAAACATCTTCAGACAAAGCTCAAGGAATCCAAAATGGAGATAAAACAGGAATTGGAGAAGTTTTCTTTAAAGGATTTTGAGTCGAGTGCAAAATATTATTTATTTGAAACGGTCATGAGGTCAATCATCTGCTATGCAGCCCAAGTATGGAGAATTCTAGAGTGCGAAGAAGTTGAAAAGCTGTTAAAATACTTCATAAAGAAGATGTTCAGATTGTCTCAAAATAAGCCTACATACACGATTCATCTGTAAACTGGACTAGTTCCATGTTCATTTTAAAAATGCTTTTCAACTATATCACTAAAGTGATGACACAGTTCTAAGTGATGATGATAGCGTGCGGCTACGGGATGAGAATATTGTAAGCTTTTCCAGCTACACAGAAGCTGTTGGTTAAGATACAGGCATTAATATTAACGAAATTCAGAGAAGAGGTCCAACGAAGTAAATCCTTCAACACGATCTCGAAGTCAAAAACTACACTCACGACCTCTAACAACATCAATACGATTGCTCAATTGTTCGAAACCGGAGGAGAACTTTTCCATATCAATTACAGGACTGAACAAAATTATGAATGCACTTTGTGTAATCTAAGGGTGGGGGAAGTTATAAGGTATTTTATTGAAATTTGTATTAGGCGCAATTAGAAGAGCTAACTGGGGGTAAGCAAAATGGATTCTGTTATCAAATTACAAAACGAATGCCTGGAAGTATTATCAGCAGATAACAAACGAAGTTTTTTTTTAAATTACCTTTTTATAGATATTTTAAAAGAGACTACAGAGGGTGTTCAAAATATTAGGAACACTGCAAAAATGAAATGCAGATGAAATTATGGTAAAAATCAATTTAGCATTACTTGTTATGAATTATTGTACTCTCTCACCTGGCTGATGACAAAAAAACCAATGCTTTAATACTGTAAGTTCTTGTAATCAGCAGCAAATTATGTATAATAAACCTACCCACTTACTGCTTACATATATAAAAAGAAAATTCATTGAACTATTAAATTTTGATTCAAATTAACCTCATGATATTTTAGGTCTGCATTGCGACAGGACGTCAATATACATATGCAGAGCTTCGTGATCACACCGCAGCCTTTGCTGTTCGATTGCAAAACAAATTCAAGCTCAAGCCCCGCGATGTTGTTGCCATCTGTTTGCCAAACTTACCCGAGTATCCGATTGCTACTCTAGGTGCCGTTGAAGCTGGTTTGATCGTAACCACTGTGAATCCGGTTTATACCGTTGGTGAGTTATATTTGAAAAATTGCTGTATTATAACTTATAACTTAAATTTGCTTAAATTTTAGAAAATTACTGAATAACATAGAGATGAAGGCCTAGAAATGTTATCTTCACAGTTTAACAAAATCTTCTTCTAATGACTTTTAATGTCATGACCTTTGATATTTTATTGTATCTGCTCGCCATTTGCGAAATCCTTGATGAATGATAAACTATGAACAATCCGCCATTTATTTAACGTTTTCTTCATCAAAATTTGTCCGCCATCAAGTCCGCCACTTAAGTCTTAAGTTCTAAATGGGAAAGTGAGATGTATTTATACACGTTAAATATTTCAACGGTTACGAATGGAAGAAGAAGTTTGGCATTTTCTTTACAATTTATCATGGACGCTACGTCTGTATAACGCTCATTGGTCCATCATCGGGTCTTCCGTCTCTTGCAAACGTTCTTCCGTTTCCAAAAATATTTTCCATAGATATTGCCGGGAACCCTTTCGGTGTTGTACAGGCGATTATTTAGCATTTTGGCGTTGGTGCAATAAACAGATGCACTTCAAAACTATAATCTTTTCATTTCTATAATATGGTCATCAATTCGTCCAATGGTATCTCCTTCAAATTGGAGGAATCTAAATTTCCAAGAACTTCTGTTTTTATCGTCCTGTTTCCAAGATTCGATTATGTCCGTCGCCGTCAATACAGTATCGCTCCGTACATGAGTCATATATTTCGGTTTCAGAGCAAAAAGGTTTTGCGGGCGAAAGCCAATCAAAAGACTTAGTAGCAGAGCAGGGCAAAGTGATGCGGTGCAGAGATTCCTTAGGGGTATTTTGTAAGCGAACGATTCAACCTGAATAATGAAAGATTACCCTCCATCTGACCAAAATGAAGTACTAGGTGGGGTGAAAAGTAATCTACTTGGGAATGAAAAAAAAAAATTTTTTTTTAATGTTTTTAGCTTGATATACTTATTCCAGCGATTTTCCAACTTCTTGATCCCGTCCGAAAAGTAATTTTCCGGAAGGTCTGCAAAATACTCCTCCGTGGCGTCGATGATTTTCTCGCGTGAGCTGAATTTTTTATTGATAAACCATCTCTTGAGGTTTGGGAAGAGATAGTAGTCCAATGGAGCCAAATCGGGCGAATACGGTGGATGCGACACCAATTGGAGCCGTAAGTCATTGATTTTAGCCGTGGTTGCGTGCTCTTGTGCGCCGGCGCATTGTCTTGCGAAAACGAAATTTTTTTCGCTTCATTTGAGGCCGTTTTGCAGCGACTTCGGCCTTCAATCGCTCCAATAATGCACAGTAATACTCGCTGTTGATGGTTTTTCCTTTTTCGGAGCACTCGTGCCGGCTTCAGTCGGCATGAGTTGCCGGGCACTCATTCTGTTCTTTGGTCTGTAATAGTGGATCCAAGTTTCATCAACAGTTACCAATCGAGTCCAAACACTCTTTCGAAGTGCTCCCGCGTTCGTGTTTTTGGTCAGGAGTGAGCATGCGCGGCACCCAGCGGCCGGATAACTTTTTCATATGCAGAAAATTGCCCAAAATCTGGCATGTGCGCTCAGTACTAATCTTTGTGGTATCTGCTAGCTAGCACACCTTTATTTTCCGGTCAGCCAACACCATTTCATGTATTTTTTTGACATTGTCCTCTGTAACCGCATCGGGGGCCTCCCGCTGCGGACTTGATCGGTAGTGGAGTTGCGGCCACCACGAAACTCTCGAAACCAATATTTGACGGTGTAATCTGACGGAACATTAGCCCCATAATATTTATCCAACTTTTCTTTTGTTTCCTTCGCCGTTTTGTCTCTCAGAAAATAATGTTTTATGTCCATACTCAACATGATGCCAAACACGTCAAAAGGAATCAGCTGTCAAAACAAAACTAAAGACAGTATCGCACTGAAATTTGGCATGTCTGCCTAAATATGAACGGACTTCAAGGTACCATAACCTTTTTTGCAGTAGCAGCGCATTCTGGAGGTCAAGGAGGTTACTTTTCACCCCGCCTAGTAAATCCGGTGTTATCTGAACTAGTAACAAGGGTGAAGACCCTTTACTATAGAAGCATCAGTCTCCATGAAATGGAGCACCAAATCTTGTCTGTCACATTATGTAAACGACCGATCTCATTTTTCAACGATCTGGTTGGCTCCTATTAGGTCGCTTTCAGCCCCGGTAAGTAAAAACTTTCCAAATGATCCTGGACAATTCTATATTGGCGCTCACTATTTATTTGCCGGCTTTAAGGCCGCATATACTTTTCGCTCCTAGGCAAAGTCATCATATTTTGTAAAATGACGATGCAGAACGTTTGCAGTTCTGTGCTGTTAGGGCCGCAGCCATCTTACCCAGATCTTTGGTGTTAAGAAAGTGTTTAATAATAATTCTCTGTCATGTGACGTTGTTAACATCATATTTATGAAAATTGTGCAAAAGAGTGAACAAGATTGTTCACGTGGTTTTTTGTCCCCTTTGCATTAATTGGCTTAGAGAGAAGAGAGCTATTAAATGGTAGATACCTGATCAGAATTGGGTCTTCGATTCCGGAAGGACAAGGGAGTAGACGAAGATTCCGCCATGTATAACAATTTCTGGTGGAAAGCGGCCTCAACCATCTAAAATCGAACTGATTTGATAGTTAGGTCCACACTGGACTATGGCGCCATCTACGAGTAAGTAAATATTTAGAAAATAAACACCCGTCTTGAGATGATATTTTTATAAGGTTTTATACTAGTTTTTACCATCGGCGACATATTATATCTGCTTACAAGTTAGAGAATTACCTTTATTTCTATAAGACCACATCCAACATGCATGCAATCTGAGTCGAACTACTCTCGCATAGGATACGAGTAAATTATATCTATTGCATTTTGTTACTTTCCTTTTCCGAACCTGCAGTTTTATTGAAGTCAGGGAACAAAGTGTAGTCTTCGTGAGGGTTTTCTGTGAACAAAGTTGAAGTTGAAAAACTGATCTAAAGAACGCTGTCAAGCAGGAGTATATCGGTGCAATAATTATTTCATTGATTCAATATGCTAAAAGCCAGAAAACGACGACCATAACTTAAGGACAGTGAAAGAAAGTTACATGCGTTAGTTAATAAACCAAGAAGTGCATTTCGGTCTTAATTCGTCATGAAACGAAACGTATCTATTGGTAAGTAAAACCCATGTAGAAGTCTAAATTCTGTTGATGTCCACTTGGATAGCATAACAAAACACCCACAGGCAATTTGGCATGTCCATTTATATATACTCGTATGTAGGTACAATACTAATCTTGAAAGTTTCCACTCAAAACAGAAGCAACATATCTGTAGTGACTTTATTTACTTAGTTAAACTAGACAAAACTAGATACTATTTGAGTTTGTAATTCCGATAACTGCGCAAAATAATAAATAGCTTCTTCTGGAAGAAACTGTCTGAATCAAATCTATAGATGTGCTCAATTCGCCCTCCAATTAAAATTAATAAAACACCAGCACCGATCTACCCGTATAGTTGAATATCCATGTTCAGGCTGAAACATATTGAACTGCTCAAATGTATCTTGTCGCTCGTATATGCAAATGGTTTTCTCGTCATGTATATATATGTACGAGTATATAGGGCATTCACACCGATTGGTTCAATTAGATGTATTGAATGAATATCTACAACAACAGTTCAATTGATGAAAATATGCCAACTCCGCAACCATACAAGACTCTCTCGTAACGAGAGTTTGTGCGTCTATTAGTTCGTATACAAGCCGAACCCACTTCAACAATCACGAAGACCTTGGACTTCGTTCACAATTTTAATTTTGTTTACTATTTCAAACTCTGTATGCGCAATTAAATACTTTTTTATCCAAAAATATACATAATGATTTTCAGTTGATGATGGCCAATAGACGGATAAAACTGTCAAATGAAATTGTCTTGTTTACTGATTTAATGCGAGAGATAATGTGCGTGTGCATGTGAGTATGCAGACGGCTATTCATAAGATTTCAAATACGAAAATAGCATAAAAACTGACCTACAACATACGAGTACTGCCAAATTTCTTCGCTACGAACGTGCCAGATCCAAATTGTTTAGTATTCAAAATGTATGTACTCGTATGTATGTTAGGGTGTCCCTTATTTTTCACAGTTTTAAATTTCTAAAGCGCCCTGTAGACCCTAAAACATGGTACTAGTAAACATGGTACCATTAACCAAGTTTTAGCTTATGTTGATCGTCTGCGGGCTGGTACGCGTACCAATTTTTTGGTCTCACCAACATCAGAATTTTGTGTTGCTGATAGGTACTATGTTTGAGTGTCTGCGCTCTGATCTGCCAACATTTACTCGAGTAAGCTATTTTATCAGTGAATTTCGTCGTGTGAACACACAAAATACTTTCCAAATACTGATGTTTGGAAATAATTTTTCGAGTGTTTTCACACCCTACCATCTTTGTGGAGAGATGTGTTCTACTCGTATTATGTTGGAGTGAATTGGTCTCAGCGTCTGCGGGTTTTAGTGGCACCATGTTTACTAGTATCATGTTTTAGCGTCTACATACCGCTCAACGCATAGGTCTTAGTTTTATTCATTTGCCTCTAAAATACTCGGAAATAAATTGTTACCTTATTTGTAGTACGATAACCCGTGCCGACTTGCATCGAATCATGTTCATTTCATACATGTTGCGCGGCAGTAGCGGTGCGTATTCACTGCATTTGTCATTTGTTCTCAATTATTCTCGCAATTAACACGTATTGTTTTAAATTTAAAAGATGGTATTGGAATTAAGAAGCAATAAAAAATGTGTTTTCTTAGTTGGTGACGTAAATTATCGAATAACAGGCGCAAAGTTACCGTCTAATCGTCAAGTTCTTTCAGTACTTTTTTTTAACATTCGCGAAGTTAAATTGACTGTTAGTGAAAGCGCTAATCTCGTCATTCAGGAGTGTATTAAATTTTTTTGGGAAAAAGCTAGAATCCCTACCAGAGATATACCTAACTGTGTAAAACAAAAACGTGTGGATCTTCACCATGCTTGGAGGAAGTTGCAAAAAAAATTCTAAAATAATACAAGATATTTACAAGAGCCGTGAGGAGGACTTTAAGAACAATTTAGATAATTTATTTGATATAGCACACGCTGATGCTTTGTAACGGATGACAATTGAAGAAGATAAGATATTTTTACAAAAACAAAGATAACCAGGGTGTTTAGCGGGTATAGGCAAAAAGTTAGTCGAAAAAGAAGAAAGGGCAAGACAAAGGAAATTAAATAAAGAGAAAAAAAGATGTGAGCAAATGTGTTTCAGAAGTTTATCGTCATCTGTTACTACGCAAGGACATCACTATCAACTTAGCAGCACTGATGAAAGCTTTGAGGAACCCTTGGCATCCACCTCTCAAATGGTAAGTTCTGAAGCTACTACAAAAAGAGGAAGGAAAAACTTTATCACGCCTAAGTTAGTTGCAGCTTTAGATAGATGTCAATTAAGCATAAGGTATTCTGTCTATATACTTCAGGCTGTAGTAGAAGCACTAGGTTAGGTTAGTTTAGGTAAGAGTGGCTGTTGGAAATACCAACCCACTTAGGCCTATTGGCCCATTGTGATGCCACGTGGATCTATGATCTTCTTACTACTGGAACCAGTTTGAGCTTATAATAAAGCGTAGGAAACTGTTAACGTCTATTTTTTCTAGATCGTTTAGGTCGTTGTAGAAGACAGCTCCTAGATGAAGCTTCTTTCTCTGAGAGAGAGCTGGGCATGTGCAGAGTAGGTTGGGGATTGTCTCCTCCTCTTCCTCGTCCATGCAGCTTCTACAGAAATCGTTAGTAAAAGCGTCAAGCCTTCTTGCGTGCTTGCCTATGAGGCAGTGTCCGGTAATGACACCTATTATGGCGCTGAGATGTTTCCTATCTAAAAGGATCAGACACTTAGATCGACTCAGATCCAGCCTTGGCCAGATCTGTTTGGTCGCTAGACATGTTTGTCCAGCAGTCCACTTAAGGTCCGTTCTTTTATTGGCATCTAGCTTTAGTGTTAGTTTGCACGTAGCGATTGGTATACCTATACTACCTTTGTCCGGTAGGATCGTTCATCGGCTCTGCAGTTCCCTGGAATGTCTCTGTGGCCCGGCACCCAACAAAGGTGAATGTTGAACTGCTCTGCCATCTCCATGAGAGATGATCGGCATTCAAGGGCGGTTTTAGAATATAATGAGACCGAGTCCAGGGACTTCATGGCGGCCTGACTATCCGAAAATATGCGGATATCCTTTGCAGATATCACGTTTTTCTTCAGCCAGGACAGAGCTTCTTTAATCGCCAAAATTTCCGCCTGGAACACGCTACAGTGATTTGGAAGGCGGAAAGAGGGGCTTAGATTTAGCTTATCTAAGAAAACACCGCTACCAACTCCGCTGTCGGTTTTAGATCCATCTGTGTAGAGATAGATTGACTTGTCCTTCATGAAAGCATCCTCCTCCCAGAATGATCTAGAGGGGACGCTTACATGGAAGTTTTTGTTCAGGTATGGTTTATACCCAATCCACAGCGATCTGCCCAGCGGGTTAATCTGTTGAGATTTACTTGGAGGAGTTCTTTAATGGTATTTAGATGCTTTCCTGAGACGGTTATGGCAACGTCATCCGCATAGGCAATCACTCTGCTACCACCCGCTTCCAGGTGTATCAGTAGTTCGTTAACTACTAAGTTCCAGAGAAGGCGAGAGAGGACACCGCCTTGCGGCGTACCCCTACTGACATATCTTTTAGCAGAAGTCTCACCCAGTTTGGAGTTGATTAACCTGCATTTTAGCATTAGACTGATCAGCTCCCCAAGTGAGCCGTCTACCTGCAGAGTTGACAGCGCAGTCGTGATTGCGGATGTGTTGACGTTGTTAAAGGCGCCCTCTATGTCTAGAAAAGCAACCATAGTGTACTCCTTATATTGTAGGGATCGTTCGATGTGGCTAGTCAGAGAGTGCAAAGCCGTTTCCACCGACTTTCCTTTACAGTAGGCATGTTGGGCCGTAGACAGAAGTCTTGGATCAACTTTAGCTCGAATATGGATATCAATCAGTCGTTCTAAAGTTTTCAGAAGGAATGATGATAGTCTTATAGGTCTGAGGTCCTTTGGGACTACATGAGAACATTTTCCAGCTTTGGGAATGAATACTACATTCACTTCTCTCCATAACAGTGGAATGTGGATAAGTTCTACACAGCTCCTCATAATATTTTCCAACACTGGTAGAATAATATCTGAGGATCTCTGTAGCTCGTCAGGTATAATACCGTCCGGACCAGCAGACTTGTATGGTTTGAAGCCATGCAGCGCCCAGAGCAGTTTGTCTCTCGTAATCAGACCATGAATTTTGGTCACAGTTACAGTAGGCCTGTTTGGGCTGCTACTGGCCGCGAGTTGGGAGCTACCTGGAAAGTGGGTGTCCAGAAGCAGGTTGAGTGATTCATCACTTGAGGTTGTCCAAGAGCCATCGGTTTTTTTCAAACAGCTGGGCATCATAGGATTTGTGGAGATAATTTTTATTAGCCGCGATGCCTCAGAGGTTTCTGTAATTTTGTCGCAGAATGACCTCCAGGATTGTCGCTTTGCCTTCCTCAGTTCTTTTTTGTATAATGTGAGGGATTCTTTATATGAGTCCCAGTCGGTGTGCTTTTTGCTGCGTTGAAAAGTTCTCTGCAGGCGTTTCTGAGCAGTCCCAGCGCCGATGTCCACCAATGTGGCTTTTTCTTGCCTCTTGGTTGAATAAGAGGGCAGGAAGCGGCCATAGCCTTATTGAGAGTCAGAGTAAATTCCCTGACTTTCATGTCGAGCTCATTGGTGTCACGCGGGGGACTTGATAGTTCAGAGGATATCGTTTCCGACAGTATTCCTCTGTATTTTGTCCAATCAGTTTTCCGGTAGTTCCGGAAATTTGGTTGGCGGGGGGGAGCATCACTCAGACTGAATTGGATGTATCTATGGTCTGAAAAGGAGTATTCAGACGATACCATCCAGTTTGTTAGCCTTTGGGTGATGCTGTCGGCGACAAGAGTAATATCTAACACTTCTTGTCGGTTTTTTGTTATAAAAGTGGGCTCATTGCCAATATTGCAAATTAAGAGGTTAGTACTTAAAATATAGTCTAAAAGTAACGTACCTCTATCATTGATGTCGGTACTGCCCCATACCGTATGATGTGCGTTAGCGTCGCATCAGATTATGATTCCAGTTTCTTGCCTTCCCGCTTCCAGTACCACCCTTTCTAGGTTATCACTAGGGAGAGGGCCCACTTGGTCGTGGCCAAGGTAAGCCAATGCCAGCCAGTAAGAGCCTTTGGCAGTCTCTAGTCTGGCAACGGTTAGGTCGGGGTCACTGAGGTTGGGAAGTAGAAATACATTAAGGCTACGTTTCACTAATATACAAGTTCTAGTCTTACCTTTATCTCTTGTATAGAGCGGAGCGTATGTGGGTGTCCTAAGTCCACGAACCACGCCTTCTGCAATCCATGGTTCCTGGATTAGGATTATGTCCTCTGCGTTTTTGGAAAGACGCAGAATGAGTGGGGCCGAAGCCTTTTTTGAGTGGTGGAGATTAATCTGGAGAAACCGTATCATTGCTACAGTCTTCCAGAGTCGCCTCCACCACGGTGTTGTTGAGGTCCTCCGATTCTGAACATGTGCCCAAGAGCTCATCTTCTATCTCTGATCGTGTAGAACCTCTAATTGCTTCGTCATCGGTTTCCATTTCCGACAGTGTGTCAGAAGAGGAGACCGACGGCCTGGTCGGATTGGAGTCGTCGCTATCCAATTCTGGAAACGATATCGATGCTCCAAGATCCGAGGTTGTGATGTCAGGTATTAAAGGAGGAGGAGGTTGCTTAACAGCATCCAGCTCATCCTTCTTGTACACTCTTAAATGAATGGACTCGAATCCGAACCGAATCATGCCTTTCGTCTGCGCCAGAGGATTAAGGGATTCCTTATTGATCACAATTAACGCGCATCTATAAGAACCCCTTAGTTCATCCAGTTTCGCGACTTTCCAGTCATGAGTCGGGTTGCTGAGCCGGATTATTTCCAGAATACTTTCTGGAGAGGAGGGTTCGGCTAGAATCGCGTCCTTTAGGTTCAATGCGTCCTTTAGGACTTCATTGTAAGACCTCAGAGATCTGCTGTTGGATAGCCCAGGGGTTGTAGAACTGTGTGTTTTGGGCCTCTTGGATACCGATACGGTTTCCTCCAACGATCTCTGGTGCTTAGAGGAGTCTTTTTACGTTCCACTGGTGGAAGCAGTGGGAAATCCGTCTTTTAGGATGTTTTTAGCCCACTCAACCTTGCTCTTTATTTCCGCACTTCTCTCAACCTCCGGAATGGATCCGAAGGTTTTGATGATGCGTGAAGCATTTCGGCGTCTTATGTAGAGCGCCTTAGATGGAGCTTGCCGATGCGGCTGAGCTCCAGATTCCTCCTTGGAGGGAGGAGTTTTGGTAGCAGCAACAAGTCCGTGGCCTGCCACAATTGCCTTTAGAGGATGGCGCACCATGGACTGCCACAGTTTTGCCTCCTCTCAGCAATGTAGGAGCCTTGCCGGTAGTCGGTGTAGTCACCGTTCCACCGCCCGGTATTGAAGGAGTACCGGAATCGGTTTTTGTTTTTTGGTTATTTTCCATTAATGGTCCCACGAGTAGCGGAGAAAGGGGTGTCCATCTGTACAGAGATCCGCTGTATACAGATAAGGCTAGCTAATCCGGAGGTCGCCAGGTATCCGGATACTCCGTTCGCGACTGAGCTATTTTTGGAGATACTGGGCCCTCAGCCAGGTTGATCTTCAGCACGGGTCGTATAACACCTTGATCCAGCTCAGGGGAATGATGGAGTGCTTTGGGAGTTGGGGAGGGGGGGGGAAGCATCCTTTGGTCTCAGGACTGGTCTGGAGAATTTCTTCTCGAGATTCATTGACCCTACTCAGCCTCTACAACTCGACAAGTTTGATTCTCGCGGTAGAAGGCACTAGATCTTAGATGATTTTCCGATAAACAAATCGTCTATTCAACGTATTCGCACACAGAGTCGAAAAGATAGAGCGGAATCTATAAAATCAGATTTTCAGAATAATATGCCTGAAATGGTGACCGTTGACTGGGATGGGAAATTATTACCTGGACTTGACGTGAGAAGTTCTAAAGAAGAACGCCTGCCAATTCTAATTTCATTTGGAGAAAAGGAACAACTTCTAGCTGTACCCAAACTGGAGAGCTCTTCCGGCCAGGATCAAGCTAAAGCTGTGTTGAACGCACTTTATGACTGGAACCTCGATGACAAAGTACAAATAATGTGCTGTGACACAACTGCATCTAATACAAGGCGATGAATTGTTTTGCTGATTCCTGACAGCTGTAGCGCGAGTCTCGGGTCGCAATTGTTGTTGTTGCTGTGAGGCCGACATAAGTGCCAGTTAACAAAAAAATTAGATCGCGAAATGAAAAACACAAATAAATGAACTTGTTCCGCAATATCGGCTGGAAAAAGATGTAGACGCGTTACTATGTTGTTTATGGGGCGATAGAAATAAGACTTTCACTTGAATAATTATTTAAACTTCAATTAAACTCAAACTAAATTGCGCTTAGCAAACTTGTGTTAGCTTATTATAGTTTGACAGTTGTTATCCGGTATCAGGTCGTCGTTTTTTGTGTTTTGTCCTGTTCAATTTCTGCACAATTTCGGTCTGTTAAGATGATTTCCTGTCAATTGTAGGCAAAAATAATCATCTGCTTGACTCCTGTATGCTGGAGATTAACTCTTAACTATATTGAATAGCAAATTCCATTCGCCACGATATAATGTCGCAAGGTACAACCCTGCAAGTCTAATTTATTTAAACAATTTATTTAATTTGCATTGAAAATCATGTTTCAAAGGTTTAGAGTATAGCTAAAAGAAGATCTCCAAATTTTAGAAGGATCGGACAATTATTTTTTGAGTTATGTTGAATGCCGATTTAAAGTTTTCGGAGCAAAAAAAAAAAACGACAGGGGAATACAAAATTCCTTCTGATTCTTCGTAAAACTCGTCTTGAGCTGCTCTCCCTTGTTTACAAAGTGTACGGGCTTCTTTTAAGGCCAAAGATTCCTCCTTATTCTATTAAGAAAAGGAGCAGGCGGAGAGTCCCCTGTTCATACGGTCGGAAAGGTCTGCTGTACGCTCTAAAATCGAGCGTGCACCTGCGGCGGAAAATACCTTGAAATTTCACGAAGACATTCTTGAGATGTTGTAGAATAAGTAGAAAAATTTTCAAAAAAAAAAAAATGACTTCGAACTTTGCAACTGTTCTAATTATATGCGATGAAGTCATCTCCACTCACAATTCCAAATATTCCAGCCGAAGTCACACAGTTGTTCTTTATCTTAAACTGTCTTCTGGTAAGCATATTAAAAATACTGTACAGCAGAGGTTTTATGACAATCCTGTTCAGCTTAAAAATTGATCCTTTTACAGTTTGAAGGGTTTTTCCCAAGTCAATCTGATTTTTTGTATTTATTTCATTTGATATCAAACACCAGCTGAGATGCAGCAAGAGTGAGATATTAAGCCCCTTCTTATTCGGATCTAAGACGCATTGGATGAGTCTTTATCCTTTTTGGGAATTGGAGGTGCCCCCGTTGTCTTCCAATATCGAAACTCATTTACTTACCTTCTTTTTTTTTACTTACCATAACGGTGGATATCTTCTATTACCAATTAGCGTGGAAATATATCGGATTTTTTCGTTGATGGAACATATTGAAAGTAAAATGTTTATATGTATTTACTATTGAAAAACAACTGCAACCATAAGGCGAAAGATTATGCAGTTTGGCAATGCAAGTAACCGAAAAAAGCCAGCTGTCAGGCAGGCAATCTTCAATTAAAAATCCGGTCTATCTATCTATCCGGTCATAGGGTATAACTGCTGTCTGCCAAAAAAAAATTAATTTATTAGAAATAAGTAAATTAAAAATATTAAGCTATAATATCAAAGGCCTTAATAATAAGTCAATTCAAGTAGGATTTTATGAATTTATAAATAAATTTGATATTATTTTTCTGTATGAAACATTTTTAGTAGAAAAAGATTATAAATTATATTTAAACCATTTTAAAAGCTTCGAATTTGTTTGGATTTCCGCTTTAAAACAAAATACACGAGGAAGATCAAGTGGGGGATGCTTCTTTGGATACAAAAAGCATAGTTCTAATCACAACATATCCTTTGAATTTGAATCGGTATATGAAATTAAACTTTTAAAAATATCAATTGAATCAAGGAAACTATATATACTACCAATTTATATTAACTGTAACAACTGGGAAAGAGATTTTGGTGCGTTAGTTGAAGCAATTGAACACTGTAATTACGACGATATGATGATCATCGGTGATCTAAATGCCAGAATAGGAAAAGAAGAGGGAAGAGAAAATAGATTCGCAGGTAAAGTGAGAAAATCAGAAGATGGAACCACAAATGCAAAGGGATTAAAACTGTTAGAATTATGTGATTCTCATGGATTTCATATACTAAATGGAACAAGCAATTCAGACTCCAGTGGAAAGTATACGTTCATAGGACAACAAGGATGTTCAGTCATAGATTACTGCTTGGTACGAGGATTATGGACATCCTTAGTAAATGATTTTGTAGTTTTGATTCAGCAGTTCTCAGACCATATGCCTATTGTTGCCGAGTTTGGTACTTTACCGACAGAAAGAAAAGATACAAGAACGATACAACTACCCCATAAGCTGATGTGGAAAGAATCAAATGCATCTGAGTATAGACGGAAACTCGATCTCAACTTGCCGACAACTGCTCAACTGGATATAATGGGTATCGTCAATTTAATAAAAATTTCTTACCCCCCAAAAGTACAAGCTTATAAAAAAAGATACATTTTTAAAGAAAAATGGTTTGATACTGAATGTGAAGCAGCGAGAAGAATATCTTTTGGATGGCTAAAAGTTTTTCGAAAGTTTGGAGAGGAGTTCTTTAAAAAAATGTACTACCAAAAAAATACAGCTTTTAAGCAAATATGTATGAAGAAAAAGAAAAATTTTTTTGAAAACGAAGCTCTAAAATTGGTGAACTGTAAAGATACAAAGGAGTTCTGGTGTGCGATTAAAAAATTCAACGGTAGAGCACCCCAAATTGGCACTCAGCTAGACGCAAGGACACTGATGACCCACTTTCAAACGCTGTTGAACCCTCAAAGTAGCATACTGCCGTTTCACTACCCAAAGCCATTAATTAAAAATGAAATATTAGATGCACCTATTACACAGGGAGAAATATATAACGTTTTGAAAAAACTTCAAGATGGGAAGGCACCTGGAGTTGATCGGATACCCATTGAATTTTTTAAGTATGCGACAAGTAATTTTATCGACAAAATAGCGGATATTTTCAATGGGATGCTGGAAACAGGTAACCTACCGCCACAGTTCAAACAAGCGATAATATATCCGATTCACAAAAACGACAATATAGCTGATCCCGCAAATTATCGTGGAATATCTTTCCTCAACTCATCTTACAAGATTTTCACAAAACTTTTAAATGAGCGTTTGTCAATTTGGATCGAAAACAACAATTTGATCAAAGAATTCCAAGCAGGTTTTCGGAATGGTTATTCAACCGTAGACAACATTTTCGTACTGCAAAACATTGCTGGGACATTCCTCGAACAAAAAAAGAAATTATTCGCCTTTTTCGTTGATTTCAAGGCAGCTTTCGATAATATCGATCGAAAAGCTTTAATATTCAAACTTTATAACGCTGGAATGAGCCAAAAGTTTGGGAGAGTTATCGAAAATATATACGAGGACAACCAATCGAGTGTGTGGAGCGGGACCGAAATATCAGAATGGTTTGAAACAACTATGGGAGTAAGACAGGGATGTACACTAAGCCCATATCTCTTTGCTTTGTACATCGATGACCTCATCGACTTTCTACCTGGAGGAATAGAGATTGCAGGACATTTAATAAAGGCACTTTTATTTGCAGACGATGTGGTTCTATTTGCATATTCACCAGAGTCCTTACAATTAATGATTAACCGTCTTGAGTTGTACTGCCAATTATGGAATCTTACGGTTAACCTAACAAAATCAAAAATTATGATCTTTAAGAAGGGAGCGGGTAGAGTGTGCAGAAACGAAAAATGGTATCTCAACGGACAGCCCATTGAAATTGTGAAAACCTATAGATATATCGGGGTGACAATTGCTAGTAATCTCAGTATGGAACCTCACCTAAAGGAAAGACTAATAAAAGCCAAAAGTTCCATATCGGCTACATGGAAAAAATGTTTTTCAAATCAACTAATTGACCACAGCGTAAAGTACAAGGTTTTTCAAGCTGTATCAGAATCTGTTATGATGTACCCAGCTCAATCTTGGGGATACTGCCAATATGAAACAGTAGAGCAACTCCTTAGATACTACATAAAACGATGCTTTAACTTACCAAGTACAACTCCAAACTATATGATCAATATCGAAACAGGACTGTCACCGCTTTTCATTAAATCAATAAAATTGCATGTAGATTATTTAATAAAAGTTTTAGAACTGTCGGATGATAGACTTCCAAAAATTATTGCGAAGAAGGTAATCGAAAGGAATACGCTCTGGTATAAAAAACTCGAAGAGCTAGCAACGTACTGCAGATTCGAATGCAATTTAGCTGATGGAAACGAAAGATACCGCAAGGATGTGCTTGACAATCTTATTGCCAAAGTAGATGAACAATACAGAGTTGATTGCGTAAATATGGCTTCATCGTCCGTTCACCGAGCTACATACAGCGTTTTAAAACACAATCTGTCAGAAAAAAATTATTTCCACAATGACAACAGCAAAGAACTAATCTCGGCTGTTTTTAAGATGAGAGGCGAACTAATACGCCTTAATTATTCCCCACATCGTCCAAATCTACCAATTTATTGTAGTCTTTGCAACTTGTCTGAGAGAGAAGACGTCATACATTTCATCGGAAGATGCTCCATCCTTAAAGAAATAAGAAGATGTTTTCTAGGAAACGACACAATATCTGAGGAAGAAGTTAAAGCCTATCTAAACTGCGAAAGCGATGTAAAACAACTTTTTTACTTCTATAAAGCAGCAACCAATTACCGTAGTAAAATTATTACTGAGAAATTTTAACTGTGTAAACAAAAAAAAAAATCAAATTAGTACACTATTTTTTAATTTTTTGCTTGTTTACATATCTTTAAATCTTTTTAAATTCATGAATTGAATATACTTTAAAACAAACTTGTTATTAGATGTTTAATTTCACGTCAATCAGGCAGACGGCAAAGCCATGCTTAATGATTTTTGTAACATAAATTTGTATTATAAACAAGAAAACAAACAATAAATCTAATCTAATCTAATCTAATCTAAATTAAAAATCATAACACCGAAAGATGAGTGTTAGATCAAGATAAGCAACACCGGAGATAAATCGTATTAATAGCTCTTCACAGATTTCCGTTGAAGGTAACCAGAAGCGATGGAAAATTACTCTTCATCCCAACTATTGACCAGTGTCAAGCCGAAGGAGGAGTGCATCCTCGGAACACTGAAAAGAGTAAACCATACGAGTATATGAAGTTATCAAAACAAAACATCATTCTATCACAAATGATATTCTAAACTAAGAAATTGCTTTTGAAGAAAAAAACATTGTTAGAATTAATGATATATCCTTTGGTTTTAGCCATCACCTGAAAACTATAAACTACAAATGAAATACTCGTAGATTTACGAGAACTCAGGGACACGCGAAAAAATGCCAACAAAAGTCCAATATACAAAAGTGAAACTTTACACTTTCAAGCTAACTACTCGTATCAGTCATAAGTCTCATTGACTTCAGGTGCCCATATTCAATAATATTTTTCATACTTCACTTCTCATGACTTGTGATCTTTCATTAATCGCCAGCTTAACTCCGGAATTATTCATTCCAAAGTGCAGTCAACGCATTTCACTCGCCAATGTCATCAAGCCGATTGACTCTACCATGCGATTCACTTGGAAGTTTGACCTGTGATCAGAGCAATTTTCTAGCACATACGATTACTTCAGGTGGGTGACATGTGCGATAAGATACTGTAAATTGCGTCAATTAGGGGCAAATGTCTGTCTTAAGTAGACTTTGATAACAGATGCAGTTTGAATGCCCCTCCCCACCAAACTAATTGACATTGAAAATCTAAACATTTTGCAATAAAAACTTTTTTTTTTCTTTTTTTTTCAGAGGAAATCGCACGCCAACTAAGTGTCAGTGATACCAAACTCGTGATTGGTATTGGTAAAGTTTTTAATTCTCTCAAGGAGGCATGTGCCATTGCAAAGAAAAACATTCCAATCGTAGTCATTCGCACAAAAACTTCCGAACCACTACCAGAGGGTGCTATTGATTTCCATGAAACTACCAATACTACCGATGTCGACTTCTCCACTCTGAAGGATCCTGGAATCAACCCAAATGAAATGGTGTTCTTACCCTTCTCGTCGGGCACCACTGGACTTCCAAAGGGCGTCATGCTCTCCCACAACAACATCACCATCAATTGTAATCAAATGCAATCGAAGTTTCCTTATGAAACATTTTTGCAACAAACCACTGAAGATCACCAGGAGGTGGTGCCATGTGTCCTACCGTTTTTCCATATTTACGGTTTAACCATTTGCATGTTGTCGAAAATATTCTTGGGAGTCAAGTTGGTAACACTTCCCCAGTTTAAGCCTGACGATTTACTCAAGGCCCTGCACGAGTACAAAGCAACCAGCTTGAACGTAGTGCCACCAATTGGTAACTCAAAACAAAGTCGCTTTTGAATTTCTTGACAAATTTTCTCAAATTATAGCCCTTTTTCTGACACATTCTCCAAAGGCGACAGCTGAGATCGCGCCAAGACTGAAGTCTGTTATGACAGGAGCGGCACCAATCGGTCAGTCGGATGTGGAAAGATTCCTGAAAAAGTGAGTAGGCGATATATCATACTTCAAGACTTCACAATAATTTTATGCAATTTCTTTTAGGTTTCCACACACTGAATTTTGTCAGGGCTACGGCATGACAGAGACGTCTCCCACAACTATTATGACGCCAAACAAGTGTACAAAGTACGATACTATCGGACAGCTCATTCCAAATACCGATGGAAAAATTGTCGCCATGGACGAGTGCGATGGTAGAGGTGTAGGTCCAAATATCGTTGGAGAACTACATATCCGTGGGCCACAAGTCATGAACGGGTACTTCGAAAATCCCGAAGCTAATGCAGATATATTCCGTGATAGTCCTTCTGGAAAGTGGCTACGCACTGGAGACGTCGGTTATTATGACGAGGAAGGCATGTTCTACATCACCGATCGTATGAAGGAGCTCATTAAAGTGAAAGGCTTCCAAGTACCACCTGCCGAACTCGAAGCATGCCTTAGGAGTCACCCAGATATCTTAGATGCCGCTGTGATTGGTATTCCACATGATCAGTACGGTGAAGTGCCAAAGGGCGTTGTGGTCCTCAAAGCGAATACAAAGGTCACTGAAGAGGAAATCAAAGAATTTGTGGCGGGAA
Source organism: Volucella bombylans (assembly GCA_949129095.1). Taxonomy (NCBI): domain Eukaryota; kingdom Metazoa; phylum Arthropoda; class Insecta; order Diptera; family Syrphidae; genus Volucella; species Volucella bombylans. The sequence continues at coordinate 14,502,049 of OX422143.1, read as the reverse complement.
AAGTCGCACACTACAAGCAACTAGAAGGTGGTGTCGTATTTGTTAAGGATATTCCTAAGAACACTACAGGCAAGATCATGCGAAGAGAACTGAGGACCCAGTACTGTTAGATTACCCTTTCCTATTTTTTTTTTTAATTTCCTGTTAGAATAAGAGTTTTTAGTTTTAAAGGTTTTTTTTTGTTTTTAATTTTAATTGTTTTGTGTAAGCTGATAAAATGGATATTTGTGTTAAGTGCAATAGTATATGTGTGGTAAGATGTGTACATGATCAAATTTTAGTAGATGCATTTATTGCTCATAAAAAAGGAAGATTTTCATTTATATTAAAAGAATATTTATGTATATCAATAAAATCAGAAAAACCTTGATATTAAGAAAGTTAAAAAGCAACAAACTGAGCATTGCAGTGAATAGGTATGCGAACGGAAGAGATATCATTTTTATTTTAATAAAAACCATAGTATAATTTTTATAAAAAGGATGATTTTGATTATTGTTCAGAACAGAGAATAAGGTGATATCACAGATAATAAATCTATACAGATGTCTCATCGCTGTAGAGAAAAATGGTTCAATTTTTGTCGGCACTCGTCCAGTCGACACGAGCTTTCGGAATAATGTAAAGCTTTTTTATTTTCGCTCTTTCTTGTTTTGTTTACTGAGAGATTTTTTTTTCTCTCACCACAAGTTGATGGCAGAGGCAAAAGGAATATGAAAAACATTTGCAAGGGGTTTGTGGGAAAGGGTATGAAGACTTGGCTGTTTGTTTTCATTCGACTGCAATAGGAAATTATGTAATTTTTCATGAATTGGTATTTTGTTTGAGCGTATGGGTGTGTTATATAAGAAAGAACAATTCAAAGCGGGAAAAGTCGAATATTCGTGTTATTAATACGCAGTACAGATACACCTGTGTGCAAAATAATAGCAGTGTTAGATGCTTAACTTTTTATTTTACAATAAAACCAATTTTATAGCACCTGTATTTTAATTATTTATTTTTTCCTTCTCTAACGTTCTAAAGACATAGTATTGAATTTGAAATTAAGTAACTAACCATTCTTATAGAAAACCTAAAATACCACCTTGGTGAAAAGGAATTTATTGAGAAAACTAAAAATACAAGGTTATTGTCCCCTTCAAAGTAATCGCTTATCGACTGCAACACACTTATGCCAGCGCTTGATCCAATCCTCGAAACATTTTGTATACACCTATCCCCCGATTTACACGTTAGATACGTTCCTGAGAAAAACGTGTAAATCGAAAATTAAAAATTTTCAAGTCAAAACCGTGTAAATCGAAAAGCTTGCAGAAAATGCATAATTTTGCTATTTAACAGTTGTGATTTTTTTCAATATTTTTAGGTGTACACAGAAATAAAAGTAAAATGCATTGACAGGTTAAAATATGTAATATATTACGGAAACACTGTTTTTTTATTTAATTACAATACATTAAACAGAAGAACAAAAAATAAAACCAAAGGTGTTTTATTATCCTTCATCACTATCAGAAATTACTCTCATTCTTTTTTTCGGAATCGAAGGTTGGAATTCACTTTCATCACTCGAAGTTATTTGTGCCGATTCGATATTTGAAGCAGAAATATTTACATTCTGAGAGGTGGTAATAAAATCGGTTATTAACAATTGCTTCGAATTTTTTGTAAGATCTTTGTAAACTTCTTCATATTGAGCCAAGCAGCGATTTATGTCACGTTGGAATCGTAAAGCCCTTTCAACGTTTGTGTCATTTTGTATAAAATGATTACCCAGCTTTCTTCCCAATGCGAGTCCTTCGCGGATGACTTTAGCAGTGAATGTTACTGGTACTAATTCCTCTTCATCAGATTTGTCAGACTCACTTTCGCAAACTAAGTTAACTAAATAATCCTTACTTAGTTCTTTATCAGCCATTAACTCTGCGATATCATCATCAGTAAAATCATCAAAACCTTCTCCGCCCAATGAATGCGCCATCTGTACTATCTGCGAATATTCATCATTTAACGTTGAAATGGAATGTTCATTTTTGACTACATTTGGCCACAATTTTTTCCAACAGCTATTGAGCGTTGTTTGCTTAATCGCAGTGTATGATAAGGCGATATGCTTCACACAGTCTAATATTGTAAAATTTTTCCAAACACTAATAACTGTTAAAGATTCATTGTTCTCCATTTGTTCCAAAATATATTTAAAGGCTCGTTTTATGTACAAAGCTTTAAAAGTAGAAATTATGCCTTGGTCCAATGGTTGTAATAATGGAGTTGTATTTTTTGGTAAAAATTCTACTTCAACGTTCTCATATTCTAGATCTTGTGGGTGACCCGGCGCATTGTCAATTAACAAAAGCACTTTAAAAGGCAATCCCTTTGAACTTAAATATTTTTTGGCATCTGGGATAAAACATTCATGAAACCATTCAGTAAACATTGCAGCAGTAACCCACGCTTTCTTATTAGCCCTCCAATAAACGGGAAGATTATTGATGTTTACTCCTTTAAAGGCACGGGGTATTTTTGATTTGTTAATCACTAACGGTTTCATAATATAATCTCCTGAAGCATTGCTACAGAAAAGAATTGTTATGCGATCTTTTGCTGCTTTATGACCACTAGCCGATTTATAAAATTTTGAGACATAAGTCCTTTCAGGCAGAATAACCCTGACTCATCAGCATTGAAAACCTGATCAGGGGTGTATGAATTGTCGTTAATAATTTCTGCAAAATTTGCTGGATATTCTTGGGCTGCATCTACGTCGCCAGAAGCCAGTTCACCTTTTAATTTTAAGCTGTGTAAAGAATGTCTTATTTTAAATCTTTCAAACCAGCCATGACTTGCCAAAAAATTTGGCTTCTTTTCAGTTGAAGAAGAAGATGGTAATTGCTCTACAATTTTTTCGTAAATTCGTAATGCTTTATTTGTTATAGCGGCCGTATCAATGGGTACTATTTTTTGTGTTTGATCTTCTATCCAAAGCATTAACGCTTTCTCCATTTTTTCCATTGCGATATTTCTGGTGTATGATGTTGTGCCCATACTCGTGGTATTGCCAGCTGCAACACTCTTTCTAATTGTGTTTTCATTTGTTCTAATAGTTCTTATTGTAGCTTCGTTCATGCTATATGATTTTGCAACATCTACTACTCTATCTCCCTTTCGTAAGCGATCCAAAATTTAGATTTTAGTTTCTAAAGAAATAACTTTTCTTTTAACTTCTTTCGACATTATAAGCCTATAATTTTTTTTAATTTATGTTAATTTATAATAATCTAAATTATGCACTCACTTGTAATTTACGAATATGGAAAATTAAATCTTTCTGAAACTGTGAAACTTTCACTCAAATACAATTTTCCGTAGATAAAACTTTAATTTTATGCTAAGAAATACAGACACAATGTTCATGTGCAGCAACTCAGCACATAAGCTCGGGATTCCCCGTGAGATGTGTACACAGCGCACGTGTTCAAACAAAGTAGCATTTAGTAGAGTGCGATAAAAACAAAAAAAAAACTTATTTGGAAAACCGTGTAAAAGTGAAAACGTGTAAAACAAGTACCGTGTAAATCGGGGGATAGGTGTATTCGGTTTTCGGTATGTCCATTAGTGCTTCTTGCGATTTTTCCATTACTTCCTCTCGGCTGCTGAAACCCGTTCCCCGTAGTGGTTTTTCAACTCGGTTGAACAGAAAGAAGTCACAGGGAGCGAAATCAGGTGAATTCGGTGGCTGTTGGATGATACCTATATGTTGCATTTTTCGTCAAAAAATTACGAATAATGATGGTACTTGGTAATGGTGCGTTATCATGGTGCAAAATCCACGAGTTTTCTGCCCACAATTCTGGTCTCTTTCGGCGAATTGCTTCACGCAAATGTCTCATAACGCCCAAATAATACTCTTTTTTGACTGAAAAGACGTGTTTTTTTTTTGTCCCGGCTCATTTGGTGAACGCCATTCACTTGCCTGATGTCTGGATTGCGTGTCGTACTCATAAACACACGTCTCGTCTCCAGTAATGATCCTTTTGATGAATCTGGGATCGGATTCAGTCTCGCAAATCATCTCTTTTGCGACGTCAAAACAGTCTCTTTTTTGGATGAAATTGAGGTCTTTTGGCACCAACTTTGCTGCTACACGACGGAAACTCAAATTATTAACCAAAATGTCTCTCTGATGGTTAATTTGCGGTCATTGACAAACATTTCTTTTACTCCACCAATGTTTTCGTCGGTTTTCGACGTCGATGGTCTGCCACTGCGTTCATCATCTTCGATTGACTCACGACCACTTTTGAAGTGCTCGTGCCACTGGTAAACGACCATTTTCTTTAGAGAATCGTTTCCGAAACACATTTCCAACATTTCCAATGTTCGCGCACTATTAAATCCGTTTTTTACGCAAAATTTAATACAAGTTCATTGTTGCAAAATTAATTAAAAAAATACTCGTTAATATTAAAATACTCATATTATATAACCGCAGCCAGGTATAGGCACAGCACTGCCCAGCTGTTGGGACACGTCATTGATATAGACACTTCAGGGTGGCCAAAATCTGCTGCCATTGTAAAGTATATTTTAACGAGCAAATATAACCCCGTGATCTACCAAATCGTACAATTTGTCACTGTAAATGCTCATTACTTTAGAGGAGTTCCTCTTCCTCTGGGTTAATGCAAACTGAACAAATGACACCTTGTCCAAGATTACGGCCAGAATAAACCTTGGCAACCGGTGCTACTTCAGACTGGTTTAACAAATTGGATCCAAAGTCTCTACTTTTCTATATAGTATTGATTTTGCTAGTTAAAATATGGCTCATTCATGGCTGTCGGAAAAATATTTCCAATATTTTCCTTACTTGCTTAGGTGGCGTTACAGTCCGGGGTGGACCAGGACCTCAACCAACAAGCCTTTCCACCTAGCGCGATCTTTCGCCAGCTGTTTCCAGCGGTGCTGCACTCCAAAATGATTGAGATCCCATTCCACTTGTTCGAACTACCATATATTCGGCCGTACATTACTGCGTTGTCCCCCGAGTCTCGGAATTGAAGATTTTCGATCTTTACATACAAATATTTTGCGTACAGTTTTAAAAACTCCTTTTTACATAACTTGAAAGAAAAGGGAGCAAATATGTATTCGTAAATATACATTTTCCGAATAAGTTCGATGTTGCTCAATGCTTGGAAATTTATCAAATTTTGCAAGTACTTAATGTCCTGAGCACAAAATTTGACAAAAATTCTTCTAAAATATCTTCAACCCCATAACATGTATTAGCCCTTAACACCTCGTGCTTCAAATATCAACCACTTTTATAGTGTGGTGCAACGTCATACACACCCCCTCTAACACGTCCATATCCCGGACCATCGATCTCATGATCTTCAAAATTATTTTCCTACCCCCATTTAGATTACATTGCATAACAAGTTACAAACAAAATAACAAGCACACGTACATAAACCCAAGTAAACTGGTTATGCTGGGCAACGTCAACGCATGTTTTTTTTTATTTATTTCTTTCGTTCACGTATTGTTTTTGCACGATAAAAGACTTTGCATGGGTGAGTGACAAGAGGCAAGAGAAAAAAGCGAAAAGAAATAAAATGATTTTTCTGCTCTTTGCAGCTTTTTAAAAAAGTTTTTTTTTTAGTTCGATTTCATTTTCATAGGACAAAACTTCCCATATGGATGAGACATCTGTATAGATTTATTATCTGTGGTGATATCTAACATATTTTTGCTCATTGGCTATATCTATTTGAACATTTTAATGTTCATTGGGAGCCTGTTAGATCTTGATTCCCGGTAAGCTCTCATCGTAACTTAATGTTGCTTCAACTTGTCTGTATCTGTATCTGTATCGTTACCTGAAGTCTGAACAACCTGATAGACCTACATCAGTGTGGTTTTAGAACTGGTAAATCCACCATACACCAAATTTTCACTTCACGGCGGAAGACAAGAGAATACCGTCGATTGTAAGGTTGAATATGATAATCCCTATAGTCGAGTTATACAGAGCCGTGTCAGGTCTTTGCATCCCAAACTGACTATCTGACTACCTAGGATGTCGAAGGAGATCTTCTGCTGCTCTGCAGAAATCGGAAAAAAATTCTCTGACTCTATATTTTTTGATTTTTGATTTTTGCGGCCCGGGTCAATCCTGGACAGATTTATTAAGCTTATTGCAAGCAAACATATACTTAATACTAACATTTTCACTTAAAAACTAAAGGGTGGGAGCGGTTAAAGAAAGTTTGGACGTGAGGCATAGGTGGAAATAAGTATGTTCTTGAGGGAGAGTTTACTGAGATGGTAGTCGAAGAGAGGCAGAACATCGTTAACTTCGCGAAGCATCCTAGACATTGGCTCCAGGTGTCCGTAATTCGTTCTGTGAAGATTGAGCCGGAAAAGTGGCACAGACCTAAGATTGCGGGGATTGGTGTTAAAAGAAATAATTTGAAGTAAGGAAGGACAATTGATATTACCTACTAAAATTTGATGAATAAAGAGAATGTCGGCAACTTTTCGGCGTATAGAAGGGGCTGTAAATTTATAAGTATCAGCCGGTCAGTGTAAGGTGGTAAGTTTTGGTTATCATCACAGGGAAGACCACGTAAAGCAAAACGTAGAAACCTGCGTTGAACAGCCACTATCCGGAGGATGTGAGTTCTGTAGTAGGGTGACCAAACTTGGCTGGCATATTCAAGAAGAGGCCTAACAAAGGTTATGTAAAGAGATTTGGTAACATAAGGATTGGAAAACTCCTTAGACCAGCGCTTGATAAAACCAAGGGCAGAGTTGGCTTTTTTTATTATACTATCAATGTGAGAACGGAAATTGAGTTCCTTGTCGCAGATGACACCTAAATCACGCAACTCATTCACTAAGGGAACAGGCAGATTAAAGATTAGATAGCAACGAGGTGAAGTAGGGAGGCGTTTACGGGTATAAGTTATAGCCTGACACTTATTGACGTTAAGCTCAAGAAAATTCTTCTGACACCAAGTACAAAACCTGTCTAGATCTTGCTGCAGAAGTAGGCTGTCTGAGGAAGATGATATATATCTAAATATTTTCATATCATCTGCGTCAACAGATATGTATGCATTTTTAATGATACAAGCAACATCATTAATGGTCAGAATAAATAATAGGGGACCAAGGTGGCTGCCTTGAGGGACACCAGAGGAGGCTTTAATTGGGTCAGAAACCATTGACCTAAATAGAACATAGTAAAGTCGTTCACTTAAATAGGATTGAACCCAAGTTATAAAGTTTATCTGGAAACCAAGAGCCTTTAATTTTAGAAGGATTATATCATGAGAAATTCTATCAAAGGCTTTGCTGAAATCGGTGGCAATCACATCAACTTCATTTCCAGATTCCAGTGCACATAAAGTGCTTGATACGAATTCCGTTAAGTTGGTGGTCGTAATCTGCCTTTGAAAAATCCGTGCTGGTTTGGGGAAACAATAGATTTACAATGGAAAAGCATTATGTCATAGATAATGCTCTCAAAAAGCTTAGGTATGCAGGACAACTTAGCAATTGGTCGATAGTTGGAAATATCGTCTTTTCTACCTTTTTTATGTAGGGGAATAATAAACGACCTTTTCCAGGTTGATGGAAATAATCCCTGGGTGATAGAAAGCTGAAAGAGAGCTGTAAGAGGTTGGGCAAGATGCATTTGACATTTCTTTAAAAATATAGGGGGAAGGTCATCAGGGCCAGCAGAATAATCATCTTTGAGTTTTATTATTTTATCTCTAACTTGCTCTAAAGTTATAGACACCGATTCCAAAGTTGTTTGTGGGCAGCTGTTTAAGTAGGAAAAGTGAGAATGGTCTGGCTCTTGGGAATGGATGGCGAACGCTTGGCCAAAAAAGATTGCGAAGAGATTTGCAATAATTTGGGGATCGCCCGAGGACCTATCAAGAAAATTTAGGGATGATGGATAGTTATCCGATTTGCTTTTAGTTTTGATGAACTGAAAGAATCTTTTGGGGTCGGAAATGAGTGTGTGGTCCATTCGGCTTAAATAGTTGTTATAGAGAGTTTGGCAAAGTACAGAGAAATTTATTTTGGCAGACTGGTAGTAGAAGAAATCGGTGTCGGAACGCGATTTTAAGTAAGAATACCAGAGCTTATTTCTCTTGTTACGAAGAGATCGCAGCTCTTTATTATACCAGAGTGGTGACGATGAGGGATTCCTTTTGGGTAAAAAAGGCACAGATTGGGAGAGACATTTTAAAATTTCGGTATAAAAGGATGCAAGAGCATCGTTAACCGTAAGGTTAGGGTTATTGTAGAGAAAGTTAAAGTTGACCATACTGAGGAGGTTGTTCAGTTTGGCGTAGTTAGCCCTATGAAAATTAAAACTGTAAGAATATTCATAGGAAACGGGATTAAGACCACTGTCATATGTCAGCGTAAGAGAAAGGGGTGGGTGGTAACTATCCAACTTAGAAAGCAGGTGTTTACTTTCGAAGACGACGCAGTTATCTGTATCAGTGGCGAAGACTAGGTCGACTTGTCTGCCGATGTTATTGGTGACACCACTTAATTGATATAGACCAGAGTCAGTTAGGAAGTCGATGAAAAGATTTTCTTTATCAGAGGTAGGATTTGTTGCAATATAGTAGCACTGATCAGTCTGAGTCCATAGAAGCTTAGGTAGATTAAAATCACCTAAAAAAATAACAACGTCATTGGGATCTGCAGCATTAAAAATGCAGTCGATTGCATCAACAGCTAGCTGGTAACCTTGAATTGGTTGAGAGTGACGAATATAGCAGCAACAAATATATAGGTTGCGTTTGCAAATAGGAATTCTAGCGCAAACGAATTCGAAGAATGCAGTGGACGATTTTTTAAAGGGTCTAGACTCGAGACGAGAGTGTATAGCTAGAAGTACACCACGGCCATATAAATTCTCCACCTATAATGCGACTTTTTTTAAAATTGGAAGAATCCAATAGGATGTCAGTGGGGCTTTGGAGAGCAATGAGGCAGAACCAACAAAAATGGGTCTGGCGGTCAATGAAAGCAGAACAAAATATGATACATGCTGTCATCAAAAATCACCTTAAGCAAAAATGTCAATGCGACTGTCGACAACTATAACTAATTTTGTGGTGATAAAGGGGACCTGTGTGGCGATTGATCGGGAAACTGCTGAGTGTCAGTACCCTTAACAGGCTATACAGGCAAACACTTAAATACTAAACTTAAAAACTCACAATTCAGCTGTGTAAGTGCTATGGGGTGGGAGCATTGGACGTTAGGCATAGGAAAAGTGAAGGTAAGTCTTGAGGGATTGTTTACTAAGGTGGAAGTCATAGGTTGAATAGAGTTGAGTTTGTATATAGTAGCATTCTGGATATGGGTTCATGGTGTCTTTAACTCGTTTGGCGAGGATTACTATGAAAAAGGGGAGCTGATCTAAGGTTTTGTGCGTTAATATTCACAGAGAGCAGAAAAGTCAATGTTACCAGTTAAAAGCTGGTGAGTAAACAGATTGTCACTAACTTCACGACGCGTTATAAGGGGCTATAAGCTTATCAGTTCCAGGCGATAGAGATAGGGTGGAAGGTTTAAACTGTCAGTCCAGGGAAGACCCCGTAACACGAAATGGATAAACATACGCTGTACATATTCGACGTGCAATATATGTATATATAAGTGCTGCGGTAGGATGACCAGACTTGGTATAATAGTATTCGAGAAGACAGTCATTCAAGATATTGGCATTAAAGCCAAACAAGTGGCGAGATGACAGATGGAGGAACAACAACAACTCCTGAGCTCTCTGCAACAGCCCACAATTAGCGAGGTTAAAGAGAATCCACGACAGCCACAAAAACCAGCACAAGTGCCAACGAAAAAACAAGCACAGCCACAACAAAGGTCAAATAGACAACAACAAAAATCACAACCGCAGTAACAACAACAGCATCAACAGCACAAGTCCCACAAACAGCAGCAGCAGCAAAATCAGCAACAACAACAGCAACAGCACCAGAAACAACAACAACAACAACAGCAGAAACTCAACAGACCGAAGGTACCTCCAATTAATACTTTCAAATTGGAATTAAAAGATACCATCGAACTGTTTAAGTTGGCCATAGGCTGTAATTTTTTTTATAAAAAGATTAAATGTAGATAGGCACGCGATCCACACTAACACAGTGGAGCGCTACCACAAAATTAAAAGTCTATTGAAGGATTCGATGACGGAGTTCTTCTCCTACACCCCGAGAAGCTGCAAACAATGCTGCTGAGGGGGTTAGAACCGTCGACTGATCCGGAGGAGCTCCTTACACTGCTGAAAATGAAGTGCAAAGAGCTCAAATTCGTGGGGGTCAAGCCATTTGTCACGGCTGGAGTTAAAAGAAGAAGCGGCAACTACCGTTGTTCCTGGTCCAGCTACGTCCCGACAGCAACCTGGGTGGTCTAAGGAGCATCGAAGTCCTAGGTTGTACCCAGGTTGTACACTGGGAAAAATTAAAGAGGAGCGAAAACATTTTACAATGTGTTAGCTGCCAAAGGTTCGGGCACGCCGCGTCGACCTGCGAAATGCAGCCTCGATGCGTGAAGTGCGGAAAGAACCACAAGTCCGAGGAATGCGCTCTGGGTAAGGACAGAGCGTCTGAAAAAAGCCAACTCTCTTGCGCGTTATGTAAGAACACGGGACACACCGCAAATTATCGGGGTTGTCCCAAATTCCTATACATCAAAAGAGTAAATCTGGTGCATATACAAACACCCGACGTTACTCCCCAAGTTACCTAAGCCCAAATGGCGGCAGGTAGGGGAAATACGGTACAGCAAGCGACGGTTGCTTCTCAGGCCCCAGCGCCTATATCACCGGAGCCAGTACCTGACATGCTAGCTTGTTCTCTATCCAGGGGCAGATGGCTCAGCTCCAACGTCATATAACTGAACAGACTGGACGGGTGGATCAAATTTACGCGCTGCTGTCTGGTCTAACGCACCTTTTGTCGTAATGGGTACGTGCGTAGCGGAGCAAATCCTGAAGGTCCTTGCAGTGAATGTGAATTCACTGATTAGGTTCGAACGACGAGCAGCACTATTTAAGTTGCTCAAAGATCAAGCCGCTGATGGGCTTTTGGTTAGCGAAAATAACCTTACCAAAAGACACAAAATGAGGCACAGAAGATACAAAATAGTACGGAGAAACCGACAAAACTCCATCCAGGGAGGAGGCGTTGCGATCTTTGTAAGAAACGGAATATGTTTTAAAGAGTATACAGTCGTGTAGTAGGTAGGTTCCAGGTGCTGGAAGCATGCATCTTGTATATCCCTCTCCGTAGTGGAAAGCGGTTGTATATGGTGTCTGTCTATGCGCCTAAGGCTACTCAATCCACCTTATTCATCTCAGAGCTCGAGAAGCTTTTTCGATTCCTGAGGCTGGAATTGGAAGACAAATATTTTATTATCGGCGGAGATTTCAACGCCAAACATAGTGATTGGGGAAATAATACACCAAATACTAGAGGGGACCTACTATTCAATTGGTGGGGTCAGCAACGTATAATATTTCGACTCGGACTGTTGCAGGAAATGGTGCGCCATCCTCTAAAGGCAAAAGGAACGTGCCAAAAAATAAGAATTTAGGAAGTGTTAGGACTGTGGCAAGCCATGGTCCTATCACCTCCTCCACCCCTAGCAGCAGCAAGTTTGTGGCAGGCCACGGACTTGTCGCGGCTACCAAAACTCCTTCAGGAAGTGTTAAGACTGTGGCAAGCCATGGTCCTATCACTTCCCCGCCCCCAGCAGCAGCAACCAAAACTCCTCCCTCCAAGGAGGAATCTGGAGCTCAGCCGTATCGGCAAGCTCCATCTAAGGCGCTCTACATAAGACGCCGAAATGCTTCACGCATCATCAAAACCTTCGGATCTATTTCGGTGGTTGAGAGAAGTGCGGAAATAAAGAGTAAGGTTGAGTGGGCTAAAAACATCCTAAAAGACGAATTTCCCACTGCTTCCACTGCTCCCAAAACGTCAAAAGACTCCTCTAAGCGCCAGAGATCGTTGGAGGAAACCGTACCGGTTTCCAAGAGGCCCAAAACACAGTTCGCAAACCCCTGGGCCATCCAACAGCAGATCTTTGAGGTCTTATAATGAAGTCATAAAGGACGCATTGGTGATCGCGGTGATCGACAGGAGCGATACCGACGGTTCCATTACACCGGAACGGTGGCAATTGGTCAAGTTGAAGCTCTCGAGCAACTTCTTGGTCATCATGCGGGAAAACCCAGGACCACCTCCTATCACAAGCGACGCTGGCTGGCACCAAGGCCATGTCAAGCTCATCGCTTGCTCCAACCAGAGATCTCTCGATCTCTTCACCAAGGCCATCGATCGTTTAGGAGAGGTTTGGCCAGGTGCAAAGAGTTCTTATAGATGCGCGTTAATTGTGATCAATAAGGAATCCCTTAATCCTCTGGCGCAGACGTAGCTGCGACTGCAGCTATTCGCCTTAAAGCGACTAAACAGTGGACAAATAATTCATTTGGACACGCCAATATTCTTAATACATTAGGAATCCTCACAGAGAACACCGATTACACCATACCTGAACTTTGGTTTGACAAAAACTTCCATGTAAGCTTCCCCTCTAGATCATTCTGGTAGGAGGATGCTTTCATGGAGGACAAGTCAATCCATCTATACACAGATGGATCTAAAACCGATAGCGGAGTTGGTGGCGGTGTCTTCTCAGATAAGCTAAATCTAAGCCTCTCTTTCCGTCTTCCAAATCACTGTAGCGTGTTCCAGGCGGAAATTTTGGCGATTAACGGAGTTCTGTCCTGGCTGAAGAAAAACGTGGTATCTGCAAAGGATATCCGCATGTTTTCGGATAGTCAGGCCACCATAAAGTCCCTGGACTCGGTCTCATTATATTATAAAACCGCCCTTGAATGCCGATCATTTCTCATGGAGATGGCAGAACAGTTCAACATTCACCTTTGTTGGGTGCCGGGCCACAGAGACATTCCAGGGAACTGCAGAGCCGATGAATTCGCCAAAATTGGAACCACTCTACCTATCCTACCGGACAAAGGTAGTATAGGTATACCAATCGCTACGTGCAAACTAACACTAAAGTTAGATGCCAATAAAAGAACAGACCTTAGGTGGACTGCTGGACAAACATGTCTAGCGACCAAACAGATCTGGCCAGGCCTGGATCTGAGTCGATCTAAGTGTCTGATCCTTTTAGATAGGAAACATCTCAGCGCCATAATAGGTGTCATTACCGGACACTGCCTCATAGGCAAGCACGCAAGAAGGCTTGGCGCCTTTACTAACGATTTCTGTAGAAGCTGCATGGACGAGGAAGAGGAGGAGACAATCCCCCACCTACTCTGCACATGCCCAGCTCTCTCTCAGAGAAGGAAGCTTCATCTAGGAGCTTTCTTCTACAACGACCTAAACGATCTAGAAAACTTAGACGTTAACAGTCTCCTACGCTTTATTATAAGCTCAAACTGGTTCCAGTAGTAAGAAGATCATAGATCCACGTGGCATCACAATGGGCCAATAGGCCTAAGTGGGTTGGTATTTCCAACAGCCACTCTTACCTAACCTAACCTAAGGCGACGGATAGTCCGTCGTTTCCCACAACTGATATGCACAACACAACTGACATGTACTAACCAACAAACTACAATCTGTCTACGCACTTTCGTGTATGACAGTGACCATTGCGGTCTCAGCACCGAAATAACTGTTCCCAACGAAATTGCGGAATTGAATGAGTTTGTTCAAAGGCATTCCTACAATTATGGTAGGGTGCGTTGCACACACTTCACCAGAACACTGACTAGAGCACTCTCCTCGAATTCACTCTACCCACCGTCCAAAAGAAATCTGTCAAACGAGGAGATTGACAGGTATCTAAGACTAATGGACGAGAGAATAAAATGCACAATGGACAAAACGATACCTCGATACCGACGAAGAAGATTTATTCCGCAACGCAATTATTGACGCCCTGCACTGACATAAAAGTAGACTGCTGTCAAGGCTAAAAACCTTGTACAGACTGACGTACTGACAGACATAACCTGGAGATTATGACGCTGAAGTCGTCGATGAAAAACCTCCAAGTTTTAATAAAAGAAAATTACAGAGCATCTGTAAGTTTGTATCGGAACAATAAAATTCGTGCTGTAAACACCAGCAACCGGAATAGGTTCCCGCAAATAAATAAAATATTTCGGAGAAAAAATCAAAACGACCTTCTGTGTCTTAAAATCCCCCGAACGACGGACAACGAGAACATACGAGTACATACTTATAGCAGCAGGCATCGACAACTTCCTTGTGATTGAGGATCCGCAGGAGAAGGTAGAGGCTATAGGAGCGACTTTCCAGGAAGTGTATAAGGCCAGTGACAGCATTGGCCCGAACAACGATCTGGAGAATCGAGTCCTTGTGCATAATTTCTACCTTCGAAATGAAATTGTGAATTGGCAAATAATGTCATCACCAACGAAAGGGTACTACCTTCATTCATTTCGAACGGAGAGCTGCAATCAGTGGGAACCGATGAAATACCGAACATTGTGTTTCGACATCTCCCTCTAGAAGCGGTGGACATTTATACCACCCAATAATGCATAGTATCCAGCGCATAGGAAAACTGCGGTGGTACATCCCATCCCCAAAAGGGATAAAGATACTTACAATCTGCCCAATCTCCGCTCGATAAGTCTTCTTCCAAACATCAGTAAGGTTTTCGAGTCTTATTTCTTATATTCTTTTTGATATGCTCTCCTGTAGACAGTTCATTGTGAAGAATGGCGATGTGACTTCTGCAGCAACATTTAATATTAAAAACGGTCTGCAACAAGGTGCTGTAAATTCGTCGATCCTATTCAACATTTACACAAGTGATCTGATAGGTTCACTTCACCATAACATAGCGTACGTAGACGACTTAATCGCGTACAGATCAGGTCCAAAGATTGACGTCATTGACGCCTTTGAATTGGGGAAAGTTTGCTCTCGTCGGACAACACGGATAGCCACTTGCTTGTCGAAATGTACGAGTAGTCAGATATCTTGGGATCTGGCTAGGTCAATATCTGTATTTTAACAAACATATACGAGTAGATGTTGCTCTGGCTAGAGCTAAAGGTGCTTTTGCCCTTACAAAGAAACGGTTTTATAACTCGATGCGAGAGTGAAGGTGATCTGCTACATGGCCCTTATCCGGTCTATGCTTGTATTTGGATGTCCCGTGTGGTTTAACATGAGAGCAAGTTTATTGGAAAAGATTCGGGTGTTTGACAAGGCTTGTCTTAGGACTTGTCTTCGCTTATACAGATCACCAGAGTCTGAGTACATAAAATTCTATCCTAATGAGGCTTGTATAATAGGGCGAACCTAATAAGAGTGGACAATTTTGTCATTAAGTTGACTCGAAGGCACGTTGCAAGAGCAATGACCTCATCGAACAACCTGATCTCCGGGGATTTCTACCCCAATTATATTCTCCACGAGAGAGTTCGCTTTGACAGCTTTATTTCTCCAGAAGTGTTCCTCTATCTAGATAGTAAAGGTCTGATCCTGGAAAGGACGTCGCTCGAACAGCTGCGGACAGGCGACTCAACTACGACAGAGACGTCGCACACGGCAGTTTTTACGGTAAGCTTAGAAGTACCCAGTTAATTCCTGGAGATGGATTTTTGAGTGATGACGAACTAGATGAGTAGGAATACGAACACTCGCAAAGTCATCAGGACTCTAGTGATTGTCTAACAGTGCCAGAAACTGACACAGGTTCTGAGACTGACAATGAGAATGTTCCGTTAAAAAAAAAAACTCAGATTTGAAAAAAAAAGAAATGTTATCTGGAGAAAAAAAAATTGGAACCATACGACGAAAAATAAATTCCAATTCGAAGGAAGTGTTGATCTTCCACCATTTGTAAAAACGTTGAAGACACCTTACGGTTTTTTCTTGTTTTTTTCTCTGAGGAATTGATAAATCTTATAGTGGAAGAATCAAACAAAAAAATACTTCAGGATAACATAAACAAGCCTGCTGGCATAAGCACTTTTACTGGAGTAAAACTGTAGGCCAGCGGGAAGGTTATGAGACAATGACCTGTAACAGATGGGAAACGATAAAAAGGGCCCTAGATTTCAATAACAACAATGACTTCAAGCCCTTTGTTGTATCCTACAGCAGGATACGACAAGCTTTTCAAAGTAAGACCACTTTTAAACAAAATGAGAGAACGGTTCTTGTTGATTCCAAGGGAGGAGTTCCTAGCAATTGATGAGTAAATAATACCAACTAAGTGCCGACATGAACTCAAGCAATACAACCCCGCCAAACCTCATAAGTGGGATTATAAAAATCTGGTCCTAAGAGGTGTTTCCGGGTTCAGCTATGATTTTGACATATTTGCTGGCGATCAGAGCAACACTTTTCCTAATGGTGCACCTGATTTAGGTGTAAGCGGAAACGTAGTCACTAGGCTCACTTCAACAGTAGTTAAACATGTGAATCATAAAATTTTCTTTGACAATTGGTTCAATAGCCCCAATCTTCAAGTTTATCTCTTCAAAAATGGACTTTTACCTTTAGGTACAGTGAGATTAAACCGAGTTCCCAATTCAAAAATGCCATCTGTAAAAGAAATGAAGAAAGAAGGACGGGGAAGTATGGTAGAAAAAGTAGCGACTATTGATGGGGTGCAATTGAGTTTGGTGTCATGGTTTGACAACAAACCTCTTAATATGTTATCAGCTTATGTTGGCAGTGAACCAGTTACAACTAAACGTCGTTTTATTTAGAAAAGACCGGCAATACAAAGAAATCCCTGCTCCACAAGCTGTAGAAGTATATAATAAATACATGGCGTGGCGTGGACTTGCTTGACTCTATGCTAGGATTATTTAGAATCCATTTTCGATCTAAAAAATGGTATAAAAAGATATTTTTCCATGTGATTGATTTATGATCTCCAGGAACACTTTCAGATACAATTTTAACACCAAAAAGTCAATTTCCTCTAGTTTCTGTAATCCAGGATTATGTAGGGCATTTTCCAAAGTGGATGAAAAAATGGCAATTGTGCCAAAATAATTGTTCGTTTCGCTCCTATACATTCTGCGAAAAATGCAAAGTTTTCCTATGCTATAATGAAAAGAGAAATTGTTCTCTGAATTCCATAAGGCATAAATATATATAATACATGTATTTTTTATATTTTAAACTTTTAATGAAATGTTATCAATAATTTGTTTGTTGTTTCCTTTTTTATAATTCCCTTTGGTTTCTTATTTTGCAGTTGAGTTTCGTGTCTTTTATTTTATAAACTATATATTTTTTTGTACTTTTTTTAATAAATATCGTTTAAGAATAATCAAAAGAAGCTATTTCAACCGTTTTTTATTTTTCTCCACGTTGCACATTAATTCATGGGCTAGATGGTTAAGGAATTTAGTAGTGTGGCATACGCAACATCTGGAAATGCCCCCTCATAAATATAACAACAAGAATCATATGTAAATAAACTTGACATTTAGACGTGTGAAAGAAAAACTAGGTTAAGGTAGAATAAAATCAGTCATTCAGTTTTGTTCTTCAGAGACACACGCGTTTCCTGTTATAAGTACTCCACATATTGGTGACCCCGATATAAAAAAAAAAGAGCACAATGGCGACCGACAATAAAAACTCAGCAACAAATTCGGCAGAAGCATCAGCAGAACAACTGGGAAACGACAACGTACAAATAGCAAAAGTTTCCATAAGGATACCACCCTTTTGGCAGCAGGCATATCGAATGACAAAACCAAGTATCATACAGTCGTTGCAGCAATGGAAAGCAATATCCTAGCGCAAATAAGCGATATTATACTTAACCCTCCATCAAATGACATGTATATTACCTTAAGAAGTCGCCTCATTGAACAGTTTGCAGACTCAGAGCAGAAACGAATCAAGAAACTGCTACAAGACTTGGAGTTAGGTGACATGCGGCCATCTCAGTTGTTGCGTGAGATGCGTGACCTCGCAGGAAATGAAATGAACGAAAGTATGCTGAAATCTATCTGGATGAACAGATTGCCACCAAACATTCATATTACGTCCACAAACGAGCCACCGTCTCAAATGGAACGTCAACTAGCAGAACTTACTAGGGAAATTGCCACTTTAAAAGCGGCAATGAATCATCACCCGAGAAATCGAGCAAGATCCCGATCGCGCCAAAATTCACGTCCGACTTCGACCAAACAAAATTACGAACTTTGTTGGTATCATCGAAAATTTGGTGAAAAAGCAAAAAATTGTAGAAAACCGTGCAGCAAATCGTTAAACTGAAAAGTCTGTCATCAATGGCGGTTAGTGTCAGACAGAATTTCGCAAACCGCCGGCTCCTCGTGGTCGACACGAACTCTAACCTCAGATTTCTAGTCGACACCGGAGCAGATGTAAGTGTCTTACCACCAACCCAGTCACAAAGAAAAAACGTCGATACGAATGTTTGCTTGTACGCTGCTAATAAAACCACAATTAAAACATTTGGAGAAACCTTGGACTTCGTCGACAACTAACATGGACTTTCATCATAGCGGATGTGTCATACCCGATTCTTGGAGCTGATTTTCTATCCCACTTCAATATATTTGTCAGCCTACGTCATCGGAAATTAATTGATGGGTATACAAAAAGCAGTCAATGTTGCAGCGTAGTTCGCACTAAGGAAGTATTACAAAATTTGTCTTGTATTAATCATTCACTCCCATTCCAGGACTTACTAAGCGAGTTTAAAGATATTACACACAGCAAGACTATCTCAACCCTCAAACAACATAATATAACTCATCACATCATAACAAAGGCCCCCCAGTTTTTGCCAGACCGAGACGACTATCACCCGAAATGTTAAGAGCAGCTAAAGCCGAAATTCAACTCCTCCTCGACGCAGGTATATGCCGACCATCTCAGAGTCCATGGGCTAGTCCACTCCACATGGTTAAGAAGAAAAACGGGGAGTGGAGACCATGTGGGGACTACAGGCGTTTAAACAGCATCACCGAACCGGATAGATACCCCATCCCCCATTTGCACGATTTCATTCACACTTTTCACGGCTGCACCATTTTTTCGACGATTGATCTACGACGAGCGTACCACCAGCTTCCTCTCGAGCCTGCGGACATACCAAAGACTGCAATAACGACACCGTTTGGTATGTACGAATTCGTATATATGTGCTTTGGACTTCGAAACGCTGGACAAACCTTTCAACGCTTTATGGACCACATCTTGCGAGAATTCGATTTTGCTTGGCCATATCTAGACGACATTCTGATCTCATCAAAAGACTTGCACGAACATCATCGACATCTTCGTCTCGTGTTCCAGAAGTTGCGAGAGTACGGCGTCGTAATCAATTTACCAAAATGCGTACTAGGTCAGTCAGAAGTACAATTTCTTGGATACAAGGTCAGCAAAGAAGGTGTCAAGCCACCAACCGAAAGAATTCAAGCATTGCGAGACTACAAATTACCAGAGCGAGTTTGCGACTTACGACGTTTTCTTGGAATGACAAATTTTTTTCGTCGGTTTTTACCAAACGCAGCTGAGAAGCAGCAACTTTTGTCAAAGCTGATAGTAGGCAACAAGAAAAATGACAGAACTATTATTAAATGGACGGAGGAAAGCAAACTGGCATTCCAACAGTGTAAAGATCATTTGTGCAACGCAACATTACTCGTTTTTCCGAAACCAAAAGCTAAATTGGCACTTATGGTAGACGCTTCTAGCACGGCTCTCGGTGCTATACTTCAACAGCAAAACGGCAACAAGTGGGAACCTCTGGCTTTTTACTCAGAGGAACTAAACGCAGCTCAACAGAAGTACAGTACATACGACCGCGAACTACTAGGAGCATATAAAGCGGTAAGGTATTTCCAATACATGCTGGAAGGTAAAGAGTTTACCATCTGGACCGACCACAAGCCGTTACAGTTTGCTTTTCAACAAAAGCAAGAGAAGGCCTCACCTAGACAGATCCGTTACCTCGATTTCCTCGCACAGTTTACAACAGATATTCGATATATGCCCGGTAAAGATAATACGAGTATCATTGCAGACACCATGTCAAGAATGGAAGCGATACACGTGGCAGACACTATTGATTACGATCGTCTGAGCGAAAGTCAAAAACAAAACTACGAGCTTCAGAAATTATTAATGAATAATACCACGAATTTAATTTTAAAACCGTTTATCATTCCAGGCTCAAGCGCAGAAGTATTATGCGATGTTTCCGCTGACAGTATTCGCCCATTCCTAACAGAAGACTTTCGAAAAATAGCGTTTAATTCTATCCATAATCTATGCCACGGTGGAGCAAACAAAACAACAAAGATGGTAGCAAGCAAGTTCATCTGGCCAAACTTAAGAAAGGACTGCACAGCATGGACTAAATCGTGTCTACCCTGCCAAAAATCGAAAGTCCAACAACACAACAAAGCACCAATATCAACATACCTTCCACCTGGACAACGAGGACAATGCCTAACTTGCATTGATCGGTACACTCGCTGGGCGGAGGCCTACCCATTGGAAAACATAACGGCCGAATCGATTAGCTCTGCGTTTGTCAACAACTGGATAGCAAGATTTGGAGTTCCCCTCAGAATAACCACGGACTTGGGACGGCAGTTCGAATCATCACTGTTTCGAGATCTAACCAGACTTCTCGGAGTCAAACATCTCAAAACAACAGCATACTCGTACCATCCAGCTGCAAATGGCATAATAGAACGCTGGCACAGATCACTAAAGTCCGCAATAAAATGTTATCAAACTGAGAAGTGGGTCGACGTCTTGCCACTCATACTCTTAGGTTACAGATCTTCATACAAAGAAGAGATCAGAGCAACTCCGGCTGAAATGGTATATGGCGACACTCTTCGGTTGCCAGGTGAGTTCATACAACAACAACCACACGTTATCATTTCAGAAAGCGATTACGTCGAACTATGAGTTTCAGTTTTGTTCTTCAGAGACACACGCGTTTCCTGTTATAAGTAACTCCACAGTAGCATATGTAAGTTGGATGAAGCCCTAAGCAGAGTTGGCTTTCTCATGATGGCTATCTATGTAGCCACATAAGTTTAGTTCTCACAAACAAAACATTTATGTTTCAATGGGTATACATTCGTTATCAATAACGTATGTCCGGGGTAAAGTTGTGAGACGTTTTCGAGTGTATGTTTTAGTATGATATTTTGGACGTTCAGCTTGAGGAAATTTTTGTGATACGAAGTGGAAAACTTTTTTAAGTCTTCTTGCAGCGGAAAACAGTAAAACAGTCATCTTTTTTTTATAATAGGCACGCACACAAGTGATTGAGGTACCCTTAAAATGCTTGCCCACTGCGGGGGCGAAGGAAAATTAGGGAGGAAAGAAAGGGAGGTACCAATGAACGTTGGTTTTAAATGTTTGAAGTTTATAATAACTAGTAAATAAAGAGCTAGGCAGGGCATTCCATAAGCGAATTATACGACTTAGGATCGAATCACGATATTTTAAAGTACGTCTGCAAAGATGTTTGACGGCATACTGATGAGCATTCACAGCGAGACGGGTGTTACGGTTAAAAGTTTGAAGGATAGGAAAGTTACTGCCGATTGCTATGGGGCACTGGTGGTGGAAAAACAGTGAGACACGAGATAATACATCTGTGTTCGAGGGTGTCCATTGTCTGAGTGATATTATTATGACCTATGACTTTTATCACTCGGTCTTGAATCTTATCTAGCGCCCAACCAGATGAGAGCATTGTACTCCAATTTCGGGCGGATAAATGCCTTATATACGAGTATATATTGAGGTCAGATCAGAGGGGCTGAAGTATTTCTTACATAGCTTGAGAAAACCTAGACATTTCGCATCATTTTTGACGACACAAAACATCTGGTCATTCCAACGTAAGTTATCATTGACACACGTACCGAGAATGAAAAGTTCTTCGGTTTCGACGATACAAGTGCCATTCATGGACAATAGGTAATGTTTAAATCTTCGCTTTAACGACAGCAGACAGCATTGTGTTTTGGTATCATTAAATTCCGCTCTGTTCGTGGTTCCCCAATCAGTTATGCTGTTAATATCAGAATTTACTGAGCTTAACATATGCTGCAATTCCCATTCTACAGCCAAAAAGCAGGGACGTGAATCCAGGAAACAATATGAAAAGCAGAGAGTACTGTCGTCAGCAAAGGAATGTATTGGATTAGCAGTAGCAGACAAGTAATAGTTGACGATAATTGAAAAGAGTGTAGGAGACAGAACGCAGCCCTGAGGCACATCATTTATTTTGTGAATATCAGACTTGAAACCATCAAAGACAACGTGAATTGAACGTTCCTAGAGGTAATTTCTAATCTCTTGAAGAAGAGTGTCGTCGATCCAAAAGCGCCCATTTTCGAC
The DNA here is from genome assembly GCA_949129095.1 of Volucella bombylans. Classification (NCBI taxonomy): domain Eukaryota; kingdom Metazoa; phylum Arthropoda; class Insecta; order Diptera; family Syrphidae; genus Volucella; species Volucella bombylans. Next base: position 14,479,529 of record OX422143.1, on the reverse strand, counting down.
AAAATATGATGCCAAACTCTCTCAAATGCCTTAGAAATATCAAGTGCAACTATCTTGCTTTGATGAGACTGATGTACGCTTTGGGTGGACCTGTTGCTGCTAAAACCGTACTGCCGCTCATTGAGATGTTTTCGTATTTCGAGATAATGGATGAGCTGACGGTTTATCAGCGTTTCCATGAGCTTGGAAAGCAGGGACGTAACTGCAATGGGTCTGTAGGAGGAGAGAGAAGATGATTCGCCTTTTTTAGGGACGGGTTGGACAAGTGCTACTTTTCATCTGATCGGAAAGAATTCTAAAGAGTAGGGTTAATGAAAAAGCTTACGCAGATTTGTTTCCAGCGCGGAAGGGGAGTTATACCATCTGGACCAGCGGATTTGTGAATGTTAAGGTCTTTAAATTATCTGGTTAAAGAATTCTGCAAATAGCTCCAAAATTATTTGAGGATCCTCAGAGAATGTATCGACGATCTTTAATGTGGCAGAGTAGTTATTCAAATAGTAAACTGAAAAAAAGCGTTTGGAGCCCAAGATTCACAAAGGTTGAGAATTGGGCGTTAACAAGGTGGTAGTTACGAAAACCTACATCGGAGAATGATTTCAGATAAGTGCCATAGTTTATGGCGGTTTTCGAAAACGTCATCTGCATCAAATTGCTTTTGCAAAATGTTCTTAAACGCAAGCTGCGAAAGTCATTTCTTCGAAAACAACATCATAAATCACACTACATTTGCAGCATGTTCGATAATGCAGTGTTTGCAGGGCAGATGTTCATAAACGTCAACTGCGCTGCAAAAAAGCAGCCACAAATCTGCGCTGTGCATTAAAAAAATTGGAAAAAAAAATGAGTGAATCCGAATATTCTGGGGAATCTCAGTCTCGTGAACAGTAAGTACATAAAATCGGCTAATTTATTTGTTTTAACTAAATATTATGCTTATTAGATGCTCTGTTCGAAAACGTCAAATGCTCTTGCAAGAAAAAAATCATGTAGATGACACAGATCAACGATACCAAATGACGTTTTGTAGTTTGATGTTCGCAACCCTCAAGTATTGCAAATGACGATCAAATGACGTTTTCAAAAACGGCCTATATCTCTTATTACGGATTGCGTGTAATTCTCTGTTATACCAGAGAGGAGATGATGAGGAGTTCTTTTGGGACAAAAATGAAACAGATTTTGGATAGTTGAAAATTCTAGCCGATACCAATCTGTTTTCCATAAGCCAAGGTGGCAACCATTTCCAATAATATCGCGGCCTTGTATGCAAAGATCTGAGTGTGATAGAGGACCCATTACACGAAATGTAATCTAAGCAACACACCTACACAGCTAAGATGCGACGAGAAGGTGAAAGAGCATAATTTCAACTCTATGAGGTGTACCAGGCTGTAGATATAGTCAACAAATTCTATGCTGCGAGCCAGATAGTCCTTGTTGTATGCGAAAAATAAGTAAGTATTCATTGAGCCCTTTGGATTGTTAAGAAAAAGCCAGTTGTAGTTAATTTTACTATTATTTACGTTTGTTCAATTTTATTTTTATATCTAATATTTTTATATATTCTTTTGTAAATATATATGCATATATATATATATATATATATATATATAATCAATCATTTCAAATTCCTAGTTACACAAAAAAAAAATTGATTAATTTTTTTTCGCCACCACTTTGCTTGTCTCGTGTCGTTACGCGTAGTGTTTTCTTCTCTAGGTTGTATCTGTATACATATACATTATTCATATTTTTCCTATTTCATAACAATAATATATATATTTCTGTTTCACTTGCTCTTTTTTTGTTTTAAATTTTACTATTAATTCTTATTTTTATTTATTTTTTTTTTTTAAATTCCTTCCTTAACTCAGTATAATGTTTTATTTGTTTTAAATTTAAATAATAGTTGTTGTTCTGTTTCCGCACATTTGAAAATTTCTCTATTTATTTAAAAAAAAAAAAAAAAAAACTTAACACATTTTCATTGCGAATATGCTTATTGTTTATAATTTTTGGAAAAGACATTTAACTTACTCGTACTTTGTTTTCTCTTTATACATAAATTTCTATTCATTAAAGATGATGTTCTTATTGTTTTTAATTTCGCATCGCCAGACGATTGAAATCGGGGAAGATTAAGTGAATATTTTATTTAGATTTGATTTTTGTTTTATTTTTACATATAAATTAAATTTATCTTTTAATTAAATTTCTATCGACAAAATTGGGGATTTCTTTTAGAAAACAATTTTTTTTTTTAACTAAAAAACAAAACAATGTTCTATTTTTTTTGTTTTTATTTTGTCTCTCTCTGTAATAGTACTATAGTTTAGTTAACCTTCTTATATATTATATTATGTAATATATTGTATATATATATATATTTTGTTTAGATTTAATATATTTCTTGATATAATCATTATTCTTGCTCTATGTACAACGATAACAGATTAATTACACTCAGTTGTGAATCCTTTTTTCTTAACTCTTTGTTTTCGGTTTTATTTTAAAATCAAAATAATTAATTTTTATTTCGTTTTTATACTTTATATTTTATATTGTTTTGTTTTTCAATTTAAACATATTTATATTTGTTTTTTGTTATCTTGTTTAGGAGTAGGCATAAGATCGCTTCGTTAAGCTCTTGTTTTTAACGTTTTTTTTTTATTCTTGGGTTAGATTTTAAAATTTTCAAAATGTTATGTTTTTTGTATGTAAATTTGTTGTAGTATATTTTATTTTTTTATTAAACCTAAGTTATGACTCGTCCCTTATGTTGTGTACCCAACTGGCCGGCACCCATTGTGGTTCACGTTCCAACGAATTGATTTCGGCCAATAATTGGTGATAGGCTCTTTCGGTGTCGTTATTTATAATAATCATGTCGAAGAGATGGCCCCAGCGTGCCTCCATATCACGAGCGGTGGCAATGATGTCTTTAAGTTCCTCTTCCTATTATTTTAAATGTAAAAATGTGTGTCATTGAAATTTTTTTGAAAAATTTTAATTGGGTATTACCTTGAACGGTTCACCATTTCGGAGTTTCTTTTGCCGAAGTTTGTCCAAACTGGGTGGTGCCACCAGCACTACGTAGGGTTTTAAATCGGATGCTCGTAACAATTTAAGACTCTGTGGGTGCAGATTTAGAACGCAGATCTTACCGCTAGCTACAACGGTTCGTATTGCCTCTAGTGATGTTCCTGAAAGCGAAAACAAATCAAGGATAAATAAGTAAATTCACATAATGTAGTAGTACCATGTCTTACCATAGTAGGCCTTTTCGTATTCACCATGCTCGACGAAACGTCGAGCTAAAATATCAGCTTCGAAAGCTGCACGCGATATGAAATGATAGTCCTGTCCAGGAACTTCACCATCTCGTCTGGCGCGGGATGTGTCTATTGAAACATAGGAAACATATATGAAAAATTGTAAATAATTAAAATTAGCTTTAAAGGAAAAATTTAAGGCTCTGGTGACAACCAGACACCCACACTGAACTTTTAAAGAAAATATGCATAGCCAATTAAACGGCACTATACAGTATGAAACAAACTGCTGTTACACATCCCATACATAGCGTATAATAATTAAATATGAAAGTAACAAAGATTCGAGTTGTTCCTTCTCATAAGGCAGCTTTGAAGCCCTAAGAATATTATTGAGTTACACTGTGTCCTTCCGCACAAAAAAAATTTAAGTCTTTTGAACCTTCTTTTAGCGAAAAAAAATTCATAGAAATTTTCCCCCGGCGCGCTAAAAAATCTTCTTTCATTGATCTGGCCTGTGACAACAGGACTAATACGGCAGGAATAGTATAATGGATACTTATTCCAAAAATTTCAATTAATAGGAGCCCTGTGTAGAAATAACCAAAAGATATAGGGCTCAGCAATGAGCAGCTAGTAGTCTGCACATTTATTGCCACTGAAATCATCATCGAAATAATTTAGTCGAATTAGCTCACGTTAAAGACTAAGACACCAAAACTCAAACAGAAATCGAAAGTTTTATTGATTTTATATAAAAAAAAACCCACAGCACGTATGTTTCTGCAGAAAGGTTTCCTTGAATTGTTAGCAAGGTCAGCAAACGCTGACCGAATACTTCTCAGGAAAGAAACGAGAGCATTCTATATTTTTATATTTTTATGATTTCTCTTAGATTACAGATTTCTCTTGCAATAATAATCATACACAATCTCGTTTATAGTATAGTCTGTTGTCTGTACAAAATTAAATGAAATTTCATTGACACAAACAAATTTGAATAAAGGATTATTCGAAGGACATTCTTATCTAGGGTTAAATGTAAGATTTTTGTTGCCAAAAGATTATTACCGATTGCTTTAGAGTGCTTTTAAGACTGTGCTTACATTTCTTTTTGTTTTTAAAACCTTAAGGATATACTAATACAAATACAATCTAATCTAATCTAATGCAACTAATTTGAATTTTTTTTTTCAATAAATCTTTTGATATGAGGAAGCCATAGTTAAATTAAATTAAAAAAAAAAAAAGGAAACTTAAATTAATAAAAGAAAAGAGGCACACCAATGTGATGGGGCCTTCTAAATCGTTAACAAGGAAAGGTTTGTTTTAATTTAGGCTGGAGGAAGGTAAGCATTTAGCAGATGGCTACAATGTAAGGGCATTGAATAATCTCGAGTATTCTTATTTTCAAGTTATTGGTAAAAGAAATGGAAAGCACATGACGATGATGATAAAGTAAAGGATATCCCGAAATGTAAACAAAAAGAAGACTCAAATTAGAGAGCTTAAGTAAAAATAAAATAGTTCTAATACGTTTGTATACATATTTAACTTTAAAAATGTGTTTTTCTTGCGCAGCAAATATTTACAATAGAAAAACATAAAATGATATAATTCGGTTTTGCATGCAAGGATGATCGTAAAGTGGGTAATAGGAAAGAAAAGAGACTTAAACTTAACAGTGCGCGTTGGCAACTTGTTTTGAATTCAGGTCTAAGCTGCACAATTTCCTTATTGTTTTCCTTATTGTTTCATCAACTAAAAACTAATGCAACTAAATACAAACTTAAAACGACAAGTAAACGGTGACACAGAAGACAAATAACAAGCGCCTTATCGCCTTAGATCAATTACTCAGAAGTATTTGCTCGAGTCGTTATTGAGATGCATTTGAAATTGCTACCCCTCAAGTGTCGCTCACTGGTTTATACAATGTTTTATGACTAATTGAGCGGTTTCTTTAATTTTATCGTACGGACTTGGATGCTTTATTAAGTCGTTGAGAATGTGCAAACCGTTTTCTTGCTCTACCAGACGACAATACTTTTGAGGATACACGCAAGTCAAATTGGCTAACGCCCAAACTGCCCAATGTTGGCATTGTGGAGTGTCATAACAACGAACCAAACCGAGTATTGGTTCAAAACTGCGGTAATTAATGTTCCTTTCGCTGTTGATGTTCCAACGATCTATTGCTTTGACCATCCTTTGCAGAACATCGTCACGTGTCGGTGTTTCGATAGTCCAAGCTTCTAGACCATCTGAAGCTATATGTGCCAAGACACCAGCTGCATTATAACTCACCTCAATTCCGTCACTAAATGAATCTAAAAGTGAAGCAAAAACATCAATAAATTGCACCGTCATTAGTTTCGGTCTCAACCATTTGACTTCAGCCACATTTCCCAGTAGTCCCATCATATTCCTCAGCAGTTCTTCACGATCTGGAAACGTCTTTAAACACTTAACAAAGTACTCCATGCCACGTCCGTCTAGAAATCTCTTACAATTAATAGCAGTCTCATCGGTTACGTTCCACATTGTCGACCAAGCCACTTCCATAACATCGTCAAAAACTGAGCGTGTCAAACGATCTGGCATGCCAGAGTGTTTAACAAATAAATAGCTATCCTCTGGACGAATCCTTCTTGCTCGGTCTTCGACACACCATGCAACAAAACTGTGATAAGACGTTCATATTCAAAGAGCACATCGTTTGGCATGGCAAACTGGGTAAGAGTAAGATACCCATTGCGAAGCATTGTGTCATCGGTAATATGCATCTCCATACCGTTTAGCAGGGTGCGAATAATGTGATTTTTCAGCGGAGTACCAAACTTCGCTCGATCCCGACCTTTGACGATGTAAAATAGGGTGGCACTTCCGGATATTTGCATGTGTTTAAATTTTAAATGACGATCCATAGCTGTGAGTACAACATCAAGTGCTGTGTGGATTTCTTTGCAACACTCAAACCGAAAGATATGGTACAAGTCATTGAGGACCTTTTTTGTTTTTTTTTTTTTTTTATAATTTACGCGAGCCTAAGGGGTTAGATACCCTTTTACTGTTGCCAGGGCTCGGGCGGAAAGAAAGAAGGAGGAGGAAGGTATATCACAGTATTTTTATTTTCTGTGCTTGAAACTCTACAACAGCCAAATCTACGTGTCAGTGTTATGCCTTCACACGCAGAATTTTTCTGTCTGAGTTCCAATTAGGATTCGAACCTGGACCCTCTGAGTGAGAAGTGTTTGCTACTACCACTACACCACGGCCACCCCGTCTTAACCCCTGGTTAAGACCGCCGGTCTATCGTAATAATAAAGCGCTGCTGTCAAAATCTGTTCCTCATTTGCATCGCCGGCAATCTCTAAAGCAGGTATATCATGTCTTTTACAAGCCCAATGCGCTGTATGATATAGGCCAAGGTACTGAAGCGATCTTTCGGCCCTTCCTGCCAAACCAGGAATATCCGAATTCATTGATACTCCCGATTTAGAAAAGATTCCATCGGTCTTCTCACTAGATCCCTTCTGCGCTACACCATTGCCGGCAAGATTTGTTCCCGAAATGTCCAAATGTGTGAGTTCAGGTAGATTTTCCACTAACATTTCTAATGTCTGATCGGGTAGATCATATGTCCCATGACCATTACCTGAACCACTTATCGAAATATCAAGTGTTTGCAACTTTTTCATACTACAAATCGCATGCAACTGATTAGCAATAGGCCAAGCATTGAATAGAATTAGTGTATGCAGGTTGGGAAGACTGCAAAGTGCCTCCAAACTAAAGTTCGCCAAAATGCACGATGTTAAATCTAAATAGTTCAGATCTTGGAGATGGGCAAATTGCAGGCGATGATGCATAACTACACCGTTTAGAACTAGCCTACGTAGATGCGGGCAATTCAATTGAAAGTCCACAGGTTCTTTGTCATTTGGTTCGGCCTGTTGCAGAAGCTGTGCACTTAAACCCAACTCCAATGAGCGAAGACTTTCACCATATCTCGCTAGGAGGTGATGAGACTGCACTGTTATTCGATCGCAATACCATATTGACAAGGCGTACAAATTATGTCGGAGTAGAATTTCTAGACCTTCGCCGGTTAGTGTACTATTTCGGAGGTGTACAATCTTGATTGAGGTCCTATTTGTATCACGAAACAAATTGATGACCTTATCGTCCAGGCGGCGATGAAAACGCTGGTAACACTCCATAAATCGATCGTAAATGTCATTCGGCAATACAATCCCATCGTTCAGCATGCGATAACCCAATCCGTCGCGACAACTAATCACATCCAAATTCTTGGACAGATATTGAAACGAAATGTCTTTCAAAGTGAGTGGATCCTCGTCCAGAACTCCGTTCGCCTTTAGTCGCACTTTTCCACTCATTGTGTTTACCGCCGATCTTATTTTCTGTTTCTGTTCTCTGCTCCTTACTAGTGATCTCGTTTAAATGAGATCTCTCCCAGCGTTTGCTTGTTCCCAAATATGTAGGTATAGCAAATAAAACTTCCAAAATATAATAACAACAATTATATAAAACCAAAATATATGACAACAAGGATCGTCCTTGCTCCTATTTAGTTGTAAAATCGACATTTTCACTGCATTTGCACACTGCTGTTGGTGGCACAATACGCTAGCGAGAGATTTCCGAGGAAGACTTCTCGATCGTTGCTACTGCTACTTGCTAGGAATTTCCGCTGTCAGACCTTTGGTGATTCGATTGACCTAATGAAATTCGATTTGCAAATTTAATTGGTTTTAACGGTTGAATTTTGGCGTTTTACGAGCGAAAAAACATCTTTTTCCTGTCGTAGCAAGCGTAAAAAATTGCGATTTAGACTTTTTCTTTCACTTTGTCTAATAAACACTACAAGGGTATTATTACTGGCACTATTCCTTAAAAATTCTAATCCTGTAGGTTGTGGGCTGTGTCGTCGCAATATCTCTGCGACCACATACAATTAATCAATCAGCTTTGGATACCATACATGATTGGTTACCCTCTGCCATTTGTTAGGGAAAATAATAGCCTTCGACCAGGTACAATAACAATCACAAACAGCCGCTGCCATCCAAAGAGTATGGTGGGAAGTATTACACAACTGAAAGACGATGATTAAAACGATTGAAACGTCGCCAAAGAATGCTTTTACTCGCTAATACGACCAAAGATTCCAGTTATCTGTTAACATTTGGTGATAACATACGAGTAGTGTTAGTTTGGCAGTTCAATTGGAAAACACAGACTGTAGCACTTTCGAAAAAGGTTCCGGATAATCAATGTTGGAACCAAGCGAAACGACATCATACTACGAGTATATCAATATAAAAGGACCAGCTCCCTGGATAGCACCTAATATTGAGCACCTTCCCATCGATGCAAGCCCTTGCTCTGTTATTTCAGATGTTCTAAAATTTCAAAGAATCAATACTGAATAGATCTTCTACGTCATTATAGGCAAGTTACAAATCCACGTATTCCAGACGTCAAAACAGACGAAAAAAGTGCTGAAGGTAGGCGTTTGCAATTATAATAAAAGAGCCTTTTCTAATCGAGTCCCCTAAAGCCCCTCGAGAAGTCCTATGCTTCCAACATTTATAACGAAACAGGGCATGTGGTTCTGCAGAATTGATTTGCTTTGTCAATTAAACAATAAAAACGCTCCTGGAGCCGACAACATAAGGCCTATTGACCTGAAAATAAATGCCGCGTATCTTGCTCCTGTTATAAAAACTATTATTAATCAAAGCACAGAGCAATGCTATGTTCCAAGGTTGATAAAAACATCTATAATCCGGCCGATACATAAAGGAGGAATAACAAATAATACCGAAAACTACAGACCAATTGCAATTCTATCAGTAGTTGAGAAGCGTATGGAAGAAGTAATGGCAGATCGGCTAAACAATTTTATTGCAAAAGAATAAAAGTGCGAAAAATTACTAGGGGAGCTTACTCATACGATTCATGCGGGATTAAAACTATTGTGTTATCGTCCTCTTCATCGAATTCAGCAAAACAAGTCGAAAGCCTCGGTAAATTCGGTTTAAGAACAGTAATGTTAATCTGGTTAAGCAGCGATTTCACAGATAGAACTATTAGAGTCAAAGTATCGGAGACTATACGCGAAGTAAAACCAAATTTAAATGGTGTACCACAAGGCTTGAAACTAGGTCTCATTGTATTTATATTATACACAAATGAACTTCTGCCTACGCTTATGCCGATGGCATAGCAATTGTGGTTAACTACAAATATTTAAACTCTATTGTGGATATACTTCAAGATGAATTAAACAGAGTTCCGAAATGGTGCTGGGCTGGTAATAAATGCGGGCAAAACAAGGGTCATGACATTCGTACCCCATTGAAGCGGGAAAGAAATTATCAGTATATTCCATCGAAACGACCTCTATCCAATGTCTGCCATCAATAACGCAATAGAAGTGAATGCCATGCGTCTTCAACTTAAGAGCATTATTATTGCCATGGTATGTAACATACGAGTATATCTGAAACGGTATTCATATTTGGAAGTGCAAAAGCAAGAGCAATACTCGCTTGTAAAGGATATTTTTTTGCTGTTTGGTTTTCCAGTGTTCTACGACGCTTACAATTTATTGAATTTTATTATCAAAATACGTGCTCTCTGAAAAATGTTTTTCGAGCACTTCGACCATTTTACGGTCGTCATAATCGACCTACTGGGCAAGCAATTCAATCCATAGTGACCGAAGTTCACTCCAATTTCACGCTATTAGACATCAAGCCACCTGCGTAGAATGCGTACAGAGGAAAATATTTCGGCTGTATCCGCCAGTGTTAATGAAGACCGTGATTTGTCTATTCGTCACCGTTCGCAGCAATTGAGATTGTGTTACTCGACTACGTGGAAGATTTTATGCAAGGATCTTAGTTAAAAACCTCACAAAATACAGCTCATGCAAGAACTGAAGCCGAAAGAGCTGCCACACCGTCAAATTTTCGGTGAGTGGGTCTTAGAAAAGCTGGAGAAAGATCCGCTTTTTTATCAAAAAATTATCCTCAGCGACGAAGCTCATTGGTTAAATGGGTATGATAATAAACAAAACTGCCGTATTTGGTTCGATGAGCAACCTCAGATAATGCAAGAGCTGTCAATGCACACGGCAAAATGCACTGTTTTGGTACGGTTTATTGTCCGGCGGTATCATTAGTCCGCATTTTTTCAAAAATGACTCAATGATTTTGGACGTTTTTTTTACCAATATGCACAAGCTCAACGCGATCCAATTGGGACCAATGAGAAATGAGTTCGGTGAGCAATTTATCTTTCGTTTTGGACCGGCGGTGAATCGGCCGGATAGATCGTGCGATTCGACGCCTTTAGACGTCTTTTTTTCCTATATTTCCAATTTGAGGTGATGTGATTGTAAAATGCGGTGAGCGTTTTCATTAAAGGCGATTTTGCAATTGCGTCTGCGTACTCGTTTCCTTTAATCCCAACGTGTCCTGGAATCCAAACGAGTTTAACGTTACCCCCCTTCGCTATAAGTTTGTCACGGCTGGTTTCGATGGTGTTAGAGGAATTGTTCTTTATAGCGGTAATTGAGGATAAGCTATCTGTGAATATTAAGGTTTTTTGTTGCAAGTCATCTCAATTGCTTTAAGGATGACGAAAGCTTCGACTGAGAATATTGATGAAAATGAGGGTAGCAGTCCTTTGGAGATAACACATCCATTTCCACATGTCACAGCAAAAGACGTTCCGCCAGTTGTTTCTGAGCCATCGGTGAATAGAATAGTTCATCCTAATCGCTTATAGTATTCGGCTAGCTCGGAAAATAGTGTTTTGTATACGTCGTTGTTGGTTGTATCTTTAGGACAGTATGCCAGGTCAGTAATTATAGTTTCTTCCGGAAGCATCCAGGGTGGAAAGGTCGTTTTTTTTGTTCTGTATGGTGATTGGGATCTCCAGTGTAATTGCAGATGTTAATGCCTTGGCTATTGCAGATTGGTGTTTTGGACTTTTTTTCCGTCCGATATTCTTGGAGAGTTGATTTTTAGTAGAACCAGAGAAGAAAGGCAGTCAAACCTTTCAGTAATTTGGGGTAACCCCGCTTCTGTTCGGAGATTTTTTTATAGGAATTGCTTGGAAAGCTCTCATGCTCCTTCTTACCGCTCCGTGGTTTGGTGTTGCGATAAGTTGAATGCTTGATTTTGAACATTTTCCATAAATTCCAAGGCCATAATCAGTTTTTGATAAAATAATGGATTTAATGACGTTAATGATAGTGTTGATATTGCAAAAACCAATTTTTGAAGAAAGGTATTTGATAATATTGTGATAACCACTTAAATGTGAGCAGCGACATCTAGATTCACAGAGCAGAAAATGTCGATACTGGAATAACAAAGTCCCGACTGGAGAGTGGAATCGAATTTTCTAGCAAATTGGAAATTGTATGGGACGCTGGATGGCGAGGATTGTTCTCGAAGTATGTCATTCGAGTATAAATACCAGCATCCCCAAGGTATGGAAATGAGTTCTAAAGTGTAATTTGAAGTGTTAATTAGGAGAAGTGATTAAGTGGTTTAAGTAAAAGATAAGAAAAATATAAGTGGTTGAGAAATTGGATTGTACTGAGAGAAACAATTAAATAGTGAATTGTAACTGTACTGAATAAAGGGATTTGTATTGAAAAGAATAAGTTCTATTATTTGTACCCACACAAACATTTTACAATATTTACTCTAGAAGTAATCTTGTCTTAAGGGCCGGAGGGGCGTTTTTTTTATTATTGCGTATGATATACGGTCAAACCCTGGGCCTGTCCCTTTAGCAGATCTTAAAGAGCTTTCTAGTTCTATCATATTGATGGGTGATTCAATTTGAATCGAAGAGGGGTCAGTATCATATTTTGGAGATTGGTCATTCAATACTACGTACTTTTCACAGATAAAATCTATGAAAATTAGAGTCATTTGATGCGCTTTCCCAAGATTTTGCAAAGAATTCACCATTTTGTTTAGGACAGGTTATTGTGTTGCTTTCAGTCTTAACTGCTTTTATAATTAGGGGAATGTAGTTACCAGTGAGGGTTTTTATATCGGACCACAGTTTTTTTGGTGTTGAGTTTGGATTAATCCCAGCAGTGAATTTCTCAATATACTGTTTTTTATGACTTCGGGGCCCTCCTGAACTTAGCGTTAGCTGTGCGATACAAGATAATGTTCGAGTCTGGGGATCTTTTAAACAGTCGCCAAGCTTACTGTTTTTCGTCACGAAGGACGCTTATTTCTTTGGTCCACCAAGGGACGGTTTTATGGCATGTTTCTTGTTTCGTTTGGGGGATTGCTTCGTTTGCAGCGGACCATATTGCTTTTTGGATGTTAGCCGCTTCCTTGTTTATATTGGGAGAACGTTGTCTCCTAGAGACCTCGCTTTTTCCAGTATAAATTCTTGTTGGTGTGTTTTTGGGGAAATGTTGGAACTAAGTGGTACAGTGGTGATGATAGGAAAATGATCGCTACCATGAAGGTAGTCAGAAACAATCCATGTAGAATTAGGTATAAGAGAGGGTGTTATGAGTGTTAGGTCGATATGAGTGAATGTTTTGTACGTTGAGAAGTGGGCAGATTGCCCGTTGTTTAGAATTGCTAGTCTCGAGCTTGCAATGAGACTTTCAACCAGCTTACTTCGTTTATTATAGGTTTTGGAGCCCCGGGAGGGGCTCCAGGCATTGAATTCCCTCGTTAGAATAATTGGTGTGCTTATACCATGCAGGATATTTTCGAGGTAGTTGTATGTGAATTGTTGATCCGATGGGATGTATACAGAGATTATGGTTATTTTTATTTTTAGGAGTATTTCGACTGCTATTGCGAATATATTGGAGTGGATATTGTTGAAAATTAAATTTGTACTTATGTATATACTCGTACATGATATTAGAATACATTTACCTACATTTATACATACATTAGACTCTTTTACATGAATTGCTATATTTGTTTCTTTCCTTCATGAATTTTGGCGCTCGACCCGATAACATCGGTTTTTTCTTTAATTGTTCAAATAAAGTTACATATAAAGTATTCAGTCTTTTTTTTCATTTTCCCTCGGGTTATTTTTTGAAATTGGTGCCGAAACCCGGGAATCTCTGTTTGGGACTGTTATTAATTTAATACCTTTTTTTTTTATTGAATTTCTGTATCGTGGTTTCTCTTTGGTTTACTTTCGCGACCGTTACTATGGACTTACAAAAATCACGTGCCGGTTATCGCAGCCAGATAACCAAGATTGTCAAAGAGGCAACTGAATATTTAAAACCATTAAATATTAGAGCGACCGAAGGCTTGTCCGAATTGGACACGGTGGAGGAAGAGTTGGCATCCTATCTTCAACGACTAACCATCGTCAACGAAAATCTAAACGCAATAAATAAAGACATGCGGGAGAGGGGAATAGAAGACAAAGATCAGGAAAAAATGGCTGAGTATGAAGACACCGCCGTTGGTATGATAGCTAGACTTCAAGTGCGTTTGCTAAAGGTGCAACAGTTAATCAATCCTTTTTCGTCTGACATTGCTTCTCAACGTGCAGCTACATCTTCGCCAAAAGCTCCGTGTACCAGGCTACCCAAACTAGAGCTGAAAAGATTTTCAGGGGATCATCAAGACTGGATTCCGTTTTGGGAAAATTTTCGAGTAACAGTGCATGAGAATAACGCTCTTACCGGTGCAGACAAGTTTAATTTCTTGCAGTCTGTATTAACGGGTAATGCTGCAAAAACTATTGCTGGATTCACGCCAACAGATTCATGCTATGATGGAGCGATCTCCCTCTTACAAGAGGAATATGGAGACACAGAAAAAATAATAGACAAGTTAATGCAACAGCTTATGTCTCTTCCAACGGTTCATCACAAAACGGATGCAACTGCTTTGAGACAGCTTTATAATACGGTCATATCGTGTAGCCGCTCACTCACAGCACTAGGTATACCATCATCACATTACTATATTATGTTGAAAAGCATTTTACTTAAAATTATGCCCAGTGAACTACGAATCGACTATCACCGCCTAGCAAAAGACTCGCCAGTAAAAGAAGAATATGGTCATGATGCAGCATCGGATAGTAGTTCAACTCTGAACTTTGATGGTGATAAGCAAGTAAAGTACATATTGCGATTCTTAAAACAAGAAGTAGAGTCGATAGAGAAAGCCACCGTTGGAAGAGCAGTGAAATCCAATGCTAAGCAATCTAATCCGTCAACGGCAGCCGGCCTTTTTACTCCTACGCGTAGTGTACCATTACCATGCTTTTTCTGCAAATCGAATGAGCATGTAACAAAAGAATGCAATAACGCACGCACCATAGAGGAAAAGAAACAAGTACTAAAAGCAAATGGCAGGTGCTTTCGTTGCACATATCGTGGACACACATTAAGGTTCTGTAAAGGAAAAGCATTGTTTTGCAAGAATTGCAAAGGAAAACACGCGACGGTTATGTGTGAAAAAGGAATGAGTAAAACGTCATTCAAGAAGGTCGGCGAAACAAAGCAAAATGAAGAAGGAAGTAGTTCTGTTATGCTAAATCCGAATGTGTCAAATAAAGTGCGAGGTATGGCTAATATTTTCTTGCAAACTGCTCGAGTTTTTGTGTCAGAAGCTTCATCTTCTCCGCGGGTAAAAAAGGAGTTATTTATTCGTATCATAATTGATGGAGGAAGCCAGCGGACTTTTGTGCGGGAGGCAGTCGTCAAGAAGCTTAAACTGCCAGTTGTAGGACAAATAAACTTATCAGTCATACGAGTACCATTCGGAAAAGCCGAAATTTCCAAATTTAAGGAAATGAACATCGTTAAAATTTGTGTTAAAAGTCAACTTGACAATCGGAGAATAGAACTTCTCGCTGTGGTAGTGCCTGAAATTTGTTTGGACGTGTTGTTAGCACCGGAGCATTGCGGTCATCATATTGGTGGTATATTTTTAGCAGACGTAAACTTACAAGCACACGAACAAGAAGAAGGCCTTAGCCTTCTTATAGAAGCAGACTATTTTTGGCAGGTCGTTACTGGAGAGTATCGCCGACTAACTGATCGTTTGACAGCGGTGGATACAATTTTTGGATGGACCGTCCAAGGCCCTTGCGAAACAGGTGAGGCTTCTTCATTTGAAAGTGTATCTAATCTTTGCAGTTTATCGTATGCGGAGCAAATTTGGAGTCTAGAAATGCTAGGGATTAGAAGTAACGAGCAAGAAATGAAGGAGTTTACTAAGGACCTACAAGCCAAGTGCATTCGAAAAGCCGCTACTCGGTATGAGGCATTATTACCATGGAAAAATTTGAATGGGGATCTAGGAACTAACGGAGAAAATGCTATGTCAAGATTACATTCGCTTACAAGAAGATTGACAAGAGAGCCGATAAAACTTCATGAGTATGATAAAGCTTTGCATGAATTAATTGCATCTGGTATCGCCGAACCAGCCCCCTCTTGCTCTGATGAGAAGTTATACTACATGCCGCACTCGCCAGTATATCGGCCAGAGAAGACAACCACTAAAATCCGGATCGTTTTCGACGCTTCTTCGCATGTGCCAGGTAAGCTTTCACTAAATGATTGCCTGTGAAAGGGAACCAATTTACTTCCTGATATACTCAAAATACTTTTATTTTTTCGTATGAGGAAAATCGGTTTAGTTGCCGATATTGAAAAAGCTTTTCTCCAAATCGCGTTGGCAAAGGAAGAGCGTAACTGTCACCGATTTTTCTGGTTCTCTAAAAAGCTAGACTCTTACTCTAAATTTCCACCTCTGCAAGAGTTTCGTATGACCCGTGTCACCTTTGGCGTCACCTGCAGCCCATTTTTGCTTTCTGCCACCATAGCACTACATATAGACTCATTGTCGAACGAGTTTCCAGAGACCTGTGCCTTGTTACGAAGATCATTTTATATGGATGACCTGGTCACTAGTGTTCATAGTCAAAGCGAAGCAGAAACTTTCCATCGAGATTCAACTCAAGTATTAAACGGAGCCTGTATGAACCTACGTAAGTGGTTAAGTAATGATTCAGATGTTCGTCGTTACCTTGGAATCGAAGAGGCCAATAGTTGGCAGATGGTGTTGGGAGTACGATGGAATATCTATAGCGATGAATTAATGATAAATGCAAGCCCGGATGATCTTGTGAAGCAAATAGCTCCCACGAAACGTAGTATACTTAAAGTTATAGGACGAATTTATGACCCTTTAGGATATCTTCACCCCATTGTAATAAAACTCAAAATTCTTTTTCAATCATTATGGCGAAATAAGCTCAACTGGGATGAAACTTTAGATGTGAATTCAGCTAAGGAGTGGACTTCATGTGTCAAAGCTTTGGGGCTCATAAGAGAGTGTGCCGTACCTAGATGGCTTGGCATCAAGGAAGAGAGTACAACTGAAATGCACATATTTGCCGACGCCAGTCCCAAGGCTTTTGGTGCTGTGGCTTTTGTACGGATCCAAGGTTCTGAATGCGACACTCAAGTAAGGTTTGTGTGTGCCAAGGCTCGCGTTGCTCCTTTGAAGGGAAGTGATGCAGATGATCTCAGTTTGGCCAAGTTAGAATTGACTGCTGCGTTGGTTGCTGCCAGACTTTGTGCTATTTTCGAGAATCAGTAATGCCCTTTGGCGTATATTATTTGTGGACGGATTCACTCATAGCTCTGCATTGGATTCAAGGTGATGCATGCAGGTGGAAGCCATACGTTTTAAATAGAGTGAAGGAGATACAAGAACTGACAGATATTAAGTGCTGGCGTCATTGTTACGGAAAAGATAATCCTGCGGACTTGATAACAAGAGGGATATCGGCTGAAAAATTTGCTGCAACTTCGGTCTGGGCTAACGGTCCTGAATGGTTGAAAACATATAGTAATGAGAGTACCGCGTTGCCAGAGCTGGACGAATCTGCTGCTTTGCTAAACACACTTGCAATATGCGAGTCACCAAGATCTCACAAACTTTTGGACCCACTACTACCTTACTGTGAGATAAGTACCTGGAAGAAACTCTTACGGGTCACTGTCTATGTAATGCGAGCTGTGCGGATATTTAAATGCAAACAATGTGCGACAATGAAGTTCCTCAATGCGGTGGAGTTGCAACATGCGGAAACCTATTGGATAAGATATGCTCAATATATTTCTTATTCTAATGAATTTTTTTTTGGTGTCGAAACCCGGGAATTTGTAAGAGGATTTTGTGAAATTGTTTTGTGAATAAGAAGACAGGTGCCGTGTTTGGAAGAGGTGTTTGAGGGCAGATTGTAGAAATATGGTTCGTATTGTTTAGGTGCCACAGGTTGACCGTTGTGCTTAATATGGGTTTCCTGTAAGGAAATGATAGACGGTTGGAGGTCATTAATAAGTAATTGCAACTCATTGTAATTATTAAAATAACCTCTAAGATTCCATTGGAAAACCTTAAGTATTGATTTGTTACTTGGGGAAAGGCCTTGTATATTATAATATGATTTATGTTGTAGAAGGTTTGTGTTGGATGAGTTTTGAGGATTTGAGGGATTTAAAACTCTGTGGCTCAGTTGCTAAGTTGCCCGAGCTTTGTAAAGAGGCCGAACGATTAAGTCACTGAACAGCAGAGTCGGGATATTGGGTTTGAGAATTATTATGACATGTTTTCATCATCGTTTGGATCTGGAGGATTTAAAAAGCATTGATTGTCTTTGATAAGGGTTTGGGTAACTGTAGATATAGGTGAAGTGATAGATTTTTGAGTGCTGCTAAGTATTGTTTTTGAAGGGGTGGTTTGTTGTTTGTTTTTAGAATTGTGTGAATGGTTTGTATCAATGACTTGGGGCTTGGTTGAATTGTGTTGAGTATCGAGTGGGTTTATGTTGGCTGAGGTGCATTGAGTATCGAACATAGGTGTTATGGGTTGGCTTGTGGTGTTAGTGAGTGCTTTGAGTGAGGTTGTTGGCGGGGTAGTGGTTGTGTTAGCTTTCCCCGTAAGTGTGCTCTGAACTTTATTGTAGAGATCGTAGGATACGGATATGTTTTGTTTGCTTATTGATGTGGTTGAGTGGGGTGGAGAAGGGTTTGATGTAGGGTTGTTTCTTGTGCCGGAGAATTCGCCTTGCGAGTTGGGTGTAGGTATATCTGTTTGAATTGTTCTTTTAGCAACTTTGGAGAAAGCAGTGGAAAAGTTGTGAGTTGGGTTTAGATCCCGAAATATTTCTTTTGCTTCAGCCATGATGCACTCTGTAATGGTTTTGATTTGTAAAACTTTCTTAGCTTGTAAGTATCGCTGATATGTTTTAGAAGAAGATCGGTGTTCTTCTTGACAGTTGGCACATAAAACACGAGTGCATTTTTCGGGGCTGTGGGGAGGAAGATTACAGTTCCCGCATGAAGAGGTCAATTGTTGTCTTAAGTAAGAAGACGCTGAAAGTCGAGAGGGCTTTTCCTTTATTGGATAAAGAAATAACAATAAATTTTGGGTTATTGGACACTGCATGGGTTGTAATCACATTGTGGATTGAATTACTGTTGATTTGCGTACAGTTAGGTTTTTTTTTACTTTGCTTGAGCTCAGTTAGCGGGCCTATATCGAGCCCACTGAACCGGTTGCCCGAAGGAACACGTGGCCCAGAGGCCATGGAACATTCACTTGTTTGTCACTGTTTGCCGGTTTTTGTTTACTTCACTGATTGTTGGAGGTGAGACGAAAAAAGAAAAAACAGGGGAAAAGAGTTCCGCTTAGCGGAACGCAGTAGAGGAAATTGACCGAGAACTCAGGCAGGCAAACGAGGTTATCGTAACGAAAGCTAGTCGGTGACTGAGCAGCTGAGCACTTAATTACACTGTATAATGAAAAATATTAGTAAAAGCTCGAACAGCATCCTGAAAGGTGAGGTAGGTAAAGTAAATACTTAACAAGGTGAGCAATATGTACATAACAACACTCCAACATTATGAAGAAGAAGTAGAAGATCTTCCATATAAAGTGCTCCCAAAAGAACTGAAGGCAGAAGTAAGATTTTAAAGAAGTAAGCAAATCGAGAATGTCCATATTCAAAGTGTGACAAAGGGCTAGGAACTAGTGATTGTAGTGACAACCGAGTAGAGAAAATTTTGGAAACTGGGAAGAAGAAAAACGTAGAGCAAAATTATTGCCAATACTCTGGAAATAAATCTGTTCATTTATACGGTTTTCCTTTCTTGAATTTAAAGTGAACAATTTCAAAGTACAGACCATTTTTAATAACATCATCAAAGTGGTAAGCAAATGTTTATTTTTATTTTACTTTGCCAACTGCAACTCGAAACCGGATAACCTTATAAATGGTGGTTTTTTAAGAGCTATATAACTATCCTTTTAAACAATACCGACTGGAAGTGAGTTTGAATTGAAAATCAAAAGTGCTATATGAACATGACGTCGGGCATATGGCGCATCCTGCTGGTTCAATTTAATTATTATTATATATATATACATGTATACATACATCTCACCAATAACGCGACATCAGTTCCTGCACCACTAGATTCTATATCGGAGTAGGCAGTGATCTTTTTGCAAAATTGTTCACATAGCGAACAAACAAAAGCTGAATTATTGCTATTGACGCCGAATTGACAATTCAGTTGATCGATTATGAGGACCAACAAAATTAACTAATCTTCTATCGTTTCGCTTGATTGATACGGAACCGTCTTTCCGATGTATTCTATCCAAAATATGTCGAAGAAATAGCACGGTTGGAAAATTTTCCTTACTGGACGTTCTATTACTTAAAGAAAGCACCTTTAGATATAAGCATAACTGGCATTTACTGGCACGATAGGAAAGTTATTCTGTCTGTCTGGCTATGTAAATTGTTATTAACACCCCCAGACCCCAACGATTTCTATATTGTTCACCTTGCGAAATGTTTTGTTTTTCTTTTTTAATTATTCGTATACTCGTACCTTCTTTTGAACAAGGCTCCATAAGCAAATAGAAAACTACAAAGAGTGGGAGATTTTTTTCAATTTCAAATACTCGTAATAGAAATATAAAACTGGCACAAGCGATACATCTGTCCCCTTTCGAAAACTACAAAAAGCAAATTATCCATATGGTTATAGAAGACTTACGTGGCACAGCAGCAGAAAAACGGTCCGAATCGGCCATCAGACGCTGTCGCAATTCATGTCGACCAATATTTGGCGGTCCTATCAGAACAATCGGTCTTTTATGAGTGGCACGTGGATAGTATAGGGCAACTTCTTCGTAAGTGAGTATCTCTTCCATGTCAGGCTCATCGGGAGCCGTTGTGGCATACAAGGGATACCTAAAATAGAGAAAATAAAATGTTCAGCAACTTCAAAAGGGTAACTTGATTTTCATAACTTACCCAGCCTCGGAACTGGCCTTCTTTTTCTTTTTCCTACCCTTTCGTGCACAGAGTAATGTCGCACCTTTACTACTGTCCTTCCCTCGGTTACGGGCAAGTCCCGCCTCTTCGGCAATGGCCAACTTCATGGTCTCCCTTTGATGTTGAAATGATTGACTAGGTATCAAGCCGGCTAGAGTTTGATCTTCTTCACCTTCTCGGTACGCTTGCCACCAATTAGGATCATCACGTGAGATTACATGCAGGACATCACCTTTTTGAAAACTTATACCCAATTCTCGACAAGGTATATACAAATCATCTTCCGGGTCGTAGTCAAAGTGAGCACGAACATGCAGCACGGCTGAATCGCGGCCGCCTCCTGGAGGTGGACTACCAGCGGGCACTATCAAAAATGTTAGAGTACCTTGCATGGCACCCAACAATGAACACACTTCGTTAACTGTTTTGCCGCGTAATTCTTGGCCATTAACTTCAAGAATCTCATCGCCTTCATGCAGAAGACCAGATTTTTCAGCTGCTCCTCCCCGTACAATCCGCCCAATAACAACAGCTTCGCCTTCATTTCTCACCGTTGCACCCAACGGTTCTGATGACTTTTCAATTTGTATTATCCGAATATGATCGTTCTGATCGTTGAGTGTTCCAAATGGAGCATTCAAGGGTGTCGGTGATTCGGGACGTGGCTTGATGAAACTATTTGAGAGCGGTGTTTGTGGTATTGGCACTGGCATCGGCTGCCTATGCTGATTTCGAATCGATGCTGAAACAGATCCTGATGCTGGTACTGTAACTGGTTTTGGGGGCACATGACTTGCAATCACAGATGGGGTACAGTCAGTCAATGTTGCTACACGATCGTGCGCCAACAGAAGGCCTTCCATTTCATGTGAAGTCAATAGGTTGCCAAGTTCGATTGCGATCGCCGAATTCGACTGCGACAACACTTCGACAATATCTTTGGAAACAGCCTGTGCATTAGCGCTTACAGGTTGGGCGACACGTGGTCGTCGCCTCTGGAGGACGGCAGTTCTTGCGGCGAGTGCATGAGCTACACCCGGCCCCAATAGGATATTCTGAGCAGCTGTCACTCGACCAGCAAGTGTTGACATACCACTTTTAGTCAGTTGATTCTGGAGTCTTTGGAGGGCTGCTACCAATTCACCGTAACCTAAAAAAATTAAAAAAAAAAAATTATAACATAAAGCTAAGGTTCGTTTAAAAAGAGTCTCACCAAGAATCTTTTCTGCTTCCTCATCATCGGTGTATGCATCATTGTCGACGCCAGTAACGCGTTCAGTTGCCGCTTGCTGTTGTTGCTGTGCAATTGGCTTATCCTGGAGCGCCTTAAGCTTTCGAGAACCACGCAAACTTGCTCGCAGAAATTCATTTTGTTGGGCTATTCTTTCCTCCTCTTCACGTCGACGACGAAGTTGTTCCTGCAACAAGAAAAAAATAATAAACAATTAGTCATCGGCATAAGAACTTCTTTTCGAAAAAGGAATTAGGAATGCAGTATCAGTAAATGGTTAGTTGATTAACATTAACATATGGTTACGATTGCAATTTATCCTTTTGCAAACCACAATGAAGGGGATAAAATAGCGCTTTCACTCTGACCGAGTGAGATTATTACGAGTAATATTCATTACGGCAAAGAAAACAACAATTACTACTTCTTGGATGCATTATGTAAATTGCTTTCGTAGACTTGTGTTCAATCAACAGGAACCATTTTCTATTATATGTGCATTAGAAGGTGAAACTCTACCAAATGATAGCTGCCGTTGAGAGAGAACTAAATGTCACACCGGCAGGCTGAAGACATAAATTGGCAGCCAACTACAATAACAACAATCGAGGTATTTCAACAAAAAGCGATACTGCACACAAAGCTGTGATTCAGGGCGAGGAATGTCTGCATTTATGTAGCTAAAAGCTTTAAGGCTTAAAGCTAAAAAACCATACAATGGTTATTCCGATTTAAGATTGAATTCGGACCCTATATGCGTCAAAAGAATAGGCCTTGCTTCACACCGGACTGCTGCGCGAACAATTTGTTTTATATTTATTCCATTACTTAAAAACGTTCTCTATTCTACTATACACGAAAGCTGCAAACGTTTTTAAATTGTTATTTCCACGTGTCTACAATAAGTTGAACTCTAAGCGAAAGCAAGTCAATTCGAATACGGAGATAACAAACGAATCCTTCTAGAGCTCACCTAAAGGACTCAAGAAATAAATTCGAGCTTACGCTCGGAATGATACCATTAATTAACTGAAAAACATCCGATCAGTACTGCTATTGATTCAAGTGCTTGGAAAAAAGCACTTGCACTGAAACGGAAGATGGCATGTTTTTTGAATTGGCAATATTTTTTCCAGTGACAGCTAACTTGACAGCTGATTTGTGCTCAATTTATTTCGAAAATCATTTTTCAGTTCCCAAAATTAACCGCAAGCTACGTTCATTTTACTGTCGAGAAAATCGTCAATATGAGCAAGGTATTTCGAATAACTATGGATCACTTTCGCAGAACGCATACTCCAGTGCGCTCTGAAAAAGCTGTTTAGGAGCGTAATATTAGGGAGGAGACGAATGAGCAATTGCAGCTACGTCCATCCATTATGAAAGATTTTAAACAAGGATCTTGATCACCAAACCTACAGGAACCAGCTCGAGCAAGAATTGAAGCCGCTTGAAAATATTGTGCGTCTTAGGTTTGGTGAACTGGCCGAAAACGAGACTGATCTTGCTCCTCTTTTTTACCAGAAAATTTTGTTGAATGGCAACGTCAATAAGTAAATTGCAGCGTTTGGAGTGAAGAAAATGCATTATTGCTGGAGTGACATTAATATGGAAGAGCTAAAAAGACGAGAGACGATCCCAAATTCTCAAAACAGTGATCGAAAATTGGACAACCAGATGGTACTTTATTCGAGCCAACCGCGGCGACCGTATACCCGGCACCAAATTCAAATACTATTGACATAAAATTATAATATTTCCAACAAAGACAATACAAAGGCCATTACCTCGAAATATATGCGCTACCTTTCGATTTGTGATCTGTACTGTACTGGCGACAATAGCTAAAGCGCAATACCTCTTTCGTCTAATCAAGAACAACTTGCGAAGAACTGCGTGTTTTTAGAGATTATATTTGGACAGGACCTTTTTATCACCGGCGGCGTGGTAAAAACTATCCAAAAATTGCTTTAAAATTGCACATAGTCAAAGACGAATCCCAAAATAAATTGGATTCCTATTAGATGGAAGCCGGCATATACGTAATATGTGTACATATACATACGCAAGCAATTTTTTTATTTTTATTTATTTTATTCATTCATTTGTTAAGATGATATACCTTATAAAACAGTATATGGTAAGCTAAGAATATATAATGGGTGGTCCAAATACAAGTTTCTTTTTGAAACATTTAGTATATTAACACTGATAGATCTTTCCCGCTCGAAATCTTGACTATCACTCAGTATCATACCTCCGCAGAACGAAATGAATCGCTTTACCCTTGAATAACATTTGGATATATTGCAAACTTATTTCAAAAAAGAGTACTTTGTTGCCTAAACAGTGTGTTTATTGAAAAGAAGTTTTGGCTGAAATGAAGCGAGCTTGCTTGCGGACAACACTCACGGAATGTGGCCAACAACCTCGACTCGCCATTGATATCAACAACTCAACATTTCATGCACCAACCTGATGAGAATTTTACAGAAAGATCTAGGATTATTCCCTCACAAAGTTCAATTGACGCAGCAATTGAAGGCAAACCATCTGCTTCGTTATCGCTTCTCAGTTTGTGCGTTACTTCATCCAATTGGACGTCTAATTTGGTAGAAAAATAATTTTTCCAAACAAGGTGCATTTTTATCTCGGCGGCTATGTTAACAAACAAAATTGCCGCATATGGGAATGGGATGTGATTGTCGAGAAGCCATGTGGACTATACTATATACAGATGTGTTGTAGATGCATTGACGCGACAGTTTGGTTCTGAGCCCTACAGAGCCATGATTACCGATTTTTTGTAGGCTGAAATTGAAGAAATGGACTTGCACGATCTTTAATTTCAGCACGATGACGCGCCATTCTACACGGCCCATCAAACAATCGATCTTTTGCGCGCTAAGTTCGGTAATCGTGTTATCAGACGCTTTGGCGATGTCAATTGGCCGTCTCGGAGCTGTGATTTGACCCCGTTATATTTTTTTTTATAGTGTCCGTAAAGATCGTAAAGCTATCTAGAAATATTTTGCATACGAATACAGTTGGGTAGTATAAATAAAATTCCATTATCTTATATAATAATAATCCTTAATAGAAAAGACTAGTTTATGTAACAAAAATCAAGTTGGTAATAAGATACATCTCTTTCGTGCACCTCTGATTCTTACCACGGTAGATATTACTTTGCGAAATGAAGCCATAAATCTTTCCGAAACTGTGCCTCGCTCCGAAGCCATCTCACGTGTAGTGGTGGTGAGTTCCATAACCGAATAGCGTTGACGAAGAACTGTCGGTCAAAAATAAGACAGGAGTAACGCGAGTGTATTAGTTTCAGAGATCTGTTTGAGGATCCAAAGTGTAGTGCTTTCCGCTTTCCGCTTATGGACTACGGTGAAAAGCAATATTAGTATTCTAAAACGCAATAAGTGATCAAGAGTGAAATTATAAATTTGCTCGGAAAAAACAATCCTCGCAGTGTTGTTTACGAGTATGTAGGTAATATATGGTGTTTGACAAGCATCATACGAGGAGGAATATAGGACCTATTGAAAATTATGCTTAGGTTCTTCAACGTAATCGATGACAGAACTGTCCATCTGGATAAATTTTTATATTACAATGAACACATAACCCAACAGCTCAAAAAAGCGAGAGTGGCATTTATGTCGCTTAAAAGCCTTTTTTACTCGAATCATCTGAGATCCGATGTGAAGGTCATTTGCTATCAAGCGTTTGTGCGTCCAATATTGACTTACGCGAGTCCTGTATAGTGAAACATAAATCCTTCTTACATGGAGAAATATCGAGCTTTCGAAAGAAAGTGTCTTCGAGCTTGTTTACGAATGTACAGAAGCGCTCATTCCGATTTTCGGCATTATGTCAGCAACAAGACAATAATATTGCATGCTTCCGGTGTGTTCAGGATAGACAATGTTATTCTGAACCTTGTCAGAAATCATTTCGCGCGCTCAGTGAAGGTTCTTGAGAACGAGTTCATATCGGGCTTGTTTTATCTTAACCTGGTTACTTCAGAAACACATTGTCGAGTGAATATATACCATAATGTTCCGGATAATGTTCCGATTATATATCATGCTGCTAGAAGGGCCACAAACAAAAGAATCCTACATGTGCCGGTACACTCGGGTGATGGGGCTAATGTTTGAAGATGCTGCATGGGCGTTCCTGAAAGGGATACTCTCGATACATGTAGATCAAATCGGGATAAATACTGGTGGCTTGATTGGGCTGAAGCTGACGCTTAGGTTAGTCTAGTATTAGTTGTTTTTTTTAGTATCGTAGGTAATTTTAAGTAAAAGAAATTAAATACGCAAAAGAAATTTTTTTTACACATTTTTTGTGTCTTAAAATAACAAGGTCCATATTTGAACAAAATGTTTATTCAATTTATTTAACACAGAGCTGTAGCTAGCTTAACACATAAAGATTTAATGCACTGCGTACCACTTGTAATGTGGTTTTGTACTTCGTTATTAAGATAGTTCGTAAGTATTTCGCTTGTTTTTGCTTAGTTTTTATTTTAAGAATATTGTAAATAGTGGAAATAAACAAGTTTTAAAAAAAAACTGTTTAATATTATTTTAGGAAAATAGGATAGATCTAAGTTGTTTCTTCTTATCGTAAGGCATTTGTACATTTAAGAACAGTCTATTTCTGTTTGACCAAATTGATTTTTATTGTTCAGCAATTTGACATGGTCAGCATACATTTGGATATTTGATGGTCTTATCATAGTGGGAATTTCGACCTTGTGTAACCCCTCTTGTGATCGGAAGAAAACCAGACATTTTGTTTGCTAATTCAACCGCTTATTTCCTTTCTCAAAGATAGGAACAAATTAATCACACGGCACTACCAAAGAATCTATACGAAGAAAAAAGCGTCCAAAGCCTGACGAGCATCTTCTGCCACATTTAAAATAGTTGACATGCAACTGTGTTTAGCACGGAAACCAAATTGTTTGGGGACAATTTGACAATTTGTTTCGTTCGTTTAGATAAGCATTCATTTGTTTCTGCATGATTCGTTCGTCTATGTACTCGTATACATACGAGGGGCGTTCAATATATTCTCGGTATCGATATGAAGGAAAATGCGAATTCAATTTAAATTGTTTTTATTTTTCAATATAATCTCCCCTAACATCAATGCATTTGTTACATCTTGAGATAAGCTTTTTCAAACCCTCAAAAAAATAAATTTCCTCTTTCTCTGCAAAATACCCATTTATTGCCGACTTGAGTTCTTCATCATCCGAAAATCTTTTTCCACGAAGACATTTTTTCAAATTCGGAAACAGGAAATAATCAATAGGAGCTAGGTCTGGACTATAGGGTGGGTGTTGGATTTCTTCGAAACCACAATCTCGCGCAACAGCCTTGGAAACTCGCGCCGTGTGAACAGGAGCGTTGTCATGAAGAAGCAACACACCCGCTGCGAGTTTACCCCGTCTTTTCTTTTTAATTTCCTCCCGCAAATTATGCAAAGTGGAAGCGTAGGATGTGGCGTTGATGGTTTCACTTTTTTTTTGTATTCTCAATGAGCAAGATTCCCTTTGAGTCCCAAAAAACTGTGGCCATGAGCTTCCCGGCAGACTGTGTGACTTTGAACTTCTTCGGGGGGTCTGTTCCTTTTTTATGCCACTGCATGGACTCTTGTTTGCTTTCAGGGTCATAGTGGTGGACCCATGTTTCGTCCCCAGTAACAATTCGATCCATAACACCGTCCGCGTTCTCACTACACATCTCCAAAAGCTCTCTACAGCATGCGATTCTCACTTTTTTCTGAGGCGCTGTGAGCATTCGTGGCACCCACCTTGCACTGACCTTTGAAAGGTTAAGATGGTCATGAAGAATGGTGTGAATGGTACCAATTGAAAGCTTGGTGATCTCTGCCATCATTTTCACCTTTATTCGGGCATCCTCAAGAACAAGTTTTTCGACTTCTTTGATGCTTTCTCCCGTACAAGCGGTAGCCGGGGCGCCGGAGCGAGGGTCGTCTTCAATGTTCTCTCTGCCTCTCTTGACCACTTTTGCACAGTTGATAATGAAGGTGCGGAACCCTGGTAAACAGCCACCGTCTCTTCATAAATAGTTTTTTGACTTTTTGCTTGCTTAGTGAGAAATTTAATTACAGCGCGATGCTCAATTTTCACCATCATCGTCTCAGTTGCCATTATGATTCTGTTTAACTAGAGATAAAACGCGAATTAATAATCACATTTATATGAAATTTAACATAAATGCACTAAAATAATAGTATTACTTGATAAATAGGTCAATTTATATATACAACCACAGCTTCACCCCCAAACCGTACGTATGTATGTAGGTCTGAAATCATTATTGTTAGGACTTTTAGCGACAGGTAGTATTTTGGCTAAATTCCGTTGATAATTTCCGTCGTTAAGATTTTATTAAATGTACCGTATGGCATCATTCTGGGCAAGATTGCCTTTACAAAAACAGGATTAACTCCGTGTACTCCGGCCGCGTTGGACTTAACGGAAAGAAAACTTTCCAGATCATCAGAGCCACTGAAATATTCATCAATATTGAAAATATTGTTAGATGGATTTAAAAGAGTCGGAAACGGAAGTGAAGTGAAGGTTTTGTTTAATGCGTCAGTGACAACCTTATAGTTGCAGTCTTGGTCTTGTTTACCAATCCCAAGTTCTCCTAGATTCTTCCAAAGTTATTGTCCTCTCATTGTTATACTAAATTTTCTACAACACATTACTTTTGTTTTTTGTACTCCTTATTTTATTTACAACTCGGTTACGTTTCCATTGTCTGGTCGCCTTTCAGTAACAACTGCCAGATTTCACTGGTTATTAGCTACTATGTTAAAATTTAAAAACTCGGCTTGATTTGTGGGAAAGGTTAATTAGTAAACCTATTTCTAATCAACACCACGTATACTTTCTTCTAGGCTGTCGCAAACAATGTTTTTAAAATCACGGTATACGAACGGAGCTACCGTAATGAAAGTTATAAGTTTTATAAATTATAAGATCATGGTGGGAATCATTATAAAAAAGAAGATAGAAGGTAAGTTATATATTTTTAGATTCAAATTTTTTTTAAACAATTCATAGTATGAAATTCTACTATTATTTCTTCCCTCAGTATTCATTTCGTAGGCTGCCATCTTCTCTTAAAAAGAAATGGTCTTTGGCACAACCCACACTGGATTTCCAACTCTCTTGACTCTCCTCCTATGGAATATCCTAATGTAATAATATTGAAGCTTCTGAAGTTGTCGTATAATAAAACTTTGACCGAAGCTCAGTGGCGGAGTTCTCAGAACCTAAATTTCCGTTGCGACTGAATGTGCATCAGCGCAGCTCGATGAATTCAAAAATGAACTTCTCAGCCTACATGTAGATAAAGTCACGCAGTTGTCAAAGATCCGCTATTGCACGTGTTTACAGTGTGAAAGTAGAAGGAGAACTTGCGTCAAGTTTTCCGAAACAAAAAGTGCAAGCCTTTGGACCTAAGAAATAAGCGCACCCGCACAACATGTAAAGCGCTGTCGCCCAGAGATGCCAACAAGAAAACTCTAAACCGTTAAAGCTCCATCTATCCACATAGGAAGTGCGCTGTTTTACTCGTTCGTAAGTAAATCTATCCTTTTGTAATTTTAACGAAATAAAAAGGTGAGGGCTTCCTACACAACTATTGGTGATATAATTAAAGTCAGCGACATTTCTGCTGTCCCTTAGAAAATACTTTAGACTGCTTCTAGCGTCTTATCGAAACATGACGCTTAGATAAACACCTAAATGTGATGGCCAAAAATTGAGATCATATCCCATAGCACTTGCCATTAAATATATGACAACCGTCTTACGTTCGCGTTTGCTTGCGGATAATTACCGCTAATGTGATCCGTGCGGCTTTTGTAAGTACTTTTTCGCTAAAGCTATAAAATTCAGATTGAATTCAGCAACGGTCGGAGAGATAACTATCCCCATCTCCTAGGTTTGTGGCCGACAGATGAAAATTGAAACTATAGCTTGGATTTTACGGCAAGTTTTGTACTTCTTATTACAGATCGATCAGACTCTCCAAACCAACAAATCCAAAACACAACCAGAGTAGTTCTCTTAAATAGCCGAAGAACAGATGTGTTGTAACATCTAATTGTTATCATGAAAGCCAATAAAAGAAAACCGACAAGTACATATGTAGAATGGGGAGGCAATAACTTATACAGGGCTGGCTTCAGCAATCATTTCTCTGTATAGATAATAAAAAGTACTGGCCCCGTCTTTATTAGAAACGATGCATACAAATGAGGGACCTAAATTCGCTATAATCCTGAAAATTCGGATAAGGTCGTCAATGGTTTATCCATTCTATCAATTACGAGTAGTTCTTAATTCATTTTTATTTGCTCGACAAGAGGCCATAAAGCTAGGCCAAAACAACTGCCAAGTGCCATCAAATCAAAGATTCTAATGTTTCACCTAATCGTTTTGCTGGCATAACCTACTGCCCTACGGTTCTGGATTAGCATCAAAATCCCAGATTTTAGAACTTTTATGAGGCACCGTTTCTTTCTTTGACAAGACCTACTGGCAACTTTCAAGGAGAATCTTTTGGGTTAATTCCAGTGCATTTTCCTTGCATATGCGAACTACGACTATTCAATCCGAAGACCTTGTGCCCCATAACATAACAACTTACCCGTTACGTGTAACGAAACCCATCAAGTGTTTGCTTCCACTGGTTAAATCCGTCAACACATTTGGTTCATGTCAATAACATCACATTGCATGCCATACCATTGAGAATACAAACTAGTATTCGTTTTCATACTTTTAGTCGTAGTCGGAGCTGTGGAATCAAAGCTCATCACATCGAAACAACTTAATTCCTGTCATTCAAAGGGAAAAATACACATATCACATTGCGCCTTGCTCATTGCATAAATCAGTCGGTCACAAATCCAAAGGCCAAACCGCGAAAAGTCGAAACTTCAAAGCCATGAGAAAAGTGATTTTACCTTGCCAATTCGTTTTCGTTGTTTATCTGTAGATACAATACTTCTCTAGTAAATACACAACAACGACAATAACAGCGAATGAATCGCAAATTCTTTAGGTGGTGCTTAGCAGAAAACCCACTTCATCATACCTTTGATGGGTTAAAGATTATCCCAACCGAAGGTTCTATTGGATACTTTTTTTACTCACCATTCCTGTCGTCGAGCCGTCATCGTCATTCTGATGTGGCGTGGATGTGTTTCTTTTTCTCCCACTGTCACTCTTAATTGAATTATTCTCTTTGCCAAATGATGTTGGGCCGTCTATCTACGTTGAACAAGTACACATAAAGCCTTTAGAGGACGGCTTGCTCCAATGACGGATGTGTTGTTTCTGCTGTAAGTAGACAACGATAACGACAACAACCACGATGACGGTGATACAGCGGAATTTTCGTTCTACGAGTATGATAGTTTCAGTCAGCAGATATTTGGGTTTCTTCGCCTAATACAGCAGAATAAAGCGGATTTAGCGGCTTTATTTTATTTTGGGGATACGAGAAGAAATCCAAAAACTGGGGGTAGTGGAGTGGGAAAAGCTCTCCTACGTGCTTGTTAATCAAATACATGTGACAGCAAAGAAACATTCAGAGGAGAATGCAAATAAAGTGCTCGAACGTGGGTGGAAAAGCATTTGGAATGTTGGATGTTCTAAACAATCCAATTTGAGAATAGTTTGGCTTACGATTCAGGCACATCCGAGTAGTTTTCTTTGTTTTATATGAATGACCTTCATTTTAGAGCAGTTAAAATATACTAGTATGTAGAATGTGCAACGGAAGTCAGGTTCTCACTTAAAGCCAAACGCCTCGATGTAAGTTCGAACTGCAAAGCCCTGGCACCTTACGGATAAAACTCAGAGAAGTATTCTTACTTAAATTAGCTGGAAGCAGTCCAAGCCAAGTCGATGGGATAGTCTCTTGCACTTATGGTACTGCTTACGCTATCACTGGGTATATAGGCCTACAGTCTTTGCCGATTCACCGTGACTAGTAAAAAGAACTTTAGACGTGGTTTGCAAAGAATACAACCAACCAAGTTATCAGTTCTTAAAACAACAGCATTACGCATCTAGAGTCTACACAATGAGTGTTCCTCCATGCTGAAAGCCAAGGTACAATCTTCCAAGCGCCGCAATAAAGAATAACTACTGTGAGAGATATTAGGTTGAAGAGCTTGTAACATTACTTCTATTTCTATCCTACCTAATTTTCCCTCGCCCGCGCTGTGTGCAAACATTTTAAGGGTACTAACGACCCCTTGAGTGCGCGCTAATTAAAAAAAACGTTGGAGCTCAGAATATGGAAAAAAAAACTTCTCCTCCAGAGTGTATAACGACGACGAAGTCACACATTCCGTCGTCAGGCAGAATAGACCATTGAGCTTGGACTGCAATAGCCAAAACTTCCATCCACCTGACCATGACGAAATAAGGATAGCAATGTTTAAACTTAAATCCAACCAAGCTCTTGGATCTGACGGCTTACCTGGCCGAGGTATTCAAATCTGCTGGAAGAAACTTTGTGGAGAACATACACCAACTTGTTTCTCAGATCTGGTCAAAAGAGTGTATGCATGATGAAAGGAATCTCAACATCATTTGCCCAATCCACAGAGAAGGAGACCACCTCACCAATTGTAGAGGTATACGGCTCCTCAACATTGCATATAAGGGCTTATCTGCCATATTCTGTGAACGTTTGAAACATTTTATCCACAACCTGATTGGCCCTAGCAGTGTACGAGGGGTGTTCAACATATTCTCGGTATCGGGGTGAAGCTGTGGTTGTATATATAAATTGACTTATATATCAAGTAATACTATTACTTTAGTGCATTCATGTAAAATTTCATATAAATGTGATTATTAATTCGCGTTTTATCTCTAGTTAAACAGAATCATAATGGCAACTGAGACGATGATGGCGAAAATTGAGCATCGCGCTGTAATTAAATTTCTCACTAAGCAAGGAAAAAGTCAAAAAACTATTCATGAAGAGATGGTGGCTGTTTACCAGGGTTCTGCACATTCATTATCAACTGTGCAAAAGTGGTCAAGTGAGTTCAAGAGAGGCAGAGAGAGCATTGAAGACGACCACCGCTCCGGCGCCCCGGCTACTGCTTGTACGGGAGAAAGCATCAAAGAAGTCGAAAAACTTGTTCTTGAGGATGCCCGAATAAAGGTGAAAATGATGGCAGAGATCACCAAGCTTTCAATTGGTACCATTCACACCATTCTTCATGACCATCTTAACCTTTCAAAGGTCAGTGCAAGGTGGGTGCCACGAATGCTCACAGCGCCTCAGAAAAAAGTGAGAATCGCATGCTGTAGAGAGCTTTTGGAGATGTGTAGTGAGAACGCGGACGGTGTTATGGATCGAATTGTTACTGGGGACGAAACATGGGTCCACCACTATGACCCTGAAAGCAAACAAGAGTCCATGCAGTGGAATAAAAAAGGAACAGACCCCCCGAAGAAGTTCAAAGTCACTCCGTCTGCCGGGAAGCTCATGGCCACAGTTTTTTGGGACTCAAAGGGAATCTTGCTCATTGAGTACAAAAAAAAAGGTGAAACCATCAACGCCACATCCTACGCTTCCACTTTGCATAATTTGCGGGAGGAAATTAAAAAGAAAAGACGGGGTAAACTCGCAGCGGGTGTGTTGCTTCTTCACGTCAACGCTCCTGTTCACACGGCGCGAGTTTCCAAGGCTTCTGCGCGAGATTGTGGTTTCGAAGAGATCCAACACCCACCCTATAGTCCAGACCTTGCCCCTAGTGATTATTTCCTGTTTCCGGATTTGAAAAAATGTCTTCGTGGAAAAAGATTTTCGGATGATGAAGAACTCAAGTCGGCAATAAATGGGTATTTTGCAGAGAAAGAGGAAATTTATTTTTTTGAGGGTTTAAAAAAGCTTATCTCAAGATGTAACAATTGCATTGATGTTAGGGGAGATTATATTGAAAAATAAAAACAATTTAAATTGAATTCGCATTTTCCTTCATATCGATACCGAGAATATATTGAACGCCCCTCGTAGTTCCAGGCCAGGAGAGTTCACAATCGACAATTTCAAACACCGACTGATCCTGGAAAAAAACTCAAGAAGTCCAAATCAATATCCATTATCTTTTCATCGATTTTATAGAGAGACGAGTCATGTCTAGTTTTGGCATCCCTGCCAAACTCTTCCGTTTCTGCAGAATGATGATGAAGAACGCTCGCTGCACCATCATGGTCTGTAGACTTAACCGCGACCTTAGGTGTTAAAAAAAGTTTTAGACAAGGTGACAAGTCATGTGACTTGTTTAGCATCATAGAAGGAATTGGGTGGAACATATAAGCGATGATGTCGACATAATAGATATAACTCAGCGGGCTGTTATCGGTGCGTTCACTAGTACTGAAACCTAAGCTGCCGAAGGCTGTACTTGGCCTCTGTTTATGCACCTGAGGCTTCACAAGCCACCCTATTCATTACAGAGCTCGACACGCTTTTTCGACTTCTGAGGCTGGAATCGGGGGAGAATTATTTTATAATCGGCGGGGATTTCAACGCTAGACATAGAGATTGGGGAAATAATTTGCCAAATACTAGAGGGAACCTACTACTCGATTGGTGGGGTCAGCACGATGTCATGTACAGACTCGGTCTTAAAGCGACAGATAGCCCGTCGTTTCCCAGAGGCGGGTCTTATTTGGATCTACTGCTGTACGACGAACGTATACGACTGACACTTACGAATTTACAAACGCTAACCTGTCTGCGCACATTCGTGTATGACAGCGACCATTGCGGTTTTAGCACCGAAATTACAGTTCCCAACGAAATTGCGGAATTGGAGGAGTTTGTCCAAAGATATTCTTACAACTACAGTAAAATTCGATGGACACGCTTCTCCGCAACCTTGACTAGAGCGCTCTCCTCGAACACGCCCCACCCACCGTCCAATAGGAATTTGTCAAACGAGGAGATCGACAATTACCTAAAACAAATGGACGAGACAATTAAACAAACTATGGACACTACAATACCGCGGTATCGACGTACGACTAACGAAGACCTGTTCCGCAATCCTACTATTGACGCACTGCACCGACAGAAAAGTAGACTTCTGACCAGACTTAAAAACTTGTACAGACAGTTAACTGACCGACGAGACCCGGAGATTAGGACACTGAAGTCGTCGATTAAAAATATTCAAACGCTGATAAAAGAAAATTACAGAATTTCTGTAAGTTTGTATTGGAACAACAAGGTTCGGGCTGTAAACACCAGCAACCCGAATATGTTTCCGCAAATAAATAAACTATTTCGGAGAAAAAATCAAAACGACCTGTCTTAAAATAGGCCGGACAACAGACAACGAACGGTTACTGACAATAGCAGGTATTGATCCAAATGAGGCCGCTGATGATGACGACTTCTTTGTGATCGAGGATCCACAGGAGAAGGTTGAGGCCATAGGGGCGACTTTCCAGGAAGTATACAAGGCCATTGATATCATTGGCCCTAATTATGACCTGGACAGTCGCGTCTTGCTGCACGACTTCGGCATTCGAAATGAAATAGGGAACTGGCGATCCGAGGGCTCTGGTTTCACTCGGTTCAGCGACGAAAATATGGTAAATAATGTCATGACCAGAGAGGGTGACCTACCCCCGTTCATTTCGAGGGAAGAGCTCCATGAGATCTTCGACACAATCAGGGCTAAGAAATCAGTGGGGACCGATGGTATTCCGAACATCGTGCTTCGACATCTTCCTCTAGAAGCGGTGGACATTTACACCACCCTGTTTAATAATGCAATGAATAATGCACATTATCCAGCGCATTGGAAAACGGCGGTGGTTCAACCTATCCCCAAAAAGGGGAAGGATATATCCAATCCGGCGAATCTCCGGTCGATAAGTCTCCTTCCGAATATCAGTAAGGTTTTTGAAAAGGTAATCAATAAAGCTCTGTCTAGGTGGGCTGAGGACAAACATATAGTTCCGGATAATCAATTCGGTTTTAAGGCGGGACATGATATCTCACATGCCGCGTCTAAACTGGTTTCTGATATCCAATGGAATAAAGGCAAAAAACAATGCACTGGTACCTGCCTTGTTGACTTGGAGAAGGCCTTCGACACCGTATGGTTAGAGGGTCTTTTCTATAAGCTGACTAGGCTGGGTATCAGTAAACCACTCTTGTACATTCTTTATAATATGCTAACCGACAGACAGTTCATCGTGAAAAATGGCGATGTGACTTCTGTTGGAATATTTCAAATTAAAAATGGTCTTCAGCAAGGCGCGGTCAATTCGCCGATTCTATTTAACATTTATACAAGCGACTTGATAGGTTCACTTCCCCATACTATTGCGTACGCAGACGATTTGGTAGCGTACAGAACAGGTCCAAAAATCGAGGTTATTAATACTCTCTTGCAGCGTGACTTCGATAAGATAAGACGATTTTGCGATGACTGGAAGTTGAAAATCAACTTTCAGAAGTCGGAAACCATTCTCTTTAGGACGCCGTTGTCTGGAGCCTCAAGGGATACCAGAAAAAATTGGAGAAAGTTCTCGATTATTGGACAACACGGACAGCCTCTTGCCTGTCGAAATGTAGTCAGATACCTTGGAATCTGGCTGGATCAGTTTCTATATTTTGGCAAAAATGTAGATGCTGCTCTGGCCAGAGCTAAAGGTGCTTTTGCCCTTACAAAGAGACTGTTTTATAGCAGCCAACTCGATGCGGGGGTAAAGGTAATCTGCTACATGGCCCTTATCAGGCCCATGCTGGTATTTGGTTGTCCCGTGTGGTTCAACGTGAGAGCAAGTTTATTGGAAAAGATTCGGGTGTTTGAGAGGGCTTGCCTTAGGGCCTGTCTTCGCTTGTATAGAACACCAGAGTCGGAGTACAAAAAATTTTATCCTAATGAGGTCCTTTACAACAGGGCGAACCTAATAAGAGTGGACAACTTCGTAATTAATCTGACTCGAAGGCACATTGCAAGAGCAATGACGTCGACGAATAACCTGATATCTGGGGCTTACTACCCCAATTACCTTTACCACGAGAGTGTGCGCTCTGACGGCTTCGTTTCACCGGAAGCATTCCTCTACCTAGATCAGAAAGGGTTGATCCAGGATAGATCAGCGGTGCCGTTAATCTTCCATGTCGCTCGGACAGCTGGGGACAGGCGACTCAACTACGACAGAGACGTCGCACACGGCAGTGTGGATCGCCTCAGGTTCAGTAGGGCGGTGGGGAATCGCGATAAGAGGGATGTCGTTCGGCAGCACCAGCATTTCTGGTGGTTGAATGATGGAGAAGATGTTTCGTCGTCGTTTCCGTCAATTACGGACCAGCCTCACTAATGAGGCAGAGCTGACCAATCTGTTTTCTCTGTAAACAGCGATGGCCGGCTTACATAGGTTTAGGTTAGCATTTAAGAAACATATACATATATCAGTGTATACAAAGGTGTATACTGATATATGTATATGATTGTGTATAACGTCTATGTGTGTTTATGTGTGTATTGTACATTTAGTTTAGGTAGGCTAAGGTTTATTTTAAGTTAGATACTAAGTTTTTATTAAAAATAAAAAATTATGTCCATATGCTAAGTTTTGTTAACAAATTTTTTTCTTAGCTTTAAGTATACAAAATAAATAGTTCTAAGAAAATGTAAATGAAGTCGAAAGACATAGTTATAAGAATTTAGAGTAGCTTAGAGTGCCTGTGTGGGGCCAGTAAGTTAGTATAAGATTGTTAAGTAATTTTAAGCTAGCATTTAAGCATTTTTTGTTAGAATGTAAGAGTTAGTGATTAAGTAAATAAAATGCATATAAAACTAAAAAACTAAACTAACTAAGCTGCCGAAATGGATTTAGCGGTAAATAAGGGCAAAACAAAGTGTATGCTGTCACAAAGAAGGGGCATACACAAAAGTGACGAATTGTATAAAACTTCACAGTCGACAGTTATAACTTCGAGTTAGTAAGGGACCTTCTCTACGTTGGTCACTTTTACCAACCGCTGTTTTTTTGGGCTAAGAAGTCAATTGAGTAGTAAGGCCCTATTCCGAACAACTAAGGAGACTCTATATAAGACCTTGATCATTCCAGTCCAATTTAATGGCGCTGAAGCATGGACTCTATCGAAAGCGGATGAAGATATCTACAGTCATTTTGAGGGAAAAATAGGCGTTGACGGGCTTTGGAGGAGAAGATTCAAGCACGGAGTACATGAGCTGTATGGTGACATCGATCTAAACAGAAAACTGCGACATCTAGAGCGAATGAACATCAAAGCTCCGGCCCACAGAATTTACGAATCTTAGTAGACTTGAAGTGATGGGAAGACTTGTAAGTTGAGGCCTAGGTTCATTCCGAACTATAGCGTAAGACTACTCGTATAAGCATCTCATATGACTGGCTCCAATTTATCCGAAGTACTGGTGGTATTGTGGCCGAGATCCCATCAACTCGTCATTGTGTGTAGGAACTAAACTTCTCAAAAACAGTATTGCGTCAAATTTTAGCACAATTATGCAAGAACAAATACCACTTGATGAAGATTTTTCAAAGAAAATCATCTACAGTGACGAGTCTAATTTTCAGCTCAGCGTAGACGTTAATAAGCAACATTTTCGCATTTCCGCCAATGAAAACCCAAGAGAGATTGTCGAGAAACCGATGCAAGAGTCTCATTGTTTGGTGTGGTGTTAGAGTTTGAGGAATGATTGGACTGTTTTTTTTTTAAGCGCTATTGTACCATGATAATTAACTTTTTATGGCCCAAATTCGATGACATGGATATGGATGTGTGGTCCCAACAAGACCGTCCCACATATCACAGAGCCAATGCAACAACAATTTTACTGCACGAGAAGTTCCGGGACACATTATGTCGCGAGACACTGATGTCAATTGGCCATCGAGACCGAGCGATTTGACTCCCGTGTACCTTTTTTATCATAAAAGTGAGGTCTATGCCTGCAGCAATTCAAGAGCTAAAGGACGTGGTAATAAGGTATATTGGTGGAAAAGAGAAGCGATTACGCCAGGATGTTATCCTAAACTTAGACAACGGATTGATACATGCCGTGGTGAACATTTGGCCGATATTATCTTTCGCACATAATTGTTATCGACCACTAAACGTTATTCAATATTAAAATCAAAATAATTGCAATGCAATCATTTTTAAATTACAATTCATATAATAAAACCCTTATTGGCCGATCCTGAAAAACTCCACATCTGCAACCTTATAGTCTGATAAATGGACCCCGATTCAGGCCCATCACTCAGAACCAAAATGGACAACAATTTGGGAATATGCAATTAGATGTACACCATACTCGTATATTCCAAGAACTTCTCAGGCTAGAAAGCAGTCCTCTCAACATATGTTGTATTATAGCATAGCTGCGATCTAATCTAGGACATAGGCCACAGAGAAATAAACTTAGAATAGTTACAACTCATCGTGAGAAATTATCTCAGACACCGACAGATCCGCAAAATACTCAAATTTTTTGACTTCAACTGATAAAGTTTTAGACACAATCAAGGAGACTTTTACGACCCCTTGAACGTCATATGTATGCTAACTCAGATTTGATTTTAGTCAGCAGTCAGCATGAATATTGACAGCAACAACTCCAGCAGATGCTGTATGGATGAGAAACAAGTGGACTCGGTATTCAATTGGGCTACTCAATCCTTTGACCAGTAATGGGAAATGGCAAACACCGGTGTATATTAAAAATATCATTTGCCTCATAGGATTTGAGATCAATGGCGTGTACCTGAACTGAAGTAACTTGCGATGGCATAATACTTCTATGGCTATGGCAACTCCTACTGTTTACTGTGCTCGTAAACTTGGCACCAAACTAAAAGAGATACGAATAGACCAAACACTACTTTTTTTTTGGAGCCGCAGAATCATTTATCTACATTTTAACGCCAAGTTTGTTCATGGTCTGCCAACTGGGGTGTTCTTGATTGCTCTAAGTCAGCATGCAGACTTTTAGTCAATATGATATGAAATGTTGAAGTGGATTTGCAACATTTTGACATGAATGATGATGTAGTTATCATCTGAAAAGTTGCGCTCGGTATATTATTGTAGTAACCACGAGGTTAACGATTTATGACCAAGGCAGGTTCATTTGAGAACAATCAATGGTCAAAAAAAAAACGTAACGAAGTCAAGCGTGAATCTCTAAGTTGGGTGGTGTTCAACTTTGCGATACAGATTCATGATTCAGATACACCATTGACATACTAAATATTCGTATGTATGGTAGTAAACTGTCGATACAACTGTTCATACAAAACCCAAGGAAAAGATGATTTGAACATCACCAGCAGTGATAGCTTCTTCTGTTGGATTGGCTTATTCTGGTTATTTTAAACATTGTAAGTTACGAGTACATATTAAAACTGAAAATATTTCATATGCAACATTGTTTCACGTATCAATATGATGCGCTACCACCGTGCACTAATATGATATTAATGTTGGAACAAATTGAAGCTGATTGTTAGCGAATTGCTCATGGCGACCAAGAGCTTGGTCTATCCAAGGTCTCAAC
Organism: Volucella bombylans; assembly: GCA_949129095.1. Lineage (NCBI taxonomy): Eukaryota > Metazoa > Arthropoda > Insecta > Diptera > Syrphidae > Volucella > Volucella bombylans. Next base: position 14,438,912 of record OX422143.1, on the reverse strand, counting down.
TGGGAGAAGTTTGTGTCGGGACTTTGGCCAGCACCCGTACGAAATTCAATTGACCCAGGAACTGAAGGTAAACGACCATAGGCAACGTTGAGTATTAGCTGACTGGGCTCTGGAGTATTTGGACTCCAATTTCGGTACGAGGCATATTTTTTTGCAAAATTGCCGTATTTGGAAGGATAACACATGTGACCCATCAGTTGTCCAGAAAAGTCACTGCTTGGTGTGGATTTTAGTAAAGCTGGAACCCCATAACTCTTATCGCCTTGAAGTACAGAACAGCTCTATAGTTTTACGTGGACACCTGCCGCATGGCCTTATTCCGCAGAATGCCTTCGCTTATATCGGGACATATACACTCTGATCTACAATGGGGAATAATCCCCATTCTCGATCATTTGGTCGTCATGGGGAGACTCCATTTTGACTAGTACCAATTCAAAGTCATCTTAGGATCATGGCGCCCTGTAGTATTTGCATCCTTTTTGGAGTTTTCCAACAACAGTTTTACCCCCGTTTATTATCAGACTACGCCATTGAAAGACGTAGCCTGTGTAATTGAGCGGGGGCCCGGCGAGAAGTACAGCTCGATCACAACCAATTGCTTTTCGGCTTAATTGGAAAATATAGATCTCAGTAACATGTGAACTCAACAAGACCGGGCTAGGTGCCACACAGAGCATGCAACAATGGATCTTCTGCAAGACAAATTCGACGGTATGGTTATCTTGCCTTTCGGCAACGTCAACTGTCCGCCGGGATCGGGCCCCTGCCCAATTATCAAGGCTTCGCCCATCAATGACGTTGTCTAATAATGAACGGGGGCAGAGCAAAGTACTGGTCTTATCGTAAACATCTTCAGATGACGCTACCGAAGGTTGCTACGATTTGATCACTCACAAGTTGCAGGTCATAGGTTTTGTTGGCAGCTGGACCTGGTAGTCCCTACCAGGATTTAAATCAGGAGACCCCCGGATCTCTGTCCGGGCCTGACTTGAAGAGGTAGGCCCCCTTCTGGGAGCGGCATGGTGGCTGTAGTTTAAACCCAAAATCGCGGGTCTTCCTTTGGTTGACCCAATGTAGAGTTGCAATAAGTACTGGGTGTTGCGACCCTAAGAGCAGTATGTGGTTTTAGGTCGGCCTCGACTCATACCAAGAGTGGAACTTGTGCTGGCAACACAGTTCCGAATTGGTATCTCAGGAAGGCGGCAGAACGATGGCAAGGCGTATCCTTGCCCCCATGGATGTATGGGCATCCCGTAAACATAAGTCTACATGGCAGGTGCTTTACGTTAAAAATCAGACACTATGTCCGCCGAGATCGCGTAGGGTAACGCCATTAAACTTTTTCTTGTGGAGCCACGTTTAATCACGAGTGTATGCGAATAAGTTCCTGACGATTAGGAGAGGGGAGGGTAAGACTGGATACTTAACATTTGAAGCGTAATAAAAATTAAACTATTCTGCTTCTTAATCTCTCGTATTACGATGACCATCTTTATTATCCAGTCGTTGTAATTATAGTAACTTTGCGTTATTTAATACAGTTTTCAAAACACAAAAAGTAAAACAAGTCTCATCACTCCTTCTTGTCGCCGGGGTGGGATAAGATGGGATACCTTTAGGGGGTAATAGTCCACGCCTATTATTCTCTAAGAAGCTCGCACACGAATGTAGCCTCAACATCTTCATCCTCTAGACCGGCGCAGAGGAACACGCAGCCCAGATTAGTTAGGTGTCAAGATTACAGAATTAATAGTAAAGGGTTTTCCAATAGGGACTTGACAACTTTGAATTTAATTTGTGAACGCACACTTCCACTAATCGTCAAACTGTCACTGTCAATTTATTTAGTAAACTCAACATTTTCATCATGGTAAAGTACACTAACGAGCAACGTCTGCAAATTATAAAAATTTTCTACCGCAATTCGGAGTCGGTGACTGCAACTTTAAGAGCGTTAACTCCAATTTCCGGTCGTAATTCTCGCCCTAGTAGACAGGCAATAACAAGTTTAGTGCAAAAATTTGAGTCTACATATTCATTGTGTGATGTTGCCGTGTCAGTGAGGCAACGGGTTGGTCAAAGTGTCGAAAATATCGCTGCCATTCAGGCGTCCGTAGCAAACTATCTAAATCAGTCAATTCCACGGCGTTCTCAAGAATTGGGCATCGCTCAATAGGATCTTGGTTTACACCCATACAAGATCAAGCTGACTCAAGAATTGAAGTCGATGGACCATTTGAAGCGACGTACGTTCTCCGATTGGGTTCTGGAGAAGATGCGCTAAGATGATGAATTTCATCGCAAAATCATCTTCAGTGACGAAGCTCATTTTTGGCTCAATAAGCAAAATATGCGGTATTGGTCGGGTGAAAATCCACATGTGCTTCATGAATCACCACTTCATCCACAAAAAATAACTGTTTGGTGCGGTTTGCATGCCGGCGACGTTATTGGGCCATATTTTTTCATCGACGATAACGATCGTCACGTTACTGTGAATGATCAGCGTTATGGCGCCATGATCACCGATTATTTTTGGCCCGAATTGGAAGATATGGACTTGGACGATATGTGGTTTCAACAGGATGATAACACAAGCCACACAGCACACGCTACAATCGATTTATTGAAGAGTAAATATGGTGAGCGTGTTATCTCAAGAAATGGGCTAGTCGATTGGCCGCCTCGTTCGTGCAATTTAACACCGTTTGACTATTTTCTGTGGGGCTACGTTAAGTTATTGGTTTACGCCAACACAACAACGATGTAGGGAGGGCTCAGAGCCAACATTGAACGCGAAATAGCGGCCGTTTCGGCCGAAATGTGTGGCCGAGTCGTTGAAAATTGGGTCCAACGAATCGACCGCTGCAATCGTGCCCGCGGTGGCCATATGAACGAAGTCGAGTTCCATTCATAAATGTTTTGTTTGTACTTCAAGCCGATAATAAAGTTTTTTGAAATATCTCAAATGGTTTGCGTTTTATTTAAAAAAAAATTGTCAAGTCCTTATTGGAAAACCCTATAGATGGTTTTACAGTTACGGTTAAGAACATACCCTATCTTGCCCCTTATGATCAGTAGAATAAAAAAAATTATGCAAATAATGAACATTACAGATGTAAAGAAGTTCTTACCTATTTGCGTGGTCACAGACGCACGTGAAAAACGTGAACTACTATATTTATCGCAACAGACACGTTAGAACTAAACTTGAATAATCACAAGGGATTTGACCAAAATCATTTTTTGGTTGCTTCGGTTATGTATCATTACGAAAAATGATAGGCATCCTGACGGCGCAATGTCACCGTTACAGTGTGTTCCAGAAAAATGTACGATAAATTACTTCTTTTACTTTACTTTACACACACATGTTTGGGCCGAATTGTTTTCTGCATTTAATTGCCGATCGCTCATTGTTTTCATTTCCTCAGTATATTTCCACACTTCGGCGGTATAACATCATTACAAAATGAGCGCGGTTCTTAAAATGTGTTTCGAAAGTGTTATCTTTGTAACTCACCTAAAGGCCCCGCAAATAAGTATTAAGTCAGTATCAAAGTGGCATTTGTGAGAGACGTTCAGTAAGGACAATAACGTAATTTATGAACTGTTTCGAAAGATCCCCAAAAGAGGAATGTAAAAGAAAAATTGTCTGGAAAAGAAAGTGTTCATTAACACAATACGACGCCGTTTGGCAGAATCTGGCATCAAAAACAAGAGTACCAAACCGGTACTAACTCAAACACTTATTGCAAAGAGGCTAAGTTGTGCAACGCAAAATTTAGACCGGAACTGGACCAACATCATATTTACAGACGAACCATCTTTTTTTGTTTATAATTATTGGAAGTCTGGATGAAAAAAAAGATTGAAAGTGTCTGCAGCGCACTATAAAACATCCAGCAAAAGACATGTTTATGGATGCTTCTCGGCCAAAGGATTATTAAAGTTAGTATTCACATAAAATTTCGATGCAAAATTCATGGTAAAATTGTACAAGAAGGGTTTGCTAAAGTATACCGAATCTCTGTATCGAATAAACGATTACGACTGGATTTTGCAAGAGGATAACGATCCAAAACATCGCCTCTGCACGCGTTGGAAGGAGGACAATGGTACAGATCTGTTATCTCATACACAACTTGTTTGGATTAAAATTGATGTTCCAGTGCCCTTAATGGAAAACCCTGTATCTAACTTTTGACAACTCGAGCCACAGATTGAAGTTTCAAGTTCCCATACTGATTAGGGTTAAATAATTTAAAAATTCACGTACCTCTAACTTGACAGCCGTCACAAAAATAACAAGTGAAATGTCTACGGGTCTTAAATGTTATCCAACGCTAAAAAAAAAAACGTTGTTCTATTCAGGAGTTCCAAAGACTGTAAGCTGTTTTATTTGTATTTGAGGCCCGGGTCAACCCCGGACAGTTTATTGGAAATGTTTAATACAAACTAAACTTAAAACTATGACTTATAACTACTATTTCTACTTAAGCTAAGGTCTATAGACGGGAAAAATGGTTATTTAGGGAATTTCGGAGGGCTGGGCTGCTGTAGTGGAAATCGAACACTTGACGTACCCGATTTGTTTCACGTAGCATACGACACAGTGGCTCGTTGAGACCATAAGTTGTCCTGTGATTATTCGAACGGAAAAGGTAGACAGATCTTAAAGGACACGGGTTGGTATTGATTGGGATTTGGGAGAGTATTGTGGGACAGTCAGTGATACCAGTTAAGAGTTTGTGTATGAAGAGAATATCGGCGGACTCCCGACGTTTTTCCAAAGACAGGAGACCGAGTAGTTTTAACCGATTTTCATAGGGGAGTAAAATATTGTGGTCAGCCCATGGTAGCCCGCGTAATGCGAAACGCAGGAATCTACGTTGAACAGCTTCAATGCGCAGAATATGTACATCATAGTAAGGAGACCATATTTCGCTGGCGTACTCGAGAAGTGGACGAACAAAGGTTGTGTACAGGGATTTGGCGACATAGGGGTCGGAGAATTCTTTTGACCATCGTTTAACAAATCCGAAAGCGGAGTTAGCTTTCCTAATTACGGAGTCTATATGGTTGCGAAAATTAAGTTGTGAATCACAAATGACACCCAAGTCCCGCATTGAAGTAACTACAGCTACTCTTTGGTTTGATACTCGTAAATAGTAGGTGCGGGTTCGAAGTGTCAAACGCCTCCGGGAGTAAGAAATGGCTTGGCATTTTTCTATGTTGAGCTCGAGAAAGTTTTTATGGCACCATGTCGAGAATCTATTAAGATCATCTTGTAAAGGTTGAGAGTCAGAGAGACTTGAGATCTGTCTATAGATTTTCATATCATCGGCATAGATAGATATGTGGGAGTACTTTATGACGTTAACAACATCGTTAATAGTTAAAATAAAAATTAATGGACCGAGATGTCTGTTGCAGTTACGAGTATCATAAAATCAACCCAAATGGTGATTTTAAAAAAAAGCAAATCATTTAACGGAAGCCGCAATTTCACTCTTTTAACACCATCTCTATTTCAGGAAAAAGTGGTAATGCAAACAAATTTCTTTTCGGCTTCTTAACGCGAACGTTGCCTCGGGCTTTTCAGTTCTTTACACATATTTGCTTAATGGTGCATACAAATCAGGTCAAAAGCTACATAACACACACTCTGAAACACCGTGAAGTCTTGCTTTTTAGTTTTGTTTACTTTTACATTTTATTATTAATAGCGGGTAACTACTTTTTTTTATAACTTTACCTGTTGTTGGCGAAAACGATTCGAATGATTCACATGGGCACTGCGTCTAATTGAGGCCCGTGCCGCACCCTTGTCGATGTCGTATTTTTTTTCCGAATTTTCACTGAGATTCCCGTCGAAATTGCTCTCGACTTTGTCATTATTGTTAACGTCATCAATGTTGTTGTTATTCAAAATACTATTATTGATAAAATTTTCTTGTAAATCTGAAGCCGGTATCGTGGTCGCCACTGAGTCACTATCGTCAAAGTCGTTCTGACAATTGCTCAGAGTTATGTTCAAAGTTGACACGACCATTCTGTTTCAGTGTTCGTAAAGCTTATTTGCATTTTTTTTTACAAAATAAAAAAAAAATAACAATACAGTTGTTTTTTTTTTTGTTCAATTTTTCCTTCAAGTTGTTTATTTGATTATTTGCTACGTCTGCGGTTATTTTTTACAATTTTATTTTGCTGAACTTATTGGAAGGCTTTTTATGGAAAAAATAAACAAAATTCATCACAGTTGGGAGTGGGAGACGTGTTGGTTGGAAAATGACTCAGAATAGGTAAAACGCACGGAGGAGTTACAATCATTGATCATGATCAGTGACATGAGAATGGATTTTGTCTTCTTTTTACAAATATGGGCATGACGCTATATGCATTCTGACGATATTTGGATTTGCGAATTTTATGAAAGAGACAGAGTTCAACAATTTCGAAGAAATACTCGTACTTTAATCACATAAGTTAGATAGAGAGAATCAAGAAATCACTTGGTTATTAAAATTGAACAGGATGAATACCATATTATGCAAAGTAAATAGAAACTTTAACACAATGAAAAGCCCAACAACATTCCTATACGAGTAGATAGTTAGATTTGTGGCTACATTAGTTAGAAAAAAAAATAAAAATAATTTTCGGACCTGTACGCCAAATTTCCTGATCGTGTAGTGCCAAAAATATAGCATGGTTATAGAGTGCTCATTACTTTTGAGTATTCAGAAAATGTACAAATGTTCGAAGTTACAGATTTATGTTAGGTTAGGTTAGGTTAGGTAAGAGTGGCTGTTGGAAATACCAACCCACTTAGGCCTATTGGCCCATTGTGATGCCACGTGGATCTATGATCTTCTTACTACTGGAACCAGTTTGAGCTTATAATAAAACGTAGGAAACTGTTAACGTCTATTTTTTCTAGATCGTTTAGGTCGTTGTCTCCTCCTCTTCCTCGTCCACGCAGCTTCTACAGAAATCGTTAGTAAAAGCGCCAAGCCTTCTTGCGTGCTTGCCTATGAGGCAGTGTCCGGTAATGACACCTATTATGGCGCTGAGATGTTTCCTATCTAAAAGGATCAGACACTTAGATCGACTCAGATCCAGCCTTGGCCAGATCTGTTTGGTCGCTAGACATGTTTGTCCAGCAGTCCACCTAAGGTCCGTTCTTTTATTGGCATCTAGCTTTAGTGTTAGTTTGCACGTAGCGATTGGTATACCTATACTACCTTTGTCCGGTAGGATAGGTAGAGTGGTTCCAATTTTGGCGAGTTCATCGGCTCTGCAGTTCCCTGGAATGTCTCTGTGTCCCGGCACCCAACAAAGGTGAATGTTGAACTGCTCTGCCATCTCCATGAGAGATGATCGGCATTCAAGGGTGGTTTTAGAATATAATGAGACCGAGTCCAGGGACTTGATGGCGGCCTGACTATCCGAAAATATGCGGATATCCTTTGCAGATATTACGTTTTTCTTCAGCCAGGACAGTGCTTCTTTAATCGCCAAAATTTCCGCCTGGAACACGCTACAGTGATTTGGAAGGCGGAAAGAGAGGCTTAGATTTAGCTTATCTGAGAAAACACCGCCACCAACTCCGCTATTGGTTTTAGATCCATCTGTGTAGAGATGGATTGACTTGTCCTCCCTGAAAGCATCCTCCTCCCAGAATGATCTAGAGGGGAAGCTTACATGGAAGTTTCTGTCAAATAAAAGTTCAGGTATGGTGTAATCGGTGTTCTCTGTGAGGATTCCTAATGTATTAAGAATGTTTAATCGCTTTGAGGTGAATAGCTGCAGTCGCAGCTACTTGCTTGCTAAAAATGTCGAGGGGTGTCAAGTGAAGCAGAATATCTAATGCCGCAGAGGGGGTAGACCGCAAGGCTCCGCTTGTGCATAGACATGCTGTTCTTTGGACTCTGCTTAATTTAATGCGGTTGACTGCATTTTCCAAGGCCGTCCACCAGACAACCACCCCGTAAGTAAGTATCGGTCTTATGACCGAGATGTATAGACAGTGGGTTATGCGAAGTTGAAGGCCCCATTTGTTCCCAATGGCTTTCTTGCAAGAGAATAAAGCTATTGTAGCTTTATTGACTCTTTCTTGAATGTTAGGTTTCCAGTTTAGTTTCCTGTCAAAAATGTGACCCAGATATTTTGCTCGGAGAAAGCTAAACTGGTACCGTTTATTGAAGGATTGGAATTTTATATTTCCTAGAAAAGAGGACAAGATCAGTTTTATGGGGGTTTATTCCCAATCCACAGCGATCTGCCCAGCAGGTTAATCTGTTAAGATTTACTTGGAGGAGTTCTTTAATGGTATTTAGATGTTTTCCTGAGACGGCTATGGCAACGTCATCCGCATAGGCAATCACTCTGCTACCACCCGCTTCCAGGTATATCAGTAGTTCGTTAACTACTAAGTTCCAGAGAAGGGGAGAGAGGACACCGCCTTGCGGCGTACCCCTACTGACATATCTTTTAGCAGAAGTCTCACCCAGTTTGGAGTTGATTATCCTGCTTGTTAGCATTAGATTAATCAGCTCCCCAAGTGAGCCGTCTACCTGCAGAGTTGACAGCGCAGTCGTGATTGCGGATGTGTTGACGTGATGTGTTGACAGATTTATGTTAACTGTTCGCAAAAAGATTAAATTCGGTCAAATACACTCGTAGGTATGTGCTCATGCCGAAATGGAACTATTCCAGAGTACGTTTCCAAGAACTACCGCCATGAATTCCACGACAGTGATTTTGAACCACAAAATTCGTAGGCAAACTCAGGTGAATACACAGGACGATTGCGGACGATTCAATACACTCGAGGATACTCGGCCAGCTATCTTCAATAGTTGCTTCTAATTGAAAGAATTCGAAAAAGTATGTTAAGGTAGTTTGGTAATATTTGGCAAAAGTTGTCACGAAGATCAATCCCATCAAACTTGAGACGCCTCATATGTGTATATATATTGTTAAACCTTAGCTTTAATATTCATAGCAAGCTCAACTACTGTAGATTATACAGAATGCTTCCGGAGATGCTGAAACAATTGGACATAATCGAAGGTTTTGTGAATTAGTTTTGGTCACATTTGCATTGATGAAGACCAAAGGGGAATGATCTATCTGTAAAAAAGATTGGAATTTAACAACTCAGTACTTGTATATGAATTGATATGAAAAATCTGACACAGAGAGTTCTTAAATAAACACAATAAGAATAAGGCAATGAAGGAACTCCTTGCCTATTTTGAGCATGCAAATAGAAATAGATGAACGAACGACAAAGCTAACTGAGAGTTAATGTCCTATCATATATCTTTTAAGAAAAAAAAGCAACATAACATATTTCTCTAATGTTGCAAATATTTAACAGTTTTGGCAGAATACTAATGTGAAAAATAATAAACCGCAGGTAGGTACAGTCTGGCTTTAGTAGAGGCAGGAGCAGACGTGAAAATACTGCGACACATTGCCCTTGACACTCAAGAATATCAGTTATGAAACGACACAATAGTCAGTACCTACTCAACTTTAAATAAAAGGTTTCGGTTAGTGTGCAGAATATTCACATTCTACCAGTAGGTAACACTTGGTCATCGGGGTGTTGATGAGATCTTGTTTCTACCTGGATGTGATACGTCGAGGAAATCGGACATATTATTGATTGATCACTTGACCAACGTAAGATGACTTGGTGAAAGACTTGGTCTTTTTAATGACACATACGAAATACTAATGTCTATGCAGAGTAAACCTGTTAACCCTTCGGTAGGCCGACTATAGACCAAATTCTTATATTGAGACAAATCTTGGAATTTTAGATCGGAGGTCACTATTGATCGACTTCAAAGCCGCATATGATAGTATTACCCGTCTTAAGCTCTAGAGGGTGATAGCCAAATCCCGTAAAAAACTAATCCATCTAAGGCCCATTTAGCTGGAAATCACGCGATGAAACATGCAGTTGCATGTGGGTGGCCGTAGCTCAAGTGGTAGTGTATTGGCTTCCCAATCGGTTCAGGGTTCAATGCCAGCCGTGATCGAAAGACTTCTTTTCAGGCAACTAAAATCTTGTGAGATGAATGGTTGACTAAACAAAACATCAAGTCAATTTACACTAATAATTTAGTCTCCCCATCAAATGTTGGATGCCACCCATGGAGCGAAATAGCCACTGAGCCCAAACATCTTTCTTTCTCTTTCTGTCCCATTTTCCGAAAAACTTAATACGTGCCCCGACATCATAAGACGTGTAGTAAGTGTAGTCATACCCACTTGAGTGTTAAGTTCTTTAAAGATTAATCAAAAGAGTTTGGTAAAAGCTCATTTGAGTTATTCCAAACGTGGACCAGATTTCGACAGGGAGACCCGTAGCCAGAATTATGTGATTACTTCGATCTAATGCTGTTTACATTGCAAAGTGTTCAATAAATCTGTACAATTCCTAGGATACGCAGACAAAGTCGATCAACGGTCGCGTCCAGTGTGCCGTCATAGAAGCTTTTGCCAACAAGCGAAATGAACAAAGTAAATAACGATAGACCCAATAAGCAAAGAGGCATCTGTCGATTGTTAAAGTTGACAGCCATGACTTCGAGATATTTAAGTAGTTTATATCGGCGATTTTAATGCAAAGCTCGGAAGAAAGGGCATATCTGGTAGTACTGTCGGAAAGTAACAATAACGGATTCAACATAATCGACTTTGTTAATGACGTAGCAAGCACGACAAGTACCTTGGAGATCTGCTGATCAATCAGCCATCAACCAGATAAACCACGGAATGCACTCCTCCAGTATTATGGACAACCGAATGTTCCGACATCGACCTGGACCATTACCTTGTTGTAGCCAAGTTACGGTTGCGGATATCCCGAATATCACAAAGGCAAACTAATACTGTGAGGAAGCCTGTCGTCGGACGGCTACAATCGCTAGAGATTGTCAAATCCTTTTCCGATCGAGTCTTCCTTAAGCTCTAGAGAGGTTCTATACCGCCAGTATCAATTATTGAAATCCCGTGGCAACATTGCCATAAAGCCATCAGAGATGCCGCTTTTGATGTGATGTATTTAACCGGCCTTTACAACGAAACCCCTGCTTTGACGACGAGTAGCGCTAAGCAAGAGTCATACAAAGCGGCGCTGCATAGAAGGACTAGAACTGCTTACGAGATCTACGAGCAGAAGAGGAGAGATGAACACCGGCTTCTCAGGAGGAAAAAGAAGTAGTCTGAGAAGCGCGCGGTCGCGGAAATTGAAAGATGTTACTCCAGGAATGAGATTCGGAAGTTTTACCAAAATATATAAAAAAAACATTCCACTGACTAAAACCCCGAACCGAAGCCCGTAGAGACGAACAAGGAAACATAGTAGTAGAGCCGCAGTAGATGCTGAGGATTTGGAAACACCATTTCTGTAGACTGTATAGCGGCACTGTCAGGCAGATAGTCAGCAGAAATACAAAGGCCTCAGTCTTCTTAACATCGCCTACAAGATTTTATCTTCCTAGGAAATCCACCATCGACCAAATATTCACAAAACCGCAGATCTTGGAACAAACCCATCCAAATCGATACACACTACCTACTCATAGATTTTAAGGCCGCGTATGACAGCATCTATAGAGTGTATAGCTCGTCTCTATAGATGCTGTCATACAATGTCTAATTTTAGCATCTTTACCAAACTCGTCCGCTTGTGCAGGATGACGATGGAGAATGCACGCTGCTCCATCAAGGTCGGTAAATAACTCACCGAGACCGTTAACGATGGCCGAAGATGGGTTTAACGGTCAATGAGGGCAAGACCAAGTATATGCTGTCAATAATAAAGGATACCCAACACCAATGTCTCCGAAAGAACGTCACCCTTCTTTGAACTAAAAATACAAAAGTGACCCTATATAAAACCCTAATAATCCCAATCCTGTCCTATGGCGCAGAGGCATGGACTTTATCAAAAATGGATGAGGGTGCTCTTGGCTGTTTTGAGAGGAAATTTATTCGGGTGATTTTTTGTCATTTCTCCATAGAGGGTGAGTGAATGAGGAGATCCAATGACTGAGGTGGCTGGATCATGTACATCGGATGGATACTAATACTCCGGTCCGAAAAATCTTCGCATCCGCCCCCGAGGGACAGCGCAGTAGAGTAAGAACTCAAAAGTGGAGTACACAAGAGAAAGGAGATTTCAACCAACTTAGCTTGCAAAACTGGAGCTTTTTGGTTGAGGCCCAGGTCCACCCCAGAATAAACATAAACTTTGTGCATGACACCCTAGTGGAGATTCAGCGAAGGCTTACGATAAGAATCTACTGATACATCGGTCTCACAAAACAAATAGGCTGAATGATACCGACAGCTGAGTCCAAAATGGTGAACCGGAAAGCCGAGCAGATACTGGACAGTTTCGAGAGAAAAATTATAAATTAAAATTGAAAAATAATATGTCGACAATACTGGGTCGGCTACAGTGAGGAGTGTATTGAAAACAATAATATTCCACTCAAGGGAATCTTCGATCTAGACTACAAAGTAGTCAATACTTCAAGGACCACCAATTCGCGGATACTGCAGTACTTTATGTAGAGAACTGAAAGCAGTGTATGCAGGTTCGCATAGAATGAAAAGTTGGCATGACTCAGGACTCAGCCTCAGATTTTTCAGGAGAAATCTGCCAATGAAGTAATCAAATCAAGCCAAAGTAATCCACGTGTACAGGATTACTATGAAGAAATCTCGCTGTTAAACTAAAGTCGAAGGGAACACCGGAAACAATTTTCGGAGGACGATGCCTTGTCTTGTTGCCTTCATTCTTAGATGTTTAACTTTGCGTGTGAACAAATTGAAATGGAACTCAAACGTAAGGCACTAGTGAGACGTAAGAAAGGGCTTTGAACGATCTAAAAGGAGGCGAAAAATTAGACTTGGGAGCAAATGCAGTCAAACGAAGTCTATTAATTAAGGTTTCGCAATTTTCGCTGACTTAGCAACCATCACAGAGATAATGTGAAGAATAACTTTTGGAAATCGCGTCGTCTATAAGCTGAAAATATATAATAACTAGCAGGTCCCCTTTTAAATACACAAAGAAAACATGAATGAATCATATGTGGTCGTATATCATGTCCTCCCTAATGTAAGGTGCAGAACTTCGGTGTGGCACGCATGTGAAGACCGACTTAAGCCTGCATAGAATTGTCTGGAATTTCAACTGGCAGGTCCTCTGACGTTGATAACTGAAGCAAAATAGTCAAAAGACGGAACTAAATCACAAGCGGTATTTCGCAAGGTTGATATTTGGCCCAATAGTGTGAAACTATGACCTTTTCAGTTTAATCTTCTGACACTTTTGAAGTTTTCATTATTATATTGATATTGAAGTTAACACTAAGTTGGACGTGACACCCAGCTTGAGGTCTTCTTTATTGCGAAGAGACTTCGGTTCGGAATGTTAGTGGCTCAACATATTCTATCCGTTTAATCCGACGAATTTTGTTACTTCGGACAAGGTCAATGTCGCTGTATAGCCCTTGTTGTGGGCCCCCGTCCGATTATCAAAGTACTGATCTTATCGTAACGGTTTTTAGATAACGCCACCCAAGGTTGCTACGATCGCCGATGGTCCCCTACTAGGACTTAAATCACGGTACCATGTGGTCAGGAGCTTCCGGATCTTGTTCCGAGCCTGACTTGTTAGAGGTAGGAGCGTCATAGTGGCTGTGGTTTAAACCCAAAATCGCGGGAGAAGTTGAAATAAGTACTGGGTGCTATGACCCTGAGAACAGTAAGAGGTTTTAGGTCGGCCTCGACTCATACCAAGGGTTGAACTTTTGCCTCCAACACAGTTCCGAATTGGTATCAAAGTAAATTGAGAGTCTACTACCTAGTTTATATGACAGCTTAAAGTGCATTGACTCAATGCGCATAGCTTCAATACTCTCATATAAACACCACATTGAGCATTTTATTGCGATTTGAATTCAGGTACACGACTCTCTGTTTTTGTTTGAATCTATAACTGGGTACTAAAGTGTTTCACCGTTAAGCCAGTAACATTTATTAGCATCCCAGGTGCGGCTTCAAAAGCCAACAGAGTATAAGTTACACACACCAAAGTGAGAGAGCCAAATTCCTGGCACTTTGTATGTAGTTTAAAAAAACAGACATCTCGATTTGACTTTTAGCGTTGGACCTGAAAACCAAGTCGGCACATAAAAGACATTGGCAGATGTCTAGGTTGTGACTGCAACAGCCTCAAATGCTTGTGAATTTTCTGTTAATACAATACAACCCCTTTACTCATTTGGGACAATCCCATCAATTTTATGAGCTTCAATTCCACGCCAAATTAATCAGATATTCAGAGAACATTCTTAAAATTGCCATTGATAACTTATTCAGATTGGATTCCCAAACACAATCCGTAGCTAATCCTCTTATAATGACCCGACCTGGTATATAAATAGGTTTTTAATAATTGAATGAAGCCAACGACATTAAAACCAGTTCCTCCTAAATTATTGCTCTACCTTAATTTTAAGCAACATTCCCAAATTGATGTTTTTGACCAGAATAAAATGTGTTAAATGAAATTTTAAATTACACTACAACAAAACTACAATACGAACACAAAACCCAATCCCAAGCATTTGGCAAAATATCGATTTTGCTCATCGGCACGTCGCGTCGTTGCATTTTTTTATAGAATTTCATAAATGTACTGGGACAAACGCAAATACTTTCATGCTTGTATCTACCTGTTTGTTTGAGTAAGTACATTCTTCATAATACAAAAGGCTTTATAGCGTACGTGAAGAGAGTTTCCATTTAGATACAGATACGAGAATTCGTTTTGTGACAACAATCATTCCGAGTGACACTGATTCAGCGGATTTAACTTGCAAGCGTCGCCGAATTAAACTCAAGTGGACAGTCGGTCGATCGGTCGTTTGGTCAGCTGGTTTAACATCGATTTGATTATGACCTTCTAAGTGAAAATTAATCGAAATCATTTCAAAACAGGTTTTGATG
Source organism: Volucella bombylans (assembly GCA_949129095.1). Classification (NCBI taxonomy): domain Eukaryota; kingdom Metazoa; phylum Arthropoda; class Insecta; order Diptera; family Syrphidae; genus Volucella; species Volucella bombylans. The sequence continues at coordinate 14,423,861 of OX422143.1, read as the reverse complement.
ACTTTCTGCTCTGTTGATAATTGTCGGAGTCATAAAAACAAAATTACAGACATCATGTGTGGCGACAAACGACAACAACACAGATCTGGCGGACGAAAAAATCAATGAAAACTTCATGGTAGCTACATGCAAAGTTTAGAGGTGTTCATTTGATAGATGCCGCCTATGAACAACGCTTTCACTTAATGAAATTAAGAATTTAGAATCCGAGTAGGACGCTTTTTCAGAATATCAGCGATTGATATATGTCAGAAGACGATAAGGCACACTAAAATTCCAGGCAGAGGGATGAGTACCTAAACTAGGCAAAAAAAAAGGGTTGCACTTTAAAAGTAAAGCCACCTTCTGATAATTCTAAAATCTGCCTCATCCTCCAGTCCAACCCTAATTTATGATGGCAGAGCTGTCAGCTCTTTGGACAACGTAAATCTGCTTACTGCACACTTTGCGGCTAGCTGAACACTTCTAGATTGTACCTTGTCTCTGCATTGAGTGAATCGAATCTTGAATGGGGCGAATCCACATTCGCACTCGTGATCTTAACATTCACAAATCTACTGGCCAAGATGGTATATCTCCTCGTCTTCTGAAGAGGTGTTCTTCCACGCTGGCAAAATTGTGTAAACCTTTCCAGCAATCCTACTCTTTAGGATGGATGGAAAATAGCTACTTCTCCCTCCTCCTACGTACGTCTCTTCTTTACAAAGTCGTGGAAACGCTGAACAACCGCGAGCGCATGAAATATCTCGTAACACGAAAATTTGTCACTGACCGGTAGTACAGTTTTCTTAGCAACAGGTCTACTGATGATTTGATGATACGTTTCACCGAGAAGTGGAACCAAGGCGTACATCAATCTGGTGAAAGCAATATATTGTAGTTGCACATGATATTTCTAAGGCATTTCACAGAGTTTGGCGCCAGGCTCTTTTGTCGAAAGTGCGTGCATTTTTTTTTTATAATTTACGCGCGCCTAAGGGGTTGATACCCTTTTACTGTTGCCTGGGCGCGGGTGGAAAAGTAGAAGGAGGAGAAAGGAAAATTGTTTTTTTTGTAGTGGTTTGAAACTCAGGTGTGTTTGATTTCGATATTCGCTCTCCACCCTTCTTTACTCAGAGTGATTCGAAGGTTATAATTCACAGTATTTTTTTTGTGCTTGAAACTCTACACCAGCCAAATCTACATGTCGGTGTTATGCCTTCACATGCAGAATTTTTCTGTCCGGGTTCCAATTATACAAATGAGAAACTTGAAAAACTTGTCAATGGGTAGGATTCGAACCTTGACCCTCCGAGTGAGAAGCGATTGCTGGTACCACTACACCACGGCCACCCCCTTCTTCTCAAATTATCTTTCGGAACGTTCAATTTTCAAAAAATAAATGCTGGTGTGCCCCAGAGTTCGGTCTTGCTCTTTGGCTGTAGAACGTGCATTCTGATATTAACAACATTGCTAAATGGGAAAATACCACATTGTTTGCTGTCGTTAAAGAAAAATTTAAATACCCAGCAATTATCCATGAAAGCGAAATGTTTCCGTTCTCGGCATATGTATCAATGATAACCTACGTTGGAGTCACCATATATTTCATGTCGCTAAAAATACTGCGAAATGTCTAGGTTTCCTCAAGCGATGTCAGAAATATTTCACCCCCTCTAACATGGCCTCAATATATAAAGCATTCATCCACCTAAAATTGGAGTACAATGTCCACATCTGGTCAGGTGTCCCCAAGACCTCTTTTCATTTGTTCGATAAGATTCAAAACCGGTAGCGCCAACACTGCACAATTGACACACTTGAACACCGCCGTAACGTCTCATGCCTTAACTTCTTTTACCACCAGTGCTCCCCCGAAATTGCCAGTATCATTCCGCCCCATAAAACTTTGAGCCGTGACACCCGTCTCGCTATGAATGTTCATTAGTATACTCGTACCTTCAAGCCCACTTTCGGACGTATCGTGATTCATTCCTAAGCCGTACAACTTGTTGATGGAATGCCCTGCTGAGCTCTCTGTTTCATAGTCATTGCAACTTGCAATCATTTAAGACCAATGTACACTGGTACCTCTCTTTTTTTCCTCCCTAAGTTGCCTTCGCTATCATTTTAAGGATACTAATAACCTCTGGAGCGCGCGCTAATTATAACTCTGGTTTTTAATAGGATCTCCATTATCAGAACACCTTTTAAATATTTTAGAAAATATGGCGAACAAGTTCACGAAAGCTCATTCCCGAAATAGTTCGCTTAAAGTCAGAAGAAATAAAAAGGCTCACCACTTCCGTGTGCGTCATTAATGCTTATTTATGCAGTACTACATTTAGTATATCAGTGCTCTAAGTCTGTGATTTACAGTCAATTCTGACTTTAATAACTTTCATAGATAAGATATGTAATTCTGTTAGATGTTTTCACAATACCTTAACCTACTTAAATTTTCATTTCCATTTAAAGTAACTTAGTGAGCTATTTATCATATTCATTGTTTAAAATTTAAGCCTAGGGTTTTTTCAAAGTCATGTACAAACAAACGACGTAGATTCGACAAGTGTTACTCTTATCATAAAATGATGGATGGCTTTTACAGAACTCGACTATTACTAATAAGATACGAGTACCTATACTGTACATGATATACATGAGGACGTCGTTTAAACGCTCCGACATACAAGGTGGCAGTTGATTTTTAAAAACCCTTCAGTACATTTTTGTAATTAGAAAAAATCAAATCTTACTATTCGATAGAATTTATCTTTCCTTATGTGCTGGATCATTTCGGTGGAACTTAAATGAACCCCTGTTAAATAAAAAAAAACTAGGAAATGAAGATTCCAACAAAACGGCTACTCGTACGAAACGACTGTATTGCAGTTTGGTAGTATTGTTGTTGAAAGCAAAAACTAAACAAAACTCAGCACAAGTAATCAGATACATTAACATGGTATCTGCAATAAGAACGACTCATTAACTGGTAAGAGAACAACTATTTATTCAGGATCTTAAGTGTAAGCTCGTGGCCACACAATGAGGAGATAAAGGTATTGATAAACTTAAATGATTCTCAGACTTTTCAGGACTATCTAAAAACTATTGTTAAGTTGGAAAAGGTGCTTAAAGTATTCTACACAACTTCATGCAATTAAGAGTAAAACATTGTTATTGATAGGCTGATGTTGTTTTTGACTGGCTTGTTGCAAGAGATCAAAAGTCAACTACCTTCCTAGTGATTCGAGGCCTATGAAGAACCGTATGTGATACATACAGCAATGTTATGTTTTCATAAAGTAAGCTTACGGTTACATAAAACAATAAATAATACGAGGGGCGTTCAACACATTCTCGGTATCGGGGTGAAGCTGTGGTTGTATACGAGGGGCGTTCAATATATTCTCGGTATCGATATGAAGGAAAATGCGAATTCAATTTAAATTGTTTTTATTTTTTAATATATTCTCCCCTAACATCAATGCATTTGTTACATCTTGAGATAAGGTTTTCTAAACCCTCAAAAAAATTAATTTCCTCTTTCTCTGCAAAATACCCATTTATTGCCGACTTGAGTTCTTCATCATCCGAAAATCTTTTTCCACGAAGACATTTTTTCAAATCCGGAAACAGGAAATAATCACTAGGGGCAAGGTCTGGACTATAGGGTGGGTGTTGGATTTCTACGCAGCCTTGGAAACTCGCGCCGTGTGAACAGGAGCGTTGTCATGAAGAAGCAACACACCCGCTGCGAGTTTACCCCGTCTTTTCTTTTCAATTTCCTCCCGCAAATTATGCAAAGTGGAAGCGTAGGATGTGGCGTTGATGGTTTCACCTTTTTTTTGTACTCAATGAGCAAGATTCCCTTTGAGTCCCAAAAACCGGTGGCCATGAGCTTCCCGGCAGACGGAGTGACTTTGAACTTCTTCGGGGGGTCTGTTCCTTTTTTATGCCACTGCATGGACTCTTGTTTGCTTTCAGGGTCATAGTGGTGGACCCATGTTTCCTCCCCAGTAACAATTCGATCCATAACACCGTCCGCGTTCTCACTACACATCTCCAAAAGCTCTCTACAGCATGCGATTCCCACTTTTTTCTGAGGCGCTATGAGCATTCGTGGCACCCACCCTGCACTGACCTTTGAAAGGTTAAGATGGTCATGAAGAATGGTGTGAATGGTACCAATTGAAAGCTTGGTGATCTCTGCCATCATTTTCACCTTTATTCGGGCATCCTCAAGAACAAGTTTTTCGACTTCTTTGATGCTTTCTCCCGTACAAGCAGTAGCCGGGGCGCCGGAGCGGGGGTCGTCTTCAATGCTCTCTCTGCCTCTCTTGAACTCACTTGACCACTTTTGCACAGTTGATAATGAAGGTGCGGAACAATGGTAAACAGCCACCATCTCTTCATGAATAGTTTTTTGACTTTTTCCTTGCTTAGTGAGAAATTTACGAGTAATTACAGCGCGATGCTCAATTTTCACCATCATCGTCTCAGTTGCCACTATGATTCTGTTTAACTAGAGATAAAACGCGAATTAATAATCACATTTATATGAAATTTTACATGAATGCACTAAAATAATAGTATTACTTGATAAATAAGTCAATTTATATATACAACCACAGCTTCACCCCGATACCGAGAATATGTTGAACGCCCCTCGTATATAAATTGACTTATTTATCAAGTAATACTATTATTTTAGTGCATTCATGTAAAATTTCATATAAATGTGTTTTATCTCTAGTTAAACAGAATCATATTGGCAACTGAGACGATGATGGTGAAAATTGAGCATCGCGCTGTAATTAACTTTCTCACTAAGCAAGGAAAACGTCAAAAAACTATTCATGAAGAGATGGTGGCTATTTACCAGGGTTCCGCACCTTCATTATCAACTGTGCAAAAGTGGTCAAGTGAGTTCAAGAGAGGCAGAGAGAGCATTGAAGACGACCCCCGCTCCGGCGCCCCGGCTACTGCTTGTACGGGAGAAAGCATCAAAGAAGTCGAAAAATTTGTTCTTGAGGATGCCCGAATAAAGGTGAAAATGATGGCAGAGATCACCAAGCTTTCAATTGGTACCATTCACACCATTCTTCATGACCATCTTAACCTTTCAAAGGTCAGTGCAAGGTGGGTGCCACGAATGCTCACAGCGTCTCAGAAAAAAGTGAGAATCGCATGCTGTAGAGAGCTTTTGGAGATGTGTAGTGAGAATGCGGACGGTGTTATGGATCGAATTGTTACTGCGGACGAAACATGGGTCCACCACTATGACCCTGAAAGCAAACAAGAGTCCATGCAGTGGTATAAAAAAGGAATAGACCCCCGAAGAAGTTCAAAGTCACTCCGTCTGCCGGGAAGCTCATGGCCACCGTTTTTTGGGACTCAAAGGGAATCTTGCTCATTGAGTAGAAAAAAAAAAGGTGAAACCATCAACGCCACATCCTACGCTTCCACTTTGCATAATTTGCGGGAGGAAATTAAAAAGAAAAGACGGGGTAAACTCGCAGCGGGTGTGTTGCTTCTTCATGACAACGCTCCTGTTCACACGGCACGAGTTTCCAAGGCTGCTGCGCGAGATTGTGGTTTCGAAGAAATCCAACACCCACCCTATAGTCCAGACCTTGCCCCTAGTGATTATTTCCTGTTTCCGGATTTGAAAAAATGTCTTCGTGGAAAAAGATTTTCGGATGATGAAGAACTCAAGTCGGCAATAAATGGGTATTTTGCAGAGAAAGAGGAAATTTATTTTTTTGAGGGTTTAAAAAAGCTTATCTCAAGATGTAACAAATGCATTGATGTTAGGGTAGATTATATTGAAAAATAAAAGCAATTTAAATTGAAGTCGCATTTTCCTTCATATCGATACCGAGAATATATTGAACGCCCCTCGTAACATCATTCACAGCACAAATCACGGCTTTATCCAATTAGACCATTAACTCTGTGTTACATAACCTTGATAGCTTTCAAATAAGAAGCATACCAATCTTAATTTAAAAGTGTGATTCAATGGTATCACTTCATTTAAAACTCGTCAACATTCTGAGCCATGACGTTTATTAATCACCTCGTCTGGGACTGGTTAGCCCCTATTCTAGGACCTGATGTTTATGTCTGTTCCTTGCTTCCTAAGCCTAAGCTTGAAAACTTCAAAATGTCTACACCAAAGTTCTATACAAATGTATGAATCAAAATAACTGATAATCGTTTATAAGCAACAAGGGTCTGTGAGAAAGTATTTTTGGAGAAAGTCTTTTAGTTACTGAAATACAACCTCAAATAGACGAACACCTTACTCAGAGCGTGCGACCATAAATACTTGTTCCAGATAAAATTCTCAACATCATTTCCCTCTAAACAGTTTTTTGTTCCGCTAAACATAAAGTTCTGAATATTAGATACAAAAGCCAATGAAAACAAAGGCTTATTGGCACAAATTAACCAATAAGGTGAATTTACTTCAGTCAGAGGCACTTTCGAAATCAAATATTTAAAATTTCAGGTATTTCATGGTATGGTATTCATGGTGTGTAAGACTACTCGTACATGTCATGGACACATGCGTACGAGTATATACTGATGAAGCCTCAACATCAGCCGAGTTTAAGACTCAGTACAACTTTAATGACTTTAAAACCGTGTATCATCAGAATCACTGTGCAGAGATGGATATTTTCAGAACTAGCTCACAGCCCCGCTCGAGTTGCCTAGCGAAATTTTCCCAAATTCCGTTGAATTATTCTACTCTATGTGATGGATTAAAAATTGTGTTGGATCATCTGCTTCATGCTGTCGTGAAAAAAGGAACTGCTTAGAGGCGCTCTTTGTCGTAGGTAGATCAATAAGTATTCGTTGTTAAAGACAGGTAAGGTAAAATGACAAGCTTCCAACATCATACAAAATTTCAGATTAACTTATCGGTTATTTTTGAATTGGCAGCCATTTGTATCCAAAGTGTTTGGTGTGTGGGAAAAGAGCAATTTCGATCCATAGTTCGATGTTTATTTTTGGATGAAATAACAATCGAAGAAATAAAAGCGAATTTAGATGCAGTCTGTGGGAACTGTGAGATATTGGATGCCGTCCAGGCCGAAAAGTCCGTGACTGATCGCCGAACGAAGATGCACGAAGTAGAAGAGGCCGTAGGCACATCGTAAATAGTACAGTATTTTACATATAAAGTTAGGCACGACAAAGTTGTTAGCCCGCCATTGCTCACAGTGGACCAGAAGCGGATGCGGCTTTCAACTTCGAAACAGTGTTGGGAGTTTTTTAAGTCAGTAGTCACCGTTGATAAAATCTGAATCCACTGTCATACTTCAGAGGCCAAGTGACCAGGCAAATATGTTCCGAAGAAGGCAAAGACGGTCTCATCGGCTGGAAAAGTCATGTCTACGATTTTTTCGGATTCCAAGAGAATAATCCTACTTTTTGAAGAAAGGAAGCATGATCACAGACATGGAAGCATGAACCCATTCGATAAGAAATTGACAGAGACATGGCCCCATTTGGCAACGAAATTACGGTACGAATTGCTGCCACATCCGCAGTTCTCGGCCCGACTCCTCCGCGAATTTTTTTCGGTTCTTCAACATAAAAGCGTAGCTTGCAGGAAAAAATTCATCTCGAACGAAGAAGACAGAAGCCTATTTGGAAGAGTTTGGTATATCACATTTTTTAGATGCTTTAGATGCTCAAAGGAGACCACGTTGAAAAATGCACAAAAAGTTTGTGGAGAGCATTTTCATTCCTAACACGGGTACCTATTTATCCATATCATAAGTTATAGAATTATGCGAGGACTGCATTCTATCATAGCCGTAGACAATACTCACGTTGAGATTTTCAGCACACATACTCGTATTTCAAGACTGAGCGAGGATTTGTCAACTCCAAAGTTGATTCAATTTTTTTAATATGTGAACTCCTAAAGCACTCTATGAACAAATTGATTGCCTCTTCTACTTAAGTAGATGTTAGTGAGATTTTAAGAAAACCTTTATTGTGAATACAGTATTAACGATACAGCTAGACCAACTGTATGTAGCCATGCAAGAGATTCCAAATGACATTGTGGATGCGACGCGGGTCTTGAAAAAAAAAAAAACGTCCCATTGAGATAGTCTACCTAAGTTTCGCTGCTAAAACAAACAATAATACAAGCGTCTCTTCGACTAATATACCTAATGCTCTCTCGAACAAACATAACAATTCGGAACAAACAATTCGGGTGGCCGTGGTGTAGTGGTAGTAGCAAACGTTTCTCACTCGGAGGGTCCAGGTTCGAATCCTGCCCATGGCAAAAATCAGTTTTTCATTGTATAATTGGAACTCAGACAAAAAAATTCTGCGTGTGAAGGCATAACACTGACACGTAGATTTGGCTGTTATAAGAGTTTCAAGCAATGAAAAAAATACTGGGAATTATATCTCGAATCACTCTGAGTGAAGAAAAAAAACTCTCCGTCCTATTCGGACTCCCACCCCTGGAGAGTAAACATAGAAACCAAACACACCTGAGTTTCAAACCACTACAAAAACAATTTTCCTTTCTCCTCCTTCTATCTTTCCGCCCGCGCCCTGGCAACAGTAAAAGGGTATCAACCCCTTAGGCGCGCGTAAATTGTAAAAAAAAAAAAAAAAAATATACTCCTCATTAGAACAAACAAGTTCCGAATTTGTTGCATGGCACTGAAGCATACACTTAATGAAAAGTGAATGAGGATGTAATTGGTAGTTTTGGGATTTTTGCATTGACTCGACCCAAGGAAAATTTTCAGTCAAAAAAATATGAATACAACAACGTAAGCGGCTGTTACATATGGAAGACAGGTATAGGACATGATAGTTCCAGGTCGTATACTATAAAATGAACGTCCGGAGAAAAGATTTGTGATACACAGAGAAACACAACTAACCAGCTTGTTGTGCAAAGATGTAGACAGATGTAGGAGACTTGTTGGTCTCCGAACTGAAGCATCATCTAAGTAAATAAGTATGTAGAAATAGGGCTCACCCCAGGAAACCCACTGTGACAAGACCCAGGCAAGAACTAAATTAGAACTAAACCAGAGGAATAGAACTTGTAATAGCTACATTGACTAAGGTCTTCGAAATAAAAAGCAGACGAAATTTATATCGCAGTATGAAGCCTCTAAAAGGAAGTCAATTAAAATTGAAACGAGCTGTCTTTGAGGTTTATAAGTCAGGGCAACGGATGACACAGCTGCAAACATGACACTTTGGACAACACTTCTTCTTGAAAACTGCAACTCCGATGTAGTTGAGGAACCCATCTAGCATGCAAGTCTTTAGCACCAGCCCTCATAACATATGTATATTGCTTTTGTCTTTCCTATTTTAGTATATGGATCCAATGTATAATATCAATCAATTGACCGCGAAAAGTCAACTCACACCTCACTTGGTAGTGTGTACATCCTTATTCTTAAGTTTTAAGATTTAAGATTTTAGTTAGTCTTAGCTTGATTTAGGTCGAACAAATCTGGCTTCCGCTCACCCCCAAATTAGTGTGAGTCGAAGCCTTAGCAAAGAGTGCCGTTAGGAAAAACCTATGGACAGAAAATGAAATGATTTCTTCACAAAATGTTGATCTTGACAGTCTTTGAATGCTTGAAAATGAACGATGAACAAGTTGTCGCAGTCCAAAACAAAAAACGCTCAGGGCAACAAGTGTCCTTTGTTGGAGAACTGTAGTGTCTCATGCAAAATCCCTAGTAAACTTGTAAGTACGTATGTGAGTATTCATGTCTCCGAAACATTGGCGCCAAAAGACATGGTGATAAAATGAGGAATTAGTCATAACAATGCCCATGAATGAAATGAAGATTCGATCAGAAATGCAAGTTGCAAGAAAAGGTTTCAAGCATTTATGATGGGAGTTATACTAGTGAATGATCGTTAGTGAAATGCTTTTTTTCTTTACACCATTGAAAAAAATGAGAAATCTTTTATGATCTAAATTCCAACCAACACAGTAGCTTCCGCAAAACCCTAAGAATTTCGCACATGGCAAACTTTTTCTATTAGTTAAAAAATAAAAACTAAGACATCCGATAAGCTCCATTATCACAAGCCATAGCTAATTAGTTGATAGCGGTATTGTTTTGTACTTTTTTTTAAAATCATATTTCATTCACTGCTCTTTATCACCTTTTGTCGGTTCACCATGCTTTTGTTTGTGTCGATATTTCGAATCGTTTCTAACGTCGACTTACGTACATACTTTGCGAATTATGTCATATTTTTTTTAGCAGTAATTCGTTGCACATTTTTACGAAAACGTCACGATTTCAATTTTAAATTTCACTGCCTGGAACCGAGTTAAAAATAAAAAAATAAAAATAAATAAAAACACAAGAAACGACGGATAACTACAAAACAGAGACGCGTCCAAAGTTCAACTAGGAGTACTCTCTGCGAAAACAAACAGAAAACCTGCGAAAATGCAATTAAACACAAAACACTTTTGCACGAGTATAAGTGCTAAATGCTATTCCATAGAATTCCACGAAAACTGTTGCACTTTCAATTCGACTTAACACGCAATTACGGCTATACTTGAACTCAAAGCGGCTACTAAAAAAATATCAATTTGTATCTCTGTTGTTGTTTAAAGCGACGAAATTCGAACTATACGTACAATATGATTAGAATTTTTGATTACTCGTATCTCTGACTATTTCTTAATTAATTTTTAATTTTCGTTCTGATTTGTCAATACTCTTAGTCTGAGTAAAAACGAGGCATTTTCAAAATTTCAAAGTGTCGTAAAAACCTAATGACACAAAATTTGGTGTACAGACACTTTGTTAGATTGAGCGTGGAAGGTAAACATTAAAAGATGCTAAATTTGGTCATATCGGCTGAATCGCATGGACGAGCATCACTTAATCATTTCGAATAGACACACAGAAAGGGACTCATTTTCACAATACACACACAATCCGCCGAGAGATCAGATCCACTGACGACGATATCACTATAACGAATTTGTCGGACTATTTACCACAAAACACTAAATCGCAGAAACGATATTTTTTCACAGTTGCTCTCTGTGAAGACGAACCGTCAGAAACGTGAATCTGTCTTTCACATTAACGCTGAGTGGCGAGTACTAAAAACAATTTAACATTTCTTTTAACTTTTATTTTTCGAACTTGTTACATTCACAAATCAACCGAAAAGGCAACAAACCTCAAGAAGACAAAACAAAACAAATACCAAACAAACCATAGTAAAAAGAGACGAAAAAACCCTCAAATCGTTGAATGATTGACCGTACCGTAGTACGTAATTATTTACCAACTGGTTTTCTTGTTTGGTCGGTTTTACTCGACGAAGCACGTTCCCGTCATAGAATTCTTTAGCCACTAACTCAAGTAGTGCTAGTGATTGGGCTCAGTCTGGTGTATGAGTCCCTTACTTTGCTCCCACTACCTATAGAATGGTCAGTTACTCTTGCAATACATCAGACTTCGCATATAGTACCTCAGTCGTGGTGCTATAAAAAAAAAAAAAAACAAACAAAACAAAAAAGGTATCTTTCTTACCTGCATACATAAGTGTACGAGTATCTGAAGTCGTGAATACAACAAACACTCTGTATCAGTAGAAGGGGGAGTTGGTTGGCGGTTAAGCTATATTTTTTCGATTTTTTAAAATATTTTTAGTTGCTAAAGGTGGTGGTGGTGTAGAGTAGGCGAGAGCGTAAATTGTTTAACAAAACCATTTGCACATTCTTGCTGGTTTGTTTTGGCTATAGATAGTGTGTATGGGTACGAGTGCTTGGCTATGAATAGAGAATGGAAGAAGAAAAAACCGCTCCACATGGTTGCCGTGGTGTAATGAAACATGTAAAGAGACTCTTACTGTATGTCGCTGGATTTACGAGTATTTATACTCCAGCAGAACTTCTACCATTTGTTCTCTGTTTGCTAGACCAATATCCTGTCATGGACGTCTTTTAATTAATTGGATTCGCTTTCGGAAATCATTTCACAGATAGCCATCAATTTGACACACCGCCAAAGAAAGAAGGTCCATTACAAGAGGTTCCTGTTTCACAGGGATGACTTAGTCCACAGTGATTGTGAGAATACACCATTGAAGTGAAATGAGATTGTTCGGAAAATACTCAATCTCTAATTAGAAATGTACGAAATTATCAGGTCGTTTTACTGTGGAGTTATCGAATCGAGAAATTTGTTGAGACGGGGACAAGGAATCGAATTAGCCTTTTTGTCACCATAAATTCTGCAAATCAGTACTGTTGAGATGAAGGAACATATTTCAGTGAAAATGCATCTGCTCCCCATTCCTGGTAGTGATATTTAATACAATACATTTCTTTCCGCAGGTTTTTGTCAGGGGTCAGTTCAGAATAATCTCGCAATCCAATCAAAGTATAAAAATTATTTCGAAGTCCTTATTTTGTATGACCGTATGACTAAGACTATGTTTTCTTTACGTTCTTACATGGTGTATGGGGTCAAATCTTTACTCACCAATCTCAGCAATTCTGGTTTATACGCCTATGCACAGACAGTACCATATTTTCTGTGAGATAGCGTTTGCTTGTTCCAGCGAGCAAAGGGCCCTAGGCATTCCCAATGATTGATGTACAAGGAATGTATCTCGGGTTGCACGCTTAAAACCATCGTCCATCTTAAGAGAGTTGGTTTTTGGCATCACTGGCATCAGATTTTCCTCCCTTTTGGCGATAAAATAAGCCGCAAACGTGTCATTATAATACACATCGTAACTACTCGTATAATAAGACTTTCTACAGAATAGCAATAGCACTGGTCTACCTTTGGGGGAATTTTTGGAATTTTACGGTTGACCAGGGAAGATGTCTTCATGGAAAACGGTGAAGATACGAGTAGAACACATTTTTTTATTAGTTACCTAACTATGCATCTGTCTCAAAAATCGAGCCTTACACAATCCTAATGCCCACAATGTATTGTTATTCTGAAGAAAAGGTAGACGGTAAGGGGCATATGCCTTTGCAATGACTAAAGAGCTGCAATTAAGAATTTGCCCAATCCTGTTACCACTTCTCGATATAAAATAACTCAAGATTGTTCCCAGGTCCTACTAGAAGCCTAGGAAGTAAGATCTCTGATGAATTACTGGCACAAACCAGTTTATATTGCGAAGAGGGTGATACAGCAGAGAATGTAGTTAGTTTTTTTTTCTCTCGTACCAGATGGCAGATATTCGGAATTGATGTAGTTAATGACGACTTCAAAATAGTTTTAAAGAGAAGAAGAAAGCCTCCAAATGTATAGCCCTAGGTCGATGTTGAACGACGATATCAAAGGCAAGGTAATAACGAATTGCATTCAGGATGTCGGTGCCCATTCAAACGAGTATGAAGTTTGTCAAACGTTCGTCGATATCATCCAAAAGTCATCCGATGATGACATTATTAAATGTTTGAATACAAATTTATAAATACGCCTACCAAGAAATCTAAAGTCGTAACATCATTTAAGAGTACTGATGCTAAGAGGACAACCTTTGAGGCGAAACAAAAATATGCAAAGTGACTTTTGAATAAACCAGACAACCAAAGTATGGCTTGCCAATACAGGAACAAGACCAACACAGCAGGGTTTTCAATTTGCTCAGGACCCCCATCTTAATTCGTTCAACAAAATCAGCCCAATACTACGAGTACAATCAGTTAGAAATGGCAACTCTGATGTTCCGTCCTGTCATGTAGTGTGCATAATGTGACTATCCATTTGCATATGGTTGCTAATGGAAGCGTGGTAATGGTGCACTTGGATTGATCACACGAGCACTAGTGGCGATGGTGGTGGTAGTGGTGTTGGTGATGGTGGTTTGTTAAGTTGTAGTATCTAAACTGAGAATTCAGGTGGAAATTACAGCTAAATATACGAACGCAACAAGGGGGAATAGGAGCCATTGAAAGAATTCGTTGTATTATGACAAAAGGTAGAATCTAGAACACATGCTTGCTAAAGTATCTTAGGAACAAAGAGTCCCTTATTGTGAAGATAAAGATAAAAATGTATTTAAAGCAGAAACTATTATAAATCCGAACTGATGTACAATACCAAATGTATAAGACTGTGCAGCACATTGATTTATACATATTTGGAACTTTAAACCATGGTTCTTCGCAATCTATGCTGAGTATTTGGAAAGAGCATTCCTCTAAACTGTATAAGGGCGACGACAAACGAAATACTGTTGTTCGTTAAAATGACCATTTCAACCTGGACGATGTAGTCCAACAATTTCATTTACCAGACCCAATAAAACTGCTGGAGTGGACGGTCATACTGCCGAGCTCTTCAAAGTGGAAGGCGATGACTTGTAATCAGCTCATCTGTCCGATGAATTCAACCTTAAAATCGCCTAGAAGATCCTATCTGCCATAATGTGTGAATGCCATAAGCCGTTCGTCAACAACCTGATTGGTCCATATCAGTGTAGCTTTAAACCAGGAAAGTGAGTCGTTCATAGACCTTGACAGAGGATAGACGTGTGATTTTTTCGTGTTCGGCTTCACAGTGTGAAAGACAAAAAACAAAAAAAAAAGCAAAAAAAAAGGAGTATACTTTTACTCAATAATTTATCGAGTGTTCGGTAGCCTAAGTGGCAAAAACCCGGGCGACAAATCTCGGGGTTGCGGGTTCGCTTCCCAGCCCCTGCGAACGGGTTTTTCTTATTTAATTTATCAGACAGACAATTTTAATAAGAGAAATTAAAGTGTTCACAAAAACAAAAAACAAAATAACGTGATGGATGGTGGAGAGCGCTCCGCTCTTCCCATAACGGAAGTGAAAAAGGCAAATATAGTGTTGCCGGTGCCGTGGCGAAAGCCGTTAAAAGGAGGAGGAGTTTGAAAACTCCTCCTATTCTTACAAAAAAGAGAACAAATGACGCTTTAACGGCTGATGAGGTCAATTACGAGGGGGGCAATAACAACTTTGCCTCTCTAGCGGCATCCGAATCGGAGGATGAGGATGAGCAAACATTAAACAACATCACCAGCAGCATACAAAGGCTGGAAAAGGAAATGCTTGCTATTAAGCAACGGCAAATAGCACGCAGGCAGAGGGAGCAATTGGAAGTATCGAGCTCCCAAAAACAAATCCAGCAGCAGCAGAAACAACAACTGCAGCAAAAAAAACAGCAGCAGCAGAAACAACAGCAGCAGCAGACACAGCAACAGCTGCAAAAACAAAAGCTGAAACCACAGCAGCAGAAAAAAAAGCAACAGCAGCACCAACAAGAACAACAACAGCAACAACAACAACAACAGCAGCATCAGAAGAAGAAGGAGAAGGTACCTCCTATTAATACCTATAAATTAGAGGTGAGTGCAACCAAGGACCTGTGTAAGTTGGTCATTGGTAACAATTTTAACATTAAAAGATTGGGGAACGATCGTCATGCCATCCACTGTAATACAGTGGAGGGCTATGCGAAAGTGAAAGAGCTCCTGAAGGAAACGACGACGGAGCACTTCTCATTCACACCGAAGTGTGAAAAGCGGCAATCGATGCTGTTGAAGGGGTTGGAACCGTCTTCTGATCCTGAGGAGATCCTAGCACTGCTCAAAGAGAAGGAGTGCGAAGGACTCAAGTTTGTGGGGGTAAAGCCGTTTACCACAGCCAGAGCTAGACGGGAGAAACGGAGTCTGCCGTTCTTCTTGGTGCAGCTCAGTCCCGAAAGCCGTCTGGATAGTCTAAGGAGTATCAATGTCCTAGACTACCAGGTGGTTCACTGGGAAAAATTAAAAAGGAGCGACGGCGTTATACAATGCGTTCGCTGCCAGAGGTTCGGGCACGCCGCGTCGAACTGCCAACTGCAGCCTCGATGCGTGAAGTGCGCAAAGAACCACAGTTCCGAGGAGTGTGCTCTGGGTGTTGACGGAGCATCCGATAGGTCGCAGCTCTCGTGCGTATTATGTGGGAACGTGGGACACACCGCAAACTATCGGGGTTGTCCTAAGTTCACCGAAATTAAAAAAGCAAAATTGGCTCGGCAGCAGAAGGTGGAGGTCAAACGTTCACCTGTGAGGTTTCAAACACCAGCCGTCACGCCCCAAATTTCCTACGCCCAAATGGCGACTGTTGCTTCTCCGGCTCCGATGCCGAGAACAACGGAAGCTGCACCCAACATGCTAGCCATCTTGCTCGCAATCCAAGGGCAGATGGCTCAGCTGCAAAAGCAGGTTCAAGAACAGGCCAAGCGGGTGGACCAGATCTACGCGTTGCTGCCGGGCCTAACGCAACACATGCCGTAATGGGTACGCACATGGTGGAGCAAACTTTGAAGGTCCTTGCGGTGAATGTGAATTCATTGATTAGGATCGAACGAAGAGCCGCGATGTTTAAATTGCTACAAGACCAAACTCCTGATGTGCTTTTCGCTAGCGAAACCAAGCTAACCGATAATCACAAACTGGAGTACAATAATTATATTGTTAGAAGAAGAAACCGGCCCAGATCCAAACGTGGATGCGGTGTCGCGATCTTCATTAAAGAATGTATAAAATTTCACAGAGTATACAAGGGGGTGTTGCGCAGGTTCAGGGTGTTGGAGGCAGTCGTCGTTTACATCCCGCTCCGCAGTGGAAAGCGGCTGTACTTGGCTTCTGTTTATGCACCTGAGGCTTCACAATCCACCCTATTCATTACAGAGCTCGACACGCTTTTTCGACTTCTGAGGCTGGAATCGGGGGAGAATTATTTTATAATCGGCGGGGATTTCAACGCTAGACATAGAGATTGGGGAAATAATTTGTCAAATACTAGAGGGAACCTACTACTCGATTGGTGGGGTCAGCACGATGTCATGTACAGACTCGGTCTTAAAGCGACGGATAACCCGTCGTTTCCCAGAGGCGGTCTTATTTGGATCTACTGCTGTACGACGAACGTATACGACTGACAGGTACGAATTTACAAACGCTAAACTGTCTGCGCACATTCGTGTATGACAGCGACCATTGCGGTTTTAGCACCGAAATTACAGTTCCCAACGAAATTGCGGAATTGGAGGAGTTTGTCCAAAGATATTCTTACAACTACAGTAAGACTCGATGGACACGCTTCTCCGCAACTTTGACAAGAGCGCTCTCCTCGAACACGCTCCACCCACCGTCCAATAGGAATTTGTCAATCGAGGAGATCGACAATTACTTAAAACAAATGGACGAGACAATTAAACAAACTATGGACACTACAATACCGCGGTATCGACGTACGACTAACGAAGACCTGTTCCGCAATCCTACTATTGACGCACTGCACCGACAGAAAAGTAGACTTCTGACAAGACTCAAAAACTTGTACAGACAGTTAACTGATAGACAAGACCCGGAGATTAGGACACTGAAGTCGTCGATTAAAAATATTCAAACGCTAATAAAAGAGAATTACAGAATTTCTGTAAGTTTGTATTGGAACAACAAGGTTCGGGCTGTAAACACCAGCAACCCGAATATGTTCCCGCAAATAAATAAACTATTTCGGAGAAAAAATCAAAACGACCTTCAGTGTCTTAAAATAGCCCGGACAACAGACAACGAACGGTTACTGACAATAGCAGGCATTGATCCAAATGAGGCCGCTGATGACGACTTTTTTGTGATCGAAGATCCACAGGAGAAGGTTGAGGCCATAGGGGCGACTTTCCAGGAAGTATACAAGGCCATTGATAACATTGGCCCTAATTACGACCTGGACAGTCGCGTCTTGGTGCACGACTTCTGCATTCGAAATGAAATAGGGAACTGGCGATCCGAGGGCTCTGGTTTCACCCGGTTTAGCGACGAAAATATGGCAAATAATGTCATTGCCAGAGAGGGTGACCTACCCCCGTTTATTTCGAAGGAAGAACTCTATGAGATCTTCGACACAATCAGGGCTAAGAAATCGGTCGGGACCGATGGTGTTCCGAACATCGTGCTTCGACATCTTCCTCTAGAAGCGGTGGACATTTACACCACCCTGTTTAATAATGCAATGAATAATGCACATTATCCAGCGCATTGGAAAACGGCGGTGGTTCAACCTATCCCCAAAAAGGGGAAGGATATATCCAATCCGGCGAATCTCCGGTCGATAAGTCTCCTTCCGAATATCAGTAAGGTTTTTGAAAAGGTAATCAATAGAGCTCTGTCTAGGTGGGTTGAAGACAAACATATAGTTCCGGATAATCAATTCGGTTTTAAGGCGGGACATGATATCTCACATGCCGCGTCTAAACTGGTGTCCGATATCCAATGGAACAAAGGCAAGAAACAGTGCACTGGTGCCTGCCTTGTTGACTTGGAGAAGGCCTTCGACACCATATGGTTAGAGGGTCTTTTCTATAAGCTGACTAGGCTGGGGATCAGTAAACCACTCTTGTACATTCTCTATAATATGCTAACCAACAGGCAGTTCATCGTGAAAAATGGCGATGTAACTTCTGTTGGAATATTTCAAATTAAAAATGGTCTTCAGCAAGGCGCGGTCAATTCGCCGATCCTATTTAACATTTATACAAGCGTCTTGATAGGTTCACTTTCCCATACTATTGCGTACGCAGACGATGTGGTAGCGTACAGAACAGGTCCAAAAATCGAGGTCATTAATACTCTCTTGCAGCGTGACTTCGATAAGATAAGACGATTTTGCGATGACTGGAAGTTGAAAATCAACTTTCAGAAGTCGGAAACCATTCTCTTTAGGACGCCGTTGTCTGGAGCCTCTAGGGATACCAGAAAAAATTGGCGAAAGTTCTCAATCATTGGACAGCACGGACAGCCTCTTGCCTGTCGAAATGTAGTCAGATACCTTGGGATCTGGCTAGATCAGTTTCTGTATTTTGGCAAAAATGTAGATGCTGCTCTGGCCAGAGCCAAAGGTGCTTTTGCCCTTACAAAGAGACTGTTTTATAGCAGCCAACTCGATGTGAGGGTAAAGGTAATCTGCTACATGGCCCTTATTAGGCCCATGCTGGTATTTGGTTGTCCCGTGTGGTTCAACGTGAGAGCAAGCTTAATGGAAAAGATTCGGGTGTTTGAGAGGGCTTGTCTTAGGGCTTGTCTTCGCTTGTACAGAACACCAGAGTCGGAGTACAAGAAATTTTATCCTAATGAGGTCCTTTACAACAGGGCGAACCTAATACGAGTGGACAACTTCGTAATTAAGCTGACTCGAAGGCACATTGCAAGAGCAATGACCTCGACGAATAACCTGATATCTGGGGCTTACTACCCCAATTACCTTTACCACGAGAGTGTGCGCTCTGACGGCTTCGTTCCACCGGAAGCATTCCTCTACATGGATCAGATAGGGTTGATCCAGGATAGATCAGCGGTGCCGTTAATCTTCCATGTCGCTCGGACAGCTGGGGATAGGCGACTCAACTACAACAGAGACGTCGCACACGGCAGTGTGGATCGCCTCAGGTTCAGTAGGGCGGTGGGGAATCGCGATAAGAGGGATGTCGTTCGGCAGCACCAGCATTTCTGGTGGTTGAATGATGGAGAAGATGCTTCGTCGTCGTTTCCGTCAATTACGGACCAGCCTTACTAATGAGGCAGAGCTGACCAATCTGTTTTCTCTTGTAAATAGCGATGGCCAGCTTACATAGGTTTAGGTTAGCATCTAAGAAACATATACATATGTCAGTATATACAAAGGTGTATACTGACATATGTATATGATTGTGTATACTGTCTATGTGTGTTTATGTGTGTTTTGTGTATTTAGGTTAAGTAGAGTAAGGTTTATTTTAAGTTAGATATTAAGTTTTTATAAAAAAATAAAAAAAGTCCATATGCTAAGTTTTTTCTTAACGAATATTTTTTCTTAGCCTTAAGGATACAATATAAATAATTCTAAATAAAATGTAAGTAAAGTTGAAAGACATAGATATAAGTATTTAGAGTAGCTTAGAGTGCCTGTGTGGGGCCAGTAAGTTAGTATAAGACTGTTAAGTAATTGTAAGCTAGCATTTAAGCATTTTTTGTTAGTATGTAAGAGTTAATTAGTAAGAAAATAAAATGCATTGAAAACTAAACTAAACTAAACTTAAACCAGGAAAGTCCACCATCGACCACACTACGGCAGATCTCGGAAAAATCCCATGAGATCCAAATCGATTCACACCATCTATTCATCGAATTTAAGGTCGCGTAAGACAGCATCTATAGAGACGAGCTATACAGAACAATGTCTAGTTTTGGCATTCTTGCCACAATCGTCGATTTGTGTAGGATGACGATGAAGAATGCACACTGCTTCATGAAGGTCGGTAAAGAACTCACCGCCACACTCGTCTGTTTGTGCAGGATGACGATGGAAAATGCACACTGCTCCATGAAGGTCGATAAAGAATTCACCGAGACCTTTGATGTCAAAAAAGGATTAGACAAGGCAATGCGCTGTCATGCGATTTCTTTGACATCATTTTTGAAAGAATAGTGCAAAACTCGCGCGACAACATAGGAGACACAATCTTTCAAAAGTCCGTCCAATTAGTCGTATACGCCGATGATATTGATATAATCGGAAGAAAGCAGCGTGATGTCAGTGGCGCTTTCGCGAGTATTGAGCGGATGGACACCAAGGCACAGCGCAGTAGAGGAAGGTTGCCACTCAGGTGGCCCATGAGCCATCAATACAGATCTTAAAATGCAGTGAAGGCTGTTAAGAGCCAACTAAAGATGAAAAAATCAATAAAGGAGCTTGTTTACCATATGGGCCAACAATAAAGTCCTTGATACACTTTACAACGAATGAACAGCGAACAGGTTGTTCTTTGAGATCAGATTAAAATTTGGACTATGGCTAAGATGCATAAGTTGACATTGACACGATTTAAAGGTTCGATGAATGACAAAAAATCATCCAATCATCTTACAGAAATGATAGGAGCTCGTCATCGTATTTTTGACCGAAAGTGAGCAGCTTAGAGGCCAGGCTCCGATACAAGCGGATTCTTTCCGGCCTGTTTTACTGACTGTTCACACTCGTTCGACCCTTAGATTTGTTGTTATCAATGCTTGGAGTACTACATATACATATGATATATCATTATTCATCTCCTTAAATGCGACAAATACATATGGGTAAGAGCCCACTTTCCTACTGATACTGACAGACAAAAGTTGATTCATTCAAAGGGCTTCCCAGCTCAATCTTCTGACTTACCACACAGCCACTCGTGCTTAAATATAATCTGGTAAAACCATTCAGATACTACACAATAAGGAACAATTTTAATTCCAGAAATCAGCATTTATCCTCCAGTTTCTCTTACTTATTCGGTTGTACGTCAACTTCGAATGACGTAAATATGCTTCGCTAACGTAATCCGAGAACACCTGTTGTCATCTATAACATGGCAGTCCTCATAAATATGTCATGACCATAGACAAACACACAAAAATATCCAACCGTTCTTGGTTACGGAGTAACTTTGAACTAATCCACGTAAACAGGAAACCACTCTCTCAGATCCCTTTGTGCATAGTTGCGCCAAAGACGCAATTCCAATTGTGAATTGAATTCCACCTGCCATTTTCCAAAAGTTTCCCCTTTCAACGTTGCGTGTGTATTTATTCATCCAGTTCAATGGACGTAATACTGCCCACCTTATGCAATCAATTTGGGCTCTTCCCTAGAAGATGCACAACAAGACACGACCAGAACACACAAGTGATACAAAGGTGAAACAAAGAATAAAAACTGTCACGTTAACTACACCAACGACATAAGAGGGTGTGGTATGAGTGTCACCCTCCAGCCAAAGTCACTCAAATAGTAAATGTTACTTGGCTCTTGAGGGGGTGCCGCAACTTAAAAGCTGTGTGAATGCAACTGCTGCATGAACGCAAACAAAAGCCAATAAAAAAAAAGCGAAATATGAAGGTAAAAGGACAGAAAACACCGTTATCTCCCATTTCACCTGTTATCCTAGACAACAACACAAAAGCAGAACAAAAAATAAAAACTAAAAAGTGAGTTAACCCAAAGTAAAGTAGGGTAGAACATTAGATTGACTGACAGCTGAACAGTGGTGAAGGAAAGTTTGACAGCACTTCACTATGTAATGAGTGTATTCAAAGTTGAGAGGGAAGTGTTTCTGTTTTGTTTTTCAAAACTTTTGTGATTTTATTTTTAAAATTCCATTTATCCGAATGTGTGTTACTTTAGCTCTCAATAAAAACAAATGGTGGTGTTTAAGTGCAGGAAAAACTCCGACAGATCGTCCGTTCCATGGTAGAATGCAGATTTGCATCGACTACGTAAGAAATTCCGAAAAGTTTAAAGCAGTTCATATAACACTAATTTGTAGAAAGAACGTTTTAAAATTGTATTAAGAGTTTTGCGAAAAGATTAAACTAGTTGAAAGCAGAAGATAGTCAAAGTCCTCAAAAGGGGAACATTAGCTAGACTGGAGTCACTCGGAAGACCTTTTGACACCTACACTGATTCGAAAGCAGAGATTCTTTGTTTCATACTCTAATCTCAATTCTTAGGTAACCTGATCAGAACCAGCTCACAAACAGCTGTTATCACTAAAACTGCCAGTGGGTTGAGTGAAATAATGTTGTGGTGACTGATGAGGCTATCAAACACACTGTTAGTTCCCTTGACGGCTGCAAGTTGCCTGAAAAAAGGTATAGACTAGCTGCTGGCAACTCTGAAGACAATCTTAACTGCTGGACTGACACTCTAAGTATATCGAAAATGGGAAAAGATAACTATACGCTCAGACCTATAAGTCTGACTTCCTTCATGTTTAAGCGCCTGGAGGTAGGCAGAATTGAATGCACACTTGACAAAAAGGAATTGAGGAATCCTGTCCGCTGTTGGGTTTTCGGCAGTACCATGAAGTTTTCAGCAAAACATGGGTGAGTGTGCGTGGCTCAAGTGGTAGTGTTTTAGCTTCCAAATCGGAGAGTTTAGCGTTCAATCCCAACAGCGCCAAAAAAAAAACTAAAATCACGTAAGATGACTGCAAGGCATTGATAAGACCAATTATATGCTATGTGTCGCTTGTCTGGCAGAACAAGCTTTCACGGAAA
Organism: Volucella bombylans; assembly: GCA_949129095.1. Lineage (NCBI taxonomy): Eukaryota > Metazoa > Arthropoda > Insecta > Diptera > Syrphidae > Volucella > Volucella bombylans. The sequence continues at coordinate 14,400,769 of OX422143.1, read as the reverse complement.
TACTCCTATGTCATTGCTGCCTTTTTCAGACTCCAAAAAAACGGTCAGTTTCAGTTGCACGACGGCACAACTGCAAAACTCTGCTCTAGATGTACTGATGAATCTTCCTTTTCTTGATATCATGAACTGCGCTCCCAAAGCTATCTTTCGTTTAAAAAGAAGTGGTCTTTGGTTTAACACGAATTGAAGTTTTGATGACCTTTCAGACTAGCGTTTGGCTCTGGTTTGATGCAGTGATATCAAAACTTCTGTTTCTAAAAATATACAAAATCGACTTTCCCTGCGCTCAGAAATGATTTCGGCCAGAATCTGAGGCAGGAAAGGAATGTATGTAATCGAAAATTCACGGATAGTCCCAAAGCCGATTTAGAATGCAGCGTTGGTGTCTGTCTGAAGGGCGACAACCTTAGATTTGACTTCTTGTTAGAAAAACTTTCATCTGTCTTCCAAGCGGAGATATACGTAATTCTCATTGTAAAAAAAAAATCGTGGAGGCGGCAAAGTGTCTGTGTTTGTAGTCAAAACCAAGCTACACTTAAAGTCTCGCTGAACCCTCTGACAATCTCTAAGATAATTTTAGTTCGAAGGCCACAATTGGTTCGCGGGAAACGAAATCGCCGATGAACCCTGTCAAGAGTGCTCTTATTCATTATAACTTGCAAACATTTAAGACCAATGTACATCGGTATCTCTCTTTTCTTCCTTCCTCATTTTCCTTCGCCCTCGCTGTGTACAAACATTTTAAGGGTACTCAATTCCCTTGAGCGCGCTAATTATGGAAAAAACAAAACTGGTAATTCTTCAGGACTTTAACCTCGAACCTCATACGAAAACGTCAGGGATAGAGGTGAGCGGTAAGGACCTAGATTAAAGAAAAAGTCATTCATTATTCGAAGCAATTATTCGCTTCAGCAGAGAAGATGAGATCAAGCTGGCTTCCAAGACTGTTGGTGATACCACTTAGTTGGAAAAGACCGGAGTCCGTAAGGCGATAAAAATGTGTTTAATCAGTCTGGAGCCATTTCAGCTTTAGTAGATTAAAATCACTCAAAATAACAGTCGACGTGATTAAAAATGGAGTCAAACGATAGTTGGTAACATTGAGCTGCTTCAGAAGGACGAACGCAACAACAGCAAATTCCAAAATTGCGCAAACAAATTCGAAGTATGTGGAAGATAACCTCTTTATTGAATGCATTTGGTATTACCAAAAGGACTCCGCATTCTACTGATTCATTTTTGTTGGTGCCAAAAACACTCAGAACATACGCCATACCCGACATCAGGGCACCAGAGAATATAAAATATTCTACCATCAAGCTCGGGGATAAGAAATCTACGAACCACCTGCGTCACTTAAGTATTGATTTACGCAATTTACCGCTTTAGCCTATAGTGTCTGACATTCGTTGTTAACATGAGTTGCAACCGCATTGGACTTAATTTATTGTTTTCTCGTGGACTTACATATGTAAGTTTTCTTCAGATTTTCACTGCCAAAAAGAAGTGGTATGCTGTCTTTTGTCCATCAGCTGCCTCTGCAGATACCTTAGAACATACCATTCTTTTAACAACATAGGAAATAGGCGGCGCTTGTTTATTGAGAAACTCGTCAATTGTGCAGAACTTAGGTCTAAAGTGAGTTCGATGTTTGTTTGCCGCTTGAACCGTTCCAACTTCTCTGCTGAAATAGATCTCAAATATAAATTTCGCTACTTTGACGCAGTAACCACCAAAGTGACGTCAGTATAAGTTATCAGTGCCGCGAAAGCAGTACGAAATGTATCCACAAGAGCCATTTGGTTTGTAAATCTAGGTACGAGTATTTCAGTTCCATAATATCAGGCTTAACATACCAGTCTGCCGGTAAAAAAGAAGATCGGCAGACAAAACGATATTCTACGCATTCTATTCTGAGTAGAAACGACGGGCTAATTGTTTTTGATTTTCGTACGTTCAAGTACGACCGATCAAAGTTACAACTCAAGGCCAGGAGAAGCAATATTCTATTTAACGTCACATTTTAGTGTCGATCACTCAAAACTGTCAATAAAAAAGGAGTGCCCTGCTGCTTAACTTAATTGCTTGTCGGTCGTTCGACATAGTAAACAGTGAGTAAACATCTAACCGCGAAAGGCACTTAACTATTCTTCTCATAGTGCGAGGCCAGTGCACCACAGATCCAAAAGAGCCACATTCTATCGCTGTCCCCACCCTCTGCACACAACAAATCAATTGCAAATCAAACTTAATACACCGATTGCATCCGCAGATACTTTTCATTTTCCTTTTATTAAGTTAAAATGCTCTCCCGGTAATGGAGAGAAGTTTTACGTTTATGGTAACTTGCATCTGGCTCCAACTACGGCTTTATGGGTCATTAAAATAAATGTTAAAAAAAAAACTTTTGAAAAAAAAACATTAAATTGATATTGCACGTTTTTCCAGCGTCGGAGAACGGGTTTCAGCTTGCTGTACTCGTATCTGTTGGATACCGGTGGGCAATTAAATTGTTTTCGTCGTCGTCTTCAGGTAAATTTCGCTCGATGAGAGTGCTTCGTTCGGCTGTTTGTTTGGTAAGAAAAGATAGGATAAGGTTGGAAATGATGGCAAAATAACAGTGAACCATTAAACAGAAAAGGAAAAGAAAACACTCAAAACTGACCTAGTGTCCGAGTTCTATTTGAGTCTGCACTCGGTCGACTGGTTATTCTGTTTCAGCGGGACCAAAATCAATTGATTTTGGAGTAATTTATCGTTTTTCTGTTTCCTCTACTGGTTCTCTAAAGTATCGAGTATGAGAGTGTAAATAAAGAGAACAGAATAATTTGTGGTGTATCCCGAATTTCAGATATTGGTTTGATTCAACAGGAACTCACCAATTTATAGGTTTTAGCATGTGAAGCGAACCTTTAAACTTATTGGTTTCACGCAACCTAAACGATGAGATGCTTAAGTGTGATCAAAATTCAAAACAATTAATTCAAATCAACTTTAAAAAAGATTATTGAAATGCATTTTCTGTGAATATGAACGTTTATTTTATGAAATTGGCTAAAGGATTGCGTACTCGGTATCACGCTAGTATTACGAGTATTATTATTTTAAAGTAGAACACCAAAGTTGCCACAATCACAAAGAATGCACCTTTGAATATTTGGTCGATTCTGACAGGACTTTCTAATTCAGAACTCAACTGCCAACACTTAGCTGCTCCAGTTAATAGAAAGGAGTTCCAACTACACAATGGTGACAGGTATCAGAAGCAGACACCGTTCAAAACGGTGATTTAACTCTCCCATTTACCAGCAACGAATATACAGTAGCACAAATAGATACCTATACGCCATACAGGACAGAAGCTAGAAAGGAGCCAGCAAGAAATAATCGGAAACGGATTACGAAAGGTCTTTATGGGATTAAAATACCGGACTATGTGCTCCTCTATGAACTGGACGGTGGAGTTAAAGCGCGTGAATTTACTGGCGGTGTGCCACAGGGCTCGGTCATCGGTCCCCCACTTTGCAATATTATGTATGTTAAATTTGTACGCCTACGAATACCATGCTAAGGGTCGATTATCAGATTTGCTTATGACATTGCTGTGGTGTTGTAATAAAAGCGCTGAAGTTCAGCTATACAGCAACAACACTACGTCGGTGATTATCCACCAGCGGTTTGCGACTCGTCAATCATAAGATTGAAGCGATGAAGCAATTTCTTAAGTATCTCAGAGTTATTATTGCCGTCTAAGTTTTAAAAATCATGGAAAACGATAAGTGCACTTACAATGATAATAAGCAATAGAAAATAAGCAAAATAGAATAAAAGAATCCTTCTTAACGGAACTGCTAGATCTATACTCATGCACGCTGTGAAAATATCGTTAAGTTCCGCAAAGGTCCATTCGACACGGCAATACGAACGAACTGTTCCGCATAAGGCTACACTCATGTTATCTTTAATGCTACTTTTCGACATGCTTGGTGAAGAAATGGTAAAACTCTAGAGGGAGCAAGTGCAAAATTACCGGGTAATCCATCTTCCAGTTAATTGACTTCAAGTCACCTATGATTATGAAATGACTGGCATGACTAACTCCGCCATAGTAAAGGAAAACTTAGCAGTATGAATCAAATATTGCTGAACACACGAAAATGCGCAAGTGCAAAGCGATCTGTTTATTTCCTCACCAAAAAACCGTCAGCTAGGCACAGGCCCAGCACTCCTAGTAGCCAACATTGTCTCGAACAATTATCTTGTTTTAGCCAAGGTACAAGTCCAAAAACTTTGCAGAAAGAAGTACTGTGATTCAATAGGTAGAAGTACTTTGCCATATTCTTAGAAAGCCATCAATAAAGCCGCACCGGGTCTCATACCAACATAAAGAAGACATGAAACGAGAGGAGCATCAGCTTCTGCCAAAGAACAAAAAAAAACCTACTCCGGTAATCCAGGGACAAAAACCCCAAACAGAAGCATATAGCATAAGGGAAGTACGTTCATTCCTTTAGTGGAATCACAGTTGGTGCAGAAAATTCGGAAGGATTTTAAGGCTATTCCGTCCACCGTCTTAGAGATCTTGATATGGATTTCTAAACTAAAGACTAAATAGAGTCTCTTTGACAAACTCGTCCTCTACAAATGCGACTCATAACACGGAAACACTCGATCATCAAATCAAACATTTATCTTGCTATTAGCCCTTACTTTAGACTAATAACCAAATTGGAAAACTAGTCTCTGTTATGGATAACTAATTATTGCCCCAGTTCAGAGGTATACTCGTATGTAGTTCGACAGCAGCATCAAAAGCGAATTAAAAAGCCATTGGATCCGGAAATGTGGAATAACTTCATTTTATAAAGAAAAATGCGAGGGCTGTCTGTATTAGCAAAACTGGTGCCTTAGCAGCCCTTCCAGCGGCGGCTCTCTAAATTTTGCTTAATTTACGTTTATAGACTTTTTCTTGAGTTTACGCTGCATCTAGGAGATACTAAGTTATGGAAGCATGTGCTGAATGTAGTCAGTCTGCACATGCTTCATGGCGAACTCCTCCAATCAATTGAACTTCAAATAATTGAAATTGACAACGTTGAACTCAATCACGTTATTCCAAAAGGAATCGAATGGAGATAACCCAAAGTTGTTGTCATTCACAGATGGCTTAAAACCAGTCGAAGGCGTTGGCCCAATGGTTTTCTCTCAGGACCTCTCCATGCACCAATCCTACCGTCTACCCACATACTGTACCTACCTCCAATTCGAAGTTTCAGACCGCTGCTGGGCTCCTGAGTCAAATACCCGCGTCGCACAGAAGTTCAGGCCGCAATCAAATAATATAAGTTCAAGGGTGGTTAAATGCTGCCGCATATCTCACTGTGCCATTGGACGTGCACAATGAATAAGTATTCCTCAAACGTTATTTGCTCCCATTTGCAGCGGACTAGGGAGATTCTCTTCTTCTTGGTTTGAATACATATTTCAGATAGCTTGTGTAAGTATTGTTCAAGTACTTGAATCTATCCCAAAAGCACAAAATAGTAAAAGAAGACTTCTCCTTAGATGACTGAATGGGGCTAGCAGATAGCACTACCCGATTGACTTCTAAACAGTCTCCAGATTAAAAATGCTCGGGGCAATATGTAGGCAGAACCGAGTAAGACTATGTTGGATACCAGGACACTGTGATATAGAAGCAAATGAGGTAGCGAAAAGCTGGGGTGAGCTAGAAACAAGTGAGGTTGGGAATATCAAACCACCTTAAACATGGGTAAGGATATTATTAAAAATAAAACTTTAAAGGAAGGTGACCTGAGGTGAAGTATCTGGGACCAGTTTTTGATTAGCATGGAGCAATTGAGCACGTTAGTGGGGATTGTATTAGAACAGAATCTTCAAAGAAAATACGATAAAGGGCTCAGACAGGCAGGAGCCGATTCTGCTGTGATGTGGAACCCGAAGCGGATATAGCCCACATACTATACGAATGTGAAGGAGTGGAGTGGAATTAATTTTATGCCATTAGTACTTACGAGTATATATGATTTCGAGACCTTTATTATCACTGTCTTGCAAATGCAGGGGAAGGAGATTAGAGAAGATGGTCGTTTTGAACGCAAGATTCTTCGAGTGATTTTAGGTTCCGTTGAATAAAATATTAACATGGTAAGAAAAGTGCACACACATAAGTCGCCTAATATTACTAGGGCATGTAAAGCAATTGAACACCATCACTCCAGCCTGAAGAGTCTACGAGGTACAACATACAGAGGAAGACCTCACCTAAGGTGGCGCGCACAAGTGAAAGGGGACCTCAACCAACTTGAAGTGCGCAACTGAAAGTAATTAGCCAGAGGCCTATTCCTTGAGCTCCAGGTTCATCCCGCAGCCTAAGTAAGTAGGTGAGGTTTAGCCAGCCCATAAAGCACATACAACAGTGACTTTTTGTGGATGCAACGGCGCCTCAACAATGGGTTTTTCATTTGCCATTCAACCAAAAATCAGCGTCATCGCTGAACAAAATTGTGAAGTGAAAAAGAAAATCTCGTTGTCGGCCTATTCACCGAAGATACGAGTATGATGCACACGATTATTAAGCGGCTTCAATTCACGAAAGAGCTGGATCTGGTGAACTCGTAAGCCAAGATCTTTCTACAAAATCTTCCATAAGATGGATAGACACAGCTCTAGTTGCTGTAAAGAATTTTGATAGGAAAATAATTAACTGGCAAAAACCAGAGATCTTAAATTTTATAAAAGTATTAATCTCGGCAAATACATGAAATACTATTCAACTTCAAATTAGCCCGCATTCTTGGAATACTAAAAGGAATTTATACCAATTTCATGGTCAAAAAATAACAAAAAATTACAATAAGACGCAAAAAACTTGAACAATGTTGTGGATAGCTTGTTTGTGAAGACAAGAGATAACGCCTTAGGCACGACCGACTATCAATTAATTTCCATCTCAGGTTTCGATGAGTCATTACGCGTCGCTTGAGTCTTTTGTAAGCCCGTCGCATAGAAATAGAGTTCCCCATTTAACTCCGCAACTTTTTACGTAAATAAATACGTATAAGTAGGTGCGTATGTACTCGCACGTCGTCTTCCACAACTTTATTATGCAAATTGCTAGTGGGCAAAAAGAAAAGGGAACATTTTGTACCCAACACCAGTTGCCACTGTTTTTGGAGCCGGCATTTACCGGAAATCGATGTGCAGCGTTCAATACGCGCTCTTTTCATTCAGCGAATACCATGCATACCAATAAGTTTGTTTCGATAAATTGTTTTCTTTTTGCATTTTTAATTTAATTTATTCCTGTCAACCATGAGACACACAAATTACAGAAAATAAATAAATATAGAAAAGAGCAAAAGAAAGGGAAACAAACTTTAGAGAAGAGAGATGGAACAAAGTATGCGGTTGGCATTGTAACTTAAGGTTAAAGGTGGCAACTAAACTACTAACTACCAACCGGCAATTGGAAACCGAGTACCATGCATTTACCACCCCTGTTAAGACCGCTAAAATCGCGTTAAGATCCAGTTGGAATATTGCGTTGTTGTTAATAACTGATTTTTTGTTTTGCTTGCAGAAACCATCTAAGTGTGGGCACTATCGGCAGATACTTACCTTTGGTGTATGTGACCGTATGAACCTAATGCTCGTTATGTGGTATTAAAGGTGGCAATGCAATAAGTTCTGCTATCGTATTGTATTGCAGTGTATGTAATGTGACTTTGGATCTCAAACTGTTAGTGGTGGAAATGAACGAGCATTCAAACAGTTTGAGAGAGAATCGTAAAAAAAATATTGCATACTTCTGGGCGCGAAAATTTACTTATATTTGCAAAACTTAACCCCAACAAACTGTCAAAGTTTTGCCAAAATTAATTTCATGATTTAATTAAAGAAAATATTGATGGAGAACTATGTAGTCGAGTAACTATTAGGCTTACTACTAAATTATAACGAATTCAGCCAGAACCAACCCGGTGAGCTACCAAAAAGCAATGACGACGCTCAAAAACAGCTTTGTCAACCTCTAGACTGGAATAAGTGGAGAGCAGGATCAGCCAGCCAATTATCCTTTGCGTGGCGGTTGTCTGGTGGAACAAGTTTTCACAAAAATACATCATTTTCCTAGTATTCGTAGGCCTGCTCTAAGCGCATTAATAAATCTCATTGTCTTTTATATTCATAGAGAAGTGGTCTTGATGACCTTTTGCGCCGATTGTGTTTTGACTCTAGTCTTATGGACATCCCGTCTGATGCAATGACAACAAACACGAAATCGACTTTCCCAGTGCCTAGGAGTGGTTTCGACCAGAATCGTAGCCAGAAAATGAATGCAGTCGTGTCTTCATGGATGGCTCCACAAGCAATGTCGCATGCGGTGCTGGTGCCCTTCTGGGAGACAACGTTAGATTTCATTCTTCGTTGGAAAAACTTGCGTCTGTCTTCCAAGTTCAAATATACAAAAACCTGATGGCAACAATCAACAATACGAAAGGCCTAAAAAGGCGAATTTACTTCTCACTCCTCCTACAGACCAATGGTCACTTACGTTCCCTTCTTTTCAAAGTAATGGAAACCCTGTTAAACCATCAGCTAATTCAAATCTCGAAACACAACAACTTCTCAATGATCGGCTACGGTTTTCGTAGCAAGAGGTTTACTAGTGATTTGATGGCATGTCTCACTGAAATGTGGAACCAAAGTTTACACCAATCTGGTGAAAGCAGATACCAAATTGCACTCGATACTTCAAAAGCATTTCACAGAGTTTGGCATCAGGCTCTGTTGTTGAAAATGCGTGCATTTAAACTCGACGAATCTCTTCTTCGGGATTGGAAATTACCTTTCGGAATGTTCAATTCAAGTTTTTTTCGATCCCAGGGCTCAATTGTGTTTCCAATACTCTTTTAATTTATAATCTCTGATGACAGTACTCTCGAAATGCTTCGAAATGTCAAGGTTTGCTAAACCAATATAAAAAATACACTGATCTGTCCTCACAATATAAGACATTTATTCGCACAAAATTTGAGTAGAATGCTCCTAAGACCTCTGTGAACCTGTTAGATAGGATTGAAAACCGTGGTATAAAACCCATAGGTGATGGTTATACAGTTAATTGACACACTAGAATATTGACGTAATGTCTTCTGCCTCACCTTGTTTTACCGCTGATTTAACTAAGAGTGCTCCAATAAAATTTCCAGTGGTATTCCGCCTCTTCAAACCCTCTACCGCTACGAAAGTTTATCAGCCCACTTTCCGACGTACTCCGAAATACCGTAATTCTTTCCTAAATAACTGATATTCTTTTTAACGATGATAGCGCTATCATACCCAACGACGTGACAGCCCTTCAGGCAGCTCTTAATAGCTGAATAAAAGATCTAGAGGATAATGGGTTACGAATCAGTCGTACTACGAGTAAGACTGAATATCTGCACTGCTGACTTTTCGAAGAGCAAACCCAACCCCTGACATCTATTTAAAAGGAGTCATCGTGCCAAAGTGGGAACCATGGAAATACTTAGGCTCTGTCGTTAATCACCAAGAAAATTGCTATGATGATGCTATACATCATCCGGAAGCCGGGAGGCTTAAATGGCGAGAAAAGTCCGCAGTATTTCGTGACAGAAAAATGTCGCTATACATGAAAATCGTTAGTCGGGATTTAGCACCCCCATCGTACTATTAGGCAAAGTACGAAAAGTATAATGGAAAAATGGCAGCAGCGGAAATGAAAACGTTGCAGTCACGCTTTATTAAATATTAAAAACCCAATAGTGGACAAACTTTAAACTCAGCAAATTAAATGGCTTTACAATGTTCAACGAAAGTTGTAGGTAACTTCGGTCGAAAAAGCAATAGAGGTTCAAGTTCCAGGCGAGGTTTGAAGAAACGACAGAGTAAAAACATCACGAAAATAGAGCGGCCAGTAATGTTTTACAACAATTCAACTACAAAACGCCCTTAATAGTGTAAATGAATGGAAGCCAAACCAAATATGTTCAAGTGAGTTTAACACAGAAAAACAAGCAGGTCGCCTATGGTCCGTATACCGTTCGCAAGCGAGGCTAGATATGTACCTCGGAAAGACACTTGAAGCAAAGTTGAAATGGGCTTCTACAAGCAAGTGCTGAAACCAGTGTGATGCCTGAAACACATGTGCGTTCCTGCAATAGATCGCAAATTCTAATCTTACTGCAAACGCAATGTAATAGACTTACAAAGTAGTACAATTTAGTACATTTTAAGTCATTCCAGGTTTTTTGAAAACGGCGGTGAAATTTTGTTGAAAATAAAGGAACAACTAATTGAATTTGTGCGAAATAATAATTTTTTATGATAAAAAAGATAAAAACTACAAAAATTTGTTTATTAGTTATTAATATTCAATGCAATGAAATGTTTACATTTTCAGAAACTTGAGGTGGATCCATCGAGTTGAATAAACAAAAACAATACAATGTAATATAGGAAAGTTGGCAAAACAATAAAGTAGATGAAGAGAGATAAAAGGTTTTCGAATACTCGGCTGATTAGTAGTCAGAAATCTGTTATTACTATGAAGCTCAGAGGTATTGAGGATCTGATTACGTAAATTACCACTTCTAAGGAAACAAATTTTCATGGGTAATATATAGATATATAAAAGCTATACTAACGACGGCGTTTTTTCCATTGTTTCTAAGAATGTGTTTCTGAGTTACAATAGGTCTGTTCCATGACTGCAAATTTGTACAAAAACCATGTAAAAAGAACGCATTTGAGAGAGTAATTCATTTCCCAACCCTGCCAATTCTTACAAATTTCTACACGAGATTTTTCTTTAAAAGTTTAAATTTGTGTGAATTGTGACAATTTTATGCAAATTAACTCAAACGACGACCTGACTTGGCCATGGACAAAGAGGAGAAAAAAGAGCTTCATATTGAAGCGAATTGTTCGCCTAATAAACGCATATCACATCAATAAAATAGTAATAATAAAAAATTTAAAAATCTTCCTACTGTTTTACAATTTATTTTTTGTTTTATTTTTACTAGTTACTTTCGGCGTTTTAAACTCATTTTACAAAAACGTGTACCCTCCTGAAACTTAAGCAAAAAATTATCTTTTACAAATTGTTACAAAAATCTCGCGGGAACAGGCCTAATAAAGGGTTGTAAATTATAAGAATAAGTGCCACCCCAACATGGCAGTACATACTACAACATTGATTGCACTAACCCATAGTACACAGTTTCTAAAAGTTTACGAGAGCAAATTTGTCTAAAATGCTGATAATACCTATAGATATTTCTTTAATATGGGCAGGTAAACCCCAGTTCATTTTACTATCTATGTTTAATCACAGATATTTGTAAACAGTAAGATTTTCAATAAGAAAGTATTTAGAAAAACAGCTTTTAAATACATCATAAGTTACAATGTTTCTGATAGCACTACAATCGGCACTATGAAAACAGAAATTAGGGACGTGAAGATCCGGTGTGGATAATTTAAGAAGCATAATTTTTATATTCTTACTGATGACCAGTTTGTGCATACAAAACCAATGCCTTAAGGCCTACAGGTCATGTTTTATGTCTGAAAATAAGTATACAGGAATAGAAAAAGCCTATAGTACGATATATCTTCAGCAAATACAGTATTCTTACTTTTCAAATCCAGGCTAAATACTAGGTGGGGTGAAAAGTAACCTCCTTGACCGCCAGAATGCGCTGCTACTGCAAAAAAGGTTATGGTGCCTTGAAGTCCGTTCATATTTACGCAGACATGCCAAGTTTTAGTGCGATACTGTCTTTAGTTTTGTTTTGACAGCTGATTGTTGTTGACGTGTTTGGCATCATGTTGAGTATGGACATAAAACATTATTTTTTGAGAGGCAAAACGGCGAAGGAAACAAAAGAAAAGTTTGGTGAATATTATGGGGCTAATGCTCCGTCAGATTACACCGTCAAATATTGGTTTCGAGAGTTTCGTGGTGGCCGCAACTCTACTACCGATCAAGTCCGCAGCGGCAGGCCCTCCGATGCGGTTACAGAGGACAATGTCAAAAAAATACATGAAATGGTGTTGGCTGACCGGAAAGTAAAGGTGCGCTAGCTAGCAGATACCACAAAGATTAGTACTGAGCACACACGCTATATTTTGGGCAATAGCCTGCATATGAAAAAGTTATCCTGCCGCTGGGTGCCGCTCATGCTCACTGCTGACCAAAAACACGAACGCGAGAGCACTTAGAAAGAGTGTTTGGACTCGATTGGTAACTGTTGATGAAACTTGGATCCACTATTACACACCAAAGAACAGAATGAGTGCCCAGCAGTGGACTGAAGCCGGCACGAGTGCTCCGAAGCGGCCGAGGTAGGCTCGATGGGTCCGAAAGGTTATGGCGTCGGTTTTCTGGGATTGTAATGGCATACTCTTCGTGGACTACCTCGAAAAAGGAAAAACCATCAACAGCGAGTATTACTGTGCATTATTGGAGCGATTGAAGGCTGAAACCGCTGCAAAACGGCCTCACATGAAGCGAAAAAAAATTTTGTTTTTGCAAGACAATCCGCCGGCGCACAAGAGCTTCGCAACCACGGCTAAAATCAATGACTTACGGCTCCAATTGCTGTCGCATCCACCGTATTCGCCCGATTTGGCTCCCTCGGGCTATTATCTCTTCCCAAACCTCAAAAGATGGCTCATCAATAAAAAATTCAGCTCACGCGAGGAAATCATCGACGCCATTATTTTGCAGACCTTCCGGAAAATTTCTTTTCGGATGGGATCAAGGAGTTGGAAAATCCCTGGAATAAGTGTATCAAGCTAAAAGGGGACTATATTGAATAAAATACGAGGGTTGTCTGAAAAGTTTCCGACTGAACAATGATACAAGACATTTTTTCTGAAATTTTTTTTTTATTTTTCTACATAGTCTCCTTGTAACTCTACACGATGCTCCCATCTCTCTAACCCGTCCAAATAGTACTTCTCTGCAAAATAATTGTTCACGAAGGTGATTGCCTCCTCATTTGACGAAAATCTCTGTCCTCCGAGCGTAGTTTTTAGATGAGGGAACAAAAAGAAGTCGCTTGGGGCTAGATCTGGTGAATACGGCGTATCGTCAAGCAGTTCAAACCGTAATTCATGGATTTTCGCCATGGCAACCGCTGAGGTGTGAGACGGGGCGTTGGCTTGGTGAAACAGGATTGTTTTTTTTTCATGCAAATGTGGCCGTTTTTCCGCAATTTATACCTTCCGTTTGGCAAGTAATGATGCGTAGTATGCTCCTGTAATGGTTTTTCCTTTTTGAAAATATCCTTTACTATCCCAAAAAAACAGTCGCCATCCCAGCCGAAAAAACAGTTCTTGCTTTTTTTGGAGCCGGCTCGCCTTGCAAATCCACTGTTTTGACTGAATTTCTGTTTCGTTCGTATAACGGTGTTTCCAAGTCTCATCTACGGTAATTAATCGGCGCCAAAACTCGGATTTATTGCGTCTAAACTGCGCCAACGTTGGAAATGTTCATTCGAACAGGTTTTTGGTCTAACGTAAGCAAACGCGGCACCCAACGCAAGCTGTCCGCGCGTCTTGATTTAATATGTAACAAACACGTTCTTTGGACTTTTTCATAACCTCTACTATCTCTCTCATTTTAATTCGGCGGTCGTCTAACACCGGCGGTGAACTTTAGCAATGGTATCGTCAGTGGTTGCAGTTTTTGGACGTCCCGAACGTTCATCATCTCCCAAGCTCTTACGGCCAAGTTTAAATTCAGCTGCCCAAAATTTGTCTGTGGTAAATGATGGTGCAGAGTCCTGATACACAGAGCCCAACTCATTTTTGATTTGCGTAGGCGTATTGCCTTTCAAAAACAAGAATTTATTAACAGCTCGATACTCATTTTTTTCCATTTCCACAAAAAACACTCACATCGACTCACTCAAACGACTGTCAACTAAAAACTGCGAGTCCAAAATGACTGAAACTTCGGTAAGTAATTGTCAAAAAATGCACAACTAGCATTCACTAGCTTTTATTGACGAGTGCCGCTATCTTTACGTTGAGGTCGGAAACTTTTCAGACAACCCTCATAGATACTTTTATTAAAGATGTGCTCCAGAACATCACAACTATTTGAATAGGTATTTCGTGTGGATGAGTTAGAATAGTTGAGCAGCATGATATTGCAGTTCAAAAGGTGATATACGAGTAGGTCGAATGAAAATAACGTGCCAAAAGAAATTGTCCATGAACCATGGTACATAAGAAAAGGCGATTTGAACAAAGACCTCGGATTTCCTACAAAACACAAAGATAGATCGAATATACGCATTGCTGCTTCTCCAAACTACCAAATCAAACTCAAAACATCTGATTCAAAGGTGTGAACAATTCAAATATGTTCTCAAGGCGAAAGCCATCAGAAAAGTTGCAATATGTATGTACGAGTACCATCATATCGATTGAGTGCGGGCTGGCTAGAACCTCATTTTGGGTTACGCATTCTTAGTTTCTTTAGTCAGTTTCTTCGTGCCATAAGATTATCAACAATTTAATATTAAACGTTCATCAAAATAAACATCAGTGTCAAAGACAGACAGCTCTACAGAAAATTCTGGAAATTCTCTAATTTTAGCTGCCAGGTTATAGATAAACTCAATTCAGGATTCTACTGTTCCACTGACTCAGAGTTTCATAGTCAACGAACTTGTGACAATCACTTTGACATGCTTACATTTTAGTGCAAAACTTCTTCCCTTATGCAGTTCCCAGTCATCGTTATGAACTTGTCAAAGTCTAAGAAAATGTGCAACGTAATTGTGCGATGTTAATGGAAATTCAAATTGCTTTGTGCATCCAGTTTGCACTTCTTCTCCTTTTCCATCCACATACATACTACACAGCTATAACTATAGCACTATAGAGCACTATAAAATTCTTTCTACGGTATGCAGTGTGCACTTCAAATTTCTGCGGTTTAATTAAATGTGAAATTTATTCCACTCTTGTAGCGCCGACATTGACAATACCAGTACTAGCACCAGTACTACCAATGCAGGTAAAGAGCACCTGAAGCACCCGAAGCACCTAAAGTACACCTCCAAGTGCAAATCGTGGCGACAACAGCGACGACGACGACGACGACGACACTGACAATGACAACGCCAATCCCTATGCCGGTGATGACGGTAGTTTTTCTTAGAATCTTCAAGGATTCGGTTACACTTCAGTTTGGTTACAACTTTTTGTATTCACATTACGGGGGTAAAACCACAACATGCCACGCGTACCTAATGGGAAAATGACACCGTTGAAGGGGGTATACTCGTTACCTTCTCTAATCAGTCTGTATTCGTACTTAGGAATGCGTTCAAAGGTAAACTACAGATAAAGACATACCTGGTATTTCTTGATGCTGTCCAACTGTTCCAGCGTTGGTTCAACTATTTGGGCAATCTGCTGTTGTTGCATGGATCCAGTTCCATTGGTGTTATTGTTGTTGGCTACTTTGCGATCCGGTAGCTGTGGAGCTGGGGCTCGATTTACCAAACGGCCATCCTTTTCAATGCGCAAATGATCCCGAGGCGGTGGAACTGGCTTTACAGAACCGTTTAGCTGTGGGAAAAATCGCTTTTTACAATATCTAGATCTTTGGACTAAATTCTAATATGGAGTTACATAGATACGAATACATACTCTACTCGTATGTAGGTGTTAGTGTTAGTGGAGTTTTTGTTGTGAAATGTTACATGAAAGTGGGGTTTTTAGTAAACCATAGAAGATGTGTTAGCGGTTTGAGTTATTGACAGTGTAGATGGATACAATATACAGATATATCAATCGAGCGTTTGAAACTTTTATAAACACATACATACATATCGTACATATATACCTACGATGATGCGCTGTAAAATGAGGCCTTTTATCCTTATGTTGATTTCAATGATAGAGTTCATGCACTGAGATATTGAAAGTTTGTTGTGCCAAAGGGGTTGCAATTTAAAAACAATTCTTTCAACATAAGGGTTTTCATGATTGTACATTAAAGGTGACATCTTTAGATGAGTGAAGTAGAAATTGTGCCGTGATGAAGGAAGCCTTTTTCGGTGGAGGTGAATTTTGAGAGTAAGATGCATTTTGTACAGCAGTGCCTAGCTATGAAATATTTTTTACCTCTTCACGTATACATACTCTAAACAACAGATAACCCAAGAATCAATCGAAGATTGGTGTCTTAGAAAGGGGATTTCACTCCTAACCGCTCAGGAGTACTAAAAGGAGTCATCTATCATTTTTCCAATGAGCTGACCATTATGATGTTATCCTGGACAGGATGATTCTGTGGATTAAAAATAGCATGCAAAAAACTGCCAACACATTGTTGGGCTTCTGGATTACGAAGCCTTCGCCAATACATTAGGGTCCTTTTGACCTACACAGCTATGAAAGCATCCGCATGGGATTAATATCTTTAATGTAAATACATAACTTCTGGTTTTAACAGACTTCGAAGAATGTATTGTCTCGGCTACATAGAAGCTTTCCCTATCACATCTGGCTCCACTTGATATTCATACTATTGGCTAAGCTTTTACAGTCGTGTTCCGGATATAAAGAAGAGGTCTTCGGTCCATTTTGCATTGAAGTATAGATGACCTTGCGCACTGACTATTTTTTGACATTGTTCTCTGTGGAAGTCGGGGATGTACTCAGGGCTGACTTTGGCCAGCAAGGAAACTAGAAGTTACTTCACGGATGGCTCCAGAACTAAGTAAACATGTGGCCCTGATGTCTTCACGTTGTGGAAAACAATAATCTAGGTTAAATTCGTCTGTCTTTCAACCGGAGGCAGCTCTAAGTGTAATGAAGTATTAGAAGCTAAAAGCTTCACTTTTGAACTCTGTAATTTCTGTTCTTCCGAAAGTACAATAAATCTGTTAAATATCTTCGACAATTTGGAACTCAGGTTATTTTAGAAACCTACCTGGCGTCAAAATAAAGATGATGATCGACAAGTTCGCAGCGAACCACTGGAAGGGCTCATACCCTTATAGTGGCTTACTCCCACTATTCTCTGTAGGTAGTCGGGTTTCCCTAAAATATGTGAAGCGAATTCTAGACTAGAGTCCTTACCGCTTCATCTACACATAATACGGTCTGCGCTTTTATGGCCTTTCTTCGGATCAGTACCCTCAGAAAGCCGACTAGCCTCCTCAAATATGATATCATCCATTTGAAGCTCTTATATCTCTTTATTCTTCCAACTTTTGATTCTCAATTTTATTACTGAGTTGAGGATGCTTTAAAAAGGCTGCAGGTCCGTTCGTCGGCTATTTCATTTCCATAAATACCACCGAACCTTCTATTCACCAGAGCTAGATTTACCCCCTTTAGAATAAATAATAAAAGATATCCAAGTAATGTGGAACCGACTTGGACTTAAATTAATAGCTCATAAGGTCTGAGCCTTTAAGGCTTGACGCTGGATTTTTTGAACCCCATGTCGCTCTGATCGAGAACACTATATTGAACCGAGATCTATGTTAACTAGGGTTAAATGGCACAACTGAGTCTTTGAATTCACAGCAGTAGTCTTTGATCCGATTTCGCTTCTGAAAGCCATGTCTGTGTGGTAAAAAAATAACTCCTTCCCACCTATGCTAGCTTAAAAGAATCTTTTAAATAACAACCCACATAAAATCTTAGGCCATCCGGACGATTCGCCATCCATCTGCCCGAGGTTTGATTTCATGTAAATTCATTATGGTTTATGTGCACATTTCTCTTAATACAACGAGACGCTCCTTCACTTAGTTTTTCAAGCTGCTTGGATACGTCAAGCCATCCATTGCCATTGAGATGTTTAAAATCTTTTTGCTTTTTGCTAGGCGACATCAAAATTTCATGAATATTTTATGAACAAAAAGAAGAGTCGCCTGCCTAGTCGTCTGCTTATTCGGGGAGAATATCAAAAATGTTGCAACTTGTGAACGTTTTAAAGGACTACCGAGACGGCGATCAAATCGACGAGTACGTGTGTGGGTGATCGTAATCACCGGGTTTTATACCTTAATGCAAGGGATAAACAAACGGATGAACAGAACTTATACGAGAGTCTCTTGAAAAGTTTCCAATCCCAAAAAATGGTACTCAGCTATTTTGGACGCGCGGTTGTTGTTTGACAATCGTTCGAGTGAACCAATGTGAGTGGTTTTTGTGAAAATGGAAAAAATCGAGTACCGAGCTGGATTTATATATTTGTTTGTGAAAGGGAATATGCCTAGGCAAATTAAGTTGGATGTTGTATATGGGGACTCTGCACTATCATTTACCACCAAGAAATTTGGGGCAGCTGAATTTGAACGTGGTCGTATTACTCTGGGTGGCGATGAACGTTTGGGACGGCAAAGAATAGCAACCAATGACGATAACATCCCTTAAGTTCACCAAATGATTCTGGAAAACTGTTGGATCAAGACTAGACATAGTAGAGTCTGTGAACATGCCCAAAGGACGTGTTTGCCACATATTAAGCATGAGAAAGCTGAGTTCAGTTCAACCTTCATCTATATTGGGTGCCGGAGCACAGAGACATTCCAAGAAATTGTAGGGTCTACGGACTGGCCAAAATTGGAACCACTCTACTTATTGTATCAGAAAAGGGTAGCATCGGTATACCAATCGCTACGTGCAAATTAATGTTAAAGTTGGATGCTAACAAAATAACAAACCTTAGGACTGCAGCTATTCGCCTTAAAGCGACTAAACAGTGGACAAATAATTCATTTGGCCACGCCAACATTCTTAATACATTAGGAATCCTCACAGAGAACACCGATTACACCATACCTGAACTTTGGTTTGACAAAAACTTCCATGTAAGCTTCCCCTCAAGATCATTCTGGGATGAGGATGCTTTCATGGAGGACAAGTCAATCCATCTCTACACAGATGGATCTAAAACCGACAGCGGAGTTGGTGGCGGTGTTTTCTCAGATAAGCTAAATCTAAGCCTCTCTTTCCGCCTTCCAAATCACTGTAGCGTGTTCCAGGCGGAAATTTTGGCGATTAAAGAAGCTCTGTCCTGGCTGAAGAAAAACGTGATATCTGCAAAGGATATCCGCATATTTTCGGATAGTCAGGCCGCCATCAAGTCCCTGGACTCGGTCTCATTGTGTTCTAAAATTGCCCTTGAATGCCGATCATCTCTCATGGAGATGGCAGAGCAGTTCAACATTCACCTCTGTTGGGTGCCGGGCCACAGAGACATTCCAGGGAACTGCAGAGCCGATGAACTCGCCAAAATTGGAACCACTCTACCTATCCTACCAGACAAAGGTAGTATAGGTATACCAATCGCTACGTGCAAACTAACACTAAAGCTAGATGCCAATAAAAGAACGGACCTTAGGTGGACTGCTGGACAAACATGTCTAGCGACCAAACAGATCTGGCCAAAGCTGGATCTGAATCGCTCTAAGAGTTTAATCTTTCAAAATAGGAAACATCTCAGCGCTATCAAAGGTGTCATCACTGGATACTACCTTATAGTCAAGCAAAAAGGCTTGACATTTTTACAAATGATTTCTGCAGAAGCTGCATCGACGAGGAAGAGGAGGAGACAATTACCCATCTTCTAAAACTCTACTTGGGAACTTTCTTCTATTGTACAATGGCTTAAGCGATCTAAATAATATAGGCGTTAGCAGTCTTCTACGCTTTGTCGTTAGCTGAAATTGGTTCCAAGAGTATGAGGATCACAATGGGCCAATAGAATAAATGAATTGGTCTCTCCAGCAGCCACTTTTACCTAACCTAACCTTGCTCCCTTCGGTCCAAAAAGATGTTTGAAAGAATATTTCCAACTCTTTGTTGGCGTAGTTTAGACGCCGAGTGATTACTGCAGATGAAACTTTGATACACCATTATACTCAACAGACAAGACAGTGGACTGCGAAGAAGGAATTGGCTCCGAAAAAAGTAAAGGCCGTTCATTCGGCTAGGAAATGGTGGCGACTGTTTTTTGGGATAGTCATTGAGTTGTCGTGAAAAAGTAAAAGCCATCACAGGAGCCTACTACTCATCATTATTTGATAAGCTGAAAGGAGAAAACGGCCACATTTCCAGAAAAAAACTGTTTTTATGGATTGAACTCCTACTTATCAGATCTAGCCCCAAGCGGCTTTTTGTATTCCTTAGGCTAAAAGTAGCGCTCGGAAGACAGAGATTTTCATTGAATGAGGATGCCATCACCTTCGTTAACTAGAATTTTGCAAAGAAAGACACCAAGTAATATTTGGATGGGTTAAAGAGATGGGAGCGTCACTGGGAGTAATGTATGGACCTACAATGAGACAATGTAGAAACATAAAAGTAAATTCGAAGAAGAAATGTCTTGTTGCTTTATTAGAACGGAAACTTTTCACACAACCCACTTAGGAACGCTTCGTGAAGGTTTTTTTGTCCATGCTTTAGACAAACGCTGTTAAGAAAATTCTATGAATCCTGACAAGGAAAATTACATACATACAGTGATAAGGGTACATAGTCTCACCTCCCCGCTTAATCTACATAATAGCATACCATCACTATTGATTGCTAAAATTTTGAGCTAAGCCTTACCAACTACAATTAACGATCTAGATCTACAAAAAACAAGATTCCTCTATCAACAAGTGAATACGGTTGCCCACAAGCTTTTCACTAACATAACTCAAACGAGTTTAAGGAATCCAGTGATGTATACCTGGTAAAGATTTCGGGTTCCTAACAGTCTACACCCACAGCCCTGATAGGAGTGAGGTAACTCCCAACTGAATAAACGAACGAGCCTAGATTTTTTCAAAACTTCCTACTTTAAATAGCAATTCTATGAGAGGTGTGCTCCATTTCAATTATTTGACAAAAAATATCATCTTTTTTCGTCCCACCTTAATTAAGCCACAGCTGTGCCGAGGTTCTGGCAAGAAATTGAACACAATTTATGAAACAAGTGTCGACCAAGCGCTGATCAGTAGAAAGCATCTTCAAGCTTTTTTGATAAATTAATAGCATTTCCTCAATTCCTTCGCCACTGGTTAAGTTTAACCAGATGCATACTCGTAATTGCAAATTGCCACACATAGTTTTATGAAGAGAAAAAAGAATTCTCTAATCCTGCCCTCGTCAATTATTTCTGCATTCCGCTTCCGCAATAACTCATTATGGAATATGCTCGTGCATATTATCTACATGCCTATCTGCTGCCATTAGAAAACCATTTGTAGCACATCTAGGCAACTTTACGGGGCCAACTGGGGCCGGACCGTCCCACTTGTTGTGTTGTACGGATACGAGCACATTTATTGTTTGTATGTTGCGCCCCATGGCTGGGGCCACCTCTGGGTTTTCCCATCGTGAGAAAATATCTACAAAACTAGGCAACACACATTTTTCCTCCAATCCAAACTCAAAGTGTACGAGTAATCATTTGCATTCGTTCCACGCCAAGCAAAGAGAAAAAAAAAAGCCACACCATCGAGCGACCAGGAACAAGCAATTTTCTCGGGCACCTCATGGCACCTTTCTGCTTGCTATCTTAAATCTGTATCTGGTTTCCACACTTACTTTGGCCATTTGGGTTTATTAATGTAAAAGTGCTCTGCAAAAATACAAAAATCAAGAAATACTAGATATGACTCCCAATTCGAGGTGGTATGGCAACGATAATGACAACAACGACAGCAGACAGCAGCCAAGAGTCAGCAGACAGAGGAGAACTGGAAGTGGAACTCTTGCTGCTACTTTGGTGACTCGGGCTACTTTCCGTTTTGGTATCTCGTGTGTGTTGCGTTGTCTTCGTCACTGCCGTTGCCGTTGTCAATTTTGGGATTTGGCACCCCATCTGGACAGAAGTGGCACCGACTTCGACAGAAATGATAATTTTCGCTCAATGAATGCCGGTCGTATTCTGGTATTTTGATACCATGGTGTGGTGGTCGTTATGACTTGTCTGGTATTAGCAGCAGAGTTGCCGCTGGACAACAATTCAAAATTGACCTTAAACGTAACTGAATGACATTACAGCTTGTTCGTAATTTTTAAAGTCCGAAATATAGTCCACACATTCATGTAGCTGCTTGACATTCACAGAATGATGTTTTAGCTATTTCTCATATACGAGTACAGATCGCCTAAACAACGAGACTAATACTACAAATAATCGTTTTGTTTAAGGCCAATCGAAGCATGCGGTCCTGTTTAGCAAATAACAGCAAGAGTGTGTGAACTAAGCAAGTTTTTTGAGATTTTTCCGATAAATTGCCGAATTTATTTTAGATAAACGATGAAGACTTTGGCAAAGGAAAACAAACTCATTGTATACAGTCCAGGAATTCTGATATACATTCTGTGTGCGAGTGAGCTTATATAATAGACAAAAATCAAATGGAAAAAGATTTTAGTAAAATGTAAGAACGGTAGATTAAAAGAAGAATACGATCATTTTTGGAATTTAAATATCATCGCAATACAAATGTAAAGTGGCTCAGTAATGGCAACACTCCATGTACATTGTGTACCTCGCATGAGTGGATGCAACTTCCGCCAGTCAGTGCCAGTTGTATGCGATACAAATTTTCATTTTTATGCACTGTACCCTGAGCCCAGGCTTGGTTTCCTGAATTTTTATGAGTCGATCTTGTTTACATGACACCTAATGAGGAGAGAGAAAAAATGACTAACGAACAGGTCCATAGAGACCCTCGTTCAACATCATCGACCATAGACTGGCGGCGGTGAAAATCTGAATCTAGAACTCAGTTCTTATAGTAACCGGATTGGAACCGCCTTGCATTTGGCACGTTTCATATTAAACATACATGCATGCTGTATAATCATTGGTACACTTATATACATATGTATGATATATTAACTATTTAACGAACTCCAATGCACCTGTGATTAAAAAGCGATTTAAAGTTTTCTAGAAATGCGAATGAGTGGCATAGAACAGAGTTGACTGTGGTTCCAAACGTTTAACACAACGATTGCAACAAGTCTCTGAAAACTTTTTTATCTTTGTCATGGTGACTCTTTAATTGACTTAAATGGTGGCACTTTGACTTTTTATGTTACGAGCAAATGTTTGGCTTGTGGTGATTAGAGCAGCAAATAAAAACTTGCCACTCGACTGTTAATATTGGGTCAGCGATGGTGACGTCAAGTGCTCGTCAGTAATGTGACTAGTGTCAAAGTGACTAACGACTAACGATGAAATATTCAGAGAGATCAATGACAAAAAGGTTAACGGCCTTGGAATTTAAAAAATCTAGAGCCAGATAGTTCAAGTCTTTTAACGTTTAAAACCAATGACTAGGCCTACAAATTATGTAACCAATGACTAGGCCTACAAATTATGTATCTTAAAATAAAGTAAGCACTTTGGAACCGCCAAATGATCGAGCAGCTTCATCAGAGGAACAGGGAGTACCCTCGAGTACAGAGTACAGAAATCCAATGATATTACGTGAATGACCACTGAAGATAGATGGGTGAAAACAGCCTCGTATTAAGCCGATCAGGTCTTTTTTACATCATGGGTTTGTAGGAATCTGAGCATCTACGGACTAGCGCACAACGACAAAGATTTATTCAAACCGCTCTCATGAGTCCAAATGCCATAACTCGAAGCTAAAGTTTTAGTTGCCTAGTGAAGAAAGTTAAGAAACTTGTCTTAAGCGTATCCACACTTATTGTATTGGGGTTGGTTATGACTAAAAAACGAGTTCTACTCTTGACGTTACAAACCCCAAAAACTGGCAGCTTTTGAACTCTAGGAAGGTTTTCTAAGGAACTAGCAGGAGGTGGCCTCGAAAGTTATTCCCGAGGTAAAAACATCGATCTTATGGAGGAAACCCAATCTCAGATGATGGAACACGTAGATTAAGATCTCGACTTGGAATGTACAAAATGTACACTTGTATCCTCTTAGCAGATAGTTGTTACTCGTACGTACGCTGTATAGAAATAAGCATAGCTATAAGATTGTTCATATACTCGTATATTAGGATCGAATATCATGGATTTTAACCCGATAAAGATTTGGCTTGCTGACTTTACTTTTAAAACTGTCTAGAGAACGACTTGAAAATCATACCCGGGAATAATATTTGACGTTAACGGATTTAGGTAAGCAGAATTCGCAGCTGCAAGAAGCACACTTCCAGAGGTGAAAATTTTCATTCATTTAGAGTCCAAACGAAATGGGCAACAGGGAACATTATGCTGCCTAAGTATCTCACACTCTCCACAGCTCGATACAACGAAATCATCACAGAGAGACAACTTTAGCTTTCAAATCACCACCGAGAAAAAGAGCATTAGCGTGATAAAGGATGTGCGGAAAGACCGGAAGGGATATGAGGAATACAAAAAGTTGCCGCAACAAAAAACTCGACCTATGGAAAGCCATAGGGAAAAATAACAAAGACCACCCAGTATTCAGCCCCATGAAGTCAAAGAATCTTGCGAGGAATAACATTCATACAAATTATAAAACTAAGTAGCAAGCAAGAAGAAAGCTAAGACTTGAATCGTGGAAAGAGCCCTTCGTCATTTAAATGGATTCTTCTGAAGGATTCAAAGAAAACCAGGCAGAGTCAAAAATGAAGTAATCCCTCCGAGAGGTTCGGATAGCAGTTGAGATATTCCATACCAATTAGTCCACCGGCTCTAAAATACCAAGGCATATCCATGTTGCTAGATGTCGAGAACGTTTTTCTAAAACACTCGACGGCGAATACCAGTGTAGTTTCCACCCTGGAAAGACGCCAGTAGACCAAATATTCACACAAAGGTAAATATTGGAAAAGTTCATTGACTTGAAGTTGGTACACATATGGTACATATGTACATCGTAATAATCGATTTCCGTATCCCAGGCTTAGAAACGTCTGTTCAAAATCACTCCAAGGATATGCTGGAAGTGACTTCTTCAGTCAAATGCCTCAACAAACAGAGCATTTTAGAAATGACCAAGACAAATCCGTCAACTTTTGAACTAAATCGGATTGACGAAGATGTGTATATGGATGAGGACTAAATTGGTTCTGCCACATCGCCATTCGGTCGGTTCGCAACATTAAGTATGTTTAAAGACCAAACGATCGCGGATGAAAAAAAGCTTGATACGTCAAGCTCTATGAGCGGAATTGAAAAGGCTGAAAGTCAACTGTGTCTCAGAGAGAGACATATAACGAGTATGGCTCCCGTCATGTATCCCAGTAGTCTCGAAGCGTTGAAGATCCATTTTTAACTGCGAGAACTAACAACGAATTCTGTGGTAGTTCAAAGTTTTTCAAATTACGCAATAAACTAAATGTTTAAGTACATTAAAAGAGATACGAGTAAGAGCTGACAATTTATAAGATCTTGTGTTGAAAAACCAGTACGCATCGAGGCATTCGTCGGATTGTGCACAGGTTGTCATCAACAAGGTGTGCTTCCGGTTATACTTCGCCGCATGCCCGTTTAGATGAAAAATTAAGCCATGTGCAACGTTGTGTACGATGACGAATTCCAAGTACAATAGAATGCCAATTGCTTGCAGTTGCGGGAGATTGTGAGTATATATTCAAGGCTCAGAAGCCAATCTAAGCTCGTTGATCATCTTCAGTATTATTTATTGGGAGAACAAAATTAAAGTGCTAAGTCGTTACGCAGTGATAGAGCTGTAAGATTTCACATTTAACGATAAGAAAAGCTACACTACGATAGTTAGAAGTTGTACTGAGCGAAAACATTGACATAACTCAGAGGCACGGCTTTAAAAGCCCAAAACGCCTACCTAAAACGTGTCCGAGTGGGAACTATTGTGAACATTTACGTGTGCAAATCTGTATAGAACCTCAGACCTCAGACAGTGAATTAAGGAATCCTCATTCTTCTATGGTAGATATCCAATTCCAAACGGTTTCTGATTGTTTGACCAAATAGTAATTCGACTCATTTTGGAATGTCCATCTAGTAAAAGCCTGGAAAAGTATGCAAACAAAAGAAATCAGTTTCAAGCACTTTAATCTTAACACCTCGTGATAAAAAGGAGCGTTGAGCTCGCAGTTCAAGATGACTTCAACTCTATGTCCATGGCCACTTAAGAGCTTGACAACAACTGTTGCTGCGAATTAGCAACACGATGCCGACACAATTAACACATCACTAGGTCCTTCACCCAAATTACTGACACAATAAGAAGGGCACTCTTCCACAACGCAGGACGACAGAGCTGAAACTGAAACTGAAACTGAACTGAACTGAAACTTAAACACACCCAACTTACGAGTCCTTAAGTATGAGTACCAAATGGGTTTCTCTCACGCAAAAGCTAAGAACGAAAACAACAACTACAAGTGCCATAGACAAGGACTAAATTGCTGTTGTTGTTGATGGCTTTTTTTGATTTCGATGTTGCTGATGTTGATGATGATGACGCTCATGATGGTGATGATGATACTCGTTATAGTGGTAGTGATGATGATGATGATGATGATGATGATGTTAGTAATGATAGTGATGGTAGTGATGGTAGTGATGACAGTGACGATGGTTTGCAAACTGCATTTGTGTAACCACACTTAGGAGTACAGAGTACTTGTACTCGCTGTACACATCTCACACAACTGTAGAGTTGGTGTGGGCGGTAATTAGCAACAGCAATGCGAGGGAAAGGAGAAAGGGAATAACAAACAATGTTGCAACTGACTAACTACTTTAGGACGAACACCCGCCGGACACCCGGAAGCGGAAAAAACTAAAAAGAAAAATTACCCACGAAACTACCAAGAGTTTACGTACTCGTACTAACTACTGACTAAAAAGTGAGAGGAAGCGGAAAGGACAAAACAAAACAAAAGGAAAGCCAAGAAAAACAAAAAAAAGAGAAAGATGGAGAAATAACAAAAGAAAAAAAGTGAAAATTAAAAATACCTCATCGTTCCGCCTCACGGCTACTTGGGGTTGAGGCTTTTGACGCTCAATGGAGCCTTGCAAGGACGGTAATGAGCTCTTTGCCTTAACCACCTCCTTAACAATCTGTGGAGGACGCTTCGTTGTAGTTGATGTTGGTGTTGTTGTTGTTGTTGTAAATAAAGGCGATGAAGATGACAGCGTTGTTGTTGGTGGTGTTGTTGATGATGACACAGTGTTGTCATTGTTGTTCGATAGAGTCGACGACGAAAAGGACGACGGTGACGATGACAATGATGTGGTGGTCATCGTAGTGTATGAAGCGTTACCAGACATAGAATTTAACAAATCATGTGAATTACTATGCGGCAAAGTTGTTGTTGTAGTGCTTGCATTCGACAATGTCGACGACAGCGATGACAGATGCGGTGGCGGTGGATAGCGAGGCGGTGTTTTAATAATCTCAATAAAACTATCCGGCACATCGACCGGTAACTCGCGATGCTTGAGGACCGATATCTGTGGCTTAAGCTCACGCAATTCGTACTCGGGTGGTCCTAACTCACCTGAGGACGAACTACGAGTACTCAGCGAACCACCGCAGGACGAGTTAGTGTTGGCTAACAACATATTGCCATTTGCGGCCTTTGCCATATTATTGTTATTCTGAAGCTGATGATAGCTAATCGAGTCAAATGACTCTTTGCTGCTGTCATCGAAAGATAGGGAACCCTTCCGATATAGATCGGACAATGGGTCCAATTCAACGGACAGAGTATCGGTAATAGCTGAGCCACTTACGCTTCCACTGCCACCGCTTAAATGTTTGTGTTTCAAAGGTGTTGCATGTTGTTGATGGTGTATTTGTTGTGTTTTTGCAATGTTGTGTTGTGTTGGTGGCTGTTGTTGTTGTTGTTGTTGTTCTTGTAGGTGACTGTTCGCAACATTGTATTGTTCAAGTTGTTGCAGCTTTTCGTGGATGTGTTCGTTATCGACATTTTGTTGCACATGATCATTATTGAGATGATGATGATTGAGATTGTGATTTAAATTGAGATGATTGACATGTTGTTGATGGTCATGATCATGAGTTTTATCATATTTAGAATGCAATGCAATCGTTAGTTTACCGCTACCACACAACAACAAATTTGTACTATTTACCTGTGCAGCGGCATTATTAAGTGTTGAGCCTGGTGTTGCTGCACCGGGGGTGGTTCCTGTCATCCCCATCGTTGTGGTTATCGGTGGACGGGGCGGTGGATATCGTGGTGGTGTTTTATTGCGTGCTATAAATGTATCCGGGCAATCTACTGCCATCTCACGATGTGGACCTACAAATAATAATAAAAAAAACATTGAAAAAGTGTTACCTTGTAAGGTGTCTTATGCAACAAACCGTTATCTTGATTAAGCGAAAGCATTGTCAACATTTCCTGATCAATCTCTTTGCTATCCGAGTGCTGGCGATAATGTTGACTACTTATATAATCATCTGGCAGGCATGGCTTTAAATCATCACCATCGATCACAACAATGCTTGAGCCTGATCGACGGCGCGGCCTGAAAAAAACAAGAAAAATATCAGTTAGTCCATACTCTAAAATACTCGTATGATATCATGGAAGAAAACACTAAAATTTCTGAACAAAACAGAAAAGCATGAAAAGGATGAATGGGGGAACCATATACCATATCTACCAACAGAAACAATCTTAAAGGTCAAATATTTTGAATCTCTAAAAAAATAGGTAGTAAGTTTACTGAGCATCCGTGTTGGCAACATTTTACTGTCAACATGAATGAAATGCCGGTTCAGATGGTCGGGTAATTAGGTAAAAACGATTGAAAAAGACTGCTGGAAGTCGTGGCAAGGCAGTGGCACTTCATTATATGTATGTATGCTGTGTTGTTTAAAAAAAAAACTGATGCTGAGTAGCCTCAGAGAAGCCTACTACTTTATATGCATTTGAAGTTAGTCCGTAGACCGCCGAGAGATGACACCTGTAAAGTTAGAGAATATTCAATCTACTACAAAGCTTTCAAGTCCGGAATGGGTTTGTAGTTTCGATTGGGTTATACTGAAAGTTAAGAACGTAGAACTCAGGAAGCTTACAGGACTAATATAATACAGCCTAGAGCTATGCGATCGCAGAACTATGTACTTCTTCCCGAACGGCCTTCGAAAGTCAGCAAGCCAAAGTATCATAAAAAAAACCAAAATCAAAATTGATACTCACAATCTCTGATGACACTGCTGCATATGATGTTTATCTGTAGAGACGAGTTACACAGAACAATGTCTAGTCAGCCAAACTCTGTGCATAATGATAATGGGCAATGCTTGCAGCACAACAAAGACTAGGATGACCCCCGGTCATGTGACTTTCTTAACGCAAAACGTCTTTGAACGAATTGCACTAAACTTATAAGCCATCACAAAAAGCCCAATCCTTCAAGAGATTACATTTTCATACATACGCAGACAATATCTCTAAAAATGGTTCGAACTAGCGAATTGCAATCGTTGTAGCTACTAACTGTTGTGTCTTAGTGAGAGCAGCTTTGCACATGGGGACAATTTTTTATGATCTTGCAGGGGTGGCTCCTCTTTTCGGAATCCCATTTAAACAATCAACAACACAGTAAGTGGAGTCTGCAACAACTAAAAACAGCAAATTGACTCCTTACCCCATTCTCTTCGAGGCTCCAACTTGGACATCACAATGGGTGTTCATAGGTTTTAGTTATATGAAGCTGTATTTCAACACATACCTCATTAATCTAAGATAAACAAAGAGTTGATGAAAATAGAATTGCGGTGAACGAACGCGAAAAAAAAATGTTGTCAACAAGATGGAACATCCAGAATTGAAAAATCCAGGCAAATTGGGCAGGCATTCAGAAAGACATCTCATCAGCAACCCAACTGTTTTTATTTCATATGGCCTTCGTTCATATGGCCACCGCGGGCACGTTTGCAGCGGTCGATTCGTTGGACCCCATTTTCAACGACTCGGCCACACATTTCGGACGAAACGGCCGCTATTTTGCGTTCAATGTTGGCTCTGAGCTCTTCCAACGTCGTCGGCGTGTTGGCATAAACCAATGATTTAACGTAGCCCCACAGAAAATAGTCAAGCGGAGTTAAATCGCACGAACGAGGCTTGAGGATGTGGCATTATCCTGTTGAAACCACATGTCGTCCAAGCCCATATCTTCCAATTCGGGCCAAAAATAATCGGTGATCATGGCGCGATAACGCTGACCATTCACAGTAACCTGACGATCGTTATTGTCGACGAAAAAATATGGCCCAATAACGCCGCCGGCATGCAAACCGTACCAAACAGTTATTTTTTGTGGATGAAGTGGTGATTCATGAAGCACATGTGGATTTTCACCCGACCAATAACGCATATTTTGCTTATTGACGAACCCATTGAGCCAAAAATGAGCTTCGTCACTGAAGATGATTTTGCGATGAAATTCATCATCTTGGCGCATCTTCTCCAGAACCCAATCGGAGAACGTACGTCGCTTCAAATTGTCCATCGACTTCAATTCTTGGGTCAACTTGATCTTGTATGAGTGTAAACCAAGATCCTTACGCAAAATACGCCATAATGTGGTCTTGAGAACGCCGTGGAATTGACTGATTTGGATCGTTTGCTACGGACGCCTGAACGGCAGCGATATTTTCGACACTTCGACCAACCCGTTGTCTCACTGACACGGCAACATCACACAATAAATATGTAGACTCAAATTTTTGCACTAAACTTGTTATTGCCTGTCTACTAGGGCGAGAATTACGACCGAAAATTGGAGTTAACGCTCTTAAAGTTGCAGTCACCGACTCCGAATTTCGGTAGAAAATTTTTATAATTTTTAGACGTTGCTTGTTCGTGTACTTCACCATGATGAAAATTTTGAGTTTACTGAATAAATTGACAGTGACAGTTTGATGATTAGTGAAAGAGTGCGTTCACAAATTAAATTTAAAGTTGTCAAGTCCCTATTGGAAAACCCTTTACGATATTCAATCATTTATCTACTAGAAAGTAGATAAAGACATATGTATGTATGTATTTGCATGGTCTTCTAGAAAGTTTCTTCTGATAACATTTGGCTACGTTTGCGTTAAAAGAAGGAGACCCAACGAATGCTTTATGAACTGTATAACGACCATGGTCTAGTCAAAGAAATTCTGTATCGGACCTCTAAAAAATGTAATATGGCTAGGCCATGTAGGCCCAGGAAGTCTTCAATTACAATTCAGATGTTCTACGTGATAGAGGAATAGAGGATAGATAGGTGACGAGGAAACTTTGAGTGCGCGTAGAGCCTGGTTAACTAGAGGAACTGCAATTTAAATTAGAAATTCAATAAATATCATATAACAGAGAAATGCAGCAGAGAGTGTGGTAAGGATCCTGTTCTGAAAACTTCCCTGATCATTTCATTCACACCTTAAGAAAGCTATTAAAAGATTCTCTCAAAGGATCATTATCTCAACAAAATAATGTTGTTTGCTGAGTTTGATACTATATGCTATGCTTAGTTTTCCTTTAGTTGTATTTTCTACACACAAATGTTTGTAAAAGCAACGTTCTCATTTCCATTCCATGTCGCACCCCCAATAACCCATACTATCCCACTACAAACACTAAAATAAATTTAGAGCAAACATCTCTTCCTGTTCCGTGATTCTTTTCACTTCCGATCCATATGAAAACAATCTACATACCAGGACATCGAGAGTCAATCGTCCACAGAATACACCTAAGCATATGCACTTTACATTCCACAGAGTTGTGTTACGGGTCTCGCTTGATTCGCAAACGGTGAAACAAGATTCCCGTATTCTATGAATAAATGATATTACCAGCATCGGGTACAGGGACTGGCAACATAGACGATTTTTTTGCCACTATTTCGATGGTAAACATCATTTATGGTTACTCGCCCTACTTCACAAGGATCTTTTCTCGTGCAGAAATTTTTCCCACTCTACGTTTCTATAAGAGCAAACGGTGCATTGACCATTTTTTTTTTATGTATAAATAGAGGGAATCTTTTAACCCACTTTGGGTAAACATACTCACACATGAAAATACGAGTAGATCAGCCCAAGGTAAGGGTAAGGGTAAAAGAAGTTATATCCTCTTCTGAATAAACACGAAAGTAATTTGTTTTTATCACTGCAGGTTGTATTCCAGGTTTGCTAGCTGGCACTATTGATGGGTTCTCCCAAGATACATGTCGACTACTCCCTTCTATGTTGTTTTGAATGAATGCACTTGTAGTAACCAGGTATAACTATACTTTGTTCGCCTAGCGTCATCCATCAGTGAACTTTGTGTGTTGACTCCTCAGAAAACTAAAAACACAAAACAAAAAGTCATCCCTTTAGGTTTTGATGAAAAGGGGGAAATGTGGAACACAAGCTGCTGCTGAAAACAGGAGGGGACTTCTTCCTGTGAAGCACCATTATTCTCGTATCTCCTTCATCATACACTTCACTTGAAAATTCTATAGATACCATGCCGTATGCATAGCAGTATAACTCATCACGTGATTTTATACTGCCCTCACCCCCGACATATGTAGTTGGTTTAAAGTGGTGCTTTGCATGATGGCTTCACAAAATTATCCTACTTCCGCTGCACACAGCCTATGACACACGAAATAATAGAAATTATTTGTGGCCTGCTAATTTGATTCGTTTCGTTTCGAATCTAATGTTATGCAAGGCATGATTTCTGGCTGACGGCTCCATAATTAGGGAAGAACGCCAATTGTTCATGCGTGGAATATGAATCACCTGCCTGAAAAACTCAGATTCAGGATCATGATGAAGAGGATGACGAGTAAGTGTCGCTCAAAGGCACAGCAAAATGAGCAGTGTTAGTTGGAGAATGTTATTATACTTGAATCTACCTACCCTGCACCATGTTATTTTCCCCTAATTCCATCAACATTTTTTCAGGATATGTGATTGCTTCAGATGGTCCGTTGTGGGCTAATCTCCCTTCAAATAGTAAAAGTCTAGGAAATAATTTGAACATTTAAGTGGATGCGAGATGAAAAATTACCAGTTTCTCATTTCCATCTCGCGGGCTACCATGCTTTAAAGAGGTTGTTTTCTTGCCTCCTTAAAAATTCAGAGGTACTACATACATATGTACATTTCATTCAGTTTACACAGAATGAATACATATCCCAAGCTGAACAATGAGTTCTTGCTTCGGCTCGCTACGTTATGAGTGGATTGTCTAGTGTTAACCTTATTGGTCCTCAGGCGTTGATCAATTTTGAAACAAATTTGAAAATCTCGTATAGGATATCATCATGGGATTCTTTAAATTGGCTCGACTCTTTATAAGTACTCGAAATCCACAGAATTTAACTCATTACATTATAATATCTTACTTTGAAGGTTCGGCCACATGTCAAATATGCCCAATGTCTATCATTTATATTGGTTCCACTATATTTTGAGGTACGTAATCTTCCCAGATGCTACACATTATAAATCAATTTTTTTTTCACGTTGACCAAAACAGTTCGTGCAGGCAAAGGAACACAGTAAGAATGGCAAACATATTTTCCTGCTTCAGACAGAACACACAAGACCGAAAGAAAAACTCCCTCTGACAAAGGACTCAAAAAGTGGCAACAGGAGTTGTAAATCAAGCTGACTTCGACTGACAGGAAAAAAATTTGCAATAACGTGGAATTTAACACAGCCAGGTGAAGGAACATATTCCTTGAATTCCTTTAAGTAAACAAAAACCATTTCTGACAGAAAATTGTCCAGGGAAAAAATCATAGGCTACTTCTTTCATTGCTTGTTATAGAAAATAATATTAATCCAAGCCCACCTGATTAATAGTTTTAAGCAATACGAGTATAAGCGGCTGCCGGCATTACAAATACGAAAATGTGACAACGGAGAATGAAATTGAATGAATCCGTAATATTCTCAGGACAATGAACCGCATAGTGCGCCAATTATTTAAGGAACGTCTTAGCTCAGTAGTAGAGTCACACAATCAATAGAACACAATGTGCTTGCAGAAACCTCTCACGAATTCCAAGCTACTTTGGGAATGCAAGACTTCACTCAATCCAGTCGGAAGGCTGAATCCACTGAGCGTTGTTTGGCTAGTATGCAAGGTTCAGGGTAGAGTTCCGAACCTGCGTTAGAACTACCTGTGTGATCATTGAGGTTTCGCCCGGTTTCATATCAGCATAATTGCAAATGGCCTCTTCAGATTATGGGAAATCCAATGGAATGCTTTCTGACATCTCTGCTAACTGGTGTCGTGACGGAACACTACGCATTTCCTAAACATCTAAGTGTGTTTGGCATAAGTGACACAACACCCTGCGACACTTGCTGTGATACTCGGCGCTAATGTGGTGGACGCTGGTACTGCAGGCACTTTTTCACTGTCTTTCTACGAAAGACTAAGAAATTCCAGTAAAACGAAAGAGCACAAAGGACTACGAGTAGTTATTCATCTGAGTGCTCTGTTTCGATAGGAAAAAAGCCATAAATAGTACTACACATAGTTCGCTAATCCTTAAAACAATGATTAACAGTGTGATATTGACGATATTTTGGTGTTCACGCTACCATGCTAAACTATTAATTTAATAGCGGTGTACCTCAGAATTCAGATGCCTGGCCCGTAACAGCGAATTCTGGCCTACATACCGTACTCCAAAAATAAAGATAATACCTACTGACCTTTAGAGCTATCAGCGTTACAATAATCAGTTCTCTGACAAGAGATAATCTGGTATTGTTAAATAACACATAAAGTCTACACTTGACCAAAAATATGATAAACAGGCTCTCGACATGCGTCAGGTCATCACTCGACAGAGCAATATAGACTTCTGCTAAAGGCGTATCCCGCATTATATACAGGCTATTTACGGAGCAATCGGCTAACGACTTTGCTCTTTAAAATAATGAGAGGCCGCCATCGACTGCCTACTGGTGAAGGGAAACCTTTCTTGTTCCTCTGTAGCTATAAAGGCAAAATCGTCACGAGAAATTGCAACCGCTATCGAATGGTGTGGGGAAGTTTAACATACACATACGATGCAATGCAGATTTTGCAGATATTGATGGAGCAACATCTTGATGCTTTGAAAGATCCGAGACGTATAAAGAAACGGAAGAAGCAAAACATTAGAAGATAAAGTTGGAGTATACAAAGACAGTGTTCAAAGTAATCTGCATTGCCATTTTATTTTATTCCGATTTAAATGCAATGACGATATCATACAAACGAGTAGAATTATCATGGAATGGCATTAGTAAAACAAAAACTATGCGGTATTTTGTGACAGAAAAATGGCGCCAAGAACTAAATGTTTGGGCGATGCAGCGTTGAATGATGTACGAGAAATATACAGGGAAAGTGAAAACGTTACGAATGTCAGCGGTTGCGACAACCCGTGGCCCAATAGGAAGTTTGCGCACTCGTATCAGTTTCCACATTAACAAATCGATAATGGAGGCCTGGTTGTGCAACGAATTTCGTGAGAAAATCTGGTCCAAAAGAAAAATATTTAGATCACCCAAATGCAAAAAGATTATCAATACTTCAGACTGGCTGACATTGTGATCCAAAAATAATGAACACTAGCTAGAATGGTTCTAATTTCCCTGAATTGAGATAACCCCACCATCGGAACAGTAGCAATGCAGATACGTAAGGAAAGCATGAATATAGCATTATATGTAAAAATTACGTGTTACGTAGTTATTTTTGCGATTAATATAATAAGAAAAAAGTAGAACAAACATAGCAGCCCTACAATTTCATGAATTTCTGGCTGATGCACCGTCTCCTGACGATTTGAGTACAATATCCTGTAGGCCGCCGAAGAAGCTGCGGGGTTGATAGTGGCGCCCCGGAAGTTCCGCTGCTCGGGCCAAAGGAAGTGGGCTGCATCCGGTTCCCGGATCACCCTGAAGAGAGAAGGTTGGACATCATAAGCGATGAGTGGAGATTTCACATCCGAACATGTGACGAGGGTAACGACGGAGCTGCCGTGCAAGCCCCAAGACGGGGTAACGAGCGAAGTCCTCAATATCGTGGCATGTTTACGTGCCGGACTGTTCACTGGGCGCAGGAAACTCAAACGCCTAGTTCTTTGTATAAGAGAAAACCACCCTCCTGACACCGTCTACTTTCCGACTACTGTATATGCTGGATAACGCCAGGAAAATGTTGGAGAAGATGCTACTATCTCTCCAATGGTTCCGACGCGGTTATGTCGGTTGCCGAGCTTCTAGGGATTGATTGTTGTAGGCTTGGCAGGCCCACTACAATGCTTGCACTACAAAAACCTGCTGCTATTATTCTACTGAAGCGGTGTGTCAATACTCAATATTAATCAACAAATGCAGAACTTAGAATGTTGCTATCAGTATTAAAGCACAGGGTGTAGTCCTTCGTTGATAGATGTCATCGCAACATCCCACTGATAGTCAGATCTAACAGTTTTTTCAATGAAGCTCTTTACAGAAGAATTAGTTAAGAACCTGTGTGCACCGGCTCGTGCCAATTGTCGACTACATGACATTGATCGGTAGCATGGGATGAAATATTTTAGTCATGAAAGTATAGGAATGATTCTTGATACAGATTGTGCAGAGACGTAATTGGCAATACTGGCGAATTCTTGGTCCTATTATCAAATCCGAGCCAAAAAAAGAGAAATGTTTGTCAATTCACCGACCAGTTCCACAACACATCCGATATTTGGCAAAGTACTTTTATGATGTCAGACAAGATACCCTTTTTAACAAGGAACATTTGCCTGTCCCATCACCGATAGATACACCGTGTTCCCAGAAATTATTGTTTATCCCATCCCATCTAGGTCAGCCACTGTATACAATCTTAAATCTATGCCCATGCAATCATAAAAGTCCAGTACAACTCTCTCGTACTTAAGTGATGTTCCTCTGATTAACTCATTAAGGACAAATTACCTTAGAAAAGCAGACCTTGTTTCCCCTCCTCTGTAGGTCTTCCAGTGACCCATTATTATGTTCCTCAGTCTACCAACACCAACTTAAAGCAACACACACAAGTTTATTCATACCTAATGCGCTTTAAAATTATCCACCGGCCTGTGTGTAGGGTTCTAATCTCGCCTATGACTTCCTCATTAATAACACCTTAGTTGCATTAAATTATCCCGGAAAAAAAAAACAACAAAGAAACAGAAACCATGAAAGGTTGAAAATTTATTGCTCTT
Organism: Volucella bombylans; assembly: GCA_949129095.1. Classification (NCBI taxonomy): domain Eukaryota; kingdom Metazoa; phylum Arthropoda; class Insecta; order Diptera; family Syrphidae; genus Volucella; species Volucella bombylans. The sequence goes on along the minus strand of OX422143.1, from coordinate 14,363,506 downwards.
TCTGGTAATTACGTTAATGGCCTCTTGGTAAAAAAAAAAAACACAAACTTAGGTTGAGCCCAACTAGGCAGAAAACGTGGAGAAATCTGGGAATAGCCTGACTGCTAAGATAACATGTGGTACAGTGGTCTTTTGCTTTGATGCATTTTGGGGAGACTAGTTAAGTACAATATAAGGGAATCGAGAACTGAAACCAAAGATGATTTGGTTGGTTTTACATACCTTCATCCAACCAACCCAAAGACCAACCAGAATTAATCGGATTTGGCTTCGAGCACATAAATCGGTCTTAGAACGTCAAAGCGACTTATCTCTGGCTCGGCGTTGGAATTAAGTTGGTGCGGATAAAACTATAAATACTGGGATTTGGAGAATACTGCACTTGGTCATGGGAATGCAGTTCTTAAGTCTTTTAGAAATTATAAGTCACAATTTCAAGCCAAGATTAGAGAAGTACAACTGATAGACACATGCTCGTACTGCAATGAAGGAATGCTGAACGATCCTTGATAGATATTCCTTACGCAAGTTCAATCAGTAGAAAAAGCTAAACCTAAAAACAGTATCTATGTATGAAGCGTGCATATGCCGTAGAAGATAATCAATCGACATGATTTCAGTTAACATACAATTTGCATTTCAATTAATCCTACACCTTGGTTAAGTTTGTTATGGTTAGGCAGAGGACCGTACTTAAAATCAGACAGCCCCATAGGCAAATCGCAGTTATTAGATGAGAGTATGATCTTCCTCTCTTGAGCTCAAGTTGGAAAAGTTTAGCTGCTGCTAATGACCTTTTCTTTTAACTCCTTTCCAGAGTCTTGTGCGGGGTAAGTGGAATCGTAAACACACAAAAGATTTCTGAAATAATGCATTGAATTCAGCCGAAGCACAAGAGTTTAAGTTGAGCACTGTATGTCCTGTATATAGAGCTAAAGACAAATGACCATCGGGCACGTCAGACTTTCGCTGTTTGTGCTCTATTGATCATGGAAGACTCTATTCACCGAAAAGATAAATGGCTTTGTTACGAGTAATAAACAAAATTGTCCAATTTGGTCAAGCCAACAGGCGACAGCAGCCATTATATATGAAGAAATTGACTGTTTGGTTTGGTTTTCGTGCCGGTGGGTTGATTGCAGTTAATGGACACTCGCTCCATCGCTCCATGTTAACCAAATCTTTTTGGGATAAATTCAAACTGAAAGCGCGTACCACAATCATCTTATTGAAGTTGGAGTTCGGTGATGATTTTTTCAGCAGAAATGCCCCTGACCGTCCCAATTTTGCAATTTAACACTCTCAGAAACTTTTCAATACGGCTGCATTACGTCTTTGGTTTGTGCTAATAACCCAGACATTTTAGACTATTTGGAAGTGAACATTCGACCTGAAATTGCCAGAATGTCGTCCAAATATTGCCAACAAGTAATGGAAAACTAGGTCCAGCGCATCCACTGTCATGAAGAGCCCGTACATATGTACATAAATGTATACTTGTCAAGCAGTTTATGGCCTACATGCCTAAGTTTTTCTCAAACATCTATAGCTTTGTTAAAGAATTCTGATGTACCCTGAGGTTTTATCTTATCCCCATATGGAGAAAGAATATTTCAACTAACAACAACGAAGTTAATCTTGTCACTTTAACCATGTTCTTTTCAGCTTCGTATCACTCTGCTGATTCCATTCAAACCGTCATTTGGCTATTTGGCATTAAGCGCCAGGAATCTGCAGTATACATACTTGTAAGCTGGGAACATCCTTTAAATGAGACCTCAAGGCTGGAAAATGATTTAATGATGTTTTCACAATTGGCTTTATAGAACGTACTACGACCCGATCTTATGGCCAAATGGATTGAAAACTTCTTTACTTTACTTTCCTTGTCGAAGTTTAGCAATCGGTACAAGCAAAACCAACTTTGGAACAGTTCGGACAATCATCGTTTTCTAAGAGAAAATTCTTACAATATGAAGATCATACTCTGTGGGAAGTAAAAGTGACACCTCCACCGAAATATCCCACTCGTAGTACCGAACCTGATTTCTTAGATCTGCTGACGATGAAACAGCCTCTAAGCAGCCTACCTCAGGTATAACTTCCAATTCTTCCCAAGGGTCTCAAAAATAGTCATTTCATTTTATTTTTCACTTATTTCATTATAATGCTTTGTACATTAAGATTTAACATCTTTTTTAGTACTGAGTGAAATACATTAGCATTATAGGTTTTTGATGTATGAATATATTAAAACTAAACTAACAAAAAATAAACTTAATATATGGATAAGGAGTAAGAGTGAAGAATAGTAAAAGGTTTATAGAAGCAGAGGAAGGGGGCAGGACTATTGTGGATGAGTTGAAGAGGAAAAATTTCGAAGGATTGCACTTTTAAAATTCGAGCAATTAGATATGGCTTTGATATGCATAGGTAATGAATTCCAAAGTCCAACAGTGTATATGGAAAATAAACGAGAGGAGTTAAGGTAATTGCAACGTAATGGAATAAGGCTAATGGTTGTTGAGGACCGAGTGAAAGTAAGCCTGTTGTACAGGTAAGAATATCCAGTTCCTAGCGTTGATGCATTCTTGTAAGGTACAACTGAGTAAATCTTTAGCATGCACTGACACATGGTCATGTTTACGGATGCGGTGAATGTAACGTACAGCATCAGTGAAAGCGACTTGCAGCTTATGTTGTGATAATGAGTCAAGATTACTGTAAACAACTTCAGCATATGAAATAATTGGTAATACGAGTGTTAATACTATCTTTTTTCGTAGTTCCAAGGGAGTGGTTTGGTTTGGTTATAACCACTGATAGAGCGATTAATAACATAGCCAAAACTGGTTACAGTTTCGGGACTGGTTACAGATAAATATCTGGTAAAATATTTAAGTTAACATTTTTCTGGGAAATAGGGATTATTGGAGTTTTAATCGGGTTCAAGAGTAATCCATTTGTTACTGATCAATTATAAATATTTTTAAGCTCCTCGCTTAAAACAAAAACAAGCTCTGCTAACTCCTTAAAGTTTTTAGCTAAATGAAGTTGTACGTCATCTGCATAGAGGTGTACTGGAGCATATTTGCACACAGATGGGAGGTCATTTATAAACATGCTAAATAATATAGGGCCCAAAATTGAACCCTGACGAACGCCTTGCATCATTTCTTTAAGAGACGAGCAATGTTCACCGCAACTAACCCTTTGCGATCTACCAGAAAGAAAACTACAAACTAGCTTACACGCCATTTCGCTAAACTCAAAATTATTTCTCAGTTTCCAATTGATTAACTTTATCAAAGGCCTTTGAGAAGTCTAGCAGGCAGAGGAGCGAAACAAACCCCTTGTCGAAATCCTGCCTTATTTCATCCAGCAAGTTCACCATCGCTGTGGAACAGCTGTGGTTAGCTCTAAAACCGGATTGCCGGGGGCTTAGCAGTTTGTGTAGTGATAAATGCTTTGTTATGTGCACTGATATTATCTTCTCGAAGACCTTTGATAAGCACGGTAGGATACTAACAGGTCTAAAATCGGCAGGGGATGATGAGTTAGCTATTGGCAAGACTCTTGCAACTTTCCAGCATTGTGGAAAGGTTGAGGTAGTAATGCACCAGTTAATTACATGCGTGAGATGGGAGACAATTTGTGGTAATACAAGTTTAATGAAGCGTATAGGTATTCCATCCTCACCCTTAGAGTCAGACTTGACCGCTGCCACGCATTGAAAAATTTCGTCTTCAGTTGCTACTACAAAATCGTCCAACCGTGGAACAGTCAAGTTTTCATTTTGACTAAAGTTAGAGTTGCAATGACTGGGCCCTTCACCAAGAAAAAAATCGTTTAAATCATCGGGATCAAGAGAGTATTTGGAGTCACTGGTAGCTGTAGTGGCACCGATTTCACGAATATTGCTCCAAAGTTTCTTAGCCGGGAGGGAAATGTTCAATTTGGAAGCGTAATAGTTTTTTTTAGAAATTCTCACTATAGTAGTTGGTCTATGCTTCCATTTTCTATACAACTTGTTTCGGGTTTTTATAGAGCGAACTACTTCAGGAGTATACCATGGACACACTTTATTTATAATTCTGACCGTTTTCGTTGGTACACACTGATCAAAAAATTGAGTCAGAATTGTTTGCAGGACAAAGAATTTTTCATCTGGATCAGCGCTTAAACGGCATTGCTCCCAAGGGGCAGAAAATGTAGCAGTCTGGAGGGCAAGTAGATCAACTGAGCTAAAATCGTTATAGGTAAATGTATCAAAAAATCATGATCAGAAATATCAAACGATAATTGATCAAACTGCAGGACAAGAGATGGATTAGCGACAATAAAAAGATCGAGGAGGCTGGGTAACCTATTTTCAGCGAAACGGGTAGCGTATGTACGAGTAGTGTTGATAATTTTCATTCCTACAGACGAAACTAAATTTTTCAATTGAAAACAAAGTGAGTCTGCTTTTAATAAGTTAGCATTAAAATCGCCACAGATTATAGTGTGATCGTCTTCTTGTAGTCTTCATCTATTTGATCTGGATGTCTTTAAAAGCAGGATGGATTTAGAGAACGTAAGTTATATCACTTTTCAAGAGACTGGTATCTGGCTCAACATCCAGATTTAGGAAAAACACTACTTTTCAGATAGTGATGGATAAAACAAGGATATTACCTAAAAATTTACAGTAAATATTTTGATTTCGTTGGCCACTTTTTTAGCTATTCGATTCATAGTACAAAGTTCAAGAGTAAACGAAACATTTGTGCAATTTTGTGTAACGAATTTCAATACAAACATTTTCTGGTACTGCTATTTCCGAGTATCAATTTAACATATTTCAGTTGTGACTTCGATACAAATCACGGTGGTGTGACTGTAGTCTGTAAACACACGAGAAAGCTATTACCTGCAAATTGTTTTTCTAAGATTTCCCAGAAAAATCCCAGTAATACTGGTTTAAAATTACAAATTCGAAAACATTTTTTAATTGTTTGTGAAATTCGTTAAATTAGCGATGGTTTTTTATTCAATTATTGCAATGTTTCAACTTAATTAGACATTTCGATTTGCATATCATATATCAGTGATCAATTGGCGTGGTTTCTACAGAAAAAATCAATCGCTCATTACAGCTGCGGTTAAAATTCTCAAATGAGATGGCATGTAAATAGTTCCTATAGAAATAGCATTATATTTTTAGTTTTTTTAAGTGTATCTATCTCCTCTATCTATAAATATTTCTTCTCTCCTCCTTCTTGCTGTTGCGTTAATTTGACGAGGTTCTCTAACTTAAATAACTTAGCAACACGCTACACGCAAGAATAATAAAGGTACATCAAGGCCAAGAGGAATTAAATATCATAAAGTAAAGAGGGTGGAGTACTGTCCCCACTTTTGTGGTCTGTCCTTAACTCCAAGGGATACAAAATAATAGAATATGCAGATGATATCTCTGTTATCATCAGGGGTAACCATGCGATTACCATCAGAGCATACAAGATACCGTGGCTACCTGGAGTTGGTGTAAAAAAGAGGGGTCTCAATTAATCCCAGCAAAGCAAGGAAAAGAAAGATAAAATTCGTCGACGTTTTTATACATGAATGGGACTGTGGTACTCTTGAGAGAAGAGGTTATGGAGGCGTTATTAGACCTACCTCCGCTTTAAGATGAAGTAAATATGCAAGCACTCAAGATACATTGCGCAAACCACTTCGAACAACAATTTAACGTCATTGATCACTTGGAAATACTAAAGAACTTAGAAGGCACCTTCTCCAAATTTCACAATAGTGGTATACTGACATTTCGAAAACAGCTCAAGACGTAGATGCAGGATGTGCACTACTTAAGGATGTCACCATATTGCAGGCACAATTAACTGCCTTATTGGAAGCTGTTTGCATTCCACTAAGTCAACGATATAAAATAGTCAAAATAACTATTCTGTCGGATAGTCATCATCCGGACTTAAGCCACTAAGTAGCTACTCGTATTCATCAAAAACTGTCCTAGAGTGTTATAAAGTACCAGACCAAAAAAAAGTGCATCGGACCCTGGCCAAGTTTTGACTTTAGTCATATCGACCGAACTAACAGAAACATTGTGTAAGGAGGAAATCAGACCAATGGGTCTGAAGAACCTTGAAAATGAGAAGTCATCTGTGCGCCAAGGTTTCGGTATACAGGCCAAACCCAGCTTAGCAAATCTTTTCCAAGTCATTATTATTTGCCTCAGAAGTTCGTTTTTCAATCGGGAAGATTTCCTGACTGAAAATTTAGCTTGAGGATCATTTTCATGTTATATGTTGAATTTAGGGCAACTTTTTAAAAATTTCATAGCTCCCCCTTTATTTGGTTTCCCTCGGATTTTTCGTCTTCAGCAAAGATGTGCTGTCACATCCGATTCGGAATTCGGATACGTCCTTTCAATAAATTTTAATTTAAAATAACTTAAAAGCTGGTAATCTCTTACTGTGCTTTCAAGACTAAATAAGACGAAATATTTGAGTTTGCTTTAATTTTCCCTACATCAAACGCCTTTGGGTGAGGATAGAAGAAGGGTCAACAAAATCCAAGACATCTTGGCTATTGGTCCTTACTGAGTAATGATTTCTTTCCACATAAATATGTGAAGGGTTTTCCAATAGGGAATTGACAACTTTGAATTTAATTTGTGAACGCATTCTTTCACTAATCATCAAACTGTCACTGTCAATTTATTTAGTAAACTCAACATTTTCATCATGGTAAAGTACACGAACGAGCAACGTCAGCAAATTATAAAAAAATTTTACCGAAATTCGGAGTCGGTAACTGAAACTTTAAGAGCGTTAACTCCAATTTTCGGTCGTAATTCTCGTCCGAGTAGACAGGCAATAACAAGTTTAGTGCAAAAATTTGAGTCTACATATTCGTTGTGTGATGTTGCCGTGTCAGTGAGACAACGGTTTGGTCGAAGTGTCGAAAATATCGCTGCCGTTCAGTCAATCCACGGCGTTCTCAAGAATTGGGCATCGCTCAGACCACATTATGGCGTATTTTGCGTAAAGATCTTGGGTTACATCCATACAAGATCAAGCTGACTCAAGAATTGAAGTCGATGGACCATTTGAAGCGACGTACGTTCTCCGATTGGGTTCTGGAGAAGATGCGCCAAGATGATGAATTTCATCGCAAAATCATCTTCAGTGACGAAGCTCATTTTTGGCTCAATGGGTTCGTCAATAAGCAAAATATGCGTTATTGGTCGGGTGAAAATCCACATGTGCTTCATGAATCACCACTTCATCCACAAAAAATAACTGTTTGGTGACGTTTGCATGCCGGCGGCGTTATCGGGCCATATTTTTTCGTCTACGATAACTATCGTCACGTTACTGTGAATGGTCAGCGTTATCGCGCCATGATCACCGATTATTTTTGATCCCAATTGGAAAATATGCACTTGGAAGACATGTGGTTTCAACAGGATGGTGCCACAAGCCACAGAGCACACGTTACAATCGATTTATTGAAGAGTAAGTATGGTGAGCGTGTTATCTCAAGACATGGAGCAGTCGATTGGCCGCCTCGTTCGTGCGATTTAACGCCGCTTGACTATTTTCTGTGGGGCTGCGTTAAGTCATTGGTTTATGCCAACACGCCGACGACATTGGAAGAGCTCAGAGCCAACATTGAACGCGAATTAGAGGCCGTTTCGGCCGAAATGTGTGGCCGAGTCGTTGAAAATGGGGTCCAACGAATCGACCGCTGCAAGCATGACCACGGTGGCCATATGAACGAAGTCGAGTTCCATTCATAAATATTTTGATTGTACTTCAAGCCGACAATAAAGTTTTTGAAAAAAAAAGTTGTCAAGTTCTTATTGGAAGACCCTATATATTCCGAGATAGTGAGATTCTACTAAACTCATGATGTCGAGCTCTGCTCATCTTTGATCGATCTTAATCACTAGATTCTTGACTTTTGAGTCCCTTACTGCAACGAGCACCTTTCAAAAATCGCAAAAAGTACATTTCACGAGATCCTGCAAAATAGTCTTTAGAAATGTCATGTTAAGGTCATCTAGCTAACTTCCAAGTATCATTTAACCTACAGTGTGGGATTGAAGCAACCTGCACCCAACAATATCACTTTCGGACGTTGCCATTGCCAGACAAAAGGGTGATGACTTCAGCTTTTCGATGTGCTGCTTGGAATTGAACCCAGACTTCTGGCGCGGTATCCGATGACAGTGAAAACTTTCGAATTATTTTGCATCATTACAGACAATTCCATTATTAGGCAGGCACATCAATGTATTGTAGAGGGAAACCGCTCTTCATCTGCTGTTTAGAAGAAAGCAAACAAACTGTGATTTAAGTCTCGTATTGATGATTTTCATTTTGAAGATCTTTAAGGATTGTCTGAAATAACACTCGACAAAGTACTCGGATATGCTTAAGTACCAAATAGTTAAGCCTCTGAAAAAACCTTTAATATAACCAGATATCTTATCTAACCTAACCTCTATTAAGCAGGAAAATATTTGGTTAATAGTTATAGAAATCTTCGATGTTAAGTTGGATAATGTTCAACATTTTGTGCATGGTTAAATTCAAGACAGTAAAGCTTTATACATAAAATAAATAAATGTAGTCGATAGTCTGCACGAAATTTAAAGCCCCAATCAGTAGTGTATACATAATTGCAATACAGTACGTGTACATAGCTACGACTATGTATCTTCCCCCAAATTTTCAACTGAAACGTTAATTATAAATGGGCCACCAAACATTTGTTATTACCTGAGCTAGAAAGGTCCGTAAATTATGACGGAAATACGTATGTTATGTATGTACTGTACATATATCCGTAACCACACGCAAATCTGTCAAATTCCAACTAACAAATTACCTTCTACGTCAATCATTCGTATGAAATTCTGACGAAAGGATAACTTGTCAATTTGATAAAAATGAGGGAAAAGAATTGCATTACACAGGCACAAGATAAAAATTCCAAGTCAATTGCATATAGAGGGTAACAAACTCTCGGCCCACACTGTCATTATCTATATATGTATATATTACACACATATGCATGATGATAAAACAGAACATTATACGAGTACCTACCCAAAAATACAAACACACAGAATCTAACTTTCTTTCCAAGAACATACTCGTAATAACGATGATCTTCTTCGGCTCAGGATGATGAAGAGCTGATGATTCATGCCAATGGAGTTGCTCCTACTAGTGGTGCAGAAGTAATGGTAGTAAGGAACATTTCAGGTCAGGTCGTTAACTGAAATTCCCAACCTGATAATTGAGAGGACAATACCTGTATACAACAGCAATACGACTAGAACCACAGTGCACCAATAACAAAAGGTTCATCGTCGTCGTTTCCTTTTATTTCGTTTTTATTTTCTGTTTTTTTCCTTCTTTTTTTCCTTGAAAACCTCCTTTGTGTACCTTTTTATTGGGCAAGGAGGTGAGGAGCCAGAGTACTGAAATAAGAGAACGAAAAAAATCGTCATAAAGGAAAAATGATGATAGCAAAGAGATTCCCTGTCGAAGGGTTTTCGAAAGGACGAACAACAACTAACATACGAGTACGTACGACTTCAGTAGCTACACCTTTTCCAAGTGTAATTTGGGAATCGTTAAGCATCACGGTTATCACAGAACAGGAATCTGTTTTCCATTTTTACCATGAGCTGAGGTGGAGGAAAGGGGAATTGTTCATTTCTGATCCATGTCGGAAAGTTGTGTTCAAGTTACACCACAGGAAGACAAGGAAACGAACGCCTTCAGGGAACGGGAGTGATACGGAAGATCTATCAAGGCGATTGTTGGTGTAGGTGAAATGGATGGCTGATCTTAATAGAGATCAATCAAATTCCTTATTATACTCATATGTTTGACAGTTACATACCATTTACACCATTCATACATCTCTTCTACCAAAGTCTAAGCCTTAGATGAGTAAAAGTTGAGTACAGAAAGACGACAGCGGTGGTCATGAAACAACAGCTCGTCAAAGGATTTTGTGATGAATTGAAGTCGATTGACAAATAGAAAATATTTCCGATATTATACGAGTACAATAGAGAGGAACCACCTTATGCCCGCCAAATACTACTTATATGTACATATAACGCGCTAAATCTTTGACAGGATTTACAGGGTAGCACCCACAATTTCAAATTACTCGACCTAGCCTCTACAAATTCCTGCTAAGCTACATGGTTGTCATGAAACTTTTAAGTTGTTTTCACCTTTAATTCCCAGCAGTCATATTTCTGTCTAAACTAGCAAAACTAAAATTTCGTATTAATAAGACGATAGGAATACGCAGCAGAATCGCAGATTTAAGCTAGTATTATAGGACTGCATCTCAAACAGGTATTTGCGATAAAAGATAAACATTAACAGAGCCCAGAAATGTTGGCAATAACCGGGTAAGTCAAAACCGTAGTGAAACTTAAGGTATATGCATATATGCATACAATTTGAATCGTTTGCTGCTTGTATGTTTTTAGAGAGGTTAAGGTGAAATTTTCCCCAGCAAGGCCAAGCAAACAACTGGTACAATAGTCAATTCCATAAAACAAAACCATCAATGGACTAAACAAAAGTTAAAAGTGCGGTTAACTATATATATTAGACTTGGTCACATAACGTAACATCGACTGTCATCTAAAATAAGCAGAGTTACTAAAGTAGTAAAGCAAAAATCTTGTAACTACGTCGGTGGACGTCTCCTTGGTAATGTGCTCCTCTTGTTAATGATTGGTGTTCACGGGAAGGCTTAAGTAGCTATCGCCTAATTCACTCTACAAAAGCCTATCGATACATTATCGCGGCTTAAACTACCAGTGTTAATATTGTTTCACAGATGTCAAAATTCAGAATTATACCAGAACACGATAGTTAGTATCTGGCTTCAATAACGAAATAATGACTCCAACAGAGTTCAATGGTGTTCGAGCATTTACGAGGATTTACGAATAGAAACAGTGCATGTGCCATTCGGTCTGACAACATTATCGATGCTTCGAATACTAGCTTCATTCTTGAAATAAAAAGACAGATCTTGGATATGATGTGGGTCCATTTCGTTTCATTGTTTGTCAAGAGACAACTAAATAGGACTTCCTCTCACATCATGTGTGTCGAGAACTTTACATTTTTGTCCCAGTGATATGGTAACCAGCTAATATAACTGTATAGCAATTATACACGTACGAAGCACATTGAAAAGGTATGGATACGTTGAAACGAAGGAAAACAAAACAAAGCAAGATAAACTTGCCAACATCGAAGATAAAGACAGAAGACCCGAAGCTCTCATATCCAATCCCTACCGAGCTACCAAGAGAGCAGAAGAAGAAAAAAAAGGAAAAATCCAACGTATCAGGCCATACTTAATTTTACTAGTTGAAAAATGTCATATTACCGTCAATATCAGGATCGGCATTGATCCAGAAGAGGCCATGAGTGGCGTATAATATAGAAGTATCCTCTTGCGCTAAGAACAGTGTAAGGTACGATGCAACAGAACATCACGAGCAAGCTAATGCAAATACTTAAAATATGTACGAGTACTGCCGAAGCGACCACCAGATCACCTATTGGAAGAGATAGACTATGGTGAGAAAATCTGTCCCCCGCAACATTTGCTAAGATTAATATTTCTCGATGATGACCTGTTATGATACAGACACCAAGATATGATTCACACTCGTATCTGCGGTAGCCAAAATCAAATTGTGGCCGAGTTGATATTTCCAAGTCATGCGATGCATAAAAAGATTCTTCACTCAAATAACCAACAAAAACGCAGGTACTAGCAAAATCGGCTGTTACAACGGAGAACTAGCTTCTCAATTTACGCCAAATCAAAAGAACTCTTTTTCTTCTCCGGAAATCCAAATGCGACCAAAAGCATTGTCGAAGCCTATCCAGAAAGCAACTTGGCCACAACTGTGAAAAGAGCACTCGCTCGTTACAAGGTTAGTGCTAAAAATAAACTGTTTGGCGTGGGATAAACACTGCAATCGCAGATACCTATAAAGCTCTAGTGAGATAACACAAGTAAATCATTATCAGAGGTCCTACTTGCTACGTCAGATGACAAAAGATAAAGCCAAAGTCAATAATGATGAAGCCTACTCAAACAAAGTATAGATCATTTAAGTGCCAGGTATCGCCCTCATCAATATGGATACCATGATCATTCTGTATCCTACTCATTAGCGCCACTTTAGTATTTCTCAAGGAAGAACAAAAGAACTGCTGCAACTTTGTTGAGATTATAAGTACTCGTACCATTTGACATTATAAATAGCGCAGGATGACAAGAGAGAGACCGTACGAGATGAATCAACGAGCACATGTTATATGGCTGCAAACGCCTCATTCGCACACAATTTACCATAGTTAACTGGGTAGCCCGAGTTAAGCCCCAGGGGAAGCGATGGTACAGCTAGCTCATTCAAGGAATTATTCTAATAAATAAGCAACACCAAAGTTAGTTAAAAAAGTTCCGTAGTAGAGACTTTGGCAAGATTGATCATTGAAAACAATGAGAGGCAATTTCTGCAGATGAGAGTTATTCACTCGTATGATGATTATTTCTTTCAACTACGGTAGATGCATTCGGTGATACATTTGGTCATCTTTATAATTGGCCTTCGGACAGATTTTTATTCTTGCACTGCACTCAGCCAAAACACAACACAATAATGTTAATATTATGAAAGACTATGCCGAACACCACAGCTCAGCTGGTTTCGAATGCCGACTCCTTAACCTTAAAAACCAGATAATCAACTCGTTTAACAAGACGATGGAGAACGCTTTAATGCCCTTTGGCGGTCCACTCACCGATTATTGCTTATTTGATTAATGGCTGCATCAGTTAGAATCCCCAACTGCCATTTTTGCGACAAGTCATCTTAAAATATTGTTTTAGCATCTACAAGTTGGTATATGAGTTCAATGAATTTTTCAATAAATATTTCACAGAGTAACCATTTTTTTTTTGATTTTCCTAGAATTTTACTTTTAGTTTTGATTTCCTCTTACCAATGCTTTAAGATCCTCATTTTGTCGACCACTTAATTTATTTTTTCCACTTCTTGAATAATTCGTAAAGCCTGTGATTCACTGCAAATATTCGCCTATATCCATTCGATACGTATTCACTTGTTTATTGCCTTTTCTCACTTTATAGCCCAGGAAATAGCTTCGAAATACCTTCACATACAACAATCTTCTTCGTTTGATTTAATTTTGAAATTTCTTTCAAGATACCGCGATGGAGTGGAACAAATATGGCAAACCCATGCACCGTACTCATACACTGTGCATTCCTTGTTGCTGGCTTGGCCCAAACGAAACTTCAAAACCCCGACAAATTCAAAACGAATTAGAAAGTATTACTTCTTCGCTAGACGTTTGCGATCGATCCCAATGCACAAAAATTTCACTTTCAATGGACAGAGCCAACTCCAAATGTATCTCGAATCATTTATGTTTCAAGCAGATAAATAAATAAATAAGAGAAAAGCGAACACGGCATATTTGCAATTTCCAACGGTATTTTAACTCGCGGTAACGCCGTTAAACCCAGCTGATGCGATACTCGTACACTCGAACACCCGCAGATTCGCTTTTTGCATTATTTATGCGAGCCGATGCGATATTTGATCAATTAGTTTCACTGCGGACTGATGGACGCATCCGACACAATTGGATATCAAATGCAAGCGTTCGAACTACTTACTCTATCTCACTTTCTCGGATTGATGACACCCAGCACACGCAACACACTACACAATGCACACGAACGTGTTTTAATTGCAATCGATTGATCGAATTTCGAACTTCTACCTGTCACTCGATAATTGAATTCTAACGCGATTGACTTCTGTATAAGGCTTTTCTGTTAGCTGGAAAAACAAAACTTGCGTACCTGTCCGTGACAGTAATCCGCCGTTACTTTATGATTTTCAAAAAAGTATTTTTGACAGCCGAGATGTGTCAGCGAAACTGATTACCGTCGCACACTACTTGTACATAGCCGACAGATTTTATGATATTCGTGATGGTAAAGTCGCGCACAGACTGTTGTTGCCGGGGCATCAAAGTCAAGCGCTGAGCCAGGCTTGAAGACACCATTCAGCCAGCAAGTCAGCCACTCAGCCATACAGCATAAGCATGTATGTAGGTACGAGACATGAACACGATACGGTCGCCCCGTTGCGGACGGTTACACAAATACATGTTTAAATTACTTCTTTTCTTTTTTTTTCATTCCTTACCTCTTGGTTTTGCTTTGGTTTTTCTGTCTTCTGTGTGTAATCGAGTGCGAAAGAAGAGAGACAGAGAACGGGTAACAAAGTAGACGCAACAGGTAGGGGAACCCAACAGGTAGACACAGCTCAGATTGCTTATTGTTTTATGCAGGTAAACATAAGTGTATTCATGTTTGCCAGCGCACATGAATGTGTTTGGCGTTTATTACAGTGTGTGGAAGAGCCTAATACAAAACGGGGAAAAGTGACATTGCTATAAGGCAGTCACTTGTGCGATTTACTTGTGTCAAAAGGCGAGTACCTACTCATTCAATCTGTCATGCAGCTCTATATTGTGAAGAGCGTTCATCACTTTCGACATCAACACTCGAACAATTTGCACTTTCTAATCATAAAAAAATATGGTTCAGTACGAAAATGGAAAGTGAGATATACGAATAAGTAGAAACTCCCTATTTGGCGAATTCTTACAAAACAATGACTAGAACTTCCACAAAAATGTATGTATGCCATCTAAAATATACCACCGATATTGACTGACTACTTTGGCAAGAAGAGCCTATAAAAACAAGGTACAATTGGACAAAAGAAACTACATTTGTAAGAAGATTGAATCGCGTCTAACATCGATTTCGTTGCCATTTTCTGGGGCTGAAAGTGCAAAGGATACGAATTCAACTAAATTTGTAGTATAGTTGATCTACCTTTCAGGACACAATGCTGACTGGGTGACATACCATAAATAGCTTGCACTGAAAGCTTAGAACTTTCTATAAAAAATTTTCGAACATTTTATTTGTGTCAGAAAGCTTAGCAATGGGACGATAGTTGGTTACTTATTTCATTTTATTTTACATTTTACAACTATTATGTATATATACTCGTATATCATTAAAGTTTGTGACATTTTATATTTTTTATGCATTTGGGATCGACGACTCTCTTCTTCAATGGATTAGAAATTACCTCTCGGAACGTTCAATTCAAATTGTCTTGGACGGTTTCAAGTCTGATATTTACAAAATAAATGCTGGTGTGCCCCAGGGCACTGTTCTGTCACCGACACTCTTTTTAATTTTCATTAGCGATCTCTTGTCTGCTACTTCTAATCCAATATATTCCTTTGCTGATGACAGTACTCTCTGCTTTTCATATTCGTTCCCGGACTCACGGCCCTGCTCTTCGGCTGTAGAACGAGAACGACAGCGTATGCTAAGCTCATTAAATTCCGATATCAACAGCATAACCAATTGGGGAACTATCAACAATGCTTCCAAAACAAAATGCTGTCTGCTGTCTTTAAAGCGAAATTTAAACACCCAGCCATTATCCGTGAATGGCACTTGCATCGTCGAAACCGAAAAACTTTCCATTATCGGTATGTGTGTCAATGACCACATATTTGATGTCGCCAAAAATGCTGCGACATGTCTAGGTTTCCTCAAGCGATGTAAGAAATATTTTACCCCCTCTGATATGGGCTCAATATATAAGGCATTCATCCGCCCAAAATTGAAGTACAACTCCCACATCTGGTCAGGTGCTCCTAAAACATCTCTGCACCTGCAAGATAGGATTCAAAACCGTGCGATAAAACTTATTGATGATACTAATATCAGTCAATCAATGGACACCCTCGAACACCTACGAAATGTCTCGTATCTCACATTGTTTTATCGCTATTTCCACCACCAGTGCTCCACTGAAATCGCCAGTAGCATTCCGTCCATTCAAACTTTCAACCGTAACACCCGTCTCGCTATGGATGCTCATCAGTATACCCTCAAGCCCATTTTCGGACGTACTCTAAAATATCGTGATTCGTTCCTAAGCCGTACAACTCGCTTATGGAATGCCCTACCGATCTCTGTATTTCCTGGTCGTTATAACTTGCAAACATTTAAAAACAATGTACATCGGTACCTCTCTTTTCTTCCTCCCTAAATTTCCTTTGCCCGCGCTGTGTACAATCACCTTAAGGGTACTCAAACCCCTTGAGCGCGCGCTGATTATAAAAAAAATGAAAATAGTGTTAAATGTCATTTCAACGGGCTTTACTACTAAACATAACAAATGTGGATGTGGTAACTCAAAACATAGATTTAAAGAAAAGAGAAAGAGAGATTACATTATTCAATTTTTACAAGGGATATATTATGTTAAATAAAAATTACGGAATGCGAGGTACGGAATTTCGGTACAGAAACAACAAATGAATAGTTAGTTCGTAGACTGTAGTTAGAAATTAACCTGAAATTGCGGTGACCAGATATCGAGAAAAAAACTTTTCGTACTTTAAAGCAGTATAGATGTCTAACTGGCAAAATTTTCAAATCACGAAACAATGGAAAACAGGGATGACGATAATGTTTATTTAAAATTTTTCTCAATGTCATTTTTTGTAAGATTAATAAAGTCTGTATTTTGTTTGCAAAAGTTCCTCCCCAACATGCAATGCTATATTGAAGTCTTGAATGGAATATTCCGAAGCAAATTATTTTAAGAAACTCATTAGAACAAATCTTTCTTAGATAAAAAAGCTTCGAAGAGTACTACGAAAATAGTTACTTAAGTACTCAGTATGACTAGAAAATTACATATTTGAGCCAATAATAAGCCCCAAATACTTAAATTCTTTTACTTCCTCAATCAAAAAACAATTGTCACTGCAGTTGAGCGCACTACTGAAACTATGTGATGATGAGCTTGTGGCACAAGTGCGCCAAAATGCTTGATAGTTAATCGGTGCTTTCATAAGATGTTGATTTGTTAAGCTAAAAAGCATTATTTTAGTTTTGGAGGTAATGATTTGTCTATGCTTAGCAAACCACAATTGTATAAGGCTAAGATCCCAATTAATATTGAAAGTTTTTGGATTCATACACGTAACCTACATCATCAGCAAAAGCAGTTAGTTTACCTTTAACATTTATAGAAAAAAGGGAGTTTATATAAATAAGAAATAATATAGGTCCCAAAACAGAACCTCGCGGAACACCAAAATTAAAAAATCGTACTTCACTCCTCGCTTCCCGAATCTTCACTCTTTCAGATCTGTTTGAGAGATACAAACGAAGCCATTCGAGCATGAACCCTCGAAAACTAGTCTTTTGTAATTCTGTAACAAAATCACATGGTTAACAACATCAAACGCTTTTGATACATATATCTATGAATAGCCCAGCAGTTAACATTTTCGCATCCAAGTTGGAAAAAACGTTTGAGCAAAAGTTAAGAAGGGCATCTTGAGTAGATTTGCCCTGCTGAAAACCAAATTGTTGATGGAGAAAACATCAAAGAAGTCGAAAAACTTGTTCTTGAGGATGCCCGAATAAAGGTGAAAATGATGGCAGAGATCACCAAGCTTTCAATTGGTACCATTCACACCATTCTTCATGACCATCTTAACCTTTCAAAGGTCAGTGCAAGGTGGGTGCCACGAATGCTCACAGCGCCTCAGAAAAAAGTGAGAATCGCATGCTGTAGAGAGCTTGTGTAGTGAGAACGCGGACGGTGTTATGGATCGAATTGTTACTGGGGACGAAACATGGGTCCACCACTATGACCCTGAAAGCAAACAAGAGTCCATGCAGTGGCATAAAAAAGGAACAGACCCCCCGAAGAAGTTCAAAGTCACTCCGTCTGCCGGGAAGCTCATGGCCACAGTTTTTTGGGACTCAAAGGGAATCTTGCTCATTGAGTACAAAAAAAAAGGTGAAACCATTAACGCCACATCCTACGGTTCCACTTTGCATAATTTGCGGGAGGAAATTAAAAAGAAAAGACGGGGTAAACTCGCAGCGGGTGTGTTGCTTCTTCATGACAACGCTCCTGTTCACACGGCGCGAGTTTCCAAGGCTGCTGCGCGAGTGTGTGTTTTCGAAGAAATCCAACACCCACCCTATAGTCCAGACCTTGCCCCTAGTGATTATTTCCTGTTTCCGGATTTGAAAAAATGTCTTCGTGGAAAAAGATTTTCGGATGATGAAGAACTCAAGTCGGCAATAAATGGGTATTTTGCAGAGAAAGAGGAAATTTATTTTTTTGAGGGTTTAAAAAAGCTTATCTCAAGATGTAACAAATGCATTGATGTTAGGGGAGATTATATTGAAAAATAAAAACAATTTAAAATGAATTCGCATTTTCCTTCATATCGATACCGGGAATATATTGAACGCCCCTCGTAGGTCTATTATTCTTCATGTCATGTAAAGAACTGTTAGAAGTGTGAACAAACATTTATATGAACGTTGACAGATGGGATTATGATTGAATGTATACAACAATGTCAAATAAACTCTCTCTCTTATTTGTTACCGCTGAAACAGATCGGTTGTGTTTTTTGTGCTTTGCCACTGTGCAAATAAATCCACTTTTATCAGGTTATGGGCCCAGAGTACTCTTGACCAAATCACCAACGGCAATCGCTCCGATGAAGGAGGACAATCGTGCCATTTCAGCTTTCTCCTCCGGCGTCTCATTTTTGAGGATGCGCACGGGATTAAGTCACATCTCCAATTTTGTGTTGAAATTTGTTGGCCTTTGGGATCACAGCACTAGGAAAACACCCGAACGAACGAAAAAGAAACGTGAACTTATCGGTACCGCGTCACTTGTAAATGGACTCTACAAATTAAACTGTCAATCAAATACAAAAACAAAACAAAACGAAGCTGTTATGTTAGCAAGTGCTAGTCACAAGTTATGGCATCGAAGACTGGGCCATATTTGCGACGAAAATTTAACAAAAGTAGAAAAGGCTTCGGTCGGCATGAAATTATATTTAAAAAAAAGGTGAAAAATGTATTGTGTGCGCGAAAGGCAAACAAACGCCTGCGCCGTTTAATTCAATAGGAAAGCGTGCAGAAAACATTTTTGACTTAATACATACAGATGTGTGTGGCCCGTTTATAACGAATTCTTAAGGCTCCGGCCCATAGAATCCGTTGCGTCCGTTACGATGCCGGATAGGTTGACGTTAATGTACTTGACGGAAATGACAGTCCCATAGAATCCGTGGCATACGTTGGCAGAATAACGAACGAAACGAAACAAAAAAATTTAAATGTCATTTAATCTCAATATTTTCTTTCAAGCTATGACAATTTCTCTTCATTCTCTCAATGTCTCCACCAATGAAAGTGCTTACTCTCAATTTGTGAATGCGTGAACATCAATATGTGAAAGTATGGTCCTCAATGTGTGAATGTGTGAACTGTCAACGGATTGAAAAGTAGAAATTAAATCTACTTTATCCGTCCGTTCCGTCATATCCTTTGTTTATGGGCCTGCTTCCATAACAACGTGTATATTCTATCCAGCTGCCAGTCGACGCAATTCACGCAACGGACGCAACGGATTCTATGGGCCTTGGGCTTTACTCTGGTGCGCGTTATTATGTTACCTTCATAGACGATTTCAGTAGAAAAGTTTTTTTAATTCCTGTGAAAGCAAAGTCAGATGTCTTCGATGAATTTGTGAAATTTCAAACGTCAGTAGAGAATCAGTGTTCGCGCCAAATCAAATCACTTCGTACTGATAACGGCACTGAATATTGTAACATAAAATTCAACGACTTTTTGACCAAAAATGGAATTAAACATGAAAAACTGCATCATACATACCGGAACAAAATGGAGTCGCAGAGAGAACAAACCGTAGTATCGTCGAACGTATCCGTTGTATGTTAGTTGATTCGAGTTTAAACAAAAAATTTTGGGCCGAAGCAGCGTCGACGGCAGCATATTTATTGAACCGAATTCCATGCAGAGGCAACGAAAAATCTCCAGAGGAGCGTTTTACGAACAATAAACCAAATTTATCACACTTGAAAGTCTTTGGCAGTAAGGCACTCGTTCATACACCGAAACAAAAACGTCAGAAGTTGGACGTCAAAGCGTATGAGTGCATTTTAATGGGATATATAAATATAATGGTAAAACATCCGCGCTTTTGAGAGCTACCGGAAAAACTCCTGTAAAAACACTAAGATTGAATATACGAGTATGTGCTAATACATTAACAACAAAGCAAGCGATATGTTTTAAGGTTTTATTCGAGATACCGTCGAACCTACAAAAGTTTGAGTTTTGGAAGAGGCCAATTTATTTTAACAATTCTAGAGGTGTGATATGTTCGAACGCAAAACTGCTTTCTTGAAATTGACCACCTTTATCATCAACATTATTGCAAAAACTGCAAATACTTTTTAAAGAATTAGTGGGTAAAAAGCTTGACAATGACGTAAAGTAAGTAAATATTAAACTCATTAGCAACATCTAAATCACCAGAAACTTTACAATTATCCACAGTAATAGAAGAAGGTTTATTCAATATATTATCAACTATTTGCCATTCTGATTTTAAATCTCCTTTTGCGTTAATAAACTTTCTACGGTAGTACATATAACGACAAATAGGTATTTGCTTCTTTAGCTGACTCCACATCATATTATAATCGTTTTTTAAGCTAGTATCAGCTTATTCTTAATGCATTTAATACGTAACCAATTTTTTCTTTGGATTTTTTTTGACGATATATTCAGAAATCCATAGCTTCAGTCTTCTTGTGTAGGTTGAAAGTGAGACACTTTTACCTAAAGACCCAATAAAAATATCATAAGCCAAAGAAGCATTATATTCTAAAAGAACATTATTCCATGATTCATTGAGAAGATAGTGCTTTAGTTAGCTTTGGGATATCAATTTTAGATCGCATACTCGTAAAGTCAACTTTCGGACGACTATATACATATAATATATATACATTAGGGTTTTCCAATAAGAACTTTTTAGGGTTTTCCAGAACAACTTTTTCAAAATATTTCAAAAACTTTATTATCGGCTTGAAGTACAATCAAAACATTTATGAATGGAACTCCACTTCGTTCGTATGGCCACCGCGGGCACATTTGCAGCGGTCGGATTGTTGGACCCAATTTTCAACAACTCGGCCACACATTTCGGCCGAAACGGCTGCTATTTTGCGTTCAATGTTGGCTCTGAGATCTTCCAACATCGTCGGCGTGTTGGCATAAACTGACTTAACGCAGCCCCCCAGATAATAGTCAAGCGGCGTTAAATAGCACGAACGAGGCGGCCAATTGACTGGCCCATGTCTTGAGATAACACGCTCACCATACTTACTCTTCATTAAATCGATTGTAGCGTGTGCTGTGTGGCTTGAGGCACCGTCCTGTTGAAACCACATGTCGTCCAAGTCCATATCTTCCAATTCGGGCCAAAAATAATCGGCGATCATGGCGCAATAACGCTGACCATTCACATTAACGTGACGATCGTTATCGTCGACGAAAAAATATGGGCCAATAACGCCGCCGGCATGCAAACCGCACCAAACAGTTATTTTTTGTGGATGAAGTGGTGATTCATGCAGCACATGTGGATTTTCACTCGACCAATGACGCATATTTTGCTTATTAACGAACCCATTGAGCCAAAAATGAGCTTCGTTACTGAAGGTGATTTTGCGCATCTTCTCCAGAACCCAATCGGAGAACGTACGTCGCTTCAAATGGTCCATTGGCTTCCATTCTTGAGTCAGCTTGATCTTGCATGGGTGTAAACCAAGATCCTTATGCAAAATACGCCATAATGTGCTCTGAGCGATGCCCAATTCTTGAGAACGCCGTGGAATTGACTGATTTGGATCGTTTGCTACGGACGCCTGAATGGCAGCGATATTTTCGACACTTCGACCAACCCGTTGTCTCACTGACACGGCAACATCACACAACGAATATGTAGACTCAAATTTTTGCACTAAACTTGTTATTGCCTGTCTACTAGGGCGAGAATTACGACCGAAAATTGGAGTTAACGCTCTTAAAGTTGCAGTCACCGACTCCGAATTTCGGTAGAAAATTTGTATAATTTGCAGACGTTGCTCGTTCGTGTACTTTACCATGATGAAAATGTTGAGTGTACTGCATTCACAAATTAAATTCAAAGTTGTCAAGTCCCTATTGGAAAACCCTTTATAATTCCTGTCATAGAGTGATCAGTTATTTTCAAATCATATACACACCTCTCACAAGAACTTAGTGATACCTTTGAAAAACGGCCATAAATATGATCCAAACTACTACCAGAGACTGGCCTAGTAGGTTCGTTGATGAAACTTATTAATCAATGTGAAGCTAGGAAGGTCAAGTAATTAGACACAAGTTCAATACTTTCTAATAAATTTGGATTGTAATCACCCATAATTAATAAGTCATTTGATTTGATTTTATCTAGCAAACTTGAGAATTCAAAAACAAATGATTCAAAACTAAATTTGTGTAATTTGTACACACAGTACTAAAATAATTTTCGTGTTTGTTTTTAAAGAAACCATCAAAATATAAGCAGTTTTAAATTTCAAATATTTATATTTACTACATGGTCCGGTCCACTTTGATAAAACACCCAACACCGCCTGCAGGGTAACCATCATTTGGATTCGCAAAAAAAGAATAACCTGACAAGTGATAATCATTTATTTCAAATCCATAAATCCAAATTTCGGACATAACTACGATATCAGGAAGACAGAGAAAAGCAACTAGTGAAGTAGAATTTTCTCTCAAACTCCTAAAATTCTGATGTATGACAAACAGCTTATTTAAGCAATATGTACTATGCACGAAAACATTATTACAATTTGAAGTGAGAATGGAATGGTCATCACATAATTCAAAATATATAGAAGAAAATCTTAATCAAATTCTAAGGAGATCATCAAATGATTTAATAGAAATGACCCTTCCACCCTCCTACTTTCTAAGTAATATTTGATTGTTGTTATACCACGCAAATTTGAATTTCTTTTTCTTGCTTACATCTTTTGCTTGAATGAAGAGGTCCTGGGTGTGTGGTGTAAGAGCATCATTAATGAAAACACCAGTTCTCTTTCTGTCACTGCCGCTGCCGTTAAAGTCATTTGCAGCAAAAGAGCTCAGCTTTTTTCTGTTTCCTCGTTTCCTTCATAATTCTCTGTTTTGTTGAAAGGTCGTTGAACTTAACGCATAAGATGGACTTGATAGAAGAGTTATTTTTTCGGTACTTTCTTCACAAAGCAGTTCTCTATGCTCCCATCAGGAATATCGATTGATAGACAATCCTGTATGATTTGCTTAAATTTGCTTGTTGCATTTTCATTGTTGACATTTGGCACACCAATAATTTCAATGCAATTGTTTAGAAGCTGCTGTTTTTGCCAGTACAGTCGACTCTCCAGAGTATTCTCCTTCATCTTCAACTTGGCATTTTCAATTCGAAGTTCAGCGAGTTCTGATAGGAAACGATTGTTGGTTTCCTCCAATTTCTCGAGCTTGATATAAATCATTTGAAGAGTGAAGTTAGAATTGTCTCCATACGGGGTTTGGTCTTATTGTTGCAAACTAGGTGGTATTTTGAGTGCAACACTTCGGTTGTTATTGCTTTTTGAAGTAGATGGAGGAATGTTATTGTTGCTGTTGATGACAGCCTCAGGTTGGCGCATAGACTTGCATCGAATCACCAATCGAATTCATGTAATTTAAATCTTCTGCACTAATGTTTTCACAGGATTGATTAAATATGCTTGAACATTCACTACAAGTAATTTTTTCAGCACACAATGAACACTTCATTCTGATTTGAATAATTAGAGATGTTCACCCCACAACACTCAACACTCGAGTGTTACTTGGTTACTTCATTCTTTGATTCCTTTTGTTGAACAGGCGAAAGATTGGAGGCACACTTTTTGAGAATTATTGCTGGGAGCCCGCCTGGACCGGGTAAAAATTCATCATTGAGATTTTGTAACTTTTCTTCGTTAAGGGTCGGATGAAGAGATTGAGAGAATGGAGAAATTGGGAAGGTATTTGAAATATATGGGGTCGGGTATGGAGAAGTTGTCTGCAAATGATTGTTTTAAAAAGTTTGAAAAATAGTTGACAATAATTTGTGGGTCGGTCGTTGATAAGATTGGTCTGCGCTGTGTCGAGAAAGCGCTGGTAGAGCTGAGTGAATTCGATGTAAGTTCCAAGATAGTTAGAGTAGTCATAATAAGGATTGGTGCAAAGAAAAACTGCAAATACTCGTAATGTGTTTTTTTTTAGTTCTTCTCTTGTACCAGGGAAGGGAAATAGATGATGTTTTATGCCGAGAAAAGGGAACGTAAAGAGAAATGGAATTAAATATTTCACTGTAAAAAATGGAGACAGCATCAGATAAGGTTGCTAAGATAGATATTGATTTTGCGAAAATTAGCTTTATGGAAGTTGTAAGAATATACAATGTAAACGATATACTCGTATCTAGAGTGGTAAAAAACTGTCAAATGTCTCTATTCGCATTATTGTTTAGAAGTGGCACAAATCTTATTGTTACTAAAAATTATGTAGAGTCAAATTTAAAAAAACTTATGGGGCTCAATATAAACTCAACTCCTTAGAAAAGGCAAAAACACAAAGTGTATGGTTTTAAACAGCGTTGATAGTGTTTATACTCGTATTTATTTGTAAATGGTGAAATTGATGAATAAATGTAAGAAACAAAACATCTTGGTGTAGTCCTTGACCATCAAATTAACGTTCATTTCACAGTCATATGACATTTATATAAAAAAAAATACATATATCTAAAATGATAGGTTTTCTCAAAAGGATTCGAAAAACATCACTACATTTTGAGCCATAAATATATTTAATACTATTACAAAACCCCACTACGAATTCAACAACAAAAATTTTGTTCATGGGCGGTTTCAAGTATTTCAAAATAAGACCATGCGAATTAGTATTCGGTGTGATTTGTATACACCCAGTGGTTTGACGCTCATACGTCTGAATTGGATGAATGTCAAGCAAAGAATTTTCTTCAATGTTTTGATGTTCATATTTAAAATTAAATACAACTTGGTGCCTTCTTATCATCGAATTTAAAATACACGAGAGACGCACAACCATTCACGTTAAGGGCAAACTCTGATTTCCGTCTGCAATTTTATAGAGATGTTAGGACACAGAATGCAGTTATGTATAGCGGTTTGAAATTTCTTAACGAGTTGCCTTCGGAAGTAAAATAAGGTTTAAGAAATTGTTAATACTCTATGTTGAAGAAAATATCTTATAATTTCTTAATATTAACATTAATTCTATAAATTCTTTTTTTATTTTGCTTACAATAGTTATGTAACTAAAGAAGAATCAACAACAATAACAACAAAGCTGTTTGTGATGAGAAAACTAATTCATTCCGGATTCTTCTATTTAACCACTTCTTCTATTATTAATTAAAGAAAAATTAGGTTGGGAAAACAGCATCAAATTCAGGTAATTTTTTTTTATATTCACAGTTTGTTTATTTATTGTTTATTTTGTTAGACCCCAGCTTCTGCACTTTTCGGCTAGAATCATTTTTCGATAAGTACAGAATGTCTAGGGTTTCTTGTCAAAAAGCTGACACACGTGATATGCACATGCCTCTTTTAAAATGCTCCATAGATCGGAACAAATGATAATCTGACTGTGAAATGTCCGGACTATACGGTGGATGCATCAAAACTTCCAAGTCAGGATCTCTAAACTTTTGCCGAGTCACAAAGTTGTGTGTGGTCTGGTCTGAAACATTTGAATCTATAATTTGATCCCACCACATGACAATCCTGTTCTTGCTATCGTTTTGTGGCTTCATCATATTTTTTCGACCAAGACCGCCTTTCGTATAACATTAAGCTATGTGACCTATTTTTATCACTGTTACCAGTCGCTTAAAGAATGGCGCGATTTCATTCTGTTTCAACAGCAATTTGCATATACAAATTCGATCATCGAGCTTCTTTTTGTAACCAGCTCGTTTCAAATGGATTTAAATTGTTTTGGTAATCGATATTAAGTCCCTTAGCGGATTCATGACTATGTGAAAACGAGCAAACCGTCTCTTAGCAGTAGTTTTCAATAGAGTATCTTCACCATAAACAGCACAAATCTTTTCACACGCCGCATTCTTCCCTTTATCGTAGTAAAATTGTAAAATATAATAGTTATGTAGAATTTATTTAGAAATTTCAGATGCTTTTGCTTTCAAATAAATTTTCACGCAAAGCATTGGTCTGCTGGTTTGGAAAGCATTGCAGATATTCGGTCTTGGTAATGCTGATTCGTGACACATTAATTTATGATTGCGATTATTACACTTCGGAGGGTATGTTATCCGGTCCGACTGCACGTCCCCGGTTCATTCCTTTTACAGCTTCTGTAATATAGCCTTCAATAAAATCAAAATGTTATTTCACGGGAATTTTCTATTAAATAACGCCTTAAAGTCTTTTTTCCACTGCTATCGTGGTCACAGTCCTTTATTGCAACATGCAGAATTTAACTCAAATCACGTTTTATCTGCTTCTCTATTTCCACTACAATTATCTCACACTTATAAGACTTGCCTTTTGTTCTTTACCCTCTTTTTGTCTCATAGTTCCACCTTCAAATTTCTCAATGGAACCGGCTTTTCAAAACACAGAGCAGAGTTTTTGGACTAATCTTACGCTTTATTTTCGAAGTTGTTCCATATACCTTATACCCTTGGTATCTTGCTGTCTACTAGACTTGGAAAATCTTATTGCTTGATCCAGACTGAATGAAAAATAGTCTCGGACCATCACCTTTCGTTTGAAAGTTACTGAGCAAGTGATCAGGAAGAGATTTTCCAAGTATTGAACCATAGACACTATTTTTTCGATCTATCTTACGTGAGGTTGATAAAAGCGGTTCCAAGCTCGGTTTAGGAAGCAGAAACAGTATAATACTCGTATAACATGAAATACCGCTTTGGAGCATGGTATGCAACTGAAAGATCGAACTTACGCAACGTGTATAAGCTTGGTCCAGACAAGGCACAACACGCCCTTTTTGAAGGATGATTTTCCCTAGATGGATTTAATTGCAATATCAAAGATCGTTTCAGTGGTAGCCTTATTTGACTAGATATGACCAATCAGAAATTGCTTGCCACTAAATCAAACAATAAAAAGTGGAGATAGGAAGATCTAGTGTTCTAGATTGGGAGACCAGGTACATTTACGAATAGCAGAAGTCACATAAGACGAACAGCTTTGAAAAGTTGTATTGTTAACGATCAGAGACATTTGGCTATGCATGAAAGTATTCGCAAATATCACTCCCATCCAAGGTGTGCGATACGATAGAATGGTAAAACAGTGGGATATCTAAATTGGAGGAAAGAATCAGCGGTAATTTGGAACTAATTCATCATCAGAGACGGGGTTAGGCAAGAGATCTGGAGCTTAAGCCCGAGAGGATGCATAAATTGATTGTGTCCATCTGTTAGATTAGAAATGTTAAGCTATTGTTCCAGTATCTTGTATATTATAATATATTTGTACAAATACAGATTTAGAATCTGAAAAACATAAAAAAAGAAAGCAACAAAAATTAAAAGAAAACAACTCGAAATGCTTACTTTACGTTTTGTTTACGCACCCGATTTTGACAGCTTGATGATATGTTCAGTTTGTCGAACACGGTTTCGCATTCAAGATCAAATTGTCAGCCATAGAGATAAGAAGAAGAAGAGAGACCACCACATAAAAAGGAAGAAGAAAAATGAACAAAGTCAACGAAGAAAATAGTTGCCGTTTCCTGTGACGTATAATTTCCCCAACCATGCGAATGAGCGGTGGATTTAAAGACGTTACAATGGATGCCCGAAAACTGGAGATCTTAAAACAGAAGAAAAACAGCGGGACAAACAGAAAAGAATCGAGGCATATAAAACGAACAGAAGACTGGAAAAAAAAGTTACGAGTTAGCAGTCGAAGCAACAGGGACCTTCAAGACAAATTAAAATTGAACGAACGAAATAAAAAAAAAATAATAAAGAAAAGTTTACCTCTCGGGAACCAGAATTTTCGTAGTTTCATTTTAATCTCTGGTTAAATTTCTGTTGTTTTCGTTCGGCTATCTTAGGTCTGGGCGAATTTCGTTACAATACATTGACAGGAAGAAGTAGGCTGGAAAGTCTCCAATGTCTGTTATGCAAAAGTGGTATACCCTTCAAGACAAGGATTCACTCGTATTGATAGCTCTAACTAGATCAGAAAAGCCAAGCATATCGGCTTAAGTGCTGTATTTATTTTGTAGCACTTCCTGACTATCTGTGTGCCCAAAGAATGAGTTTATATCTCGTATTGGACGAAACGAAAACAGAAAAAGTCATTTATATATCTGACGTCCCTATTTCAGCAAAAAGTAACAAGCCTCCGAAATCGAAATTTTCCAGCTATGAAGAGTCTTTCACTCTCTCGCCGTTCGGAGTTGGCAAAAAAATCGTAGATCCTCATTCATTGCGCCAAAAATTTATTTATTTTTTCTTAATTTCAAATAATTTGTGTGGCGTTAGAGGGTATGCAGTACTTATTGAAAACCAACCATCTATTCAACTAAAGTCGATCATAAAGCCCAGCCCTCATATACAAATCCTTCAAGTTTTTTTTCTTGGACCTAGCTCAACAGCACCCACACAAATAAATATAAATACCTGTTGTTGCACACATTTTATAACGTCTGCATACCCTCACGTAAATTGTAGATTACAAAGAAAAAAAAAATACGAAGAAGAAAACCAAACACGATGAGAAAAGAACGCCCAAAGCAAACTCCAAGAAGAGCAACATAAACAATCTCGAATCTCCATGTGTACGAGTGTATACGAATATGCAGAGGAAAAGTATCACATTACCTGTTGAAGAAAAACAAATCAGGCAAATGATACCTGTCCCTCACCCTCGCCCATTAACCCCTATTGCTAGCGTAGCTATCCAATGCACCTCTTTGATGACATGCTTCAGAGGTTTTTCAAGTCTCGTGAGAGTCATCCATTTTTGCAACGCCTTAATAGATCAAAGTACGAGTATCTCGAATGTAATTAAGACTACAATCAAGGAATACTGCAACTTCGAGAGTAAACTTGAGTCTCGAGATGGCTGGTAAGCTGAATCATGCTCGTCTAACAAAAGCAAGGTCAATAATAGTAGACTCTACATTCCTTGCAGTAGATAGCTCATACATAGAGACATTTGAATTATAGATACGTTGATGGTAAGTGCACACTGAGCTGGAATCTGAGGCATCTCCAAAATCACTTCCGGATTCTTTGTCGGCAAAAGGTTATCTACCTTCGAATGGAATGCGGGACGTAGTAAAGAACTCGGAAAATGCATTCTATTTTATCTAATGGAAGCACCTATTTTATAGATACATATGTATAATAGGTAGTTACGAATACATAAATCAAGTGCGATCTACTTTGGACATAAGTTTTGAAATAGCCATAATGTTGAATTGGAAAGTTTGGCGGATTCTAGGACGCAAAAATTGCTTTCTTTACGTTCGGCGTTGTAGAAATTTCAAGTAAAGTTTGATCGTACCAACAGGAATTGAACGAAATAATTACCAAAAATATAAGCCGGAATCTTCTGTAACAGTACTTGAACAAACCCTGAGTTGGACAAATTTGAAAAGAAGGACACAGCTGGGTTCTGTTACAAAATTAGGAGAAGGAAACGCCTATTTATACAATAATATTTGTTTCTACTATTTTTTACTGCTGCATATATATATATTAAAATAAAAGAAAGTGTTTGAGCTCTATACAAATCGACTGAAACAGGAATGTGGTCGGAAATTTAAACTTCGCAGAGTTTCACACATTTTCTCAGGTGGAAATAGCGTGAACAGTGCAGGCTTTCTTGTAAATTTTCAGGACAGTTAGCTGAATAAATGAAATCTACTAGACTGACACGAGCAATACATACATGTCTATAAAAGACACGAAATCATAAAAGCTACGAATGCGGATATCGGTAGTAGTCCGAAGCCAGCGAACCATTGTGAAGCAGTTAATCGTCGAACGGCTACAATCGCAAGAGACCGTCAGGGCGTTTTACGATCGAAATTCCCTGAGCCTCTCGAGGAGTCCGGTGACGCCATCATCGAACATAGAAGACCAGTGACATCACTGCCAAATACTAATCAAAGCCTCTGATATACTCGTTTTCACCCCGCCCTGGATCGATGATGAATGCAGACAGGTAAATCTAGAAAAACAACGAATTTACAGAGCGGCTCTGCAGAAGAAAATGTGAGGGGCTCGCGAGCTCTAAGAGCCGAAAAAAATATAAAGCGAAATGCCAAAAATATCAAAAAATAAAAATAAAAATGCTAAAATGCCAAGGCTGCAAAGCCAGAATAAAAATCTGCAAGGATGGAAGAAGGAAACCTCGTAGTAGAACCAGAGTCGGTGCTGAGAATCTAGAAAGATTATTTCTGCAGACTGTGAAACCATGATGACGAACAACATCTGGTAAGACAGAATGAACCATTCAGTCTGGACGAACAGACAACGTTTCCATCCACCCGACCAAGATCAAGTCATAACACCAATCTAAAAGTTTAAGTTCAAAAAAGTTACTGGATCCGTATTATTTGAACGCCTAAGGCCCTTCGTCAACAGTCTGACCGGCCCTTATCAGTGTGGTCTTAGGCCAGAAATGTTCACTATAGATCAAATTTTCACATTACAGTAGATCTTGAAAAATACCCAGGATTCGATACACAACACCTCTTCATCGTTTTTAAAGGATAAGGCAGAATCTGTGGAGATAAACTATATACATGCCATGTCCATG
Organism: Volucella bombylans; assembly: GCA_949129095.1. Classification (NCBI taxonomy): domain Eukaryota; kingdom Metazoa; phylum Arthropoda; class Insecta; order Diptera; family Syrphidae; genus Volucella; species Volucella bombylans. The sequence continues at coordinate 14,332,493 of OX422143.1, read as the reverse complement.
CATGCCAAGCACATTCCACTATGCAGGATGACGATTGAGTACTGACAAAACCGAAACCTTCAATGCTAGAAAAGGACTTAGCCAAAGCGATGCGTTGTCATTTTCATTTTCAACTCACAAGTCAACTCCAGAGTCACCATCAGTCCGTTCAGTTACTCACATATGCAGACGACATCGACATAATGGAAAAAACACACGAGCGTTTGGGACTTTTAAAGAAGAAGCTACAAAGATGGGTTTAGAGGTCAACGAAGAAAAAACAAAGTATACGAGTATGCTTTTACCAAAGCGGGGCATACAACACTGACGCCAAGGACAAAATGTCACGATAGGCAGCTTCAACTTCGATGGACTCGTAGTAAGGGACTTCATCTACTTCGGTTACGCTGTCAACTGTCAGTGACACCAGGGCGGAAATCATGCGAAGAATCACTATTGCTGATCGCCGCTTCTTTGGGCTTAGAATTCAATTGAATGATAAAGCCCTATTTGGAGCAAACAAAAGCCATTATAAAGGGTCCGCCATCTAACGTTTTTTTTTTTCAACTAGTGCTTATTTCGTGAATGGTAACACTTAGCTCATGTCTGATTTGACAGATAATTAGTTTTATCCTTCCGGTTAATAATGGAAAATAATTTCATTCAAATGGCTGCCTCGGCTGGCCATGCAGTAGCCTACACGATCGGTCCAATTTTTAAGCACATTATCGATTGTGTGCAGCTGTATTTCACCAATGGCTTCACGAATATTGTCCTTTAATGCGGCAATTGTCTCTGGCTTGTCGGCATAACACTTATCTTTTACGGCACCCCACAAATAATAGTCCAACGGTGTCAAATCGCAGCTCCGAGGTGGCCAAACGACATCAGCTCTGCGGCTGATAATGCGATCTTCAAAAACAGGGCGCAAAACATCGAGTGTAGCTTCGGCTGTGTGGCACGTAGCGCCGTCCTGTTGAAACCAAATGTTGCCAATATCCTCCTCTTCAATTTTTGTTAACAAAAATTCGTTCAACATGGCCCGATAACGATCGCCATTGACTGTAACGGCCACTCCTTGCTCATTTTCGAAGAAAAATGGCCCAATTATGCCTCTGGACCAAAATCCGCACCAAACAGTGACTCGTTTTGGGTTTATCGGCTTTTCAATGTATGCGTGCGGGTTTTCTGTGCCCCAAATGCGACAATTTTGCTTGTTTACATACCCGCCAAGATCAAAATGAGCTTCATCTGAAAAGATGATTTTTTTGGCAAAATCTCTAAGTCGATCGCAGGCCCACTTAGCGAAGCGAAAACGCATTGGATGGTCAGTTGGCTTCAACTCCTGAACCAATTGGACTTTGTATGGCGTCATACCAAAGTCTTTATGCAAAATTCGTCTCAATGATGTCTCCGAAATGTTCAATTGTTGAGAACGACGGTGAATTGATGTTGATGGCGCTTCACGCACACTTTCTGCCACAGCAGCAATATTCTCGGGTGTACGCACTGTATTTGGCTTTTCACGCTTTGGTTTATCGATGAGGATGCCAGTTTCTTTCACTTTTTTCACAAGATAACGAACATAAGGAGCTGACGGTGCTTCTCTTCTTCCAAAATCCGTACGCAATTTTGCAACATTACCATGATTTTCAAAGTAATGTCGCAATAGTTCCCAGCGTTGTTCAAGCGTATACACAACCATATTCGTTCAGCGGAAGGATAAAACTAATTATCTGTCAAATCAGACTGTTACCATTCACGAAATAAGCACTAGTTGAAAAAAAAAACGTTAGATGGCGGACCCTTTACAAGCCTCTGATTCATTGTACATCCCAATACTGGACACTGACGAGAGCGAATAAAAATGCTTTAGAGGGAAAATTTTTTGGTCCCGTTTGTATACATGAAAAATGCAGAAGACGTTTCAACAGCGAACCGTACGGACTGTACAACGATGCCGATCTCATCAGAAAATCTCGCCTAACCGGGCTTGGATAGTTAGCTCAGCAGCATCCAGACCCGGAAATTTTTCAGTTCAGTTCACTATACTAGAGTACGAACTCATCGTAGATGTCGGACCATAGCCAACTTCGTATGCGCAACTGAAGGCAGCATGCAATAGATCGCGCTAAGCGAAGAGGCATATTAGCTGTGGCCTGGTCCACCCCAGATTATAGCGTCATCTACGTAAGTAGACAACCTAGTAGGGAGGAAATAAGCCATGGTACGAGCAAACCAGTGTCCACAAAACCTTATTTGTATCCACCGTCAAAGCAAAGATTCTGAAGGTCGAGACTCTTAACACGAGCCTGAACCAAGAAAAGCAGAAAGTTTAAGCAGGTGGCGCACAATTTGAGGTGGCCCATATTGAAAAATTAGAAGATGAACAAAGTAGAGCGCTTTAGATAGAGCGGCGTAATGAGACAACAAGCGAAATTGAGTGATGGTTTTTCCAGAATTTAAGGAGCTGCTTTTTTTCTTTTCTTTTCTTTACCCATTCTATGAGGTAGACTTTAGATCTATCTGGTTATACTGAACCGAACTGCATAGATAGAGCATTAATTCAGAGACGACTTGCATGCCTTTTCCTGCCAGTCTTTATTTGTTTCAGTTGTCAATGATGACGTGTGACAATAGTCATATCCAGAGACTCGCGGCATTGCATAACGAATTTGTATATTAGGTATAATAAATTTATTTATGAAGGGTTACTCCTTCCCAGACGGACATTAATTCTGCCTAGAAAATACTGCACAAGTTCAGTACATTTTGAGTTAGAGAAAACCCTTACTTCTATGGCATTTTTAGTCTTTTCTACTGGTACAGGATGAGACCAAGTAAACTGGTGGTCTCATATGTGGCGACAACCATCAACTAAGATAATGCGGATTTCAACGGGGGTCAAATTCATTAGTATCTACTATCAATCCAAGTTATGGGAGTTGATTTTGAGATTCCCGCCGTGTAGATAGAGGCTACATTGTTTTGGGTCTTACTATGGCACATAGCCATTTAATTACCCATTGTTGAAAACAATATTTTGGACTGTGGGCTTTTGGGTAATCGAGGCAAGGATTCTTTGCGTAGTTCGTTAAATTACTTTGGGCAAAACTTTCTAGATCCTCTCATTGCTAGACCATTTCCATATACTAAAACTATGCAGCTCTTAGTTTTAAGGTTATAGGGTATGTTGCCTACTTCTAATCGATGACACTGCATTGCGATTTTATAAGCAAATAAGACACCAGCTGAAGGACATGAACATGAAGGACTTTGCACCTGATCACTTGTTGACCCTTAGATCATCTAGATAGTTGATTTCAGCACTTAGCACACACTAGCTGTAGTAGTACGAGTACAGTGCTGTTTCCGTCGATTGTTTGGGGCTCAAACGGGGACTGCTGTTTAAATTAGAATGTGCAGAGCTATCTACCAGGCTATTCAAGTCTATAAAAATGAAGAAGACTTGTAGCGGTCGTATTAGACTAGAAACCAGAGTGTAACCAAAAAAATGTATAATATTGGATGATTAGCCAATACTCGTAGCTTAGAGAGTTCAGATGCTACTGAGTCATGCCATGTAATCCTATAATCCATGCAGTCTCACTCCGCTTCATTACCATATATGTATGTTAGTTATGAGAGTTAGAAGTCATCGCCCTACAGGTTATTTACTGACTTTGATACCGACTACAATTCGTTTTCTAGGGGAAAAGCCAAGATTGTCTTTGTTTAAGTACCGAAATCTGAAAAGACCTCTCACTCAACACTTCGAGCGGTTGTGGTTTTTTAGGGTTGGAAAACTACCGACTATCACTGCAGTTCTCTGCCACTTTAGAACAGTTGTACTTACGATATACAAAAGTCGAGTCCATGTTACAAAAGAAATCGGTTCCAGCTATTCATTCGACTTCTCTTGGAAAACGGAAATCTTGAATGTAGTCACTCAAAAACTTTTTACCGCACCCTATCTACTAGATATCTAGATTCTATTGAATTGTTTTTATTTATTTCTAGTCAGGAATCCACAATTCCCAGAGAGACTCACCAGTAACGTCTACAACTTTCTGTGTCTTGAACAGTTTCTTCACTTCTCCTTTCAATAAAATCGCGCGATCCATCGTAGTGCTTTGCTAGCGTATCTTTTTATCTATTGTAGTTGTTGTTGTTTTTTCTCCTTCTTAGTGGAATAGAATAATCACATTAATAACACAAGAAAAATAGCCAATTAAAATTCCGTAAGTGTTCGCTAGAGCAGTAACTGAAAGATAGCAAACAACTTCATAGATATGAATACGAATACGACTATGAGGAGAGGTATGAATATGAGGCTATAGTCCAAGTACAGGTACTCGGTACTTGGTTTGAAGGGGCAGCGTTTTGAGACCCGCGTCCAACGACCAAAGTGCCGTACCTCTCGGATTGCATTTTGGAATACACTGTTTTTTTTTTTCCTTTTTTTTTCTGTAACCTGGGTTCGGCGTAATGCATCTTTCGGTTATTCTTCTTTCTATAGTGTGACCGTTGTATAGATACAGGAAAATTATAATCCGTAAGCTAATCATATACTTTCCATGCTGTTTCTTATTCAACGTGTGTTCATCGGAGTGAAGAACGTATCACATAAGAAAAACTCGACGCGACGCTTGGGGTTACATATTTAAATAAAAAAGACTATGAAACGCTACCGAGGACTATGGGTCAGCCGTGTCATTTTACTGGAAGAAAACAATTGAAGAAATGCTTTGCGTACACAAGGGGCACCATATCTAAGATTAAGAGGGATTTGCTTTGTTTTAAGCAAGATGAGCTGATAGGTTAGTCCAGGGTGTCGTTGTGATGTATTGGCGCCTTCAACAAATACAAAAAAGGATTTCCCTCCAGGATCTTTTGGGTTTTGGTGTGAGGTAGAATCCAAAGGAACTTCGAAAGGGGTACCTACAAGTGACGCCATATGTAGCCGTAAAGAAATGGAAAGTACAAATTGACAGCGATCCTCAGAAACCAATTGTTCTTAAGCCAAAAAGGCGGTCATAAACAGTCACTTGGTTCAAGAAACCACCGACAAAAGCCATTGGAATTATTCCATTGAAAATGCTAGCCAACTAGGATATCTGGTAGTTCTTCGATGTGGTGACAAGGACATCTAGTTGACCGACAATTTCAAGTAGATAATGGAAGCGTAACTCCTCGGGGTGCTATTAACAAGTAAAGGAAGGGACTTCTCGAAAATTTATTAAGTTGAAACAATATCTTGGGTTGGTCAAGCATTTCTATTACAATTTTATATGGAATCGTGAAAAGTCGTGCCTGAGAAAGTGACGCTTCCAATTTGTTCGGTGCAGTTCAATAAGCAATGTGCTGCGCACATATTTAAATATGGATTTGTCATTGAAAGCCAGCTTAAGAAAACTTAATGTGATTTAGGCATATGTACGACTACAGCGATAAGCTCGCTAATATAGCATTATATGCGCGCACCAATATAGAAACAAAACGATACAACTACGAAAGGCCTCTATGAACTCATGAAAAATTCGTTCTAAAACAGACACAGAAACCTAAACGGAACATCCTTAAAGGAGATATGCGTTTCCGGCATCTTAGGATCTACAAGAACAGGCAGTTACCTTAACTAAATTCTGCAACCTAGGTTGATATATAAGGTATACCGATAGACGGACACCATGCATCCGGCACAATTCAAGAGGGTTAACATTGACTTAGGGTACTACGAGTACCTAGTAATACTAATCCGGAAGCTGATATCTATGGCAGATCTTCCAGAAAATATTATGAAAATGTTTGAAACTTCCAAACCTTCTTATAAACGCGTAAACATCAAGCGCAAACAAGTGGTGATGCTTTCAAGATTCATAAGAAGTGGGGGAAAGGTAAAGGTACATGGCTGCCGTGTGACTAATTGTGCACTTTATTGTTAGAGACCTCCCTGAATTTAGAACCAACCAGCTAAGAGTATGAATCTCAGCTCAAACTCGACATATTCATATTGCCAATAACATCCGGAATTGTACAAGGTTCCAATGCGTTCCCCGTTCAATACTTACAACGCGTGACGCATCTCATAAACAGCGGATACGACAACATATCGCTGACAAGCGTGATGCACCATTTAATCATTCAAAGACAATGAAAACTAGCGTCCACTCGGCTAAAGCAAAATCAGTATGTCGATATCGAAACGTATATTTTAGAAATCCAGAAAACTCTCTTGGATGCTTTGGACGAAAGGTTATTCGTGTGATCTTTGGTCCGCTCGACGGATTCTGAAAGGCAATCTCTCCATATTATGATTATTAGTGCATTACTCGTATGTTATCTTATTTTTATATTATTATTCTCAAAATCTCCAAAAAGTCGGTACCCCGATACCACGGCGTATTTGGAGGTTAGAGCAGTCGCATAGCAAGTGTGTAATAGTTTCTACAATAATCTTGAGAAGAAGCTCCTATTCTGCTGGCAATACAGACAATGAGATAGTGGCCAGTTAGGACACCTGTAGCGATACGAATATCTGCTTTCTTGAGTCCGAGTATGTGTTCTCCCACTGTCTTGATTTGTCCAAAGGGAGCGTAAGATGACGCAGTCACTCCTGGAGATCCATGCTTTGCTGGATCATTCTATGGATATAAGTTCTATTTTGCGTTTCAGGGTTCCGCTCTTGCTAGCTCATTTCCTTAAACTTTTGTGTGTCCAGGTACTCAGCAGATATCCACTTAGTGAGATTCGCAGAATCTACTTAGAGTTTGATGATATTCTTATACCTAGGAAATATAAAATTCCAATCATAGACCCTCCTTCAATAAACGGTACCAGTTTAGTTTTCTCCGATACAGCAAAATATCTGGGTCTCATTTTTGACAGAAAACTAAACTGGAAACCTAACATTCAAGAAAGAGTCAATAAAGCTACAATAGCTTTATTCTCTTGCAAAAAAGCCATTGGGAACAAATGGGGCCTTCAACCTCGCATAATCTCGGTCATAAGACCGATACTTACTTACGGGGTGGTTGTCTGGTGGACGGCCTTGGAGAATGCAGTCAACCGCATTAAACAAAGCAGAGTCCAAAGAACAGCATGTCTATGCACAAGCGGAGCCTTGCGGTCTACCCCCTCAGCGGCATTAGATATTCTGCTTCACTTGACACCCCTCGACATTTTTAGCAAGCAAGTAGCTGCGACCGCAGCTATTCGCCTTAAAGCGACTAAACAGTGGACAAATAATTCATCTGGCCACGACAATATTCTTAATACATTAGGAATCCTCACAGAGAACACCGATTACACCATACCTGAACTTTGGTTTTACAAAAACTTCCATGTAAGCTTCCCCTCTAGATCATTCTGGGAGGAGGATGCTTTCATGGAGGACAAGTCAATCCATCTCTACACAGATGGATCTAAAACCGATAGCGGAGTTGGTGGCGGTGTTTTCTCAGATAAGCTAAATCTAAGCCTCTCTTTCCGCCTTCCAAATCACTGTAGCGTGTTCCAGGCGGAAATTTTGGCGATTAAAGAAGCTCTGTCCTGGCTGAAGAAAAACGTCATATCTGCAAAGGATATCCGCATATTTTCGGATAGTCAGGCCACCATAAAGTCCCTGGACTCGGTCTCATTATATTATAAAACCGCCCTTGAATGCCGATCATCTCTCATGGAGATGGCAGAACAGTTCAACATTCACCTTTGTTGGGTGCCGGGCCACAGAGACATTCCAGGAAACTGCAGAGCCGATGAACTCGCCAAAATTGGAACCACTCTACCTATCCTACCGGACAAAGGTAGTATAGGTATACCAATCGCTACGTGCAAACTAACACTAAAGCTGGATGCCAATAAAAGAACAGACCTTAGGTGGACTGCTGGACAAACATGTCTAGCGACCAAATAGATCTGGCCATGGCTGGATCTGAGTCGATCTAAGTGTCTGATCCTTTTAGATAGGAAACATCTCAGCGCCATAATAGGTGTCATTTCCGGACACTGCCTCATAGGCAAGCACGCAAGAAGGCTTGGCGCTTTTACTAACGATTTCTGTAGAAGCTGCATGGACGAGGAAGAGGAGGAGACAATCCCCCACCTACATGCCCAGCTCTCTCTCAGAGAAGGAAGCTTCATCTAGGAGCATTCTTCTACAACGACCTAAACGATCTAGAAAAAATAGACGTTAACAGTCTCCTACGCTTTATTATAAGCTCAAACTGGCTCCAGTAGTAAGAAGATCATAGATCCACGTGGCATCACAATGGCCAATAGGTATTTCCAACAGCCACTCTTACCTAACCTAACCCTATACCTCTATTGATTTCACTTGCCTATGCTTTTATGGCTGCTTTACTGTCCACAGAGATAGAAATCTCTGAGCGATCGAGTTCCATAAGTAGCAAAACCTGTGCAGCTTTACGAATGGCAATTATTTCTGCTTGAAAAATACTACATTCATCCGGAATCTTGAAGGACTCCTGGATTTGTGGCATTTCACAGTAGACTCCAGCTTCACTACCTTTTTCCATTTTGGTAGCGGTGTTGGTAACCAATCATGTCTGCTAGAAAATGATATGGAGAAACTCCTAGCAAGATTTCGATGGTTGGTACTCCTGTATTATAGATGTGTAGATTCTTTTAGTCTAATCGAGCTTTAGGAATTCATTTAAAGGAAGGAGGTTGAGCATTATCTTCAGTGTAGCTTGAGGAATGTACCTTAACCCTCCTGTTACTGTGACACACGCTAGTTTTTGAATTTGTGTGAGTGTTTTGAGATAGCTAGTCTTTTCCGCAGCTTTCCACCATACCAGCGCACCATAGGTGTAAATAGGTCTAACTATGACCATGTACTTCCAGTGTATTATATTTGGTCCAATGTTTACCAAAGGTTCTTTGACATATGTAGAATGTTCTTCGATGTCAGGCTTCCAATTGAGCTTACTGTCCGGGACGATTCCTAGATATTTAACTTCGGATGAAAGATGTATTCTAACACCATTGATTCTGACTTATTCTTTTGAACAATACTAGTTCGATTTTTGATGGATTTATCTCTAAACGGTTTTGTATCATCCATGTTGCGAGTGTGTTCATGGCCGACTCCATTAGTTCGCTAATCTTTGGAAGATGTTTCCTCCCACCATAATAACTATGTCTTCGGAGTAGGTTACTTACTACCTTAACACCCTTCTATTCGAAACTAGTGAGAATGTCCTTAACAACTAGAAGCCAAAAAAGGGAGAATTCACTCCTCCGTGTGTTCGTCTTGCAACCGTTTCCGTGTAGCTTGTCAAAGGCAGTCCTTAGTCCTTATAGATCCGGTGTTTATATTATTAAATGCTCCTATCTAGGAAGGCAGCCTTGGTGTACTCATTCGAGTGCATATTCCTTTCTATGTTAGCTACAACCTCGTGCAGTACCGTCTTTATTGATTTTCCTTTAAGCTAAGCGTGTTCTCTTTTATCGTTTTCTTCATTCGACTTTATTATTAGAACATTACTCGAACAAATATAATATGAGAGTGAGCCACCGCTGTGCATGCTACTTCTAATGACAGAAGTGGGACTTTAAATAGTCGTTTAAATCTGTATTTTAAGCAGGTCCTTAAAGCATTCTAGTCCTCAAGTTACACTGCCGGTGGGCGCGTACAATTTCAATGAAAACACCATGGTCTTCAAACCAATTTCTCAATTTCTGTACAAATATGTTACTTATCTTTTCGATTCATTTCAGTAATGCTAACACAACACTGTCATGGAGTACATAGCTGTGTGAACATTGTGGTATATGTACGTGCATACTGTGGAGACTCAACTCTCAACAGAATGAGAAAAGATGTATTATCGTGCTGCAGAAAATATCATAGTTTATAAGCTTCTATCTTTTAGCTCTCGCTAGAATCGGAAAGAAATCAACTTCAAAACAGTTTTCAAGCGACTAGGAAAACAAAATGCCCCCAACTCGGATGTTTCTGAGTCCATACAGTTCAACTGGCCTCTTCCAACCATGAAAATTGCTCATAAACTAAGTCTTTGTGAATTAATTGTACAAAGGACATGTACTCGTATGTACATACATCCATTTGTATTTATGTAGATGCTAAATTCATTAGTTTTGATTACCTGGCTCGTAGGACATAAATCGAAAACGCCTAATGTACTCGTACCAAACTGGCACTGCATATGAACTTTGGCTGCTTCGGATACGATTGGAAGGAAGGACGGCATTTTCCGGTAAACTGAGTTGCTTTCGATTTTTTTATTTTTTTTCTAAAGAACTTAAAACTCAAGTGGGTATTAATAAACTTAAAATGCCTGAGCACGTGTTAAGTTTTTAGGAAGATGGGACAGAGAGAGAAAGAAAGATTTTTGGGCTCAGTGGTTATTTCGCTCCATGGGTGGCATCCAACATTTAATGGGGAGACTAAATTATTAGTGTAATTGGACTTGTTATTGTATTAGAGGCAACCATTCGTCTTACGAGAATTAAGTTGCCTGAAAAAAAGAATGTCTTTCGGACGAGGCTGGGATTCGAACACCAAACCTTCCGATTTGGAAGCCAGCACACTACCACTTGAGCCACGGCCACCCACTCCACAGCAGATACCTAGTTTATATGAACGCATTGGTTCAATACGCTCATATAAACACCACTTCCAGCCGCTTAAAAGAAAACTTGGTTTCTGGATAGAATGTGTTAACCAAAAAAATTACGAAAGGTTTACTCTTTTAAACGGATTTATGGAAGAAAATATGTTGGAGGTTACTTCAGATGATCAAAAAGGCATACATCAAAATTTTGTTACCTTTAAAAAATCTTTGGAAGAGTAGTTGCCGGAGAAAATGGACAACATCGACTGGGTACAGAATCCATTTGCAAATTATAGCAAACCGTCGACGTTAACTGTGCCAGAGTATGAAAATTTAATCGACATCTAATGTTCATCCCTTCTTAAATAAAATTTTGAATCAGAAGATTCTAATTAAAATACATTTTGGGTTGGACTGAAAGATGAATACCCTGCAGTCGCAGAAAAATCTCTTATGGTTCTCCTTCCATTTGTAATAACATACCGATGCGAGGCCGGGTTTTTGGCTTACACTTACACAAAAAAACAAATACAGAAGCAGACTGGACGCAGTCTTCGTATTCAGTTGTCGGACATTAAGCCTAATTTAAAGGATATTTTAAGTAAACATGTGAAAAAATACGAGTATCATTGTTCACATTAAAAAGTTACAACGTATTTTTTGTTCTACAATAAATGTTTTATAAAACTTAAAATAATTATTTTTATATCATTTACTCTTTCTTTTCTTGTCAAATATAAATACATATGAATACGGTGGACCCCCACCGCCAAAAAAAGTTTGATCATTTATGGTTCCGTGGTCGAAAAATATTGGGAACCTATGTTCTATTAAACCTATTGGAGCGCTTTAGTAGAGTTGTAGGTCATCAGCATGCATGTGGTAGTTACAATAAAACAAACATGAAGATAAAGCGTGGATGAACATTGAAAACAACGAATGTCCAAGTAGTGGGCTTTGAGGAACATCACTGGGAACTAAACCGAAGGACGACAGTTGGCTATTTTTCGACAGGGCTTGAAGACGATCACTGAGATATGACAAAATAAGTTTAACGCTTCTGTCAGATAGAAGAAATAAGTTAGGGAGTTTATTGCACAGAATAATGGGACTAACCGAGTCAAAAGCTATGGAAAAGTAAAAAAGTGTCAGTAGTGGATGTCATCTGTCAACGTACAGCTGTAGCTTGCGCGAAAGCCTGACTGCGAGGGAGATAAAGCTTTCCTTATTCGATATAGTTTTTAATTTGTTGGGCGATTATGTATTTGAAGGCTTTTGAGAGAAAATACAATATGGCAATTGGTCTGAAATCGAAAGTGCTGCCTTTTTTAGGGATTGTTATTACTCTGGCTTGTTTCCAGTGTTATATAATGGCTTAAAAAGGGGAGAACAATTTTGAAGAAAATACGGGTTGATGTCATCAAATCCAACAAAGTTCGATTTTACAGAAAAAATGCCTCCACAAGCATCTAAAATATTAATTGTAGACAACGTAAAAGCTTCTTCTGAATTATGTAGCGTTAATAATTGAGAAGAGCTCTGGACTATCGCCGGTAATGCTTCGAATAGATTTTTGTTAATCTCTTCAGCATTAGCATTGTCGCTAATGCGTGGAGGTGTTTTGCCTATGCCACTCTTACGTATTTCGTTCCACAGCTGCTTGGACGGTTGATTTGTATTAAATCTGTTTCAAAAATATGTGCGTTTTGCCATTCTTGGCATCATGTTAACCAGATTTCTGGCTTTCTTGAACCCAGTGTGCATTTCAATGCAACCAAAGCGTTTCCAGCGCTTATATACTGTAGCTTGTCTTCTATTGATATTTCGTAGGATATATTCAATTCGACAGAGATTGCTAGATTTGATAATATAATTTTGTTTTATCGATTTTCTAGCATAAATTACTGTACCGCCTCCGAACCGATCCACCCGACGGGCCCGATCCAGGCTAAAGTCTTTAGTACGTAAGGTTTCATTCATGTCATCATCGCTCAAATCAACGTTATTGTCGCTCATGATTTAAAGGTCTTTGGGTGAAAATTTAACATAGAGAATAATAATAAGTATTCAGTGGCATCCCCTGAACAAAGTCGAATTCATGTGGTGGGCATTGTCTGTACCTTTGGTGAAGGCTGGATGCCTATCAAACATGTCAGCCAATTTATGTGACATAACTTCCACTGCTATTTTGAGTTTAAGCAACAGATAAAGCGAAACTCTCACAACGAAACTAACTCTCATTCGTGCCAATCGAGCTATTGTATGATAGATGTTATATCCATCCTTTAGTCAAACAGTAGGGCGTCGAATTGTTGATAATTTGCCTTTAAGAAGCATATGAGTTCCATAGGACACGCTGACCCGAGACTTATTCGGCGTGATGACAGCAAGCACTGATTTTATGAGCTTTATGGCAAAACATATGCTTAGTGCCCTAATACTTATAATGTTAAAATCACCCTACAACTTCGTATCTTCAATAATCGTGTTTCTGCAGTGAGGTTTCCTCTTTAAAGCGCTCACTTTAAGATACAGTTCAGAAACCAGCTCTTAAATCTAAAGGGTAATTTTATTAAAATTTTAAGCCTTCAGCTTTTTCGCGAAAGGCAACTTCATCATGGACAATATTCTGTTTCGTGATAGTTCACTACAAACTATCAATGATGCTGTGATCAAAGCAATGATGCTATCCCCAGGGTTAACAAAACAACAGACTACATAAAGCAATGCACATGTTCATGTGGATCGAAGCACCAAAATAATCTACAAAAAAAGAAAAAAAAAGACAAACAAACAACATGCTCACGGATGGGAGATTAGACAGTTTTTAGTCACTCCCACGGGGAAGCAATTTTGGCGCAATGATGATGTGTAACCTGTAACTACGTTTAGCGATAACTGACCGCATTGGAATACTCAATACGCATCCGTTCATTCCTGTTTATAAACAGCATTGAAACTTTGAAACCACATTGAAATATCATATCAACACTTTCAAATAGCATTTACTTTGCTCTCTCGCGCTCTTATCATCCGAATTAATTTACACTCACTTCGAATTTACCAAACTGTCAATTCAATCAGCTGTTTGGTAAACTCTCTCAATTATCTCTCGCTCATTTTGAATTCGGTTGTGGATAATTTCATATAAACACCACCCTTATTATGCGTATTGAACCAATGCGCATTGCGCTGCCATATAAACTGGGTAAGAGACACTCTCTGTGCTGTATGAGTGTATGTTATAAATTTGGATTTTGCCGTCAAAATGCTTTTCATACAAGATTTGCTGCAAGCTGGGTAATTACAAATTATGTGACATCCAATGCACTCACTGGGTGCACAAAATTCATTAGCCATAACAAGGGAGACAGATATTAAATGGTTATGGCTCTGACCTGGAGCGAATTGCTATGATGGAGGAGAGTTTGTATTGGGGGCTTAGTCGCATTTTGATAAGCCATTTCGAGACATGTTTTATTTTATTACATTCTGAACATTGGATGCTTGCTCCACTCCAAGTATCTCCATTGAAATTTATGACATGAGATGAGAAGAGGTCAACTGTAGCGCCGTTCAATCAGGACTTTATACTGGTATACGAGTATCTACACGAGCAACTTAATTACACAAGAATGTAAAGAGTGAGATTCTTTAACCAGATCTAACTATATTGTTATAGAAAACAGAAACAGTTCTCGAGTTAAAGATACCTTTGCAAACTCATACTCGTAGAGACAAGTAAAGTAAATAGAACAAATGGTACACTTTGTCTGATTAGGATCTCATTCTATGAAGTTGTACCGCACTAAATGTTAGATTTTCACTCTGGTCCGAAATAAGAAGCTCTCGAAAGAACATCGATGTACGAGTATGTCGAAATGTGCAGTTTTCTTGTTCATGAGATTAAAACGTACATGCGTTTGCTGCCTACGAATTGTTTAACATGCTGTCGGTAGTTCTAATTTCTATTTTACTTTATGAATTTAAACTTTGACATAATACGTCTCTAGTAACGAGAAACTTTAAAGAAGTATTTGCGGATTTAGCGACAAGCGAACCCCTCATTCGACTGTGGTTCGAAAAGTTCGGTTCCGGAGATTTTAACATCAAAAACGCAGCACACAGGAAACTGGAAAGGGCAACTGACAACGAGATCTTAAGACCAACGGTAGATGCAGACCCAATGAAATCGGTGCGAGACATTGCACAGAACATGGGAGCATCCCTTATGACAATGATACGACACCTTTCTGTCATAGAAGAGGTAATGAAACTCGACAAGCGGGTACCCCATAGACTCAATGAGTCCCGAAACATACGACGACGGCATCGCTAAGTTCAAGACACAAAAATATGTCTATTCTGATAACAAATCAAATCACACCCCAAGACTCGGTCCTCATCCACTAAAGGTTGTAATCACAGTCTTGTGGGCATCGAACGGATCAATAAACATGCATTATTGACTGAAAACCAGCCTGTGTTGTTCAATAGGCATGGTGCAATGATGTTTCCTCCTTTTCTGCTATCTTCAGAACCTGAACAGAAGTCATAACAACTTCTGAGAATTTCTGACAAAAAGTCCAGAATTTTACAAAAAAGAGTATTTGACCTCGAATCGAATGGAAGAGGCATCTATGACAACGAATCTTATTTTGATTAAGTAAGAAATTAAAAAAAAAATAATTGGCTTTTAACCGATTACTCTAAATCAGATATTTCCTGTGGTGCAGCCTTGTACAATCATTTTATAAACTGCAACACCAAACAAGAAGTAGATAATCCGTGAACAATAAGGTGCTTTGACAAATCCAACCAGAAATGGGCCGCGATGAAATCGCCAAAGTTTAAGCAGACAGAAATAATATCTCAATATAGCCTAAAACTCTGGAAACCAATTGACATACCATCTTACTTTACTTACGAGTACTTAGATGGCGCTACAATCTGTGATGGCTCATGCCTTAGCTAACATGCCTCTTCAGCTAGCGCAGTCTTTTATTAGCTGGCTCCAGTTGCGCACACAAAGTCTTTCTCTACTGCGCTATCCCTATGGGATGGACTCGAACTCTTTCCGGGCTGAGACGCTCAAGGTTATCCTGTATCCGATATACAGCTCCTACAGTTCGCAATTGAAATGTCGCCTATATTCTTCATTGACGCCAACAGGACGCAAAATTACCCCACATCGTGACGTTTTGTAACAGACGACGATGTTGTGTGTCCCTCTTTGTGGACAGCATATAATTTGTTTTTCCTTCATTAAATGAGCGCTAAACTTATCTTTCCTGCTTTTGCTTCAATTGTTGCAAACGCTCCATTGACAGGTCGCTGTGTTCTCTCCATTATGTCTATGTCGCCTGCATAAGTGAGTAACGGAACAGACTTTTGAAAGACGATGATTCTGGAATTGACTTGTGCGTTTTCCACAATTCTTTCAAGAACGATTTTGAGAAAATTACGTGCTAACGAATCGCATTGTTTAAACCCTTTTCTAACGTTGATGGCGTCGGTTTTGTCATTACCAACCTTGATCGAGCAGCGTGTATCATCCATCGTTATCCTACAGAGACGTGTATCATCCAGGGACAGAGACTCCTGTTTTTTTTCCAAGATCTGCCATTTTGCGATATTGAAGAGATTTATTCCCCTGTAGTTGGCGCAGTTCAGAGGATCTCTTTTCATGAAGATCGGACAAACATTGCTGAGGTTCAATTTATCGGACATGCTTTCGTCGACACAGATTTTGAGGATGTGTTGATGTATGCTCCGTATACAACCATCATCTTCTGCTTTAAATAGCTCGCCAGCTATTCCGAACTTTATTATTCTGGCAGCACTTCTACAAGGCCTCGTTTGAGCCCTACTCTTTCTTTTTTCTTCTGAGGAGCCTATGTTCTTCCCTTCTTTTCCGTTCGTAGAGGTGCTCGAGAGGCCCTTTCGTTGTTTTCTGCAGGGCCGCTCTGCACATCAGGGTAGAAGGATGGAAGATGGTCAATACCCCTACAAACATGGAGATATAAAACCTATGAACTCATAACAATTTGCTGGGCATCATTTTTATTGGATTTGTCGGTATTTCCAGTAAAGCTGTTATCGGATGCCAGTCAAAATACGGAGATACACCCCTGATAAGGCGAACTTTCCCCGAGCAACAGTAATTTTTTAGAGAGCCTTTCCCAAATTATAAAAAGAACTCATATCGTAAAAAAAAACTGGCGAAGCCTCGATGTAGTCGGTATCCCATGATTGCCACAGCAGCATCGCAATTTCCTCATTTTTTTTTCCACATACAAATATACATATGTTACATGTGTAGCACATAGAAGAAGTGTTAAATGAAAGAACACTTCTTGATGCTGCAAGTAGGGATGGGAAAGGCTTTCCTTGAGATACTTTGTGCGTGTGGAGACATTTGCTTAAAAATGCACAAACACGTACGAGGCATCCGCAAGTAGGTGATGCCAGGCGATAAATTAATTGCACACACAATCTCACTTACACAGCTATGTGTAGTTAAGTGTTCAAAGTGGTAAATCTAGTAGCAATGTCGTAAAACTTAGGGTGGCTTGATGAGCTCACGTACAGATGCCTCCCAGTACAGGTGTATGTGAATCTGTGTATGCATGCAAACCTTAAATACGAAATTATCTGCAAAACTTTCGTAGATACGACGGATGAAAGAAGATGATAGAACTCTGAAATTAGTTTAGGAGCAAGCAAAACAGACACAAGGGGCACGAGGGCTGATTCCGACGTGGGACTCTCTGATTCAATAACTCCGCCTGGACGCCAATATACAAGTGGCACTCAAGCATCCTGCCGGTCCCAAGCCTGGGTAAAAGAGGAGTGGCATCCCAGCGGGGACAGGAGAAGCAAACCTCGGTAAAAAATTCCTAATACAGTGGAGGAACAGCAAACGCCGATGGATGCATGGCTAAGAGGGTGCTCAGTCGCTAGTTTGCAAACTTCGGATACCAGCAGACCTCCGACTTGTTGTGTAAGCCCCCAACCGAGGGTGGCATCCACAATTTACTGTGGCCAACCAGACCGTAAGTTGTGAGGTATTGGACCGCCCTAAAGATAGACGTATAGACCACGGGCGACAGATTATCCCGCTCACTCGTGGGAATCAAAATTGATAATTTCACCCCAAAAACAACAACTCTACAATTGCATCATCAGGTAGGGATGTTTTAGAACACCCTGTCGATGCCAACATGACATCTGCCAATCGGGCGGAGTCATCAAGCATCGTCTTGGAGATAGAGGACCTAGAAGAGCACTTATTTCTGCTTCGCGACTCCGTCTCAGAAACCAGTACTTTGTACAACAGTGTACTATCGGCCGAACTACATTCCGATGAGGCAGACATACCCAAGCCGTGGCTCAAGTGGTAGTAGACTGGATTCGAAATCGGAAGGTTCGGTGTTCGAATCCCAACCTCGCCCGAAAACATTCATTTTTTCAGTTAACGGAAATCAAGTAAGGTGAGTAGTTGACTAGAAATCAACAACAAGCCAACTTCTCGATGTCACCCATGAAGCGAAACAACCACTGAGTCCAAACATCTTTCTTTCTCTCTCTATCCCATTTTCCAAAAACCTTAACACATGCTGAGGCATTATATTGAGGGTTCTTCCCACAAAGTATCGGGACAGCTAGCGAACGAATACTGGCAATTCTTGATGGCCAAAACAAAGAATTTAACACAAGGACGTCGAGAGTTCTGCAAAAATCAAACGATAAGGGTATCGTTCTCGTCTCGCACCGATTTGGTCAGACCAAGCTCATCCTCAAGAGCTCGGACAAGGAAACCAACCAGAGCCCTAAATCAGCGCCATAAAACACGACGAACACGACCATAGTGGGAGCTGAGCGATGTCAGCGCTACCGCAAACGCTGCACCTGCAGCTGCAGACACCTCAGTACTGCACGGCACCATGATCAAAACCAGTTCCTCCACCAACCAGAACCGTTTTAAGCCAAATCCGACGGCGAATCAAGCAGGTGGTCAGATAAATAGAGGACATATCATTGGAGCGAGTGGTAAAAGAGATGGTCCCCCTCAACAGGGTGCCGTGGGATGTAGCGGTGATAACAAACCCTACAGAGCACGAAGTTCTGATAATGCATGAAAGAAATGACATCCCTTCTGAGCATGCTGCAGGCAAACCTGCACTGAGCTATGGGTGCCTCGGACACATTTAGCCAGTGATGCCGTCTGCGCCGCCAACAACAGTGGATGCAGACGAGACCCAATTCCAACTAAACGTCATCATTCTACCATCTTTTAAAAACAGCCGTAAGGTTAAGCGAGGGCTACATACCACGCACTTGGAAGGAGGCCAACGTGGTGTTTATCGCCAAACCAGGCAAAAAGCCTACGGAACTACATAAATCATATCGTCCTATAAGCTTGATCTCGTTTTATCTGAAAGTAATGGAAAGATTTATTGACATTCATATCAGAGGAAACTTAGAAAATAGCTTGCCTCTGCGCCCATGTCAGTACGCCTATCAGAAAGGCAAGGTGCTCTGATGAAGCTGACAGCTGAAATCAAAAGCTGCTTCCGCTGTAAAGAAATTAAACTTTGCGCATTTCTTGACAAAGAGGGTGCTTTCGACAATACTGAATATGACTCCATATCAAATGCTTTGCTCCATAGAAACGCCAATCAACCTACCGTCAACTAGGTCAAAGCGATGATTGAAAGCCGGATGATTACTACTTTATCAGCCGTAAGAGGCTGCCCGCAGAGAGCCGTATTATCACCCCTCCTATGGTCTTTGATCACAAATGATCTGTTTAAGAAATTAAGCAACTTAGGCTACAACACAATTGATTATGCCAACGATTTAGTCATCATTATTAGCCGCAGAGAGACTAACGCAGTCACTACACGTATGCAAAATGCCCTTAAGACAGTCCTAGACTGGTACACCAGAGAGAATCTCTCCATCAACCCAAATAAGGCTGTTATACTTCCTTTCACTAAAAGAAGAAACATATAGTTTCACTTAACGACACAATCGTTCAGTACTCTGACGAGGTAAAATATCTAGAAGTAATCCTAGACAAAAGACTCAACTGGAACAACAAAATAACCAAAGCAACCAGCGCTTTGTGGGCCTGCCGTCGCATGAACGGCAGCACATGCGGGATCTATCCAAAGATCACTCACTGGATCTATACACTCATAGTCAGGCCCATCACAGCATATATTTCTAGAGTATGGTGGACTAAAGTCACGCAAAATACCGCCATTTTAAAACTTAATAGAGTACAGCGTCTTGCACTCCTGGACATTTTCGAAGCCTTCCGGATCTGCCCCACACTTTCATATATATAAACAAAGTGGCATTACGCAGCACAGCAAGTCTGGTACAAATTAAAGTCTTAGCGAGCCACCGGACCTAAAGACCCTGCTCTCTAAACTACCGAAACTTGATATGAACTGCGTGGTAGTAGACCGCCCTCAAAAAAGGCTTCTCCACGGAGATTCCCAGCAAAGAAGCATGGGTTAGCAATAATCCACCAAACAGCGATAATGACATAAAGTGGTATACGGATGGTTCGGTGGTATAATCGGGAGTGAGAGCTAGAATACACGGACCTAACATAAATATTACCAAAGCTAAGGGCAAAAGTTTCGATGTGTTTCAGGCAGAGCTCCACGCCATTCAAGTATGTAGCAACCATATACTCGTATATTGGGTATTAAAGGCTCAAACATCCATATATTCACGAACAGTCAAGCAACTATAAATGCGGAAACAGTCATGTACTGCTTCAAAACCTACCAGAAACTAAGCTGTAGGAACAAAACCATACTGTGGAGGGTTCTTGGTCATGAGGGCATTGATGGGGATGAAAAGACCGACGAACTGGCCAAAAAGGGTTCAGAAACTCCCTTTAATGGACCTGCACCCTTCTGCTGCACTCCTAAATCAGCAGTCTTTTTAGCTATTAATAGCTGAGAGCATTCGAGATGCATCTCATGTTGAGAGAATAACTCAGGTCTAAGACAGGTCAAACGAGCCATCCTGCCCCTTAACAAAAATACCCACAGATGTCTAAATCTAAGTCGGCACGATATCAAAAACTTAGTAGGTTGCCTCACAGGATATCATGGTTTAAGATATCATCTCAACAAAATGAATCTTTGTCTTGAAGAAGACGAAACAGCTGAACAAATCTTATGTGAATGTCCAGCCCTCAATGTATTAGAGGAACGATTTTCTTCAGGGAACAATTCGGCTTCAGGGAATTCGTGTCATTTCTAATTCTTCATTGTCCTAGGCCTCATATTGCTCTATGCATAGCATGCCTGTCTCAGCGAACAAGGTTCTGTTGAAATTCTTCGCTGATACTGATGCCTCTTATATGTTCTTTACTGAATTTATCCGGGATATGAAGGTTCTTCCATTATGTTGATACCTTTTTACCAGCCTCTTTCATTTAAGTTTTTTTTACTGCAGATGATGGTCCGAGCTTCCGTGCGGGGTGAGTTTTCTAGTGCGAGACCGAGGTGTTTCACGGTGACCTCCGGCCGACAGTGCCGACACCCACCTGGAGTCCGTCGGTTTAAAAATGAACTTCCAGCCGAGTAACATGTGGGGTGAGACTGTTGTTGAGTGGTTGAGAATTTTTATAGATATGGAATCCTAGCCTAGCCCAGGTGCGGATGCACCGTCAGTACGAAGGAAATTTGACTTCGAACAGCTGCAATCGCAAGAGATTTCTAGGGCTTTTTTCTTATCGAGTTTCCGAGAACCTACAATACTGCCAATATTAACTGTTGGAGACCAGTGCACCATTACCAGCAAGCTATCAGAGACGACGCATCTCGTTTGTTAAGTTGATGAAAATTGTCGGCAATAACATGCAGTAAAAGAGGAAGCATACAAAGCAGCGCTGCGAGGTCAAAAGAACGCGCCAAGGACACAAGTCCCGAGACACGCAAAGATAAAGATGGGAACGCAATAGTAGAGTCGCAGTCGGTACTGAATACCGACGGTTCAGGATTACTTCTACAACTTCTACAGACTGTTTATTGGTGAAGACGACCTACACTAAGAGGGCAAATAGAATGAGCCATAACTAAACTAAAAACTTATAAGTCAGCTGGAGCAGACGAACTTCCGCCCGAATTTTTTAAGGCTGCGTGAGTTGACTTGGTAAGAGCATACACCAGCTCATCTGTAAAACTTGGTCCCATATGCACAGTGAATGGACGTCCAAGGTCAACGGTTCGGATAGCACGCCCCAACAGGAAACTATAATCGTGAAGCTGTAAAGGACTTTGTTTAGCTGGTCTCCGCTGTAAACCTGTATAATGAATTAAACGCAGACATCAAGCGAAGAATCACTCTTGCCAGTCGTTGTTTCTTTGGACGAAAAATGCAATTGGAAAATAAATCTCTTCAACGATTTACGAAGAAAGAACTATATGAGACCCTCATCATCCCAGTCCTACTGTGTGGTGCGGAGTGAGTTTTGATCCCGTTTACATAAAGCGAAATTAGAGAAGAATATACGAGTATACATAGCCTCCAACTGTAAGGGCTGTACAGCGAAATTGACCTTGCCAAAATCCATTAGCTTTGTCATGTTGAGTGCAGAAACACCAATGCTGCGGCCCGAAGAGTCTTCGAAACCATCTCGCAGGGGCAATATGGTAAAAAAAGCCCTCGCCTTAGGTGGAGCGCTCAAGCGAAAGGGGACCTTAATCAGCTTGGTGTGCGCAATTTGGGGGCTATTAGCGCAAGATTACAACAAATGGAAAATATGTTAGTCGAGATCCAAGTCCACTGTGGACTGTAGCACCACCTAAAGATAAAAACGTATGGCTGCTGCAAAACTAGATTAAAATAAAAAAAAAGCAACATTCAACCAGAATTTGTTGATTGCTTAAGAAAGCACGATTTCAGTAAATACTGCCTCAAGTTATGACCTCTTCCTAGAAAAACTTTTCAAATCTTTAAGTAGCAGTGCTTCTCAGGATAGGCAGATAATATAAGCCACATCGCGCTACGGAGGCACAGCGCATCTGAGATATCGAATAACTAGTCTGACTTCGGAGGCCTCAACTATGGTTATTGCTTCCATAGTTTGCTTTGCCTAACAGCCAAATACGAGTACAGTGCAATCTTCTTTTATACAGTCAATGTTACATTGATGTTTTTGGGAGTAAGAACATAGGATGCCTAACTCAGAGTTCTTCGGGTAGCCCTTAGAATGAATTACTTTGGTATTACAAGTATGACAGGAAATGCCTTCAACACCAGCCTTTCAAACACCACTTTCAAGAACTTATTCAGTTCACCTGCTAGGATTGTATAAACAGCATATACATATGTATACGAGTATGATGTAAAGATGAGTTGTAGTTCAAAGGTCTCGAGAAAAACTATGAAGAACCTTAAGCAAACCAAACTATTGAATGCTACCAACGACAAGGGATTCCTACATCCCTCTTGAAAATGCTTGCAACCGACGTCAGGGAATTTTTTTTTTTGCTCACATGATTGGATTTCATGAATGTAGGAACATACATCTATACATACGTAAATATACCATTAATCTAATCGGCGCCAAAGTTAGGTGTAAAACCCACTTTTTAGCTGCGCAGATACCTACTCACTTAAAGGGAATCCCTCACCACAAAGTCGACTTCATCTTCTTTAATCCCACAAAAGGATGTTCCTCATTCATAGGATTTTTAATTTTCCACAAAAATACACACGTCGGACTGGTACCATCGTCACAAATAGCAGGACAATGTGTGGAATTTTTTCATCTTTCTGCCTACGATATTCGGGCGTGGGAATTGTCAATTTTTTTTTCTTTTCGTCCACCGATTTTTCAATGAATCGCTCAGGTAGACAAGGCGATTGTGTAAACTAAGCTCCTGGTAGACGAACTTGTAGATATTCGCTTTGATGTATGGTGAACATGTGTTGGTCCACGGAGTCCGGTTTTGCGAATGCACAATAAAATTTATAGTTTGTACAATGAAATCGGATACATCTATGGGCGTCTAGTAGATATAGTAATGGAAACAAGAGACCAGATGCAATGAGGCAGGAACACTAGTCCAGTACCAGTACGAGTATCAGAAAACCTGACTCAGCGTGGAGGAATTTATTTTGAGGCAGACCAGATCGACCCAAGTGCAGTTGTACATTTATTTTATTTCACTTTTTTTCTTGTTGCTGCTGATGCCTTGTGAAAATTGGAATCAATTAAATTCCAACGATTGTGAAAGAGTGACTCAAACTCATGGCATTCGAATGAAGCCTTTTACGTGGTTTCGGTGCTCAATTTGTGTGTCTATTGTCAATGGTATCTATTCTCTTTGTTAAAGTCCGAATAAATTAAGTCAATATTAAATTTGTGGTATCCACACAGTGGACACTACAATCCGCCCAAAACTTAGACGAATACTTGAGGTCAATTTCTCCATTTATTAAGCCTCATTGATCCAAATGATTGTGACTAAGCGGCCAACAGTTCTAATCAAATCATGTGATTGCACGGAACTGTTGCGGAAGATGACTTGTCCTGTAGAATGCAATAACTCGTCTGTGAAATATAATCGGACCTTGCATGCTAGTACACATGGAATCGATTTGCTGCACCTGAAGGAAAGCTGTCTTCTTAATTTTGACAACTACAGAGGTATTTGCCCTTCGAACATTACGTAAAAGATTTTATCTGTCATAATCTGTAAATACTTAAAGCCTTTCGTAAGCAAAGAATTTTTGTAATCTTGATGTTATAGATCATCAACTGCAAATTGAAATAACCGCAGTCACAGGTGTGAACTTGCCGTACGAAAAAAACTTACGAGTAAGTCTTGAGCTTCAGGCATGTAAGCGAACACGTGACAACGATCCGAATAAAGGTTAAATCCACCAACATAATTACCAAAGGCTGATTTTACGAGATCCACGATAAAACCTACGGGCAATGACCTGAATACTCGTATGACGCGAAAATCATCATTGGTAAGGAGGGTATCCTTGGTAACTTTGCTGGCAAGTACAACCTCCACGATATTATTAACGCCCACAGGCTTATCGATTTCGCGGTTTCCAAACGTTGACATCCATAACAGAACCGAGTTAGCTTCTGATCAAGAAAACCGTCAACCGTCAATTGATCATATTGCTATCGACACAAGGCACTCTTCAGTGCTTTGGGTGTCCGAATCATCCGAGCACCTAACATCGACTTGGACAATTATTTTGCTGTTGCCAAGATGCGGATACGGCTATAATCGCAAGAGACCGCCATCCCGAGTCTTTTCCAATTTAATTTCTCTTGAGGAGTCCGATGCCGCCAGCACCGAACATAGAAGATCAGCATCACTGCCAAATAACAATTTGTGTCGACAAAAGCATGTCCGATGAATGGAACCTCAGTAATGTTTGTCCGAAATCAGTCCTGTTTTACGGCGCAGAAGTGTGGACACTGGCGAAAGTGGATGAAAATGCTCTCAGGCGCTTCGAGAGCAAAATTCTTCGGTTAAACTTCGATCCCATGTGCATCGATGAAGAATGGAGGAGGCGTTTCAACAGCGAAATGTACGGGCTGTACAGCTATGCCGACATCGTCAGAAAAGTTCGAAGAACCCCGGCTTAGATGACTTTATCGTCTTTCCGATCAGGAAAGCGGTAGAGGACAACCTCATCCTGGGTATCGGATACAAGAGGAAGGGGACCTCAGATTATAAGCAGCGACATTACAGGCTTTCGGGCAACTCTTTCTGATTGAATAAAGGCACTAGAAAATAATGGGTTGCAAATCAGTTCTACTAAGATTGAATATCTGCACTGCTATTTGTCCGAAGCAAAAAACCCAACCTATTAGAAGGAGTCATCACTTAATTACTAGGGGACTGTCCCAGAGAGAAATGCCACCTACACTTAAAGGTTCGCAGTATGCATACACATACGCAGTATGGGACAATATACGAGATATATAAGGTATATGTTACGAATGTGAGCTGATGTAACAAAACGTGATCTACTCGTAGTAAGAAGTATCGGCATTCGCAGAATTAAGAGCAAATCTGCTGATTGGGCCATGTTCAGCGAAGCTGATCGGAAAATACGGTCCAAAAACCAGTAAAGGCTAAAGTTCCACCCGAGGTTCGAAGAAGAGGCCGAAAGAAAAACACGTGAATCCCTCAAATGAAAACAGTGTTGCCAGCGAAAAAAAACAGCGTGACAGCTGACAGTTCAGGGTAATTCAAATTGGAGCGCCGTACGAAAAAACAACGTGTTTTCATTGTTGAGCAATATTTTAAAAATAACGCAATTTTCGTACAAAATATCGTCGAAATAGTGATTTAATTGTCTAGCCTGTGAACAGACTAATTTGGAAATTCAGAGAGACTGGATCAATTAGTGATCTTGGACATTCTGGCTGTCCTTCAACAAGGCGTTCAACAGTTCGTGAGAGTCCAGGAACATCATGGTCAAGTATTGGACATTTCGAAAAGCCCTCTACAGCGTATTTTCACGAAAGAATTACATCTTCATGCATACAAAGAAATTAACTCAAGAACTGAAGCCTACTGACCACGTGCAGCGAAGAGAGTTCGTTGAATGTTTCAGTTCAGTTTCAGCGATGAGGGTCATTTTCGTCTTGATGGCTTTGTTAGTCGTGAAAAGTGTCGAATTTGGGATTCAGAAAATCCACGAGTGATTGTTGAGAAATAAATGCATCCACAACGTGCCACTGTTTGGTGTGGATTTTGAGCAGAAGGCATCATCGGACCATTATTCTTTGAAAATGCGGCTGGTCAGGCAATTACAGTTAATGGTGCTTGCTATCGCGACATGATAATCCCGTTTTTTGTGCCTAAATTGCAAGATATGGATGTGGACGACATGTGGCTTCAACAAGACGGTGCCACATGCCATTCAGCCCAAGAAACAATTCAATTACTGAATAAGTAATTTTCCGCTCAGATTATGCGATTTAACGTCGTTGGCCTTTGTTTTGGTTTTTAAAGTCCACGGTTTATGTCGACAAGTTCAAGACTACCCACGACGGAGTAAATTGAGCACTGTAGCAGTAGTAGGTGACTACTTTTTTCATTTTTTAAAATCATCTTAGTTTCTTAGTCTTTATGAATTGACTGAAGGCCGGAATTCATTCCGCATTCTCTCTCACCTCGAGGTTACAAAGGCTACACTAAATTGGCAGTTCCGGGCTATGCGGTATGTAGTTCAAACTAGTTACTTCTCTTCTTATTTTGAAGATGGTGCGTTGAGTTTCTGGCCAAAAAATACGTCTTGTCGTCCAAATTATGCTTCATTTTGTTGAAATACTGGGGTTTCTTTTGTAAATTGTTGGTACATACTTTGACCAGTTTTAACCAGCAAGGTGTTGAATTTTTATTTTAAGGAAGCGGCCTGTTCATTTGGTGTAACTAGGATACTAAAATCGCAGTCCGATGCTAAGTTATTCCATTTTTGTATACATTTACCCCCATGGAGTATAATTTGCGAGAGCACAAACTTGGGTATCCTCCTTTTTTGATTCATTGTTATGACTCTCACCACATAATCAAGGTGGAGCCTGAGGGTGTCCAGGAACTGTTTTTTTTTTTTTTTTTTTTTTTTTTTTTATGATGAGTGCGCGCTCAAGGGGTTTGTGTACCCTTAAGGTGATTGTTCACAGCGCGGGCAAAGGAAATTTAGAGAGGAAGAAAAGAGAGGTACCGATGGACATTGTTTTTAAATGTTTGCAGATTATAACGACCAGGAAATACAGAGATCGGCAGGGCATTCCATAAGCGAGTTGTACTGCTTAGGAACGAGTCATGATATTTTAGAGTACGTCCGAAAATGGGCTTGAGGGTATACTGATCCATATCTCGCATTCATAGCGAGACAGGTATTACGGTTGAAAGCTTGAATCGGCGGAATGCTACTGGCGATTTCAGTGGAGCACTGGTGGTGGAAATAGCGATAAAACAAAGTGAGACAGGAGACGTTACGTCGGTGTTCGAGGGTGTCAATTGATTGACTGGTATTAGTATCAATAAGTTTTAGCGCACGGTTTTGAATCCTATCTAGCAGGTGCAGAGATGTTTTAGGAGCACCTGACCAGATATAGGCATTGTACTCCAATTTTGGGCGGATGAATGCCTTATATATTGAGGCCAGATCAGAGGGGGTAAAATATTTCTTACATCGCTTGAGGAAACCTAGACATTTCGCAGCATTTTTGGCGACATCAAATATGTGGCCATTCCAACGTAAGTTGTCATTGACACACATACCGAGAATGGAAAGTTTTTCGGTTTCGACGATGCAAGTGCCATTCATGGATAATGGCTGGGTGTTTAAATTTCGCTTTAACGACAGCAGACAGCATTGTGTTTTGGAAGCATTAAATTCCACTCTGTTGATAGTTCCCCAATTGGTTAAGCTATTGATATCGGAATGTAACGAGCTTAGCATACGCTGCCGTTCTCGTTCTGCAGCCGAAGAGCAGGGCCGTGAGTCCGGGAACGAATATGAAAGGCAGAGAGTACTGTCATCAGCAAAGGAATATATTGGATTAGAAGTAGCAGACAAGAGATCGTTAATGAAAATTAAAAAGAGTGTCGGTGACAGAACAGAGCCCTGGGGCACACCAGCATTTATTTTGTGAATATCAGATCTGAAACCGTCCAAGACAACTTGAATTGAACGTTCCGAAAGGTAATTTCTAATCCATTGAAGAAGAGAGTCGTCGATCCCAAATGCACGCATTTTCGACAAAAGAGCCTGATGCCAAACTCTGTCAAATGCCTTAGAAATATCAAGTGCAATTATCTTGCTTTCGCCAGATTGATGTACGCTTTGGTTCCACTTTTCGGTGAGACATGCCATCAAATCACCAGTGGACCTATTGCTACGAAAACCATATTGCCGGTCATTGAAAAGTTTTCGTGTTTCGAGATATTTCATGAGCTGACGATTTATCAGCGTTTCCATAACCTTCGACAGAAGGGACGTAAGTGCAATGGGTCTGTAGGTGGAGAGAGAAGATGATTCGCCTTTTTTAGGGACGGTCTGGACAAATGCTGTTTTCCATTTGCTCGGGAAGAGTCCTAAAGAGTAGGATCGATGGAAAAGCTTACTCAGTGGTTTTGCCAACGTGGAAGAACACCTCTTCAGAAGAAGAGGATTTATAACATCTGGACCAGCGGATTTATGTATGTTGAGATCTTTAAGTACTCTTGCTACTACACGAGCGCGAAAGTAGATTCGTCCCATTGAAGATTTGACGCACTCAAGTGAAGGCGGAGAGTGAAGTGAAGCACAATCTGAGAGTGTTGAGCTGGCCGCAAAGTGTGCAGCAAGCAGATTGGCCTTGTCCAAACAGCTGACAGCTGGAATGTCATTGTAAATGAGCGTTGGGATCGAGGATGAGGCGGAATTTCTAAGTTTTTGACGAACGACCAAAAATTGTTACTGCCTTTGGGACATTGCAGTATTTTTTGCCTCAGTTTTTGGTCGTATTTGGAATTTCACACGCTTAAGAAAGGCGTTGCAGTCATTTCTGGCTCGTTTGAACTTTTTTCGGTTTTCCTCTGTCGGGTTGTTCTTGAAGGACCGAAAAGACATTTCTTTTGGTTTGATACTCTTCTTCCGATGAGGAATAAAGGATCTCATTCCAAAGAGAATGGTGTCTGTAATCATATCAGCAGCGGCATCCATGTCTAGGCGTCCATGAGCGAAACTACGCTCATATTGGCAAGGAAGCCTTAGCTACGAGTATTATTTTTGGAATTAAACATTTCCACCAATAATCATAACTGACTATAAGCAATTACTAGGAATTTTCAATAGAAGAAAACAAATACTGCAAATGATTCCACCCCGAATGTTACGTTGGTGCATGTTATTTTCTTCTTCTGCCTATATGACTATAACATGGAGTATAGACCAGGGACAAAGAATTTAAACGCTGATTGTATGAGCCGTTTGCCACCATCGACAGCAGCTGAAATAACCACTGAGACTGCGAAAGATCCGGTGATGTTAAGAGTATTAAGATTGCTTTTAAATGGTTGGCCTCAAATTGTTGAAGAAGACAAACCAAACTTTCTACCCACAAGGGCTGTATATTGTGGGGTAATAGAGTAATTGTACCACCTAAATATCAATATCAAATTTTGAAACCACTTCATGGGTACCATGAATGCTTATTCCCGTAGCTATGTATGTTGGGTTGACCTTGATGAACAAATCGAATTGGAAGTCAAAAATTGTGGTCAATGCCAAATAAATAAAAGGAATCCACTAGGTGTTCCGAGCCAATTTATTGAACCACCAGAAGATCCATGGAATACTTTGCATAGAGATTTTGCTAGCCCTTTTCAGGAACACACGTTTTTGGTCATTGTAGACTCTATGTCAAAGTGGCTGGAAGTAAAAATGGTCCACAGCGTCTTATCCGCCGAAGTGAAGAATCAATTGCGAGAAATCGTTTCTACACATGGTCAACCCAAAAGAATAATGTCGGATAGTGGTACTGATTTTGTATCATCTGAAATGCAGCAGTTTTATATCTCTAATGGCATTAAGTACAATTCTACAGCTTCATACTATACACCCAGTAATAGCCAAGCAGATCGTATAGCCCAATATTTGAAAACTTCTCTCAAGATCATGTCAGAGGGAGACATGCATACGAAATTACAGGGCATTCTTTTCATACAACACACGATACCTAACACGTCAACTCGAAAAACGAACGCGGAGCTGCTGATGGGACGCAGACTTCTGACGGCATTAGATGTTTTGCATCCTGATGATGGACAGTTCGATCCGATAATCTCGGATTCAATTCGACACACAAGAAGTTTCGAAATCGAAGACGCTATTTATTTCTGAAATTATTCGATTGGACCACATTGGCCGTATCATGTGTGGTAAAATCAATAGACAATAAAAAAATACCGCCGTCACATCAATCAAATCAATCGCAGCTAAGCTGAAAGCAAACCGTTCGAGTTTCCCTCCAGAAGCGATGACACGGAAGATCGCCAGCGAGAAGATTTAACCCAAGAAACCTCACTCCTGGCACCTCCAATGATAACTGAGAATTCTGCTGCACCTGGTCCACAAGAGCCTCGGATAGAGGAACACGAGTTTGCAACCAATGATGAGATATCCACTCCCAGTTCCTGATAACATCACTCGATATGGTCGCGTGATAAAAGCTCCTAAACCTTTTGGAATAAACTAAAAGTGGAGGAATGTGGTGTTTTAGAGTCAGGCTGTAATAGGGAGATACAGGACAACTGACAGAAGACGCGCCGAAAATAAATGAATTGAAATTGCGAAATAAAACAAAGAAGTCATCTAGTAAAAGAGATATTAAATTATTAACATTTAATTAAAGTCAATAGCTTTTGATTGAAACCACAACACCTATACTGTGCACTTTATGAATCAATAAAAAAATAAAATTTTTAATTAGAAACCTGTGTGTTCTACTTCTGTTCCTTTACAGATAACTCTAGACTTCATTAACGCACTGATTTCTATATAGAACGGCCAGTAGAATGGTTCTAAGGTCCGTGTAGTACTATTGTAGATTTAATTTTTTTGCGTTACATATGACCATTAATAAAAGAAGAGGAAGGTGTAGAAATTGTATTTCATCTCTTAAAATCCGGACTTTGGAATTGCTGTGTGGATTGTAATTTTAAAATCCACTCAAATGAAACCACCGAAAAGTATGCAATATTCTTCATCCGTGACAATGAATCTACCACACAGTGCAGCCGCGTAGTGGCGGATTTTACTCGTCATTTACCGGGAGATATTACTGGGTTGCCATGAAAGTAATTTCGGTTCTAACAAAATAGACTGCGTTATGTTTGCTGATGCTCGCTTTTGGCAATGTTATGGTTGTTTTCTGTTGACATTTGACAGCTGTCATTTTCGGTATACTTCAGGAGGCAAATCGGACTTAAATTTGTTTACACTTGCTAGAGTGCAGTGTCAATTTTTATATAGAGTGCAAAAATGAACATTTTTGATATATTTTACTTTTTTATTTCCGTAAAGGCAAGAAAGCAGCTGAGGCTCACAAAGAGATACACATGTGATGGTTTCAGAAAGATCGTACTGGAGATTTTTCACTCAAACGTTATGGTAGAACCGATTGTTAAATGCATCACAGAGAACAATTGAAAATCACTTAAACTGTCTTGACTCGAAAAAGGCTCGATATTTGGATTCCAAATTAATTGAAAGAGATTCAATTGCTGATGAAATAGCACAAGCCATATCGAAAGTTGAACTACATCAAAAGAAGATTATCTTGTCAATTTAGTGGGGTTATAAAGGTGTTGTGTATTTTGAGCTGCTTTCAAGGAACCAAACGATCAATTCAGATGTGTACGTCAACAACTAATGAAACCTGGGGGAAGCATTCAAAGAAAATCGTAAGGGAATCGTTTCACCATGACAGCGCGAAACCACAAACATCTTTGCTTACTCATGAAAAATTATTGAACCTTGATTTGGAAGTGATGTCACATCCATCGTACAGCCCCGACTTTGCACCATCAGATTTTCCTTTGTTTCGAAGTTTTCAAACTCTTTAAATGGTGTAACTAACCAGTGATAATGACCTGAAATCGTACAGGGCCCGGTTTTGTGCGCTAATGAGGGCCAGAGGTTTCATGACCACGGAATCATGAAGCCAGAAATATGGCTAAAAGTCATCGCACAAAATAGAAAATATATGATGGATTCAAGTGTATTCTTTGTATAAAAAAGGGTTTGTTCTACATAAAAAAACCGAAAGTGCTTTCTTGTAAAAACAATACTCGTATATCGAATAATACTCGTATCTGCCTGTTCCTCATTTATTTTTTTCTTTGAGGTTAGACGTCGAAGAAGAGTTGAAAGATGAAATGGACAAAAGACACCTACGGATTTATACGAGCAGCGATAGGATAAAATATTATGAAGTATCATATGTATACGGTACTTGATATCCTTAAATGTAAAAATGCAAGTCCGATGACATTTCAGATATTTCCAAAAGTCACGTCCTACTGAGGGACAGCAGGAAAGCCGTTGACCTCTTGGAGACGTCGGGAAGGATACGTTTGGTCAGTCGGCAATCTGGAGAGTCATTTCAACTGCAGATATGCTCATATGAAATCCAACTGTCAATAAAACCGTAACCGAGGACCCAGACAAACATAACGTAGGTTCGGGTCCTGATAAACCCGGCGATTTCATTTCCCGTGACCTCACTGTGACCTGGAAACAAGACAAGACTCAGTGAATATAGCCTTCCAACTGAATTGACTGAAGTCTTTCCTTATTGAACTAGCTGGGAAGTCGTAAGAGGGTCCAGCAAGGCTTTAAGCGCTTACAGATGCAACTGTTTCGCCTTCTCCAGCGATTCTTCACAATACAGGGTGTCCCCTAATTCGTCAACGATAATTTGGGAAATGATTCCTGGGTATATTCTAGGAAAAAAATCGTTCTACAGTAAGGGTCTATCTCCAATGCTGACATCAGCTATCGATGATAAGTGAGGAATAAGCAAATCCCAGCAGTTTGTGCCAATTGCACAGGAAATCACCCAGCTAATTACCGGGCCTAAAGGTGCAATATCCTAAAACCGATGAGCCCAAGTCAGCTAAGAGAGTCACAATGAAGAAACCGGTAACGCAAGAGCCTAAA
Source organism: Volucella bombylans (assembly GCA_949129095.1). Lineage (NCBI taxonomy): Eukaryota > Metazoa > Arthropoda > Insecta > Diptera > Syrphidae > Volucella > Volucella bombylans. The sequence goes on along the minus strand of OX422143.1, from coordinate 14,299,185 downwards.
TCTGCTCAAAAACACGTTGCCGAATCAAGTGCAATTAAAAAATCTGCACCGGTCCGCGCGAGTTCATACGCTGAGGTCGCGTCAAAAGCTAACAAAATAGATTCGGCCACTACAGATCCGCTGTCTCAAATTCTCGCAGTCATCTTAGAAAAACTAGATGAGCAAATAAAAATAAATAAGTTCTTGTTTGAGAAACTAAGCAAGCTCGAGTTCGCTGCTCGGAAAAAATCTAACAAAAATGAAAATGAAACAGTTGACTAAGATTTTAAACATGGAACGCAAATGGCCTTCTGAAAAAAATCGACGAATTAGAATCTTTTCTATGGAAAGACCGTATTGACATATGCCTGATTTCGGAAACACACTTAAAAAAGGGAGTTAAGCCCAAGATAAGAGGTTACTCTGGTTATCACGCGCATCATCCCTCAGGTGGTGATTTCAACGCGAAGCATACATTTTGGGGTTCAAGATTCATTTCGACGAAGGGCAGCTTGGACTTTTTTTCGACGGGCAAGGGGTCCCTAAATATCGCACAACTTTAGAAGAATCCTATGATCTCTGCTCAGATCACTCGCCAGTAATCTTTAAAATCGGCTGGAGCATAGCAAAAACCGAAAGACCGCCCAGATTGACGAATAAGGAAACAAACTGGGATGGTTTCAGAAGAAATGGCAAGGAAAATATTGCTTTAAGAGTTCCACTTACGACGCCGTTGCAAATAGAAGACGAAGTTGACAAGTTCGTGGAAATCATCCAAAGAGCTGCGTGGAACAACACTTCCTCTCGAACAAGAGGAATAAAACACGGAAAGCAAATATACGCTCCCGATATAGAAGGCCTCCTACGAGAAAAAAGGAAAGCTCGGAGGAAATCAAATAAGCTAAAGTAAATGCTGCAAGAATATAAGAACCGTGAGACTTATAATTAGCTCGAAGGCTTGACTGCGGACAAGAATTCCAATTATTCGCTCTGGAAAGCCGTGAAGTCGACGAAGAAACCTGTTATGCACTTGCCACCGATAAAAACAGCCAACGGCGAATGGGCAAAAGGAGACAAGGAGAAAGCGAATTTGTTTGCCGATCACTTGGAAGAAACATTCAAACCATTCGAAGGACGTCAATTGGCCCAAGAACTTAATCTCAGAACAGGATCCGACAACTACAATATAAAATCCGTATCACTGTCTGAGCTACAGCAAACAAAAAAAAACCTAAAAAATAATAAGGCTCCAGGATACGATTTGATTACAAGTGAAATTCTAAAGGAGCTACCTCTAAAAGCGTTTGCAAGCTCCTCCACATTATAAATGCTTGAATGAGACTTTTATACGTTCCAAGCCAATGGAAAGTCGCAGAAGTCATAATGGTTCCAAAACCGGGGAAGAGTCCAACCGACAAAAAAATCATACAGACCCATTTCCCTCCTGCCGATAACTTCAAAAGTCTTCGAAATTTCAAACCAATAACAGAAGAAAGACGATTGATCTCGGATCATCAGTTCGGCTTTAGAATCAAACATTCCATAATCGATCAGGTCCGTTGGATAACAAATGTAATTGAAAACGCGCTAAAGGGAAAAAAGATATGTTCAAGCGTTTTTCTCGATGTATCGCAAGTCTTCGACAAGGTATGGCACGAGGGCTTGAAGTATAAGCTACAACAAATTTTACTGAGAGAAATGAATAGAATACTCCAATCTTATCTTGAAAATAGACTGTTTCGGGTTAGATATGGGATTTAATACTCTGAATTCAAGGAAATTCAAGCTGGCGTTCCACAAGGAAGCGTTCTGGGGCCATACCTATTCTTACTGCACCCTATAGACATACCTCTAGATGAAGAGACTGTGGTAGCCACGTTCGCGGATGACATGGCTATCTTCGCCACAGGACAAACAGTTGAATCCTCAACTGCAAAACTTCAACGAGCTCTGAACAAAATATTTGAGTGGACGAAGAGCTGGCGAATCGTGCTAAAAGAGACAAGTCAACACACGTCAATTTCACGTACAAACGAGGCAAAATATATTGCAAAACTGAAGTGGAAATCACACGTAAAAAAGAAACGTGAAGAGCTCGAAATTAGGCTAAGAGAAATGAATTGGCTTATCGGAAGATACTCTAAACTAAGCACATATAACAAGCTGCTTATATATGTATAAGCAAGTGCTAAAACCTTCGTGGTATACAGCTATGCGGTTGTACCAAACCAAACAATATGTCTGTCCTACAGACGTTCCAGAACAAAGCGCTTAGAGCAATCATAAATGCTCCATGGTATATAAGGAATAGCGATATTCACCACGATCGGGGAATTGCAACCGTGAAAGACGAAGTAACAAGCTTTACTCGTAAACTTCGCACTTGTCTTGTGCATCATTGCAACCAGGAAATAATCCGGAGATTGGACGAGACAAATCTTGTGCGGCGACTTCAAAGAACAAGACTGTTCGACTTAGCGCCTTAAAGAGAAACCGTATGAAATAACGGTAATAGTAGGTGCCTTCGCTGGAAAGCTACCTACCAAACGCGATAAACTACAGAAACTTGAGCTACTTGTTAAGGAAACTTAATCGTAGTCTTATAAAAAATGGGAGGTTTTTTTAGTGAGTAAGAATCTCATAGGCGCGTGCTTATGGTGGGCGGTGCTATGCCACTGTGGTAGGCAGTAGGTGCTCATGCTTATGGTGCCTGCTGTGGTGGTGCTCTTATGAGCGTGTGCTTATGGTACCTATGAAGGTTTTTACCTACCCAAAAAAAAAAAAAAAAAACTTATCGAGGATTGTATTCAGGCATCCAATTGCTTAGCCTGTTCCATTTTTCTTGCCCATGCTAATTTTTGATTATGAGGGCACATTTCTCCAGAAAATGCCTAATTAGCATACCGTTTTACTATTTGTTTTCTTATGACCGTAACAATAGTAAAAAAAATCATCAATAAGTTTGCAGAAAAACCCACAGATTTATTATTCTTGGAACCTGCAGAAGGTAAAATTTATAAAACAGAGTTTTTTTGCTTTAAGCTCCAAAGGCTATGAATAAAAAATTATTTTGTGTGGTTTTAGGTAATTTTTATTTTATGTGTATACCAAAACAGTTATAACAAAGCGGTTGGTTTTGAATGCATGCTCGAGCCCGTTTTTGGATTTTACAACGAATGTCTATTGATAACTAATAAAATACTAGGGCTTAAAGCTAAGGATGGTGAAGGAGATCGAATTTGAGGGAAAGTGTGCTGCGATTAGAATCGAAAACGGAAAGGTTGGAGTTTACCTTACGCAGCATACGGGAGATTGGTTCGTTAGAGCCATATGTGGTGCCGTGGATAGGTAGATAAAAGAGACGGGTGGAACGTAGATTACGAGGGTTAGTGTTAAAGAAAATGGAGTTGCAAAGAGGCGTGCAATCGACGGAGCCTGAGAGGAGTCGGTGAATGAACAAAATGTCTGCTGCGTCCCTTCGTTCCTCAAGGGTATTCAGGTTAATGAATTTGAGACGGTCTCGATAGGGAGGTAAGATTAGAGGATCGTTCCAAGGTAGACCTCGAAGAGCAAATCGAAGAAAACGACGCTGGATCCTCTCAATACGAGATACATGAACTCGTTGAAAGGGACACCACGCTTGGCTAGCGTACTCGAGAAGGGGGCGAACGTAAGTGATGTATAGTGATCTAGTCACGTACGGGTTGCAGAATTCTTTGGACCATCTTTTAGCGAAGCCGAGTGATGAGTTTGCTTTAGAAATTATCTCATCAATATGCGAGCGGAAATTAAGCTGCCTGTCGCATAATATACCAAGGTCGCGGATAGATTCAACAAGGGGTATAGGTTGGCCGTCGAGATGGTAAATTCGTGGAGGAGACTTCTTGCACTTACGTGAGAAAGTAATCGATTGGCATTTGAAGACATTGAGTTCTAAGCAGTTCTTGATGCACCAGGTGGAAAAACTATTTAGATCTTTTTGAAGGAGGCTGGAGTCTTGTTGTGAGGAAATGGGTTTAAAAAATTTGGTATCGTCAGCATAGAGAGAAAGTGTTGCGTGTTGAATGAGCCTTTGAAGGTCGTTAATAGTTAGGATGAAGAGGAGTGGACCTAGGTGACTACCTTGAGGAACACCTGAAGTGGCCAAGAAAGGGGCCGATAGAACAGACCTGAAACGAACACTATAAAAACGATTATCCAGGTAAGAAGATATCCATTTAAGCAAAATGGGTTCAAATCCCAGGACGGACAATTTGAACAGGATTAGTTTATGAGATATCTTGTCAAAAGCCTTACTGAAATCAGTTGTTATAAGGTCAACTTCGTTACCACTTTCTAAGGCTGAGAGAACAGACGACACGAATTCGACGAGGTTAGTGGTAATTGATCTACCTTTCAGAAAGCCGTGTTGATTAGGAGAAATAAGAGATTTACACTGGAAGCTTAAGGCTTCATGCAAAATGCTTTCGAGGAGTTTGGGTATATGAGAAAGTTTAGCTATAGGGCGGTAATTACTGACTTCACTCTCTAATCCCTTTTTGTGTATAGGTGTTATGAAGGAGGACTTCCATATCTGTGGAAATTCACCTTGAGAGAGTGATAATCGGAAGAGATTTGCAAGGGGGCGGGAAAGAGCTGAGGAACACTTTTTAAGAAACATGGATGGAAGGTCATCTGGGCCGGGTAAGTATTCATCATTAAGTTGATGTAATTTGTTTTCTATTACTGTATGATCAAAGCTTTGAGAAATAGTGGGGCCAATGGGGAAGTTAAGTAGGTATTTGAAATAAGAGGGATCCGGTACGAATCAATTATCGACAAAAGATTGCTTAAAGAAATCAGCAAAAAAGTTGGATATGGTATGCGGTCGGTTGATGATATGTTTTCGTATGAGAGGGATGGAGGGAAACCGTCAGATTTTGTTTTTTGTAGTTAACGAATTGGTAGAAAGACTTAGGATCATTTATAAGCCTTGATTTCGCACTATCAAGGTATCGCTGATAGAGAAACATATAGAGCTGGGCGAATTGAAGGTATAACCCGAGATAGTTTGAATAGTCAGCAAAAGAGTTGGATCGGAGGAAAACTGCCCATAATCTGTTTCTTTTGTTACGTAAAGAGCGAAGTTTACGATTATACCACGGGGGCTTCGTAGAAGAGGTCCTATTACGCGATAAGGGGACATAGAGAGAAATAGAATTGAATAATTCTCTGTAGAAAATAGAGAGAGCACTTTTTAGGGGCATATTGGCGAAATCAAAAGAACACTTACTAAGATATGCGTTAATTTTGCGGAAATTCGCTTTATGAAAGTCGTAAGAAGTGGTAGCTGCAGATGGGGTGGGGCGGAAAGGAGAGTGGTGGAAAAGAGAAAGAAGAAGTGGTGGGTGAAAGTTATCAATGGTCGATAGTGAAAGGGGACAGAGCGACACAGAGGAGTTTATGGGGTCAGTGGTGAAAATGAGGTCTAATTGCCTAACCATATAGTTGGAGACTCCACTAACTTGGCATAAGCTAGAGTCTGTGAGCTCATCCACGAAGAGACATTCTTTACTCGAGATAGGGTTAGCGATAAAAAAAGATTCATCATCTGATTGAGTCCAGTGCAGCTGAGGTAGATTGAAATCGCCGAATACCATGATATCATCGAGAGGATCAGATAAGTTAATTATTTGATCAATTGCATCGATAGCGAGTTGGTAGCATTCGATTGGTTGGGCCGGTAGGATGTAAAAACACATAATGTACAGGGACCTGCAGGGGAGTGTTATCTTTATTGAAACGTAGTCAAGTTTAAGCTAAAACCCCGTCGTGTTGGAAATATGATGAAGCTAGTCCTCCAATAGTTCTGGTAAATAATTAGCAAGAACTCCAGATACTTTGTAGAATTCAGCCTAGGTGGTAGTTTGAAGTGGGCGATTAACTTATTTCCAAGTACACCTGCCCACATATTGACGCTAAATTTGTGTTGAATTGATTTATGTCTCCTTGTATGCAAAATGTCCGCAACCCATGTATGAAGATTATCGAAATTTGTGATCCCATCTCTTGTAAATTGAGATTCCTCCGTCGAAAGAATTCTGCTAATATAGTATACTCGTTGTCATCCAAGCTCCGCTCCAGTAATCAGTTAGAAAACTCAAATCTCTTTTCCAAAACATTCGGAAGCAGTTCTTGTACAGATGCATGGTGGTATGGATAAAGTATATTCGAAATTTTATGCCTGGAAACATTGAATTGCAAAGCTGAGCATATGATGCTAATTGACGGATAAGTGGTCCAGTATTCTTTAATCAGCCTAAATTCTTCTTATTTGTGAAGCTCTCGGGTTAGGTCGTGTATTTGAAATTGATCCCGTTTCACTAAGCCTTCGATACGTATTTTCAAATACTCTTTCACTAGGTCGGTTAGGATAAAGTTCATGGTATCTTCGTCGCGCTCTAGTTGAACTTCCTGTGCTCAGCCCATAAACGTCAATAAAGTCTGCGTCTTCTTGTTTTAAAAGTGCAGACAGGCGTAAAAAGTTAAACTGATGAATTAATCTCTTTTTTTTATCTTTTATACCATTTTTGTTTGGTAAATTTTCCGAATAGGCCTTCACACCCGAATCCTAACTCTTTCTGAGAACTCTTGAGGAACAGGGTAAGGAAGTGACAAGTAGCCAAATAGACGAGCACGCTTTAAAACTTTTTAATAGATTAAAATGATTAAAATTAATAATTCTTGGAAAACCACTGTTATTGTCAACTGTTGTTAGAAACGTATGTAAAAAATCATAAATTCATTTTTTTACCTGCTGCGGGTTTCCTCAAATATCATAAAATCTATGGGTTGTTCTGCAAACTTGCTGATGATATTTTATATTATTATTGTTACGTTCATAAGAAAAAAATAGTTAAACGTTATGTTTATTACGCATTTCCTGGAGAAAAGCGACCTCAATGTCAAAAATTAGCATGGGCAAGAAAAATGGGACAGGCTTAGAAATTGGATATCTGAAGATTCTAACGAGATATCAACTTTATTTAAATGCAGTTACAAAGGCTAGTATTTATTCTAAAAACAAAGTCATCAACGAAATTTCTGCCATTGGTATTAATTGAGCAATTTCCGTTAACATGCGTCAGGGTATACCAAAGTAAGCCTTTCCTTAAATCTTCGATAAGTGATGTTAGCATTGGAGATAGATCCTTACTGTAGAACGATTTTTTTCTTAGAATATACCCAGGAATCATTTCCCAATTTATCGTTGACCAATTAGGGGACACCCTGTATATCATAGTTCGTTGCCATCAGATACAAGTTTTCCTAACGAGAAGTAAGACACCAGCATCGCATCCTAGATGGGTTTTGGATACAGGGAAAGTAGATTTCATATTTTTTCCTCAGCAGGAGTTCTGGTGACATTGCATCAAACGGCATGTCCATAAGACCAGAATCAAAAGACAGTCAGCGGGCAAGGTCATCAAAACTCCAGTGCGTGTTGTACCAAGCACAACTTCTTTTTAAACGGTAGACGCCATCATAATTTGTGCACAAAAGCAACTGTAGCCGCTGTGAATAAGACTGTGGCGAAATTGACTAAATATGTCCATCACAACAGTTGGATCTCGGCATACAGCAGTGCCAGTGCGGTAACTAAAGCCAGGAGACCATGGCTTGCGACGGAAGTTTGCGGGTGACCATTATTTTTTTCCGAATTAGCCACAGATATCGTGCAATTTGAGGTCAATCGATTACTTATTGTGGAGCTATGTTAAGTCTTCCGTGTATGCTGGTTAAACGCAAATTATTCGGACAATGGAAGTGAATATTTAGCGTGTTATTAGTGACCTCTAAAGAGTGCCACAAAATTGGAATTTTCACATTCCTGAAGTCGTGTTCGAAATGCTGTGTCACCACTATTTTTTCATAATACTCGTAAATAACTAGAGTCTTTGATTCCAACTCAATTCCTGTCATTATTGCGTAAAACAAAACATCTATAGCTCCCAAAACAAAACCCTTTATGAGGACGTTATTCTGTGCAGTAAAAATAGTAACCAATGTCAATGGGGGTCAGGTTACTTTTCTACTAGACAGTAACAGGCTCAGATGGTGTCGACAGAGAACCTTTTTCCATTTAAGTCGCTGCGGGAAATTTCACCTTTAACCAATGCAGCAATTGGGTGAAAGATAATTCGAGTCTTCCAACTGTTCAACATTCATAAGAGCCTATTCTGCTGACCACATTAATGTACCGATGATTTTCTATTTCCATTTTCATTTTTCATTAATTCGCTTCCATCTGCTTCTTGTTTTAATGGCATTTTACAAGTCTAACGGTGCATACAAACACTTCCTTGCATCTTGACTCATTCTACTGAATCTCTCTCTCTCTCTCCGGCTCACCTAATTGGATTAAAATATTTCCATTCAAAGAGGTGAAAATTGAAAATGGAAAAAATAAAACAGAAAATGAAAGAAAAATCAAGAAAACAGCATTATCCACCATTCGAGGAGTCACCTTTCGATTGGCCTTTTCGGGACTCGGCCGCACTGGTGATGGTGACCCATCATGGTTCACCTGTGAGTCAGTGCTTATTGCATTGTGCATTCTGCCATGACTGACGGGTACATGCTTTGGGGAGAACCACTATCATATTAGAGGAGTGAGGAGCCAAGCCAATGGCCGATTGGAGTTGAAGAACTAGAAAATGTGCAGAGACAGGTGAACTGTGCCAGGTACGCCTAAATAAGCATGTGGAATCAGCTTAAAAGTTCCACCAAACGCGACATTTGCGATACCTACTTTACGATTTTTCCACTTACTCGTACTACTCACTACTTGTCGGTTTGTTTGTTTTGTTTAGTCAAAGCTGTTTCCTTTTGTTTTGTTTGGGTAGTCGTGATTACTTTGACTCGTTTCCGCACAAATTGCTTTTCCGGTCTGTGGTGTGTAGAAGTATTGTCCAGTGTTTCCAAGCGCACCCATTTTCAATTATTCAAAACTACTCAATCGCATTGACAGCGTTTAAGTGAGGGTGAGATATGTACATGTATTATAATTAGATGTGGGGGACCAAATCGGAGTGCTAAATACAAGGCGCCTACCCATAATGTTGCTGTAGTCCAAGATCAAATTGGTGAACTGACTGTGTTTTTAGAACATCCCAAACGAGATAATCTCCGAGACACATCAAACATGATGTTTTGACCATTTTTAGCTTTAGAGTGTAGATATTCTGGCTGTAGCTTGACACTTTAAGAGGATGGTGAGTGACTGTCGCACAAGCGGTGATGAGATACCCGAGCCCGAAAAATACTCATTTTTACAGTCAACCGAAAGCAAAAAAGATGAGGAATTGCCAAGAAAACACCAACAACTCCAATTACACTAATAAGTTAACTCAGGCCTATCAAGAGCATTCATACCCCTGGAGCAGGCTTCGAAGCTGTATTGCCATGGCTTTTCTACAAGGTGACCAGCATGGGTCTTTGATATTAGAAGTGGCTTACAACAGGGTACAGTGAATTTTCGGATACTGTTCACCATTTACGCAAATGGTCTAGTAAGATACCTCAATATGCATAGGATTTAGTGGCGTATAAATTAGCTCCTTAAATCGAGCTATAGCAACATCCCTTTGCAGATTATATCAAAAGGTATTGCGATGATTGGAAACTAAAACAATCGGAAACAATCTTCTTCGAACTGGAACCTATCTCGATAGGATCTTGCGAGGGCAAGAAGTTTTTAGCCACTAGACCCCAGGGTGAAAATAATGTGTTATGTGGCCGTAAACAGATCCTGATCCGAATGTTTGGAAGACAGTGCCTCAGAACCTGCCTACGATCATACAGAACACCAGAACACATAAAATATTATCTCAATAAGGTCCTTTACGATGGCGCGTCTGAACTTTGGGGTTTATTACCACTATTTTATGTTTATACCGCTGGAGTGCGCTCCGATCTGACTCCATCTCGCCAGAGGCATTATTTCATATTGACCAAGTAGGGTTAGTGCAAAGTGAGGATAATATTTTGGAAATAAGTCACCGCCGTTGCTGGTTTAAGGGTAGTGATGCGATTACATGAGAGCACAAGCGTTCTCACTTTAGCCTCTCACTACCAACTCCTACTCTCACCTCCACGTTGGCGACTGGTGGGTGCCTAGTACCTAGACTGGAGATTGGGTAACCAACCCCTTTGGAAGGTCGTTGGGGTCAGCGGACGGGAGAGGGGGGAGGAGTGGCCTCTCACTAGGGTACTTCCTCTTGTTCCAGGTGGCAGCGGAGGAATTCCCTAGATGGAATCAACGGTGGCGTCTACAGTTCCAGTCAGGCTGAACTATTGTAATCCCTATATGCGCTGCTTCGACGTATTCGGATACCAGGTCTATAGGGATCTCCAATACTGAACCAGGGTGTTGGAAAAGAGTTGGTTGCGGATGAACCCTTAATGGGTCAACGGCAGAGCTCATATCCCGAAGTGGGTTACTGGCACCGGAATACCCGGCCTGCTGTCCAAAGGTCAAATCTAGCGCCTGGCCCTCCAAGTTGAGGGTTGTACCGTCGGGGTATCTTCCCGACCATGGAAAAAAAAAAGAATAGTTATGAGAGAGACACAACCAGCCTCGGATAATGGAACTCCTCAAATGGCAAATATACCCGGAACGTCAATGGACTACGATATGAGAGTATGTACCTGGAATGTGCGAACGCTGTACACCACAGGTGCTACTCAAAAACTTGAGTCTGTCCTAGAGCGGTATAAGGCAGTAATCAGAGATGGCGGTAATCATCCAGGAGATACGATGGATAGGATCAGGTATGATGAAAAGACAAAATTGCGATATTTATTACATTTGCAATAAAAGATTGCACGCATTAGGATGCGGATTCGACGTGTCAAATCGGTTCAGGTCAAAAGTCATTGACTGCAAACTTCGCCTGTCTGTGATCGGCATCAAAGCTACCTTCCAAAACATAAGCCTAATATGTGCACACGCCCCTACCGACGAGTCTGAAGAACCCATCAAGGAGGAGTTCTATGAGCTCCTGGATGGAGCCTGTCCGGAGTATGATGTCGTACTCGGGCACTTCAATGCTAAAGTCGGAAAGGAAAACATCTTTGGCGGGTTAGTTGGTAAGCATCCACGAAACGACAACAGACAACGGCTACCGACTAATCGATTTTGCAGCAGCTCGTAACACGGTGATAAGTAGCACTAGGTTTCCAAGGTTAAAGATCCATACAGCAACCTGGCTCCCTCCAGGCGGTCGAACCGCCAATCAAATCGACCATGTGCCAATTGATGCGAGGCACGCATCCAACATCCTCGACGTGCGCACATTCCGACGGGCAAATGTTGACTCTGACCACTTTCTTGTTGCGGCGAAATTCAGAGCTCGACTATCCAACGAGAAGAAGCTGCGAACCGCCCAGAAAAAGAAATTCAACGTTGGACGCTTTAGCACACCTGGAGTAGCCAGAGACTACAGAGAGCGCCTGAGTGAGAAACTCTCCACTGTGCACTCACCTACCACAGACGCCAACCATCAGTGGTGCCAGTATCGCGACATCATCCAGGAGGTAGCCGAAACCACCTTAGGATACCAAGCACACCAGAGGAAGAGCCCATGCTATGATGATGAATGCGTTTACAGGAAAAAGGTGACAGAAGATGCACACAAGAATATGCTGCAGCGCAAAACAAAGGCAGAAGGGCCTACGCAGCATCCCAGCTCAGGGAGATCGAAGAGTCTCGTGATCGAAACAACATCTGGAGGTTTTATGAGAAAGCCAGGCAACAGGCTGCTGGCTTCAAAACTGGAACACAAACTCTTCGAAACACCGAAGGAAACCTAGTCACCGAAGCACAGGGAATGGTAGATATGTTTAAGCAGCATATCCAGCAGCTGCTAAATGGGCATCATGTAGAGACAGTGATAGGGCAAGAAGAGAACCCACATCCAGTCAATGAAGAACCAGTTCCACCACCCAGTATAGAAGAAGTTGGCTTAGCTATAAGAAAGCTTAAGAACAACAAGGCTGCAGACTCTGATGGTTTAACAGCCGAGTTCTTCAAATACGGTACCGATGTTTTGGTAGGGCGCATGCACCAAATCATCATCCAAGTATGGGTGGAAGAAAGCATGCCCAACGACTGAACTATCAGCTCCATATGCCCCATCTACAAAAAAGGCGATCCTATGTCTTGCAAGAACTATCGAGGCATATCCCTGCTTAATGTCGCATATAAGATCCTATCCAACGTATTGTGTGAACGTCTCAAACCGTTCTGCAACACACTAATCGGCACGTACCAGTGTGGCTTCCGGCACACTGAGACAAATCCTGGAAAAGACCAACGAATTTCAAGCCGAGACTCACCACCTTTTCATCGACTTCAAGGCCGCATATGATAGCATTAATCGTCAGGAGCTTTATATGGCGATGGCAGAATTCGGGATCCCGGCAAAACTGATCCAGTTGTGCCGCGTGACACTGGAAAACACGCACTGCAACGTGCAGTTTATAAATAGCTCCTCCGAACTATTTCAAACATGCACCGGATTCCGGCAAGGTGATGCGCTATCATGTGATTCAATCTCGCCCTAGAGCAGATAGTGCGCAGGGCAGGTGTCAACACGGAAGGCACTATCTTCAACAAGTCCGTCCAACTCCTTGCATATGCGGACAATATTGATATCATCGGACGCTCGCAGCGTTGCGTGATAGAGGCTTCCACGGCGATTGAAGAACAGGCGAAATTCTTAGGCCTGAATTCCACGAATTGGAGTGGAGATCCGACAAAGAATTACCATAGGAAACCGCTGCTACTTCAGTTTGGCAAAGCTATTGGGTTCAAAACTCCTTACTCGAAGGACGAAATGTACGCTTTACAAAACCCTTATCCTGATAGTTCTACTGTATGGAGCCGAGTGCTGGACGATAAGCAGGAAGGGAGAGCTAATTCCGACCGATTAGAGAAGAAAATACAACCGCGAACTCTGTGAGCTGTAGCAAGATGTGGATGTAGTCCAAAAAGGAAAAATACGTATACTACATTGGCTCGGCCACATCGAGCGAATGGACAACAATGCTCCAGCTAAGAGAATCTTCGAATCTCAGCCCTCAGGTTCGTGACGACAAGGAAGACCGAACCTACTTTTCAAAGACCAAGCTATCGCGGATGCCAGAGCGCTTAGTCTGGATAACTGGAAGCAGCGTGCCCGGGATCGTAGAGGATGGAAGGCTGTAGTGTCTCAGGCAGAGACTCTCCACGGTCGGGAGCCCGTTAAGTAAGTAAGTAAAGTTATTACTTTACCGCCACTGGAATGCAAGCTAGTAAGTTGTCGATGCCGTGGAATCCTACCGTTTTAATCCTGTGATTGCAAAAAGCGATAAGATGACATATTGAGGGGAGAATTTACCTTATATATAACCATATTAAATATTACTCATTCCTCTTTGTTTTAAATTAGGTTAATGTTAGATAGAGGGTTGATTCGCTCACATAAAAAGGCAGATGGCGCTTTAAGACCTCAGTCAAGTCTCGGCGGCGCGTGTGCCCTATGTTGACAAATGTTAGGTATTAATTATCTTGTTGTCCCTGATTTGCTGAGTTGAGTTGACCTCAGTCAGGAGGGAAAAGAAAAACTGAGTATAACATATTCGATGACTTTCATAGGCGTTGAAAAGAAAGTCCTAAAACACAAAGGTTATTAAAGGAGGATCATGTCGAAATACAAATGCCCTGGCACGTTAGTTCTATTTTAAAAAAAACCTACGCACTTGTAACCGAGCCACCAAAAGAAGTGTCAGCTTTCTGAATTGCCCATAAAAACCCATCAAACGTAACTTACGCATGACCTAAGCCTTTGACTTCTTGAAATATGCTATCCCGAGTGTAACACTACCTAAGCCTAGAAAACCAAAAACTTTTATTGTTTGTATCAAGTATTGTACTATGACTCCTTCCAAGTTTTCGCCTATCTTCAGTGCTTCAAACAAAATTCAATAGCGAGTCATTGCCTTATGCACAAGCGAGTAAATCGTCAATCCTAGCAGGGAATCCACATTGAATTCCCATAAATCCACGAGAATTTGAGGAAAAATCACATTTCGAGACTGCGAATGGTTCGGCAGCAAGCAAATAAGCGCTTCATCTTCCTTAGTATTTGCAAGAAAGTGCGCTTACCTCTTTTGCAATACTTTCAAAACAGTCCAAGATGATTTAGTTCGATTGGAACTGAGGTGAACTGTCAAGAAACCGCATCGCTCTCGGATAATGATTTGATTATTTGATTAAGTTTTCAATGACGATGAGATGTCAAATATTCAAGATTTTATAATTTTTTTGTGCTATCGGAATAGGGAACTCAGACAACGAGCTCAGTTTTTCGAAAAAAGATGAGTAAGCGCTTCTGTTAAAAAGTCCCTCCAATACCAACACCCACGATATCAGCGGCAAATACTGACAGAGGTAGAGCTTCCTCACAGCAAGCATCGCAGGATGTTGTGTCACTTATGCCCACATCATCACCATCACACTTAAGTGCTTAAGAGTAGTGCCCTGCCACGACGCCAGTAAGTATCCTGCAGTCTTTTTTACTGAGGGACAACTGGAAAGCCTCTGATCTCAAACAGACCTCGGGAAGTACTATAATTGTTTGGTCTGCCGGCAATCTGGAGAATCATATCATCTGGATAAATTGTTTGCAAGCATGTCGTTTTACAGCAACCGGGATAAAAACCCTTACTCAACAGTGCAGTGTCAATAATGCCGCATCTACAAAAATTTGTCTCAGTGTCGAACCCGTAGCATATATGAATGTTGTTTTAAGCGACCCTGCTATATAAATGCTGGAAAATGTACGGATACTGTCCAGTCGACTACCCTTGATTGAAGATCCCTACCTCGTGTACAAGGAAATATTTGAAGCGTTTAAAACGCAGCAGCTTGTCATCGTGGATCTTATGTGGAATCTTACTTACGTATCTTCTCGTGAATAGGATATAAACCATAAACATATTTCCAATGGAGGATTCCAGGCATTTCATTAGGTAAACTAATCTGCTTGGCGCCTCTGTACGCCGCTCTTTTTCTCAAGCAGAACTGCAGCATCAGATTAGATGAGATTTAGCGGGTAGGTCGGACTATTTGACTTATTTTATTTCAGTTATTAACAGAGAGCAATCGCTGTACATTGAGGTTCAACTATAGGTTCGTTCATTGGATTTAAATTAAAAAATCAAATAATAAATTAGTACAAAATTTTAATAGATATAACTAAAGAGAAAAAGAGGAGTTTGAAGAGAGCGTAAAGTAGATATAACATTACGCATTATAACATTTAAGACCAATGTACATCCCTATGTCTCTTTTCTTTCTCCTTAATTTTCCTTTCCCGCGTTGTGTCCAAATATTTTAAGGGTACTCAAATCCTTTTAGCGCGCCCTACTTATAAAAAAAAAAACAAAATGTTAGTTCCCAACAATATTTACATTGCTGTGGTGCACCCCAACACAAACGTCATCCTTGGTTGTCAAGACACACTTCCACTTCTTTTCTTGGGCATGGTATTTGGTTGCTGCAGCGCGAATGAAGTATACGCGCCGCCACTAAATATCCTGCAACGCAAACAAATATCACAAACCACGAAATGATCTGCCGAATGGTCACACTAATGACAGGCAGCAGGTCACAGAACATGCCGACTCACTCACATCTACGCTAAATCTACAAGGGACTGGGAAAGGGTCACTCCAACCACCTTCAATCAAATGGGAGTGCTGTCAACACATGAAGCGAGAGAGCAATCAGCGATAGAGCCATCCCGTTCCCACAATGTAAAGTAGGGGGCATTGTTAACAAATGTAACAATATTAGTGCATTATAAATAAACAGTATGGCACATAAATGCAAGGCATGGTCAATGGCCATATACGTACCAATTTAAAGAAAAACCAGGTTAGTGCGTAGAGCAGATTGAGACAGTTGAATTCACATCTTCATCAAATAAAGAACAATAAAAAATAAGACGTGTTTTATTGTTTTCTAAGCGTTCGGAGACTTCTTCTCCAACCATTAAAAATTAATTTTCGGCTTATCTAGCCCAGAACACAAAACATACATCCAATATTTATGAAAATTAAAGCAAAAAAAGGAGCAAGTTCAGTTAAGATCGGAGAAGTGTTCCTGACAAGATTAGCAAAACTGTCTGCATTCGATTATACACTTCACATGATCTGGCAGGTTATTCCACAGTTTGACAGCATATCTGCAAAATTGTCTTCGCGATGTCAAGCCGGTATGGTTGAGTGGTCTTAAAATGATATACCGATTAGATGCACAGAAAGTAATTTTGTTGAACAGATAGACAGCTTGCTTCAAATTAACAATAGTTGAACTTAGCACCGGTATTCAATAGTCGAAGTTGACGCATTTCTGTGGAAATATAATCGAACCTGCGAAGCCTAGAAGATTGCATTGAAAGCAACCCTAAGCCTTTGATAAGAATAAGAGTCACAATCGGCGAACAACTCGCAGCCGTTTGTTATTTTTGGAACAATAAGTGGGGAATTTTGGCGACCGAAAACCCTCAGAGCGAAGCATAGACTTAAGAGGTTATACAGTTTATATGCTCATCCCTGCTGTTAAAAGTAATACCGAGATTTTTTGCTTTAAAAACATATTCAACTTGAGAAGTGTTTATTTGGATTGCGGGAAAGTTTGAAAGGTGTGAGGGATGTTTGGAAATATTATAGGTGCTGCTTTAGCTTTAAGCGGGTGAATTTATAGACCGTTGCGTGATGACCAGTTTACTATGGAAGATATGTTACATATGTCTTGTTAATTCTGGAATGCCAATGGGAAAACTCAGGTATAGCTGGACAGCGTCGGCGTAGATATGATATCGACAATGGGATAACATAGTGGGTAGGTTATTGATAAATATAAAAAACATTAGTGGACCGAGAATAAATCCTTGGGGAACACCACAATTAACGGAACAGAAAGGGGATAATAAATACTTTGAGTGCGGTTAGTCAAATATGAAAAAATCTGTTTACATGATGCATTAGAAAAAGTCCAATAAAGCTTAAACAGTTGTTTCATTGGCATCAATTTCCCGTATTTTATCATCAGAAACCTTTAAAAGAATTGAGACACAGGTGTAACCAGGTCGAAAAGCCGACCAAACTAATTAGCCTCAACTATTTAACAGTTTTTCCTTTTCAATAGATTCCTTGAGTTGAGTGCTGCGAATTGATTCAAAGGCGTTGGACCGGAAACAATAGGTTTAAGGTCAGTGGATTCACCTATTTTAGGGATTGCGATAATCTTTGTATTTTTCCAGTCAGTAGGGTAAGTTGAGGTCAGTATAATTTTGTTAAAGATGTGGGTGATGTGGAAGTGCAAGAGTACGGATTTGCTCTTTATAGTGAAAATAGCTTAGCCAACATTGTAGTCATCAACTATAGACAGAGAAAAAGTATCATTTTCGTCATTCTGCCTAAGCGATTGTGGTATATAGCTTGGTAATGGAGTAGTACTCGCGGCTGTAAACGGTTTAGTTCGCCAACGTCAATACTTTCAAAAATGAGTTTAGTTTTATTGGTAAGGTTAATATTACGCACTTGATTCCAAGGACCCTTTGAGGATCAGTAGGTGTTAAATTTACTATTGCAAAAGTCATATTTATGTTACGAGATTCCGAGATATTTTGAAGTCCCTCAAATCTCGCATCCATATCGCTTCCATCTTCGGCATAGAGTGTCCCTCCTTCTGATCGCACTTAGTATCTCAGTTGTTGATACTAGTTGTTGAAAATTATGTCGTCAGTGGAAGTCGAACTTTCCTGAGTTGCTGCGGTTAAGCGTGCCTAGATATTACCTTCGGTTGTCGACAGCAGATAAAATAGTTCTCCACGTCTTCGTCGACGCCAGTGGAGAGGCCTTCAGTGCGGTTGGGTATTTTCGCATCGAGTCTGCTGCTGGAGTGTCCGTGTCGTTCGTCTGTGGGAAAACAAAATGCGCCCCGCAGAAGCTGACCTCCATTCCTCCCCTCGAATTGTCGGCAGCGGTCCTGGGAGTCAGGCTGGCTAACTCTATTGTGGAATGGCATAAACTGCGGTTGAACGACAGAGTCTTCTGGAGCGACTCCAAGACGGTTATTAACTGGATCAATTCGGAGCCGAGACGACATAAATAATTCGTTGCATTTCGCATTGCCGAGGTGCTCGAGAGAAGCTATATGAAGCAGTGGCATTGGGTGCCGTCGAAACTTAACCCCGCAGATGAAGCCACGCGGGCACAATATCCACCGAGTTTCCAAATTAACAATAAGTGGCTGCACGGACCAGCGTTTCTTGCGCTTCCCGAAGAAGAATGGGCTTCACAGCCAGATAACATCAGTGAGCAACTTCTACACATCGGCGCAGTAAGTAACCCAAAATTTGACATACGAGTATCAAGAATCGGAAAATATTTAAAGATGAAGAGAATGGTGGCCTGGGTGCTTAGGTTTATAAAACTATGTCGACAAAAATCAGATCAGCGAGGTGAGCTTTCAGCCGCCGAGGTAGACGAAGCTGAACGAGTCTTGTGCGCCCAAGCCCAGGCTGACGCATTCTCACGAGAAATCGCGCAACTGAAACAGAATTTAGACGTAGAAAGAACCAGTAGCATCTTTAAGTTGACACCGTACATCGATGATGATGGCCTTTTACGGGTGCACAGACGCATAGACGCGGCCACGACTATACCTCTCGACTCAAGACGACCAATCATCATGCCGAAGGATCATACTATAACGAGGGCTCTGGTGGATCATTACCATCGTCTTCTGCGACACCAAAATAATGATGTCATCACGAACGAGATAAGACAGCGATTCTGGGTGCCACACTTGCGTTACGCTGTTCGAAGAGCTAAGTTGGGATGTGCGTATTGCCGCGTTCGAGATTCTCAACCGATGCCGCCGATGATGGGACAGCTGCCAAGAGACCGTGTTACGCCGTTTATAAGACTGTTTACCTACACTGGTCTGGACTACTTCGGCCCAGTATATGTTACTGTTAAGCGACGCAGAGAGAAGCGGTGGATCGCGCTTTTCACCTGCATGACGGTAAGAGCAGTCCATCTCGAAATTGCCGCCGATCTCTCAACAGATTCTTGTGTCCTATGCATCCGAAATTTTGTGAACAGGCGAGGCGTTCCTAAGTTGATGAGGAGCGACAATGGGACCAATTTTGTTGGCGCGAAAAATGAATTGGCTACTTTCGAGATTTTCGACAACGATACCATCAAGACCGAGCTGTGTTCAAGAGGCATCGAATGGGTTTATAATTGTCCTCTAAACCCACACGCGGGAGGATGCTGGGAGCGGCTGGTGCGCACAGTAAAAAGAGTACTGAGATGTTCACTCAGCGAAGTGGCTCGGAGCATAGAGACTTTGCAGAGTGCCCTTATCGAAGCAGAGAATATAATAAACAGCCGTCCACTTACACACATGCCAGTGACACCTGAGAAGAGGAACCCTTGACGCCAAACCATTTTCTGTTGGGTGGCGTGAATTCAACCCAGACTCCAGGCCCAGTGGACAAAAAGGCCCTATGTCTCCGAAAACAATGGCGGGTCAGCCAACAAATAAAATACCGGTTCTGGAGAAGATGGATGCGGGAGTACTTGCCAATACTCACTAGACGGTGCAAGTGGTTCGAGAGAGTTCCGCCACTCAAAGAGGGAGATTTGGTGCTCGTATGCGACGTCAACGTCCCGAGGAACAAATGGATACGAGGCAGAATCACAAAAGTATTTGCGGGCCGAGACGATCAGATCCGTTCAGCCGAAGTCAAAACGTCTGCAGGAGTTGTTCGAAGACCAGCTGTCAAGTTGGCAGTCTTGGATGTTGGTGAGGCTTTGGTCGATGACAAGGGCGCCTCACGGGGGGCGGGATGTTGAAAATGATGTCGTTTTAAATTGAAATTGTAACAACTCTGGATGTTAAAAAATTATAATGCTTTATTTAAATTTGTAACAACTCTGGCGGTACTGTGTGGCAAATAGAACAGACCTAAGTGAACTGTCAAACTGAACGAATTTAACGCCATGTTGTTAATGGAGAATTTCCGTTTTGTCTTTCTGTTTTCTGAAGCCCACGATGCCGCCACGAGTCTGCTAAAACAGTAAGTATGTAAAATATATAAATATATCCTTTTTTAACAAATGAATTACGTTAAATTATAGAGAAATAAACTCCACTTCACAAATTGAACGCGTATAAGCGAGTGTTGTTAATTTCGAAAGACTCTTCTGGGTTTCAGACAGTCCGGCCAGGAAAACTGTTATGTTTACCAAAAAGTTCGCAAAGTTTGGTGTTAAAAATCTCAACTTGTCTGCTGACGTCAGATGTTGAAAAAATTATACGACAAATACAAACGGAACAATCATTAAGAAGATTTTCAACATCCACACAACGGAAATCACGATACTGGAAGGACTCTGAATAACATTTATTACAGTATACGAGTATGTCAAGTGTAGCAAAATCATGATATGAAAACATAGGGACAGGTAATTGACTAGAACATTTCACAAGGCTTTCATCAGTTATCAAAAATACATCAAGTAAGGAAGGAATACGCTTAGATTTGAAATGAGTGGGTTCAACGGAATTGACAAAAGAAAGACAAAGAGAGTTCATTAAGGATTTTAAAGCGTTTGATAAGGAGTGAAGAAGGTTTATATTCCAGTCACCGCAAAGAATTAACTTAGGTGCAAGATGAGAGATCTCTTCGACAATTGGCATATTATACCAATAATTGTTTTACTTTCACCATTCAAGATATCAAGAAAGTAAAAGGCTGTTTCCATTGAATGAAGCAACAGGGTGAGATTTAATTGATAATTTAATTCTGATGTATATACATCATAGCAATTCCTTTCACCTATGGAGTGAGTGCAATCTGCACGGCAAGGTGTTTTAAACCCTCTAGTAGAAAACGTAACCTTATCACTGCTGCCAGGTTAGGGATTTCCTCAAGTTAGAGTTCGCCCATGATGCCTGAAATTCGGCTATATCTCTGAGTGAGCTATAAGTGATATCTTTTAGCTCAAGTTACGGCTTACCTAGAAGACGTAGACGTGTTCTGTTTCAGTGTATACAATGGAAAGGATACATAAGGTAGTTGTTGTCTTGTGCTATTCCCATAGTCATAAGGTGTTTTTTGACTCTACAGTGACCCGTTAGGAATACGGTTGCTGCGTGTATCTGACCCCTAGGAAACTGTAGGAGTTGTTCTGTTCTGTTTTGTTTTGTTTTGGAAGGGGTTGGTAAAAAGTTGTTGACTTGCCTATTACCCTTAGGTTTCGTCTATGAATGGAGTGCCTCTGTTTTCAGCCAGTTATTTATATGGTTTTTTATGGAGCTAATTGTTAACCCGCAAAATGGTCGTGGCAACATGAATGTTGAGGACGAACTTTTTCCAGCCAATTCGTCTGCTATTACTATCACAACCACTGTGACCTCGCATCCAGATTAAATGGACTCTATTGGTGCTATGTAGTGTTTTGAGAAGTATAATACAGTACCAGAAAATGTTTGAGGATATCTCAAAAGCGTTTACAACAAGTAGGACCACTTTGCTCTCAAAGAAAATATAAGTGTTCCTGTTGGCGGCAGATCTGTTTAAGTTCTCCCTAATGCAGAGCTGTATTGCGTGTATCTCAGCTTGAAATACAGTGATGCTACTGTCCATACTTACGTAGAGTGAGGTGTTGGTAGCTTCTCTGTATATGCCTGCTTCAAATCGTTCGTTTGTTTTAGATCCGTCGATATACCACACCAGTGAATCTTTTGTAAGATCAGTAAAACATCTGAGTTAGCTATTTTGGAGTTATTCTCATCCACTAAGATGAGCATGTAGCCGTTTGCCAAAGCTTTTTTCTGTATGTGAAGATGAAAATTATGGTTTCACAAAAAAATGTTGGGTCTTAAATTTTTTCCAATTTTCGGTGTCAAGGAAGCTATCCCCACAATTTCTTTGCCTCGAAGGGATTTCCCAAATTTCCTTGTTGAGTTCCTAAAGTGCTTGAGTTGTCGATTTTCCTGGTTAATAGGCATATTGGTGCTGGGAAGATTCCATCTTCACCAATGGCTTTGAATGGGTCAAATGAATTGGCGGCCCATTTCATTTTGTCTTCATGAACAATTTCCTTTGACCTCTTCCAGTACTCTCTGGTTGGTCTATTTATCTTTCTCTGGAGAGGATCATGGATGTGGTGTTGGAATTTGGGAAATAGGTTTCGGATAGGAGCTGTAGTGTTTGTAGACCGGTTTCCGTATAGGTGCCATTCGATTTTTTCATTAGTCCGATTCGATTTGTATGCTGTTTGGATAGAATTCTGTGGATTCGAGCGCTGCTTCGAATGTCAAAAAGATGTGAGCAGAACTTTTTGCATGATTCTCTTTTAGCTCTTGTAATTTATCGGTCATACTTTGTGAGTGTTTCAAAGTAATCAGCCCATTCTCAAGACTGCAGCATAAATCATATCAGCATAAATTACTCCCACAACCCAATAGCTAAGACAGCCATACAATTTCTCATCTGTGAGTGCGTTGGTAATGCCTTCGGGCTTTACAAGGTTAGAGAATGAAAGACATCTATACGGATTATCCTTTGCAGTATGCAGTTTTCAGAAGTATGCAACCCTCACGATAAGTTTTGACTACGAACAACAGTAAAAAAATTAACAAGAACTAAGAACATGAAGATGAAGATTGCAAAATCTGTCATAGGACTCAGAGCAACACTGGACCTTGAGAATGAGAGAATGTAAGCAAAAGAAGATTGCTTGTTTCGAAGAAAAGGTATCTTTTTGAATTCAATTGAACACAATTTTGTAACGAAAACTGATAATTATGACAAAAACGTAGCTTATAACCGTCCGAACACAGTCTATCACACGGAGAAAACTTTATTTAAATTGGAGCGGTGGTTTTGAAGATTTGCGGCAACAATCAAAGATCATTAACTGCGTTCTGAATATTCATATATGTTAAATTGGAATAACGGCCTCTTAAACAGGAACAAATTTGAATTGTTCATACACATTCGTATGAATGTATTGCACGAATATTACAATTCTGATTTTGAATTGACTTACCTTAGATCCAGTCGTAGTGATTGATCGCCCAACAGTATCTCCGTACGTCCTTTTGATATGCTAGTTTGACTACTGTGTAACTGTTCGTATAACGCTGCTGCTGTCGCGCGCAAGCTTTCATCCGCTCCGATTTCACCGTCTACGATATCCTCATCGAGCGTCGTCAGTAACTGTCAAATAAATGCAAAAACACAAAACCATATGTTAAACTCTGTTGTGATATGTATGGGTCAAATGTCAATGTCAGTGTTGGTTAAGGTTTGACACATGCACATCATTACAAAAATGGATTTGTAGAGTGTGGAGTTTGGGCTCACCTCACGTCTCGGTGGATGACAGTTCGATATTAAAAGATCACAATTGCTACTACTACTACTACTGCCGTAGGATGTTGCCCCCCCAGTGGCCGTATTACCAGTTGCACTTAATATTTGTGAAGGTGCGGCGGCGTTGACGGCGGCTGTGGACAGTGACAGACTTATACTGGTGTTATTACCAGTACCAGCACCAAAATTACTAGTATTATTGCTATTATTGTTATTACATAGATTACTATTATTTATCAATACACTACTACTTGTATTATTATTGTTATTATTGTTTAAAATGTTACTACTACAACTATTACTTATTAGTAGGCTGTTTGATTTGACAACATGTTGTTGCTGCTGTTGGTGTTGATGTTGCTGCGGCTGCGGCGGCGTCGGTTGCGCCTGATGGTGAAGCACAACTGTTTCGGCTGTCAGTTGCGGTGGCGGTGGTGTTGTTGCAGTTTGTGCGTCAACTAATACCGCGTGCGACTTTAAATTATTTAAATTGTTGCAGGCAACCAAATTGAGCGGTTGCTTGTGTACTACTCCGCTGGTACTGTTATTGTAATTGTTTATAAGATTGTTGCTACTACTTAGATTACAACTATTTCCGATTAGTATTTGGTTATTGTGATGATAGCTATTGTTGCCACTATAATGATGAGCTGCCGGCGCTACTGAAGGCGCGGTGGAAGCTGGTGTAACAGATGATAGTGACGCCACTGAAGTCGTAACTACCGTTGCTGTTGTTTTTATTGTTGTTGATGTTGTTAGTGGCGTTGGTAATTTGTGTAGCTCACCTTCACCTGACGAAGTGTTAGTAGTTTGTACGAAAAATATAAATGAACAAGTTTACCTTTTGCAAGTGTCCCTGATGCTGTTGCTACTTTGGTGTTACTGTGGTGTATAGTTGGTGTTATAGTTTGTGTTGATTGCACATTACTATGAATGCCAACAGATGGCGTTGGCTTATGATTTTGATTTATTTGACTACAGCCACTTGTGCTACTACTACTACTGGTGGGGTAGTGGTTTGGTATCACATTTGGGTTAGTGGTTGTTGGTGTTACCGCTGTTGTTATGGTGGCGGATTTTATTGCTATTTGTGTTGTACTATTGGCGTTTTTATCGGACGCTGTTGGCGTTGCCGATACCGATGCTGTTGCCGATGAAATTGCTCCAACAGACGCTGCTGTTGCTGTCGTTATAGTTGAGATACCCGCTGTTATGTGATTACTAGTAAACGATGTAACATAAATTGGTGAAGCTTCGTTTAAAAAACTCAAGTCTTGACTTGTGGTTTGGCCGCCTTTTATACTGTTTTGTTGGTTTAGCTGCAAATAAAAAAGAAAATAGTATTTTTTTTTTATTACCTTTTTAGAGAAAAATGTTAAAAGTTATTGTTAGATAAACATTTTAAACTGGTTAACAAAAAAATCCATTTCGCAAAACTTTAGACACACGTAAAATGGATGCTGTGCCGGCATCTTAACGTACCTGTCTATTTAGAAAACCCTCCTGATCTAGACTTATATGTATGCACTCTGAGGAATCTGTGAGAAGGTACCGGATGATCAAGGCATTGACCAGTTCTCCAACAATTTGTATGTATATACATACATACCATATACTGTGTGAAGCCCAATTTATGACAGACAACTTTCTACTCACATATTGACAGCAATATTAATAAAGCTAACTCTGGACATGTCTTTATCAAACGCTGGTCAAAACAATTCTCGAGCCCTTGTGGTACAAGGCCCATGTACATCACTTTTGTAAGACCTCCTTTCAAACATTTCAGCCCACTTTGGCTACCCTATGAATAAGTCCACATTCAAAGAATCAAAGCGGCCCAACGAAGGTGTATTCATTTCGCACTTCGTGGTCTAACTTGGGCAGATCCATATGTATTACCCTCCTTTAAAACTAGGCTAAAACTAATTAGCATGCGATATCGCTGATGTAAAGGGTGACCAGATAGAAACGATAGGAAAAAAAATTTAAATAAAACAATAACGGCGTGAGGTATAAAATTGATTCTGGCTTTATTTTGAAGCTACGTTCATGTCATTATGTGTGGGATAGCATACCATTCAAATGTCCGCCTCGAATTCGCTGGCAGTGCTTCAAGTTGGCCTCGAGCTTGTCGAGCTTGGCTTGTTAGCGCAGACTAAGGACTTGACGAAACCCCAGAGAAAATAATCGAGTGGTGTCAAATCGCATGATCGCGGCAGGCAATTGATGAATGCTCGCCGTGAGATGATGCGGCATATAGCGCCGGCTTGTTAAAACCACAGCTCGAATAAATCAATTTTGTCGAGCTCTGATCACAGAAAGTCGGTTAACATCGCTCTTTATCTGAGAACATTGACAATAACGGAGTTTCCTTCCTCATTTCGAAAGAAATAAGGTCCGCAGATGCCGCCATGCCATAAACCGCACCAAACGGTCAATCTTTGTGGATACATTAATGCTTGACCGAACACTTGTGGATTGTATTCGTTCCAATAACGGCAATTTTGCTTATTGACATAGCCGCTGAGCTAAAAATGTGCTTCGTCCGAGAGGATGATTTTTTGACCAAAATCCGGATCTCCGGCCAACATTTCCAGCGCCCAAATATCGGACGCACAGCGTTGTCTATGGTCGCTGGCTTCAATTGTTGCATCAGCACAATCCTATATTTCGGAGCAAATGGTCGCCTGTTTCTTCGGAAAAACCTGATATGTCGCTACCGTGCCATTAGAGCAACGTGGAACGGTCAACTGGAAATGGTACACCACCATTTGTTTGCCAGAAGTCTTCAGAGAAATTAGGAAAAGCAACAAGAACAAGTCGGCTAAAACAAGTGACTTTCTGAACACTCAAATTAATGGGTCATCCACCGTACAGCCCTGATTTGGCATCTAATGAGTTCTTTGTATTCCCTCACATCAAAAATAAATTACGAGATCAACGTTTTTCGATACCTGTAGAAGTGGTTGATGCGTTTAAAATGTTTTGGACTTGCCTCCAAAAAAGTGATTCAAATGCATGGACAATTGTATTGATATTCATGGAAAGTATTTTGAAAAACAATAAAGCCATTTTCGGTGATAAATATTTGTGTTTACTTGTTTTTCTCAAAGCTTAAGTAGCAACCATCGTATAATACTCGTAAGTCAAGAATTACGTACAATTCGTAACGAAATAAACTACATCTTGTTTGTGCCATGTTTAAACGGTGAGAATCACAGTTTGCTCTCTGACCCCAAGCGCTTTTTTCAATTTATTAATGTCAAAACTAGCCTTCGGCCATACACCATCCGAGGATCCTCAAATATTCGCGAAGTTATTTGCTCAATTCTTTAGGTAGACGTTTGATAATCACTCCGAAAACCCCGATCAGCTTTACATCTCCTTTTTGGACAGTTGCCCACAAAAATCATTCATTTCGGTGGACATTACTCCAGAATTAGTGAAAGAAAAGTTAGATAAACTTAAGGACGAATATTCTGCCGGTCAAGACGGTCTGCCCGCCATCATCTTAAAAAGATATTGTGAATTACTTACATGACCTCTTCTCACAGCTCTTTTTTAGCTCTCCATTTCACTGGATATTTTTCTAATTCCTGGAAAAATGCATTCTTCATAAAAAAGGCCGAAAAGAGGAAATGCTGAATTATAGGCCAATCGCATATAATTCCTTCATCTCAAAGCATTCCAACCCAAAACGCATTCGTAAAGGGTAGTTCAACAACCACAAACAAGTACCCTGTGCGCTCTAGTAGATGGCAGAGGAAGTTTATGTAACGACTTCTGTAGAGCTTTCGAAAAAATTTCGCCTAAATTCATCCTTCTCAAACTAAAAAGTTCTTGGCTTTCAATCTGATTTTATTATGGGGATAACTTCAAAATTAAAAGAAAGACACTACAGTGTCCTCTTTAAGTCCACAGTATGTATACTCATGAAAACCCCTTCCGGAATACCCCAAGGAAGCCATCTCGGTCCACTGTTATTATTAGTACAGATGACATAAAGATAAGATCTTTGTGTACATGTCCTCTCCTTCTGACTGTTTTCGGTTGAAAAAGGCTTAAACAGGCTTTCCATTAAAACAAACTTTACCTACTTTTTTAATTTTAATTTTTAATTCATTTAATTTTGGTGGGGGCTTAATACAAGCTATAACTTACAAATTAAACTTAAACTAAAACTTAAAACTAAGGTTGGTTGGAATGGTGAAGGAGAACAGATTTGAGGTAGGAAGTGGTGCGGTGGAAGTCAAAGACGGTAGAATTTGAGTTGATTTGACGTAGCATACGGGAGATTGGTTCGTTCGCGCCATAGGAGGTGTGGTGGGTTGATAGATAGAAGAGTCGAAGGCTACGTAGATTACGAGGGTTAGTGTTGAGGAAAATGGAGTTGTGAAGGGACGCGCATTCAACGTGACCTGAAAGGAGTCGATGAATGAAGAGAAAGTCTGCTGCATCTCTGCGATCTTCAAGGGTGTTTAAGTTGATAAGGTTGAGACGGTTTTGATAGGGGACCAGATTAAAAGGATCGTCCCAGGGCATACCTCGGAGAGCAAATCGAAGAAAACGGCGCTGAATGCCTTCAACTCTCGAGATATGAACACGAAGATATGGGAACCATACTTGACTGGCGTACTCTAGGAGGGGGCGAACAAAGCTAATATAGAGGGACCTGGTCACGTATGGGTTGGTGAATTCTTTGGACCACCGTTTTACAAAACCTAGTGCAGAGTTGGCTTTGAGGATTATCTCATCCATATGTAAACGGAAGTTGAGCACGCTATCACACAAAATGCCGAGGCCACGAAGAGATTGTACGGAGGAGATAGGTTGGTTATGGAGAAGATAGAGTCGGGGAGGAAATTGGTTCCGCTTATGTGAGAAGATGATGGATTGGCATTTGGCGATGTTAAGTTCCAAAGAATTTTTGAGGCACCCGATCGAAAAACTATCAAGATCTTGTTGAAGGAGGAAAGAGTCATGGGGAGAGGAAATGGTTTTAAAAAATTTGGTATTGTCGGCGTAAAGGGAGACATACGAGTGTTTGATGATCATATCGAGATCATTTATGGTTAATAGATATAAAAAGAACGGACCGAGGTGGCTGCCTTGTGGAACTCCAGAGGTGGCCAAAAATGGAGCGGAGTGGGCTGACCTAAAACGAACACTGTAAAAACGGTTTTCGAGGTAAGAGGATATCCATTTTAACAGTATGGGTTCAAAGTCGAGGGCAGACAATTTAAAGATGACTAACCGATGAGAGATTTTATCGAAGGCTTTGCTAAAATCGGTTGCAACTACATCGACTTCACTGCCATTCTCTAGGGCAGAAAGGGCAAAGGATACGAATTCAACCAAATTTGTGGTGGTTGACCTACCCTTTAGGAAGCCATGTTGTCTAGGAGAAATAAGTAATTTGCATTGGAAGCTTAGAGCTTCATACAAAATACTTTCGAAGAGTTTGGGTATATGGGAGAGTTTAGCGATGGGACGATAGTTGGTTATTTCATTCTTTGATCCTTTCTTGTGGATCGGGGTTATGAAGGAGGATTTCCAAACCTGAGGAAATTCTCCTTGTAAAAGGGATAGACGGAAGAGATTAGAAAGGGCAAGGGAAAGGGAGGAAGAACATTTTTGAAGAAATATGGCAGGGAGGCCATCTGGGCCGGGTGTGAATTCGTCATTGAGTTGGTGTAATTTATGTTCGATATAAGACGGATCAAAAATATGAAAGAGAAGTGGACCATTGGAGAAGTTAGGTAGGTAACTAAAATAGGATGGATCTGGTACAAAGGAGTCGTTGGTGAAGGATTGTTTAAAAAAGGTGGCAAATAAGTTGGCAATGGTGAGTGGGTCGGTTGATGACCTGTTGTTGAAAGAGAGGGAAGGAGGGTTAACCATCGGACTTTCTTTTGTAGTTAACAAATTGGAAAAAGGATAACGCCTTCGTTCCCATAGTAACAGAAATGGGCGATTTTGGTATGTGACAATGACATCCGTTCCCATATAGCTTACATCATAGGAAATGCCAACTCCGCCCTCCGTTTCGTTAAGCGCTAGTGTAAGGAGCTTTCCAAGCCACATGTTTCTATATAAATCTATTTATATAACATCTTCTGTCTGTCTCACCTATTACAGCACTCACACATTGCGCGTGTAATCTTTACATTGGGGTTTCTCCTGAACTTAGAGTTTCAACCTTCCACTCTGTCTCGAACGCCTGAATCTGATAAACCTACAATCCCATATGTACTCCTTGTTCAAAAGCTTCACTGGTAACATTGGTTTCCTTGCTCTGTTTCACAATTAACGCACGAAATCTTAGATCTGTTCCAGTCTTCGGCATTAATTCTCACTGAACGAATTATGGATACTAGGAACTCATGTCCAGAATGCTTCGCGAGGTCAGCTCTATTCAACCTATCTTCGACTTTCAGTTAAGTAAGCTCTTCCTTAAAACTGCGCTTTACTCTACCAATACTCCCAGCCCATAGCACTTAGTTTAATTGTCAGTTTCTAAATTTAGTATTTAGGTTTTTGTTTGTATTAAGCACAACAAAATTAGGAATTAAACCTAGACGTCTGGCGTAATATCTGAAAACCTTAACTACTGCCCACGCTGATCACAATTTAGTTTCACAACACTCGGAAACCACAACTGGACAACCCGTGAGCACGTGGCAGCAAAAGACTCTCACGACCTAGAGGCCGTTCAGCGAAGTTTGGTTAATTTTTCTGGAGCTTGGAAAATTAAACAGAGTTAACATTTCGTCCCGATTAGTTACAAATATTGGTTGTTTCAATAAATGTTTACAAATGTTGTTTGTAGCTTAAGATCAATATCCCGGATCATTAGAAAGACCCGAAGCAATTATTATTTGTTAATCAATCTAGAACTACTGATTACTGGTCTCAAAATGCTTTACGATCAATCCAACATAGTAGAAATTATCTTGAATTGTAATGTTAAAATGTATCTTTCGCAATAAATTTATATTGTTACAACAATGCCTTTACTTCTGCTGAATACACAAATGCACTTCAAATAAAAAATCGTAAGCGGAATTCACAAAACTTCACAAAGGTTTTCATCAAATTAGCTCCACCAACGTTAGCAGTAAAATAAAATGAATCTCATGAATATTTAAGGAACTATAATACAAAATAGGTGATTTTTGCTCCAGATTTTGGTTTATCTATTCGCGGAAAAAGCCATGATATAAGGGCAATTAAAAAAAATAACACTTACTTGCGATTTGAGTCGCACTTACTCGTATTTTACGTGTACACATAATCAAACAAAGTATCCGTATGATTGTTGAAGAGATGAGATCTTTTCTTCAAACCGAAGTTAAATAGTTTTTAATTTTTTTGTTTTTATGAATGGTGACAATGCGGCCTTGATGGAGGCTTAAAGCTACGCGTAGATTCTATGTACGAGTACCATATCAAGGAATGCAGGCTTTCAGTTCAAGGCACACAAATACTTCCATTGCAATGCTGCTTTTGCTGTTTCATTTATGACACTCTTGAACTGCAACTACGTCGTGCTTAAACAAATGTACGGAAATCATTATATCACAATAAAAAGTAATATACTATAGCAAAGTACAAGGATGTACCGATAGAATATTCCTAACTATATAGAGCTCTCGAAATACCTAAATGCAACAAGTATCTAACAATTTATTATTTACTAAGACGGCGCTATAGTTCGGGGTGAATCTGAGCCCCAACTAACAACTTTTGAACCGATCCTTAGCTAATCCCATTCAGTTGTCTACTCCAAGTCTGTTGCGGTCGCCTTCTACTTGTGTGCGCCACCTAATGTGAGCTCTTCCTCTACATAGTAGAATCGTTCTTCCGGGTTAGATTCAAAGATTCTACGGGTGGGAACACTGGTGTTCATTTGCTCTACATGTCATAGCCATCTCAGACGACCGCTGACCAGTTTTCTAATTAGGTCGATGTTTCTGTACAGCCCGTCTAGTGCGCCGTTGAACCTATGAGGCTGAATACTTTATAAAGAATTTTCCCCTCGAAACGACCGAGGTATCTTCATCCGTTTTTGATAGAGTCAGTGCTTCAGCGTCACAAAGTAAGACTCGGATGATCAAGGGCTTATGTAGAGTCCCCTTAGTTATTCGGGATGGGGCCTTACTACACAATTGCCTTCTTAACCCAAAGAAACAGCGATTGGCAAGAGTGATTTTTGGTTTTATTTCCACTGAGGTGTTCTTGTCAGAATTGATAGTAGAGCCAAGGTAGACAAAGTTCCTTACTACCTCAAAGTTATTGCTATCGACTGTGACGTTCTGTCCATCTCGTTGATATTGTGTATCTACCCACGCAATTACGTCCTGTCAATTATGTCAATATCACCGGCGTGATATCCTCCAGTATGCTCACAATTCTTACAAAAATGATGTCGTAACAGACCTTGACGAATAAGTGAGCGTTCTCAATCGTCATTCTGCACGGACGAGTGAGTTTGGCAGAAATGCCAAAACTAGACATGGCTCGTCTCTATATAGCATTTACTGTCATATGCGGCCTTAAAATCCATTTAAAAATAGTGCGTATCGACACTTCGATACACTTCTTGAAATTTTTCCAGGATTTGCTGAAGTGTGAAAATTTTGTCGATTGTGAAGTTTCCTGGCCCTAAAAAATCTGAGCAATGAGTTGGTGTATACTGTCCGGTTATTACAGACATGAGAAATGAGTGTAGCAGTTCAAATAGGTCAAACGAATCACTTGCCGAAGCCTATGCTTCAGCATAAAATCCAATAAACTGATCCGAAGTTAAGAACTTTGCAACGTCAAATCTCGAAGGACCGCACACGGACGGATCTTAAATCCATACCTGGGTAGGTGCAAATCAAACATCAAAGTCTCCATCACATTGAAAAGAAGTCTCAGTATTTCTAAGGCTAAAATTCCCATTCAAAAGTGTCCAGTATGGGTCATAAATCTAGAACTCAAGGAGCTATTGCAAATCCAGATATTCACATACTGTCAAGCTTCAGGATCTTCAATGTTACATTGCTGACATGTACAATAATTCAAGTTTTATGTAAAAGTAACAAAGTGAGTGGTAGGGGCAATATGTATTCATGGATATGAAATGGCCAATTGGCTGGCAAGAAAAGATTTAGCTGATTCATTCACTGGTCCAGACCGATTCTAAACTAGCAAAATACCCAACAGGCAGTTCCAGAAACAGAAACAGCCTTATTCCGGATCCATATATTCATAATAATAAAGTGTTTTCCAATAGGGACTTGACAACAATTTTGAATTTAATTTGTGAGCGCACTCTTTCACTAATCATCAAACTGTCACTGTCAATTTATTCAGTAAACTCAACATTTTCATCATGATAAAGTACACTAACGAGCAACGTCTGCAAATTATAAAAATTTTCTACCGAAATTCGGAGTCGGTGACTGCAACTTTAAGAGCGTTAACTTCAATTTTCGGTCGTAATTCTCGCCCTAGTAGACAGGCAATAACAAGTTTAGTGCAAAAATTTGAGTCTACATATTCGTTGTGTGATGTTGCCGTGTCAGTGAGACAACGGGTTGGTCGAAGTGTCGAAAATATCGCTGCTGTTCAGGCGTCCGTAGCAAACGATCCAAATCAGTCAATTCCATGGCGTTCTCAAGAATTGGGCATCGCTCAATAGGATCTTGGTTTACACCCATACAAGATCAAGCTGACTCAAGAATTGAAGCCGATGGACCATATGAAGCGACGTACGTTCTACGATTGGGTTCTGGAGAAGATGCGCCAAGATGATGAATTTCATCGCAAAATCATACTCAGTGATGAAGCTAATTTTTGGCTCAATGGGTTCGTCAATAAGCTAAATATGCGTTATTGGTCGGGTGAAAATCCACATGTGCTTCATGAATCACCACTTTATCCACAAAAAATAACTGTTTGGTGCAGTTTGCATGCCGGCGGCGTTATTGAGCCATATTTTTTCGTCGACGATAACGATCTTCACGTTACTGTGAATGGTCAGGATGATGCCACAAGCCACACAGCACACGCTACAATCGATTTATTGAAGAGTAAGTATGGTGAGCGTGTTATCTCAAGAAATGGGCCAGTCGATTGGCTGCCTCGTTCGTGCGATTTAATGCCGCTTGACTATTTTCTGTGGGGCTACGTTAAGTCATTGGTTTATGCCAACACGCCGACGACGTTGGAAGAGATCATTGAACGCGAAATAGCAGCCGTTTCGGCTGAAATGTGTGGCCGAGTCGTTGAAAATTGGGTCCAACGAATCGAACGCTGCACACGTGCCCCCGGCGGCCATATGAACGAAGTCGAGTTCCATTCATAAATGTTTTGATTGTACTTCAAGCCGATAATACAATTTTTGAAATATCTCAAATGATTTGCGTTTTATTTAACAAAAAAGTTGTCAAGTCCTTATTGGACAACCCAAAATGGGCCAAATTATTATGAAGAACTACACTACAAAAGTACTGATGTTGGCAAAATTTAGACCTTGGCTCGTACCAATATTGTCTCAGCTCCAAGTCGACAGTAGTCGCTCATATCAGTATATCATCAAGTTCTACGAGTATATGTTAGATAAGTTAGCACAAATATCAATTCAGGAGTGTTGGACTCAAATCGTTTAACTTGCAACCCATCTTTATAACTGCCAAAAATATGCCTTTTTACCGAAAAAAGATCTCAACATGATGAATCTGCAATAAAGAATCTTTATCTGACCACTAGGTACTCTTAAGGTTTTAATAGAGCAAACCTTTACCACTAAAGCGATCGATTAAACACACTGCTTTACCACGAAAGCATAATTTCTGAGGACAATTGACAACAATCGATTAATGGAACGGCAAGCAAGGGTGAATTCTCTTCACCTGTGCATACGTATCCGGAATAATGCCTACAATGCGTCTGGTATATCGAAGCGGAACTTGATTAGCTTTATTATAAGAAATTTCATTACACATTAGGAATAATATTGTAGTCAGTCAACAAATTGATTCAATAAAGTACAGGCATAGCCTGGAGAATAAAAATAATTTTTTTTATCTTCAACTTATCCAAATAAGTTTCACTAATATGCAGTTGATGTTCTTACTAATTCTCTATTTCGTTTTATAAGATAAGTTTTTTTCGATAAGTAAAATGAGGGAAACGAATCGAAATCGGAAGGGCGAATGCGAAAAGAATAGTGACCTTGGTGAAATGCGAAAATCGAAATGCTTTGCGACAGCTCAAGGGCGGCATGCAATTTCGTTTGAGAAGAAGCCATATAGTTCTTTACCTACAAAAACAAATTTCAAATAATTGTAGGCGGAATTTTTGCGAGGCGTTTCGTTTAAAAAAAATCCGGCTAAGACGGTTTCACCTGCATCCTCTTCCAGGAGGGCTGATGCCTTCTGAGCTGGTTCATACAAAAAGTAACTAGACTATTTTATGAATACATGTCTTTCTATTTGCAATCCCATCTCCGAG
Source organism: Volucella bombylans (assembly GCA_949129095.1). Lineage (NCBI taxonomy): Eukaryota > Metazoa > Arthropoda > Insecta > Diptera > Syrphidae > Volucella > Volucella bombylans. Next base: position 14,264,215 of record OX422143.1, on the reverse strand, counting down.
ATACCCTTTGATGATATAGCCAACGTGAAATAGAGCAAATATTTCTCGATTCTACATATGTGAAAGGGTCAATTACGCACTACTAAACTGGTGACGTATTGGGCTTATTGCAGATGTCTAGGAGCTAATCCTTCTAAAACTGAGGTTATTCTCTTCACCAGCAAAAGATCAATCTCCTCTTTTAAGCCCACGAAGAACGCAATACACGATAGCTGTTATTTTAGATTCCGAACAGAACTGGAAAGGTAACTTGACGTTGGTGGGGGTTGAGGCACCTATTTCCGAACTATCATAACTCTCTTTATTAAATTTTTGTGTCTAATTTTTTAAATAGTAAATGGATAACAGATTGGAGCTTGTGACACTCTTTTCTCCATTAGCTAACAATATTAATGTATCTTCATCAATCTGTTATACATATGTATGTATAAATAACACATGATAGTTGTGTATACATCGCCTTTCTTTTGCAATTCAAACGAAGATTACTTCAATTAGTTAATTAATTATTACAAGCTGGATTGTACGATAAGAGATAAAGATTACTTAAATTAATTAATCAATTAATTATTATAAGCTAGAGGTGCTGGAAACATTAGTTTTCTTCCATACCGAGTAAATTGTTCTTTAGGGCCTGCGGTTTGTTGGATTGTTTCTTAGAGAATTAATTTTTGAATTTTCATTAGCACAATTGACAATGGAATTTATTTTCTAATTACTTGCTGTTGATTCAGTTCTTTAATCACAGAGATTTATTAAATGCGTGTCATATTTAAAAATGTGCTGAGTACTTCTTCTATAGGTAGTTCCATTGCTATCGGGTAATAAATATAAAAGCGGTTCCTCGGTTTGCTGGTTTTATCAGATTTCTCTCGAAGGTGTCAGCGAACATAATCTCCTATTTAATGTTGTCTTTAACCACAATTCTTCCTCAAGCTCCTTTGTTTATAGGGATTACTCATCAATAAGCCATGAAGCACTAACGACCGCAGCAAAGTCGGTTGAACTGCAGAATGGTTGCCAATCCAAATGAAAAGCTAATCATTTTATAGACGCTCGTAATGCAATTATTTAATGATCATGTACCAACAAAAACCGTCGCGATCCGTCATTACAATACCTCATGAACACACACCCAATGAAAACCTATTCCGCAATGCTACAATCGACGCACTGCACCGACACAAAAGTAGACTGCTATCAAGACTCAAAACTTGTAAAACTTGTGGGGGTTTACTGACAGACAGAACGTGGAAGTTAGGACACTGAAGTCGTCAATTAAAAACCTCCAAATATTGCTAAGAGAGAATTACAGAGCATCTATAAGTTTGTACTGGAACAACAGAATTCGGGCTGTAAATTCGAGCAACCCGAGTATGTTCCCGCAAATAAACAAAATATTTAGGAGAAAAAACCAAAACGACCTACAGTGTCTTAAAATTCCTAGAACTACGGACAACGAACGAATACTGACTACTGCAGGCATATATCCAAATGAAGCCGCAGATGATGATAATTTCTTTGTGATCGAGGATCCTCAGGAGAAGGTTGAGGCTATAGGAGCGACTTTTCGGGAAGTGTATAGAACCAACGACGTCATTGGTTCTAATCACGATTTGGAGAATCGAGTCCTTCTGCACAATTTCTACCTGCGAAATGGCATACAAAACTGGCGATTCGAGAGCTTGGGTTTCACCCAGTTCAGTGACGAGAATATGGCAAATAATGTCATCGCCAATGAAGGGGACCTACCCCCGTTCATTTCAAAGGAAGAACTCCACGAGATCAATGAATAATGCACATTATCCAGCGCATTGGAAAACGGCGGTGTTTCAACCTATCCCCAAAAAGGGAAAGGATATATCCAATCCGGCGAATCTCCGGTCGATAAGTCTCCTTCCGAATATCAGTAAGTTGTTCGAAAAGGTAATCAATAGAGTCCTGACTAAGTGGGTTGAGGACAAAAATATAGTTCCGGACAATCAATTCGGTTTCAAGGCGGGGCATGATGTCATACATGCCGCGTCTAAGCTGGTGTCAGATATCCAATGGAATAAAAGCAAAAACCAGTGTACTGGGGCCTGTCTGGTTGACTTGGAAAGGGCCTTCGACACCGTATGGTTAGAGGGGCTTTTCTACAGGCTGGCCAGACTGGGCATCAGTAAACCACTTTTGTATATTCTTCATAATATGCTCAGCAGCAGACAGTTCATCGTGAAAAATGGCGATGCGACTTCTGTTGGGACATTTCACATTAAAAACGGTCTGCGACAAGGTGCGGTTAATTCGCCGATATTATTCAACATGTACACAAGCGATTTGATAGGTTCACTTCCCCATAGCATAGCGTATGCAGATGACTTGATAGCGTATAGAACAGGTCCAAAGGTTGAGGTCATTAACATGCTTTTGCAACGTGACTTCAAACAAATTAGGAGATTTTGCGATGACTGGAGTCTGAAACCATTCTATTTAGAACGCCGTTGTCTGGTGCCTCTAGGGACACCAGAAACAATTCTCGATCATTGGACAACACGGCCAGCCACTTGCTTGTTGAAATGTAGTCAGATACCTAGGGATCTGGCTAGACCAATATCTATATTTTAACAAGAATGTAGATGCTGCTCTGGCCAGGGCCAAAGGTGCTTTTGCCCTTACAAGGAGGCTGTTTTATAGCAGCCAACTCGATGCGAGGGTGAAAGTTATCTGCTACATGGCCCTCATCCGGCCCATGCTGGTATATGGGTGTCCCGTGTGGTTCAACGTGAGAGCGAGCTTAATGAAAAAGATTCGGCTGTTTGAGAGGGCTTGCCTTAGGGTTTGTCTTCACCTTTACAGAACACCAGAATCGGAGGACATAAAATTCTATCCCAATGAGGTTCTATACAACAGGGCAAATCTAATAAGAGTGGACAACTTCGCTATTAGGTTGACTCGAGGGCATATTGCGAGAGCAATGACCTCGTCCAATAACCTGATATCTGGGGCCTACTACCCCAACTACTTATATCATGAGAGTGTTCGCTTGAAAGGCTTCGTGCCCTCTAAAGCGTTCCTCTATTTAGACATGAAAGGGCTGATCCAGGATAGGTTTGTGGTGCCGCTAATTTTCCACGTAGCTCGTGCAGTGGGTGAGGGGCGACTCAACTACAACAGAGACGTCGCACACGGCAGTACTGAACGTCTCAGGTTTAGCAGGGTGGTTTCAAAACGCGATAAAAAAGATGTTGTCTTGCAGTACCATAATATTTGGTGGTTGAATGAAGAAGACCCGATTTCTTCGTCGTTTCCTTCAAGTCCAGGTTAGCCTAGTCAGAAGGCAAAGTGGGCCATATTTCCCTTACTATGTTTAGAAAATGGCCGGCTTACATAGGCTAGGGTAGTTTTAAGGTATGAAGGTTGGCAACCTTGGGTTAGCTAGCTGTTAGGTTAGCAACTTGAAGTTTGCTAACATTTAGGTTAGATTAGATTGTATATTTAGACTAAGTAGTTTAAGGTTTAGTATAAGTTAGCAAAAATAGTTTGTTTAAGTATTTATATCTCTAGTATAAGTGTTATGTAAATACAAAAAATACTAAGTTTTTTCTTAAACAATTAATTTATTATAGTTTAGCTTAAAGCGCCCGTTTTTTGGGCCAGTAAGTTAGAATAAGTTAATTAAGTTATAATAAGCTAGCATTTAAGCATTTTTTTTATTAGCATGTAAGTTCAGTAAATTTAAGATGAATAAAATAAAATGCATTAAAAACGAAGCGAAACCGTCGCGATCCGAACCAGTGCATGTCCCTGGTTCACGAAAAGGGGAGTTGGTGTTCTAAAGAAGCGAAACAGGCTGTACAGTAAGTGGAAGCGTAGCCAAATTATTAACTGGAACAGGTACAAAGCTGCTCGTAACGCAACCGATGCTGTTCGTGCATCTAAGCGACACTACTATTCATCTAAACTGAGCACTTCTTTACCCTCCAAGGTACTGTGGAGAAATCTACGCCAAGTTGTCATTGGTGGAAGTAGTGACAGGAGCTGCACTATTGATTTAGATGAAATGCACGACTATTTTGTTTCAAATGATGTTGCTGCCGATTGTTTCGAGTATGGCGTTGTCAACAGCAGGGGTAGTTACGGAGGTTGATGTCCTTTGTATTATTAAAGATTTAAAATCAAATGCTATTGGTGAAGACGGCTTGTCACTACGTTTTATAAAACTTATTTTGCCGCACGTCATAGGCCATCTAACACATATAATCAATTCTTGTATAGCAACATCTACTACTCCTCTGGTATGGAAATGTGCTAAGGTTGTACCTGTTCCTAAAAATAACACTGCTTCCAATGCTTCTGACTACAGACCTGTTAGTATCTTACCTTGCCTGTCTAAGGTCTAAAGGTAATAGAGTCACAAATTCAGAAACACTTGGTTGAAAATTCCTTGTTGAGCCCATTCCAAACGGGCTTTAGGAAGAACCGTAGCTGTTCTTTCGCCATGGTAAAAATCTTCTATGATATCAGGCAAGATTTTGACAAAGGATTTGTGACGCTGCTTTGCCTGCTTGATTTCTCTAAGGCTTTTGACAGAGTGAATTATTCCATTCTTTGTTGGAAACTGCACCATTACTATGGTTTTAGTGAAAGAGCTGTAAGGCTCATTCGAGAAGGAATGTCAACAACAGCTTTACCAACTTAATTAAAAAAACAGAACTAAAATCGAAACAATGGGAGTGCCACACGGTGATTGTCATAGCTGTTGTATCCAACTGGCAGGTCACAATTCGTTAATTTTTTTTTTAAAGAACTTAACACTCAAGTAGGCATGAATACACTTAAAGTGCGTGAGCACATGTTAAGTTTTTTGGAAAATGGAACAGAGAGAGAAAGAAAGATGTTTGGGCTCAGTGGTTATTTCGCTCCATGGGTGGCATCCAACATTTAATGGGGAGACTAAATTCTTAGTGGAGGTTGGGTTGTTGTTGATTTCTAGTCAACTACTCATCATACTTGTTTCGTTAACAGAAAAAATGATTTGGAAGCCAGTCCACTGCCACTTAAGCCACGCTTTTCTTCTGTTCTTCTGTGTAACTGATGACTGATTAAGAGAGTGATTGTATTCCTGTCGAAACTGTTCCAACAAATCTCGCTCATGTTCGTCTCTAAATACTCCGTCATTAAGTGTTATGCTCCTAAGCTGTGCACGATTAGTCTTACACATTTTCGCAAAATGATTTTTTTTACCACTTTTAGAAAAAATGTTATTGATTGGCGGACATCTATATATGTGTTCTTAACCACAATGCTCACAAGTCTTTTTTTGCGGACTTGTATTACGAACGGGTTTCCTCTCATTAGAGTACTTGTATAAGGTTGGGCAAAAGTAACGTCATAATGAGAATGTGCCATAATTTTTGCAAATGGCAACAAGTGCCATCGTGCTTTGACATTTATATTGTCAACAGACATATGTAGAATTAGCAATGAAGCGATACACTACACATCTGAAGAACGCAGGATTGTTGTTACTGCGTATTTGACTAATGTCCAGTCTGTTGTTTTAACGGAGCGTGAATTTAGTTGACGTTCTGCCTCGTTAAGCGTTTGGCTGACCGTCACGTGCAAACTGAGTCCACTAGAGACATCGCAAGAAGTTTTCGGCCCCGTATTACTTATTCGACCAAGAATATCACTGCTATGGCCGAGGACGTCCGAGAGAGTCCACAAACATCAACGAGATAACGATGCACACAATTTGGCATCAGCAGACGTTCGGTACGCCGAAACCTTTCAACAATTGCTGCCCGCTTACGGTCAAGTGAGGTTAACTTACTCCGATGATCTGTTAAACCTGGTGCTAGAAGAGCATGATTTCGCATCCAAAATCATAATGAGCGACGAAATCCATTTCCACTTAAGTGGTTAAGTTAATAAATTAAATTTTCATTTCTGAGGCACAAAGAACCCACTTGAAATGCACGAAGAGCCATTACATCCGCTCAAAGTGACTGTTTGGTGGGGAATTTGCAGTGAAAAAGTGATTGGCCCTTATTTTTTTGAGGACGCCGACGGCACCACCGTGACCGTAACTGGTAAGCGCTAACAGATGTTAAACGAGTTTTTTTTGCTACAAGTTGCTGAATTGGGACAATTGGACACAATTTCCATGCCCGTTTTGGCGATTTGAACTGGCCGACCACATAGCCAGATCTGACGGCGCCAGAATTCTTCCAACAAACTACAAACCTGGCAAGGCTTGAAAGCCAACATTGAAGAAGAAAACACCAATTTGGAGCCAGATGTTTTGTTAGCAACAATTCAAAATGCCGTAAAACGAGCACAAATTTGCATCAACTCAGGAGGTGGTCATTTGACCGACGAAATGTCTCGTGTCTCACTTTGTTTTATCGCAATTTCCACCACCAGTGCTCCACTGAAATCGCCAGTAGCATTCCGCCCATTCAAACTTTCAACCGTAACACCTGTGAATGCTCATCAGAATACCCTCAAGTCCATTTTCGGACGTACTCTAAAATATCGTGATTCGTTCCTAAGCCGTACAACTCGCTTATGGAATGCCCTACCGATCTCTGTATTTCCTGGTCGTTATAACCTGCAAACATTTAAAAGCAATGTACATCGGTACCTCTCTTTTCTTCCTCCTTAAGGGTACACAAACCCCTTGAGCGCGCGCTGATTATATAAAAAAAAAGGAACCAGACGACATAATAATTTTGGTATGAACCACGACAACACCCAAATCGTCATTAGAGACTTATGTGCAACTGCAGAAAGAATGCATTTGTTTATCTGCGACGCCTATCTCACTAGGAGCACCAATTTTGACGAATGCTGGTCGCTTGATTTTAAGGCTGCTTTTCGACAGGAGATTCCCTATCAAAATTCCGGCAGAAATGAGCGAAACTGTGTTTCCTATAACTCTTAAATAGACTGATGTCAACGCCAAGACCTTAAAAGTTATACGCTTCTTCAAGATATTGTAAAAGATGTATGCAATCTTTTCGAAGCCGGTGTTATCCAGGCTGCAACACCTATTATTGAGAATGATATCCCGGGAGGATAATTTTTTTCTATTCAGAACAGTAGATAGCCAAATCAGTGATTATAGTAACCTGCAGGGATCTTCAGAATGAGATATCGACATACAATACGATAACCCTATATCGGTACCAGGAACATGAATGAATTAATAAGCACTGCATTATTCTCTGGTTTACACTTACACCGGCTCCAGAACAAGGATCCATTAGACGGTATAAAATACAACTAGAAAGGATCGTAGTTAAACATCTGAGATGTGTAAGTTGTGTCTGGTGCGGACCACAATGACATCTACAAAATCTGCAGGGAGGAGGAAGAGATTAACCAACAATATACTTGACAGTGACTTCGCGCCGACATGTCTACTACATAATCGAGTGCATCATTAAGATACAGTTTAATACTCCGTTGCGGTAGACTTAAATAACGTCGAGTGAAATAATCCCCTCTACAGAGGGCAGAAGTAATTACAATCTGCATCCCAAAAAAGTGTATAGGTAGTAAATGAAGCGAAGTTTGGAGAGCTGCCGTGTAATGCTTACAATATACAGGCAGCTCGTTGCGTGAACATGTTCTATTCTAAGTCCAGGCCACCAAACAGCTTTATAAATACAAATGATTCTTTAGTAGGGTGCATACGCCTAAATGTTAATCAAGTAAATATAAATAAACAAATTTACGCCCAATGACTCTATTATCAGCTCCATATGTCCCATCTACAAAAAGGGCAATCACATGTATGCATTGCAACAAGTAGTGATGCATACGAGTATGGTTACTACACATTGCTTGCAAAATGCTGCCTATTCATTGACTTCAAAGCCGCATGTGACATCAATCAAAAGATCAACAAAACAATGACTGAATTAGTCCCACCTGAACTGACCCAGATGTGGCGGATTAATCAGAAAAACTCGTTGTATCTTGAATAATTTGGAAACAGCTTCCCCGAGCTGATACTCTATAAACTACATAGCCAGCTACTAGAAACTTCTGTTATATAAAGTTAAGAAAAATTGTCCATCTAATGCTGACTCCTATGTGAGAAGATTATGGATGGAGAAGCTAAAACGACGAATTTAATATGTAGGCAATCCAAAACGGCAAAGCATAAGGCATACTCTGGCTCGGTCACATCGAGCGAATGCTGCTGCCTGATGTTCAAGATTACAAGAAACCTTCGAATCACAGACAAAAGCATCGCGGATGCCAGTAAACTTAGTCCAAAAGCTTGTTAGAGTGTCTGAGATCGTCGGATACCTGGTCGGTGCGAGCAGAGTAAGTAGTCATAGGTCGAGCTAATGCGGCGCGTTGCATTCAAAACTCTTTATATCTTTCATCCGACTGATCAAATCTTAAGAGTTGCCATAATGACACTAGCACTTGTCTTGCGGCAGCATACTAATCCAGATTCCCACTGAGTTTACTAAGGCGTCCAGGATGTAGATACTGGAATCTTCTTTACCTCTGGCCTGGAAGAGCTTTGATTAAGTCAAATTCATTTTGTTGGAGCTTTAACATACAACATGGGGTATTTCCTACAAATGATGTCAGGATGTCATCAAACATGAGACTATATAAAGATTAAACGATGCTTCTTCAGGTTTCCTTGATTTTACCATTAACCATTTTCTTGCCCCTGAATGAACTGTTCAACAATATTCTTCGTGAAAATAAATCAAAAGCCTTATTCAGCATGTCAATCGATTGATTACACTCAGCGATTTTGGAATAATTTGAGAGAAGGAGTGTCTGAATTTGAGGCACATTGAGGTCTATCTATTCGTAAAATACCAACCCTCTTCTGAGCTATGTTATGTACATACGAGTATATTGTAGCTATAGCAATCAGCTTGTGGTAATTTGTTTTATTCCCACTTAAAAGTCAGTCGTTTGTTGTCGAAATTGAGGTGTGTATTGTGCGTGGTGTATCCTGACTAATAAGCGACAATCAGAATTCTGATGAATTAATCATCACCGACAGACAATACGAGATGCTGTGCCACGTCAATGCATCCCATAGGTGAGCACCGTGCAGACGGAAAATTAATTTTATTTCGGCCCCTAGGTGTGGCATTCTTCGGGATATGGGTAGGGTGCGTAGTGTATGCAAATTTGGGCATTGCGTGGACGTGGATGATAGGCTAGTGCGATGCAAATATCAGCATCGAATAAAGCATCAGACAGACAGTATTACACCTGAACGACGTTGCATTTCATGCTTTTTCAGGAATTTTTATGCAGGTTTATGGCAAACGAAAACTGTTTCGTAACCACCAGCTGTTGGTGATGGCGATTTATAGGAGTGCTTTTTTTTGCAATTTTGGGATAAAGCTTTTCTATAAAAACGCGTTCACGATGTATCCTACACATTTCATATGACTGCTCATGAACTCGAACTTATATCTAGAAGAAGATATTTACTCGTACTATCAGCGACCTGTTTAAAGGTGGTATCTAGAATATATTGCGTTGAGCTATTATAAAAGTGGGATAACCCGGATATATCATACTAATGACTCAAATATTTTATAATAAAATATTCGCTCGTAACAAAATATAACCCTACACCAAGAAAGGCGACAGGAAACTATACCTGGTATTATTTAGTATCATGTAAAGGGTTTTCCAATAGGGACTTGACAACTTTAAGTTTAATTTGTGAACGCACTCTTTCACTAATCATCAAACTGTCACTGTCAATTTATTCAGTAAACTCAACATTTTCATCATGGTAAAGTACACGAACGAGCAACGTTTGCAAATTATAAAAATTTTCGGTGACTGCAACTTTAAGAGCGTTAACTCCAATTTTCGGTCGTAATTCTCGCCCTAGTAGACAGGCAATAACAAGTTTAGTGCAAAAATTTGAGTCTACATATTCGTTGTGTTATGTTGCCGTTTCAGTGAGACAACGGGTTGGTCGAAGTGTCGAAAATATCGCTGCTGTTCAGGCGTCCGTAGCAAACGATCCAAATTTTGTATTTTTGTATTTTGTATTTCCTTAAATTTTTACAATTTTTATAATTTTCTGCGAAGCTCTGATGGCTTTTCTGCAGAAGGTTGAACAGATTCTAATCAATATAAAAGGAGCAAGTAAGAACAAAAAAGTAATATTGCAAAAATTCAGTTAATTAAGATTCATTACTTTAGCTAAAAATTAGTTTAAAGATTCAAGAAATAGTTGTTGATCTCTTTTTTTCTGTATTTAAAATTAAAAATGTTTCTTAACTTTGATGGTAAATTATTAAAACTACTAGGAACGCTGTATTCTAACATTCTTTTACCGTAGTTATTATGGTTTCTAGGCGTGTGCAGTAGTCCCTGTGCTCGTCTTCTTGTATTTATTTCATGCTGAATAGGTTTTTTAAATCGATTGTCATCGTAGTACTCGAGAACTAGAATCATCCTAAACATAATGTTCGACTGTTATAGCCTTAAATTTTCTTTCATCAGTAATGTTCATGTTGTTTATCATTTTAAGTGCTGCATTTTGTAGACTTTGTAATTTATTTATATGTGTTGGAGATGCATTTCCCCAGGCAAGTATTCCATACCTTAATCTGGATTCGATAAGAGCATAATATACAAGTTGAAGTATTCTTCGTGGGGCATGATTTCGAAGATGGGCCAACGCAAATATGGCTTTTCTTATATCCATGCGAGTCTTATCTATGTTTTTTTCCAGATGAGATGGCTGTCGATTATCACTCCTAGATATTTATGCGTTTCTACTATTTCAATTAGTTGTTTTGGGGTCGAGTCACATGTTTTGAACGAATATCTGTTGATTGGTTTTGTTTTGATGTGGACATCGAATGTGCATAATCTTAGTTTTATCTGCATTAATAACAAGGCCACTGTCATGACTTTATGGCATCATTAAGCTCCTCTTGCATTATTTTTGTCGCAGATTCTAAGGATCTGTGACGAACCACTATTGCGGTGTCGTCTGCATAAGCGAATGGGATGCTTCTTTTGAAGGTGCGTAGCAGTTCATTTGTGAATAAAATAAATAGAAGCGGTCCCAATTTCGAACCCTGTGGAACTCCGAAGTGAACCTGTTTTTTTTCACTGTATATATTATTGATCTTAACACAGTATATACGATTTATCAAATATTCCTTCAGCCAATTACCTAAGACACCTCGGATACCAATTTTCTCAAGAGCTTTTAGCATTTTAGCGTGATTTAAAGTATCAAAGGCTTTGCTGAAGCGTATGATAGTTTTTATTAAGGCTTTCATTGATGTGGTTTGCAAACTCTCCTAAGAGGATGCCCGTACTTTTTTTTTCTGAAAACCATATTGAGATTGGTGGATGAGAGAATGTTTAGTTATAAATGACTGAAGTCGTTTTATTACTATATCCTCCATGCACTTTTCTAAAACAGGCAATATGGATAGTGGTCTATAGATTTTAATATCGTTTTTCTTACCTCCCTTGTAAATTGGTTTTATGACTGCAGTTTTTAGAGCTACTGGTATTTTTCCTTGTGTCATGGTCAGGTTTATGAACTTAGAAAATATTGGAGAGAAAATCTGGGCATGATGTTTGATGTCGGCTGCTCTAATGCCATCAATTCCTGGAGATTTGTTTGTATCCATTCTCAATATTATGCGATAGACTTCTTCAATGTTGGTTTCTTTGGGGAATATTGTATTTGCGATGGAAATACTTTGATGATGTGATGTAATCGATTTGCACCGATGTATTATTTTTTGCAATTGTTGAGAAAAATGTTTTGCACACTCGTTAGCTATGTATAAGCAATTTTCTCTTTGCAAGTTTTTCATGATTACCTCGTCAGCGTTGAGTTTTTTTCTTCCCATTATTTCATTTACGAGGTTCCAGGTTTTGCGCGGGTCGGTCCTTATTTCGTTGAACTTGTTTTTGTAAAAGTAAGACTTTTGAGTTGATATATCCTTGTTCAACTTATTTCGAAAGCGTTTATATTCAATTTCATACGTTTTATTTAGCCTGTTGTTCTTCCATTTTCTGTACAAATCCTCCCGTTGTCTACATTTTTCTATTATTTCGACGCACATCCATGGATTTTTTTTACATTTTTCTTTTTCTATTCTAGTACAAATTGATTTTGAGTAGATGTCCTTAAATTTGTGTGATAGCTTCTCATAAAGCGTTATTGCGTCAGTTTGAATTAGAACTTCGTTCCAATTAGTCGCTGCTATCATTCTATTGACCTTGGTTGAACAAATGTACGACGTGAATGTTGGTTGCTTTACATTGGGCTTATTGATGCTTGTAAAGTACATTATAGCATAGTAATCCGTAAGACCTCTTTCAATCACAAAAGTTGTTATATTTTCATTTTTGTTCTTACTAAAATGTGGTCAATTGTAGACTTCGTACCTCTTTTTATATCAATTCTTGTGTATTGGTTTATAGAATTTGTGAATCCTAGTGTAGTCAACATCTCTAAATAATTTTTTGCGTTGCTAGAGTTTGTGTCACTGACATTAATATTGATATCACCCAACACAATAGCTTGTCCATTCTTTATATTATCACCAAGATTTTTCTCTAATTCTTCTACGAAGGATTTTTGGCTTAATCCGGGTGGTCTGTATACACCGAAGACATACTTCTTTTCTTTGTTAAGATATATCTTAATATTTTCATAAGTTAAGCTTTCACACGGTAATCGGGTAAACTCCAAATGACTTCTCACAAACATTAAAATACCTCCTCCTCTTCGTTTGTTTCTGTTTACAAATTCTGGTTTATGGAATCCATCAAATTTGTAAAATTTGACTTCTTCGTCTTCTATATTTGTTTCGACTAGAACAATTATTTCTAACGCATTAATAAAGTGACTAATACTTAAGCAAAAACTATTCCAATTCCACGGCATTCTTAAGAATTGGGCATCGCTCAGACAACATTATGGCTATTTTGCGTAAGGATCTTGGTTTACACCCATACAAGATCAAGCTGACTCAAGAATTGAAGCCGATGGACCATTTGAAGCGACGTACGTTCTCCGATTGGGTTCTGGAGAAGATACGCCAAGATGATGAATTTCATCGCAAAATCATCTTCAGTGACGAAGCTCATTTTTGGCTCAATGGGTTCGTCAATAAGCAAAATATGTGTTATTGGTCGGGTAAAAATCCACATGTGCTTCATGAATCACCATTTCATCCACAAGAAATAACTGTTTGGTACGGTTTGCATGCCGGCGGCGTTATTGGGTCATATTGTTTCGTCGACGATAGTGATCGTCACGTTACTGTGAATGGTCAGCGTTATCGCGCCATGATCACCGATTATTTTTGGCCCGAATTGGAAGATATGGACTTGGACGACAATGTGGTTTTAACAGGATAATGCCACAAGCCAGACAGCACAAACTACAATCAATTTATTGAAGAGTAAGTATGGTGAGCGTGTTATCTCAAGAAATGGGCCAGTCGATTGGCCGCCTCGTTCGTGTGATTTAACGCCGCTTGACTATTTTCTGTGGGGCTACGTTAAGTCATTGGTTTATGCCAACACGCCGACGACGTTGGAAGAGCCCAGAGCTAACACTGAACGCGAAATAGCGGCCGTTTCGGCCGAAATGTGTACCCGAGTCGTTGTAAATTGGGTCCAACGAATCGACCGCTGCAAACGTGCAGCCATATGAACGAAGTCGAGTTCCATTCATAAATGTTTTGATTGTACTTCAAGCCGATAATAAAGTTTTTGAAGTATCTCAAATGGTTTGCGTTTTATTTAAAAAAAAAAGTTGTCAAGTCCTTATTGGAAAACCCGAGAAGTAGATGCAAAAGATTTGTATTCAATGGCCTAAAGACACAGGTTTGGACCGAATATCTGAAGTCCATTGCATCTTAGGAGAGACTCGGCCAAAGTAAGTAAGTAATAATTTATCAGTGAGTAATGAACCTTATAAGAGTGGATTCATTAATGACTAGACTTCTAAAGGGTGACCATAAAATACAAGAACGATAGGAAACAACATTTAAATAAAAGAAGGTTTTATATAAAATTGATTCTGGCTTTATTTAGAAGCTACGTTCATGCCATTATGTATGGAATAGCATATCAACCACATGGGCGCCTCGGCTTCACTGGCAGTGCTTAAAGCGGTCAGTCCAATTTTTGATGGCTATATGTCAAATATTGGTCTCGAGCTGATACAAAGTAGTTGGCTTGTTAGCGCAGACTAAGGACTTGATATAGCCCCAGGGAAAATAATCGAGTTGTTGGAACCACAGCTCGGATATATCGATGTTATCGGACTCTGATCACAGAAAGTCGATTAACACCGCTCTATACCTACGACCATTAACGATAACGGTGTCTCCTTCCCTATTTCGAAATAAATAAGGTCCGACGAAGCCGCCATGCCATAACCCGCACCAAACAGTCAATCTTTGTGGATGCTTTGCCGAACACTTGTGGACTGTGTTCGCTCCAATAACAGCAATTTTGTTTATTAACATAGCCGCTGAGCCAAAAATGGGCCTCGTCCGAGAAGATGATTTTTGGCCAAAATCCGGATCTTCGGTCAACATTTCCAGCGCACAATTAGCGAATTCACGGCGTTGTCTATGGTCGTGCGGCTTCAATTCTCCCGACAGCACCATCTTATATGGAAGTAGGCCCAAGTTCAACCGCGAAAAAGCCGGGCTGACTCTCTGGGGATGCTTAATTCAGCTGATCCGCGCCGAATCGACATTTCTGGACATTCTTCGATACTGGCCGCTATGGCAGCTAAGTTTTCTTTATTTTGAACCAATTTCTATCTAGTTGGTACCCTAAAATCCAAAAAATTGTACTCACGTTCTAACTTTTCCACGGTGCGACGAATTGCCTGCACACTGAAGCCATGATGACGACCACCCTCGCCGATGCATTGAAATCGGGCAGTCCAGCTCTCAAGACTGAACTTTGGGGTTGGATTGCTGAGAAACTACCCAACATTCCAACCAAGACTATTTCCAAAGAAGAGCTCCTTTCGATGTTGCCTCATTTCTATGCTAACATTTCCGATAGAAACGGTTCTTGGAATAATGATTCACATTGGGTTTGAGGCTATGGTAAAGGCTCGTCTAAATTTACCAATGAAACCTTTACCGGAAGCCAAACAACAGGCGCCAATTATTGAAGAGACAAGTCGTAAAAGGAGGTGGAGGAAAAGCCGCTAAACCACAAGATAGACAAGTCAAGGGTGGAGATAAAGGTGCAGTTTCAAGGAAAAAAGAAGAAGAAGTTGATACGTCTCCGCTTTTGGCCATCAACAACACAAAGAATCAGCGATTGATTGACGAACAGAAATTACGTGTACTCAAATGGACATTTGCTACACCGCGAGAAGAATTCACAGATCTGTTGCGTGAACAGATGAGCACCGCCAACGTTAATAAGGGACTAATGGCTAACATGTTTCATGATGATTTTAGGTATCACTTGAAGGTGATCGAATCATTGAATAAGGATTTGCCAAACAACACCAAAGCATTAGTCTGCAATTTGGATTTAATATTGAAATGGTTATCTCTACGTTTTTATGATACGAATCCTTCGGTTTTGCTCAAAGGATTAGAGTATTTGAATTTAGTTTTCCATTCGTTGGTGGACATGGAGTATATATTGGCGGAAAATGAAGGCAGTGCCTTTATTCCACACCTGTTGACAAAGATTGGTGATTTAAAGGACACAGTTCGCAATGGTGTGCGGTCTCTTCTTCGTCAAATAGTTCTTGTTTATCCATTTACCAAAGTTTTTATCTACGTGATGGATGGTCTCAAGTCCAAAAATGCACGTCAAAGAACTGAATGTTTGGACGAATTGGGTTACCTAATTGAAACATATGGTTTATCAGTATGCCAACCAACTCAACAAGTTGCTCTCAAGGAAATTGGTCGTCATATCGCAGATCGTGATAATTCTGTTCGTAATGCAGCACTTAATTGTGTTGTCCAGGCGTTCTTGGCAGGTGATCGAGTTTACAAATTAATAGGACAAATGACCGAAAAAGATCTCTCAATGTTGGATGAGCGAATAAAACGAGCTAAAAAGACAAAGAAAGCATCGAAATTGAAGACCCCATAGCGAATGCCAATGATGAATTACCTCCACCATTCGACCGAAGCAAACAGCTCCAACGAAAAGAAAAAATTGAAAAGTTCTCTAATAAGACAAGTAACTTTCGATCAACCCACAATGCTCAACAATCCACTAAAACCATCGGGTCCATTCGGTCTAGATCCTAACGTTATTGCCGAAATTGAAAAAGATTGGGTGTGGGTGAATCAAATTAAACAGTCTGATCCATCACGCGTAGATATTTCGTTGCTCTACGAACCCATAAAAATAATTCCAACCCGCGACGGTGTAAGATATCCTCAAGATAAATTCGAACAACTGATATCAAGATCAAAATATATGCAACCAGTATACAATGTAAATCCACAACAACCACAACAACCAATGATGTACAATCAACAGCGCTCATCGGCGAATAATTCCCCAAATTTGGCCGATGCTCTACCTAAACTTGATCCTAATCTAATCAAGGTTATCAAATCAATAGCGAACCCAGACTCAATAACTGCGCGGGCGGCATTGAATGAACTCACAGATATTATTGAATCTCCAGAGAAACAGGCTGTATTACGCGACTATGAAGAAATCTTTATACAAAGTGTGCTAGCGCAATTTAAAACATTATGTCAGTTCTACTTGGATTAATGGCTGATCAAATGCTGAGTAATGGGTACGATGGTCAGTATACGAAAGTGATAAACGGAATTTGCCTTAAAATGTTGGATAAGACAAATTTCACAAATTTGAATTGTGCCCTTATACGTCTTCTGAAAGAGACCTGTCCTACTGCTGGTTCACCAAAGTTCACAGACCTTCTAATGAAATGTATTTGGCGTAATGTCAAAACAATGTCAGAACGATCAAATGAACTCGACTACGATGCAGTATTGTATGAAGTGCATGCTTTACCTAGTACGTGGTGGCAACAGCGACCTTCTGATACTCCTTTACGATCTGTAAAGACAATTATTCACAATATGTCGAAAATCAAGGGCAACTCTATTCTACAGCACTTGAATAAAATCCCCATGCATTCAGAATTACATGCTTCTCTCATTCGTATTTTAAAGAATGATGGCAACATCCCAGGAGCATCACCACAATGCTCTTCATCTGGTAAAGATATTCAAGCGAAGAGGATCGCAAATATTTAAACTCATTTCAGACAAGGAAACTAGTCAACAGGGATTGTTGAAGCTTTATGAATTTAAGGTTAAGAAACCAGAAATTGATGTAGTGACGTTTTTGAAAGGGGCAAGTCCCAGTTTTCAAAAATACATCGAAATCGAGAGAACACAAGGACAGAGTCAAGCAACAGCAAATTGTGACATCGACTGGTAATAACTTTAATGTGGGTGGAGGAGACAAGGCTGATGCTGATTATTGGATGGACCGATTTAACCATCTAAGAGTCAAGGCTAATCTTGGTCCACATCGGAGTCCTGACATGGACCACATGATGGACAACAAGGTTGCTGATGAAAATTTAAATTTGAATCAAATTTCCCAGAAAGTATCACTAATTCGAAAAGAAAAACCTGAACTGGCTCCAAATGCAACACATCCAAGAAAAATTGGCTGAAATAAAACAGCAGCGTCAAAGTTAAATTTCATAAGACTTTTGCAAATGGAAAACTCAAAACGAATGTTTTATGCAGCAAACAAAGAGAAAAAAAAATTAAACAAAACACTGAATCAAAACAACTATTAAGAACTATATATGAGAATATTTATTGTAACACTACAGGAACAAACATTCAAACTCACCTACATAGTAGGTGATATAAAAGTTTTATATCTTTACCTAATCTGCTGAGGAAAAAAAACACACACACACAGAAACTACTCGTACATTATTATCTTTCAATTTCATTCAAAATACAATTGAGAAGTCAATTAAATAAATTAAATCACTATTCTTTTAACAAGAGAGAAGCCGAACTTCTCATCAAGCCATCGTACTCGTAGCTAAAGCTATGGTCTTGGACTTTCTAACGAGACAAACTGTGGATAACAATAGGGCTCCCGAAACCCTATAGCCGGAGTTTAACCATAGAAAAATAAGATTTTCTTTTCAAATTTAGTAGAAAAGAAAAAGCATGACAACCAGTATTCCATTCGGGCAATGTTTTCTGAAGAGCAATTCTTAATGGCTAAGTCTTTCTAGCTCCGATGACGGCAGATATTTCGATAATATCTCTGGGTCAGAGAACATAACTCACCTGCTATGTGAGTATGAGGGAATAGAAAACACGTAGGAAGTTCCTAGGTAACTATTTCTTTGACAAGCTTGGGGAAATAAGACAAACTTACATGCACATGTATGAACCTCAGAATTACAAGGAAGTTTTTCAAGGAAATGACTGTCTCAGAGAGAGGTTTTAGATCTTGAGGTATTAGATGATGTACGATGTGCCACCTAGTTCCTGGTATGCTTTGTTACGCAATTAAAAGGATCCTGGGTACGCCTCGTAAAAAACTAAATAGCAGCAGGATTCCGTCTACCGATGGAGCATCTGAAAGGATATGGCGCAATACAACAAAGCATTATCAAAAACGTTAAGTATGTAGTCATGACCACAATAGTGGCCGAGCACTGTCATAGGGCATACATACCGACATACTGGGTATTTCCTTCAATATACTCAACCGCGGTCATTTATTTAAGAACGCAACCCCTTCTTCAATGACCTCAGACAAATATCTTTAAAAAATATGGGTTTGTTCTTTAAGAATCAACTACTGAGATGCTCGGAAAAATCCACAAAAAACACGCTAGTTATCCAAACACAACAGATTTGAATGACGTCCGTTGGTGTTAATTTGGTTTCCTCATTTGAAGCCTGTCACTTTAATCTATTCATATTTAATTGAAGAAATTATATATTGTAATATTGCGCACATGTCCTACTTATATTATTTCATTCCTCGTTCTAATGTGTTGCTTCAAGACCAATTGTCTCTTGAGGGATTACGATATGCTTTTTTGCAGTATAACATTGATTTTTCCTATAATCGTTTACAGGATGCTAGTTTACATCCATGGCACTCATGCTACTTTTTAGCGCACTAAGAAATATTCGTGGTCTACTGCTGAGTTACTCAATGCGATAAAAAAAAGCATTTTTCCGCAAAACCGTCTCCTGATTGGATCCTCACACCTCAAATCAATGTCAGAATTTTCATTTCGCAGCCTTGCTTAGTATCGTCGGTATTTGTGTTTTCTGTGTTTGTCTGTGATTATGACTAGGGAACTCAGGGTAGACGTAGCTAATATACGCGGGCTAAAAAGTAATCACTTTTCTGCGTACGTGAAACACAGGTAGATCCGCGCCCACATCTCTCAGATCATTCTGATATGAAGCTACCTGGCTACGAACTAGTGCCATTATTTTTCTCTCACTGCAGTCTCGCCATTTACGTACGTAGTGATGTAGTTTACCAAACTCCACCACAATGTGATCCATGTTCCAATCCGGAATTCAACTTCATGTGGTTAAAATTCCATCTCCGTAAGCAAATTATCCACTACTGGCTTTACTTATAGAAGCCCCAAACTGGACAGCAATTCAACCTTTAACGAGTTTGATGCGCTGTCTGACTCCATTCAAAGAATTGTATCCCTGTATCCCCATACTGAAATCGTTATTACGGGCGACTTCAATATACACAATTCTGTGTGGCTTCGACATTCTGGACAGACAACTCCCGAAGGACGGTGTGTTGAGATCTTCGCTGTGGAAAACAATTTAACGCAGCTTGTAAATGAGGCCAGACGAATACCAGTCATACCGCCAACACCCTGGACTTATTTTTAACTGCTCACCCTGATAAGTATACCATTGATGTGCTCTCCCCTCTATCAGCTAATTTCTCGTACACCGACCACACAGTTAGAGAAAAAATTCCTAAAAGAACCGTATGGAAATACGAGAAAGCCAACTGGAGCGGTCTTAACAGCTTATGTAGGAATTTTAACTGGTCGTTATGTTTCCTCGATAACGACGAGGATGCCGTGGATATTATTACGGACACCATTCTCTTTGGATGAGATCCTTTATTCCTCATCGGATGAAGAGTATCAAATCAAAAGAAAAGGCATGGTACGACTCGAGCAGTAAAGAGGCCGTCAGGGTTAGAGAAATGTTTCTTCGGTCCTACAAGACCAACCCGACAGAGGAAAACCGAAAGAAGTTCAAACGAGCCAGAAATGACTGCAACGCCCTTCTTAAGCATGTGAAATTCCAATACGACCAAAAACTGAGGCAAAAAATACTGCAATGTCCCAAAGGCAATAACAATTTTTGGTCGTTCGTCAAAAACATTAGAAATTCCACCTCATCCTCCATCCCAACGCTCATTTACAATGACATTCCAGCTGTCAGCTCTTTGGATAAGGCCAATCTGCTTGCTGCACACTTTGCGGCCAGCTCAACACTCCCAGATTGTGCTTTGTCTCCGCCTACACTTGAGTGCGTCGAATCTTCAATGGGACGAATCTACTTTCGCACTCGTGTAGTAGCAAGAGTACTTAAAGATCTCAACATACATAAATCCGCTGGTCCAGATGGTATATCTCCCCTTCTTCTGAAGAGGTGTTCTTCCTCGCTGGCAAAACCACTGCGTAAGCTTTTTCGTCAATCCTACTCTTTAGGACTCTTCCCGAGCAGATGGAAAACAGCATTTGTGAAGCCCGTCCCTAAAAAAAGGCGAATCTTCTTCTCTCTCCTCCTACAGACCCATGCACTTACGTCCCTTCTTGTCAAGGTCATGGAAACGCTGACAAATCGTCAGCTCATGAAATATCTCGAAACACGAAAACTTTTTAATGACCGGCAATATGGCTTTTGTAGCAACAGCTACACTGGTGATTTGATGGCATGTCTCACCGAAAAGTGGAACCAAAGAGTACATCAATCTGGCGAAAGCAAGATAGTTGCACTTGATATTTCTAAGGCATTTGACAGAGTTTGGCATCAGGCTCTTTTGTCGAAAATGCGTGCATTTGGGATCGACGACTCTCTTCTTTGGATTAGAAATTACCTTTCGGAACGTTCAATTCAAGTTGTCTTGGACGGTTTCAAGTCTGATATTCACAAAATAAATGCTGGCGTACCCCAGGACTCTGTTCTGTCTCCGACACTCTTTTTGATTTTCATTAATGATCTCTTGTCTGCTACTTCTAATCCAATATATTCCTTTCCTGATGACAGTACTCTCTGCTTTTCATATTCGTTCTCGGACTCACGGCCCTGCTCTTCGGCTGTAGAACGAGAACGGCAGCGTATGCTAAGCTCATTAAATTCCGATATCAACAGCTTAACCAATTGGGGAACTATCAACAGAGTGGAATTTAATGCTTCCAAAACACAATGCTGTCTGCTGTCGTTAAAGCGAAATTTAAACACACAGCCATTATCTATGAATGGCACTTGCATCGTCGAAACCGAAAAACTTTCCATTCTCGGTATGTGTGTCCACGGCAACTTACGTTGGAATGACCACATATTTGATGTCGCCAAAAATGCTGCGAAATGTCTAGGTTTCCTCAAGCGATATAAGAAATATTTTACCTCCTCTGATCTGGCCTCAATATATAAGCCATTCATCCGCCCAAAATTGGAGTACAATGCCTACATCTGGTCAGGTGCTCCAAAACATCTCTGCACCTGCTAGATAGGATTCAAAACCGTGCGATAAAACTTATTGACGATACTAATATCAGTCAATCAATTGACACCCTCGAACACCGACGTAACGTCTCCTGTCTCACTTTGTTTTATCGCTATTTCCACCACCAGTGCTCCACTGAAATCGCCAGTAGCATTCCGCCCATTCAAACTTTCAACCGCAACACCCGTCTCGCTATGAATGCTCATCAGTATACCCTCAAGCCATTTTCGAACGTACTCTAAAATATCGTGATTCGTTCCTAAGCCGTAAAACTCTCTTATGGAATGCCCTGCCGATCTCTGTATTTCCTGTTCGTTATAACTTGCAAACATTTAAAAACAATGTACATCGGTACCTCTCTTTTCGTACTCCCAAAATTTTCTTTGCCCGCGCTGCGGGCACCTTAAGGGTACACAAACCCATCATTATAAAAAAAAAAATAAAATAATAATAATAATTCAGCGTAGCATGCACGCTTACTTTTTATAGAATCACAAAAGATCTGGATAATAATCACAGCGGAAAAACTCAAAAATTCTAAATTGTTCTCTATTACAGGGAGCAAATTTCACCCTTAATAATTTTTTGGGATAAAAACAAATATCTCCAAGATCGTAGCTATGACAAAGCGGTCAAAGGTAATAAATCAAAAAAAACTTTCTGGCATTCCTGTCGAACTCTACAGAATGGGTAAAGCAGTTAAGCCTCATTAGGAAGACACAGGCGACCGAAGTATTCTCTGGTATGTGACAGAAGGAAAAATTGCTATGCTTCCAAAGAAAAAAATGTGAGTCCTGCGTCCTTCCCACAATTTCTACAATAACAAACAAAATAATTCTCGAATGCATCAAAAAAGATTTGGAGAGCATTCTTGACAATGAAAAAGCTGGATGTTTCCAATCTGTTGGTGATGGATTCCAGAACAGTCAAGTGACACTTCGATGAGAAAGGCAAATTAGGTGAGCTTAGACATCAACTTCACCAAAACGAAATACCTATTCCAACATCGTAAATGAGTATTACTTATCAATCGATATAGTAAAAGACTTCTTAGGTAGTATTGTTTCAAGCTGCCTTCAAAAAAGCAAAAGCCGCTTTTGGAACACTCTCACAAATTTAAAGCAGTGAATTATTGTTAAGTACAAAGACACTCCATTTCCAATCAAATGTGGAGTCAATCTTATTGTACGGATGCATATACTTGGGACCTGGAAGCCGTTGTCAGAGGACAAATGCGAACTATCGTTGGTCGCTGTCTTTTAGATACATACACGTACTTGTATAATATATTGCAGGCGTTTTGGCCAAATTCTATTTCCAACAAATAAACCAGGAACGTAAAAGATGGGAGACACGCTTCGCAAGAGCGACAACTGCATTGCAAGCCAGTGGAATTCCATGTTCCAAGAAGTAAGAACATCTGACGGAATACGGTGGAGATGCAGGTACAGCAGCTAGAAAAAACTGCAGCTAGCTAAGATGCGTAGGGATCGAACGAGATGGCGGGAATTCGTGCCAAATATCAAATATGATACTTTTAAACCCCCGTGCGAACAATGGAATTAAGAAAGTAAGTTACCACCTACCGGATATCCTGCAATATGAAGAAAATGTTTTTCTTTCACCAAATCTAAACAATTGCGAATTGATTGGTTTAATAGTTCTCAGAATAACAAACAGATATCCAGTCTATACAATTCCTTCTTCTTAAACCGTTTCAATATTTATAGAGGGCTTTCATTGTGCATTCCCAGGGTCAATTGCAATTTTTAATAATTTCAGAGTATGCAACTGAAACACTAAAGCAACCAATTTAAATACGAAGTATGACCTGACATATGTATGTGTTCTCCATCAATAGCCAGTCAAAACATTTCAGAAAATATGATTTAAATTAAACAATTGCTTTCGCTGTTTCATCTACGACGACGTCCACCAAATACACTCTTCATATACTCGTAAAACTGAAACACTTCTCTCTTTTATGAATTCCTTACGTAAAACCATGCTGACGTGCTTTGAATTTTCAAAACGTCACATGCAGCGCAATAATGACATCCAAATTTTACTTTCGTGACTCGAAGCTAAGATGACGTACGGCTCCCTACGTTTTAGTACTTCTTCCGTCGCGAACTGTGAGATACTCGTTCTAGCACTTGTATCTGTAGTCGTAGCCATAGCCGTAGTCATACCCACTCGTAATTCGGAGATTTCCAAGATGAAAGAGGAACTTGCACCAAAAGCGATACCGACTGCTAAGTTTGTGTTGAGTGACAAAAAAAAATATTTAAGTACCTCGACACGTAACTGATAGGATCACTCACTATTACGTTGGTCATGTTACAAACGGTTCGTACTTTTATACTCGTATGTGCGCGTGCGTACATATTGTCGTAACGAGCAGGCATAATGGTCAGCTGCCAGACAGAGATTACACTCCGGTCACACTATTCACTTTCGCCCTGTGGGCTGCGCGAAGATATTTCTGCTGAACGCGCACATTTTTGAGTTTAACCGAGAAATTGAAAGTAAGCGCCATGAATAGTTTGCGCCAGCCGCAGTCACACTCAGTGATGGAAGACTTTCACTTGCTCGATGTGTGCTTTACGTTTAAATTGGATTTGGGATAGTGTTCATTTTTTTTTTTATAAATTTAGATACGACTAACTTACCTTGATTGATAGTTGGGACATATCAACTGGCGTGACTCGTTTGAGCGCCGACAGACGTTGTAAACGCTCACGAGCTTGCTGTTCGACAGCAATAACAAAGGCATCTTGAACGGCATTGCCAAGTTCACCAGCTGCAAAAAAAAAAAGATAATTAGTTAAGATTTAAATTGTTACGGAAGTGTTATGCAAAAATATTTAAGAAAAACTTTTGTTTTACGAGATTAAAAGGTGAATGTAACGTAGACTGACATAACGCAACCCAACAAACAGACGCTCCACCAAATTAATTTGTAAAATAATATTTAGGTTAGGTTTAGGGTAGAGTGATCCTCGTTAACATGTACTATTCGTAATTCATTGTGATATGTATGTGAGAGGGTTATGCCCTGAAATCACAGAAATTGTTTGATAAATTTGTCAAGATTGGTGATCTTTACAGAGCAGAGATTGCATTTTGATGCATGCCAAGCCAGGACAGTTGCAAAAGAAGTGCGCCTCAGATTTGTCTCCCTATTTATATATATACTCAATCGCTGAGCATGTCTTTCAATGACATGTGAGTTTGGAGATGTCTCTTCTAATGAGATTGATTAATTCTCTTAATCGGTTAGATCGAGTTGTTTCGATGAGACTACTTATGAAGTTCTTGAAAGTGTGTCCTTTGTTTGGCTTAGAACATTGGTGGCTTTCTATATGTTCCAAGAGATTCTAGTGTCCATGAGCACAACAGAGAGTGACTTTGTGCTGTTTAGCCACCATTGTAACAGATCACGATTGGATTCAGGATAACCCAATTGAGCCAGAAAATTCTGTTGAAAAACAGTACAGTATGTGGGTAACTGAAGGATTAGTGTATGCTTCTCAGTGAAGACCTTTGCGCCAACTTCGGCTGTGTTCTTTCATTGATTGTCCAATAGGAATTCGTCAAACGAGGAGATCGACAATTACCTAAAACAAATGGACGAAACAATTAAACAAACTATGGACACTACAATACCGCGGTATCGACGTACGACTAACGAAGACCTCTTCCGCAATCCTACTATTGACGCACTGCACCGACAGAAAAGTAGACTTCTGACAAGACTTGTACAGAAACTTGTACAGACAGTTAACTGACCGATAAGACCCGGAGATTAGGACACTGAAGTCGTCGATTAAAAATGTGCAAACGTTAATAAAAGAGAATTACAGAATTTCTGTAAGTTTGTATTGGAACAACAAGGTTCGGGCTGTAAAGACCAGCAACCCGAATATGTTTCCACAAATAAATAAACTATTTCGGAGAAAAAATCAAAACGACCTTCAGTGTCTTAAATTAGCCCGGACAACAGACAACAAACGGTTACTGACAATAGCAGGTATTGATCCAAATGAAGCCGCTGACGATGACGACTTCTTTGTGATCGAGGATCCGCAGGAGAAGGTTGAGACCATAAGGACGACTTTCCAGGAAGTATACAAGGCCATTGATATCATTGGCTCTAATTATGACCTGGACAATCGCGTCTTGGGGCACGACTTCTGCCTTCGAAATGAAATAGGGAACTGGCAATCCGAGGGCTCTGGTTTCACTCGGTTTAACGACGAAAATATGGCAAATAATGTCATTACCAGAGAGGGTGACCTACCCCCGTTCATTTCGAAGGAAGAACTCTGTGAGATCTTCGACACAATCAGAGTTAAGAAATCAGGGGGACCGACGGTATTCCGAACATTGTGCTTAGACATCTTCCTCTAGAAGCGGTGGACATCTACACCACCCTGTTTAATAATGCAATGAATAATGCACATTATCCAGCGCTTTGGAAAACGGCGGTGGTTCAACCTATCCCCAAAAAGGGAAAGGATATATCCAATCCGGCGAATCTCCGGTCGATAAGTCTCCTTCCGAATATCAGTAAGGTTTGTGAAAAGGTAATCAATAGAACTCTGTCTAGGTGGGTTGAGGACAAACATATAGTTCCGGATAATCAATTCGGTTTTAAGGCGGGACATGATATCTCACATGCCGTCTAAACTGGTATCCAATGGAATAAAGGCAAAAAACAATGCACTGGTGCCTGCCTTGTTGACTTGGAGAAGGCCTTCGACACCGTATGGTTAGAGGGTCTTTTCTATAAGCTGACTAGGCTGGGGATCAGCAAACCTCTCTTGTACATTCTTTATAATATGCTAACCAACAGACAGTTCATCGTGAAAAATGACGATGTGACTTCTGTTGGAATATTTCAAATTAAAAATGGTCTTCAGCAAGGCGCGGTCAATTCGCCGATCCTATTCCTCATTTTTACAAGCGACTTGATAGGTTCACTTCTCCATACTATTGCGTACGCAGACGATTTGCTAGCGTACAGAACAGGTCCAAAAATCGAGGTCATTAATACTCTCTTGCAGCGTGACTTCGATAAGATAAGACGATTTTGCCATGACTGGAAGTTGAAAATCAACTTTCAGAAGTCAGAAACCATTCTCTTTAGGACGCCGTTGTCTGGAGCCTCTAGGGATACCAGAAAAAATTGGCGAAAGTTCTCTATCGTTGGACAACACGGACAACCTCTTGCCTGTCGAAATGTAGTCTGGAATCTGGCTAGATCAGTTTCTGTATTTTGGCAAAAATGTAGATGCTGCTCTGGCCAGAGCCAAAGGTGCTTTTGCCCTTACAAAGAGACTGTTTTATAGCAGCCAACTCGATGCGAGGGTAAAGGTAATCTGCTACATGGCCCTTATCAGGCCCATGCTCGTATTTGGCTGTCCCGTGTGGTTCAATGAACGAGCAAGCTTAATGGAAAAGATTCGGGCGTTTGAGAGGGCTTGCCTTAGGGCTTGTCTTCGCTTGTACAGAACACCAGAGTCGGAGTACAAGAATTTTTATCCTAATGTGGTCCTTTACAACAGGGCGAACCTAATACGAGTAATTAAGCTGACTCGAAGGTACATTGCAAGAGCAATGACCTCGACGAATAACCTGATATCTGGGGCTTACTACCCCAATTACCTTTACCACGAGTGTGTGCACTCTGACGGCTTCGTTCCACCGGAAGCATTCCGGTTGGATAGGGTTCAGGATCAGATAGGGTTGATCCAGGATAGATCAGCGGTGCCGTTAATTTTCCATGTCGCTCGGACAGCTGGGGACAGGCGACTCAACTACAGCAGAGACGTCGCACACGGCAGTGTGGATCGCCTCAGGTTCAGTAGGGCGGTGGGGAATCGCGATAAGAGGGATGTCGTTCGGCAGCACCAGCATTTCTGGTGGTTGAATGATGGAGAAGATGCTTCGTCGTCGTTTCCGTCAATTACGGACCAGCCTCACTAATGAGGCAGAGCTGACCAATTTATTTGCTCTGAGTTGGCTGCCCGGAATTGGGCTTAGATACCTGCCATTACTCGAGAAGTTCAGACAGAGTGACGTCGTCTGCGTAAGCTATTAGATCAGATCCCGCATCCTCTAAATTGGTAAACAGTCCATCGAAGACTAAGTTTCATAGTGAAGCAGAGAGTAAACCTCCTTGGAGTGTAAAAGGTTGTATTTATGATTCTACTATTGAGAATGAAGTCGACCAAGCTACAAACAGACTCATTTATGTCCAGTTCTCGAAGAGAATTGGAGATCGAAGAAGTGTCAAGGTTGATATCCAGAAACGACACAATTGAATACTCCTTCAAAGAGAGTGATTTTCCAATTTGTCTTAACAATAAGTGTAGTGCAATCTCAGTCGATTTCCATTTTTGGTAGGCATATTGGCAATGACAGTCTTTTGTGATTGATGATGGGTTTAAAATCCTGCGGAAGCTTATGTGATGTTATATATGTTTTGAATATAAAACCTACGGTAACCTCAGTTCAGATTCTGGGTATTGTACCGAGGATATATCTGACATCCTCAAAAAAAATCTATAGCTGCGTAGGGAAGATACGGTCTAGTCCTGATCTCTTGTAAGGCTCAAAGCTGCAAACTGCCTATCAAAGCCTTTACACATAGATCATGTGCGGGTTGGTCTATAGATGGGTAGATTTTCTCGAAGTTGGTTTAAAATGGGTTGCTGAAGTGGAATCGTGGAAGTCAGTGTTCATAAGTGATGCAGTGATTATTCCACGTAGTCAACCCAGGTACCATTTGGGTGCCCGACGATTCACTTATGTTGGTGATCCTTGAGCTGAAGGGCTGGGTGTTCCTTACTTCTATTTTGTAGATCGTTAAGGAAACCTTTTATTCCCAGTCACGTCATGGCATATGTATAATATATGTATAGTCCGGCAAAGTTAAAATTATTTTTAAACGAAGTTCGTAAAGATCCGTGGTCCACTACTGCGAGTGCTTACTCTCTGTCCTCCTGACTGTAAGAAAAGATGAGGTAAAGTCAAGATTGTAAGAAAATGAATTCATTGTTGAGTTCCTCAAGCTTCACTTGGGTTATCGGAATGTGATTTCCGCATCAGCCAATTTGTCAAGGCAATCGAGCTGCGTTTCTACCAGTTTGTCTTCCAATGATTGAAAAAGATGATAGCGGGAGCAAGTAAGAATCGGTGGTCCGATTAATTCAACACTTTTCAGTTGTGTCTCAACTGGTGGACAAATTCTTTAAAACAAGAGTGACGTCAAGTGCGTCTTGGTTGTTTCTTAGTAATGAATGTAGGGCAATTACATATGTTGCAGAGTATAATACAAGATGTGTTGTCATGGGATAGGAAAAAGTACCTTCCCGCCGATACTCAATTGCACATCCACGAGGACAACCCTCGATGTCTAGTACGTCACTTAAATACGCAGTCTTTGATTTGGAAAGTATTTGGAAGTAGCCTACAAAAGCGGATCATATAAAGAGCGTTCCGAAAGCCCAATCAAAACCTCATCAACAAATAAATTCTAAATTTGACTTCTGCTTCATGAAATAGGATATAGGACCCCAAAAACTTCAGAAGAATTTTGAAAAGTCGTATCTGGAGAATTAATTTATTTATTTTTTATTTATTTTTATTTTATTTATTTCATTATTTCATTTCAAGTTATAAATTTAATACAATATATTACAATTATTATATTTGGTATAGTTAGGGACATTCTATTGACCAAGGCCAAGTGGCGAATGTACCATTATTGTTCAGCAAAAAATTACTTATTTAAACATTGATGGGGAAAATGTATTTAAAAATAAACAAATGCAATAGAAAGCTAAGTGCAACAGTTTAAGAATTATATGTAAAACGCAAACATTTTAAAATTATTAACTAAATAAGAAATTGATCTACTGTACAATGATCGTAAGCAAAAAGCCAAGTTATGACATTTTTTAAGAACAAAGATTGCCTTCTTTCGCACCTAATACTTTCCGGTAACTTATTAAATAGGCGAGGAGCAATGACGGCGAAAAAACGAGAAAAAAGTGCTTTATTGATTCTAGGTAAGGATACAAAATTCATGGAATTAGCTCGCAAGTTAAGATTGCCATACAGTCTAGCGACGTTATACCCAGAATTCTGGAAAAATATTTTCAAGACTTTATAGTAGTAAAGGTGTCTTAAGGGTAGTATTTTATGTTCCTTGAATAATCTAAAACTGGGGGTTGTACGATTAACTTTGCAGATTAATCTCAAGCAGTGTTTTTGCTTAACTAGCAAGGGTTGTACTTTGTTGAAATGTGTATCGCCCCAACAGGCTATACCATACTGCAGCTTGGATATAGATATATACTAAGGTGATAAAGCTGTCTTACTACTAAGTTAAAGTATTGTTTTAAATGCAGGGTATGTTCACTCCAACTAAGCTTTGAGTCTAAAATAACCCCAAAGTATTTGAAACATTCGACACGTTCAATAGCAAAGCAATCTGTCGAGCAACTAACATCCGTATTTTAAGTTGATACACCTTGATTATGAGGACAAACAATTCTTAGATTAAATTTAAAACAATTTGGTGAGTGATATTGAAAAGAAAAGTTATCAGTCAATTTTCCCTTAATTTTAAAAATCATGTACTTTGTTTTGTTACTAATTGCTAGTTTATGCTTGTCAAACCACCTACGAAGCAAATCTAAGTCAAAATTAATGTTTGCATTGACATCAAAAAGGTTTTAACAAGAGTAAGTTAGAGCTGTGTCATCTGCGAACGCGGTGATTATTCCTTTAAAAGACTGGATAAATAAGGAGTTAACGTAAATTAAGAACAATATCGGACCCAGGACAGAACCTTGTGGTACGCCTAAATTTATTGTTTTCTGTGAGCTCATACAACCTTTTACTCTGACCATTTGTTTACGGTTCCGCAAATCAGACGAAAGCCATGTATAAATAAAACCTCTAAAACCTGCATTGTACAATTTACTGAGTAGAAGCGAATGGTCCACCATGTCAAAAGCCTTTGAGATATCTATAAATAACGTTGCAGCAATTTTAGAATCATTTACGCTGTTATAAATTTCTCCGCAAAGTTTTAATAAGGCATCTTCAGTTGATCTTCCGCTCCTAAAACCGAATTGATGTTTACTGAAGAATCTAATTTTATCTAAAAAAGACAGTATTCTAGCTTTCATACCTTTTTCAAACACCTTGGAGAAGGTGGACAAAAGTGAAATAGGACGGTAGTTATTCAAGAACTTAGTATTACCTTTTTTATGGAGAGGAATAACTACAGCGGTTTTAAGGGATTCGGGAAAAACGCCCTGTTGAACACTCAAATTGTATATGTGACACAAATCATCACAGATAAAAAAAGAAATAACTTTAAGATCGTGACTTGAAATATTGTCATGTGAAGAAGAGTGTGAGTTCTTTAGGGATTGTATAATTTTGAGTATTTCCAGTGGTGTGAAATTTTCAAAGTAAAAACAAGCAGACTGGTGTTGTGACACGAAAAATTATTTTGTCCCAGGAGACCGCGGAAATCATTGAGTATATTTGAAAAATAGTCATTAAAAACATTAGCCACCTCACTTGGTTCAGTTATATCAACATTACTATGCATATTTAAAACAATTTCGGCATTCGGCTTTTCTCTATTCAAAATTTCATTAACTGTGTCCCACTCTTTCTTAGAATTCCCAATATTTTCAACCAGTTTTCTTCTGAAATAATTATCTCTACAAAGTGTTATTTCTAATTTTAACTCACGACAGATTTTAACATAAAAACTTTTAAGCCTAGTATTCCTAGGATGTTTGCGAACCCGAATTCTAAGTTCTTCAACAAATAAAACGTCATCCATGGTTTGATGCACTTAGATTTATTTGTGTTTACGCTATGATTTTGACTGCAATTAGAAATATGAAATTTCAATTTATTAATAAATAAATCAAAAGCAATTGATGGAACATGAGCGCTATATACATCGTTCCAGAACTCAAAAGACAAATCCCTTTGCAAGGCTGTAAAGTCGACTTTTTTAAACTTTTTAAATTGAAGGGGTTTAGGTCTGCGTATCGAACAATCAAACTGAATTGTAGTTAAACAATGATCAGTTATCTGTAGATCATAAACATCAGTTTTGAAATTTATTGAGTTGTTTCTGTGCAACCTTATAAACAAATGGTCCAAACATGATCTAGAATTCACAGCAATTCGCGTAGGTTGTAACAATAAGGACTCAAAGCCAAAAGATGATAACACAGACAAAAAATAATCAACATCATTTGAGTAATCTAGAATATTAACATTGAAATCACCCAAAAGGCCTACATTTTTACAAGAAATGTTTTGGAGAAATTCAGAAAATTCATCTACAAAGACTTTGACTGAGCAACAGTGTAAACGATATGCACACACAAAACTATAACGAACACCAGAAATATTGCAGTTAACAGAAATCAAGTCAGCACTATTAAGACGAGTTTTAATAATATCACAGTCTAGTTCACTTTTGTAAAAAACGCCAGCGCCAGCTGAATACGAATCATTGCACCTAGCCTCAAACAAATAACTTGGTATCTGATGTATATACTTCGTTTTTTCAATCTCGTATATCCATATTTCAGATAAAAATATTAGATTTGGTAAATTTTCTAAAGCAGCAAGGTGCGAGAGAAAGCAATCAAAGTTTTTTCTTAAACTACGTATGTTTAGATGAGTAACTGAAAAACCAGAGCAAGGCAAAATATCTGATTGATTTATACAAAAACAATTCATATTAATTTAAATGAAAGCGAAAAGGTAATAGAAGAAATTAAGAAAATACTGTAACTATAAGTTAACCAAGTTTGGAAAAATCTTCAAAACAAGAAATTTTAATCACCCTGTCGCCTTCTCTTTTTCTTATAAGTGCCGATGAATTCCTGATCCAGACATACTTGCATTTATTACTATTTTTTAGCTGATTGGCCTTCACTAGCAGAGATCTTGTGTAGCTAGTGAGTGAATCATTTATGAAAATTCTCCCACCAGTGCCGTCATTGAAAACTGCAGAGGATCTATAGCGTCAATTTCGAGGATCTATTTTAAAACACAAAAGGCTATGCAAATGACCAACGAAAATATTTGGCTCTTACAAATGAATTGGAATCACTCTTAGATGTCCGAGCATTGAAGATAGTAACAGACTTATCGCTAACATCGTCAAAGATGGTATTCTACAATATTCCCACACTTATGGTCAATCATTTCCTTGTTCATTTTTTGATATAAAAGGGATCTACGAGAGACCCAACCAAAGACCATATATTTAAAAACTGAGAGCTCAGCGTTCCTTTTCCCAAACAAATATTAAAGAAAACCAACATATCACCTTGGAGTTGCTTCCTGCAAGAACATAAAAAGCCGTAGTCACATTTCTGCACGTATACCAGAAAATCCGGTTGCTACAGTTGTTGCTACTGTTCGGTCGTACGATACAGCGCCTCAATAAATGGGCGTCTGCTCAGATCCTGAAAACTATTATTTGTGACGTCCTTAGGGTCAAAAGCCTCATGCTAACCAGTAAATCTCTGTAGATGGGAAAACTGGACAACAGGGAATTGGTCCAAAGAAAGTTTCGGGTACGCGGGGCTAATACATAGATACGTAGTCGACCTTAAAAAAAGACTTAATCCCATATAAGTGGCCAGCAAAAAAGAGAGTTTTTTCTTTACTGGAAATCCAGTGACCCCAGGCACTGGAAAATCAACGAAACCAACCAACCGAAACGCGATTAGTGCCAATACTTAATGATACGATTCCAGCATTCGATATATAAAACATCACCCAAGGACCTATTGTAGATACCTCAATCATGTAGGTGTCGGTTACTATGTATTTTCTCGTATGACACGCACGAAGTAGCACAAATTACCACCATAACGTCTTTCAAATTAAATTTCACCGAAAGTCTACCCACCTCACCGCAGAAGTCTAATGATCAAAACCTTCAAACAAAATGTGAATACTCGTAGCTTTTACTGTGATACATTTCATCAATTCAAACCACAAATTGAGCGTTTAATGAGCGGATGTGAGTGCCAAAACCTCGGTACTGTAAAATCCATTTAGCACAAAACCTACAAATTACTACAATACATTGTCACAAATTTGTGGTTAAAGCTGCCATAATACCGGAAGTAAAGCTCCATCTCCCCTCCGCCTTTTGTACGATAATCAACCCCTCATAAACGAGATGATGTTCATGAATTTCAAAAGATTCACATAAATACCTTCCTTCATAACAGAATCCCTCGAACAAGATGATTACAGTCAGAGGTGCAACATACTCGTACTTCGGCTGTTCAGAAAAGTGGGTATAATTTCACTTGAGCACTATTAGGAGCTCGAAACCACCTTGAAACTCAGAGTTGGCGAATGGAAAACACACGGATTCGGGCTGCTGGTGTTAGACGCATGCCCCAGTTATACAAAAACGCATCACGAATTTGATGGCTGACCACTGCAACCCTCTCGATGGGTAAGATATGTAATGATGCCTGGAGTGACGATTTTGTAGTGGTACTACTACCAGTTGCATGGTTCGCACTTTCACGAAGATTGGTTCTTTTTTTGTTTTTTTTTGTAAAATTCAATGTGATTTTTTGTAACTCAATATTCGTATCAGTGCCAGTTGGAGATAGTAGAAATATTTCTATTAGTAGTACTTTTGCAGCAATTGAAAGATGCACACTCGAGTATGTGAGAGTATTACCAAGCTCCATGCTCAAGTTTCGGTAAAGATAGTGCGGTTTCCTTTCGCTATTTTAATTGTTTTTGTATGGAAAATTTCTCTATGGAATACTTGTTTGTGAACTTCCACACTAGTGGGTGTTGGGACCTGCTATATTTTCGATTACGAAAGGTTTTGCGCTTTTCTTGATCCTGATACTTGCATTCGTACCGAACACAACCTATTGGCTTCTAGAAGGCAACTCAGGCCTTAAGTCTCACAAGCCTGCGAGAAGGGGAAATAATTGTGATTAAAACAACAACAGACTTAACTGTTGAGGACCAGGTGCTTTTTAATACGTAGTGGAGAGACCAGAAGCCTATTAGATTGATATAACCACCATCCCAGAAATGCGATGGTCCGTCCCGGACGAACAGACAATCTAAAACTGCGATTTCTACTACGGCGATTGCAATTACGCAATTAAGGATAAAGTCATGTGCTTAAGACCTATAAGCAAACAACTGGTGACAATCCGTATCAGAGCTAAACTCACTAAAATCAATTATGTTTATATTAATTGTCCGTGCGTATTTCCCAATGGAAACGCTTTCAAAGGCGACTCTTTCGAAAAACCTATGAGAACTGTCCCAAGTACGACATAAAAATTTTACTCAGTGACTTTAATGCCAATAAAGGAAAGAAAACATCATTGGTAGCGCCATGGACATGTACAACCCGCAAACGGCCTTAGGCTGATTAAGTTGCAAGTCTATGGTAAGTCAAATTGATCACACTGCCGTAGACGGAAGACGCGCATCTCTTATTATAAACGTCCGCACATTCCGAACCCCTACCTAGAAGTAGCCAAAGTACAAATGCGGTTATCAAAAGGAGTGTAGAGCCAGGAAAATACTGTAAAGACCTTTGACGGCGACTCTGACTGGCAAGAAATGGCCAGAATTTTTTACGATCATGTCTCCCTCCTAACAACTCTGCAACAATATCAAGTGTGAAAGACCGATGGCAACGATATAAGGAGACAATCAGAAATGTTGCTCCTGATGTGGTAGGTTTTAAAAACAGGAAACCCATGGTTCGACTATGAATGCCTATCAATGCTAAAAATTTGTTAGAACCACTTCGACGCATTGGTAAACGCCTTAGACGACAAAAATGTCATTCAATCCGGAGGGAAACCTGGCCAAAATCAAGTGAATGTAGCTCTATTCAAACTTGATCTGATCTGGTAAGATTCATGCACCAGTTCATATGTATGTCAGAGAAACGCATGCCAGCTGAATGGAATCGGAGCATCGTGTGTCCAGTTCTAAAGAAAGGAAACCCCTTGTACTGCGCCAACTTAATCCTTGCGTGTCTATTAAACGTCGCATACAAGATCTTTGCTGCCATATAGTATTATGTGAACTCTTAAACCGATCGTGCGCTTTAAGACGGGCAAATCTACTATCAACTTAATTTTAGCGCTACTCCAGATCCTAGAGATCCGGGAATAGTTAATCGATACCCACTATATACATATGTATATGTCTATATAGACAAAGTATAGAATATCATGTCTGGTCCTTGAATCTCTTCCAAATTCGTTCGACTATGCAGGATGTCGATGTAGAACCCCCGCTGCTCTGTCAATGTCGGAAAGAAGATCACCGAGCATTTTGATGTTAAAAAATCCAGTTTTTACACGAGTAGCAAAGCCCTATCTCGAGCATTGACAAGGACACTATACAAGACTCTTATCACCCCCGTCCCGTTGTCAAAAACATTCTCAAGAACGGAACTCTCCTACTTGCTTTGAATGAAGAATTCTCCATTTCCGATAGGTCATATAAAGCGCATGGACATCAGTGCTCCAGCCCGAAGGATCTTCGATTACACTTGAGTGGGTCAACGCAGTATAGGAAGATCTTAACTAAAGTGACTAATGCAGTTGAAAGGGGACCTTAACCAACCTGGTGTTCATAACTGGAACCAGTTAGGGTCGAGCGGAAAAGACATATTGGTTGAGGCCCAGAACATCAACGCAAATGCTGTAAATCAACATAGTCTGACTGTCTGTATGTTGTTCATTCAGCATGCAGCAAGTACACGTTTCACTCTGTATAAAACACGTCAATTGATAAACATCATAAGAGCGTGAATACAACGATCGGGTTACTACATTCTCCAAACGTGACTGTAAAAGTTAAAAGAAATGGACTCTTCGACAGCCAAGGAATCTGAAAACATCCTGACAGAGTTAGAGACAGATATACTGATGATGCTTTGTTTCATAGAAAACCAAAGAATAGAAATTCCTGGAAAACTGAAAACCCTCACCTTGTTGCCTGATATGCTGATGGACAAGAAAAACGTTCAGTCGATTTGATAGGTGATAGTGATAGTAAACAGTAGCAACAGGCTCTGTGAACTTTCTCATGTTGTTATGCGATAAAGACATCTTCCACAAATTAAAAACCTAGTGGACAGGGTGGTATATCAACAAAATTGGTTAACCGTCAATTTCGAGAGACAGTTCTCTACAAAGACGGGAAACCGCGACGTCTTGTGCTAATAAATAAAGGACAATAAGATGCAACTAGCTTTTCAGCCTTCGGTCAAAAAATCTTCTGAAAGGATGATTAAGGATGCAGGTGATCTATTTGTGAAACACCATATGTTCAGGATAACGTTTTTCAGAAGCAGAAGTTTAGTTGGGGACATGGGCCTTCTTCCAGCCCCAGTAGTATAGCTATGATAAGATACAGCTTAAGATAAATACTTTTGTACAACTCAAAATATCTTGGGAGGTACGCTCAAGCAACCATAGTTTCCGATATGGTGGCTCATGAGGATATATCCCAGTAGTCTACTTACATAGTACTAACTTCAAATATGATCTATATATATGATCTATAGTACATATTTCTGGTTAGGTTCTTACATACATATGGAAAAATCGAGAATGGTTCATATTCCCAGCCCTTGTCGTAGGGGAGGATTTCTGCCGATGCTTTATATTTCGCATTCTGCTGCGAGGTCCGGCAATGACATGGGATTTGTTGCGTCGTGATTCCAATACTCAGACTCTTGACCAAATGTTTTAGCGTTGTTTCGAATGGATAACTGCTGATTTCGGTCACTCGGATGTGCTATATGGCACGCAAATAGAGGGTCATCCAATAAAAGGTGTCATTTTAAATTCCTCGCCATTGTTGGAACTATCTCTGCGATAGCTTTTGACAAGTTATTCTATATGGATCAATACACACTTACACAACGTGTGAAGAATTTACAGGAAAAGGGTAAAAATAATTTATCACGGAAACGTTTCGTAAAATTCTTACTCTTGGTCATCATCAAGCGCCCTTTCGCATAGTTATAGTAAATTTATCCGATAAATTTGAAAGGTTAATGATGTGAAGGCTCCGACTCGTGTTCGTCCGGCAAGGTCAGTTGAAAATATCGCTGCCGTAGCGGAGAGTGAGACTGAAAACCCAGGTGTGCCCATTTCGTGACGATCACAGAAATTGGGCCTATCCGCAATCACTTTGCACCGCATTTGACCTACATGCTTAAAAGGTTCAGTTGACACAAGAATTGAGGTCAGAAGACCACGCACAACTCCATACTTTCGCCGATTAGGTGCTGGAACTGAATGAACAAGATCATAAACAAACAAAATTGTCGCATCTTCAAAAACCCAAGAGCAATAAATAGTGGAACAACCACTCCCTCCACAACTAGTTAAAGTTTGGTGTGGTTTTTTGGGCTGGCTTTCCAGTGAATGGATTGCGTTACAGAACCACGTTAATTGACTTTTTGTTTCCTCAGAAATATTTCATTTTTCTATTGATTTAAAATGACACCTTATGTTGGATATCCCTATAAAAGGCAACTAAAAACTAGGTGTCTTGTCTACCTTATATTTAAATTTGCTTCCCATACAAGAAGTTGAAGTACATTTTTCTCTGTTATTGGCTGTGTCAAACGGGCGAAAGTGCTTTTTTTTCTCACTCAACAACTGGACTTCTTATAGAACACTTTTGGATTATAGAACCCATTTCTGTTTGTATGAATATCTAACGATCCCCAAGGAATGACAGCGCCATTCTCAGTGCAAAACTCCGGTTTTCTCAATGTTTTTCTTCTCTGTGACAAATTTAATTACTTACTTCTGGAAATTACAAATTCCAGACCACTTTAAGCATACACTGTTTCTGTACAGCAACTGATTAATGGCCCACCAGTCATCTTTGCCTTGTCGTCGACTAGAAACTTCTTCATTATACGACTACGACTACGATTCTGACTACCACTGTGACCCCGACTACGACCATGACTAACAGTATCTGGTTCTCGACTCTAAGTTGTCGTCGTATCATAAAATTCGTAACATTTCCGACATACTTTCGGAAGTTTTGCTTGCCTAACCGTGCAGAGTATCTCTTCTTAATGTGCAATAATGCGTTGTTACACACAACCAGATGCTGACAATGAAATTGAGAAAATGTATCTCACATAAAATAACAAAACTTTCCAGCTACTGACTGAAACTGTGTAATACAGATAAATAGAGTTAACACACGTGCAATGGGAAAACTGTCAGCCAACATTATTTATCTATGTACATATGGTATGTACTCGTACATACATATATATGTAGATACTCACGCGTTTAACAACCTTTCTTTCATTCCATTGTTGTGGAATACTTTTCGTCTCCCTCAAAAGGCACGGATACAACGATTCCTATGAAGAACGTTTTCATCAAGATAAATCAAATAAAAAATATAAGTACAAACCACAAAATAGACAATAAACTTGAATAAATACATAAATAAATCGAGTAAGTAGGTTGGTACTTACTCGTAGTATCAAAAGAAAGATTGGTCGAGAAGCATTTTCAACTTTACGAATTTGAAAACTGCGATAAAAGGGAAGAGACTAAGTTGTTCTCATTAGTAAAAATGTCACTTACTTGCACTTCCTCTAAAGTTGATTTGGTTTAACAACCGGAAATTCAGGCAAAAAGTTGGAGTTATTGTTAGCATCTCGCAAATATACTTCAAATGCTTGGCCTCTTCAACTTTATTATAAAATCGAGTTCACCTGTATCTACCTACCCCTTATGGGCTTCACAATCCACTCTATTCATTACAGAGCTCGACACGCTTTTTCGACTTCTGAGGCTGGAATCGGGGGAGAATTATTTTATAATCGGCGGGGATTTCAATGCTAAACACAGAGAGATTGGAGAAATAATTTGCCAAATACTAGAGGGAACCTACTACTCGATTGGTGGGGTCAGCACGATGTCATGTACAGACTCGGTTTTAAAGCGACGGATAACCCGTCGTTTCCCAGACGCGGGTCTTATTTGGATCTACTGCTGTACGATGACTGACAGGTACGAATTTACAAACATTAAACTGTCTGCGCACATTCGCGTATGACAGTGACCATTGCAGTTTTAGCACCGGAGTTTGTCCAAAGATATTCTTACAACTACAGTAAGACCGATGGACACGCTTCTCCGCAACTTTGACAAGAACGCTTTCCTCGAACACGCTCCACCCACCGTCCAATAGAAATTTGTAAAACGAGGAGATCGACAAGTACATAGAACGAACGGACGAGACAATTAAACAAACTATGGACACTACAATACCGCGGTATCGACGTAAAACTAACGAAGATCTGTTCCGCAATCCTACTATTGACGCACTGCACCGACTGAAAAGTAGACTTCTGACAAGACTTACAAACTTGAAAGAGAATTACAGAATTTCTGTAAGTTCATATTGGAACTACAAGGTTCGGGCTGTAAAGACCAGCAACCCGAATATGTTTCCGCAAATAAATAAACTATTTCGGAGAAAAAATCAAAACGACCTTCAGTGTCTTAAAATAGCCCGGACAACAGACAACGAACGGTTACTGACAATAGCAGGTATCGATCCAAATGAGGCCACTGATGATGACGACTACTTTGAGATCGAGGATCCATAGGAGAAGGTTGAGGCCATAGGGGCGACTTTCCAGGAAGTATACAAGGCCATTGATATCATTGGCCCTAATAATGACCTGGACAATCGCGTCTTGGGGCACGACTTCTGCATTCGAAATGAAATAGGGAACTGGCAATCCGAGGGCTCTGGTTTCACCCGGTTCAGCGACGAAAATATGGCAAATAATGTCATTGCCAGAGAGGGTGACCTACCCCCGTTCATTTCGAAGGAAGGACTCCATGAGATCTTCGACACAATCAGAGTTAAGATCTCAGTGGGGACCGATGGTATTCCGAACATAGTGCTTCGACATCTTCCTCTAGAAGCGGTGGACATCTACACCACCCTGTTTAATAATGCAATGAATAATGCACATTATCCAGCGCATTGGAAGACGGCGGTGGTTCAACCTATCCCCAAAAAGGGGAAGGATATATCCAATCCGGCGAATCTCCGGTCGTTAAGTCTCCTTCCGAATATCAGTAAGGTTTTTGAAAAGGTAATCAATAGAGCTCTGTCTAGGTGGGTTGAAGACAAACATATAGTTCCGGATAATCAATTCGGTTTTAAGGCGGGACATGATATCTCACATGCCGCGTCTAAACTGGTGTCCGATATCCAATGGAAAAAAGGCAAAAACCAATGTGCTGGTGCCTGCCCTGTTGACTTGGAGAAGGCCTTCGACACCGTATGGGGATCAGTAAACCACTCTGGTACATTCTTTATAATATGCTAACCAACAGATGTCTCATGTTTTTAACGTAAGTACCTGCCATGTGGGCTTAAACTTACGGGATGCCCATACATCCATGGGAGCAAGGATACGAATTGCCATCGCTCACAATGATATTCATTTTGATACCAATTCGGAACTGTGTTGCCGGCACAAATTCCACCCTTGGTATGAGTCGAGGCCGACCTAAAACCTCTTACTGCTCTTAGGGTCGCAGCACCCAGCACTTATTGCAACTTCACATTGAGTCAACCAAGGAAATCCAAAGGAAAACCAAAGGAAAACCATAGGAAGACTCTTTCCCGCGATTTTGGGTTTAAACCACAGCCACCATGACGCTCCCACAAGGGGGCCTACCTCTAACAAGTCAGGCCCGGACCGAGATCCGGGGGGCTCCTGACTCCCATGGTACCGTGATTTAAGTCCTGGTAGGGACTACCGGTGGTCCAGCCGCCAACAAGACCTATGATCGGCAGCTTGTGACTGATCAAATCGTAGCAACCTTCGGTAGCGTCATCTGAAGATGTTTACGATAAGACCAGTACTTTGCTCTGCCCCCGTTCATTATTAGACAACGTCATTAAAGGGCGAAGCCTTGATAATTGGGCGGGGGCCCATGCTAACCAACAGACAGTTCATCGTAAAGAATGGAGATGTGACTTCTGTTGGAATATTTCAAATTAAAAATGGTCTTCAGCAAGGTGCGGTCAATTCGCCGATCCTATTCAACATTTATACAAGCGACTTGATAAGTTCACTTCCCCATACTATTGCGTATGCAGACGATTTGGTAGCGTACAGAACAGATCCAAAAATCGAGGTCATTAATACTCTCTTACAGCGTGACTTCGATAAGATAATAGATTTTGCGATGACTGGGAGTTGAAGATCAACTTTCAGAAGTCGGAAACCATTCTCTTTAGGACGCCGTTGTCTAGAGCCTCTAGGGATACCAGAAAAAATTGGCGAAAGTTCTCGATCATTGGACAACACGGGCAGCCTCTTGCCTGTCGAAATGTAGTCAGATACCTTGGAATCTGGCTAGATCAGTTTCTGTATTTTGACAAAAATGTAGATGCTGCTCTGGCCAGAGCTTTTGCCCTTACAAAGAGACTGTTTTATAGCAGCCAACTCGATGCGAGGGTAAAGGTAATCTGCTACATGGCCCTTATCAGGCCCACGCTGGTATTTGGTTGTCCCGTGTGGTTCAATGTACGAGCAAGCTTAATGGAAAAGATTCGGGCGTTTGAGAGGGCTTGTCTTAGGGCTTGTCTTCGCTTGTATAGAACACCAGAGTCGGAGTACAAGAAATTTTATCCTAATGTGATCCTTTACAACAGGGCGAACCTAATACGAGTGGACAACTTCGTAATTAAGCTGACTCGAAGGCACATTGCAAGAGCAATGACCACGACAAATAACCTGATATCTGGGGCTTACTACCCCAATTACCTTTACCACGAGAGTATGCGCTCTGACGGCTTCGTTCCACCGGAAGCATTCCTCTACCTAGATCAGATAGGGTTGATCCAGGATAGATCAGCGGTGTCGTTAATCTTCCATGTCGCTCGGACAGCTGGGGACAGGCGATCGCCTAAGGTTCAGTAGGGCGGTGGGGAATCGCGATAAGAGGGATGTCGTTCGGCAGCACCAGCATTTCTGGTGGTTGAATGATGGGGAAGATGTTTCGTCGTCGTTTCCGTCAATTACGGACCAGCCTCACTAATGAGGCAGAGCTGACCAATTTATTTGCTCTGTGAATAGCGGTGGCCAGCTTGCATTGGTTTATGTTCAGTGTATACAAAGGTGTATACTGATATATGTATATGATTGTGTATAATGTCTATTTGTATTTATGTGTGTATTGTACTTTTAGGTTAGGTAGGCTAAGGTTTATCTTAAGTTAGATACTAAGCTGTAATAAAAAATAAAAAACATGTCCATATGCTAAGTTTTTGTAAACAAATTTTTTTCTTTGCCTTAATTATTCAAAATAAATAGTTCTAAGTAAAATGTAAATGAAGTCGAAAGACATAGTTATAAGAATTTAGAGTAGCTTAGAGCGCCTGTGTGGGGCCAGTAAGTTAGCACAAGATTGTTAAGTAATTGTAAGCTAGCATTTAAGCATTTTTTGTTAGAATGTAAGAGTTAGTGTTAAGAAAAAAGAAATGCATTTAAAACTAACTAAACTAAACTAAGATACAAATATGTACTAAGTTAGAGATGCTGACGTTTATGAACTCAACTATTCTCATTTTCATCAAGAGTTGAGCCTCTCTTGGCTTCGTAATACTGATTTTGTTTTTAGGTCGCAGTACCCCGCAATAGCAGATCGTTTTAAAAACAAAAGAAAAACCACGCGCCTATTTACTAGCGATGTACAGAGAAAAATGGTGCCAAATGGTGAGGTTGTCGGGTAATTGAAGTATGGGAGGTTAGGGAGTTCTTAGCGATTGTTTGAGAAAGGTTTCTTTTATAGTTATGAATGCATCTAGTTATGTAGATCTATTGGATCTAGGTATGAAGATAGATAAAATAAAGGTAAGTACGAAGATAGTTGTAAAAGTCAGAAAAGGAATTATTCCAAAGGAAAATTTCCTATAACTGGCATCACAACTTATTTTCTTAAGACGAAGGTTTGGATGAAATTTATCAATAGCTACTGAGGAGTAAATGGTGTCTTCAATAAAAATAAAGTCCGATTGCGTACTCATGTAGTTTTCGACGCCATTAACTTGGCATTGCCTTTAGTCTGCTAGCCGATCTAAGAACAAACATTCTACGTCGAATTGGCATTCGAAGCAATGAAAAGGATTAATAATCCCATGAAGTCCACCTCATCGGAGGCAGATTAAAGTCACATAAGATAAGGAAATTGCCAATGGAGTCAGATAAGCCAATTAATTGGTCAATCACATCGCTAGCAAGTAGGTAGGATCGATAGGCTGGGCCTGAAAAAAAAACTGTGGGATCCTAACGAAATTTGGAAGAAGTAAAATTGTATGA
Source organism: Volucella bombylans (assembly GCA_949129095.1). Taxonomy (NCBI): domain Eukaryota; kingdom Metazoa; phylum Arthropoda; class Insecta; order Diptera; family Syrphidae; genus Volucella; species Volucella bombylans. Next base: position 14,219,943 of record OX422143.1, on the reverse strand, counting down.
GAGAACGGTCAAAACTGTTGTGTATGGCTAGTAAGTATCCTCCATACACATAGGAAAGGTGGAATTATTCCTTTATACACAAACCTGGCATCAGAATGGTTTTATTCTCAGCAAAGATATCGAAAAGAAGAACGACATCAACTTGGCTTCGTTGGAGATGTAAGACTACTTTAGACTATACATACTTGTAAATATGGAGGGCAGCGAGAGCATCCGTTGGAGGCACATTGATAAGTTCATGGTACCAGATATGAAGATTCCTGAAACTGGTTACATCTTGTTTGAGTTCTATCTTGTGCCAAACCGAATTTCTAGTGTTGGTATGTGCAGACGGTTAAGCGGCAACAATATGGAAGGCTGGGGTTCCCGACATAAAGAACCAGGAATTGTTCCCTCCTACTTTTAATGTTTTCCGCGACGACGATCCTACCCGCACAAATAAAGATTCCCCCTGTCGAGGCGTCCTACTGGCGATGGACAACAGCCTTAACTCTTCCCCCATTACAATTTCTTCATCCTCTAAAGCCGACTTTGTCGCAATAAAAATATCACTGCCTCTCAAGTCCCTTTACGTTATATGTTGCTACATCCTACCAGCTCAACCTATCGAATCTTACCAATTTGTTATTGATGCGATCGATCATTTAATTGACCTGTCAGACCCTATTGATGATATCCTTATTTTTGGCGACTTTAATCTTCCTCAACTACAATGGACTCCATCAGATGATCAATCGTTTTTCATCGCTTCAAATGCCAACTCAGCTAAGGAATGTCTCTTCGTAGATCGCTTAACAGACTCCAGTCTATGCCAAGTCAGTGGTATATCCAATTTTATGGGCAGGCAATTAGACCTTATTTTCACAACAGATCCAATTAACTCCTCAGTCTCACTTTGTCCCCTATCTCTCTCAACAATCGATAACTACCATCCCCCCCTTCTACTTTCATTTTTTCATAACTCTTCATTCCAGTCTACTACCCCCACAACTCAGTGAATATCTCAGCAGATCCCACTTTAACTTTCACAACTTAAGTATAAATGATGCCTTATCCATTTTTTATAAAGAAATATTTAATTCTTTTTCCCTTTACGTTCCGTTTTCCCGCCTTAAAACATCATCTACTAGTCCTCGCTGGTATAATCGCAAGCTTCGTTCCTTACGAAATAAGAGAAATAAGTTATGGGCTGTTTTCCTGCGTACCAGATCCTTTACCGACTATTCCAACTATCTTGGTGCTTATCTTCATTTCACCGAACTTTACGATTCCCTTTACCAGCGCTACCTTAACAATGCGCAAGTCAACCTTATAAACCACCCTAAGTCCTTTTTCCAATTTGTTAACTACAAAAGAAAGTCCGATGGTTACCCTCCTTCCCTCTCTTTCAACAACAGGTCATCAACCGATCCACTCACCATTGCCAACCTATTTGCCACATTTTTTAAACAATCCTTCACCAACGACTCCTTTGTACCAGATCCATCCTATTTTAGTTACCTACTGAACTTCTCTAATGGCCCACTTCTCTCTCATATTTTTGATCCGTCTTATATCGAACATAAATTACACCAACTCAATGACGAATTCACACCCGGCCCAGATGGCCTCCCAGCCATATTTCTTAAAAAATATTCTTCCTCTTTTTCCCTTGCCCTTTCTAATCTCTTCCGTCTATCCCTTTCACAAGGACAATTTCCTCAGGCTTGGAAATTCTCCTTCATAACCCCGATCCACAAGAAAGGATCAAAGAATGAAATAACCAACTATCGTCCCATCGCTAAACACTCTCATATACCCAAACTCTTCAAAAGTATTTTGTATGAAGCTCTAAGCTTCCAATGCAAATCACTTATTTCTCCTAGACAACATGGCTTCCTAAAGGGTAGGTCAACCACCACAAATCTCGTTGAATTCGTATCCTTTGCCCTCTCTGCCATAGAAAATGGCAATGAAGTCGATGTAGTTGCAACCGATTTTAGCAAAGCCTTCGATAAAATCTCTCATCGGTTAGTCATCTTTAAATTGTCTGCCCTCGACTTTGAACCCATACTGTTAAAATGGATATCCTCTTACCTCGAAAACCGTTTTTACAGTGTTCGTTTTAGGTCAGCCCACTCCGCTCCATTTTTGGCCACCTCTGGAGTTCCACAAGGCAGCCACCTCGGTCCGTTCTTTTTATATCTATTAACCATAAATGATCTCGATATGATCATCAAACACTCGTCTGTCTCCCTTTACGCCGACGATACCAAATTTTTCAAAACCATTTCCTCTCCCCATGACTCTTTCCTCCTTCAACAAGATCTTGATAGTTTCTCGATCTGGTGCCTCAAAAATTCTTTGAAACTTAACATCGCCAAATGCTAATCCATCACCTTCTCACATAAGCGGAACCAATCTCCTCCCCGACTCTATCTTCTCCATAACCAACCTATCTCCTCCGTACAATCTCTTCGTGACCTCGGCATTTTGTGTGATAGCGAGCTCAACTTCCGTTTACATATGGATGAGATAATCCTCAAAGCCAACTCTGCACTAGGTTTTATAAAACGGTGGTCCAAAGAATTCAACATCCCATACGTGACCAGGTCCCTCTATATTACCTTTGTTCGCCCCCTCCTAGAGTACGCCAGTCAAGTATGGTCCCCATATCATCGTGTTCATATCTCGAGAATTGAAGGCATTCAGCGCCGTTTTCTTCGATTTGCTCTCCGAGGTATGACCTGGGACGATCCTTTTACTCTTCCCCCCTATCAAAAACGTCTCAACCTTATCAACTTAAACACCCTTGAAGATCGCAGAGATGCTGCAGACTTTCTCTTCATTCATCGACTCCTTTCAGGTCACGTTGATTGCGCGTCCCTTTACAACTCCATTTTCCTCAACACTAACCCTCGTAATCTACGTACTCTTCTATCTACCAACCCACCACACCTCCTATGGCGCGAACGAACCAATCTCCCGTATGCTATGTCAAATCAACTCAAACCCTACCGTCTTTGATTTCCACCGCACCACTCCCTACCTCAAATCCGTTCTCCTTCACCACTCCAACCAACCTTAGTTTTAAGTTTTAGTTTAAGTTTAATTTGTAAGTTATAGCTTGTATTAAGCCGAATAAATGGGGGCGTTCGCCCCCACCAAAATTAAAAATTAAAATTAGCCGAGAAGACACTCAATCTGCCCAATTCTAATGGATTTTTTGTGCAAATCTCGGATTCCACAGTCTAATCGCACAACAATGTTTTTAAGTCCATGATAATATGGTACAGCTTCACTTAGTCTAAACCACCGCGCTTATGACTCATAACTGAGGAGAGGATGAACTGCGACACCGTACAGCCTTTCAAAAAGCACATATATTTTAAGAAGTCGTTGTCAAAGTTTAGCCAACTATTCAGTTTTCGATTTTAGATAAATACAAAGTGTCTGTAGTGATATTACTTCTTGCTACTTGCTACGGTGGTGGTGCAAATTACGAGGTTAGTTTTGTTTCACTTCACAACTTGTAGCACAGCCGTTTAGGCTAGTCGAACCCTCTCTGTGATTTTCATTCAAGTCCCAATCCGATATTTTCTCGGTAATTCGGTTACGGAAGTTCCGACAGAGTACATTTACTGTAGCAATTGAATTGAAATGGTAGTATCGGTGATAAAAGTCCCCGACTGGTTCGTAAATCTTTGATGATGAGCATCATTTTTAATTGCTCAAAATGAATTGTTATAAAAATCAGAATCTAGAATTTCGCCCTCCCTGGACTTTGATTCTCCTTTCTTATTTCCTTTCAAGATTCGTTCTGTTCATTGACGTTAAAATCAAGTAGCCTGTCGATTTCAGGGACACAAAACTCTTCGGAATGCGTCATCAGTGGTTGGAAAAGATTAAATAAAATACAAAAACAAAAATCCTGCCAAGAAAAACCTATTAAACTTTTTCTCTTACAGAAAAGTTATCTCGTATCAACGTATGTACGGATATTTACTCGCAGTATGGGTCTACATCTACCAACATTCTGTGAATAAAGACAATTTTCCAACATTGACTGTTGCAATTGTCCCCCTATTCAACTTTGATACACCCTCGCCATTGACGTCGAATCGGATCGCCTACTTCCCAGTTTCTCTTCATCTGAGGTGAACCATTCTTTTCATTCATGTTCTGCTCGTAGCTGTGTACGAGTATACATACATATACTCTCCTCAAGTCATTCATATACGTACTCGTATAACACCTTTATGGCAAAGCCGTACGAGTACATATTTCAACATTTTTCTCATTTCGTGAGAATGGCGTTTTTATGAACATTCAAAGAGCTTCAAGTGGCAGCCTTAAAGGCGAAAAGTTGTAGTTCTAGTGTAGGCTTTTGTATCTTGTCCGCCCTTCCCAAGGGGATTCCCTCCTCCACACAGCATAGCACAAGGCGATTCTTTTGGTTTTTCCATAGTGTGAATGATGTATGTTGGTTAAAGATGATAATTCCTACTTCATTTTGTCATTGTTTGTGTCGTCGTCAGCATTGTCTTCTAGATATAAAGCCTTGTGGTCGCAGAAAACACTTACAAACATGAAATTGTCTATAACAGCAACTATCTTTTCTCAGGGGATGAGCAAGAAAGTGTTCCTTTTGTTTCCTGATTAGTTTGTGGTTAAAAAGTTTGATCCATTTCCTGTATATGCTCTAGAAGACAATGCAAAAAGGTTCAACAGTGATGGATTTAAACGTAAACATAGGTGATTTGCCTTAAGAGAGACTTTGAAATAATTCAAACGACTCGAAACGACCCTTAGAGACGGTGCAGTAAAGGCGACGGAACTGGAGAAATCGGCGCTTTCGTAATAGCCACTTAAAGTTGCCAGGAGGCAACTAGGCAAGTAGCTTGTCCGTTTGATATTATATTTAAATTGAAATGTCAAATATTGTTTGACAAATAAGAATATTATTTTTAGGTTCTGCTATGATGTATTATTAATACAACCGTGTGACTTTGAAGGATTTCGCTTGCATAGTAGTTTCAATTAGGTCCAACAAGCAAGACACTCCCACTCCTCTAGTGTTATTAATGTCTAAGCATTTGAAGCGACCAATATACATAATTTCTGTGAGGAGATTACGAAGTGAACGGCTGCAATCACAACCAACCAACAACATTTTTGGCAGTCGCATATCCCATAATTTCTCGCTGAAGATCAATGGCTTCGATGATAAGAAGACGGCAAAAATAAAGTAACTTATCTGCTAAGTTTTACCACCACGAAATACCCAGTTTGATCTGGAGGACAAAGCATGAGAGTTGTCGGATTGAGAAAATGGAGAGGTGGTACTCCAGGGACACAGTTCAGAGGTTGAGCAGGGAATCATCTTCTGTGCTGATGATAAGTAAAAAACAATTCCACAAACTGTTAAGCGGCGGATATGACATTTTACTAGCAGCAAAATTAACAATTTGACTTGGTCGATGGAATCCAAGATTTTCATTTTCACCAAAAATGAGTAAAATAGCAAAAAATTAAAGATAGATAAGTGTTACCTTAACACTCAAGAGGGTATGACTACACTTATGATGCCAAAAATGTGTTAAGTATTTCGGAAAATGGGACAGACTGTAAGGAAGGAGGACATAATTTGGTGGTAACTGCACCCCAAATAATTTTCAAGATTTGGTCTGAGCTACCCGCCAGCATCACCCAAAGGCTAAGAAACTGGATGGTATCGTCTGAACACTCCTTTTCAGACCACAGATACATCCAATTCAGTCTGAGTAATGCTCCCCCAAGCCAACCAGCTTTCCGGAATTACCGGAAAACTGACTGGCCAAAATACAGAGGAATACTGTCAGAAACGCTATCCTCTGAACTATCAAGTCCCCCGCGTGACACCAATGAGCTTGACATGAAAGTCACGGAATTTACTCAAGCTCTCAATCAGGCTATGGCCGCTTCCTGCCTTATTCAACCAAGAGGCAAGAAAAAGCCACATTGGTGGACACTGGGACTGCTCAGAAACGCATGTAGAAAACTTTTCAACGAACAAGAAAAGTGACTGACTGGGACTCCTATAAAGAATCCCTCAAATTATACAAAAAAGAACTGAGGAAGGCAAAGTGACAATCCTGGAGGTCATTCTGTGACCAAATCACAGAAACCTCTGAGGCATCGCGGCTAAGAGAAATCCTCTCTACAAATCCTATGATGCCTGACTGTTTGAAAAAAACCGATGGCTCTTGGACAACCTCAAGTGATGAATCACTCAACCTGCTTCTGGACACCCACTTTCTAGGTAGCTCCCAACTCGCGGCCTGTAGCAGCCCAAACAGGCCTACTGCAACCGTGACCAAAATTTATGGTGTGATTACGAGAGACAAACTGCTCTGGGCGCTGCATAGCTTCAAACCATACAAGTCTGCTGGTCCGGACGGTATGATACCTACCGAGGTACAGAGGTCCTCAGATGTTATTCTGCCAGTGTTAGAAAATATTATGAGGAGCTGTGTAGAACTTATCCATATTCCACTGTTATGGAGAGAAGTCAATGTAGTATTCATCCCCAAAGCTGGAAAATGTTCTCATGTAGTCCCAAAGGACCTCAGACCTATAAATTATCATCTTTCCTTTTGAAAACTTTAGAACGACTGATTGATATCCATATTCGAGCTAAAGTTGATCCAAGACTTCAGTCTACGGCGCAACATGCCTACTGTAAAGGAAAGTCGGTGGAAACGGCTTTGCACTCTCTGACTAGCCACATCGAACGATCCCTACAATATAAGGAGTACACAATGGTTGCTTTCCTAGACCTAGAGGGCGCCTTTAAAAACGTCAACACATCCGCAATCACGACTGCGCTGTCAACTCTGCAGGTAGACGACTCACTTGGAGAGTTGATTGGGCCAATGCTAAAAAGCAGGATAATCAACTCACCCAGTTTGGGTGAGACTTCTGCTAAAAGATATGTCAGCAGAGGTACGCCGCAAGGCGGTGTCCTCTCTCCCCTTCTCTGGAACTTAGTAGTTAATGAACTACTGATATACCTGGAAGCGGATGGTAGCAGAGTGATTGCCTATGCGGATGACGTTACCATAGCCGTCTCAGAGAAACATCTCAATACCATTAAAGAACTCCTCCAAGTAAATCTTAACAGATTAACCTGCTGGGCAGATCGCTGTGGATTGGGAATAAACCCCCATAAAACTGATCTTGTCCTCTTTTCTAGGAAATATAAAATTCCAATCATAGACCCTCCTTCAATAAACGGTACCAGTTTAGTTTTCTCCGATACAGCAAAATATCTGGGTCTCATTTCTGACAGGAAACTAAACTGGAAACCTAATATTCAAGAAAGAGTCAATAAATCTACAATAGCTTTATTCTCTTGCAAAAAAGCCATTGGGAACAAATGGGGCCTTCAACCTCGCATAACCCACTGGCTATACATCTCGGTCATAAGACCGATACTTACTTACGGGGTGGTTGTCTGGTGGACGGCCTTGGAAACTGCAGTCAACCGCATTAAACTAAGCAGAGTCCAAAGAACAGCATGTCTATGCACAAGCGGAGCCTTGCGATCTACCCCCTCTGCTGCATTACATATTCTGCTTCACTTGACACCCCTCGACATTTTTAGCAGGCAAGTAGCTGCAACTGCAGCTATTCGCCTTAAAGCGACTAAACAGTGGACAAATAATTCATTTGGCCACGCCAACATTCTTAATACATTAGGAATCCTCACAGAGAACATTGATTACACCCTGAACTTTGGATTGACAAAACCTTCCATGTAAGCTTCCTTTAGATCATTCTGGGAGGAAGATGCTTTCATGGAGAACAAGTCAATCCATCTCTACACAGATGGATCTAAAACCGATAACGGAGTTGGTGGCGGAGTTTTCTTACATAAGCTAAATTTAAGCCTCTCTTTCCGTCTTCCAAATCACTGTAGCGTATTCCAGGCGGAAATTTTGGCGATTAAAAAAACTCTGTCCTGGCTGAAGAAAAACGTGATATGTGCAAAGGATATATGCAGCTTTTCTAATAGTCAGGCAGCCATCAAGTCCCTGGACTCGGTCTCACTATATTCCAAAATCGCCCTTGAATGCCGGTCATCTCTCATGGAGATGGCAGAGCAGTTCAATATTCACCTTTCTTGGGTGCTGGGCCACAGAGACATTCCAGGGAACTGTAGAGCCGATGAACTCGTCAGAATTGGAACCACTCTACCTATTGTACCGGATAAAGGTATTATAGGTATACCAATCGCTACGTGCAAACTAACACTAAAGCTGGATGCCAATAAAAGAACAGACCTTAGGTGGACTTCTGGACAAACATGTCTAGCGACCAAACAGATCTGGCCAAGGCTGGATCTGAGTCGCTCTAAGTGTCTGATCCTTTTAGATAGTAAACATCTCAGCGCCATAATAGGTGTCATTACTGGACACTGCCTCATAGGCAAGCACGCAAGAAGGCTTGACGCTTTTACTAATGATTTCTGTAGAAGCTGCATGGACGAGGAAGAGGAGGAGACAATCCTCCACCTACTCTGCACATGCCCAGCTCTCTCCCAAAGAAGAAAGTTTCATCTAGGAGCTTTCTTCTACAACCACATAAACGATCTAGAAAACTTAGACGTTAACAGTCTCCTACGCTTTATTATAAGCTCAAACTGGTTCCAGTAGTAAGAGGATTATAGATCCACGCGGCATCACAATGGGCCAATAGGCCTAAGTGGGTTGGTATTTCCAACAGCCACTCTTACCTAACCTAGCCTAAAGGTTTCATATGAAAGTATTATAAAGACAAGCTAAACATAGCCACGTCTAGCCTTGGCCTCGCCAGATTGTACAGGATGACGATGACTTGGACTAAATGTGACAAAGGTTGTTCGTGCACTTAATGAATATTTAATGAATTTTATCACTAAATGTCGCCTATAAGTTATGTAGAGACAGTATAAGGATTACTAAGATTCAAGGGCTGGATTCAAAATCTTTCCGGGATTTTGGCGCCCATGCGCTCAAGGTCAGTCATCCGAGCTGTTCTCGTTCATTTCAGTTCACCGTTGAAACCTCTTCTCCATGCTCCATTGATGCAAACGCAACCGAAAAATTACATGAAGGAATTTTGTCTTCTGGCGAGAGCGCCTCCAAGAGCGTTTTCTTGCGCTTTTTTCAGTAGAAGCTTCTTCACAAATTTTGGACAAATGACCAAAACTATTCTCAAATATTAAATGGGATGAAATAATTTTTCGAACGAATTTAATAAATCGTCATCAAGTTAATTTCTTTGCCTTTTATTTAAATAAAAAAACCTGAACGTCTTAAAAAGATAGCCTTTATACGTGAAGTAGTGCCCAAGAGAGCTTCAATGGCAACTATGGGGCACGTTCTAATAGCACCAGGGTCTCCGAACATGTTTATGCTTTGATATGATGGCTTTTTCTTTGTCTTACTCGTACTCCACTGACCAATAGACGACGATTGGTCTAACCATCATCTGTAGATCCCATGGGCGACTTAACCATAGCTTTAGTGCCTTTGGATATTTCTGTTATTTACAGGTATCTGAGTTCCAACTTAGTTTTTTGTCTAGAAGTACTCCTATATACTTAGCTCCATTAAAGAACTTATTATATCTCTGGACAATAGAGAGATCTTGTGAACACTTGTTTGCTTGCTTGCTTCTACAACCGAAGGGAACTAGTAAAACCTTTCCGGGGCTGATTTAGAGGTTCTCTCTAAAGCACTTATCTGACGCTAGTCTAAGAGGTAATTAATGAACATTTGAAGTCGATTTGATTTTTCATTAGCGTTAGGGCTATGCCTACAATTTTTCCCGGAAAGCAAAGACTCCGGATAATAGAGATAATATAATCCAGATAACTATAGGGATTATAGTGAAATGAAAAAGGTTCCATTTAATACGAAAAACAAATATCGAAGGAGAGGTAAAAGACAGTTGACCAAGAGTCAAAAGGTTTAGTATTTAACTCGATTGAGAACATGTAAGGCTTGAGAATTACTTTCTACAGTACAAAACGAAATCCTTAAATTGATGAGGTCGAGCGTTACTCCTAAACATATTAATGCGGATATGTCCCTGAAAATAATTATTGTATATAACCGAAATGTAGTTAAATTGCAATCAGAGGTTTAGGAGAATATTGTATGAGTACATTTAGGTTATAGGTTATGATTTGTAATGCGTTCCCACATCTGTAACCTAGTGTGCCATAGCAAATGCCTCGGATGATAAAGATGCTGTGTCGACTAACACGGACAGTGATTGAACTCGGGAATGTTAAGACTCTTGAGGTTGCTACAACGAAAAGCGCCTCTAACTTGAGTGCCTGCAATGCTGGATAGATAACTTGAAGCTAACAGAAATAAAATAGTGGACGGTTAATGTGCCGCCCAACAAGAAACACCATTTATACTCCATCGAACTAGCAAGTAACGTACACAAATCCATTGTATTGTTTATACAATACTCACATTAGAAGGACGAAAGAACCTCACATTGTAAAAACTTTGCAGTTACCAGATACTCACGGAAAAACAACTCTAGAGTAAAAGAGGAAATCATTTTTAAGTGATAAACACCGGGAAGATTGCAACTGAGGTTAAATCATACAGCAATCAACAACTTAACTGCGACTGGTGATCACGTAATGGCAATTAGAGATTTGAAACACAGGGTCAAAAATAGGGAAAGAGTCATTCGTCTTTGAGATAATTCGGTAATTCGCCTAGACGTCAAGGACATCACGTATTTACCAGATAGACAACACTCATAATTGTAAGCGGCAAATGGAATGGGGCACATGCTAAAACGAGAGGCAATCACATCCTTTAGCATTTAAAATACGAGTACAAGTTCATTATACACAGTGGCAGTGCTTATAGGGTTTTCCAATAAGGACTTGACAACTTTTTTTTACATAAAACGCAAACCATTTGAGATATTTCAAAAACTTTATTATCGGCTTGAAGTAAAGGGTTTTTCAATAAGAGCGCTACAAAAGTTTTTTTTAAATAAAACAAAAACGGTTTTGATATCCAATATCAATGAAATTCTTTATTCCTATGAAAGTACGTTCGATGCCATTATGTATGGAACTCGATTTCTTTTGCATGGCCACCACGGGCACGCTTGCAGAAGTCCAGACGCTGAACCCAATTTTCGACGATTTTCAAGCATAAATCGGCCGATACTGCTGCAATTTCACGTTCGATATTCGTACGAAGTTCATCAATCGTCGCTGGCTTGTTGGCATAGACCATAGACTTGACGTAGCCCCACAGGAAATAGTCTAACGGCGTCAAATCGCACGACCGAGGCCGCCAAGCGACCGGACCATTTCGTGAGATAACACGTTCTCCAAACTTGGTTTCCAATAAATTGATTGTGACATTCGCTGTGTGGCTTGTGGCGCCGTCCTGTTGGAACCACATGTCCTCCAAGTCCATATCATCCAATTGGGGCCAAAAATATTCGGTTATCATTGAACGGTAGCGATCCCCATTCACAGTAACGTGCCGGTCTTGATCATCACGGAAGAAGTACGGCCCAATGACGCCGCCGGCCCATAATCCACACCAAACCGTAATTTTTTCGAGATACAATGATGACTCATGGAGTACGTGTGGATTGCTGCCTAACCAATACCACATATTTTGTTTATTGACGAAGCCATTCAGCCAGAAATGAGCCTCATCGCTGAAGATGATTTTTCGATGAAAATCCGAATCATTTTCAAGTTGTTGCTCAGCCCGATTCCCGAACATACGGCGCTTCTGGTGGTCAAGCGGCTTCAGTTCTTGCGTCAATTTAATCTTGTAAGGATGTAGGCCAAGATCTTTTCGCAAAATTCGCCACAACGACGTCACAGAGATGCCTAACGCTTGAGAACGACGTGTGAGAGACAGATTTGGGCTTTCTGCAACTGAAGCCTCAGCGGCAGCAATATTCTCGACACTACGAGCACTTCTTTGTCTCACTGGCAGATCAATTGTTGATCTGCTAGGACGATTATGACGACCATAAATTGGACGTAGCGCTCTTAACGTTGAGGCCACTGACTCCGAATTTCGGTAGTAAATTTTAATAATTTCGACTCGTTGTTGGCTCGTATATCTTTCCATCATGAAATGGCAAACCTTACTGAAGAGAAATGTCAAAAGAGCGGCAAGCAATATGGCGTCGTTTGCTGTCCCTGTCGCTCTACTTTTGTAGCGTCCCTGTTGAAAAACCCTTTACAATCAAAACATTTATGAATGGAACTCGACTTCGTTCATATGGCCACGGCGGGCACGTTTGCAGTGGTCGAATTTTTGGACTCAATTTTCAACGACCCGGCCACACATTTCGCGTTCAATGTTGGCTCTGAGCTCTTCCAACGTCGTCGGCGTGTTGGCATAAACCAATGACTTAACGTAGCCCCACAGAAAATAGTCAAGCGGCGTTAAATCGCACGAACGAGTCGGCCAATCGCCTGGCCCATGTCTTGAGATAACACGCTCACCATACTTACTGTTACTCGGAGAACGTACGTCGCCTCAAATGGTCTATCGGCTTTAATTCTTGAGTCAGCTTGATCTTGTATGGGTGTAAACCAAGATCTTTACGCAAAATACGCCATAATGTGGTCTGAACGATGTCCAATTCTTGAGAACGCCTTGGAATTGACTGATTTGGATCGTTTGCTACGGACGCCTGAACGGCAGCGATATTTTCGACACTTTGACCAACCCGTTGTCTCACTGACATGTCAACATCACACAACGATATGTAGACTCAAATTTTTGCACTAAACTTGTTATTGTCTGTCTACTAGGGCGAGAATTACTACCGAAAATTGAAGTTAACGCTCTTAAAGTTGCAGTCACCGACTCCGAATTTCGGTAGAAAATTTTTATAATTTGCAGACGTTGCTGGTTCGTGTACTTTACCATGGTGAAAATGTTGAGTTTACTGAATAAATTGACAGTGACAGTTTGATGATTAGTGAAAGAGTGCGTTCGCAAATTAAATTCAAAGTTGTCAAGTCCCTATTGGAAAACCCTGTACTCATAAAATTAAGTGGACCGCCGTGGGCCGGTCTTGCTGCACAGACCAAAAGGGCTACGATTTTTTTTTTTTTTTTTTATAATGAGCGCGTGCTCAAGGGGTTTGAGTACCCTTAAGGTGATTGTACACAGCGCGGGCAAAGGAAATTTAGGGAGTAAGAAAATAGAGGTACCGATGTACATTGCTTTTAAATGTTTGCAAGTTATAACGACCAGGAAATACAGAGATCGGCAGGGCATTCCATAAGCGAGTTGTACGGCTTAGGAACGAATCACGATATTTTCGAGTGCGTCCGAAAATGGGCTTGAGGGTATACTGATGAGCATTCATAGCGAGACGGGTTTTACGGTTGAAAGTTTGAATTGGCGGAATGCTACTGGCGATTTCAGTGGAGCCCTGGTGGTGGAAATAGCGATAAAACAAAGTGAGACAGGAGACATTACGTCGGTGTTCGAGGGTATCCATTGATTGACTGATATTAGTATCATCAATAAGTTTTATCGCACGCTTTTGAATCCTATCTAGCAGGTGCAGAGATGTTTTAGGAGCACCTGACCAGATGTGGGCATTGTACTCAAATTTTGGGCTGATGAGTGCCTTATATATTGAGGCCAGATCAGAGGGGGTAAAATATTTCTTATATCGCTTGAGGAAACCTAGAAATTTCACAGCATTTTTGACGACTACAAATATGTGGTCATTCCAACGTAAGTTGTCATAGACACACATACCGAGAATGGAAAGTTTTTCGGTTTCGACGATGCAAGTGCCATTCATAGATAATGGCTGGGTATTTAAATTTCGCTTTTAAGACAGCAGACAGCATTGTGTTTCGGAAGCATAAATTCCACTCTATTGATAGTTCCCCAATTGGTTATGCTGTTGATATCGGAATTTAATGAGCTTAGCATACGCTGCCCTGCCGAAGAGCAGGGCCGTGAGTCCGGGAACGAATATGAAAAGCAGAGAGTACTGTCATCAGCAAAGGAATATATTGGATTAGAAGTAGTAGACAAGAGATCGTTAATGAAAATTAAAAAGAGTGTCGGTGACAGAACAGAGCCCTGGGGCACACCAGCATTTATTTTGTGAATATCAGACTTGAAACCGTCCAAGACAACTTGAATTGAACGTTCCGAAAGGTAATTTCTAATCCATTGAAGAAGAGAGTCGTCGATCCCAAATGCACGCATTTTCGACAAAAGAACCTGATGTCAAACTCTGTCAAATGAATTAGAAATATCAAGTGCAACTATCTTGCTTTCGCCAGATTGATGTACGCTTTGGTTCCACTTTTCGGTGAGACATGCCATCAAATCACCAGTGGACCTGTTGCTACGAAAACCGTACTGCCGGTCATTGAGAAGTTTTCGTGTTTCGAGATATTTCATGAGCTGACGATTTATCAGTGTTTCCATGACCTTGGAAAGAAGCGACGTAAGTGCAATGGGTCTGTAGGAGGAGAGAGAAAATGATTCGCCTTTTTTAGGGACGGGCTGGACAAATGCTGTTTTCCATCTGCTCGGGAAGAGTCCTAAAGAGTAGGATTGATGAAAAAGCTTACGCAGTGGTTTTGCCAGCGAGGAAGAACACCTCTTCAGAATAAGGGGAGATATACCATCTGGACCAGCGGATTTATGTATGTTGAGATCTTTAAATACTCTTGCTACTACACGAGTGCGAAGGTAGATTCGTCCCATTGAAGATTCGACGCACTCAAGTGTAGGCGGAGACAAAGCACAATCTGGGAGTGTTGAGCTGGCCGCAAAGTGTGCAGCAAGCAGATTGGCCTTATCCAAAGAGCTGACAGCTGGAATGTCATTGTAAATGAGCGTTGGGATGGAGGATGAGGCGGAATTTTTAATGTTTTTGACGAACGACCAAAAATTGTTACTGCCTTTGGGATATTGCAGTATTTTTGCCTCAGTTTTTGGTCGTATTGGAATTTCACACGCTTAAGAAAGGCGTTGCAGTCATTTCTGGCTCGTTTGAACTTTTTTCGGTTTTCCTCTGTCGGGTTGGTCTTGTAGGACCGAAAAAACATTTCTCTAACCCTGACGGCCTCTTTACAGCTCGAGTCGTACCATGCCTTTTCTTTTGGCTCGATACTCTTCATCCGATGAGGAATAAAGGATCTCATTCCAAAGAGAATGGTGTCTGTAATCATATCAGCAGCGGTATCCACGTCGATATCGAGGAAGCATAACGACCAGTTAAAATTCCTAAAGAAGCTGTTAAGACCGCTCCAGTTGGCTTTCTCGTATTGCCATACGGTTCTTTTAGGAATTTTTTCTCTAACTGTGTGGTCGGTGTACGAGAAATTAGCTGATATGACACAATTGTCCGACGAGCCTAGAGGGGAGAGCACATCAATGGTGTACTTATCAGGGTGAGAAGTTAAAAACAAGTCCAGGGTGTTGGCGGTATGACTATCAACGTCTGGTATTCGCGTGGGCTCATTTACAAGCTGCGTTAGGTTGTTTTCCGCAGCGAAGATCTCAACACACCGTCCGTCGGGTGTTGTCTGTCCAGAATGGCGAAGCCACCCAGAATTGTGTATATTGAAGTCGCCCGTAACAACGATTTCAGTATGAGGATACAGGGATACAATTCTTTGAATGGAGTCAGACAGCGCATCAAACTCGTTAAAGGTTGAATTGCTGTCCAGTTTGGGGCTTCTATAAGTAAAGCCAGTAGTGGATAATTTGCTTACGGAGATGGAATTTTAACCACATGAAGTTGAATTCCGGATTGGAACATGGATCACATTGTGGTGGAGTTTGGTAAGCTACATCACTACGCACATAAATGGCGAGACCGCGGTGAGAGAAGAATAATGGCACTAGTTCGTAGCCAGGTAGCTTCAGATTAGAATGATCTGAGAGGTGTGGGCGGGGATCTACCTGTGTTTCACTAAGTGCCAAAACAGCTGGTCTGTACTTACAGACGTGGACGTACACAGAAAAGTGATTACTTTTTAGCCCGCGTATATTGGCTACGTCTACCCTGAATTCCCTAGTCATAATCACAGACAAACACAGAAAACACAAACACCGACGATACTAAGCAAGGCTGCGAAGTGGAAATTCTGACGTTGGTTTACCGAATCAAATTGTTGTAGGTGTTATGCCCTTACAACAATATGAAAATTGATGAATACGAGTAGTAGAACAGTTTAGACTTTGAAGTTTTTATGAAAGTTCACGAAAATTCGTCGCAGCTCTTTAGGATCGATGGGTAGTCCTTCTTGTTGTATTGAAACTATAATATTTGTTCGACTTTTGCCATCGATGTAGATAGAGACGGTGTTATCACGCAAACAAGCGAGGTATAGGCGAACATTTTGGAAAATTCTGCGATCTCTTAAAGGGGGAATAACACAGCGGGCGTCGTCATCGATATATGTTAGTTGCTTAGTTAGCATTACAGTGGGTCTAAAATTGGGGAGGTACGAGTATAAGTTTTAGAAGTAATAAACGAGTTCAGGTGGGGAAGGATTAAGGATACGGGAACGGATAAGAGACGAAATTTGAAGGTAATTTGGCAGCGGTTTGGTTTTAGCAGGGAGCGTTTGGCAAGGCAAGATTTAGTGGAAATTTTCTGAACATTTATTAGGCGAAAAGGAGATGGATCCATGGGTCTTATGGATGGGATTGGAGTTAGCAGTAGACACACTCAGGTTTGTTTGGAGATTTTTTAATTTTTCAAGTCCAGGTAGTACAACATCGAGAGACTGTCGGTTCAGGAGGTGGTGAAACAACTTCGGCTACTCGATTTGGTGGTAGAGAACGAGGTGGCGGTGAAGGATTTTCTTGAGGTATGATTACAAAATTCTCTCAGCTTGCAGAGAATTGTATTGTGCATTTAGTAAATGGAATAGACATTAGTAAATCAACTTAAATGAAGACCCTATGACGAGTAAACATATCTGATAAGCAATAGACTTTCGGGCAGTGATTGGGGACGAAATATGGAGAAGTTTGATAGTCCGATATATTTTTTACCACAGGCACTGAATGCCAAATCAGAATACGGACATAAAAACTTTAACTATTTTCTTAAATTCTTTGTAGACGTGAACTGTCAAACATTCATCATTCCGACAAATTAATCCTGTGTTAGACTATACTGTGTGCAGTGCACTTGTACTACTGCTATCAATTTTAATGAACCAAAAAAATCCAGTTGCTGCAACATTGTATCCAGCAGCTGGCAGTTTGTATTAAAACATTCAATTTGCATTGGAATTTTCCCTTCTAACTAATCTTAAACAACCGTCCATCGCCAGAATCTAAAAATGTGTCTCCAAACTAGCGAGTCAACTTTAATTCATGTAGCACTCTTAGTCTTACAGATCTGCAACACAAATGTATCCCTATCAACTCGTATGTATGTTAAATAGCAAAAAGTACACGGTAGCCGTTTGAAAAGTGTCTGTGTATTTTTGCGCTATGTCGATCTCCAAGAACATTCCTGCCCATTAAGATTTGATTTGCATATTCCCCATCCGACTGCTCATATGATCCCCAACAACCGACGAAACAGACAGACAGACATTCCAGAACGAAACATAATCTAAACAAACCAGAGAATACAACGACGTCGACAACAAGATAAAAAAAACTTAACAAACCTGACTTAAAGTGGGACACACACGTACGGAATAGTCGTATTGTAGATCGTTGGGTGATCATTTACTCAAGAGCCTGGGCTACAACAGAGCGTTTTTAGTATCCGATCGTGCTTCAGTACACCCTCTTGTCACCCTTTGCATTGTTGTAATTCTTGACAAATGGTTTGCTATATCCGGTCGACAATGGAGAGAGAAAAATAGAAAACCTCAATCTTAATGACATTCCCACATGTGAGCAACGGTGGAGCATCACGATCACCTTTCAAGAATCTGTGATCGATGAACTCGCGATCAGTCACTACTCGTATCTACGTATGTGGAACTCTCAAAATGGAAATTTATTGAAACAAGTCGGCGTCGACCTAACCAAATTGAATTGGGTTTACTTACGGACAGATCAGTCGGTCATTGGTCGCCGATAGACGCTAAGTGTTGAGATAAAAAGATCAACAGATGGAATGAGATATTCCCCGTACACATGTAACATACATTCGAATACATCTCACGCAACTAAAGCGTTACTACGGATGCTGCTGTGTATCTGGAATTGGTATGGGCGGCCAGCTTTCTGTTTCTGTATATGTTGGGTGCAACGACCTCTTCCGCTTTATCTGCTTATCTTACAACAGCGGTCACTGCATGTAAACGACCTTTAAATTCTTATTCTTGATAATTTTTAACAAAACTTAGACACAAAGTTACTCGTACATCCCCGTAATCAGGGGAGAAGTTGTTGGTATCTGAGGAATTCTCTATCTCGGTTGCACGAAGGAATTTCAAAAAAAAAAAAGATAGGCATATCAAAACAACCTGCCACCTGCAACCTGTTTGGTTACTGGTTAGTTGTATGCGTGTCAATTGCTGTTCTTGTTTTTCGTTCTTATGTTGCAAAGAGGCTTCATCAAAGGTTTCACAGAGGAATATGTGGGTCAGAGAGATCAGAGTCGACCTCAATTCGTTGTTATCAGTAAAAGTTTGGAGTTTTTTTCTCACGTTGTTGAAGTTTGTTGTAGAAAAACAGAGTTAACTTTGTGGTACATCGTGGTGACATCTCATTCCATTGTTATCTAGAATTCTTGACAAAGTTGAGTTGAAAGAAGATGCTGTCGAAGTATCGTGGCATAAACTGTATTCCATAGCCGGAAAAGGTTAGATAGCATATTTATTCCACGCTATGTGCTCCCGACTCGTTGAATGGCTCTGAGACACGCATGCGTCTTCTAATTTGTAATACTAAGCTTTAAGGCATCCGCACTTATTTCAACCGGATATTCGTACTTCCCCGTGGCAATGTTATTAAAATACTCGTAGTTTCTTACCGAGAGCGTTGAGCCAATGAATTCTTCATATCTTAGCTTCTTGGACAACATCCATATTTCGGTACAGCTCATAGATGTTGCATTTGTGCCTTCTACGGCGAACTAAATTTTTTTCAGCACTGCTCCTTCTGCTGATTGCTTCAAATAGCAGGATTAGGGTTATAAAGATCATAATTGTTAGAAGCTTTGATCAGTTTGCTAGGGACACTTGTCATTGAATCTAGACTAAGGTGAGATTTGTAAACCACATATTTACTCTGAGGTAACTATATGTAGGTGAGCTTCTCATATACTGAGAAGTTATAGCTGTCGTTAGTGATGTTTCGAAACAAACAATGTCCCCCTATCTATGTATGATGTTTGTTTTCTGACAGCATTAGACTTTATCTTATCGTCTTTTGCTTTCAGGTCTAATTGTTTCGTCTTCTTTTCAGTTGCGTAAAAGCTTCAATAGTAGTAACGCACGTTTGGGTGAGACCGATGATGTCGGTGTGGCAAGCATAGACCCACATCTACAAGAAGGAAGAGACAGCTGGAACGACTTGTTAGAGATTACAAACTAAAGAACAAAAAGTGTGCAACTTAGTAATTGAGAAGTAGGTAAATGATGACCACGAAAAGAAGAAGTCAATGGCGAGCAGAGGTTTGTGGAGCATTGTGATGCGAGAAAAGCTGTAGTTCAGATTGAAATCGTGAATGTGGTTCTCCAAAAGGTTCTTCTTAGTGAAAGTGATCACTGGACGGCCGAAGGTAGCCAAGTAGCTGTAGGTCGATGCATGAGACGTTGTAATCCGAAGAGTAGAAGGTCCTCAATCCACCGAAAAGTGGGAATTTTGGACTGAGATCGAATTACGCATAACTTTCACGTTGCGAGTGGAAATGCTAGTATATCCCATTATCAGATGTTGGGAGGATAGTTTTCTAAGAAGGAATTTTTCAGCTCCTCACCAGAATGGACCATGTCAATGTTCTCGGTTATGACAATGTTTCGCCAGTGAAAGACTTCGAAAATGGCGCTACGCTCGAGGCGAGTCAGAGTCAGCAATGGTGTGTGGTTTTCGAAATGGACTGCTAATTCTTCCGAAGAGAAGGCATTGATATTCTCATACGTTCAGTAAGTGATAGTTCTGCCAGACCGTGGTATTCTGCGACAGGGTGTTGTAGGGACTGTAGAAGTACGAGTACATGGTGCCAAAATACTTCACGAACTACTTTTCTAATTGAGCAATTTTAGACGGATGTATGTTCAATGCCTTTGATGACACTGTCTTCGTGTTAATCACCTCTATGGGAGCGACGGTTGGAAATCGTATTCGTTGCTGATTTTCTTCTCCGAATACTTGACCTCCTTCTTCAACGAACTCTTAATCAAAATACAGCCATGAAGCGGTAGGCGTTGATGACTTTTTTCGCCAAGCATTCTATGATAATTTAGTAGAAGGTCCTCACGAGTTACCACGACAATACAACTTCAGCATTGATAGCAGCCTTGGATAGTGCGATTACAGATAGGACAATTGCGGTAGCCGATAATAACTTCATAGTCAAGAATTTTCAGTAAATACAACGAAAATGCGTCTAACGAAACCACTTCTCCATATGGCAGAACAGGCCGAATCAATGTTTTGTAGAGCATACATACATACCACACACCATTTTGTAGAGCATACAGTTGAAAGGAGGATCTTTGAACCCATTTGTTTCGGTAAACCGAAATAGCAGAAATTTCCTAGGGCAAGCCTTCGCCGAATCACCACTAGGGTATAATTCGTGGGGTTGATGTTTACTCTGGGTTAGGTAAATTCCTCAAACCATACGATGGTACGAGTACTATTGTCAATAGTGAAGTTTTCTAAGCGGCGAACAGATGCCTTTTTTGTCTGTAGACAATATGTAATTAGGTAACTTCGCTTTGCCTGTTCTACAATAGATTTCTACAATAGAGTTCTACAAATCCACATGACAGCGCTTCTCCTTGCTGAGATGCATACAACCAAAGAGCAGGGATGTGAGTTCGGGAACGAATGTGAAAGGCAGGGTAGTGTCGTCAGCAATGGAATATAAAGGTTCCGCCATCTAACGTTTTTTTTTTTCAACTAGTGCTTATTTCGTGAATGGTAACACTTAGCTCATGTCTGATTTGACAGATAAGAAAATTAAAAAAAAAGTGTCGAGGGCAGAACGTTCCGAATGCTGAATTCAGACACGCATCGATACATGTCGATTTGGTTGGCGGCTCGACCATCTAGATAGCGCTAGGTCGCTGTGTGGATTCGCAGTTCTAGAGACGGCAGGATTTTAAATTTGGCCAGATTAATGAATAATTCGTCCAAAGATGAGCATGATGATATGGCTGATAGGCCTTCATTAAGCTTTACAACTTCATCTTCTATTAAATCCATTTAACGATTATAATTTGAGAGAGCTCCGGTTTAAAGTCTGTTACCCACTTCTCCAGCTTCTTTTCTATCGGCAACCACAGGCGGTCGGCAGTAGTATCGCTGACATCTCTCGGACAGTTTGAATAGTGTTGTTGCTGTTTGTTGTTGCGTGTCTCAGGCATGATCTCGCATGGTTATATAATTTTATTTGCCATTTATAAACTAAAACTTGGTTACATTCGGACGATTACGCTGGAATTAATGTATCAGATACACGCACTGAAGAGAGGTATGAACTTTAGGTGAATGACAGACTCACACTTTTGTATATATATGGCGGAAATGAAAAGTAATCACCGATTATACTAAGAGCAGTTTAAAATGACATGCTATTCGCTCAACAACAATATTAGATAATCCTAACTATCGGATCTCCTGGATAGTTGCAGGTGGTGCTTTCCCCATATTCTGATAGAGATAGCTGCCTTGCAGCAAAGAAGTCCGAGAGCTAGTATAAACTGCATTTGATTTGCTTTGAATGTTTACGAACATTTAACCAATAAGTTTGTAGACCATCTATTTTTAACTTCTCTGCTAAAGGAAATCCACTGTAAACAAGCATCTAGCAGCATTTGAAAACAAACAATTTTATAAACTTAAAAAAATTTGAAAAAGTTTCTCTTTCACACATGTAATTAATCGCTTCGCAGAAACACTCCAATCCAATCCAATTAAGCAATCAAAACGCATCTGCTGCTTAACTAACAGCTTACTCATTAAAATGAAAGCGAGTTAATTACATTAAGCTTTTGCTAACCGTGTTGTTTCGTCTTTTATTATTCTTTCGTCAAATGCAGATCATCATTAAGCTGTCAATGAACAATTTAAAAAATCCGTCAACAATCATAATCAATCAATCAAGCGATTCGGTAATCAATTTGATCCTCTCAAAATGACGAGTTTTCTTTTTAAATAAAAATATTTACCTACCTCGCTCCACCACTTGAGAACTAAAGTCACCACTGATAGATTTTCCCATTGATACCGAAATACCGTTAGTGTTACACGCGCAATTGTGTTCGCTTTTCATTTGAACTCGCCACAACAACTACATAAACTGTCGGCAATTACCGCCAGCAACACACTGCACACACAAAGCCAACTATCAAATATTTGACTTAGTTTACCTGACGTGACACGTAAACGTAAACGTAACATGGAGTTTATATCTACCTTTTGTCGTTTTTAATCTGTCAACAATAACGTTTTGTAATGTCATGCGGTGACACAAATTTGTGTATTTGTGAGCTAGTGGTTTGTTGGCGAGAGCCACATTGCCACATTGTGGTATGTTTCATTTAAAATGGACTCGCTCAACACAAATCGCCACTCACCTACAACTAGTGTCAATGTAACCGTTATTCACATAATTTGCAACAATATTACTGAGGTGAATGTGTCATTCGAAAGGCCTCAGCTGATTGCGCCATCACATGCATTACACAGAGTTCTGACTTTGTATTTACTCAGAACGTTATCTCACAGGAATTGTGGGTTGTTAGGTCATTGATTCGAAAATACAGATACGGATATGCCCCTCTATAAGCAGCTGGTCTTATCGGATTTCCGATTAAATGTTTGCTTTTAGTTATAGTTTTTTTTTTCCCCATAGAATGGGACTTTTATCATTACAGTGAGATATGATTGTGATTCAACAAGGTATTTATGGCAAGTAAACACCGAGTATTGTATTCATGACAGTTTAATTGATTTTTTAAATGTTTTCCTCATTTCGAAAAATGAAAATACCTAATTACGGTGGATAATAGACAAAGCCGTGATTTCGGAAAATAAAATCTCACATTACGAAAAAGTTGTCGTTTCTGGAAAGCTCCGTTTAAGACAATAATAGTTGGTAGTTTTTCAATCAACACTTAAATCCAAGGAAATAAATATATCATACTCGTATGTAGATCAACTAGACGCAATGTTTTCTTTTGGAAATTAAATTATAAGTCTTTCTCAAGTTTTTTAAACTAACATAAGACGAGATCCAATCCGCACAAGCGCAAAATTCACGCGTGTTTATTAAAGTCTTGGCTACCAGATGTGGCCTTAATTGAAAATGCTTGTCTGGGTTTAGAGCTAGATGACAGGCATTACATAACTACCTTTTCATCAACATTCTACAGTCTAAGTTGTCTCTAGTAAAGTGATTCAATCTCTCGTTTGCGAAAAAAGTGTAGGGCCCACCACAGTGGGAGAGCAATGAATGAATAAATATAGTTCGGTCATGACATCGGACTCTCCGCGCCATTAATTCAGTCCCAATTGGTCCTATTTGGTCAGTGTCGCTCAGTCCAAAAATCAACTTGTATTTTTAGAAAGCATATCCAGTACAGGTAGTCGAAACACTAGGTTTTTAAATGAAGCTTGCCTTGACGGCAGAATAATAGGGCTCTTTTTCTTAAGTCATTTGAGTCCTACTCATGTTGGAGCTTCGTTAAATACGAACAGCGCCATTGTCCCATAAGGCTTGAACTACTACGTAGGCGTATTATGTGGAAATATAATTACTCCTTTCAACCTTCGACGGTCTTTGCCCAAGCAACATTTAATGGGATTATCACATCTTAATTAATCTAGTAAAATGTTTGCTACAATAGTTTGTGAGGCAAAAACCCCACATTCAAAGTAGAAATGTCGGCGGCTTGCATTTTTTGCACTAAATTAACTCGCTATCTTTTGGATCAAAGATTATTATAAAAGTATCTTAGACCGTGGAATCGACAGTTTTACAAGGCGGCATTAAACTTAAAAACTGTTAAGCTATTCAACTGATTTTCAATGAACATCCGACAAAGGCAAATGAATGTGGATCTGAGGTGAATGGTGGGATCCACCTATAATTCATGAAGACTCTGCAGTTATTCCAAGGTGATACGAACTTACAAATCAAATTACTAATGCAGACTTTTGCATTTGATGCGCCCCATTTTCACAATAGGGATTGTCTGAACTCGCGTTTATCATCTTTTGGCAAATAATAATATTTGTGTTCAAAATTGTATATCTTTTATTCATGGAAAGATATACGCTTGGTCAAGGCTTACAAATCGTCTAAATTTTTTACCAAATTTAATCAATCAATTACGACTACGTTACGTGCAGTGACACCAATTTTCGGTCATTATACTCACCCCGGTACACGAGCAATTAAGCGTTTTGTGAAAAAATTCGAATCGATTTGTTCATTCCATAATATTGGCACGTCAGTGAGACAGCGTAATTGTGCAACTGGGGGCGTATATCTCGTATGACTCGAACAATGTTTTACTCCAAAGCGTCAATCGTTGCTGGTTTATCGGCATAAACTAGTGACTTGAAGTAACCACACAGAAAATAGTCCAGTCGCGTCAAATCGCACCATCTTGGTGGTGAATTGACAGGTCCATTATTTGAAATGACTTTTGTTGGTATCATGGGATGGAGCACCATTCCGTTGGAACCACAGTTATTCCAGATTGATGTGACACAAATTTGGGAACAAGTGCTCATTGTTCATCGCATTGTACCGGTGTCTATTGCCAGTAACTTTGACGGAATAAGAAACGATGATGCCGCTGGCATACAATGCGCACCATACGGTACATTTTTCTGGATGCAATGACATCTAGAGAACTTCTTGAGGATTGTCCTCGCTCCAAATACGGCAATTCTGCTTGTTTATGTAGACATTTAACCAGAAATGAGCCTCATCACTGAACAAAAATGTACGTTTAAAAAACTGTGTTTTTTTATTTTGATTTAAAATCACTTAACACATAAATGGTCACGCGGCTTTAGCTCTTGCACCTACTAGCCTTGAGACCAAGATCTTTACGCAGCATTTTCCAGATAGTGGATGGGCAACGAATCGATAAATTGGGCTCCTGTTTAACACAAGCTACCACGATCAACAGCCGGGATATGTATTTTCTTCCGAACGGACTGTTGTCATTCTTGTTGGTGTGTGAGTATCCACTAACGTTAATTGACTGCGAAAGTTCAGATGGCCGATGAAGTCTGACGTAAATTTCACAGAGCACTCTATAAGTTCCGCGAAAAGAGCTTCGATTTTGGAAATAAATTTCAACGATTTAAAATCGTGTCGACCTGAATGTAAGGCAAGTACCTAAAAAAACTGTCGACGTCGTGGCACAATCTGCATTATATGATTAAGATAGATTGAAAAATACCTACAGTCTTAATGTTAACTCGACAAAGATTTAGCCAATCCTTATGCCAACATTAAGAGGACTCACTCTTACGTTGCAAACAGCGGTAATCGTTAAGAACAAAAAATAGACCGGAAGCTACAATGAAATCTAAATAAAGGAGTCAAGAGCGTGCTATTGTACTCGCCTCCCAAAAGGCGATGGACTCCACATGCGACATGCAATCTTATTTAATATAAAGTCTTCTAATCAAAGTAGGAATATCAATTCCTATACAAGGAATTGTTTGTATTACAACAAAAGATTCATGGGGCATGTTTAACCACCACGGTAAGACACAAAATCTGTCCAATAGCCCAACAGCGGTATTTAAAACCATATTTCACCGTCTCTCACCCGTCAGTAAACAACTTGCTTTGAGTTTCATTTCATTTCATTTCTTTATTCATTGAAAGCTTACACATTAAGATAACAATAATCTTATAAACTAGTGCAAGGCTTAAATATAATTTATTTAGAAAAGCGGAAAAAGCTACATAACATGTTAGCGTTAAATTAATAATTCAATAATTAGAGTTTTTCTCTTTCTGTTTCTTAAATACGATAAGATAAATAAAAACATAATAAAAAAAAAAAACAAGGAACTCGTAATATGAAATATACAATATACATCTCTCTTTTCTCAAGCAAAAACTACCATATATAAGCGTAAGTACGAGTATTAATACAATAAAATGTTAGTCAGAGATTGTCTGGAAATAAGACTGTAACCCATTCCGAAACTGTGCAATGGTACCTGACCTTCTTAAATGCTGAGGAAGGGAGTTCCAAAGACGGGTAACGTTAATGAAGAACTGGCGCTCCGAAGTAAGGTAATGATACCGCGGATGGACAAGCTGTTGGGATCTATTAGATGAACCAAAACGTAGTCTATTAAATAAATAGCTGGGTTGATGTGTCTGAATTACATTAAATAACAATAGGAGTGATCTGAAACGTAAAAGGTGGTCGAATGAGATGTTATAGATTTGTCGGGAGAAGTTGGAGATATGATCGAGGCGCCTGAAACCATAGAAGTAACGCGCGGTGTTGTTAAAGGCAACATTAAGCTTTCTTCTGCTTAAAGCATCGCATTTGCAGAAAATTTCACAGCCATATGTGAGTGTTGGAATGACTAGTGTCTTTGCGAGTAGCAGACGTGTGTTCAGGGGCGTATGGTATTGAGAGGCCCATAATAGGCGCAGTATACCATAAACTTTGCCTACCGCCGCATTAATATGCGTATCCCAAGATAGTGTCCTGTTAAATAGCATTCCTAGATTTTTGGCCATTTGAACATATTCTACGGTCGAGCCGTTTAGATGAATTTTAGGAAAATATGATAGATCTACGGGCTTCCTACTAATCACTAAACATTTAGATTTGTTAGGATTAAGAAATAATCCGTTCTTCTCCGCCCATACTGAGATCCTGTCCAGATCTGCGTTAACTCTACTTGAGCAGTCTTCAATCAACCCAAGAGGGCAGCTGTTAAACAATTGGACATCATCGTCATACATGTGTATAGAGGATGAGCTGACAATGGAAGGGAGCTCGTTGACATACAAAGAAAAGAGAAGAGGTCCTAGAATGGAACCCTGTGGAACCCCTCTAGTTGTTGGAAGAAATTCAGATAGCATATGACCAGCTTGTTTTCTGAGCCGAAGGTAGGAAGACACTAATCGAGTGGCCGATGTGGAAAATTGAAAACGGTATGCTAGTTTGTTACACAAGTTGTCGTGAAGTTACTTAGTCATCATCTATCGCCTTCCTTATATCCTCTACAACATCGATAACTGCGGTTGTACAACTGTGGTATTGGCGGAAACCGGATTGCATTGTAGATAAAAGATTGCATGAACGGATATGGGCATTTATTAGCTTTTGCATGATACGTTCAAACACTTTCGAGAAAAATGGTAGAATGGAAATAAGTCTATAATCATGGCTATTAGCGCTCTTTTGAATCGGTAGGACTTTCGCCAGCTTCCATTGGGTAGGAAAAACACTAGTTGTTAAGATGGTATTGAAAATGTGTGTCAGAAAGGGTAATATAACTGGTAGAATGGCCTTAGCAAAAACTGGGTGTATTCCATCTATACCGACCGCAGTCGATTTTATAGATAAAACGCTTGCAACCACGTCTGCGCTATCAACCCCGGAGAACTCGAACATCCGTTCATTTGGGTTCTGCGGACCATTTTGGGATGCGGAAGTTCTTTGAGAGACTTGATTCAGAACCGGAAAAGGAAACGTTACAAAGGTGTGATTGAGTGCGTTTACATCGATATTGGTGTCAAGACCTGTGTTACGCTTTCCAATTCCAATATCTCGTAGATTTTTCCAAAGTTGTCGACTTTTCATAGCTGGGTTTAATTTGTTACCATACATTTGCTTTTTTGCAGCACGAATTTTGGAAACCACCTGATTGCGTAGTGTACGGTAAAGACGTAGATGGGCGTCTATTCGAAAACGTTTACACACGCTGTAGGCACGATTACGTTGTAACATGAGTATCCGAACTTCGTTTGAAAACCAGGGACATTGATCATGTTTAGTCACATTGACTTTAATAGGAACATGATTATTAAAAAGTGTGTTAATATTCTGAGTTAGGAACTCAACTTGATCACAAGGGCAGGACATACATGTAACACGGTCCCATTCGACATTTCGTGAGCTATGCTCCAAACTTAGGTAGTTAATGTGGTCAAAATCTCTGTATTCATAAGTTGTTACAGACAGAATCATTAACAAATCAAAGGTTAGATATAATAAATCGTGTCTAGAGAATGCAGGTGCTGACAACTGATCATATAATAATACAAATTTTATTTCACTAACAAAGAAAACGTCTAATAGTGTACTAGATTCAGAAGAAAAATGAGTGGGGGACGTCATATTGATCGGGAACAAATTAAGTGCCTTCATCCCCAGGACAAGAGAACTCTCTGCTAAGAGGTTACTATTCAGATCACCACCAACTACTATTTTGGGATAGCATACGGAGATTGTTTCGAGAAGTTCAAACAATGGCGTGATGTCAATATGCTTATTAGGCCTATAAACTGACCCTATGGTGCCTGTTCCTGATTTAAGTTCAACAAAAAGTTTAGTACCGAAAGACTGTTAACAAAGGTGAGAGCTAACATTTACGAAGAAGGGATACATTCTCAAGTTCCTGATGGACTAGAAATTGATTTAACATAATTTGGGCTTTAAATATTCAATAACCTGAGAGCAAATGTGAGGACAATACAGGGTCCCTTTCAACGGATCGCTGTTCATATTTACGGATGATTGTAAAACGCAAGAACACCAGTGACGTTTGTCAGGAAGATGTGGACATTCTCTCCTTCATCCACATGGACATTCTTCTCTACATCAAATAATGGACTAGTTGCAACCCCTCTAAGATGGAAGTGTTAACAACCCTGACATCGAGGTCAAAAACTCTCTACATCTTTCAAGCCTGGAGCGTAAGATGTAGAAGATATGGCAGTTGGCTCAAAGTACTGTCATCATTACAACAATAATAAAGACCAACCAAGAACAAGAACCAAGAACAAGGACCAAGAACAGAAAATCGAAGATAGAGAAAAAAAACGAAGAAATATAAAATCATAAAAAGTTGTGCAAAATAAAGAAAAACTAAAAGTATGTATTATTTTGTATAAGTGTATTTAAGAATGTATGAATTTAATTAATATCTTTAATAAAAATAGGAATTTTGTAACGGTGGATAACGAACTTATTGTGTTCCTGTTTTATTTAACACTCGTTACAAAATCTGAATTTGTAGTTGTCGATAGCACGACAACAAATTACAAAATTCTTTTATTGTTAGTTGCACATCAGAATGGCAAGTTCAGACCCTTTCTCCAAGTCTAGAAAAATGCTTCGATCCCCAATTACCAACGCCAACGAGAACCCAATACGCAATGAATCTCATGCTACTGAGGAGTACAACTGCCAATCTTGCAATGCTCCAGATTCACAAGAAAGTATGGTTCAGTGCGACAGTTGTAATATGTGGTATCACTTTTCTTGCGCAGGCGTCGACAGCCAAATCGCTGATAAAGATTGGCTTTGCCCACCATGTGTCAAACATACTGCTACTGGAGCCTCAAATCAGCGAAATGAAAGTGTCCTCGCAGCACCATCTTGTTCTGCCGTACCAGCTAGGCGCGTTTCCACAGCGTCTAAATCTAAGAGTTCCAAATCCTCAAAGGCTTCTTCACGTAAACGGCTCCAAATTGAGCTGGAAAGGCTGGAAGAGGAACGTAAATTAGCAGAGAAACGCGACCGAGAAGCACTTGAGCGAAGAAGAAAAGCTGACCAGGAGTACATCGACAAAAAATATAAACTCCTTAGTCAAATGGAAGAAGATTTGTCCACAACTGAGGATGAGGCGGAGTCTATAGCCAAACAAAGTGTTACTCACTGGCTAGACGATCCGCGAAACAACACATATAGCTGCCAGCATTCGACGAAGGTAACAAGTGCCCCGAATTTCGCAAATCAACCCCGAAACTATAACGATGGGCACGTAAAAGACACATGGCTCGGTGCACAAAGTTGTTTCGAAAAACCAGCACCACTAGATATTATGCCCGGAACGTCACATGGCTTGCAAACATTTACCTCCGAAGCAAACGTCAAAACCGCAGCGCAAAGACAGGAAAGACTGTTCCAACAAATGCCACTTACAAATGATTGTGCTCAAATCACCTCAGCTGTTCACCAGCAGCCATTTAACCAGCGAAGAGAACAACTACAGGCTGCCGCTAATACGTCATTACCCCTCGCTCCTCAACTTCCGCACGCTGCAAGTTCAACCACTGGTGTACTGAGTAGAAGTCAAATTGCAGCGAGACAAATCGGCTCTCGCGATCTGCAAATCTTTGCAGGAGATCCGGAAGAATGGCCTCTATTTATAGCCACTTTCCATAGAACGACAAACCTATGTGGGTTTTCGGACGAAGAAAATGTTCTCCGTCTGCAAAGAGCGTTAAAGGGCAAAGCTCTACAGGCAGTTCGAAGTTTGTTAATATAATCGAACTGTGTGAGCAAAATTATCAGCACGTTGCAGTTAATGTTTGGCAAACCAGAGCGAATAATAAACTCTCTTATTCATCGCATACATATAACGCCACCTCTGAGAGCTGACAAACTTGATAGCCTAGTATACTTTGCGGTTGAGGTTCAAAATTTATGCGCTACGTTAGAGGCCACTGGATTAAATTTCCACTTTTTTAATCCGACGCTGCTCCAAGAGCTTGTAAATAAGTTACCACCAAGCATTAGACTCAACTGGGGCATTTATACTGCGAATACTCCACAGTGCACAATAGCTCAATTCAGTGAATGGCTTTACAAAATTGCAGAAGCAGCGAATCGAGTGGACCTTCCAAGTTTTTCCACACTGACTCACGATATCAAGTCGTATGAAAGTAAGAATCAGAGCAGAGGTCTAAGAGGAAAGGGCCTTTTAAACGCACACTTAAATGGTGAAGATAAAGATGCGGAGAAAGCAGAAAAGTCGGGTTGCATAATTTGCGGCGGCAAATGCTCATCAGTAGCAAAGTGTTCTAAATTTATAGAAGCGTCTAGACTTGAGAAATGGGCTGCCATAAGAGAATATAAACTTTGTCGAAGATGTCTCACTAGGCACGGAAACAACAGATGTGCATCTTCTTCAGTATGCGGCAAAAATGGTTGTATATTTAAGCACCACAGCCTCCTACACAACTATGACAAAGATGGTGCATTAGCCACGGGTACAGATCCACAGCGAGCGGGCTCAACAACGTCACAGCAGCACAGTAATACTCACGTTCACGGGGGTGAGTCTATACTTTTCCGGATTTTACCTGTGATACTCTATGGCAACAAGGGCGAAATCCATACCTTTGCCTTTCTGGATGAGGGATCCTCCGTCAGTCTTATAGACAAAGAAGTAGCTGACAATTTGAATATAAGAGGCACTCCACACCCACTTCACTTAAAATGGACCGGGGACACTCACAGGTATGAACATGATTCCCAAATTATAAATTTTCGAATTTCAAGCACAGGACACGGCGCCTACAAACATCTTTTAAGCAACGTTCACACTGTGGACAGCCTTCAGCTTCCATCACAAACAATTAATGCATCAGAGCTACAACATAAATTCCAGCATCTGCGAGGTCTTCCGATCGAGTCGTATACGCGGGCAAGGCCCCGTCTTCTAATTGGGCTTAACAACGCTAAGCTTGGTTTGCCATTAAAATGTAAGGAAGGTTCGATTGGGCAGCCAATTGCCGCTAAAACACGTTTGGGATGGACAATACACGGAGAAGTTGTAGAGCAGAATAAAAACAGAGCAACGAAAAATATCCAGCATAGCTTCTACACTTGTGAGTGTGAAACCCAATATGCCAACGCAAATCTTGAAAGGCTAGTTAAGTCCTTCATATATATTGATAATTTTGGGATTTCTAATCCTACGCATAAGTTGATATCTGATGATGACAAAAGGGCCTTAGATTTATTAAATACCCATACCTGTAGAAAAGATGGTCACTTTGAGACGGCTCTGCTTTGGAAATTTGATAATGTCAATCTTCCCGACAGCCTCCCTATGGCAAAGAAACGACACGCTTGTTTGCTCAAAAGATTGAGCTCAGATCAAGAGCTTGCAGATGCTCTCGATATTAAAATATCGGAGTACCTAGCAAAGGGTTATGCCAGAAAACTTTCACAAGATGAACTAAGCGAAAGAAAAAATTGTTGGTATCTACCTATATTTCCGGTGAAAAATCTAAATAAGCCAGGAAAGCTTCGTATTGTTTGGGACGCCGCTGCAGCGGTTCAAGGGGTTTCACTGAATTCTGTGCTTCTTAAGGGACCAAATGAAGTTGCGCCACTTATGTCAGTACTTTTTAAGTTTCGAGAGAACAGAGTTGCTATATGTGCTGATATTATGGAAATGTTTCACCAGATCCAGATAAGAAAGGAAGACCAGCATTTTCAAAGGTTCTTGTGGGGAAAAAAGCCTGATGTGTACATGATGACGGTGATGACATTTGGAGCGACATGTTCTCCCTGCACCGCACAGTTTGTTAAAAATAAAAATGCTGATGAATTTGAAAGTGAGTTCCCTAGAGCAGTAAAAGCCATCCATCAAAACCACTACGTTGACGACTTAATGGACAGCGTTGAAACAGAGGAAGAAGCTTTAAAGCTCGCAAATGAAATCCGATTTATACACCAAAAGGGTGGATTTCTAATAAGAAATTGGATATCAAACAGCAAAGCAGTTCGAAAAGCGTTACAATCCAACCCAGTTAATGAGATTAGCCTGAATGTTGAGTCGGAATTAGGAACAGAAAAGGTTCTTGGAATGTGGTGGTGTACCAACACAGATACTTTTATTTATAAAGTGGGTTCTAATAAAAAACTTGCTGCTCTTCTTTCGGAAAATATCACCCAACAAAACGTGAAGTTTTAAGAATGTTAATGACTAATTTTGACCCACTTGGTCTTCTGGGAAACTATTTAATGTTTTTAAAAGTCCTGTTACAGGAAATATGGCGAACCGGAATCGACTGGGACGAACAAATAAAAGACGAACAGTTTGAGAAATGGTTACATTGGGTGCGTCTATTGCCCGAAGTTGAAAAGGTAAAGATACCAAGATGCTACAGAACCATCAATATAAGCAGCTCGTTAGAACGACAGCTACACATATTCGTTGATGCGAGCGAAAATGGCTACGCCGCTTTGGCATACTTAAGATCTAGCTCAAGAGAGTCGATAGAATGTATCCTAATTGCGTCCAAAACTAGAGTAGCGCCTCTAAAGCTTCTTTCAATTCCTAGGCTAGAACTACAAGCAGCCGTTCTCGGAACCCGACTAGCCCGCACTATAGCACAGTCACATAATATCAGGTTTGAAAAGAGGTTTTTTTGGTCTGATTCAAAAAATGTTTTATGTTGGATCCGCTCTGATCATAGAAAGTATAGGCAATTCGTAGCCTTTCGCGTAAGTGAGATTCTTGACCATACAGATCTTGCTGAGTGGCGTTGGGTACCCACAAAATCGAACGTGGCAGACGAGGGTACCAAATGGAAAGGAAACCCGAACTTTAAAGAGTCAAGTAGATGGTACAAAGGACCAGCATTTTTATATGAATCCTACGAAAACTGGCCACATGAAAACATTAGAAAGGAGACCACAAACGAGGAAATAAAAACGCAGTTTGTCAGTGTTCACATGCAAACCAAAGCAAACCTCTTTAATTTTGAAAAGTTTTCATCATGGAATCGACTGCTTCGAAGTACTGCTTTCCTTTTTCGGTACATAAACAACCTGCTCTCATCATTAAAACATAGCCAGAGAACAACGTGCAAGTATCCCTTACAAATTGAGCTTCAATCTGCCGAAAGAGCGCTTTTAAAAGAAGCACAGTCTAGCGCCTTTAAAGATGAGATTGCAGATCTACTGATTAATAAAGAAGTGGATAAGACTAGCAAAATATATAAGCTATGCCCATACATAGATGCAAATGGGATTCTGAAGTCAAGAAGTAGAATACGCTCACAGACTACAGCTATGGGAGATATTAAAGATACTATAATCCTTTCTAAGAGTCATCCTCTCACAAAGCTAATAATTATGGACTACCACGCTCGATACAAGCACCAAAATCACGAGACCGTTGTAAATGAGCTTAGACAGAAATTTCATATTCCCTCCCTAAGAACCGCGTTAAAGGGTGTACGAAGATCCTGTCAAGTGTGCAGAAATAATTACGCAGTTCCCGAACCACCAATGATGGCTAATCTTCCTTCAGCGCGACTTGCATCCTTTTGTCGCCCATTTTCATACGTTGGGATCGACTATTTTGGCCCTCTGCATGTAGTCGTACTAAGGCGAACAGAAAAAAGATGGGGAGTATTGCTAACATGCCTAACTACAAGAGCTATCCATATAGAGATTGCCTACACGCTTTCTACAGATTCTTGCATATTAGCTCTACGAAATTTTATTGCTAGACGTGGAAACCCCTTAGAGATCTTCAGCGATAATGGCACGAACTTTCAAGGAGCCGAACGTGAATTAAGGGACGCATATAAAGACCTAAATCTGGATGCAATGGCGGAAGAATTTACTTCTAGCACTACAAAGTGGAGCTTCATCCCTCCGGCTTCGCCTCACATGGGTGGGAGTTGGGAGCGACTAGTTCGGTCCGTTAAGTCCGTGCTGTATAAGATAATGCCAACCAGAAATCCGACTGATGAGTTGCTACGCAGTATGCTTATGGAAGTAGAAAATATTGTCAATTCTCGACCGCTGACATATATTCCTATAGAAAGTGAAAATGAAGAGGCCCTGACACCGAACCATTTCCTTCTGGGATCATCCAGTGGAATGAAGCCTCCGGCAAGTTTCGAAGATGATGGGGTTGTGCTCAGAAGGAGTTGGATGACATCACAGCAGTATGCGCAGAGCTTTTGGAAGCGTTGGATAAAGGAGTACCTGCCTACAATTACACGCCGGACTAAATGGTTTGCCAACGTTAAACCACTTGAAATAGGAGATATAGTCCTTATTGTGGATCCGAACAGCCCAAGAAACACCTGGCAAAGGGGTAAAATCATAAAAATCAAGTTGTCGAAGGATGGTCAGGTGCGCAGTGCCTTTGTTAAAACCCACGCAAACATTTATGAAAGACCTGCGGTGAAGTTGGCAGTCCTCGACGTCAGACCAAAAAAGGAGTTAGGACCACATGTGATGGACCTACCACGGGGGAGTGTTAACAACCCTGACATCGAGGTCAAAAACTCTCTACATCTTTCAAGCCTGGAGCGTAAGATGTAGAAGATATGGCAGTTGGCTCAAAGTACTGTCATCATTACAACAATAATAAAGACCAACCAAGAACAAGAACCAAGAACAAGGACCAAGAACAGAAAATCGAAGATAGAGAAAAAAAACGAAGAAATATAAAATCATAAAAAGTTGTGCAAAATAAAGAAAAACTAAAAGTATGTATTATTTTGTATAAGTGTATTTAAGAATGTATGAATTTAATTAATATCTTTAATAAAAATAGGAATTTTGTAACGGTGGATAACGAACTTATTGTGTTCCTGTTTTATTTAACACTCGTTACAAAATCTGAATTTGTAGTTGTCGATAGCACGACAACAGGAAGATTCGAAGGTATTAAAAAGCAACGCTTTTTGCATTCATTTAATACTGTGAGATAAGTGTGATAGGATAAGTTAAACATCCCCTAAAATGATTTCTGCAAGAACCGGGAACTTGTCCTGCTGCAGCCAAAATCAGAAGAACTACGCTGGATCACTACTTTTTGTCAGGATCTCAAAGATCACAATGGTACCTCTATAACTCAAATTTGTAATTTTGTCAAAAGAAAAAAAAAAAGAAATTGGTTATAGGCAAACATTGTTACTCATCGGTTCTGTTACTGTTACTGTTACAATTTGATTTAACTCCGTTTTTTAAGCCGTCTCTGTGATGTAGGCTCAGATACTCTTAGGTAAACCTACGTTACTCATTTACCAATAAAATTAGTCGCTCAATTGACCAATTCATGTCTCTTCACCATTGCCTTCGGTTGCAGTCACAACTTCATTTTTCGAATCTGAGTGAACATGAGTGATCGTTTGTATATTGCCAAGCTGTTTCTGGCAACCTTACGCAGTTCAAACATCTAATCATTAGATCATTAGCTTCGCCTGCTTGGTTCGTTAAAATTTCCATATTAGTATCCTTACTTTGCATATTTATGATACAAAGTCTGAATAGGATCCAAACTGTTACAGAGCATCAGACCCGATTAGATTAGATTTTCAGATTAAATTAGATTTTATTTTTATTACCTCAATATAGCTCGAATTCACTATATTCTATCTTCAGTTATGCTTAAGGTGAAGCTAGAAACGAATGAACGATAAAAACAAATTTAAATTAATTTGCAAATTATGTGGGAGTGGGGAATATCATTTACAGTGGAATAGTGTGTTTTGTTTGATCAATATTGCGATTTTAACATATTTTCAATTTGATTATAGTGGTGGCTTAAAAACCAAGATTTTATTTCTTTCTTAACCTTCTGCTGTAAAGCGGCAATTTGTTAAAAAGTGAAGGGGGCTACTATGGTAAAAATTTTGCTCAAATGTGTCTTTTTATGTGAAGGTACAAGGTGGCGCAAAATTAATCATCAAAATATGTCTTTATTTGGACCTTTACAATTGTTTTTTTTAAGTGGAAAAGATGATATCCGCCATGTGGCTGCCGCCAGTATTGATACACATTCGTGCCCGTTTTATCGTATTTCCCATGACTTTCCGAAAGATTTCCGGTGATCACTGTTCGCATTCCTATCGAATATTCTCCTTAAGGGCTGCGATTGTCTGAGGCTTGTTGGCATAAACCCGCGACTTCAAATGGTTTGGCCATACCAAATCGACAGAACGGGAGATTACGCGACCAGGAAACGCTTCCTTCACAATATCCATTGTGGCTCGTGCTGTGTGTGCGGTTGTACCGTCTTCTTGAAACCACATGTTCACCAAGCCCCGCTCATCCAATTCCGGCAGTAAGAAGTCGTTTATTATGGCCTTGTGGCGTACGCCAGTAACAGTGACCATATTGCCGACGGCGTCCTCAAAAAAAATACGGCCCAATCATTCCTCCCGCGTGTGGCATTGAGTGGATGTAATGGCTCTTCGTGCATCACACGCGGATTTTCAGTGCCCCAGAAACGAAGATTTTGCTTATTGACGTAACCGCTTAAGTGGACATGCGCCTCGTCGCTCAACAATGGTCCTCTTCGTTGTTGAGATTGAGGATGGCTTGACAGTAATTCACACGCTACTGACGGTCAGGAGGCATTAACTGATGCACTATTTGCACTTTATACGGGTACATGTGTAAGTCCACAGCCACGATATTCTCGGCCGAACAACCAGACCGGTGGCGACCACGTCCTACATGGTCTCCTATGGTTCCACTCTATTCGAGTCGAGTAGCTAAGAGCCGGAATGTTTGCCCAGTTGGCGCGACACGACTAGGAAATCGACGTCAAAATTCACACTGCGCTAACATTATTGGTCAAAAACCTTATGTATAAACAAAGTCACCAGAATTAACATGTTAGTCATAGTGAGCACTCCTTCTTGTAGCAAGGTAGCCACTTTAAAAAAATAATACATTTAAGGCTTTATAATAGTAGAGATGCCTTCGCGGAAGGATTTTTAACTTCTGAAACAAAACCAAACTACCATTGAAACGACTTTTTTATAATATAGGGTTTTCCAATAAGGACTTGACAACTTTTTTTAAATAAAATGCAAACCATTTGAGATATTTCAAACATTTTATTATCGGCTTGAAGTACAATCAAAACATTTATGAATGGAACTCGACTTCGTTCATATGGCCACCGCCGGCTGCAAACATGCCGTTGGACCCAATTTTCAACAACTCGGCCACACATTTCGGCCGCTATTTCGCGTTCAATGTTGGCTCTGAGCTCTTCCATCGGCAGCGTCGGCGTGTTGGCATAAACCAATGACTTAACGTAGCCTCACAGAAAATAGTCAAGCGGCGTTAATTCGCACGAACGAGGCGTGCGTGTTATCTTGAGATAACACGCTCACCATACTTACTCTTCAATAAATCGATTGTAGCGTGTGCTGTGTGGCTTGTGGCATTATCCTGTTGAAACCACATGTCGTCCAAGTCCATACCTTCCAATTTGGGCCAAAAATAATCGGTGATCATGGCGCGATAACGCTGACCATTCACAGTAACGTGACGATCGTTATCGTCGACGAAAAAATATGGCCCAATAACGCCGCCGGCATGCAAACCGCACCAAACAATTATTTTTTGTGGATGAAGTGGTGATTCATGAAGCACATGTGGATTTTCACCCGACCAATAGCGCATATTTTGCTTATTCACGAACACATTGAGCCAAAAATGAGCTTCGTCACTGAAGATGATTTTGCGATGAAATTCATCATCTTGGCGCATCTTCTTCAGAACGCAATCGGAGAACGTACGTCGCTTCAAATGGTCCATCGGCTTCAATACTTAGGTCAGCTTGATCTTGTATGGGTGTAAACCAAGATCCTTGCTTCCGCATAATGTGGTCTGAGCGATGCCCAATTCTTGAGAACGCCGTGGAACTGACTGATTTGGATCGTTTGCTACGGACCCTTGAACAGCAGCGATATTTTCGACACTTCGACCAACCCGTTGTCTCACTGACACGGCAACATCACACAACGAATATGTGGACTCAAATTTTTGCACTAAACTTGTTATTGCCTGTCTACTAGGGCGAGAATTACAACCGAAAATTGGAGCTAACGCTCTTAAAATTGCAGCACCGACTCCGAATTTCGGTAGAAAATTTTTATAATTTGCAGACGTTGCTGGTTCATGTACTTTACTATGATGAAAATGTTGAGTTTACTGAATAAATTGACAGTGGCAATTTGATGATTAGTGAAAGAGTGCGTTCACAAATTAAATTCAAAGTTGTCAAGTCCCTATTGGAAAACCCTTTATGTATCCAATTTTGTTGAAGACCCGGATTTAGACAGACGTTATAAATGCGATCGACGATTTTCTGAAATAACCATTATAGTAACAGCATATAATAAATTGGAAGACTTCAGAAAATCCGTAGTACGACCGATATTCAAAAAAGGTGACGCAAACGGTCCAAGGAACTACAGTGGCAGTTCATTCATGAATTACATAGCGAAAATCATGATGGGGGCCCTCAATATACTCGTACTTGGGTGGAAAAAAATAACATTCTAACGGAGTATCAAGGAGTATTCTACAGTAAACAACATATATAACCTGGCCTCTATCGTACACGTCAAGCTGGCAGAAGAAAAGAAATCCTATTCCTTCTTCGTGGATCTGAAAGACAAAATCTCGAGGAAAATGTTAATGTTTAAGTTGGGTGAAATGGGATGTTCAACTAAATTTTTTAATCTGTTGGAATGCATTTACTCGAATACTTAATCTGCGGTGTGGGCTTGTTGTGGAAAGAGAGTTATCAGAATATTTTGAAAAAGTTACTATTGCACTCTACATTATAGACTTAAATGAGTACATACGAGTAGTTTCAATATCAAATTACTGCTGTACTCGCATGTTGACGATATGGCTATTTTATCGGATAATATTGAAGTCATACAGCAGATGACAACCAGCTTTGAAGTGTACTGGAAGTGGAAGTGAACCTTTCAAAATCAGAAATCGTGGTTTTCTGGAATGGTGGAAGGCTATTAAATGAAGTGAAGTGGATCTTTAAAGGGGAAACAATTCGAATAGTGCCACATTTGTGTTTTATTTACTCCAAAAATGAGCTCCATGAAGCATCTAGCGAA
Organism: Volucella bombylans; assembly: GCA_949129095.1. Lineage (NCBI taxonomy): Eukaryota > Metazoa > Arthropoda > Insecta > Diptera > Syrphidae > Volucella > Volucella bombylans. The sequence continues at coordinate 14,179,857 of OX422143.1, read as the reverse complement.
AAGAAATATATATTGCAGCCAAGAGTAGCATCAACGCAATGTGGCATTACTTTTTGAAAAAGAAAAATATAATCTATAAATATATAGCTATCCAATTTACAGTACCCCAGTCTGGGGCTTTGGAATATTTGAAGAAGTGGACAAGTGAAAAGAATATTAAAACCACAATCAGGTATTCCAAACTGTACCTTGTCGATCGATGCTGGAGCTGAATATGGACATTTCCATAAACTAGACTTACATCTTAGATATGTCAAGAAAACAGTGTTCGAATACAATGATACTAGACTACCCGGAATTAGATTTGGATCAGAACATTGGGATCAGAACATACCACTTGAAAGAGACTAGAACATCAGCTTTTGGATCAACTCGAACAAATAGTCACCAAGAAGCAGAATGGGGAGTAAGAGAAAGTAACAAAAGAATTTTAAATACTTAAATTACTCGAAAAGCCAACAATATATTATTGATGAATTTGACGTTGACAAAATTAGATAGATCTTTAAAGCTAGATTTGACTAAATCGTTCTTAATGGAAGCACATTTTTTATGACCAAAAAACCAGGTGACCGTGAAAGTAAATAATTACCGAAGAATGGGAAAATATTTCAAAGTCAAGCAGCTCAAAAGAGCCCGTAAGATTCTAATAAATGATTTTGGTTTGTTTGGTGAGAATCATTTTATGAGCAACAAACCAGTTTCTTAAAACATTTAAATCGAAATTGTCGTCAGCAATCAAGTCGAGTGGAGACTTGCATAAATAAAGCCAGACATTCCCATATTAAAAATTAACGAGGCCAGAAGTGAAGAGACTTCCATTAATGTTTTCATAAATTTCACTGCAGAATTTCTAATGCATCTTCTGTGCATTTACCAGCACGGAAGCCATATTGGCTGACGCTAAAGAAGTTTTGGTTGCTTAAATAACTCAGAAATCTAGTTGTCATCACTTTTTTAAAATAGTTCAGAACAAACTCATTTAGATCGCAAGGGTTTGAAATAATTTCTGCAATTTTAAGTGCAAAAGGAAATATTCCACCGTAAGGGCTTTTATTAAAGCTACCAACAAGCATATCAACAATATAAAACGTGTTGAAGCGTTGTAATTTTTGAGTGAATTGATGTTGGCAAGTAACTCTAAGAAAGATATAAGATCAAAGGCAAAATTGCTATTTGAAAAAACCTCATTTATCACCTCCGAAGAATTCTGCATATGGATTATTGGCTATAGAGACAAAAAAGACATTAAAACTATCAGCTACCTCTATAAGATACTATTGTAATATTGCCTTATATCAGTTTATAAGCTGGTTTACGATTTAAGATTATTCCATCCTTCTTAAATGTTTTTTAACATTTTTTCTAACATATTAGTTGGATATTAGTTCTCCTAACAAATTTTTATTTCCTCAGAAACGTCCTTACACAACACGAGTGGTGCTTTTTTTAAATTCTGATTTTTCTCATTTACTTTGCTCAAAAGATGCTCTGTCTCCCATTCTTATAACCCTTTAGACTTAACATTAGTTTTTACTGAGATAAAAGTACACCCATCATTATTAGAACTTAGCTTAAAAATTAAATTACCATAAGCTTTAGAGGAGTCATTCATTGCAAACGTCCAAAATTCAGACCTTAGAAGTATCATAAATTGAGTTTGACAAAGTCAATTTTTCTAACTCTAAAGATGCAATGATCCACTTTACTAACATGTGAAACACGTACATATTGGGGCTAGTCATACAGTGATCTGTAATACCAAAATCTGCTGGTGAACTCGCTAAATTAAAGCGCCCTAAGCGACTCTTTCTGCAAAAAAAAAACATGGTCGATTTAGGCCTTGGAATTATCACTCATACGAGTAAGCATGTTAATACTCCAATCCAAACCATTAGCAGCCTGGAGGAGTTTGTCCAAAGATATGCTTACAACTACAGTAAAACTCGATGGACACGCTTCCCCGCAACCTTGAAAAGGGGGCTCTCCTCGAACACGCTCCACCCACCGTCCAATAGGAATTTGTCAAACGAGGAGATCGACAAGTACATAAAACGAACGGACGAGACAATTAAACAAACTATGAACACTACAATACCGCGGTATCGATGTACGACTAACGAAGACCTGTTCCGCAATTCTACTTCTGTCAAGACTCAAAAACTTGTATAGACAGTTAACTGACCGACAAGACCCGGAGATTAGGACACTGAAGTCATCGATTAAAAATGTGCAAACGTTAATAAAAGAGAATTACAGAATTTCTGTAAGTTCATATTGGAACTACAAGGTTCGGGCTGTAAACACCAACAACCCGAATATGTTTCCGCAAATAAATAAACTATTTCGGAGAAAAAATCAAAACTACCTTCAGTGTCTTAAAATAGCCCGGACAACAGACAACGAACGGTTACTGACAATAGCAGGTATTGATCCAAATGAAGCCGCTGACGATGACGACTTCTTTGTGATCGAGGATCCGCAGGAGAAGGTTGAGGCCATAGGGAGGACTTTCCAGGAAGTATACAAGGCCATTGATATCACTGGCTCTAATTATGACCTGGAGAATCGCGTCTTGGTGCACAACTGCTACATCCGAAATGAAATAGAGAATTGGCGATACAACGGCTCTGGTTTCACCCGGTTTAGGGACGAAAATATGGTAAATAATGTCATTGCCAGAGAGGGTGACCTACTCCCGTTCATTTCGAAGGAAGGACTCCATGAGATCTTCGACACAATCAGGGCTAAGAAATCAGTGGGGACCGATGGTATTCCGAACATCGTGCTTCGACATCTTCCTCTAGAAGCGGTGGACATTTACACCATCCTGTTTAATAATGCAATGAATATTGCACATTATCCAGCGCATTGGAAAACGGCGGTGGTTCAACCTATCCCCAAAAAGGGGAAAGGATATATCCAATCCGGCGAATCTCCGGTCTAATATCTCCTTCCGAATATCAGTAAGGTTTTTGAAAAGGTAATCAATAGAGCTCTGGTGGGTTGAGGACAAACATATAGTTCCGGATAATCAATTCGGTTTCAAGGCGGGACATGATATCTCACAAGCCGCGTCTAAACTGGTGTCCGATATCCAATGGAATAAAGGCAAAAAACAATGTACTGGTGCCTTGTTGACTTGGAGAAGGCCTTCGACACCGTATAGTTAGAGGGTCTTCTCTATAAGCTGACTAGGCTGGGGATCAGTAAACCACTCTTGTACATTCTTTATAATATGCTAACTAACAGACAGTTCATCGTGAAAAATGGTGATGTGACTTCTGTTGGAATATTTCAAATTAAAAATGGTCTTCAGCAAGGCGCGGTCAATTCGCCTATCCTTTTCAACATTTTTACAAGCGATTGATAGGTTCACTTCCCCATACTATTGCGTACGCAGACAATTTGATAGCGTACAGAACAGGTCCAAAAACCGAGGTCATTGATACTCTCTTGCAGCGTGACTTCGATACGATAAGACGATTTTGCGATGACTGGAAGTGGAAAATCAACTTTCAGAAGTCGGAAACCATTCTCTTTAGGACGCTGTTGTCTGGAGCCTCTAGGGATACCAGAAAAAATTGGCGAAAGTTCTCTATCGTTGGACAACACGGACAACCTCTTGCCTGTCGAAATGTAGTCAGATACCTTGGAATCTGGCTAGATCAGTTTCTGTATTTTGGCAAAAATGTAGATGCTGCTCTGGCCAGAGCTAAAGGTGCTTTTGCCCTTACAAAGAGACTGTTTTATAGCAGCCAACTCGATGCGAGGGTAAAGGTAATCTGCTACATGGCCCTTATCAGGCCCATGCTGGTATTTGGGTGTCCCGTGTGGTTCAATGTACGAGCAAGCTTAATGGAAAAGATTCGGGTGTTTGAGAGGGCTTGACTTAGTCAAGTCAAGACCAGAGTCGGAGTACAAGAAATTTTATCCTAACGAGGTCCTTTACAACAGGGCGAACTTGATACGAGTGGACAACTTCGTAATTAAGCTGACTCGAAGGCACATTGCAAGAGCAATGACCTCAACGAATAACCTGATATCTTTTCTTTTTTTTTTTGGTGGGGGCTAACGCCCCCATTTATTTAGCTTAATTCGAGCTTAAAACTAAGACTTAAACTAATACTAGGGCTTAAAGCTAGGGATGGTGAAGGAGATCGAATTTGAGGGAAAGTGTGCTGCGATTAAAATCGAAAACGGAAAGGTTGGAGTTTACCTTACGCAGCATACGGGAGATTGGTTCGTTAGAGCCATATGTGGTGCGGTGGATAGGTAGATAAAAGAGACTGGTGGAACGTAGATTACGAGGGTTAGTGTTAAAGAAAATGGAGTTGCAAAGAGGCATGCAATCGACGGAGCCTGAGAGGAGTCGGTGAATGAACAGAATGTCTGCTGCGTCCCTTCGTTCCTCAAGGGTATTCAGGTCAATGAGTTTGAGACGGTCTCGGTAGGGAGGTAAGATTAGAGGATCGTTCCAAGGTAGACCTCGAAGAGCAAATCGAAGAAAACGACGCTGGATCCTCTCAATACGAGATACATGAACTCGTTGAAAGGGACACCGCGCTTGGCTAGCGTACTCGAGAAGGGGGCGAACGTAAGTGATGTATAGTGATCTGGTCACGTACGGGTTGCAGAATTCTTTGGACCATCTTTTAACGAAGCCAAGTGATGCGTTTGCTTTAGAAATTATCTCATCAATATGCGAGCGGAAATTAAGCTGCCTGTCGCATAATATACCAAGGTCGCGGATAGATTCAACAAGGGGTATAGGTTGGCCGTCGAGATGGTAAATTCGTTGAGGAGACTTCTTGCACTTACGTGAGAAAGTGATCGATTGACATTTGGAGACATTGAGTTCTAAGCAGTTCTTGATGCACCAGGTGGAAAAACTATTTAGATCTTTTTGAAGGAGGCTGGAGTCTCGTTGTGAGGAAATGGGTTTAAAAAATCATCGTATCGTCAGCATAGAGAGAAAGTGTTGAGTGTTGAATGAGCCTTTGAAGGTCGTTAATAGTTAGGATGAAGAGGAGTGGACCTAGGTGACTACCTTGAGGAACACCTGAAGTGGCCAAGAAAGGGACCGATAGAACAGACCTGAAACGAACACTATAAAAACGATTATCCAGGTAAGAAGATATCCATTTAAGCAAAATGGGTTCAAATCCCAGGACGGACAATTTGAACAGGATTAGTTTATGAGATATCTTGTCAAAAGCCTCACTGAAATCAGTTGTTATAACGTCAACTTCTTTACCATTTTCTAAGGCTGAGAGAACAGAGGACACGAATTCTACGAGTTTAGTGGTAGTTGATCTACCCTTCAGAAAGCCGTGTTGATTGGGGGAAATAAAAGATTTACACTGGAATATTTTCGAGGAGTTTGGGTATATGGGAAAGTTTAGCTATAGGGCGGTAATTAGTGACTTCGCTCTTTAATCCCTTTTTGTGTATGGGTGCTATGAAGGAGGACTTCCATATCTGTAGAAATTCACCTTGAGAGAGCGATAATCGGAAGAGATTAGCTGGGGCTTACTACCCCAATTACCTTTACCACGACAGTGTGCAGTCTGACGGCTTCGTTCCACCGGAAGCATTCCTCTACCTAGATCAGATAAGGTTGATCCAGGATAGATCAGCGGTGCCGTTAATCTTCCATGTCGCTCGGACAGCTGGGGACAGGCGACTCAACTACAGCAGAGACGTCGCACACGGCAGTGTGGATCGCCTAAGGTTCAGTAGGGCGGTGGGGAATCGCGATAAGAGGGATGTCGTTCGGCAGCACCAGCATTTCTGGTGGTTGAATGATGGGGAAGATGTTTCGTCGTCGTTTCCGTCAATTACGGACCAGCCTCACTAATGAGGCAGAGCTGACCAATTTATTTGCTCTGTAAATAGCGGTGGCCAGCTTACATAGGTTTAGGTTAGCATTTAAGAAACATATGCATATATCAGTGTATACAAAGGTGTATACTGATATATGTATATGATTGTGTATAATGTCTATGTATATTTATGTGTGTATTGTGCATTTACGTTAGGTAGGCTAAGGTTGATTTTAAGTTAGATACTAAGTTTTTATAAAAAATAAAAAAATGTCCATGTGCTAAGTTTTTGTAAACAAATTTTTTCTTTGCCGTAAGTATAGAAAATAAGTATTTATAAATAAAATGTAAATGCAGTCGAAAGACATAGATATAAGTATTCAGAGTAGCTTAGAGTGCCTGTGTGGTGCCAGTAAGTTAGCATAAGATTGTTAAGTAATTGTAAGCTAGCATTTAAGCATTTTTTGTTAGAATGTAAGAGTTAGTGTTAAGAAAATAAAATGCATTTAAAACTGAAACTGAAAACTGAAAACTGAAACCATTAGCGGCCAATAACATTAAGTCCACTAACTTTGATTTCGCAAGAATGTCAATATTATTGTCACGAAGATAAAGTTTTTGGTTTTTTTCGTTTTGTGACACCACTACTATCATGAAATCTGTAATCACACAGAAGACAATGGTTTTCGCAATTTAGATCGATAGTAAATTTAACAATGATTAAATTCTTGCTAATGATATCAATCATTTTTAATAAAAATACCAACACCACCAGAAGAATAACAGGCTTACATGTAAGAATGAAATCACTCTTCTCATCAAAAATCGAAATTTCGGAAACAAAAATTAAGTCTGTCTTATCAACACGCAACTCGATAAGAAGCAGAATACTAGGTGGGGTGAAAAGTAACCGCCTTGGGAATGAAAAAAAATGTTCTTTTAAATGTTTTTTTATTTTATTCAATATAGTCCCCTTTTAGCTTGATACACTTATTCCAGCGATTTTCGAAATTCTTGATCCTGTCCGAAAAGTAATTTTCCAAAAGGTCTGCAAAATACTCCTCCGTGGCGTCGATGATTTCCTCGCGTAAGCTGAATTTTTTATTGATGAGCTATCTTTTGAGGTTTGGGAAGAGATAATAGTCTGAGGGAGTCAAATCGCGCGAATACGGTGGATGCGACAGTAATTGGAGCCGTAAGTCATTGATTTTAGCCGTGGTCGCGATGCTCTTGAGCGCCGGCGCATTGTCTTGCAAAAACAATTTTTTTTTTTTCGCTTAAGCGAATTCGGCCTTCAATCGCTCCAATAATGCACAGTAATACTAGCTGTTGATGGCTTTTCCTTTTTCGAGGTAGTCCACGAAGAGTATGCATGACAATCCCCGAAAACCGACGCCATAAGCTTTCCGACCCATCGAGCCTCCCTCGGCCGCTTCGGAGCACTCGTGCCGGCTTCAGTCCATTGCCGGGCACTCATTCTGTTCTCTGGTGTGTAATAGTGGATCCAAGTTTCATCAACAGCTACCAATCGACGCCAAAAGTCCACCCGATTCCGCATCAGCAAGTCCAAACACACTTTCGAAGTGCTCTCGCGTTCGTGTTTTTGGTCAGGAGTGAGCATGCGCGGCACCCAGCGGCAGGATAAGTTTTTTATATGCAGAATATTGTCCAAAATATGGCGTGTGCGCTCAGTACTAATCTTTGTGGTATTTGCTAGCTCGCGCACCTTCACCATTTCATGTATTTGTTTGACATAGTCCTCTGTAACCGCATCGGAGGGCCTGCCACTGCGGACTTAGTCGGTAGGGGAAACCAATATTTGACGGTGTAATCTGATGGAGCATTAGCCCCATAATATTTATCCAACTTTTGTTTTGTTTCCTTCGTGGTTTTGCCTCTCAAAAAGTAATGTTTTATGAGAGAACGAAAATCGTTTTTGTCCATACTCAACATGATGCTAAACACGTTAACTACAACCAGCTGTCAAAACAAAACTAGAGACAGTATCGCACTGAAATTTGCCATGTCTGCCTAAATATGAACGGACTACAAGGCACCATAACTTTGCAGTAGTAGCGCATTGAAAAGGAGGTTACTTTTCACCCCACCAGTAACATCGAAGTTTGAGATCTGCAAACGAACTTATTTTAAGAACTTTGTCAAATTCCTTCTTTCCATTTAAATATTCAGAATTTTTAAACCACAAATACTTATAAGTTTTGCAATTTTTTGCAGTCACAGCAGCTGTCCTCAGTTCTCTTGGATGGAACATCAATGTTGCAACGCAACATACATAACACTTTAACAAAGATTGTCAATCAATTGCCGGCATAACTCCGTCAATAAAATGCCGTCGGCAATTGAACCAATTTTGACAACGCTGATAGTCAAAGCAAAAGGAGGTATAAAGAAAAAAAAAACCCATACTATCAATAGTTGCATTGGTATGCACACCCTATTAATCACCGATTGCGGAAATTAACTCTGAGGTCAATGACGGGCGGATTGGTTACATAATAAACCGGGACAACGCCATTGAACATCATACCGAAGCTGTTTCCTAAACTGCATCAACTGCGGAACTAAAAATCAATAACGAAGATACACCTTCAAGGCCATGACATCGATAGTTTTCGTTAGAGATGAAGTTAAAAAAATTGTTAACCTCTCCAGTAGACCACCGAACAGAAAAGTCAAAATCAATATTAAAGCAATTAGTTCGTGTTTTCTTTTGAATTAATAAGACAGCTGACTAGATTTATTGCTGCCGGTTGCCCTTAGGGTATTGTTTGTCATTTTCATTTGTTTTTAAAAGAATAGTCCTCGCAAGGTTTGCTAGTTTCTATTGCCAAGGATATCTGCTTTTAAGCGCCGAATATTTTTTCGGAGCCGATGAAAACGACATGGAAACCCGCGCTGTATGCAAAGGACACCTTAACCTCTTAAGAACGCACTAATTTAAAAAAAAAATTCTTTTCGATCAAAGACGCATTAACTATCGTAGACTTTAATAACTCGTCCGTTTATTTTCATAGCACATGATATTAGATTCATTTAGCGGTAGTAGTTGCATTTTTTCGTGTCGCTTTTGCTTTTATATGGTGAGACAAGAAAACTCACCCTCCACTTGTTAGACATCGAACATTCTATGCGCACAAGAAGGAATTGGAATAGCAAAAAAATGTTGGCCTAATGATCACTCAGGTCTAACGGTGACATTTTGTACCGGAGCAAGTGCAGTGTCTCCAAAATATAATTGAAAAGCATGTATATTATCATTACATCAGAATGAAAATTTTAAGCAATTAGGAAGGGTCACTGTCGATTGCATAAAACTCAGATAGCCCTTCTGAATTCTCGACGACAATTCTATCGCCACGCTTAAAGTATTGTAGTTTGCATCATCGATTCTAAAGCTGATATTAGTAAGTGTCGACCTTATGAACGACAAACCACGAAATCAGTTCAAGAATTTAACTTGATCGTGAGTCAGCTGCTCTTACATCAATTAACATGGCATTTTCGGATTACTACGTTAAAGAAGTGACAACTGACTAAACTGTAAAAGAATTTTCTTCACCCAGAATTGTTTTCCTAAAACAAATCAACCTTAGCTTCTCCTTACTTTCAATCGCGTTAAGCTCATTAAATTTAATGTCCCGCTCTTGTGGATAGAGAAAAGAAAAACCTACATCTATCCAAACTATGCCAATCAGCATTCCATTGCCACAAGTTAACAATCTCCATCCACAAAACAAAACCAAAATAAAAGCAACTGAATGATGAAAAAAAAAACGTCTTAATTAAAGTTCCGTTTGTAGCGCTAACTCTGCAGTCAAACTGCTTGACGGTTGGGTAATTACCTAAAATGGCTGCTTTACCAACTGAGACGTCAAAAGACCAAATTGCAAGGCGCAAAGCAAAAATACAAAAACAACTTCAAACACCAGCAACAACAATAACAACGGTATATCCATTGCTTTGCAATTAATAGCGCTTCTTCAGGCAAAGCATTAGCTATGCCGAGTTTCAATTAGATGACAACAGGCATGATGACAGCGATTAAAATTTTGACTATAACCAGCTCTTTAGTCAAACGAGAGAGATGTGGCGGTTGTGCCTTCATAAGCAATCACAGATAAACCAAACAAATGAACTTAAAAATCTGAAAAAAAAATTGGTTTCATGTTCCCGTTGGAAAATAGATTAGCTCCATGTTTGAGCGCACCCCTCCCGCCCTGGTGTTTTAGCGCGCGAAATTTCATGGGCAGGTAAGCTCACGCTATCTGCGGTCCTACCTCCCCGTCTCGCTGCATCAGTCTTTCGGCCACTTATCGACGTCATGGAAAATTATTTTCACCGCAGTTTTTTCTTCCCTTCTCGGATACTTTTCTATTGTTTTTAACTTAGATACAGATACACGAACATCAACAGACACAGATCCAATGCGAATACATACGAGTATAGCGGTAAGGCGACAGGGCCGGCCCACATGGATGAGATGTTGCCAGCAATTATTTGTCTTGATAATGATCTTGTGGTTAGAGCTTAGACTTTGAGAGTCGTGTTTGATGGAAATTGTCGTTGGTTGTATTTTTGTATCTTTTTTTTGTTTTTTTTTCAATTTCTACTATGAATAGTAGGTGCAGGGTGCAGCCTTAGATGGGGAAGTTCAATGCTGCCTGTTTAGTTGGTATTTTAATCGAGTTGTTTCGTGATGTTAGCAATCGTACGAGTACGAGTATATACTTACTCGTTTTGCTGGATAAACCCTGCTGTCTATTCGTGTGAATGGAGGAGTGGGGTCGGTTTTGATGGACTGGTGGAATCTAATGTTATTGTAATCTATCACGTGGGTGGTTTTTTCATTGCGACTTTGAAGCTTAATTGTAGATATTCGAAAGACAACCTTTATTTGTGAATGTCATACAAACGAGTACACATGAGCATCATTTGGGAGGTGATGCTTTTTTTCTTTGGAATATCAGCACAATCAAAGGAAGGTTGGAATGTTCCTTTTCTGAAAACGAACGTCGACCTTTTACAGCTGATCCATCCAAGCCCTTGCGAAATAATCGCAATTTGCATCACTGACAAATGAATTGAGGGGATAATTGAGATGATACCAAATCTTGATTCCATAAATTTCTCGATAAGACTTATGAGCAGAGCCTACATTACACTACGTCTAGCAATGAACTTAGACTTTAGGCACCTAAATATTCACAAAATAAAATTTTAGAAACCATTATGCTGCGTACCCGAAACTTCTGGACTGCAAACATCCACCCACATCACTACATAGTTGTGGCCAGGACACGGAAGCGAAAATTACAAACACCATAACAGAAGAAGAAACTCAGCCGATCGTGAATCCATTAATTTTTAAAGAAGTCCTATGACGGCAAATCAAGTTTGGAAAGCCAACGATCAACATCCCGCTGATATGTAGAATAATCCACGATCAGTCAAAACAGTCGAGAATTCAGTCAATTCAAAAACAAGAACAGTAACTCTGCTCAAGATGACGCTCTAAGGCATTCCACCAAGTGAACCTGGTACACCTATTAAGCCTGCATTAGTTGGTCTATACAGTTTTCCGATTCACAAGAAAGGAGACCCTCTAATATGTGTAAAGCCACATGTCTTCTTTATATCGCCTTTAAGATTTCTTCTGGAATAATATGTGTTTGGACCCCAGAAAACTTTTATCAACCAATGAATGGGCCCTTACCCGACCTTCATCGACGTTACAGAGTTTGGGAAAAACTTAACAGTACCAGATGAATACTGGTAACGTTATTATTAATTTTAAGGTCGCTTCTGCAGCATAAATGGAACTTGTACTGTACTAATTCTCAAATAAAAATCCAAACCCATTCTGGTGTGTGAATTTGGAGTCATTTCTGTTTCAATCGCATATCCAACTTTCAGATTCTTCGTGTGATGTGAAGATCTATACAAGCTGTACAGCAACATGATTCTAGTCAGATGGTTTCGGTTATAGCGGCTGAGATGGCTGAATTATGTAGAACGCATGATGTACTGGTCTGAATGATCTTTTTCTCCAACCCAGTGAAGGATCATATCTAAACCGTAAAAGTTGTCTGGAAACGATTACCAACTCGGCGTGCGTAACTGTAGGCAGGTAGCTAGGGATTGAACTGGTTGGAAAAACATAATGGTTTAAGCTCAGTACTGTCTCGGTCTATAAGCTTCCAACTCCGCTGTAAAATATATAAGTAAAATTTACAAATAAAATACATCTGGACGCTGGAATCAGGGCTCTTAGAATTACTGAGTTTTTTAGGAATGGCAATGTGGGGGACATGTACAGAATCACTCTCATCATTATTCTATATATGTATGCTTCGGAAAACACAACGACTTTCGGTGTCATTAGGTTCAAACTAGTCAAAGCCGAGCAAAATTCTAAGCATTATACTCGCAGCGACAAGTTAGACTACGAGTATGTTAGGTGCCAGAAAACCAGAAAACTGAAGGAATCAATCCATTGAAGAAGTTTTTCCCCTTCACCATTAGGTGACTAAAGATGGTCGAACACAGAAGAACAAATGGAATTCAAGAGTTTATGCCTTGATAAGAAGTCTGTAGAGAACCGAAGCAATTCTTAATTACAACAGAACTTTTTTGATCGTCGTTTATCCAAAATTGTCTGAAAACGAATTTTAATTTTAAGTTTCAGTACATACTGACGTGAATGGAAGTGAAACTACGGAAAAGTTTGCCAAACTAGGCTCTTGATCATTGGTTATTTATTTATTTGTCGGAATAGAGTACTCAGACAAGTAACTAGTCAATTGTACTATTTGTATGCCCTTTTCACTAAAATTTCTCAGTCTTTCGAAAAAAGATGTCAACATCACTTTTGCAGCAAGCGTCGCAGGGTGTTGTATAAATTATCCCAATCACACTTATGTAAGTGGTAAGCAAAAACGTAGTGCTCTGTTACGACGCCAGTAAGAAATCTGCAGTCTTTCCTATTGAGTGACAGCAGGAGGTGGCCGATGTCTTAAAGATATTGGGAAAAATTCATTTGATCTGCCGGCAACCTGGAGAGCAATGTAATGTCAATGGAAGCACTAACCGAGGAAGCAGGAACACTTGACGTAGGTTCAGATCCTGAAAATCCCTCCTCCTATCCTTGTCTACCAAGTTCTTCGGCGGTTTAATATCCCGTGATTCACTTGTGACCTGGAACCCCGACAAGACTTAGTTAGGCATCCGAATGCGTCATAGGAGGGCACAACAAAGGTTTGAATGCACCTTGGCTGTCCTACAGATACAAATGCTTCGCCCCCTCCACTGATTCGTCACATTATAGTTCATTCCCATCAGGTTTGCAAATATATCAGCTTGGGACATAGACGCAAGTTTTCCTAACGGGGAGTGAAATATTATTTTGTAGTCCTCCAGAAAGGCACCAGCGCTGTATCTACACCGGTTCCGGAGCCGTCCGTAAAGACTCGACTGCATTCTTTCCTAGCACAGATTCTGGACGCCCTGGGCACAGGGAAAATCAATTTCGTACTTTTTACCGCAGAAGGAGTTCTGATGTCATTGCATCAACCGGAGTGTCCATAAGACCAGAGCCAAAATTCAATTGGCGCGCAAGGTCATCAGAGCTCAAGGGTGTGTTATGCCAAAGACCACTTCTCTTTAAACGGAGGGAGAGAGATTCATCAGTACATCTAGAGCAGAGCTAGATGCAGACTACCGCTCTTGGTAGTTTGGTAAAAGCAACAGTGACGCTTGTTCCACCAAGCAACCGTCGCATAGGATATAATTGGCCTTATCATAAGGATGTAGATACAAAGGACACTTCGCCTTGCCTAAGAGGCTTTGGACTTAACATGTTTATTCTAGAGAAATTTGTTAGCCTGGATGACAGTAGTTTCTTTGGAGAATTGGATGGTGATGCCTAAAGTATAACGTATTAGTTGAGTCACGCTCTCATAAAGGGAACAACCTCGGTTTGAGGAGAATTGACTGAAAGCCCATATCTACTCCACAAATCGTTGATCATATCTAGGGCTGGTTGCTCTTTAGAGCAGACAGTCGTTAGAACCGACGCAATACATAGTACAGCTAAGATTATATACATACTAAGTGGGGTGAAAAGTAACCTCCTTGACCGCCAGAATGCGCTCCTACTGCAAAAAAGGTTATGGTGCCCTGAAGTCCGGTCATATTTAGACAGACATGCCAAATTTGAGTGCGATACTGTCTCTAGTTTTGTTTTGACAGCTGGTTGTAGTTAACGTGTTTAGCATCATGTTGAGTATGGACAAAAACGATTTTCGTTCTCTCATAAAACATTACTTTTTGAGAGGCAAAACGGCGAAGGAAACAAAAGAAATGTTGGATAAATATGGTGGCCGCAACTCCACTACCGATCAAGTCCGCAGCAGCAAGCCCTCCGATGCGGTTACAGAGGACAATGTCAAAAAAATACATTAAATGGTGTTGGCTGACCGGAAAGTGAAGGTGCGCGAGCTAGCAGATACCACAAAGATTAGTACTGAGCGCACACGCCATATTTTGGGCAATATTCTGCATATGAAAAAGTTATCCTCCCGCTGGGTGCCGCGCATGCTCACTCCTGACCCGCGAGAGCACTTGGAAATAGTGTTTGGACTTGCTGATGCGGAATCGGGCGGACTTTTGGAGTCGATTGGTAACTGTTGATGAAACTTGGATCCACTATTACACACCAGAGAACATAATGAGTGCCCGGCAATGGACTGAAGCCGGCACGAGTGCTCCGAAGTGGCCGAGGGAGGCTCGATGGGTCGGAAAGGTTATGGCGTCGGTTTTCTGGGATTATCATGGCATACTCTTCGTGAACTATCCACAGCGAGTATTACTGTGCATTATTGGAGCGATTGAAAGTCGAAATCGCTGCAAAACGGCTTCACATGAAGCGAAAAAAATTTTTGTTTTTGCAAGGCAATGCGCCGGCGCACAAGAGCATCGCCCAATTTGGCTCCCTCGGACTATTATCTCCTCCCAAACCTCAAAAGATGGCTCATCAATAAAAAATTCAACTCACGCGAGAAAATCATCGACGCCACGGAGGAGTATTTTGCAGACCTTCCGGAAAATTACTTTTCGGACGGGATCAAGAAGTTGGAAAATCGCAGGAACAAGTTTATCAAAAGCTAAAGGGGGCCAATTTGGATAAAATAAAAAATAAAACATTTAAAAAAAAATTTTTCCATTCCCAATGAGGTTACTTTTCACCCCACCTAGTACATACGAGTATGTTTGAACATAGACATCAGAGATATTGAGAACGTTAAGCAGTGCAATTTTGCACACATGGTGCTCGACCATTTTCTCCATACTCTTCAACATGAAAGAAGACTTACAGTTCTGAAATTCTTCGCGAGCATGTGTCATCTTTTGCGATTTTCGGTATAAAGGCTGCTCTCACTGTTCGACGAGGTTTTGGTCATCAGTTATAGAATCGACTACCTCCCAATACTCTGCATGAAATTTAAACTATTTGAAGTGTCGTGCGTATGGGTGATGGTGGAAAATGAAATATTGGGGAAAACAATTAAGGATGTGGAAACTGAAGGGCATGTTTTTGTTCAGTGCATCTCTCCGCTACCAAAATTTCGAAGCCTAAGCCTAAGAAAATCTAAAAGATTGTTAAAAAGAGCTCAGACGGACGCACTAAAGCTCGCATATTCACTGGAATCGTGGTCACTCTCCGCATTTTTCGTAATTTCTAATATACTACCATGATCCAGAAAGAGAAATTACACATCTTTAGCGATAGAAGGATGCTTTATATCAATCGTGGCATCCTTACTACCAAATATCAGATCTAGGTCCGAGAAATCATTTGATTGTTTTTTTTTAACTATTGTAATTACATTAAAAAATATTATCCCCAGAGGCATCGTTTATAATTTTGTTTTTATGGAGAGTATTCGTTCTAAAAACGTATGTGTGAAAAGGTGAATTTTTATCACAAATACTACACTATCTAAAACGATAACAATTTTCGAATGTCAACACCATGAACGCGTAGTGCATTTCATCACAATCAAGCTGATGCAGATTCTATGTGATGAACCCTTGGAAAATGCCACAGCATATTTTTCTACTTAGAAGCATAATTCCGTCACTGCCAAGGGATTCACATTCTTGGAAGAAATTAAATCGATGAAAGAGGGACGAGAAGCTGGCATTCCTTCTGCAATTTTCAAAATACCAATCGAATATCCCAAACAGAATAATGCAATTATGATAGAGACCCATGGCGCACAAAACCCCTAGGAATCGAATGCCAAGCAAAGTTGAACTATAATACAATAGCATCGCTTTCACATGCAGCAGCTGGAACACCAAGGCGTCATGTTTGTAGTGGGTATTAATTTGTATATTTATATTGATTCACCAAAAGTAAAAACCAGCATGAAGAGATTAGGTATGCTGACCCAATTAGAAATTAAATCGCTTTACCCACAATTAATTGTTCTACCGTTAAAGATGGAAACTATTTTCGTGTGTTCTATTCCGAATGGAACAACTCGTTCTTGGTTGAAGAAATTTCTGTTCTTCAAGAGTTACGAGAAGTTTAGATAAAAATTTAAATGAATCTGAAAATAGAGGCGCGATTAGATACGAGTATGTCTATTATACGGAAATGAATTGAGATTATGCCATCGCATTTGAATCGAAGATTGGATGCCCAGCTGTCTTAAACAGATTATTACCCAAGACATAAAGTGTGATGCAAAGCTTAGCTGTGAATAACCCGAAGATTAAAAAACTGTTTTTTTTTTAGAACATGGATACTAGGTTGGTGAACTCTACCTACCTGGTTTAGATCTTTTCCCAAAGTCCCGCATTCCATTTGCTTCTGCTTTTATAATCATGTGGCTTAGATATGAGTACGGCAGGATACGCTATCAGCGTGCAAGTGGTTCTTTCACCAATTTATTATACTCAACAAAAAATATTGGAGTAAAATTGCCAAAAATAGTAGAAGCATTGACAGCTGTGGCTTTTAAGACTTCTGAATAATTGACAGGGATTCTGCTTGCGACTGATCAGGAAACTACGTTTTTTTTTTTTTTTTTTTTTTTTAAGAACTCAAATTTGTATTACTACACATAAAATACCTGAGCAATTCATTGTTTACGTGCGTAGTGATGTAGCTTACCAAGTTGTACCATAATGTAATCTCTGTTCCAATCCGGTATTAACCTTCGTGTGGTTAACATTCCATCTCCGTAAGCAAATTATCCACTACTGGCTTTACTTATAGAAGCCCTAAGATGGACAACAATTCAATCTTTAACGAATTTGATGCGCTGTCTG
This sequence comes from Volucella bombylans, assembly GCA_949129095.1. Classification (NCBI taxonomy): domain Eukaryota; kingdom Metazoa; phylum Arthropoda; class Insecta; order Diptera; family Syrphidae; genus Volucella; species Volucella bombylans. Next base: position 14,162,674 of record OX422143.1, on the reverse strand, counting down.
ACTCCGTATAAAGAATTGTACCTCTGTATCCTCATACTGAAATCGTTACTGCGGACGATTTCAATAAACACGATTCTGGGTGGATAGATAGAGATATTCGCTGTGGACTACAACTTGACCAAACTTGTAAATGAGGCCGCGCGAATGCCAAACGTTGACAGTCGTGTCGCGAACACCCTGGTCTTGGTTTTGCTTCTCCAAATCCTTGGACTTAACAGCTTCTTTAGGAATTTCAACTTTTTTTTTTTTATAATTTACGCGCGCTTAAGGGGTTAGATACCCTTTTACTGTTGCCAGGGCGCGGGCGGAAAGATAGAAGGAGGAGAAAGGAAAATTGTTTTGTAGTGGTTTGAAACTCAGGTGTGTTTGGTTTCGGTATTTACTCTCCAGGGGGTTGGAGTCCGAATGGGACGGAGAGTTTTTTTTCACTCAGAGTGGAAGGTTATAATTCGCAGTAATTATTTGTGCTTGAAACTCTACAACAGCCAAATCTACGTGTCAGTGTTATGCCTTCACACGCAGAATTTTTTTGTCTGAGTTCCAATTACACAATGAGAAACTGACTTGCCATGGGCAGGATTCGAACCTGGACCCTCTGTTTGCTACTACCACTACACCACGGCCACCCCAGTCTTTATGTTGCTGCTGCTGATATGATCACAAACCCTATTCTCTTTGGAATGAGATCCTTCATCCTTCATCAGAACCAAACCAAAAGAAAAGCCTGTCAGGGATAAGGAACTGTTTTCTCGGCATTACACAACCAACCCGGGAGAAGAAAATCAAAACATGTTCAAACAAAAAATGACAGCAACGCCTTTCGAAAGCGTGTGAAATTCACATATGAACAGAAATTGAGTCACAAAATACTGCAACGTCCCAAAGGCTGTAACAACTTTTGGTCGCTCGTCAAAAAAAAATCAGAAATACTGCCTCATCCTCCATCCCGGAGGATACTTATATCGGTAACTTATAATGACATTTCAGCTGTTAGTTCTTTGGATAAGGTCAATCTGAATGCTGCACACTTTGCGGTCAGTTCGACACTCCATTTATCCGTCTTTAAAATAGAGCGAATATTCATGTGTCTCTTGATACGTCCCTTCTTCTCAGGGTCATAGAAACGCTGATAAACTATCAACTATCAATCTGGCAAAAGTTTAGCATAAATTTATGTCGAAAATGGATTAGAAATTTCCTTTTGGAAGGTTCAATTCAAGTTGTCTTCGACGGTTTCAAGTCTAATATCCACAAAATAAATGCTAGTGTGCCACAGGGCTCCATTCTGTCTGCGACAGTCTTTTTAATCTTCATCAATTAACTTTTGTCTGCTACTTCTAATCCAATACGTTCCTTTGCTGGCGACAGTACTCTTTGCTTTTCATATTCGTTCCCGGACTCACGTCTCTGATCTTCAGCTATAGAACGGGAGCAGCAGCGTATGTTACTCTCATTAAATTCCGATGTTGGCAGCATAATTAATTGGGGAACCATCAACAGAGTGGAATATAATGATGGCTGTTGTCGTTTTTAATCACACAGCCATTATCCATGAATGATACTTGCATCGTCGAAACCAAAAAACTTTCCATTCTGGGTATATGTGTTGATGAAAACTTATGCTCGAATAACCACATATTCAATGTCGCCACTATTGCTGCGAAATGTCTAGGTTTCCTCAAGTGTGTAAGAAATAATTTTTCCTCCGATCAGGCCTCAATACATAAAGCATTTATCCGCCAAAAATTAGAGCACAACGCTCTCATGTGCTCCCACGACCTCTTCGCACTTGCTAGTTAAAATTCAAAAGCAGGGAATAAAATTCACACACAATCAATTGACAGTCTTAAAAAACTGACGGAATGTGTCTTGCCTCACCTTTTTCTATTGGTATTATTAGCACCAGTGTTCCATCGACATTGCCAGTAGCAGTCCACCCCATCAAACCTTTAACCGCTCATTAGTATACCCTCAAGTCCACTTCCGTACATACTCTGATATATCGTGATTCTTTCCAAAGCTTATTATTATATAATTCATTATAACTTGCAAACGTTTAAGACCAGTGTGCATCGGTTTCTCTCTTTTCTTCCTCCCTAAATTTAGTTAGACCTAGCTGTGTGCATACATTTTAAGGGTACTACAAACCCCCCGTGCGATAATTATTTCCCGACTTCGTAAAACTTTTCTTACCTCCGCATGGCGGTTGCTCCCACCGACTAATGACAAATAACATAGGCATAGGCGAACATAATCCTATTTTTAAAAAAACCGAAGCATTTCTACCTAATGAAAAGAAGAGTACCAAGTTGTGTACCTTGTGGAACCCCATACCATACTTCTTGTACATTTCTATAGCAACTCTTGATTTTTTTTAGGTAATCAGTCTCCTTATTTCAGCTTTTGGATAGCTTCAACGAGTCTGTATTAGTCCAGTATGCTTTGCTGAAGTCAATGCGCGAAACCAACACATGATGTCGTTTGAAGGTATATAAATTGCTTCTTCTTTATACGATGATCATACGATCATACACTTACACTTACACAATGTTATATACTACAAAACAAATAGTAAAAACTGAGAATCACTTTTGCTTGTTCAACCCTCATGTTTAAGTCTGCGAAATAAACTCTTTGAATTCGGACGTGTGGTATTTTCCTTTTTCTCTTGCGCTGTGGTACTTTGTGGTTTGTCCCAACATTGGTTATGGGCCCAGCGCCATTCTATTGAAAAATTATATCGGTCATCATTTCGAAAGTTATTTCTTTAAGAAAATGAGTTCCGCGCTTTATCAAATTGACAAGTTGGACGATACCAACTACGATAGTTGGAAAGTGCTAATGAAATCGATATTAGTGCACTGTGATCTTTGGTGTTATGTGTCAGGAGCGAAAGAAGCTCCAGAATCACCAAGGTTGCGCTAGCAACCTTGTGCTTGTGGATTAAACCCAGCCAGCTTCTGCATGTGAAAAAGTCAAATACGTCCAAGGACGCATGGGAAAAATTGCTTCAAGTGCATTCTCCAAGTGGGCCAGCGAGAAAGGTGACTCTTTTTAAATCGCTGCTAAACTTAAAAATGTGCGAGAATGCATCGATGAGTGAACATCTCAACAAATTTTTTGATATGTTCGAAAAATTAGCGGAGCTCGACATTAAACTGCAAGATGAGTTACTTGCAATCATAATGCTTTCAAGTTTGCCGAAGACTACATGGATTCTTGACAGTGGGACAACCAGCCATATGTGCTGCGATAAGTCATTATTTAAATACATGCATACCCTCAAAGAACGTATTGAATTAGCAGGGGGTAGCTGCATATTTTCTGAAGGTGTTGGTGTCGTTTATATTGAAACGCATACAAGTAAGATTACTCTTCATAATGTACTCTATGTTCCACAGTTAAAGTCAAATTTTTTGTCCATGAGCAAAATACCGGAGAGCAAATGCAGGGTAGAATTCAACAGAAGTTTTGCGAAAATTCAGACAGTAACGGGAACGATGATCATGCGAGCGGAGAAAATTGGCGGTTTATTTATATACTCTTCTAAAACGGAACAGTGTGCTATGGCAGTAAATAATGAAAGTGTACGCGCTTGGCATAGACGGTATGGCCATTTAAATATTAAAGGTATTGAACTGTTGTCAAAAGAAAACATGGTGCGGGGCATGAAAGTTAATAAAGTGAAAAATTTCGAGTGTGACATTTGCTTGAAAGGTAAAATAAGCGCGTTACCGTTTACAAAAAATTTGGACAAATCCAGTCGAAGTGTGTTGCACATTATACATACGTTTCATCGCTTGGTGGTGCAAAATATTTTATCACGTTCGTGGATGATTTCACTCGTAAGATTTTTGTTTATTTTATGAAAAATAAAAGCCAAGCATTTGAGATTTTTAGACAGTTTAAAGCGAGTGTAGAACGCGAGACTGGTAAAAAAATTAAAGTGTTACATACAGACAACGGCCGAGAATATGTTAACCGGGAATTCGACGACTACTTAAATCGAGAGGGAATCCGTAGACAGCTTACCGTACCTTACACCCCACAACAAAACGGCATCGCGGAACGTGTAAACCGTACGTTAGTCGAGATGAGTAGGTGTATGCTACTCGATTCAACTTTACCTAAATCGTTATGGGCGGAAGCAATACAAACGGCATCGTATCTGAGGAATCGTTCGCCAACGAAAATCCTCGGAAATGTAACGCCATATGAAAAGTGGACTGGCACAAAACCGAATGTATCACATCTAGAAGTTTTCGGCACCAAGGGAATCATCCTAAATAAACTACCACGGAAAATCAAATTTTCCCCCAAGGGTTCTGAATGTTTTATGGTGGGTTACGCAGTAGAGTCTAAAGCATAGGCTTTATGATCCGATTAAAAGAACGGTAGTAATAGCACGAGATGTCAGGTATTTACGTTCTGAAAATTCAAACGATACTAAACATGTTTCTTTAACCGGTTACCGTAGTCAAGTTACAGATACTAAAGAAGAACTAATTATGCCTGAAGATAAAATGCAAGTGCGTTATAAGAATGATGTGGATCGTGATGCTGAACCAGAGTCTCCTAAAAATGTTGCTGTGATGGACCAATCTGATGAAGATGACTTTGATGATGCTGTGTGCGATACAATAGACTCTGATGTTTCTGATAAGTTGGGAGCAATTGCTGCTGCTGCTGGTGAGACTGCTGTTGATGCTGCTGCGAGAGATTGTACTGCTTTTAATGTTATGAAGGATGGTGATCCCACTCAGAAGCCAAGTCTTGGATCTGGAATGCAGTTGCGTTCAAGAAAGCTGGTAAGTCCGCATACGAAAAATATAAATAATTTGATGAAAAGTAGTGAGCAGTTGGCATCCAATCCTATGACCGTAAAAGAGGCTGTAGGAGGGTCAGATGCAGACAATTGGAAAGCAGCTATGCAGTCAGAGTATCGATCGTTGGTTCAAAACCAAACGTGGGAATTAGTCAATATGCCTGAAGGTCGTCACCCCATAAGATGTAAATGGGTTTTTAACATAAAGCATGATAAGAAAGGGGTTCCAGTAAAATATAAAGCAAGGCTGGTCGCGAAAGGATGTTGCCAAAGGTATGGCCTTGATTATAAAGAAGTTTTCTCTCCAGTTGCACGATACTCATCTATAAGATTAATCCTTGCTTTGTCTGTTGAGTACGATTTGCACGTGCACCAGATGGACGTTTCGACTGCATATTTAAACGGGAAACTAGAGGAGGAGGTATACATGCGGCAGCCCGAATGTTTCATTGACGAAGGCAATGAGCGGAAAGTATGCAGACTCAAAAAATCGATTTATGGGCTTAAACAATCGGGACGTATTTGGAACCAAGACTTGGATCAAGCACTACGGGAAATTGGTTTTGTAAAATGTAACGGTGACGCGTGTGTATATGTATGGAAGATGAGCAACGAAACAAACATAGTAGCAGTATACGTAGATGACATTTTACTTGCTTGCTCTAACATCACAAGATTAGAAGATATCAAACGCAAAATTTGCTTGCGATTTGAAGCCGTGGATAAGGGTCCGGTAGATTACTTTTTGGGTATGGAAATCACCAAAGGCAAAGAAGGCATTCAAATCTTCCAGGAGCAGTTTATAAGGAATTTGCTGAAACAGTTTGATATGGACGGGTGGAAAAGCTGTTCAACGCCTTTAGAGCCGAGAACCAAGTTTCACAAATGTGACGATTGTTCCGGGTGTCAGAAAGTGAATCAAAAGTTATACCAATCGCTTATCGGTTCGCTGACATACTTAAGCACGTGTACACGCCCGGATATCACTCATTCTGTGAATAAACTAGCACAGTTTAACACGAACCCGCATGCGGTATTTTCCTTTTTCTCTTGCGCTGTGGTACTTTGTGGTTTGTCCCAACAGTTTAGTCCAAAGTTCACAAAGTTGACAAGAATCTTGTTAGTGCTTCTACCTTTTTAAAAGCCATGATAAGTCATACTTTCCGATGAAATCCCAAATTGATTTCTGATTTTTTCGATTTCAGGCAGGATGATAATTCGCTAACTATTGTAGATTTACTATATACCTTCCTTATATGTATATTGGTTGGCCATTGATTCCTCCTTAAATTTTTTAATGCACCGTTGCCTTTTTATTATATTAGGAGAAAAAACGTTCAAACTTGCCCAGGAGCCTCCTCCGCATTTAGACAATGTAATATTCATTAGTCTTTCAATACTGAATTTCTAAGCTGTGATCAATAGGCGTTATGAAAACCAAGCTAACTATAAAAATTTGGCGGCGAATGTTCCCCATACATATGTCCCAGCTTCGGAGGTGAACCAGACCTCTTATCATTGAAAGGAGCCGAAGGCAACGCATCGATCAAGTTTACTAGTCTAGAGAATAGGTAGATACTCGCAATTCTCAGAAAGATTTATTATAGGCTTCCCTTCCACAAATAAAATTAATTTATTCAAAGAAAACACTGCTATTACCAGATTCCAATAATTTTTATCATGCCAAGTAAATCCCCAAACAACACCGTTAAGATGGCTTAACTATAAGTCACTTTCAGCGAAAAAAATGGGGAGAACCCCACATAAAATGACATCAATAGCACTTTGGTGTCAAGCAGAATTAGTTTATGTAACCCCTTTTCTTACTTTTCACCACATATGCACCCTTGTTGACCACAAATAATGCAAATACCCATCGCGGTCAAGTCTCAACTGCAAGCCGTAAGAAAGTCAAGCGAATAAATTGCGCACCAAATTGGATTTGCGGGGATGTTTGCGAGTGTGTATACAGATGTATCCGCATTTTGACAGATCAAACTACTGCTTTGACACTAATCAATTTTACGTAAAATATACTCGTGCAGTTGTAATTAAATTTTTCACTCGCCTGGCAATGGTGTTAGCCTGTCGCTTCTGCATAGATGCACAGGCTTATGGACTGGGGGATAGATAATATTTTAAGCGACTATTGACATCGCACATTTGTGGGTTTCACATTTGTTTTATTGCCAACCATTGAGCAGTAAATTTAGAAAAATTACGAGTAAATCAAGCAATTCATTCACTTGGTATATTTACATTTTCTTGCAAAAGAATATATCGATATAGGTTTACTTTAATTTTACAGCTAATCGATGAGTTGCCTTTTTGAAAAGAAAGGGCTTTTTATATATTCTTTTAAAAGAAGTTGGATGCCTCAGCAGATTCCTCTTATTTTGTCGGCATTCTTGCTATGCCGAGCCTTGTAGCTCAACCCTATTGTAATAATAAACTTGTTATTGTTCACCAGAATATCAGAAGCTTGAGAGAAAACTTCTCAATTCTTGTCACACATCTTGATTCTTTTGCGTGCACTCCGGATATTGTTTTTGTATCTGAAATTTGTATACACGAATTTGAAAAAAACGATTATTCTATTCCCGGGTTCAACTTCTTTGCTAATCCAAATGAAAATTACGCTGCTGGTGGTGTTGGGTGTTTTGAAAGGTCCGCCATCTATCGTTTTTTTTTTTCAACTAGTGCTTATTTCGTGTATAGTAACACTTAGCTCATGTTTGATTTGACAGATAATTAGTTTTATCCTTCCGGTTAATAATGGAAAATAATTTCATTCAAATTGCTCCCTCGGCTGGCCATGCAGTAGCCTTCCCTCTTCTGTTCGGAATTCTGACAGTAAAGTAGTCAGCAGGTTTTTCTCTGTGCATATATCCTATTTAAATAATGGCAATGTTGGCGAGAAGCTTAGGACGTACACTGATTCAGGCTCTATGCATATGACACCGGCTCTTAGACAGGGAGATGAGATTCACACTGGACAACGGGCAAGATGTACACTTATCCCTGGTGATGGTGTGGGGCCTGAGCTAGTCTACGCTCTTCAGGAAGTTTTCAAGGCATCCGATGTTCCAGTCGACTTTGAGTCGTATTTCCTCTCCGAAGTCAACCCCGTGTTGAGTGCTAAATTGGAGGATGTTGTCACTTCAATTTCGAAGAACAAAGTCTGCATTAAGGGCATCTTGGCCACTCCTGACAGCGTTGCCGGCGAGCTGCAAACCCTCAACATGAAACTCCGTAACGAATTGAACTTGTACGCAAACGTCGTGCACGTGCGCAGTTTACCCGGTGTCAAGAGTCGCCATAAGGACATTGACACAGTCATTATTCATACTATATATATCATACTCAGCCGAAGCTGTCGTTTTCGAGTCTGGTGCACGCCACACTTTCGCTGAAGCTGTTGGCAAAAACGTAGCCAACCCAACAGCTATGCTTCTTTGCGGTGCCAAATTGTTGCGTCACATCAACTTGCAACACTATAGTGACAAAATAACAAATGCCATAAGCAAAGTGCTCCTCGATGGAATAATTAAGACCAAGGATTTGGGTGGTCAGTCGATCACACAAGATTTAACTCGTGCCGTTATCGCCAACATCCACTAAATTGTTCCACAGAAATCTAGTATAATACTAGTTAACTGCTGTCTCAAAAGAGAAAAAGTCTTTGTTCAGGTTTCTCTGTTTAGTATTTTTCTTCATTTCTTTTTCTAAACTGTTTCCCTCTATTACCTACTCTATATCAACCAAACGTACCTTCATCTTCGAACGTTTTCAAGCCTTAAACTTTGACCAATGCATGAGGTTACGAAATCAAACCGTGTTGTATTAATTTTTAAAAATTACCCCCTCCTTCCTAATTCTATTCTGTTATAAATTGCTCACGCTTGCATAAACAGGAAAACGAGCTTGAAAAACGCACTTAGCTTCCGGAGATGGAGTGTAGAGATCGGTCCAATTTTTAAGCACATTATCGATTGTGTGCCGCTGTATTTCACCAATGGCTTCACGAATATTGTCCTTTAAAGCGTCAATTGTCTCTGGCTTGTCGGCGTAACACTTATCTTTTACGGCACCCCACAAATAATAGTCCAACGGTGTCAAATCGCAGCTCCGAGGTGGCCAAACGACATCAGCTCTGCGGCTGATAATGCGATCTTCAAAAACAGGGCGCAAAACATCGAGTGTAGCTTCGGCTGTGTGGCACGTAGCGTCGTCCTGTTGCCAATATCCTCCTCTTAAATTTTTGTGAACAAAAATTCATTGAACGTGGCCCGATAACGATCGCCATTGACTGTAACGGCCACTCCTCGCTCATTTTCGAAGAAAAATGGCCCAATTATGCCTCTGGACCAAAATCCGCACCAAACAGTGACTCGTTTTGGGTGTATCGGCTTTTCAATGTATGCATTCAGGTTTTCTGTGCCCCAAATGCGACAATTTTGCTTGTTTACATACCCGCCAAGATCAAAATGAGCTTCATCTGAAAAGATGATTTTTTTGGCAAAATCGGCATCTTCTCTAAGTCGATCGCAGGCCCATTTAGCGAAGCGAAAACGCATTGGATGGTCAGTTGGCTTCAACTCCTGAACCAATTGGACTTTTTATGGCATCATACCAAGGTCTTTATGCAAAATTCGTCTCAATGATTTCTCCGAAATGTTCAATTGTTGAGAACGACGGTGAATTGATGTTGATGGCGCTTCACGCACACTTTCTGCCACAGCAGCAATATTCTCGGGTGTACGCACTGTTTTTGGCTTTTCACGCTTTGGTTTATCGATGAGGATGCCAGTTTCTTTCACTTTTTTCACAAGATAACGAACATACGGAGCTGACGGTGCTTCTCTTCTTCCAAAATCCGTACGCAATTTTCGCACACATTCTGCAACATTAACCTTATTATTGTAGAAGATTTCAATATTAACATTATGGATAATAGTGAAACGGTAACTAGTTACTTGGCATTACTAGCTTCGCATGGACTAGCATGCTTTATCATTGAGCCCACTCGGACTGTTTCGGGTAGTTGTCCAGACCATATTTACGGACGTTTTAGAAATATTGCGGTCAGTGGGTGCGAGAAATGCATTTACGATTTAGGGATTACTGACACTCTTTGACTGGACTCTTATTCTCTATCACAAATTATGCCTACGAGTAGATCACGTACTTGGGTAGTGGACGGAATAGGCTCATCGCAGATGAAGTAGTTTCTTGGAGGGGGAGGTGGACTTTTACGGGAATAGATTATCGCTTGGCATTTGTTGACATTAAGCTCCAAAAAGTTTTGCTTGCACCATACCGAAAACTTATTCAAGTCATCTTGCAGGCAATGGCAGTCAGAAGGCAATGAGATGACTTTAGAAATGCTCATGTCATCAGCGAAAATAGAAAGATTAGAATTCGTTAAAATGAGATTTATATCATTAATTGTGAGGATAAAGATGATTGGACCAAGATGACTACCCTGAGTGACACCAGATGTTGCTTTAATGGGTTCGGATATTGAAGATCTGAAGATAACCCTGTATTCTCGGTCTTCTAAATAGGATTTGGTCCATGCCACAAAATGAGGGGAAAAGCCAAGTTTTTTTGGGTTTAAAGATGATAAGTTGGTGAGAAATTTTTATCGAATGCCTTGCTGAAATCTGTGGAAATTGAATCGACTTCATCACCGTCTTCTAAAGCATGAAGCGTGCTAGAGACGAACTCTGTTAGGTTAGTGGTCGTTGATTTACCTTTCATGAAGCCGTGCTGATTTGTGCAGATAGTACGGAAGCAGTTGTTGATAGACTATGCTTTCAAAAAGTTTGCGTATGCAAGAGAGTTTTGCTATGGACCTATAATTATCGACTTCGGCCTTACTTCCTTTTTTATGAATAGGGATAATGTAAGATTCCTTGCATAGGAAAGGGAAAGTACCTGTTGAGACAGACAAGTTAAATAGGGCAGCAAGAGGAGGACCGAGATGGGTAACACAATCTTTTATTACAATAGCCGGAAGGCCATCAGGGCCGGACGAGAAATCATCTTTAAGTTTGGTAATGTTTTCAGATACCAAAGTTGTTGTTATAATGTTATATTTAGTGAAATGGATGACGTCTCAGGATAGTTTCTCATATAGCTAAAGTAGCTAGAATCGGGTTCAGCTGTTTTCTTAGAAAAGGATTTGTTAAAATGAGAGGCAAAGACATTTGCAATGGTTTTTGGGTCGGCAGAAGATTCACTAAGAAATTTAAGAGTAGATGGGTAGCCGTCTGACTTTCTTTTGGTATTAATAAACTGGTAGAAGCGTTTTGGGTCCGAGACTAAGCTAAATTGCATGCGGTAGAGGTACTCAAGGTAAAGAGACTCACAAAGTTCAGAAAAACGATTGTATACCAATCGATAATTACTGTAGTCGGAATCAGATTGAGTTCTTAAGAATTTGTGCCACAACCTCAGAGCGAGGAGCTGATATGCAGTCCTTTCGGAAGGTATACGGAACCGAATGGGCAAAGCAGGAGAAAATTAACGAATAGAACGTTGATAGGGCAAGATCAGTGTTAGTTGTCTCAGCAATAAAGTCAAAGTTAATGTTGCTGATGAGGTTTTTAAATTTGTGAAAGTCCGTTCTTCGGAAGTCAAATGAAAATGAATTTTCCGAATCGACACATGTGTTGCCATTTTCATATGAGTATATAATTGACAAGGGGGTATGAAGGCGGTATAGGATAGAAAGAAGATGATCACTCCTATAAACGATACAGTTATATGAATCGGATGTGAAGACAAGGTCGAGTTGTCTGTTCATTAGGTATTCCACTAATCTGATGTAGACTTGAGTTGGTTAGGCAGTCCACCATCAATATTTCTATTTCAGAGGTCGAATTAAGAGAGACAAAATGAGACGAATCATCGGAAGGCTCCCATATAAGGTGAGAGAGGTTGAAATCTCCTACTAGAACAATGCAATCTTCAGGTTGTGCATCCTCAGTCAAAAAATCAACTGCGTGTACTACAGGTTGATAAGGCTCAATTGGTTGAGATGGGTGAATGCAGCAACAAAGTACGTAAAGACAGCGTTTGGGGAGCGTAATGTTGACACATACTAGCTCAAAGTTGTCAGTGTGGGGAATATCGACAGGAGTTGCGTGAAAGCAGTTCCGGATTGCTAGTAAAATACCTCGGCCATAAGGATTATCAGCTCTTTCAAATCCATCTCTTCGAAAAACGTTGGAATTTGGAGGAAACAGCTCATGGTTTTTAATGTCTGGAATTAGATTTGTTTCAGTAAGAGCAACTAGGTCATAGGGAAACTTTTGAGAATTGAGATACACCGAGGAGATTTTAGAGCGCAAACCTCTTACATTTTGGTAGTAAATGGACAGGCATTGTGGACTGGAGGATACAGAATTCAGTTTGTTAGGAACTGTAATAATTTTTAAAATTTGAACGAGTTCTTTGCAAATGGGACAGACGTTTGGAGCTGACATGCGAAGACAGCGTAGAAAGATCATTATGAACTTCGTCGGAAGAGATGTCGAAACTCTCATGGTAGCGAACGAAAATTTGCATTAATTCTGCTGGCTTAATAATAAGACCTTCACGTTGAATCGAAACCATTATGTTGGTTTTGGTTATGCCATCAATTCAGACGGAGTTGGTTTTGTCGTGCAAGTAGGCAAGGTAGAGCCGAACATTTTCATAAATGCGGCGGTCTCTCAAACGAGATACTACATAACGACTGTCATCATTCATATCAGAAAATTTTTTAGTGAGTTTGACAGTTGGTGGAAGGAGTGGGTCAAGGTATTTTGGGTGAGAATCGAGGGCACGAGCGGATGATGAAGGGACAGGTTGGTCAAGCACCCCGGAACTAGAATCTTGACTAGTGAGGGGGGTTGGATCAGGTGGATTGATAAATGAAGATGAGAAATGGGTGGTTGGGTTTAGTATGTGGGAGCTAATAAAATTAGGATATTTGTCGGATGGGGCAATGTTAGTTGCAAGGTTAAATGAAACTCTGTTTTGAAGCGGCTTTAAAGATTTGGTGAGGGGAGGGAGATCATTTGGTGTCGCGACTCTGGTGTTCTTTTTAGATGGAGCAAAGGGGGGAAGGAACGAGGAGAATCTTGGAAAGATATTGGTCTTAAATGACCAGTTTGAGTCGGGATGTTGATGGGATAGGGCAGAATTGTTCGGGCTATCTTTTCTTTTAATAGTAAACTTGTTATCTACCACATCCTTCCGTTGGGTGATGACCATCTTTTCCGATATTGGTATGCCGTCCGATGATTTGAACATCCAATCGTATTTAGTGGGTATACGTATTTCAAAACACTGGCCGTTTTTGCTCTTGGCTTTGCCAACTTGTTTACATTTAACGTCTTGTATACCGACTTTTAGTAAATATATCAAATAGAAAAAATTATTAAATTTCAGAATCCCCTCAAAGAAAAGTGAAAATTAACTTCAGGAAGCTTAAAAACCAGCTGGCTTATGAGTATTGGGAGAATGTTTACACTTGTAGTGATGCATCTTCTGTTTATAAAGCTTTTATTGATTCTCTAAGAAAGCACTGGGTGTAAGTAGGAGGTATAAGAAATTGTGCGTGGAACTTAAAAGGAGATTCCGATTTTTCGAGATACCTACTATCGTACTCAAGTCAGCTCAGCAAAGGGAAACCTGAAAGATGAATGTAAGATAGTTAACAGCATACTAAATAAATCAACATTTTCAAAAAAAAAACCTATGATTTTACGTGTCGATGACTATGATTTGTCTGATAAGCGTGCTGTTGCTGATGCATTTAATTGCTATTTTGCCAATATCGGCTGCAACTTACAACCTTGTTCAGTCCAATCATTTTGTTCTCTTTGTCCGCCCGTTTGTGCTGAAAAATTGCAATGTACTAGTTTTGTTTCTCATCCCATAACTCCTCTTGAAATACTAAATCTTATTGGTACCTTCAAAAAATCGAATTCGTGTGGTACTGATGGTAACTGTAACTTTGCCCTTAAACAAATTGGATGTTTCATAGTAGATGTCTTGGCATATATTTTTAAACGTTGCGTGTTTGCGGGAGTCTTTCCTGATGGCCTCAAATGCGCAGATGTAATTCCATTATTCAAAAAAGGTTGTGCTACTGAGATCGGCAACTATAGACCCATTTCACTCCTTCCTACTTTTAGCAAAGTTTTTGAAAAACTAATGAAAAATAGGATACTAAAACAAATTTCTTTAATCCCGTCCAATTTGGATTTCAAAAAGGAAAGTCGACGGAGGATGCGCTTTTAGAGTATTGTTCTCAAATAATGTCACATCTCGATGGAAAAAAATGTACGGATGGTTTATTTATTGATATAACCAAAGTTATCGATATGGTTAACCACATTTTTTTTGTTGAGAAAACTGGAAAACGCTGATTTACGTGGATTTATCCTTAATTGCTTTAGGTCATATCTCGAAAACAGATCGCAGAGAGTTGAGATAGTTGAAATTAGGAGCGAAATTAAGTTCATGAATTTGGGTGTACCTCAAGGCTCTGTTTTGGGTCCAATCCTATTTATAATCTATATCAATTCGCTTTTTGATCTTAATTTTAAAGGTTCACCTACTGCGTTTGCGGATGACATAGTGTTGCAGCGCAACAAACATCATGTTTTTTTTTTTTTTGGGGGGTCTTGCTGTTTGTTGTAGGCTTCGTAATGTAACGCCATCTATTGACGAAATGTACATGAGTCGACAAAGTGTGATGGTTCACGTTCTATGATAGACCTCTGAAGGTCTTGAGATTCTTCGCTTGATGATGATCTGAGTTGGATTTTTTCAGGGTTACGTCATTGCTGGTGATTGTCGGGGTATTGATGAATTTCCGTGTAGCTTGAGGCGTCCTAGGCAGTGATAATCGTTCGGTGGCTTCGCGAACTCGCCCACTTAGCCGCGCTGCCTTCGCTGAGCCGACTGGTAGGGGAGAATTCGGCAGGGATATAGAGGCGCTGGTTTTCGGTGTGGAGTATTTTGAAGGGGAACTCAATCTGTCAAAAACGTTCTTGGATTTACTCACATCCATGCTAGATTTGGGGTTAGGTTTGCACTCATAATTGCTACTCACTGACTTTGGTAGTTGCGGCGATGGTGGAGGAGCTTGGCTAAATTTGGTCTTAGGCATCGATACCTTACCAGCGGTTTCGGGATCACTTTTGGAGGTTTTGCTTTCTCCTTTGTCAAGTTATTTTCGAGTGACTTCTTGCGCATCTTAATGGTGTTGGTGAAATCCGATCGCATGATTGGTATAGATTCTCCTGTCATGGTCAAGGTTTTATGTTCTAGCCCGAATTCAGGTGGTCCGGGTGGTGATCTTGGCTCTGGAGAAAGTGACTTGTCCCTCTGTTTTTCTCTGGGAGTAGATTTCGATTTCCACGATGGAACATCGAGTGACATACTTTCTGATCCGTCATGTTCAACCAATTGAGACTTGGCAATTTCTTCAAGTTTTGTCTTTAGAATGTCATGTGGTACGGCCACAGAAAGTGGGCTCTGATCCTCCTCCTGATCCTTTGGTGGTGCCTGATGTTTATCGATAATCGAATTTGGGCAGTGGCATGAATTATTTACACTACCGCTACAGCTAGAACACTCACTGAAACCAGAATCACTCCGTTCGGAGCATTGTGTCTTATCTCGGACTTTAAGGGAGTTTCTCACATTCAATTTAATTTCAAGATTTGGTAGATCAGGATTAAAGTAATCCTCTTCCTCGTTGAGGGATGTCATATGCGATGAAATATTTGGATTAATTATCGATGCTCCAGAAACTGAAGGTCGTGGACTACTTGGTATTGATCCAGCTGTGGATACAGCAGAGTTCCTTCGAGATGCGGACAAAGTGGCCATTCTTCCTAAAGCCCGAATTGCATTTCCGGTTTTCTGCCACTTTCTTCGGATGATGAATTTCTTCAGTTTATCTGTGCATATTCGATTGTTGTTTAGATTTTCGTCATGGTTGCGTTAGCCATGTTGATTCTAGACATTGCTTCGCCGTCAGACTCTCTTCCTTACGATGAACCAGGAGATTTGAAATAATGCCTTTTGCTTCCTGTGATACGGCAGCAAATGCTTCGTCTTCAAAGTCATAATCGGCTCGTGTGATGTTTGCAAATGTGTCAACATCGGAATCTCCCATGAATGGTGATAGACCAGAGAGTAGGACATAACATATCACTCCAACGCTCCACATGTCTGATTGGAACCCAATCGGTTCGTAATTGATGATCTCTGGAGGAATAAATTCTGGTGTGCCAAACAGTACCCTCACCGAGTCTGTATTCAAACGCTGGGCTAAACCGAAATCAATGATTTTTATTTGATGACTAGTCCTGGTATGACACATTATATTTTCCGGCTTAAGATCTAGATGCACTATCGACTGGCTGTGCATATAGTCGACACCTTCGCAGACTTGTCGCAAAAATAAAATACAGTCTCGTTCTGTCAATGTAAAGTCATCAGCCACAACTCGCTCGAAGGGCTCTCCTCCGGTTATATACTCCATAACCATGATGATCTCTCGAGGACTTTCGAATGATGCTGCCAACTGAAGTAGCTTTGGATGCTGTAGACTCTGCATAATGGATATCTCCTCCTGAACCTTTTGTCTATCACGCGATTTAATACATTTTATGACCTTAGCTGCAAGAATTTGAGATGTGTCCTTCTCTTGGACCCTGAATACAACTCCGAAACGACCTTTTCCAAGTTCTTCGAGAATTTCAAATCGGCTCTTGAAATCTCCACCAGCCTTGATGGAGATTGTCTTTTGGAAGTCTTCGCGGGAAACTTCTGGATCGGAAAACTCGACTCTATCGCTAGCAAGTCCTGGTTCACTTCTTCCATGAATATTCTCAGCTCGCACCCGGAAACGGTAAACAGAGTGTGGTGTAAGGTTCTTCACTGTGTAAGCAAGGGAATCTACCACAGAGGCTATTTCTCTCCATTCACCTTCGCTTTCTTCTTGCATTTCAATTATAAATCCTGTCAACATGCAGCCACCATCGTATGGTGGTCCACACCATACCACAGAAATACGATCGGGTCCTTGGGAAATACTTGGCTTACCACTTGGTGGCTCTGGAGGGCCCTCTACTGCCACAGAAGCGGCCGCAATATCACTACTGTGATCATTCATTATCTCTATTGTATATTTGCCACTGTCATCCGCGGTGATCGATGTCAGCTCAAGTATCGACTGTACGCTTGTTGTAGACACTTTGGTATTGGAACCTTCGGTAATTGGCCGACCCGCCTTGAACCATTTAACAGCAGGCACTGGATAGCCCCTGAATGTGACACGCAATCGTACTGCCTCGCCAACAAGGGCTGTGCAATCGGCAGGTCCTTGACTGATGTAAGCTGGAACAGCCTCCTCCGTGACAATGGTATCCAGTTGGAAGTGTGCCTTTGGCAGTCCCGGAAGGACAGCAAGACTTGTGTAGGTTGTTATACGATCGGTATTCGGACGACTGGGACTTCGTACGGTAAACTGCACTTCACCACTATGACTGTATTCCAAACCGAGAACGTGTAAGATTCTCACTCCATCCGAGTGAGATTCATCCAGCAGATAGACTAAGCAACACAATAGGATATAAAGAAGAAAAAACCCGAAAACGCTTGTGTTGACACTTTTTCGAATGCTTTGTGGCAACAATTTCGTGGGCACGTATCTAAAGACCTTTTAGGTTACGAAAGAAAGAGTTCCGCGGTGGCGCACTGACAGCTTGTGCTGCCGGCTACAATCGATCATGAAGGTGTGTGTTGGTGATGTATCCACTCGCTGGTCACCGAAAAACCAAATACTATGCGGTAGCAGCTAAGATTTTAACAATTTCCGCAAAGGATCGCAATGGGTCATTGACCAGAAAATATGCCTTCAAGAAACAGCTGGACCAGGAAGGTGTCGTTATGACAACTGCGGCGAATGGTTGGGCATTCCCAGTTAAACCAGCAGAGTGACCGCACTTGCAATTTACACAATAAATTTCGGAAATTAGAATAATTGCATTTTTATTTAAGATTTTTTTTTAACTGGATTCTGTCTGAATCGGCACTTATAGTAGTTAAGTCTTGAAAAATATATTTCTTTTATGCTAGTTTTCGTGCGAAATACATAGGTTTCTCTTATGGTCTGAACAGTCCTTTGGACCTGGTTTCTGATATCAATTGGGATCTAAATCTATTGAGACACTGGTTTTCAATACATAATTTAGTTATAAGCTCCAAAACTAAAATAATGTTTTTTTTAGCTTATTTTCCGCGCACAAATTGGCGGCAAATGTGTACTTCCACGCACCTGAGTGTGAAAAATACAAATTATTTAACTGTAATTGTTCGTCTTCCTCTCCCACTTTTTGTAGAAGTCTAAACTGTAGTGATAAATGTTTTTTTTAATTGAGATAGTCGACGACTTTAAGTACCTGGGCTCACCCTTGATTCTACTCGTAGAATGAGTTTTTTGAATCACGCAGACTCATTGAAAAAGTACTTTCGATGTACACTTAGACATTTTTACTTTTTGGGTAATTTATGCTCAAATAAGCTGTTAAAGATAATTTACTATGGCATTTTAAAATCTAAGCTGCAACACGGAATTACTTGTTGCGGAGGTATCTACCTAAATAAAATACAACCGTTGCTGATTTTACAGAAATACATTTTAAGGAAAATTTGTCATAAACCAGGTAGATATCCAAGCTTTCCTTTGTTCTGCAACCAAAAAATTCTTCCAGCCCGCCACTTGTATTGTTTTAAGGTGTTTAAAACCTTTTTCATGAAGTCTGGTAATCGTAACTTTCGGCTTATTTCAAATTATTATTTACGGGGAAACCTCTCTAACATGTTATCTGTTCCTTTTTTCTGTACCACTGCGTCTCGTAATTTCTTTTCTGTTCTATCGTATCGGTTGTTTAATAAACTCCCACAGTCGATCATAGCAATATGGAACGTTTATGAAATGCGGTAAAATGTGGCTTTTCGGTTTTAATTTTAATGTTTTAGAATCTATAATTTCTGATATTCTGGTATATTCATATCTTTTGCTTTTATTATTTTGATACTGCTTCTCTCAGCAATTACTTTTGATTGCATTTTTGATTTACTTTTTCTATGAACTAACTTATTACTTAATTTTTTATTTACGAGTAGTTATATATGTCCACTGAAGTGGCATGCGACTCTATTTTATTTTTTAAATTAAAATATGGAATGTCACCAGCTTTTCTTATTTTTTTTTTCTTTCCCGTGACATGAATTATAGTATTTATTATATATATTGAATTGTATCATAAAATCATAACATCAAAATCATACATCATTGCTGTACAAACCCTGTTTGGCGAAATTGATATCGAACGCTATTCGAGGAGTAGCTGTTTCTACTTATAGTGTATATTACATAATACAAAGAGTTCACAGCCGATGCAGCAGGGAGCATGGTAACAGGGATGGTGAACATCTTGAAATATGCTAGTGTTCTTCAGAGCTCCGTTCTGTCTCCGACACTCTTTTAAATTTGCATTAATAATATCTTGTCTGTTACTCCAGAGTATTCCTTTGCTCTAATTCTCATACTTTCCCCGCTATTTAACGGAAACGGCAGCATAAATTAAATTTATAACTGATTCCGGAACCATTCAAAGAGTGGAATCTATCTATGATACTTTAAATGCTGCCAACACCATGAATGGCACTTGCATCGCAGAAACGGAAAAGCTTACCATTATTCTTGTGGGCTAAGCCGGAACGACCACATCCAGGATATTTTTTACCAACTTTGATCTGACCTCAGTATACTCGTATAATGCCCCTTTATTCACGATCTTACAAAAAACTAAGTCATGTTAATGCCACTGATAGAAACACGCGTCAGCATTTGAGTGTCTATTACCACAATGCGAGTGGATGAAGAACTAAGACCTCAGATCCGTTTATTGCGGCTGGTCACAAAGATTACTACGTTATTACTAGGTGGGGTGAAAAGTAACCTCCTTGACCGCCAGAATGCGCTCCTACTGCAAAAAAGGTTATGGTGCCGTTCATATTTAGGCAGACATGCCAAATTTCAGTGCGATACTGTCTTTAGTTTTGTTTTGACAGCTGATTGTTGTTGACGTGGTTTTGCATCATGTTGAGTATGGACAAAAACGATTTTCGTTCTCTCATAAAACATTATTTTTTGAGAGGCAAAACGGCGAAGAAAACAAAAGAAAAGTTGGATAAATATTATGGGGCTAATGCTTCGTCAGATTACACCGTCAAATATGGTTTCGAGAGTTTCGTGGTGGCCGCATCTCCACTACCGATCAAGTCCGCAGCGGCAGGCCCTCCGAAGCGCTTACAGAGGACACTGTCAAAAAAATACATGAAATGGTGTTGGCTGACCGGAAAGTGAAGGTGCGCGAGCTATCAAATACCACAAAGATTAGTACTGAGCGCACACGCCATATTTTGGGCAATATTCTGCATATGAAAAAGTTATCCTCCCGCTGGGTGCCGCGCATGCTCACTCCTGACCAAAAACACGAACGCGAGAACACTTCGAAAGAGTATTTGGACTTGCTGATGCGGAATCGGGCGGACTTTTGGCGTCGATTGGTAACTGTTGATGAAACTTGTATCCACTATTACACCAGAGAACAGAATGTGTGCCCGGCAATGGACTGAAGCCGGCACGAGTGCTCCGAAGCGGCCGCGGGAGGCTCGATGGGTCGGAAAGGTTATGGCGTCGGTTTTCTGGGATTGTCATGGCATATTCTTCGTGGACTACCTCAACAAGGAAAAACCATCAACAGCGAGTATTACTGTGCATTATTGGAGCGATTGAAGGCCGAAATCGCTGCAAAACGGCCTCACATGAAGCGAAAAAAAAATTTGTTTTTGCAAGAAAATGCGCCGGCGCACAAGAGCATCGCAACTACGACTAAAATCAATCGCCCGATTTGGCTCCCTCGGACTATTATCTCTTCCCAAACCTCAAAAGATGGCTCATCAATAACAAATTCAGCTCTCGCGAGAAAATCATCGACGCGACGGAGGAGTATTTTGCAGACCTTCCGGAAAATTACTTTTCGGACGGGATCAAGAAGTTGGAAAATCGCTGGAATAAGTGTATCAAGCTAAGGGGACTATATAGTCACAAAGATTACGACGTTATTATAATTACGGAAACCTGGCTCTACAAAGATGTTTTGTCATCTGAAATGTTTGACTGTTCAATTTATGATGTTTACCGAAATGATCCGATATAATTGAAGTCGGAAATACAAGATTTATTTATTGTAAATTGTTACGTACGAGGGCGGGTCAATAAGTCTGTGACTTTTGGAATAAAACACAGATTTTTTGATAAAAAAAATAATTTTATTTTTCAACGTAGTCTCCCTTGAGCTCTATACACTTTGTCCAACGCTTCTCCAATTTTTTTATCCCTTCCAAAAAAAATGATTTGTCGAGGTCCTCAAAATAGGCCTCTGTTTGCGAGATGACTTCATCATTGGAGTCAAATCTTTTTCCACCAAGCCATTTCTTCAGGTTTGGGAACAAGAAGTAGTCGCTCGGAGCCAAATCTGGAGAATAGGGTGGATGAGGGAGCAATTCATAGCCCAATTCATGGATTTTTGTCATGGCAACTGCACATGTGCACCCTTGCATTGTCCATTTTTGCATTTCCATTTTTTCCTCAAATTAGTGAGTAGTCTGATAAAAATAGCTGTCAAACACAAACTAACTGACGCAGCCAGTTTAAATGTTGACAGGAGTCAACTGACAGATGCCTGTTGACAGATGCCTGTTGACAGGAGCAGTGTTGCTGTTTCAGTAAAGAGGTCAGAAATTCAAAGAGTCACGGACTTATTGACCCGCCCTCGTATATCTACCGTCAGGTAGTAGATTAGGAACTTATGAAAATTGTATTCAGAATTTTGAAATTGTAAAGAAATGTTGTTCTAGGTGATTTTTCTATTGGAAATGTAAATTGGTCGTGGTCTGAAGACAATAAAATGTGTATATGTGTTTTTAAAAAGACTACGAAATAGCTTTTTTTTTTGTTTTTGTTTTTAAACTTGTTTATTTCCTCTATTTACAATATTAAAATAAAAACTAAGCAAAAACAAGCGAAATACTTATGAACTATCTTAATAACGAAGTACAAAACCACATTAGAAGTGGTACGCAGTACATTAACTCTTTATGTGTTAAGCTAGCTACAGTTCTGTGTTAAATAAATTGAATAAACCTTTTGTTCAAATATGGATCTTGTTTCTTAAAACAAAAAATGTGGAAAAAAAATTTCTTTTGCGTATTTAATTTTTTTCACTTAAAATTACCTACGATACTAAAAAAAAAAAAAACTAATACTAGACTAACGTAAGCGTCAGCTTCAGCCCAATCAAGCCACCAGTATTTATCCCGATTTGATCTACATGTATCGAGAGTATCCCTTTCAGGAACGCCCATGCAGCATCTCCAAACATTAGCCCCATCATCCGAGTGTACCGGCACATGTAGGATTCTTTTGTTTGTGGCCCTTCTAGCAGCATGATATATAATCGGAACATTATCCGGAACATTATGGTATATATCCACTCGACAATGTGTTTCTGAAGTAACCAGGGTTAAGATAAAACAAGCCCGATATAAACTCGTTCTCAAGAACCTTCACGGAGCGCGCGAAATGATTTCTGCCAAGGTCCAGAATAACATTGTCTATCCTGGACACACCGGAAGCATCCAATATTGTCTTGTTGCTGACATAATGCCGAAAATCGGAATGACCGCTTCTGTACATTCGTAAACAAGGTCGAAGACATTTTCTTTCGAAAGCTCGATATTTCTCCATGTAAGAAGGATTTATGTTCCACCATACAGGACTCGCGTAAGTCAATATTGGACGCAAAAACGCTTGATAGCAAATGACCTTCACATCGGATCTCAGATGATTCGAGTAAAAAAGGCTTTTAAGCGACATAAATGCCGCTCTCGCTTTTCTGAGCCGTTGGTTTATGTGTTCATTGTAATATAAAAATTTATCCAAATGGACACCTAGATACTTCACAACAGTCTTTGACTCGATGCGAAGCCCATCCGAGGATTTTCTTACCAGGTTTCGCCAATTGCGTCTCAAGTCTGTATTACCCTAGCCTACTGGGATGCGGAACAGTATGGTTTCACATTTGGAGCTGTTTATCTTGAGCTTCCAATCTTGACAGTAAACTTGAAGATTGTCGAATTTTATTTGGAGACTATTCTGTATCTCGCTGATTTTAGAGCCATGAGAGTATAATATGACATCATCAGCGAATGCTATCGAGGAAGCCATGTCCCTAAGTACTTCAGAGGTATAGATATTAAAGAGGATTGGCGCCGTTACTGTGCCCTGTGCCAGACCATTGGCGATTTTGAAGACTCTAGTCATCGTGTATTTTCTATCTGTTACAACAAATCTCTTCTTGCGTATCATTGAACTGATCATCTTTATAAGGTGGGGGGCTTATAAGGTTTATATATTAACCCGTCTAATCAAACCGTGTCGAAGGTTTTTTCGACGTCCACTAGACAGACACCTGTACATCTTTTGGCGTTAAGGTTCCAGTTGATATCGGAAACAAGTTTTGTTATAGCGTGCACTTTTTTTACTATCGGAAATACCTTCGATGTTTTCCAACAGTTTGGGAAGTAGCAGTTGTTAAGCAAGTTGTTAAAAATTACGCAGTATTGCCTTATGATTTCGATCGGTATATGCTTAAGTATAACATTTGGGATACCATCCAAACCAGATGACTTTTTGTTGTTCAGTTTTCTGAATAATTCTGTGAGCTCGTTAAGTGTTGTGTAGTAGCTTCTTGTCTGTTCTGTTATCAGTTCGTCTGCTTGTGGATCCTCAGAAAACCTGAGTGGAATGAAAGTGTCACTGCTTTGGTTATTAAACCGCAGTAGCTGTTCAGCCACCTCAACAGATTTCCGACTTGGGAGATCGATTTTGTGGACTGACTCGCTTGTGGGACAGTGGGACGGTTGTCGCTTGTGGGACAATGTTGGGGATTAATCCCTGTCTGAGAAAGGAGCCGCTCAGAGAGCAGTGGCACTTTGAGTTTTGGAATTTGGACAATGATACGAGGCCTGAAGATCTGCTTGATTTGAGCAAACATGTTCCTTGAGTCAGACTTCATTACTTTTTCCGCACGTTGCCTCAAGTAGGCATTGGCTGCATTCCGATATTGTTGCTCTATGAGCGACTTTACATTTCTCAGGAGGGACTTCAATCTTACCAGTTCCCCATTGTTGGGGACATCCTGAAATTGAAGCCGTATCCTATTTATCTGAGTTATCAGAAAGCTTTTATGATTTTGTAGTCTCTGTGTGTCACGGTTTAGATAGCATTCCATGCTGTTTCTACTTTTCAGCGTCAGTACTGACGACTCCATCGCCTCTCGTACTACGGAATTGAGATTCCCTATGTAGAAGTCACAATCCTCATTCGTAAGGTTCCTATTGTTAGGAACTTCAGAAGAAGACCGCTGTCTATTATATGTCCTCGCAGCACAACGAGCAAACTTATTCCAATTGGTGTGCCTAAAATGAAATTTAGGAACCTCGTGCTCTATTTCGAAGGTAAGCATGGGGTCGTCAGTCAAAGATGTTTCCGCAATGCAAAGATCTATGTATGTATGAATTACCCGAAGCGCAACTTGGTGTAACTGGGCTGTAGAATTTAAATTTATACTCAACCTTTTGTGTTGGCACGCGAATCCAACCAAGTCGGGTGCTTCGCGTTCAAATCTCCCGCTAGCCTTAGAATTTCGAATAGTTTTTCGATTTCGTATGTAAACTCATTAGCGGAAGCACGCGGTAAATATGCCGATATTAGATAGAGACGTCTATTATTTTTCAAAGGTAGAGAGGCGATAGTCGATAGTCCAGTTTCAACTGGAGAGAATTTTAGCGGTTTACGAATTAGGATTGCCGTACCTCCGCCACTGTTCGAATTTGTCCTATTAGTTCGTATGGGATTGTAATCCTTGAATTCAGGGAAATGTCTGTCATTAAGATTGATTTCGCTTAAGAAAAGCACGTCATGTCGGTGATCTGTCAAAAAACGCAGCAATTCTCCCTGTCTGGCTATTGTTCTTATGGAATTGACATTAAAAGCAGCTATCTTGAGCTCCCTGACATTAGACCTAAGCACTGAACACACTGAGAAGGGCATCCAATCTATCTGCCAAGGCCTTCACGTCTCTGGCAAGATTGTTTACTTGGCTCTGTAAACTTTCGGTTGCAGAACGCGAAACTGTATGTGAGCCAGTAGTGCTCCCGGCAACGCTAGCATATGAGACACCCTTCTCAACTGTGTTTTTAATCATGGCAATCTTTTGGGTTGATAGTTCTTTTGCCATTCTTTTTCTTGTTTGCATTTCGTCAGCAAGCCGCTTATAAACAGGGCATCCTCTAAATGAGGTAGGATGCCCCGCCTTCTTGCACCTACGAAATAGCTTTTGTTGATTATATGCTTTCAAATAATTTATGTCAAATAAGTTTAATTGCTGATTCGCAAAACGGCCTTTAGATCTTCTTTTTATAAATGTTAACGAAGTCAAAACAAATGTTTCTGAAGCTCCATTTGTTATTTTAAATAATTCAATTTATCATAAACAAATGATGACTGAAATTAATTTATATTTCTTTGTAATTAAAGAAGACGACTTGAATAGGTCCCTAGACTTCGTAAAGAATAACTTCGAGAGTTTAAAAGAGTATCTTTATTCTATTATCTGGGATAGGGAATTAGAAAATTTATGTCTACTTGATATGTATAATCATTTTATTTTTATAATGAATATTGGCCTCCCAAGTGTGTTCCTGGCTCCGTGGGGAACTATAAATCAAAGCTCCCATGGTATAAGGGACGCCTTTTACATTTAAAAAATATAATGGATTAAATCTTAAAAACGATTCAAACAATCAAGAAATGAAAATGGTAAATAAGTCTTTTTACAAAAGATTGTTTGTTGAAAACAAACTTAAGTGTGACTCCAACTCATTTTGATATTTTATAAATCATAAAAGGTGCTCCACAGGAGTGCCTATGCAAGTGATTTACAAAGATTCAGTATCTAATTATGTTAATTCGGTTGATTTATTTTCACAGTTGTTTGAATCTGTCTTTTCTTCTACTGTACGAGTAATACCTACTTTACGTGAATCATATTTAAAGACAAAAATTGACTTTGGTCACTTAGTTCTGAAGATACTGAGCCTGCAATCGGTAGACTCAAACCGAATCTCAAGCCTGGCGTAGATGGTGTTCCTGCAATCATTTTGCAAATTTTTACTTATAGTATTGGAAATGCCTATCTTTAAATTTGACTCTAAAAATAATATAGAAAGCTGCAGAGGTATTTGCAAAATTTACGCTATACCAAAGAATTGTAAAAAGTAAAATATTGTAGATTTTCTGGTAAAAGAACATTTATCAGAGTTCCATCTACTCGTAGAATGGTTTTGTCCTGAGTCGTTCTACAACATCAATGCTGTTGAAAGTGGATATGTTGAAATTATAATACATATTTAAGTTCCAATCTGGCAATGTCACATTGAAAGCTTTTGTTACATTTGCACATTAATACATTTATACATTCACACATAATGAAACTCTAGCATATAAGCTAAACCTATGTTAAATAAAGTATGACTTCTACTCTAATCGTGTGACAACGAACTCTTGTTTTTTTACTGATAACCAACAGGTTATGGGCCCAGACCGCAGCATATACAGTTCTTAGTTTTTTCTTCATTTTTCCAGTTAGTAATTGTCGGTACCTGTAGCTGAATTTTCTAAGTGAGAATTTATATAATAATATAATAATAATATAATTCGGTGTGAATTAAGTGTAAAATGTCCGGTAGTATGTACAATATCGACAAGGTGGAGGACTCTAACTATGATTCCTGGTGTGTCCAGGTGAAGAGTGTCCTCGTACACCAAGAGCTATGGTCGTGTGTCTCAAATATTTCAGAACGTCCAACTAATGAAAACAGTGTGGAATTTTCGTCCTGGAACATGAAAAATGAAAAGGTCCTTGCAGTGATAACTTTGTCCGTAAAAACTTCGGAAATCGGCAATATAAAGAAATGCAAAACCGCATCAGACGCTTGGGAAACGCTGAAAAGAATTCACCAGCCAACTGGACCAGTAAGAAAGGTAACGCTTTTTAAAAAAATTATTATATATGAGAATGAGTGAAAGTGAAGGCATGCATCAATATTTATCTAACTTTGCCAATATAATCGAGCAACTGTCTGAAATTGGCATAGAGTTGCAGGAAGAGATATATGTTATAATGCTCTTAGCAAGTTTGCCAAAATCATAGGAAAACTTGGTGGTAGCACTCGAATCTCGTGATGAGTTACCCAAGTTTAGTGCTTTAAAGGTGAAGCTAGCCGAGGAAAGCGACAGAAGGAAAAATGAAGAGCTGCTTGAAAATGAGAGCACTGATCAGGCTTTCTTGGGTAGGTCATCGAATGCCAAGGTTAATAGCAGAAATGACCAGCACAAAAACAACGGCAACCATATAGTCAAAAGGCAAAGAAATGTGAAGTGCTATCATGGTGGGAAAAAAGGCCACATTGCAGCAGAATGCAGGCAAAAGCCGAATGATTTAAAATATAAAGGAGAAGAGGCGAAATCGTTTTTTTCCCTATTCAGTAAACCAAAATCCGCTTGCGTTTAATAACAAAGCTTGGTGTTTGGATAGTGGCGCTACGACTCACATGTGTGCAAAACGTGAAATGTTTAGTAATTTTGAAGCATACAAAGATACTGTTACACTTGCTGGAGAAAAATCCATCGATGCTTGTGGTCGCGGTGAAGTCGAAATAAAGACGAAAACTTCAGTGATTAAACTAAAGAACATTCTTTATGTTCCCCAATTACAATGCAATTTCATTTCCGTAAGCAAAGCTGTAAAAGGTGGCTGCACGGTAACATTTAAGAAAAGTTACGCGTATGTAAATGACCAAAATGGTAAAAAACTATTGAGTGCCAAACTAACAAACAACTTGTTTCTGTGTGAAATTGAAGATAGCAAAATTGTGTTGTGTTCAAGTAAAAGCTCTAAGGAAGAACTTGAAATGTGGCATAAAAGATACGGACACTTAAATGTGGGAAGCTTAAAGAAATTAAAAGAAAATAATCTTGTGCACAGTCTGAATTTTGATGCAAAAAACGTAGAAATTAATTGCACTGTTTGTTTAAAAAGCAAGATTTGTGTTAAGCCATTCACTTCCTCAAATAGTAAAAGCAAAGAAATTCTAGAGCTTGTACATAGCGATGTGTGTGGTCCAATAAATGTCAACTCACTTGGTGGTTCGCGATATTATGTTACAATGGTGGACGATAAGTCAAGGTACGTTCACGTGTATTTTATTAAACAGAAATCGGAAGTTTTAACAGTGTTTAAAAACTACAAAAACATGGTAGAACGAAAAACGGGCAAACACATAAAAATGCTTCGCAGTGACAATGGAAAAGAATATGTGAATAATGAGTTTGACGCATTTCTAAAACAGCACGGCATTGTCAGGCAGCTGACTGTCCCTCACACCCCACAGCAAAATGGTGTGGCTGAGCGAATGAATAGAACGCTCGTTGAAATGACTCGTAGCATGATGCTAGACGCAAATCTGGGAGAAAATTTTTGGGTAGAAGCAGTCCAAACAGCTGTTTACTTACGAAACCGTTCGCCTACGAAAACTTTAGGCCTTGCGACTCCGTATGAGTTGTGGTACCAGCGTAAACCAGCAGTTGGCCACCTTCGGATTTTTGGATGTCTCGCAATAGCTCTTGACAAGACACAGGCATATCGATTGTTCGAAAAGTCAACCAAACAAGTCATCTTTAGCCGTGATGTACATTTTGTGAAGCCTTCAATTGAAACATTCGTCATCAATTTGCAAAATCCACCAGAGTATATTGACTGCAATAACAAATTTACAAATGTGCAAACAATGGACAAATTAACAGATAACAAATCAATCAAGATGACAACTAGTGACGACGATAGCGATGCCGGTTGTGGCAGCGGGGGCAGTGAAGTTGAATGTACAGAACGGGAAGATAATGTCAAAAACAAAATTGAAACTGATGACATTGATGGACAAAGCGGACCAGTAAGACTAATAAGAACAGCTGATAGAGGTTGGCGAAGGGCAAAAGAGCAGCACAATGTGTTGAACTTGTTAAACTGTGACGATGTCAAGGTTCCAACGTCAGCCGAAGAAGCTCAAGCAAGTAAGGAATCGGCTGAATGGCAAAAGGCTATGGCAGAGGAATATGGTGCTTTGATCAACAATGATACGTGGGAACTGGCTGAGTTACCCCCGAATCATAAGGCGATTGGATGCAGATGGGTGTTTGCACTTAAACGGGACATAAATGGAACGATTGAACGCTATAAGGCGCGGCTTGTTGCAAAAGGCTGTGGGCAAAAATATGGCGTTAACTACGAAGAAACATTTTCACCTGTTGTGAGATATGCGACTATTCGTATGGTGTTAGCTATCGCAGCTGAGTTAGAGCTGCATGTGCATCAACTCGACGTTTCAACCGCATATCTCAATGGAGAATTAGAAGAGGAGGTATATATGAAGCAACCTCCTATGTTTGAAGACCCCGCAGCTGGTGCTTGTGTTCTTAAGCTAAAAAAGTCTGGCTTAAAGCAGTCTGGCCGTATGTGGAACCTTAAACTGGATCAGACGCTAAGTCAAATTGTGTTTGCTGCTTGTCCAAGTGAACCATGCGTTTATATAAAGCACGAACGTGGCCATATCAACATCATCGCTATATATGTAGATGATCTGATGATCTGTTCCTCAGATATGGGTGAGTTGTTAGCCACTAAACAGAAAATTTCCTCTGCATTTCAGCTCGTAGATAAATGTCCTATACACCAATTTCTCGGTATGCGGATCGAGAGAGAGGGTGCAACTGGCTCAATTACTATCAGCCAACAGCAGCATGTACTTCAAATTCTCAAGAGGTTTGGCATGGAAGCGTGCCGAACAACAAAACTGCCATTGGTACCCGGCTATCAAGCAAACTGTGATAGTAAAAACTGCGAAATGGTGGATCAAACCGAGTACCAATCACTAATCGGGTCATTAATGTATCTGGCAGTCACATCCCGGCCTGATATATTGCATTCTGTGTGCAAGCTATCGCAGAGGAATACTCAGCCGCACGTCGAGCATTGGGCGGCGGCGAAACAGGTGTTACGATACCTACATACCACGTCTAACATGTCCATCAAATATGCGAAGACTGGAAAGGTGGTACAGGGTTATGTTGACGCGGATTGGGGAGGCGACACTACGAATCGCAAATCCTACACTGGTTTTGCCTTTATCCTTGGAGGCAGTGTATTTTCATGGGAGAGCAAAAAACAGCCTTTAGTAACCCTAAGCAGTACTGAAGCTGAGTACATGGCTATGTCAGAAGCAGCGAAAGAAGCTGTTTATATCAAAAAATTATTTAATGAAATGAAAATTTTTCAACATGTCAGATCAATCCTTATTCACAGCGATAATTTAAGCGCCATGAACTTAATAAGAAATCCTGTATATCATGCTAGGAGCAAACATATAGACATACGTTTTCACTTTGTACGCGAAGTTTACATTAAAGGTTTAATTGAACTAAAATATTGTCCTACTAATGAAATGCTTGCAGATATTCTTACGAAAAATTTATGTAAATCAAAACATGAAAATTGTGCCAATTTGCTCGGCCTGAAACCTTTGTAAAATGAATTACTTTTATTATTTGAAACTTTGTAACTAAAACAGAATTGAATATTTTTTTATTGTGCATTTTGTTTGATGTTTATACATATGTATTAAAGAGGAGTGTTGAAATTATAATGCATATTTAAGTTCCAATCTGGCAATGTCACATTGAAAGCTTTTGTTACATTTGCACATTAATACATTTATACATTCACACATAATGAAACTCTAGTATATAAGCTAAACCTATGTTAAATAAAGTATGACTTCTACTCTAATCGTGTGACAACGAACTCTTGTTTTTTTACTGATAACCAACAGGATATTAGGTCGACGCTGTATATACGGACTTCAGCAAAGGCTTTGCTGTTCTGCGAACCGTACGTTACTCATAAATTTTCTAATTTTTAATTGGTTAATTACTCAATCTTAGTCTCATGTACTTCTGGTGTTCCAAAGGAGAGTCATATTGGGCCACTTATTTTCATTATATTTACTGATGATATTATTAAAATTTTCGAATTTTGTCACATGCGGTTGATCTCAAAATATTTGCTATAGTCAAATGCTTTGGTAAATGCAATCATCAGGGGGACCTTAGTAATGTAATACGATGTGACTTCTGCTGAAGCATTTAACATTAAAAACGGTCTGCATCAAGGTGCGGTTAATTCGCCGATCTTATTTAACATTTGTACAAGTGATTTTATGAGCTCACTTCACCATAAGATAGCGTACGCAGATGAATCGATCGCGTGCAGATCAGGCCCAAAGATCATTAATACGCTCTTGCAACGAGACTTCGATAAGACTAAACGATATTGCGATGACTGAAAATTAAAGATTAACTTTCTAAAGTCGGAAACCATTCATTTTAGAACGCCTTTGTCTGGTGCCTTTAGGGATACCAGAAAGAATTGGCGAAAGTTTTCGATTGTGGGACAAAACTAGCAAACACTTTCTTATTGAAACGTAGTCAGATACCTTGAGATCTGGCTAGATTCATATCTATATTTTAAGAACACATATAGATGTTGCTCTGGCCAGATCCAAAGGTGTTTTGCCCTTACAAAGAGACTGTTTTATAGCAACCAACTCGATGCGACGGTAATCTGGTAATCTGCTACATGGCCCTTGTCCAGTCTATGCTTATAGATGGGGCAAAAGTTATGAGAATGTTCTATAATTTTTGAAAATGTTGTCAAGTGTTATCGTGCGTTGAGATTTATGTTGTAGACAGATAGAGAATTAGTTGACCATGTCGCAAGGAGTGGTCGGCCCCGTATTGCTCGTTCGACCAAGAATATCACTGCTGGGGCCGAAGACGTCCAAGAGAGTCCACAAACATCGACGGGACAACAATGCACAATCTGGCATCAGCAGACATTCGTCATTTTGGTGAAAGACCAGCAGATGTTCCCTTATAAAGTAAAATCCGTTCACCAATTACTGCCTGGTGACCGTCAAGTAACGCTAGCTTACTCCCATGCTCTGTTTAACTTGGCATAAGAAGAGGATGATTTCGTGCTCAAAATCATAATGAGCGACGAAGCCTATTTCCACTTAACTGATTATGTGAATAAACAAAATTCGCATTTCTACGTCACGGAGAACCCACATGAAATGCACGAAGAGCCATGCCATCCCCTCAAAGTGACTGTTTAGTGCGCCACTTGGTGAAAAAGTGATTGGCCCTTTTTTGAGGACGCCGGCAGCACTACCGTAACTGTAACTGGTGAACGCTACAGACAGATGTTAAAATAGTTTTTTCTGCCACAAGTTGCTGAATTGTGCCTCGAGCATTGTTGGTTCTAGTAGGATGTAGCAACCGCTCATACACTTCGGGCAACCATAGAGATTTTGAATTACCAATTTCCAGGCCGTATGATCCCCCGTTTTGGCGATTTTAACTGGGCGGCCAGATCTGACGGCGCCAGACTTCCTTCTATGGGGCTTTTTGATATCTCACGCTTACCACAACAAACCACAGACCTTGCAAGTATTGAAAGCCAAAAGTGAGGAAGAAATCGCTAGAGATCAAAATGCTGTAAAACGAGCACAAATGTGTGTCAACTCAAGTGGTGGTCACTTGATCGATATCCTTTTTTCAACTTACTGCCAATATTACACTTTCAGATAAAATTTTCGAGAAAACAGAGGCCAATTTGTTTCATTTCTAGCAAAATGGTAGCCAATTAACAATTGACATTACTTTTGCCCCACCCTGTATTTGGATATCTCGTGTGATTCAACGTGAGAGCCAGTTTAATGGAAAAGATTCGGGTGTTTGAGAGGGCTTGCCTAAGGACTTACCTTTGCTTGTACAGAACACCAGAGTCTGAGTGCACAAAATTCTATCCTAATGATGTATTATATGCATATTACAATAAGAGCAATGACCTCGACGAACAATCTGATCTCCGGGGCTTATTACTCCAATTCTGTATTACACGAGAGCGTGCGCTTTAACGACTTTGTGCCCCCAGAAGCGTTCCTCTATTCTGATAAACAAGAGCTGATCCAGGATAAATTAGAATGTTCCAAATCGCTCGAGCAGCTGCGGAGAAGCGACTCAACTACGACAGAGACGTAGCACAGAATAGTGCGGATCGTCTCTGGTTCGTAGGGCGATAGATGTTGCTCGGCAGCACCAACAATTGTGAAGGAGAGGAAATTCTTTCTTCATTTCCTACAAGTTTTAGGTAGCCTTTTGAGGGTTAGGTCAGTTTGCTTGTATTCAAGTCATGGCCGATCCTGACTTTATTTTGAAGCTACGTTCATGCCATTAAGTGTGGAATAGCACATCATTCAAATGGCCGCTTCGGATCCGCTAGCAGTTCTTCAAGCGGTCGGTCCAATTTCTGATGACTCGGCTCGTCCAAAGTGGTTGGCTTATTAACGTAGACTAAGGACTTGACATAGCCACAGAGAAAATAATCGAGTGGTGTCATATTGCATGATGAACGCTCGCTGTGAGATGAACCAGTCGCCAAATCTGCTCTTCACAACTTTGAGTGTTGCGTCGCTTGTATGGCATATAGCGCCGTCTTGTTGGAACCACAGCTCGGATATATCGATATTGTCGAGATCTGAATAAAAAGTCGGATAACATCGCTCTGTACCTGAGACCATTGACGGTAACAGTGTCTCCTTCCTCATTTCGAAAGAAATCAGGCCCGACAATGCCGCCATGTCATAAACTGCACCAAACAGTCAATCTTTGTGGATGGATTTTTTGGCCAAAATCCTGATCTCCGGCCAACATTTCTAGCACAAATAAGACGGTTTGACTCTCTTGCGATGCGAAATTCAGCTGATAGGTGCCGAATCGACATTTCTAGGTCTTCTTCGATACTGGCCGCTACGGCGGCTACGTTTTGCTCAACTCGCACCAATCTCTGTCTGGTTGGTGGCTTAAGATCCAAAAGAGTGTACTCACGCTCAAACTTTTCTACGGTGCGACGAATTGCGTGCACACTGAAGCCGTGATGACGACCGACCTTTACAACTGAGCCGTAATTTCGATATTTTTTAATAATTAGCGTACGTTCGACAAGCGTAAAACGATGCATGCAGCATGTAGCTGCTGAAACATAACGATTGGAAAAACTATCTTAATTTTTTTTTTAATTTTGGTGGGAGCTAACGCCCCCATTTATTTAGCTTAATTCAAGCTTAAAAACTAAGACTTAAACTAATAAAATACTAGGGCTTAAAGCTAAGGATGGTGTAGGAGATCGAATTTGAGGGAAAGTGTGCTGCGATTAAAATCGAAAACGGAAAGGTTGGAGTTTACCTTACGCAGCATACGGGAGATTGGTTCGTTAGAGCCATATGTGGTGCGGTGGATAGGTAGATAAAAGAGACGGGTGGAACGTAGATTACGAGGGTTAGTGTTAAAGAAAATGGAGTTGCAAAGAGGCATGCAATCGACGGAGCCTGAGAGGAGTCGGTGAATGAACAGAATTGTCTACTGCGTCCCTTCGTTCCTCAAGGGTATTCAGGTCAATGAGTTTGAGACGGTCTCGGTAGGGAGGTAAGATTAGAGGATCGTTCCAAGGTAGACCTCGAAGAGCAAATCGAAGAAAACGACGCTGGATCCTCTCAATACGAGATACATGAACTCGTTGAAAGCGACACCACGCTTGGCTAGCGTACTCGTAAGTGATGTATAGTGATCTGGTCACGTACGGGTTGCAGAATTCTTTGGATCATCTTTTAACGAAGCCGAGTGATGAGTTTGCTTTAGAAATTATCTCATCAATATGCGAGCGGAAATTAAGCTGCCTGTCGCATAGTATGCCAAGGTCGCCGATAGATTCAACAAGGGGTATAGGTTGGCCGTGGAGATGGTAAATTCGTGGAGGAGACTTCTTGCACTTACGTGAGAGAGTAATCGATTGGCATTTGGAGACATTGAGTTCTAAGCAGTTCTTGATGCACCAGGTGGAAAAACTATTTAGATCTTTTTGAAGGAAGCTGGAGTCTTGTTGTGAGGAAATGGGTTTAAAAAGTTTGGTATCGTCAGCATAGAGAGAAAGTGTTGAGTGTTGAATGAGCCTTTGAAGGTCGTTAATAGTTAGGATGAAGAGGAGTGGACCTAGGTGACTACCTTGAGGAACACCTGAAGTGGCCAAGAAAGGGGCCGATAGAACAGACCTGAAACGAACACTATAAAAACGATTATCCAGGTAAGAAGATATCCATTTAAGCAAAATGGGTTCAAATCCCAGGACGGACAATTTGAACAGGATTAGTTTATGAGATATCTTGTCAAAAGCCTTACTGAAATCAGTTGTTATAACGTCAACTTCTTTACCATTTTCTAAGACTGAGAGAACAGAGGACACGAATTCTACGAGGTTAGTGGTAGTTGATCTACCCTTCAGAAAGCCGTGTTGATTGGGGGAAATAAAAGATTTACACTGGAAGCTTAAGGCGGAGTTTGGGTATATGAGAAAGTTTAGCTATAGGGCGGTAATTAGTGACTTCGCTCTTTAATCCCTTTTTGTGTATGGGTGTTATGAAGGAGGACTTCCATATCTGTGGAAATTCACCTTGAGAGAGCGATAATCGGAAGAGATTTGCAAGGGGGCGGGAAAGAGCTGAGGAACACTTTTTAAGAAATATGGATGGAAGGTCATCTGGGCCGGGTAAGTATTCATCATTAAGTTGATGTAATTTGTTTTCTATTACTGTATGATCAAAGCTTTGAGAAATAGTGGGGCCAATGGGGAAGTTAAGTAGGTATTTGAAATAAGAGGGATCCGGTACGAAGGAATTATCGACAAAAGATTGCTTAAAGAAATCAGCAAAAAAGTTGGATATGGTATGCGGTCGGTTGATGATATGTTTTCGTATGAGAGGGATGGAGGGAAACCGTCAGATTTTGTTTTTTGTAGTTAACGAATTGGTAGAAAGACTTAGGATCATTTATAAGCCTTGATTGCGCACTATCAAGGTATCGCTGATAGAGAAACTTATAGAGCTGGGCAAATTGAAGGTATAACCCGAGATAGTTTGAATAGTCAGCAAAAGAGTTGGATCGGAGGAAAACTGCCCATAATTTGTTTCTTTTGTTACGTAAAGAGCGAAGTTTACGATTATACCACAGGGGGCTCGTAGAAGAGGTCCTATTACGCGAAAAGGGGACATAGAGAGAAATATAATTAAGTAATTCTCTGTAGAAAATAGAGAGAGCACTTTTTAGGGGCATATTGGCAAAATCAAAAGAACACTTACTAAGATATGCGTTAATTTTGCGGAAATTCGCTTTATGAAAGTCGTAAGAAGTGGTAGCTGCAGATGGGGTGGGGCGGAAAGGAGAGTGGTGGAAAAGAGAAAGAAGAAGTGGTGGGTGAAAGTTATCAATGGTCGATAGTGAAAGGGGACAGAGCGAGACAGAGGAGTTTATGGGGTCAGTGGTGAAAATGAGGTCTAATTGCCTAACCATATAGTTGGAGACTCCACTAACTTGGCATAAGCTAGAGTCTGTGAGCTCATCCAAGAAGAGACATTCTTTACTCGAGATAGGGTTAGCGATAAAAAAAGATTCATCATCTGATTGAGTCCAGTGCAGCTGAGGTAGATTGAAATCGCCGAATACCATGATATCATCGAGAGGATCAGATAAGTTAATTATTTGATCAATTGCATCGATAGCGAGTTGGTAGCATTCGATTGGTTGGGCCTGTAGGATGTAAAAATACATAATGTACAGGGACCTGCAGGGGAGTGTTATCTTTATTGAAACGTAGTCAAGCTTAGAGGAAGTAGAAACAGCGATTGGTGAAGAGTTTAGGTCATTGCGGACGGCCAATAGGACACCTCGACACGGAGCATCCTCCTTTGGACGGGTAAGATCATCGTCTCGAAAAACATTGAAATTAGGGGGGAATAATTCCTGATTCTTTATATCGGGAATTAGATTAGTTTCGGTCAGAGCGTAGACCTCAAATGGGAGAGCGTGAGATTGGCGCAAGACGGCACGGGTCTTAGATCGGAGTCCTCTTACGTTTTGATAGTAAAAGGTAAGAGGAAGGTTATTACGAGAGGGCGTAGGGGTGGATGGTCGAAACACTGGCAATGGTAGCACGTTAGGGACGAAAAAATTTGTCGTTGTCAGCTCTGCTGCGTTGGAGGTGTGAGATCCTTTTTGAGTGCACATAGTTACCGAAAGCAGCAAGGTCGTCTGAGACTTTTTGCGGAGACATTTTAAAAATCTCGTGGAACTTGATATATAAGTTCCTCAGACTTGTAAGGTCAGTAGGGAGACCTTCCTGCTGTATTGAGAACACGACGCTTGTTTTAGTTTTCACCTCATAACAAACTGAGTCTGATTTGTCATGCAGATATGCTAGAAGGAGACGGATATTCTCGTACGTCTTTTTTTTCTCTAAGCCTAGAAAGATATATCATATATATATGTGTATAGATATAGCAGATATCATTGCTATCTGGTCACCCGCTATATAAAAAGCAAAAAGTCCATTTACCATGTTTTTTGTAATAGAAATTATTTTCTTAGTTTGAATTTTGGGTCATTACTTTAAATAACTATACTGTTGGAGAACCCCCATGGGGCCAGTAAGTAATTGTACGATAGTAGAAGTTCATTGAGCTAATTTGGAAGCATTTTCTTTTTCGATACCCCGGATTCAAACGTCGTTTAAAAAGAGTGAAGGCTCAGCTGGCTATGGTCGTCTTATCTGAAGAGATTACAAATTCTTCTTCAAATTCTTTGAGTCGCACTCATGATCTTCACTGAGAAATATGTGCCTTTTTGAACATGCAGTCTTCAAAAAAAACTCACCCTGCCTCCTAAAAAGGACACTGACGAATAATGGAAAATAGAATTCAAATCGAGTTGATTTACAATACAAAAGATGTCCTTCAGAAGGGATCATCTTGTCTTTTCAGTTCATTTTCAATATGATTGGAAACAATGTATGTACTTGGTTTCATATAGACTTCCGTCGGCCAGTACGAATTGGCGAATTGAAGTTCTTATGTAGATAATGGAACGCATTTTTTTCCTAAGAGGAAGATAAGATGTCATATTCAGACTACAATTTTACTTCTTTAATCGCTTACGAACTTTGTTCTGTATACTTTCGCCATAAACCATAACTCGTCATACACATGATGCTTTTAACTTCTACTTTATCAAACGGAAAAATGTTATCTTGTATTTAATGCGGAAAATCGACATGGAAATAAAGCCCCCATACCATTACACAAAAAAGAAGGAATCTTGTCATACTTCTGTTTAAGAAGTCAGGATACCAATGGATTAATCCTGGATGATTTCCCCAATGATGATACGAGCAATTTGCGGAAAAAAATATCTAAGTGGATCCGGACACGCGGTTGAACAAATACATCCGACTTCTGCTATAATGCTCTTAGTCAAAAATGTTCATGCAATTGGGAGAGAAAAATCGAGTGGGAGTAATCCTCAAACACCCACTTTATGATTTCTTTTATTGGACCGTTATTTGATAGCAGTTTCCATTAGCTACATTTTTGATAAGTAAACGAAGATGACGTGCAACTCAAATCGGAGGCATTTTGACTTTGATATTGGAATCATAGCTATATGGTAGGGGGCATTTATGTTGCTTCAATGCTTCTTCTGGTGTTGACCATTTCTTTCGCACTCTTAGATAACTTCGTTTTGGGCCATGGTTATGAAACGGTTAGGAAACCATAGTAATAGTATCTCAGAATGTCAGTGGTTTTTTTTTTACAGACCTCTATCTTATATATCTATCTTATTAGCAGAATAATCTGGTCTTGAATATACTGGACCATGCTAGCAATGAGGGTAGAAGAAGCACTGATTATTGGAGGCTCGTCAAAATTTCTCGAGCATTTCAATTACTTCACCAACTCACAACAATATCCAACATTTACAGACTAAATCTCATACTTTTTAGGGAGAGGTGTCAAACTAGGAATCTTTTCAGTAGGCAAGATCAATATCTGACACCTCTGGTCTCAGGAACCTAAAGGAAATGGGTCATAGAAATCCAAATTCTAGACACTCAGAACAGTCTGGTAATGAATACGGAATCGTTAGGGTTACTCAGTAATTCCTATAGGTGACCAGCTTGATAGGCGAGAGTGGCAAGTAGACATTTACGACGAGCCTCAGCACAAATCAAGCTTCTCCCTTACCCAAGAGCGCTTGAAGGAACAAACTTATAACATCTTCGGGAACGGAGGACCGCTAAAACCAACTTCGATTTATTCTTTCTAAATTCAGCAATCTGGACTTCTCATGTATGAACGCTGGGGATACGCTTCATTTATATCGGACAACGGACTGAGAAGTCGATAAATGAAAACATCATCACCATCTTACTCTGAAGACTTCCCCAGACCATCCCTCGAAACATGACACAGGAGCCATGAGATATTCACAATACAAGCTGGAAATAAATGGATTTTGATACCAAGAACTGGGAAGACCACCCATACTGATTCAAATGAGTTCAGGCCCAATCAGTATATCTTCTGACAAGAATATACTTATCGGAACTTCATCGTGCCCACTACGAAGAGAAATATATAAAATATATATGGTATAACGAATTTTTTAAACGATTATCTGGCCCGACAGGGGAGAAGGACCACTCTACCAAAGACTGCCTCTACGAACTCCTCAACAGGACCTACGAGCATGGCCCTAAATATTACGTTAAAATCACACTTGCTGATTTTAATGCCAAACTGGACAAGGAGTGCATCTTTGGCAATACAGTGGAGAAGTAGAGAAGCCATCAGACAGTCATCATCTCTGGAAACAGATAGAGACTATTCGGTTCGGCGACGAATGCAAACAGGCAAAGCTGGAAAATTACGGATGACAGAGCGTCCCTGCAGAAAAGAACAAGACGGGCTCGCGAGCTCTACGATTGAAAAAGAAGGAAAGAAAATAGGCTCCTCAGAAAAAAAAAAAAAGAAAGA
Source organism: Volucella bombylans (assembly GCA_949129095.1). NCBI lineage: Eukaryota > Metazoa > Arthropoda > Insecta > Diptera > Syrphidae > Volucella > Volucella bombylans. Next base: position 14,122,545 of record OX422143.1, on the reverse strand, counting down.
GCTAATTCCAGACATGCTAGTTCCAGAAAAATGAAGTTCGGAAGTTTTATCAAAAAATAAAACGAACATGCCAAATCTGCAAGGATGGAGAAGGAAACCTCATGGTTTCCGTCATGCAGAAGAAACCATTCGGACGATAACAGACAATATTTCCGTCCAATCTTAGGTCTGGACCGATGGCTTAACTGCCGAGCTATTTAAAGCACCATGTGATGATTGGATACGAAGCATACATCCTAATCATCTCCAAGATCTGGGTTGACGAATGGAACATGGACTGTGCCAACTACTGGGGAATAAGTCTCCTCAACATCGCATATAAAATCCCGTCTCCCGTATTATGTGAGACGGGATGTGGTTTTTGATCAGGAAAGCCTACCATTTCTACCTTACGTCAGATCTTGGGAAAAAAACCCAAGAGTTCCAAATCGCATATGGCATTATTTATAGAGACGAAATAAGTAGAGACATGCCTAGTTTTGGCATCCCTGCGAAGCTCATTTGACTAGGCAGGAGGGAGATGGAGAATGCCCAACTGCTCCATCAAGATCGGTAATGACTCTCAATGTCAGATAAGGACTTAAACAAGGCGATGCGTTGTCATGTGATTTTTTAAGGCCGTTCTTGAAATAATTGTGCGAAACTCACAAGTCAACTCCAGAGGCACCATCTTCCAAAAGTCTGTTCAGTTACTCGCATATGCAGAGCGCTTGCGACTATTGAAGCAGAAGCGGCAAAGATGGGTTCAACGAAGAAAAAGCAAAGAATATGCTATCAACAAAGAGGAACATATTGTGATAACCACTCAAATGTGAGCAGCGACATCTAGCAGAAAATGTCGAAACTCGAAGACTAGAAGATTTCGATACTGGATTAGCAAAGTCTCGACTGGAGAGTGGAATCGAATGTTCTAGCAAATTGGAAATTGTATGGGACGTTGGATGGCGAGGATTGTTCTCGAAGTATGTCATTCGAGTATAAATACCAGCATCCCCAAGGTATGCAAGTGAGTTCTAAAGTGTAATTTGAAGTGTTAATTAGGAGAAGTGATTAAGTGGTTTAAGTAAAAGATAAGAAAAGTATAAGTGGTTGAGAAATTGAATTGTACTGAGAGAAAGAATTAAATAGTGAATTGTAACTGTACTGAATAAAGGGATTTGTATTGAAAAGAATAAGTTCTATCATTTGTACCCACACAAACATTTTACAATATGTTATAACATCAACGCTTAGAACAAAACTTCACGATAGGCAGCTACAAATTTTTGAATCAGTAAGGGGCTTTGTCGATCTAAGCTCCGCTATCAATTCCGACAACTCGACATCAGCGCGGAAATCATAAGAAGAATCACTATGGCTAACCGCTGCTTCTTTAGACTTAGAAGGCAATCGAGTAGTAAAGCCCTCTCAAGCTACCAAAAGACATCATACAATACACTTACCATCTGAGTCCTCCTTTACGGCACAGAAGGATTGACACTGATGAAAGTGAATGAAAATTTCCTCAACCGCTTCAAGAGAAAAGTTCTTCGGGTAATTTTCGGTCCTGTTAGCCCCAATGGAGAATAGGGCAGACGTTTCAAGAGCGAATTGTATGTGCTGTACAACGATAGGGTTAGGTGGCTAGATCACCTTGAGTGCATGGACACCAGCGTTTTTTCCACTCCATGCCAGAGAGACAACGCAATAGAGGACGACCTCATCTTATATGGCGAACACTGTTGGAAGGGGACGACCTAAGTCAACTTCGTGTGCGCAAATGGAGGACCCAAGCTGGAAGGCATGCTTCCTGGTCCAACCCGGACCGTAGCGCCACCTAAGTAAGTAATTAACTAAGTATGTATTGTATCTGAGTTTTTCCAATGTTAGTTTTTGAAAATTGGTTACGATGTATTTTTCTATCTTTTTTTAAGAAAGTTTTTGTGTTTCTAATTCAAATAAAAATGAAGAATAATCATTGTATTCTGGAGGACTACGTGTCAGCGAAAGGCTTTCAGTAAAATGTTTTGAAATATAGGGTTTCCCAATAAGGACTTGACAAATATTTTTTTTAAAAAAAACTTAAAAATAAATTTGAAAACGACTGGCCCATTTCTTGAGATAACACGCTCACCATACTTACTCTTCAATAAATCGATTGTAGCGTGTGCTGTGTGGCTTATGGCAGCATCCTGTTGAAACCACATGTCGTCCAAGTCCATATCTTCCAATTTGGGCCAAAAATAATCGGTGATCATGGCGCGATAACGCTGACCATTCACAGTAACGTGACGATCGTTATCGTCGACGAAAAAATATAGTTATTTCTTGAGGATGAAGTGGTGATTCATGAAGCACATGTGGATTTTCATATTTTGCTTATTGACGATGATTTTGTGATGAAATTCATCATCTTGGCGCATCTTCTCCAGAAACCAATCGGAGAACGTATGTCGCTTCAAATTGTCCATCGGCTTCAATTATTGAGTCAGCTTGATCTTGTATGGATGTAAACCAAAATCCTTACGCAAAATACGCCATAATGTGGTCTGAGCGATGCCCAATGCTTGAGAACGCCATGGAATTGACTGATTTGGATCGTTTGCTACGTACGCCTGAACGGCAGCGATATTTTCGACACTTCGACCAACCCGTTGTCTCACTGACACGGCAACATCACACAACGAATATGTGGACTCAAATTTTTGCACTAAACTTGTTATTGCCTGTCTACTAGGGCGAGAATTACGACCGAAAATTGGAGTTAACGCTCTAAAAGTTGCAATCACCGACTCCGAATTTCAGTAGAAAATTTTTACAATTTGCAGACGTTGCTCGTTCGTGTACTTTACCACGAGGAAAATTTTGAGTTTACTGAATAAATTGACAGTGACAGTTTGATGATTAGTGAAAGAGTGCGTTCACAAATTAAATTCAAAGTTGTCAAGTCCCTATTGGAAAACCCTTTATTAGGTATAACATATATATGTTATATTATGTATATATATATATATTTATGTATGTCTACATTTGCATTTGACGTAAGTAGGTTAAGTAGATTAAGATTTATTTTTAGGTAGTCTGTAGCTTTTTAGTTTTAAGTTTTATAATTAAAATAAAAAAAAAGTTATGTCACTATTTTTTTTTGTTAAACAATGTTTTCTTAGTTTTACGAGTAATTATAGTGAATAGAAATAGTTATAAACATGTAGTATAAGATACGTCGAAAGACATAATTTAAGAGTTAGGTTTAACTTAGAGTGCCCGCATGGGCCAGAATAAGATTATTTGTAAGTGTAAATGAATTCTATAAATAAAAATGCATAGGTATAAACTGAACTGAAACTGAAAAGAGGCAATCCAAACGAATCCGATGAGTGCAGTCAAGGGCATTTAGATAAACTGCCTTCCAGAACTGCCTCAACATGTGGAAGTACTAAAAGCGTCATGTTCAGTCGTACGGGGATTACTTCGAAGGATACCACCAGCTGGATAATAAGGAATAATGTCAGGGCGGAATTTTAGGCACAGGACGGACAGCTTTGGAACAAACCTCATATATTCGACCAGTTCTTAGAAATGAGTTTTTGAGTATTTTTGAACCAAATCATATCTGGCGACTCGTCAGGGCTTGTGTTCTTGCTGAGGCTCAAACCCACTATGCACACTTCTTTTTAATTAGATGAGTTTGAGAAAGTTTCCAGATACAATCCAGATACAGAATTCTTCTTCCGTCATACTCAATGCCGACTACGTATGTACACTTTGTTTCGTTGTTCATCTCTGCAGGTTTATGTTTGCTTTCAAAGTGAACAAAAATTCCCTCATCAGCATCTAATCTCGTCAGAAAATATAACACGACACTCGAACGACAATAAATATTTACGTTCTTTCTGTGAAATGTGTATAAGCGAATTCTCCATCTTGTAAACAAAATTAATCATCATCTCTCCGAGGGAGCAGCTTTGCGGTTGAGTTTATGCTTTCTGCTGGTTTTATTTATTTTTTTCTTTTTTTTTTTCATATTTGCTCTCAGAGTATCTTATTACACACAAAACTCATCAGACAGCGAACTCAGTTCATTTCTGGAAACAGAATAAAACAACAAAAGACTCTGGCGGCATTGACATAATTTCTACCTCGAGTCATGCTTAAATGTTCCGTACAAGTTTATCGTTGCCAATATGACGTTATGCGAAATGTTTTTCACAGCTTTGAAGGGTATTTTCAAATATTTTCCCTCCAAAAAAAAAAACTCTAAATTACTGGTATTATGGAGAATACAGTGAATAGTCAGCAAAATGCCAACCTTTTTCAAGTATTTAAATATGATGGTTTGCATACTCGTACCGACAGTCGTAGTCAGAGTCGTGTGTCGGCCCCTCAACCTAACGTAAATTGAACGAGCAAAATTCCACAGAGTCGGTCAACTAGCAAAACTAGTATCCACTGCACGTACGAGTACACTGAAAAAACGAGTATCTATGTGCGAGTAGATGCGAGTTGTGCTCGCATTGGTACTCCACCTCATACCTACAAATCCATACGACGACAAATACGAGCACGAGCACGAGTACCTGTAATAAATGTAGTGCTGATGCAGTGCTGCTGCTGCTGCTGCACCTGTACGCTTAGTGGAAATGCGAAAATTCGCAAAAATCATGGCGGCAGCCATAGTGCGATTTGCTTTTTTTAATTTTTCAATTTTCATTCCCAAGTCCACAGTGCAGTTTGAGGAAAAAATCCGTTTACCATATAAAGAAAATCCTATTTGAACTTCCTTTTTTTTCTTTAGTAGTCACACAGCAGGACATGGCCAAATAACCGCATGGAAATCTCAGGAAACAAAACCATGTTACCGGTGGATTGCCAGGACTGAGAGCTGACTTTTTTTTCTGTCCAAACCGTGTTTACTGGGAGATCTGTTTTGAAATCTTTTTACTCTTGCCGTTGATTTGAATGTATTTTTTTGTTCTTTTCGTCAACTCTTGTGGAACTGGTTGCGCAAATAACAGTGTAAACATTTCTTAGCGTGTGCGATTCTGTTGTCACCATTTGAAAGGAATTTTTTTCCACTCTGTTGTTTTTTTTTTTTTTGTTTTTGCATTTTGATTTAAAATCTCGAAGAATGTATATTTTCTATGGAATTGAATGTGTTGAAGAGTTTTGAATATTCATATGGTAACGTGAGAAGAATTTAAAATAAATCTTACTTCCTAAATCTGCGTAGAAAAAAAAACACAATTTACTGAAAAATATATTTTTGAAGCTTTCCTATCCGATCATACCCAAAACAAGGCGGATGTTGCTCTAGTCAATAAGGGAAAACTTAATACAAGAAAACGTGACCATATTGAAATGGCGAAGGGAGAGAGAGTTCCTCGATCGACAGACAGAATTGAGTTAAGAACAGAATATCAGAGTGTTCCGAACATCTAACAGGACCATTATCTTGTCGTAGTCAAAATACGGATGCGGATATCCGTAACAGCCCAAAGCCAATGAACAATTGTGAGGAAGTTCAACAATCACAGGAGACCACCATGGCCTTTTCCAATCGAATTTCCCTTAATCTCTCAAGGAATCCTCTGATGTTCTGGGTTTCAACACGCCCCAACAAAAACCTGGAAAAACAACAGATGCCCTGCAGAAAAGAACAAGAGGGGCCATCGAGCTCTGCGATCAGAAGAGAAAGGAGGAAAATAGGCTCCTCAGAAGAACAATGAAAGAGCACAATAAGTGCTCGATCGAAGCCTTAGAGGGGTGCTACTGGAAGCAAGAAGCTCGGAAGTTTTACCAAAAATTAGAAAGATCATGCCAAAGTCGTAAAGCGCGAACAAAAATCTGGAAGAATGGAGAAAGGAACTTGATAGTAGAGCCACAGTCAATTTTGAGAATCAGGAAAGATTGTTTTTGCAGAATGTTAGACAGTGATAGCGGACAATATCCCACCGTCAGGCAGAATGAAACATTCAGCCTGTACGAAGACAGAGAGAAACATTTCCGTCCACCCGGCAAAAATAAAGTCAGGACAGCCATTTCCCAGCTCAAGTCCAATAACGCTGCATAACTGCCGAGCTGTTTAATGCTGCAGGTGATGATTGGATGCGGAGCATACATATGTATGGCCGATGCATTTTTCTTTCCAATATTCTTTATTTCACCAAAACTTCATTACAAAATTTAATTTTAACAATATTTGACTTGAAAATATGTAGTGACATTTGAATAAAAAAAATTAATAATAGTGTCAATGTCTTTCCTTAGGAACACATTTCAGGATCTGAGGTGAACAGTACTGAAAATTATTTCATTGATAAAAGATAAAAGCAAGAGAGAAGATTCCGGCTAAAAAACTCAAACATAGATTGTATAAAGTTATAACAATACAATTATGACAAATAAGAAAAAATCTAATTTTATCTCAATTCAAAAATAGGGCAGAAAAATTTTAAGAAGCCGTACTGTAAATTTTTTGAGAAGGCTAACAAAGGTCTAATGACACGAACATTCAAAGGAAGTGTATTAAACAATTTATAGGACTCCAGGGAGTAAAAGTTTTTGAATAGCGTATTTCGAAATGTACGTAAGACGACTAATTATTAATAATACTAATTGAATTGCTACGTAGATTACGAAGTTTTAGTATAGGACTTTGCATATAACCACGTCTTATGAAGAATATGTTCAATACTTTAAAAAATAATACAGATGTTAAAGAGCAAGAATTTTCAATGCTGTGAACAAAACCATAGAATGAAAGAAAGAAAGAACGTGAAAGTAGATTTCAAGTTCAGGTAGACTATTCAAGCTAAAGTTAATCAATTTAGTTTTACTACTGACGACTAGCTCATGTCCGCAAATCACATGTTTAGACGGTGAACGTTTTGATTTATACGAGTATCAGCACTTAGATTTAATTTAAAGCATTCGAATGGTATGCAGTGCCTAGATCTAGTAAGCATATATAGACCGGACACAGTATTGAACCGAGAACACCACCCTGAGGCACACCTAGACTCAAACTAGATGGATTAGTTACAACATCTTCTACTTAACTTGTTGGGTTCTATTTACGAAGTAGGTTAGGTTAGGTTAGGTAAGAGTGGCTGTTGGAGATACCAACCCACTTAGGCCTATTGGCCCATTGTGATGCCACGTGGATCTATGATCTTCTTACTACTGGAACCAGTTTGAGCTTATAATAAAGCGTAGGAGACTGTTAACGTCTATTTTTTCTAGATCGTTTAGGTCGTTGTAGAAGAAAGCTCCTAGATGAAGCTTCCTTCTCTGAGAGAGAGCTGGGCATGTGCAGAGTAGGTGGGGGATTGTCTCCTCCTCTTCCTCGTCCATGCAGCTTCTACAGAAATCGTTAGTAAAAGCGCCAAGCCTTCTTGCGTGCTTGCCTATGAGGCAGTGTCCGGTAATGACACCTATTATGGCGCTGAGATATTTCCTATTTAAAAGGTTCAGACACTTAGAGCGATTCAGATCCAGTTTTGGCCAGATCTGTTTGGTCGCTAGACATGCGGAAAAATGCGGATATCCTTTGCAGATATCACGTTTTTCTTCAGCCAGGACAGAGCTTCTTTAATCGCCAAAATTTCCGCCCGGAACACGCTACAGTGATTTGGAAGACGGAAAGAGAGGCTTAGATCTAGCTTATCTGAGAAAACACCGCCACCAATTCCGCTATCGGTTTTAGATCCATCTGTGTAGAGATGGATTGACTTGTGCTTCATGAAAGCATCTTCTTCCCAGAATGATCTAGAGGGGACGCTTACATGGAAGTTTTTGTTCAGGTATGGTTTATACCCAATCCGCAGCGATCTACCCAGCGGGTTAATCTATTGATATTTACTTGAAGGAGTTCTTTAATGGTATTGAGATGTTTTTCTGAGACGGCTATGGCAACGTCATCCGCATAGGCAATCACTCTGCTACCACCTGCTTCCAGGTATATCAGTAGTTCGTTAACTACTAAGTTCCAGAGAAGGGGAGAGAGGACACCGCCTTGCGGCGGTGACATATCTTTTAGCAGAAGTCTCACCCAGTTTGAAGTTGATTATCCTGCTTATTAGCATTAGATTAATCAGCTCCCCAAGTGAGCCGTCTACCTGCAGAGTTGACAGCGCAGTCGTGATTGCGGATGTGTTGACGTTGTTAAAGGCGCCCTCTATGTCTAAGAAAGCAACCATTGTGTACTCCTTATATTGTAGGGATCGTTCGATGTGGCTAGTCAGAGAGTGCAAAGCCGTTTCCACCGACTTTCCTTTACAGTAGGCATGTTGCGCCGTAGACTGAAGTCTTGGATCAACTTTAGCTCGAATATGGATATCAATCAGTCGTTCTAAAGTTTTCAGAAGGAAAGATGATAATTTATAGGTCTGAGGTCCTTTGGGACTACATGAGAACATTTTCCGGCTTTGGGAATGAATACTACATCTCTTCTCTCCATGACAGTGGAATGTGGATAAGTTCTACACAGCTCCTATTATATTATATTTTCTAACACTGGCAGAATAATATCCGAAGACCTCTGTAGCTCGGTAGGTATCATACCGTCCGGACCAGCAGACTTGTATGATTTGAAGCTATGCAGCGCCCAGAGCAGTTTGTCTCTCGTAATCACACCATAAATTTTGGTCACGGTTGCAGTAGGCCTGTTTGGGCTGCTACTGGCCGCGAGTTGGGAGCTACCTGGCAAGTGGGTGTCCAGAAGCAGGTTGAGTGATTCATCACTTGAGGTTGTCCAAGAGCCATCGGTTTTTTTCAAACAGCTGGGCATCATAGGATTTGTGGAGAGGATTTTTCTTAGCCGCGATGCCTCAGAGGTTTCTGTGATTTGGTCACAGAATGACCTCCAGGATTGTCACTTTGCCTTCCTCAGTTCTTTTTTGTATAATTTGAGGGATTCTTTATACGAGTCCCAGTCAGTCACTTTTCTTGTGCTTTTTGCTGCGTTGAAAAGTTTTCTGCAGGCATTTCTGAGCAGTCCCAGTGCCGATGTCCACCAATGTGCCTTTTTCTTGCCTCTTGGTTGAATAAGAGGACAGGAAGCGGCCATAACCTTATTGAGAGTCAGAGTAAATTCCCTGACTTTCATGTCGAGCTCATTGGTGTCACGCGGGGGACTTGATAGTTTAGAGGATATCGTTTCCGACATTATTCCTCTGTATTTTGTCCAATCAGTTTTCCGGTAGTTCCGGAAAGCTGGTTGGCGGGGGGAGCATCACTCAGACTGAATTGGATGTGTCTATGGTCTGAAAAGGAGTGTTCAGACGATACCATCCAGTTTGTTAGCCCTTGGATGATGCTGTCGGAGACAAGAGTAATATCAACACTTCTTGTCGTATTTACGAAGTAGGAATCAAACCAATTATGTATGTATAAAACCACGAAAAGCTGCACAATTTATGATAATTTATTTAGAAGAATTCTATGGTTCACCGTCTCAAAATCTTTGGTTATAGCCACGAAGAGTCTAACACAACATTTTCTATCATCTAGAGCTTTGTATAAAAAAAAAGAGCAAAACTCCAAGAGATGTCCTTCGGTGGGAAGACTTTCTCTAAGCCCAAACTGAACAGAACTTTGGAAATTTACCCTTGCAAGGTAGTCCAACATTTCTCTTTTAATGGGTTTTTCAAAATTTTTGGAAATTGAGGACCTTAATGAAATCGGCCGATAGTTGTTTCTGTCACTTGTACTAAGCTCTTTGAGGTTAAAAATGTGGGTAAGAATGTTCATTACATTCAGTGCTATTTTTTTATGAGCTGAAATGCTCATTGCCAGGTTATTTTTGCAAAGAAAATGCTACCTAGCGGAAAGGGTGCTGTAAGTAGAAGACTCCAAAGTAGGAATCACGCTAAGCGTAGAAAAAAATCATTAAAGATAATTGATACTGCTTTAGGATTATCGATAGCCACACCATTATTAAACAGTACAATCGATAATACCATTTATGGTTTGCCACCCCTTTTTGGTGTTACGACGTGCGCTCTGTACTTTAGACTGGTAGAATCTATCCTAATAGCTTTATTAAGTTGTTTGCACCGCTTTTTTAGTCTCAAATTGTAACTCCTTTGTCTTAGTTTTTTTTACGCTTATTGTTTTTATCACAGATTTGTTTACAAATAACTGCATATGTAGGTAAAATTGTTAATTTAATTTTGTAGAAATGCTAAAAACAAGTCTTAGAAGCATTAATTTCCATATATTGTGGATTTCTTCCCAAGTTTCAGAGAAAACTGAAATGAGCGCTTCTATACAGCCCAGGTGACGAGAAACATTTAACAGGCCCTCCCTTTTTCAAACTACTAAACAAATTTCCAGTTATACAGCGATCACCAATGTGCAGATCGAAATACAAACATCGGTTTATAGGAGTTTTTAAAAAACTACCAACAACAGGATCTTGATTTCATTTATGAATGATTGAAATTCGTGCTCAGCCAAAAATGCAAGGTAAAGGTCAGAAGTCGAACTCGAGTCAAGGCTGTCAATGTTAAAATCACTTAATAGTATAAGATTAGTGCCTTTGTCATAGCTTAAGAACATTGAAAATTCGTTCAAAAACAATTGATTATCATTAAAGTGTAACTTGTAAATACATCAAAATTTCAAATCTAAGTTACATTTATTGCACGACAACTCAATTACAGCCGCACTCTATAAATTAAGATAGTTTAATAATTGCCAAGATTTAATAAAGTAATCTTTTATTTCATAACTAGCTTATGCCCGCGGCTTCATTAGCGCGTTGGTATAGTGAATAATTGATAAAAGGTCTCTGATGGCTGATCAAAGAAGAGGCAAATATTGCTTAGGCTGTGCAATATTACGTAGGCTTTTAATGAATAAGACTTTTAGTGGATGCCCGAGGTGCAAACGGTAGTGTATTGGCTACTCAATCGTGCGATCCGGCGTTCAATGTCGCCCATGCCACGAATTTATTATTCACTAGTATTTTTAATTCGTTAGTTCTAGGTTTTGCATCACTAACACTCAGTTTACATTGTCCAGTGAACAGAGCCTCAGACAATGGACAGCCTCGAACACCGACGTAATGTCTAGTAATGAATGTTAATCAGTACACCCTCAAAGTATCGTGTTTCGGTCTTAAGCCGTACAATTCGATTATAAAATGCCCTGCCGATCTCTTTATTTCCGAGTCATTATAACTTTCAAACATTTAAAACCAACGTTAAACCTCTTTTTCTTTCCTCCCTAATTTTACTTCCCCCGCGCCCTGTGAAAATATTTGAAGGGTATTTAAATCCCTTGAGCCCGTGCAAATTATGAAAGAGACGCTGAGAGCGAAGTGAGTTCACTCCTTTGCTTGTCGGAGGGAATCAAAACGAACTGCACGGTATGGAGTTAACTTTAAATCAAGGGCTCTTTGTATAATTTGTTTGGTTCCCGGTAGCGTAAATGAAGAGATTCGAAAAGCTCCTTACAGTCGAACAGACGACGTAAATTTGGCCGTGGGAGAACAAGTCATTCGGAGGTCTACACCGACCGTCTTTAGCCAGTCAGACCACAGGGCCAGGCTTGTTAACGGTCATGGCGAAGCAGAGAACGACGGGAAATTGGAGTCGTTTGAACTGCAAAGGGAAGTTATTATAGATTGAATCAGTGAAATTCGCGAAATGAAAACATCCTCTCCACATCCGGCTAAGACTGTGACTTTTATGACGTTACTTAGTACTCATTTAACGCGGAGACTGGCTCCATTGCATAGTTTCAGGGGATCCTAGTTGCACATGAGCATTATATTATAGATGCTCCAATTTTTAACTTCAGCTTAGGCTCCGATTAACATCTTCAAACGATTTTTTGTGCGTCATTGTGCATTCGTCCCAAACGATGAAAACGCTCTGATAACTATCTTTGAGGATGTTGCACACGGGGCTTTCACTAATGTCTAAATTGAGAGGAATCTTAAAACAGGAATGTGCCGTTATGCCACCGGGCAGTAAAGTGGCCGCAATACACAATGACGCCACAGCTAAAGCAAGTTTGCATTCATTTTGTACTTTATTAAGTAGCAAATTTCTGAGGAGAGTTTTTCCAGTGCCTCCAGGGGCAGCCAAAAAATCATTTTACCTACATTAGAGAAAATACTTGTAACAATTTGCTAGAGTCGTAAGTGCGGCCGTCTCGTCTCCGCTGCGTGCTCCAAGTTAGTTGCCATATTGGTGAGCGCATGTGGAGACGCAAGACCATATTGAGCCAGTGGATGTCTTCCGTTTAAAAATAAGTTTTTTGTCTTTGCTGTTTGCTATGCTATCGCCATAGATGTCATCATCGAACACCACGCAATTGACGCAATCTGAAACCACTTTGAGCAATACAAGCTTCTGCTAGGGTTTCATCCCAGTGTTGATCGTTATCCAGCAAGTGGCAAGCTCCATATGCCGCTTGGTAAGTAGGGTATTCAACTCCATCAACATACTTTAGATCAACGAATGACGTTGGGTCGTGCACTGTATGGAGAAGTAAGCGCTCCACATGGGGTTTTCTTTAAACAGCCCGGGATACGTGGGTACCCGAGTCCCACGTTGTCCTCGGCTGAATAATCCCATTCGTTTATGAAAAGGTCTACTACCAAAACTTCTTCATATAACAGAGTTCTTGCGAATTCGTTTTCCCTGCAAGATCGAAAAAACACTATGAGAGTGGTATTCCTAGGGTTTTCTACACGGTCGTGTATATTCGGGGAATCAAAATACAGCCGCTGCCCATTTTCAAGATGAACGTCCAAATGAGAAACTGGAGAGAACCGCTCGTGAATGGAGTAGCCGAATATACACCACAGCATCAAACGTGCTGACAAATCTCCCGGATTGATCACTTTATCGTTTTTATTTTGTACAGAGAACGGGGCCGCCTTATCAGCACCCTTGTTTACATATTTATAAAAGTATTTTATGGCCTCAATGCTTCAATAGTACTCAAAAAGACACCACCCGTCTATGTATTGTTCACCCCCAGGATTTGGCCACGAATACGAATCGTTGCTTGCTTTATGTCTAGTGTCACAGACTGTGACTGTCATTTCTGTCAATTGTTTGGGAAATATCTTGGAACACCGCCAATCCTTCATGCATGCAGCATGGTGATTGAAGATTTAGGACTCCGCACGGGACGTGAATCATATGTAACTTAACTATTTTGGAAAGATTTTTTTTTTTTTAAGAAGTTAAAACCCAAATTAGTATGACTACACTTAGGATGCCAAAGCATGTGTTAAGTTTTTCGGGATATGGGACAGAAAGAGAAAGAAAGGTGTTTAGGCGCAGTGGCTATTTCCCTCCAATATTAGTGTAATTGGACTTGTTGTTTCAATACAACAACCACTCATCTTAAGTGATTTTAGTTGCCTGAAAAAAAAGGATGTCTTTTGGACGCGGCTGGTTTTGAACCCCGAACAGTCTTATTTGGAAGCCAATACACTACCACTTCAGCCATGGCCACCCACTAGACATCGTTTGGACATGTGGGAATCCCGCACAAATAATTTTATGGCAAGCCCCGTTTCTGCCACTCCACTTGTAAACATATGGCACCGAACTGCACCAAAAATGTTATCCTCAGTGAAAAGATCCATAAGTTTTTTAAGCGTGACAATAACATGACGAAAATTCATTTGATATAGTATCTTCCCAATTTGGATTTGTTTTTATGGTTGTAAACAGATCAGGATTACCATATTTTCGCACGTGCACAAAAACATCTTGAATGCGTTGGTGCTGGCGCTGCCCGCCAGTGAAGGAAGATGGCAATATTACACCCTAGATTGTCGGGAACACCGTCTTATCTGAGAGCGTCTTGAAGTTGGATATAGATCTTGGAGGGGAGTGGACATTGTTTAGTTCGAGTATATATTATACAATATATGTCGGTTGTAAACTTTGAGCCTGGATTATGGTGTTGTAAATAAATAATTCGGTACGCGTAAAATTGAAGAGAAGAAGATTTTTCAATTGTCGTTTGACCTCTATGTGGATGAATGTTGCAAAATCATAACCATCTTTGCCAAAAGATTTATTAGTAGATTTATTTACCTTACAAGAATTCAAAAAAAAATTTATTTGATACAGACACATCCATACGACATAACCCAAGTGCTTTTTTTTTTTTGAAAATATCTTAAATGTACAGACTCGGCTTAGTTACAACTTAGTAATAGTAAAGATTATAAATCCATAAATCGAGTAGGCCCACAAGCGCTTCCAGATTGGCAACCAACAAATCGAAATTTTGCCGCAAACTGCGTATGTATATTTTGATTGATGCACAACAAAATAAGGTTTGCCCTTACGAGTATGTGAATCACAATAAAAAATACGCCGTCAGATATATTTGAAATTGTTTTAGAGGTTGAGTTGTTGCTTAAAATATCATCAATTATATTCCAATCAATCATTTAAGTTATAAAGAGTGAGATTTAATCCCTCAATGTTGAAAAATCAAGAAACGTTGTAATCGCAACAACCCAACCTTTCTCCACTTTCCTCAATGGAGCATTTGCGTGTATTGAAACAGAAGCGGCAAAGATGAAATTATCGGTCAACTATGGAAAAACAAAGTAAAAGGTATTCCATTAAGACTACATGTTTTGAAATTTAAAAGAAAAAAGTGTTTATTTGAAAATTTCTGATGCTTTTATTTTAATAAAGAGTGTAGACACCTCAATGACACTTTCGATGACATTTTGGCATAGTGTCGGGTCAATTTCATCAATGGCGCGTCGAATCTCATCTTTCAATTCAGGAATTGTTCTTGGATTATTGGCATATATCTTTACTTTCAAAAAACCCCAAAGTTTCAAAAAGAAATCCATGGAAATCAAATCCAATTTACAACACCGCGGCGCTAGATAACTCTCCCTTCAAATTTCGTCTACAACAATTCCATTTTTCGATCACTGTGTGGCAAGGTTCGCCGTCCTGTGGAAACCACATGTCTTCGATATCCATTTCAGCAATTTGAGCCAGAAGAAGTCGATTATCATGTCACGGGTTGAGGTAACCGCATTTTCGAAGAACGGTTCAATCACTTCTCCAGCCCAAAATGCGCACCAAACAGTGGCTAGTGGTAGATGCATGGAACTTTGATGGATCATTATGGAATTCTCAACTCCCCAAATGCGGCAATTCTGTTTATTAACATAGCTATCAAATTTGATATGCGCCTCATCGGAGAAGATGATTTTCTTCGAAAAATCACCAGTCACTTGTTGCTGCAAGATCCATTCTGTGAACGTTCGGCGCTGCGCAGCGTCTACTGGCTTGAAGTTCGCTGTAAACTGCTTCATGAAAATATCAATTGCTGAGAACGATGGCGAATCGAGGTGGAAGGATTCTGGTAAACACACTCACTAACTGATGCAATATTTTCATTAAACTAAGCTGCACGCACACGGACAGATCTCTTCTAGGTTTGAATTAACCCAATCAACTGAAACTTCTCGAGAAGGTGCACTATGGTGACCGAAAAATCCACGACATTTTCGAACCGTCCCCGCAAAAAATCACACCATTTCGGTAGTGGATTTTCACAATTTCTATGCGTTTGACAGCTGTCAAACAACAGCGCTGATTACAGGAAATTCAAAATAAGTTGTTCGAAAGGGACACCCTTTTTAGGCTAGTGACAAAGAGTGACATACAACATCGACGTCAAGGACAAACCGTCACGATAGCCAACTACACGAGGTAGTAACGCACTTTATCTACCACAATGACATCAATGCTGAAATTAATCTCACTAATTACTGCTTCTTTGGGCTTAGAAGGCAATTGAGTAATACAGTCCTCTCACGACTAACCAAACAGATATTTTACAAGACGCCGATCATGGTACCATATGCTTTCAACGTAAATTCATTATCAAATTATAAGTACCATTATATTTAAATTCAAATCTAAAGATGCTATAAATCTTAGGCACTCAAAATGTAGGAAAAAACTATTCCAAGAGACTATAAATAATTTTAAAAAAAAGTTACAAACCTTTCAAATTTAATTAGTCTTGTTGAGTGGGCATTATCCGATGACTAAGTAGTTTTCGAAAATTACTTTCCCGTAAACGACTGATTTCCTACAAAATCAATTTTTGAAAAACCGAGAAAAAAAAACAACTCCAACTAACCGCGGCAATCACTCTATCGAATTTCTAATTTAAACAGCAAAAGTAATTACTACTTTTATTTTCTTTAATTCTTTTTCCGAAAAACAAGAAAAAACAAATCAAAACTACGTTCCACAAACATACAACAACAAAACACTGGCATGTGTGGATTAAATGACAATAGTGAACAAATTTTGTGTTTTCAACTTTTTGCTAATGTATGATATCTACCAGACACAACTAACACAATGACATAATTTTTCCAACACACACTGTATTTTTTTCTATTTTCTTTTTTTGTGGTTTGGTTTTGTTGAGGGGTGGGTGGGTCGTAGAGGAGGTTTAAATTCACGGTACAACAATAACACTGGAAACACGATTATGATATATAAAACCCGTGATACCGGATTGGATGCTGTGTTGAGAAAGATGTGGATCGTATCGAAAACACCTGAGTGTTACCTATGCTCAACCACTGACACACACTGCATTGAAGATGATGATGATGATGATGAAGATATTGATGGTGAGGTGAGGTGGTGAGTAAGATCACTTTGGAGTGATGTGTACGAGTACAGCTACAGATGTGAAATTTCCTTCCTTTTTCGGACACACTTGAATTTTTCCAAATTGTTGCTTACTCGTGTTAATTAAACAACTGCCCGACCACTCAATCCGAAACACTGTACGATTCCAGATAGAATCGCTGTCATAAGACGGGGGCAGAACGCGAAATTCTAGTTACGTTTTATATAGTTTTTTTTTTTTTTGCAATTTTACAGCACAAATCCAATTAGAAAGAAGAGAAAAATTCCAATACTCAAGAATGCGATCCACAAGTATCTTTGTATCTCTGCCACATTCTCTGTGTTCTTTTTACACCATTTCTTCGTAAAGGGGGCGTTTAGACGATAATCCGATTAGGAAATATTGATTTCTTTTGTTATTTTCGGTAAAATTAACTGCTAAATGCACAGAGTTGGGAAAAAAAATCCTTAAAAGTAAACAAGAAATGTGGCAAATAACAGATATGTTCCACAAGAGGTAAATTACTATCCAATCAGACGAAGATATGGCCACGGCGCGCAGATACAACGGAAACAGGTAGAAAACTGATTCCAACACACGGTGAGGTTTAACCAACGACTGACTGGCCAACTGAAGCTCTGATTTTCACTGCGCTGAATTGTAGATACATTTTTGTTTTTCGTTTTTTTTTTTTTTATTATTATTGTTTTCCGACTCCACTCCGACCGGATAACTTCGTTTGGAATAGACTGGGCTGAGTTGAGTCATGAACGCAAGTGGAATTCGTGTAGTTGGCGCAGTTCGTTGGAGAGCGGATAGAGTATCTCGAACTCTGTATCAACGCTACGACAGAGCATAAGAGAGCGAATATAGTTTATATTCCAATTCGAACAACGACGTGAGCGACGTAAACAGCGTTTCCGTTTTACGGTTTGACGGTACATAGTATGTAGTATAAGGTGCTCTGACGATATGACGACGCTGAGTCGATACATTAGGCATACCACGAAACGTTTGGATATCGTTGGTTACCGTAGTGGAATACCAGGCAAACAGCAATAGCGACAGCTGATAGTCGGAATGGTGCAAGGCAGCAAAACGTAACAATCATTTCCAAAATGAGTGCCTCTTCTGGTGAAAAGGGAGGAGGGAAAATCGACAGGTAAACGAACAAAAGAGCGATGAATACGAGTATGTTGAGAACTGAGATAGGTGCTCGCTCTCTACATTAAAATACAAATAATGGTGGTAGAGAACGAAACTCACCTGAGTAGAGGGAAAGCCTCTTCAAAAGTGTCATTAGTGTCTGCAATAGTCGTTTTCGTTCTTTGATGACGGGAGAGGATCTTTCCTTACGAAGAATGCTGGACTAATTACGAAAGTGACAGCACATTTCAAATTCTTTGCATGAAGTGTACTCGTATCTTTTCAGTTTTCAGGTCGAAGAGAAATATATGAATACGAAGCAAATGGATACTAACTGAAATCGACGTCTTTTAGAGTATAATCTACGGGGTCAAATGAAGCAACGTCATTTGATTTGACTACTTCACCTACAAATGAGCTAAACATTGTTTTAGATACGTCTCTGTAACGTACACTACCGTTCACAAGTTTGGGACCACCTCTGTTTCCTTGATTGTAACCATTCTTATGTCACCTCGTTTTAATATAGATTTTTACCCCAGTAAGAAACTGCAAGATTTTTTTATACTTCCACCATGGGATATCAAAAAATAGTCAATGGACCATCAAGCTGGGACGGCTTGAGTTTGGCAAGTATCATATGTTCTGGACCCATGAGTGAGAGAGTTTTTTCGATTTCGATAATTCAGATGGCATGTAGTAGAAAAGAGAGCACGAAGAATAAGCAGGAACTGATTTGCACATATGTAATTGGTAAAACTCTTTTTAATCGGTTCATCTGAATTTTACCGCTGAAAAGTATATATTGATGACAATACGAGTAAACTACACTGTGAACAATGGGGAGAAGGAGAGAAGTATCTACTTATGTAGGAGCAGTCAAGCTGCGCCCTTAGGACAGGAAATTGGCGAATTTGCTGGTCAAAGCTGAGAGGAGGGATTCGCAGAACACAAACCTATCTTAGAACCACCCGAATCCTCGGTTAGAGGTTTCATTGACATTTGGGCTGTGGGCATAACTAAAGTTGTACGACTCTTCAGGATGCTGGCGGACCAAACGAATTCTTCACGACACCTCTAAGAGGTCAGTGGTTGCTTACTGGCATCGTAACGGAGCACTACACTTTTTCAAAGCACCTAAGTGTGCCAGGCATAAGTCGCACAACACTGTGGAGATCAAGATCACTCAAAAAGATTAATAAAAAATGCGCAGTGGTACACAGTAATTGACTAGCAAAGCCCTCTCTCAAACAACGAAATTGACCCTACATAAGACCCTAATAATCCCAATCCTGTCCTATGGGACAGAGACATGTACTTTATCAAAAGTGATTTTCGTATACTGGCGACACAGTTAGAGAAAAGATTCCCAAAAGAACTGTATGGCAATACGAGAAAGCCAATTGGAGCGGACTTAATCGCTGCTGATATGATCACAGACACTACTCTGTGAATGAGATCCCTTATCCATTGGATAAGGAGTATTGAACCAAAAAAAAAAGCGTAGTACGACTCAAGTTGTCAGGCTATCAGGGTTAGAGAAATGTTTTTTCGGTTCTTCAAGATCAATCCGACTGGGAAAAACTGTTAAATTTCAATACGACCTACAATTGAGGCAAAAAATATTACAATGTTCCAAAGGTAGTAAAAATTGTTGGTCGTTCTTCAAAAATATTAGAAATTCTGCCTCATCCTCCATCCCAACGCTCATTTATAATTACGTTCCAGCTGTCAACTATTTGGATAAGACCAATCTGCTTGTACATTTACGTACCACTGTACATTTACGGCCACTTCCAGATTGTGCTTTATCGACGCCTGGAGTGAGTCGAATCTTCAATGGAACGAATCAACTTTCGTGTAGTAGCAAGAGTACTTAAAGATCTAAATATACAGAAATCTGCTAGTCCAGATGGTACGAGCATATTTCAACTTCTTTTGGAGAGGTGTTCTTCCACTCCAGCAAAACCACTGCGTAAGCATTTTCATCGATCCTACCCTTCAGCACTCTTTCCGAGCAGATGGAATACAGCATTTGTCCACCTCGTCCCTAAAAATGCGAATCTTCTTCCCTCTCCTCTTACACACCCATTGCACTTAATTCGCTTCTTTCTAAGGAAACGGAAACGCTAATAATCCGTCAGCTCATGAAATATCTCGAAACACGAAAACTTCTCAATGACCGGCAGTACGGTTTTCGTAGCAATAGATTCACTGGTGATTTCATAGTAAGTGGAACCAAAGCGGATATTAATCAGGCAAAAGCAAGATAGTTGCACTTTATATTTCTAAGACATTTGACAGATCAATGAATTTCTTCTGCAATGGATTAGAAATTACCTTTCAAGTTGTCTTGGATGGTTCCAAATCTGATATTCACAAAACAAATTCTGTTGTGTCCCAAGGCTCCGTTCTGTCTCTGACACACTTTTTAATCTTCATGCAAAGATCTCTTGTCTGCCACTTCTTATCTTTTTGTTGACGACAGTACTCTCTGCTTTTCATATTCGTTAATGGACTGACGTCCCTGCTTTTCGGCTGTAGAAAGGGAAAGGCAACGTATGCTAAGCTCATTGAATTCCGATATAAATAGTTTAGTAATTGGGAACCACCAGCAGAGTGGAATTGAATGCTTCCAAAACATTTGCTGTCTGCTGTCGTTATGACCACACATTTGATGTCGCCAAAAATGCTGCGAAATATCTAGTTTCCTCCAGCGATATAAGATATATATCACCCCCTCTGATCTGACCTCAATCTATAAGGCGGTCATACGCCCAAAATTGAACTACAATGTCAGGTGCTCCTACAACATATCTGCACCTGCTAGATACTCGTAGAATTCAGAACCGCGCAATAAAACTCATGGTGAAGCTAATATCACTCAGTCAATTGACACATTTGAATACTGGTACAATATCTCCTTACTTCACTTTGTTCTATCGCTATTTCCATCACCAGTCCTCTATAGAAATCGGTAGTTATACTCCACCCCTTCAAACCTTCAACCGTAACACCTGTATCCCTCAACAGTACACCCTCAAGCCCACTTTCGGACGTACTCTGAAATACCGTGGTTCATTCGCTTATAAAATGCCCTGCCGATCTCTCTATTTCCTATTCATTATAACTTGCAAAAATTTAACACCAATGTACATCGGTATCTCTCTTTTCTTCCTCCCTAACATTCCTTCTTCGCGCTTAGTGCAAACATTGTAATTGAAGGGTTCCAAAAACCCTTGAACGCGCGCAAATTACTCGTATAAAAAAAGTGAATTTATGATGAATATCCGGAACTATCATTAGGACCCTTTCTTTATGCTCAAACAAACCGGGATTGAGCCGTGTCGCTTAAGCAAAGGCTTCTTAGAACAATTTACTGGTGTGGAACCTGATATCAATATTATGATGTAGCTAATGTGCACGGCATAAAGACTTAAAATAATGCGCATGTAACAAGATCTATCTAATGTCAATCCAGGCCCCAGCGCCCAGAGCACCGGAACCAGTACCTGACATGCTAGCTATCTTGCTCTCTATCCAGGGGCAGATGGCTCAGCTGCAACGTCATTTAACTGAACAGACCGCGCGGGTGAATCAAGTATACGCGCTGCTGCCTGGCCTAACGCACCTTTTGCCGTAATGGGTACGTACGTGGCGGAGCGAACCCTAAAGGTCCTTGCTGTGAATGTGAATTCACTGATTAGGCTCGAACGACGAGCCGCACTATTTAAGTTGCTTAAAGACCAAGCCCCCGATGTGCTTCTGGTTAGCGAAACTAAGCTTACCAAGAGACACAAAATGAGGCACAGAAGATACAAAATAGTACGGAGAAACCGACCCAACTCCATTCAGGGAGGTGGCGTTGCAATTTTCGTACGAAAAGGTATACATTTTAAAAGAGTATACAGTCGTGTAGTACGTAGGTTCCAGGTGCTGGAAGCATGCATCGTGTATATCCCTCTCCGTAGTGCAAAGCGGTTGTACATGGTGTCTGTCTATGCACCTAAGGCTACTCAATCCACAATATTTATCTCAGAGCTCGAGACACTTTTTCGATTCCTGAGGCTGGAATTGGAAGACAACTATTTTATTATCGGCGGAGATTTCAACGCCAAACATAGTGATTGGGGAAATAATATACCAAATACTAGAGGGAACCTACTATTCAATTGGTGGGGTCAGCACAGTGTGATGTATCGACTCGGGCTTAAGGCGACGAATAGTCCGTCGTTTCCCAGACACGGGTCCTATTTGGATCTTCTGCTGTTCGACTCACGAATACAACTGACATGCACTAACCAACAAACTACAAACTGTCTACGCACTTTCGGGTATGACAGTGACCATTGCGGTCTCAGCACCGAAATAACTGTCCCCAACGAAATTGCGGAATTGGATGAGTTTGCTCAAAGGCATGCCTACAACTATAGTAGAGTACGTTGGACACACTTCTCCAGAACACTGACGAGAGCACTCTCCTCGAAATCGCTCTACCCACCGTCCAATAGAAATCTATCAAACGAGGAGATTGACAGGTATCTAAAACTAATGGACAAGACAATTAAACGAACAATGGACAAAACGATACCTCGGTATCAATACACTGACAACGAAGACTTATTCCGCAACGCAACCATTGACGCACTGCACCGACATAAAAGTAGACTGCTGTCAAGGCTAAAAAACTTGTACAGACAGTTTATTGACAGACGTAACCCGGAGATTATGACGCTAAAGTCGTCGATCAAAAATCTCCAAACATTAATAAAGGAAAATTACAGAGCATCTGTAAGTTTGTATTGGAACAATAAAATTCGGGCTGTAAACACCAGCAACCCGAATATGTTCCCGCAAATAAATAAAATATTTCGGAGGAAAGATCACAACGACCTTTCGTGTCTTAAAATCGCCCGAACGACGGACAACGAGAACATACTCATAGTAGCAGGCATCGATCCAAATGAGGCTGTTGATGATGACAACTTCTTTGTGATCGAGGATCCGCAGGAGAAGGTAGAGGCTATAGGAGCGACTTTTCAGGAAGTATATAAGGCGAATGACATCATTGGCCCGAACCACGACCTGGAAAATCGAGTCCTTGTGCACAATTTCTACCTACGAAATGAAATAATGAATTGGCGATTCGAGAGCTCGGGTTTCACCCAGTTCAGTGACGAGAATATGGCAAATAATAATAATGTCATCACCAACGATAGGGTACTACGAAGGAAGAGCTCCAAATGATCTTCGAATCACTTAGAAGTAAGAAATCAGTGGGAACCGATGAAATACCGAACATTGTGCTTCGACATCTCCCTCTAGAAGCGGTGAACATTTATACCACCCTCTTTAATAATGCAATGAATAATGCACATTATCCAGCGCATTGGAAAACTGCGGTGGTACATCCCATCCCCAAAAGGGATAAAGACACTTCCAATCCGGCGAATCTCCGATCGATCAGTCTTCTTCCAAACATCAGTAAGGTTTTCGAGAAGGTGATCAATAGAATCCTGACTAAGTGGGTTGAGGACAAACATATAGTTGCGGATAATCAATTCGGTTTCAAGGCGGGGCATGATATCATTCATGCTGCGTCGAAATTGGTTTCTGATATCCAATGGAACAAAGGCAAGAACCAGTGCACTGGTGCCTGCCTGATTGACTTGGAGAAAGCCTTCGATATCGTATGGTTAGAAGGACTCTTTTCAAGCTGGACAGGTTAGGCATTAGTAAACCACTGCTGTATATTCTTTTCGATATGCTCTCCAGTAGACAGTTCATCGTGAAGAACGGCGATGTGATTTCTGCTGGAACATTTAACATTAAAAACGGTCTGCAACAAGGTGCGGTAAATTCACCGATCCTATTCAACATTTACACGAGTGATCTGATAGGTTCACTTCACAATGCCATAGCGTACGCAGACGACTTAATCGCGTACAGATCGGGTCCAAAGATTGAGGTCATTAATATACTTTTGCAGCGTGACTTCGACAAAATTAAGCGATATTGCGATGACTGGAAGTTGAAAATCAACTTTGACAAATCGGAAACCATTCTGTTTAGGACGCTTTTGTCTGGAGCCTCTAGGGATACCAGAAAAAATTGGCGAAAGTTCTCGATCGTGGGGCAGCCACTTGCTTGTCGAAATGTAGTCAGATACCTTGGGATCTGGCTAGATCAATTTCTGTATTTTAACAAACATATAGATGTTGCTCTGGCTAGAGCCAAAGGTGTTTTTGCCCTTACAAAGAGACTGTTTTATAACAGCCAACTCGATGCAAGGGTGAAGGTAATCTGCTACATGGCCCTTATCAGGCCCATGCTTGTATTTGGATGTCCACGGTGGTTCAACGTGAGAGCAAGTTTATTGGAAAAGATTCGGGTGTTTGAGAGGGCTTGCCTAAGGACTTACCTTTGCTTGTACAGAACACCAGAGTCTGAGTACATAAAATTCTATCGGAATGAGGTCTTGTACAATAGGGTGAACCTAATAAGAGTGGACAATTTTGTTATTAAGTTGACTCGAAGACACGTTGCAAGATTATCACGAGAGAGTTCGCTTTGACGGCTTTATTTCTCCAGAAGCGTTCCTCTATTTAGATAACAAAGGTCTGATCCAGGACAGATTGGCGGTGCCGCTAATTTTCCATGTCGCTCGAACAGTTGCGGACAGGCGACTCAACTACGACAGAAACGTCGCACATGGCAGTGCGGAGCGTCTCCGGTTCAGTAGGGCGGTAGGGAGTCGCGACATGAGGGATGTCGCTTGGCAGCACCAACACTTTTGGTGGCTTGTAGAAGGGGAGGATGCTTCGTCGTCGAACTCCTCCAGTGATAGCTAGCTTCATGTGAAGCAAGGTGGCCAGCCTAATTTTTTTAGCCATGGTCGGCTTACATAGTTTTAGGTAGGTTTAAGTTAGATTTTAAGAAAAAAATATAAAAAAGCAAAAAAAAAATAAATAAAAATAAAAAATGAAAAAAAAACAAATATATATATATATACATATATGTAGTATGTATATATATATATATATATATATATATATATATATATATATATATATATATATATATATATATACACGTATGGATTAGATGTAAGTAGGCTAAGTAGGTTAAGATTTAGTTTTTAAGTAGTTTATAGGTTTAGTTTTAATTTGTATAGATAAAAAAGTCCAGACTCTAAGTTTTTTTAATTAAAATTCATTTTCTTAGTTTTAATAAATGTAAAAATAAAAATAAAATTAGACTGTAAGATTCGTCGAAAGACATAGTTTAAGTGTTAGGTATAACTTAGAGTGCCCGCGTAGGACCAGTAAGTTAGAATAAGATTATTTGTAAGTTATTTAAGCTAATTTTTAAGCATTTTTTTGTCTAGCATGTAAGAGTAATTTAAGTATATAAATAAAAATGCATTTAAACTGAAAAAAACTACTGACCACGTTTAACGCAATACTCGAACCTAGTATGTATACATCCCGTTTGCACATTTTGAGAAGACAATTGGGGCTCGGGACTCGGGACTTGATAAAAGATTCTCTGGCAGAGCTCGTGCTGTGATCGCAACAAACCGTCCAAAGGTTTACAGACAGCGTTATGAAGTGCAAGAGATCAGTACCCATACGACAGGTAGTATAAAGATCTTTTTGAAGATTTAAATTGGGATGAACCCAAACCGCTTTTCACAATATCTATCTAGAATAGCTGTGCTACAAATCGACCATAAAAATCAACGAACACCGGAACTAGGAACCCACAACCTGAGTCTATCAAGGCTCTGTTTTATGATCTATTCACTTTTTAATCTACATTAATTCAGTCTTTGGATGACACCTCATGGTGACGATCCTCCCTTTTTCTTGTGGGATAGTGAAATGAAAAAGTGCTAAATGAAAGACTATACAAAATATTTTAGTGAAACTTTCAGGCATAATGCTACACATTTACACACTGTTGAAGTTATAAGTGTTAAAAAGGGAAAAGTAGAAATTATTCAAAGGACTAAACTCACCCAATCTGGAATCACTTCTTCGCTTAACTCGAAGTTTTATCATACACGACTGTATACACTGGAAATGAAAAGAAAAAACACACACAACAAACATATTAAGAGAATTATTAATAGAATTAAGGGGGTGAGGTGAAGAAATGTTGTTTCATTTTTAAGAGCATTTGGTTTAGCTTACCTCATGTATGTGACGTATAACCTCAGTCCGGGGTAAATCCTCCAATTTTCTCTCATTAACATCGAGTATCTCGTCTGCCACTTCGAGATTATCTTTGTCAGCTGGTGAGCCATAGAGTTTGATTTTTCCATCTCGTCCTTCAACAAGGATTATCACGTAACCATTAAGTTCAACAACTTGCTGCAAATAGACAAACGAACGAAATTCAACTATACTCGTACATCGGTTATAACGTAATTATATGGTTGTAGGTGTTTGCCAGAATGCGTACAAGTACGTGAAAAGCGTTAGACGTTAGGCGTTAAGTGTAAAGTTCACCTGCAACTGATATTTTAAGAACAAGGACATTTATTTTTACTGTCGCAAGACGTTAAACAGAAAGGGAGTGAGCAATAACGACAATGATATCTATGCAAAAGTATAGGGAAATCTGTAGGTTGAACGACTTAACTTCTAAATAAGGTGGTAATGTCGCGTAATGGCTAAGATTATCTTTTTACACTAATAGAACACATAATTTAAAGATGAGGTTAAGTTGTTTCTTGTTTGTTGTCCGGCTTTGAAAATGTAAGCAAGGCACCTGCAGTTTAACTAAATTAAGTACGCTCCAAACATTTAAAAATTATTTATGACCAACTTCAGGTCTTTCTACGAGTACACTTCCCTTTTTCATGCTCCGTTTTTGGGGCTGACAAATGAAACAACCCTTGTATCTTTTCTTATTGCCTCATTTCTCTCTTCCCACATATGGTATATTGTTTTTTAATGTTCTCACCGTGCCATCTAACTTCAATTCTTCCTTGCTACTCAACGTGAATGTTTCTCTGGAAAATACACAGATAAGGACAAATTACAAGCATTCTGTGCTACAAAACAGACTAGTGTCGTTTGGTTGATAGCTTACCAAACAACAACCAGAAAATAGTATTCATCAGAAACGTATAACTATCCCGTGGATCTGGGCTGATACATGTGATACAACCTCTGCCGATTGAAAACAGGAAACGATTGATAAAGACAAAAAGGGTCCTTTGAACTGCAGACACCTCAACCTGGAGAACCAATTGAGGTCACAGTGAGGACAGGGTTTATGTTCAACCTGGAAAGTAATGAAGGGCTATTAAGGAGGAGAAGTAGAGAGGAAATATCATTCTAGTACAATGTTTTGTTTCGATAAACCTCACGAAGTGAATGTTAACTTCCAAAGTTGATTGAGTAACGCGAACAAAACGAAATGGTGGCGTATTACGAAGCCAGTCTGCCTACACTGGCTCAATCAATCACTGAAATGACAATGGCAAAAGTGCTATTGACTTTTCTGATATCAACATGTTTAAAAATTAACTGAACAGAATTGATGAACTGGGGACCACCTTAGAGGCCTAAGATGAGTTAGGGACTTTTAACGAGCTATAACTTCAATAAGTGTCATATGTATGTACATATTTGGATACGACATTTCAGGAGGCAAGTCCACCAAGCATCGATGCTGAAGAAATCCGTTTTAGATACTGCAACAAGCCAATGGAATTTTCGGAACTTATAATAGCCTGTGTGAAGTATGCATAGTTTTTCTGTATTCAGAAATTGCTCAGATAATCCCAAGATAGCTAAATATCGACAAGACAAAGGATGTGCTCGGAAAAAGAAAATTTTCCTTCGTGGCCGCTAAAGAGGAGCGTTATGAATAGTTGAATTATTACAACTTGCAATGTTGTAATCTCAGTGGCTTCTAAATTGAGTGCAGATATGTACATAGGTGTTTCACATATTGACAGAGGACTCAGCACCAGTATTTTAAATGGTCATTATTTTTGCGAGTTACGTTTTCCAATAGGGACTTGACAACTTTGAATTTAATTTGTGAACGCACTCTTTCACTAATCATCAAACTGTCACTGTCAATTTATTCAGTAAACTCAACATTTTCATCATCATCAAGTACACAAACGAGCAACGTCTGCAAATTATAAATATTTTCTACCGAAATTCTGAGTCGGTGACTGCAACTTTAAGAGCGTTAACTCCAATTTTCGGTCGTAATTCTTGCCCTAGTAGACAGGCAATAACAAGTTTAGTGCAAAAATTTAAGTCTACATATTCGTTGTGTGATGTTGTCGTGCCAGTGAGACAACGGGTTGGTCGAAGTGTCAAAAATATCACTGCCGTTCAGGCGTCCGTAGCAAAGGATCCATATCATTCAATTCCACGGCGTTCTCAAGAATTGGACATCGCTCAGACCACATTATGGCGCATTTTGCGTAAGGATCTTGGTTTACACCCATACAAGATCAAGCTGACTCAAGAAATGAAGCCGATGGAGTATTTGAAGCGACGTACGTTCTCCGATTGTGTTCTCTAGAAGATGCGCCAAGATGATGAATTTCATCGCAAAATCATCTTCAGCGACGAAGCTCATTTTTGACTCAATGGGTTCGTCAATAAGCAAAATATGCGTTATTGGTCGGGTGAAAATCCACATGTGCTTCATGAATCACCACTTCATCCACAAGAAATAACTATATTTTTTCGTCGACGATAACGATCGTCACGTTACTGTGAATGGTCAGCGTTATCGCGCCATGATAACCGATTATTTTTAGCCCGAATTGGAAGATATGGACTTGGACGACATGTGGTTTCAACAGGATGATGCCACAAGCCACACAGCACACGCTACAACCGATTTATTGAAGAGTAAGTATGGTGAACGTGTTATCTCAAGAAATGGGCCAGTCGATTGGCCGCCTCGTTCGTGCGATTTAACGCCGCTTGACTATTTTATGTGGGGTTACGTTAAGTCATTGGTTTATGCCAACACGCCGACGACGTTAGAAGAGCTCAGAGCCAACATTGAACGCGAAATAGCGGCCATTTCGGCCGAAATGTGTGGCCAAGTCGTTGAAAATTGGGTCCAATGAATCGACCGCTGCAAACGTGCCCGCGGCGGCCATATGAACGAAGTCGAGTTCCATTCGTAAATGTTTTGATTGTACTTCAAGCCGATTTCAAAAACTTTATTGAAATATCTCAAATGGTTTGCGTTTTATTTAAAAAAAAAGTTGTCAAGTCCTTATTGGAAAACCCTTTTGCATTCGTAACTGCTTCAGGCATGATTTTTGCGCTCTATCATAATGATCACTTTCAGAAGTTTAGTTTCGATTTATAATAATCTTAAATAGGGTCAATTCACGTACGTATTGGAAAAGTTATAGTCAGGCTGGCATCGCAACATACAATTAATGGAGTGTTTTCCATGGCATTTGAAATATGGTGATTCAAGTTCGCTGCGAGCATCTATGTAAGTTTGATTAAATCCAGCCTATACATTCGTGCATATCGCATGTCTAATACGAAAGACAAATGTACAGTCTAGACTCTCGAATTTTCACGGGAGATCAAAATTAGTTCGATTAGTAAGATTTTCTTGAAAATCTATTGTATGATTGGTGGATTGCTCACAGGCCATAAGCAGCACCTTACCCACGACGACCTCTGCAGAGGCTGTGGGGACATTGGCTCACGGGAGGATATCCTCCACTTTTCGTGCCACAGTCACAGAACTTTAGGAAGTAATTATTTTCACGATCTCTCAGAAATATCTACTGATTCACTTACATCTCTTTCCAGATTCGCGGATGCAACAAGATGGTTTAGATCCGCATAGGGTCAAAACGACAACCAACGCGAGCAATCAAATCCCCATCCCTTTCCAATTCTCCCACCCGGACATCAAAATGGGTCTTCACAGACAAAAGTGTGATGAGTCGAGCAGTGATATCTTCTAATCATCTTCTTTGGTTTTCCGAACCTTCAAAATATTGGTAAAAAGCGCTGGCTGTTGTAGCGCACTTTTAAATTTTGAATTATACCCATGTCCATCGACTGAACTATTCAGGTCAGGTTAGGAGGGAAACACTCGAGTTTGACGAACTTTAATTTATGCTTTACTTGTTCTGGATGAGCTGGGTAGCTATCGACTATGGATAATACCTTGCGCTTAGATATTCCGAATTTTTCATCAAGTTTCAAAGGCCAACTCGAAAAAAGATCTCCCATCATCCAAGAACGTTAGTTGGCTACATAATCTACTAGAAAACATTTAATTTTAATTTTATTAAAGCAGCGAGGATTTTTGTCTTTTCCAATGAATAAAAGTGTTAGCTTCTTAGAGCCAGTCATGTTACAATAGATCCCACATGGAATGTCGCTCTTTCTTTACTATGCTTGACCCCAAATAATTTTTCTCCTTAAAAAGTCAAAGTACGGGTCGGCAAACATTTCAAAAAAAAAATTCCTGTCTCAGCCCTGGGAGTTGCTGTTTCCAGCACTTTCACTAGATAAAACTTTGCCAAGAATATTGTGCCTGGTTTTAAATCTGCTCAACCAACTGTCACCTGCCTGGAAATTAAGAAAACCGTTTGCAAATTGAAGCGCTCTTATTTTCATATTAAGCCACTAACTGGTAAATTATTACCCCGCGCACTTTCGAACGACTTTGTTTAGTTTTTCATATTCACACACCTTGTTCCGCTTTACCATGCCACTAGTATAGTGCTATTCAAAACAGTTGGTTAAGAGAATGAAAATTCATGGGTGTGCACGTCCTCTTCCATTTTTTTTTCTCTTTCAGCGATCACTTTCGTGTATTTGTTGTTATGAACTTTACAACGAAATTAAAAATTTTAATATTTGTGAGAGCAAGTTTAAGAGTCCTGCGCAGTAGACTTGCCAAGCTGGCCTTAGAAAAGCTGAAGGCAGATCCGTTTTTCTTCCGACTAAGCTCATTTCGGGTTGAATGGGTATGTTAATAAACAAAACTGCCATATTTGGTCCGATGAGTAACCACAGGCATTATAAGAGCTACAAATGCACCCGGAAAAATGCACTGTTTGGTGAGGTTTATTGTTCGGCGGAATCATTGGCCCGTACTTTTTTCAATGATGACCGTGAGAACTATCAATGGCGCCCACTATCGTTCAATGATTTTGAACTTTTTTTTTGTCTAAAATGCACGAGTTGAGCCTGTGCGACAATACGGAGCTACATGCCAAACAGCACTCAAATCAGCGGACCATTTGAGAAATGAGTTCAGTGAGCAATTTATCTCGTGCGATTTGATGCCTTTAGACTATGTTTTTTACCAGGTTTTAGGACGTTGGGACAACGCGTTGTCCATCAAGTGGCCCTTGTGAAGCAGCCGGTAATTTTAATACCGCAACTAAGTATAACTTATCAAGCAGTTTTTATTTCATAAGTTAATCACGATTGGTAGGACACTTTCCAATGAAAGACCCTACATATTCCGCTTTCTTAATGCGGTTTCAATTTATCGCGCAAGGTCCAACGGTTTAGTTCGTTGAAGACGGCGTAGTATGTTTCGTTCGTCCAAGATTTCTAGGACTGTATTGTTGATATGGCCGCTTAACCGGACTTTATGTTTTCGTGCGCAGTTCCTGACTTCATCTTCCACGAAAGGAACTCCGAGGTCTCGATGCAGGTCATTATTTCTTATAAACCATGGGGCACGCACAAATTGTCGTAGCACTTTATTTTCAAAAGTTTGTATTATATTTATATTTGATTTCTTAGTACAACCCCAGAGTTGTATACCATAGGTCCACACCGGCTTTAGCACTTGCTTATAAAGAAGCAGCTTGTTTTCTAAGCTTAGCTTGGAATATTTACCAAGTAGCCAGTACATTTCTTTGTATTTGGCCTCTAGTTCTTTTCGTTTCTTTTTAACATGCGTTTTCCATTTAAGCTTCGCGTCAAGTGTCATTCCCAAATACTTAGTTTCGTTTGCAAAGGGGATACGCACCGAGTTTATAGAAATGGGCAAGTGATTTATCTTTCTGTAGGTGAAGTCAACATGTACAGATTTTGTCTCATTAAGGGTAATTCGCCAGATCTTTGTCCACTCGTAGACTTTATTTAAAGCAGTCTGAAGTTTCGCCGTTGAGTCTTCTATTGATTCTCCAACCGCTAAGATAGCGGTGTCGTCAGCAAAAGTAGCGAGAACAGTATCCTCGACGTGTGGTATATCTCTTGTATATAAAAGGTACAAAAGTGGGCCCAGTACGCTTCCCTGCGGTACTCCGGCTAGGATATCTTTAAATTTCGAAACATCATTTCCGTATCGAACGCGAAAAATTCCATTTTCAAAATAGCTTGTCAATATATTATAAAGCTTTAATGGCAAAATTCATCGCAGTTTGAACTTCAAACCTTCATGCCATACTTTGTCAAAAGCTTGTGAGACGTCAAGAAATACGCTCGAACAAATCTTTTTTTCTTCCAGGTATTTTTCAATTACATCAGTAATTCTATGCACCTGATCAATTGTTGAATGCTTAGTCCGAAATCCAAATTGATGGTTGGGAATAAGATTTTGGTTTTCGATAATTGGGAGAAGGCGTTTTAGCAAAATCCCCTCAAAGATTTTCGACAGGATCGGTAGAAGAGAAATGGGTCTGTATGATTTCTTATCGTTTGGAGGTTTTCCTGGTTTTAGTACCATAATGACTTCAGCAACTTTCCACTGACTTGGCACGTATTCAAGCCTCAGAGCCGCGTTAATAATGTGTAAGAGCTTTATAAGTGCTTTTTGAGGTAGCATTTTCAGAACTTCTCCGGTAATAAGGTCATACCCCGGAGCCTTCTTTGGTTTTAATTTCCTTATTACAGTTTTATTTTCAGCAAGAGTTGCATTTGTCATTACAAAATTACTATATGCTATTTCTAAAGAACTTGTGCCGGGTACCAGTGTTGGGCCGTCGGAGGGCTTGAAAATTTCGTCAAGATAGTCGGCAAAAACCTCCGCTTGATTGGTGGCGCGGGGATCTTGGGCCTTTTTAAGCATTTTAAAGCTTTCCAAAGCGAGTAATTTGTTTCTTTTCCTGCCGTCAGGTTTTGAACATATGTATTTACTTCGGAATTTCTGTAACTTTTAAGAGTCTCCTTGAGCAGATTACAGAGCCTGTTTAAGCGTGTTTTATCCTGCGGCGCTCGAGTTGTTTGCCATCTTTTGCGAGCTTTTCTTTTTTCTCTTATCATATCTTTTACCTCAGGTGGGTAGTTTAAGTTACGTTTAGCCGTGCTTTTTCGTTGACAAGGTGTATTGTTCCACGCAGCACATTGGACTATTTCAACGAAAGAATCCACTTCGATTTCGAGTTCAAGTGCTGCTTTAAGTGAAACGTCTAGTTCTAGGTTATTATTAATCTCATTTCTGAATCCTTCCCAATTAGTATTTCGTCCAGTTAGTCTTAATGGTCCTTGTTTTTTAATAAACGTGTCGTTCATTGTCAGTATGACTGGAGAATGATCGGAGGAAAGATCGAAGCTTTCATCAACATTTATATCCGAGTTACGAATTCCTTTAACAACGAAGAAATCGACAAGATCGGGTATTTTCGTTGTATCTGTTGGCCAATAAGTCGGCTTGCCCGTTGAATAGAAGTCACAATTGTGTTCCATACATGCTTTATAGAGTATTTTACCCTTTTGGGAGACACATCTTGATCCCCAAAAAGTGTGTTTGGCATTGAAGTCACCGCCAATCATAAAAGCCGATCCAAGAGAATTGAATATATTTTTAAATATATGTTTTGAAGGCGTAAATCGTGGAGGACAGTAGATGGGTGAAATAGTAAAGGAGTTCCGTACCAATTTTACGCGCACCGCAATTATTTGTACAGACTCGAGCTCTACTTTTATATCTTCGTTGTGCTCAAGAGACTCTTTAATGTATACAGAGGATCCGCCTCTCGCGTTTCCCGAAGGGTGATACGCGTAGTAATCTTTAAAACCTCTAATTTTTGCAGATGACCCATTTTTCAAGTGGGTTTCGGAAATCAAACAAACGTCAATGTCGTTTTTCCTTAGGAATAACTCAAGTTCATAAAGTTTTTCTAAGATTCCGTTTGCATTCCAGGTGAGTACGTTTAATTTTTCCCTTTTCATTTTTTAGGCGAAGGACGTTTTTTATTGAACCTATTTTCAAACTTCTTTAGCTTATCTAAAATAAGTTCATTGATTTTGTTTTGCTGCTCAAGCTGCGCGAGAATAACGAAAAATACTTGGGAAGCAGGATCTCCGGAATCTTTTGCCTTTAGCTTGGTAGCTTCAGCGTATGTAAGTTTTTCCGATGATTTCTTTTCAACACTGGAATCAATCACTTTCGCCTTGGCGTTTTTAACGATATTTTGAGCAGATCCCGATGTTTTTTCTTTAGTTTTGGGCTTCTCTTTTTGTGGCTTAAACAACTTGTCACGTCTATTTTGCAACTCCTTTGCTACTTCACAGCCTCGGAAATTTGCTACGTGTTTACCCCTGCAGTTAACACAAGTCGGAGGGGTTTGTTTGCTTACGTTGCATTCTTTGGACAGGTGTTTACCTGCGCATTTTACGCACCGAGGCTCTTTTTGGCAGTAAGCTTGCGTATGGTTAAATTCCTGGCATCGCTTACACTGCGGGATCAGTTTCGAGTTTTTGCGTCGAGGCTCAATTTTAACAATAATGTTGAGGATTGACTTAATATCGTATATTTTTTGGGTATTTTCAGTGTTCTCAAAGGTTAGCATAAAGAGGGGAAGGCTACGTTTAACTGTCATATCCTTTCCTTCAATTTTTTGTTTCTCTCGCTTTTCGATGTTGACGACATCAATGATTTTAAAACCCTTGTTTTTTAAATCACTTACGATATCTTCTTTTGGGCAAGACGGATGCAGTCCTCTGGCGACGACACGAATAGGTCTTTCGCACTTGTTCTCGTATGTGAACCATTGGATTTTTTCGACGCTTAACTTCCGAGAAAGAATGCGATAGTTGTCAGCGTCCTTGACGTTGACTTTCCATACATTATTATTGCGCGATGTTACTATATAGTCCGATCTCGGCAGGGTCATCAATATGTTTTGGAGTTTCTTGTAATCTGAAACTCCAGTGACATTGATTGGCGGGGGTGTTCGTTGTTTTTCCGCTTTGATTTTTTCAGGACTCATGTTATTGTTGCCATTTTTCTTCGATTCAACTCCCTTTGCTTCACGTTGAGAGACGATTTTGGGAGAAGACGCAGCTTTACGCTTTTTTCCGGGACGTTTTTGCAAGATCCAGTCGGTTTCTCGACCTAGCTCTTCTTCATCTGTTTCGTAGATATTTTTAACAGATTCAATAGACATAACGTCGCTGTTTGACTTTTCCTTGGTTTTCAGTTTTTCCAGTTCTTTTTTAAGATCTTCGCATATCGCTTCCATTTTGGTTAGCCTAGTACGAAGTTCGGTATTTTCGTCTTTCAGGCTATTTATTTTCGCTGAAGTCCATTCTTCGCAAGACGACGTTTTTGGTGTCGTTGGACTTCTTTTGTTGTTTTCTTGTTTTGGAGATCTAGGTGGTGGAGATCTCGAAACCCGTGAACTTTTTCCGAACGGGTTGATATGATGCAATAATTGGCTCGCCCCAGAATCCATCGAGCCGACCTCCGTAGAGGGTGGATTTTCCAGCATAGCTGGTCTGCCACGTGGGGTAATAATTCCATTTGTTTTACTCATTGCATATTTGGTATACGCTTCGCGCTCGGTATACGGAGGGTGCATTTTAGTCGCCTCTTACGACAGGCATGCATACCTCGGGTATATTCTAACCCCTACCCGAAGGGGTACTAAGTACTTAGACTATGTGGACACTTCAAATCACTCATCTATGCCGATAAACCAGCGTCAATTGCAGCCTTGGAAGACAAAATGATTCAAAATTGGACTCTCCGTATGAACCACTTAAAACGTAGTGTCACAGTCAACATTTACATAAAATAATCTTTAAAAAGTAAATGGCAAGCAGTGATTTGTCAACTCAAATAAAAATTGTATACACTTTTGTAATTTTCCTGTATTTTTTTTACAATTAATAACCAAACGCTTAAAAAATCATAATAGGTAAAATAGCCGTCGTAAAATATATCAATTTGCATATTAGCCATACAAATCGACAGTAAGAGAATTGAATCATCTCGTCAATACAATTGAAGACAGAATGTTATAGAAAGAAACGGCACTCTGTGTCTTTCTGGACATTTTGGATGCTTTTGACAACATACTCCGGCAATCGATAAGAGCCGGTGCGTATGCCAAGGGTTTTAACTCACAGACTACCCCCATCATTCTCTTTACTAAAATAAGGAACTTAAATTTCGAAGCGCTGTTGTTTCAGTTTTCTTTTTAGAGAAATACTCGTACATCCGACGATCGCACATCAATTTATTTTAAGAAACCCATGCAGTTGTTAAAGCTTTTAAGTAGTTTAACTTTGAACCTAAGCCGATGTGGAGTTGTCTACAAACCCGTCTTTGCTGAACACAGTAAAATCATAATAATATGGACCCCTGGATATAGAGTCATTACCGGCCAGCATTGCTCACTCAATTACCATATCAAAGTAATTGAGTTTATCTGCTCGGGCATACAATACATGTGCTGGCTCTATTTGGGAGATACAGAAACACCCCAACTATGCTATACAAATGCTATTATACTATCTGGCTCAAGTCCAGGCGATACGCCCGCATTTTAATCGACATTAAAGGTGCTTTCGACAACGCAACTGTATACTGATGAATAGGATAGTGATTTCAGAGAGGTTACCCGCAACGCGGCGTCCTGCCTTCACTGCTATGGTGCGTGTTTGTCGACTATCTGCTTAACGCTCTCAATAGTTCTGACTGCATATGTACTCGTAGATGATGTAACTGTGCTATCTGTTGGATCCGGTCTGGCGAATATTTGCTCGAAGGCGCAGGCACCCTTGGACATGATCGAAGCACTAGAAATGGGCTTTCTGGGGATACTGAAGTTGTTCTCCTTACGAGAAGAAGGAAACTGATTGGTCTGACTCAACTAAATTCTTCAAAGAACTTAACTATTTGGGTGTTATCCTGGCTAGCAAACTTCTCTAGATTAAACATGTTAAGTCGAAAGCTTCTTAGGCGTGAAACCAAACGAAAAAGCTTTTTTGGTAAATTCTATACACAACTTGGATTCATTTGCCGCCATCGAATAATATGATTAATATCAACTTCACTTGTAAGCTACTATCTCAGTATTCCTTTCTATATGTCACTATTCTCATTTCACTATTCTGTCTGTATTTGAGTCTCTTATTGAGAGGGCAATTTTCCGTTGGTACCATTAATGGGTGATATCGGCGGAAATCTATCCGTAGGCAATGGCTCAAATGATAACCTGCGCGTTCCTCTTAAAATCTTTTGTAAACAGCAAGAAGGCCTTAGGGTATGCCACATTAATGCACAAAGTTTATCGGGAAAAATTGACGAATGTAGATATCTGTTTGTTGGTTCCTGCGTTGATGTTGTGTGTGTACGAGTATCTGAGACGTGGTTTGATCCGAGGGTAAGTGACGAGCCATATTCCATGTGCGGTTATAAGATCTTTCGCGCTGACAGGAAAATTAGAATCGGTGGTGGCGTTGCTATATATGTTCGTGATAGTTTAACTGCAAATCCTCTGTTTGAGTCACCGCCCGATAGTGATTTTCAGTATTACTTTATAGAAATTGAAAAAAGGAAATGCCTGTTTGGTGTCGTTTATAGACCCTACAATAATATTGACCTGTCACCCCTCTTTGACTTATTAGAAAATTATTCGTCGTTATACTTGCGAACTATTGTGTGTGGTGATTTTAATTGTAATATACTTGAATATATGAGATCGTCACTTTTTATTGATTCCATTAAAATACTTGGTCTTGATGTTGTACATTCGACTATTCCCACGCACTTTACTGGTTCCAACAGCACACTCTTGGACATCTTTATTACTAGTGACTGTCAAGAAGTGTTCTTTACCCAGGTTTCCGCACCTGTTTTTTCTAAACATGACCTCATCTTTGCCACTTTTAATTTAGTCACCAGTAACAAACAATCGATTTATACATTCAGGGACTTTAAAAATCTAACTGTGGAGCAACTTGAACAAGACCTTATTTGCCTTGATTGGCATAACGTATTTTTTGAAACATCGGTCGATGCCCAAGTTAAATTTCTCCATCACGTAGTTTTACAGCTCTTCGATAGACATGTTCCTCTAAAGAGGAAAGCTGTCAAATATAATAAAATCAAGTGGTTTACCTCTGAAATTGTTGAGCTAAGAAACAAGCGTGATGCTGAATTCAAAAAATGGAAACGATTTCGAATTCCCGAATACTATGACAGCTATCGGTTGTTACGTAACATAGTTAACTCGAAGATTAAAGAAGCCAAACGTCGCTATTATGCTAAGCACTTCGATCATAAACTTCCAACCAAAACACTTTGGACAAATTTACGTGAATTAGGTTTAGGTAGTAACTTGAAGTCCATGGTAGACCAGGTCGATCCTAAAGAACTAAACAAAGAATTCGCTAAAGTTCAATCGAAATTGCGCCCAAATGGAAACAATATTCAAACGCCACACGCTGGCTTATTCGAATTTGGCCGAGTAGAACAAATCGACGTTGCTAGAGCTGTGCTAAAAATTAAATCCCACGCTGTTGGTGTCGATAACATCCACCCAACTTTTATTAAATTAATATTACCCTATATACTTCCAGCTTTAACATATATTTTCAATAATATAATAACAAGATCCACTTTTCCGTGTGCTTGGAAGAAAGCTAAGATTATACCAATCCCAAAAAGGAAAGCAGTAGGCAACTCGTCAACTGAATATAGACCTATCGCTATACTTCCATATTTGTCAAAAGTATTTGAAAAAGTAATAAACCATGAAATATCAAGTTTTCTTCAACAAGAACAAGTTCTTTGCGCCTACCAATCTGGATTTCGGAAACACCACAGCTGCACATCAGCGCTTCTAAAAGTATCCGACGACATAAGAGTTGCAATAGACAAAAAACAAATCATCCTTATTGCTCTCCTTGATTTTTCTAAGGCCTTTGACACCGTTGATCATGAACTACTTGTATCAAAATTGATGAACTCCTATAATTTCTCTGCATCAGCCGCTAATCTCATACGGTCCTATCTGGTTGAAAGAAAACAAGCAGTTCATGTAAGCAATGCTGTGTCAGATTACATTGCAATTTCAGTTGGTGTTCCACAAGGATCCATTTTGGGTCCCCTACTTTTCGCAATTTTTATAAACGACCTTCCTAAAAGCATTAAAAGTTCTAATTTTCACATGTTTGCTGACGATATCCAGCTCTATTTAAGCTTTGAGAATGATCTTATTGATCATGCTGCTTTGAAATTCAATGATGACCTAAAACGATGACCATTGCTGGGCAGATGAAAACCTTCTGCAGCTTAACCCAAGAAAAACGAAGTGTCTTCTCATAAATAGAAACCCCTTATCTTTTATCAACGTTCCTTCAGTATACCTTGGTAATGAACCTATCGAATTTGTAAACAAAGCCAAAAATCTTGGTATTTGGTTCAATACAAAATTAACCTGGGACGACCACGTTTGCTCAGTTGTGGGAAAAATATACGGATGTCTTAGAAATCTCTCCCAAACTCAAAGCTTGACACCAATAAATACGAAGCTTATGTTGGTCAAGGCCGTGCTCATTCCTCTGATAACATATGCCTGCGAAGTTTTTTGTTGCACCGGCGCCTTTGCCAGACGTAAGCTCAACATTGCTTTTAACAATGTTGTGCGATACGTATACGGCCTAAATCGTTTTGCTCATGTGTCGGCTTATGCCAAAAATATTCTTGGTTGCACACTTGACCGATATTTTGACTACTGTACAATCAAATATCTACACAGGATCATAATCAACCAACAGCCCCAATACTTATATGATAAACTAAGGTTTTCGCATTCAAGTAGATCTTTAAGCTTAATTGTACCTCGTATTGCTTATCAAGTTACCGAACGACAGTTTTTCGTTCACGCCATTCGCCTTTGGAATTCACTCCCCCTTAATATAAGACGACTCTATAATACAAATAGCTTTAGTGAAACTCTTTCGACATATAGCAGACAACTAGCAGGAATACTGAACATAATTTCACATCATACAAATATTTTATTTAAATTGTTTAAGAAAGCTTATAAATTTATTTTTTTTTTCTCTCTCTCTTTGTACTCAAATTTATTTCAATCAGATGTTAATATTTTTAAGTTTACCTTATTGAGAAAGAATTATAATTTTAGTTTAATCTTAAATCACTTATTAATTGTATCACATTTATAGCTTAAAGATCTGAATGGTCTATTATAAATGTCGTTGTTATACTGTAATAAAAATACTAAAATACTGAAATACTGAAATACTAGGCAATATCGGCTTTCTGGCAGTGTAAGGGAGTTGTCGACAAGACATTAGGCCTACCACCGAAGAGGGTCCCTGGGCCATGATAAGGTCATTTATATCCCATGAGTCGGTTGCCCGGTAGAACAAGCTTTCACAAATATACGTCACTACTGCTGTTACCAGATTCCAAAGAATTGTCTGTCGGTAAATTACCTGTTACGGTAAAAATACGAAATCGACTTTCGCAATGCCTAGTAATGGTTTGGGCCTGAATCTGAGCCAGAAAAAGAATGTGTCGGGTCTTTAAGGATGGTTTCAAAACCGATTTAAGATACGGCATTATTGTTTTTCCGCTGGACAACAACGTTAGAAAAATTGCGTCCGTCTTTCAAGCAGAAATATACGCTATCCGAATGGCAACGAACTATTGTATGTATGCGATGAATCGGTGGAGATGGTGAAGTATTTTCATCTGTAGCGACAGCCACGCTACACTCGAGGGCTTGTTGAACTCTCTGACGACTTCCAGTTCGAGAATGCAAGACTTCACTGAACATAGTCGGTAGGCTGTGTCCACTGGGTCTTGCTTGGGTCCCAAGTAATAATGGGATCATGGAAAATGATAGACTGACGAATTTTCTAAGCAAAGAGAGTTGTTTAGTATCCGAAACTACGATAGGACTGCCTGCGTCCTATGAGAAAGCAAAAGTGATGACAACACCGCGGAGCACTACATCTATGAGTGTCGCATCCAGCTGCAGGTACTCGACGCTAATGTGGTAGGTGCTTGTTACTGTATAGACTTTAAGACTAAAGCACTTGCTCATCTTTATCCGAACATTGAAAAATTACAGTAAGAGTTACCGAATTGGAGTGTGATTATTTGAAGAACATACCGGTTTAGAATGCATTCTTCGTCTTTTATTTACAACAACAACAATCGGCTTAAACAATTACATCCTGCACCCAAAACTCGTATTTCTAAGGAAATACTAAAAAAATGCACAAACACTCATTTGTTTTGTCAGTTAAATAATTTTTGTTATTTCCTGGTTCGCTCAGGCATTCACAATAAATTTTATATCTGCTACTATCCCTCTTAAATTTAAATTACAAAAGACCATTACTTTCGAAAGCACGGGAAAAAGTACAAATGCAAAAAAGGATA
This sequence comes from Volucella bombylans, assembly GCA_949129095.1. Lineage (NCBI taxonomy): Eukaryota > Metazoa > Arthropoda > Insecta > Diptera > Syrphidae > Volucella > Volucella bombylans. The sequence continues at coordinate 14,081,118 of OX422143.1, read as the reverse complement.
CGGAAATGTTTTCTTTCAATATAATTGAGAAAACTAAAGTATACGACACGCATTGCCGCCCGCGCGCTCCGTGTATGCTCTCCATTCATCCATAAACATTTCCCTTTCACAGCCCGGAAACTAAAATGCAACAATGGAGATAACTTTTGCACATGTGAAAGGAATGCAGGATATGCTCCACACAGGACGAAAAAGAAATAAATTTACTTTGTTTCTTTTTTATTTGAAAGGAGAAAAACAGTATAAACCGTTTCAATTCTTTTGTTTGTTGTTGCATTTTCTTCTTGCTGGAAACATTCTAATTGCAGTGAACAAAAAAAGATTCATCCACCTGTAACTGCATGGTCCCTTTTTATGGTACGTGCCGTTCAAACGGCTACTAACAATAAAGAGCGTACTCCTATCTGTGGCGTCAATGTTGCCCTGTTACAGGGATAACCAACACCTGATGTCCAAGAGTAACATTTAAACTCCTGTCACTTCAGCTTGCTTAGGAAAATCACAAAGTTTCCTTTTCCATTATTCCTGGGTCATAAACAACGACACTTGCTGTTACACTTTTCCTAAGCAAACAAACAAAAGAACTGATTATCATCATAAGAAAAAATGTAAAGAAGAATCAAATGGCCATGCTTCCGGATTCTCTTTCTGCATTTGGGCATCATGCCAACATAAGTGATTTAGTTTAGTCAGTGCACTCGGTAAGGGAAAAATTGCTAATTTGCAGGAAATTCTGAGGAACAATAGATACACAGTGATGGCAGTGAGATAATTAAAGGCTGGAGTGGGTGAGGCAGAGATGCATCTGGAAAAATTGGCTCTATCTACTGACATAAAACAATACGTCCAGAATGATGTTTAATGCAGTCACTTGCGCCACAAGGGCTCTTTTACATAAGTTGAAGGCTGACGTTTTATACTCCGTAGAAAACCCTTTCCCTCGGCTCTTTGACTTTTGTGTGCTGATGTAAATTGATATCAAGGACATACTGGACAATCGTATATGGAAAACTTTGTACGTCTCTGTACTGCACGTTTATTTGCACAAGTTTAAACCACCATTCCGATTAGAAAGGCGAGGTGGAGAATGTTGAAAAATTTGATAGTTGTTGTACACATGTTAAGTCAAAAGTTTCAACACGTTAGCTTTGAAAATGACTTTGTGTCGGCAAATGTGCGAAAATCGAACAGAGAGTCGTAGTCAAGTTTCTGGCGATAGTCCAGCCGTCGATTTAAGATTTAAACTTATGAGTACTGCAGTGAATGTCAACGCGTTTCAAAGCGAGTCGAAAATCTATGGATGGTAATCTGTGGATGGCCATGTGCACAGACCGCAGTACTAACCCCTAAGAACCTCGAGCATTCGTGGCGGTGAGATCGGCATATAACAAATTGCATGTTGTAAGAGAAAATTGAAATTGATAAAGAAACCATTTCCCCAATGCTGCAAGACAAACTGATGACGCGTCACCTGTTTGCATTGCGGCACAATTTGTAAAGACCTTCTCGGGCGCAGTCGACGATCAGGGTATATGGGCTCTATGATCACTGGAGATGAAATTTGGGTACTCCAATATGACCCCGAGGTACGACGATAACGCAAACATCGGATGGCGATCGCATTTTAAACGTGCAAATGTCGCCTTCACAGATGAAGAGCAGTTCGTCTATTTCGGCAGCATGCATGGCGAGTCCACAAATAGTTGTCATTTTATTCTTGATTGTTTCTCCGAAAGAAACGATTTAAAGGTGTTCCGAGTCGGACGATTGTATTTCTGTTTATTCTATATTGAACAAGTTTTAGCCATCTAAGCCGATGAATATGAACCGTAATGACCAGCCTTATGGTCACTTAAAAAAAATTTTAGTCATGTTAACACAAGACATTTTTATCCGTTTTTTGACATGCAGAAGCATAGTCTCTTCACCGAACCTTAAGAATTTATCACTATTAGCATTTCTGTTTAAGAAGGTCCTACCCAACCATTTGCTTCCTGTAACGTCAACATATGCGAGAATTTTTACGATTTATGAAATATTTTACCCAAAATGTATGTATGTGTACTGATCAGCGAGTGCTATTCATTGCCATCCTGCAAAAGTGGACGAATTTCACAGGGATTCCAAAACCAGGCATAACAGTATGACAGCTAAAACAGCTGTCATATGCGGCCTTAAAATCGTGGCAGGTGGTTCGAAAAGTCCCGAGACTGACGACGACTCTAATAACATATGTACCCATACCAAGTTAGTACCAACCTTCAAACAATACGTGTCAAAATTTGATGACATTTCGACCGTTAGTCATTGAAGTTTTTGTGGCACACCTTTTGATATTTTCAAAAACCGAGTTTTATACGATGACAAAACACTGTTACTTGTATTTGATGGGAAAAAAATTTCTTTAAAACTCAAGAATGGCTTGAAAAGTATTATAAGGAATCGGATCTGTCGAAAGCAACCTTTTGCCACTGGTTTGCTGAATTCAAAAGCGGTCGTACAGACACAAATGATGCTGAATGCTTTGGGCGCCCAGATGAAGTCCCATTTACAATACTGCGAGATGCGATACGAGAGTCGCATTCGAATTCGAATGCGAGAGCTGCGTCAAAACACCACTCACAAATAACAAGCTCAAAATGAAAACAAGAACAATTTAGCTGTCACTCATTGCGAGATGCGAGAGTTTTCACGATTTTCGAAATTGACTGCGATGCTCGCTGCGAGACTCGCATTATTGTAAACGAACACGTTTAATTACATGTTATGGAAATATTTTTGACAGTTCATGCGCTCTCGTTTTCGAACAACGTATCGCATCTCGCAGTATTGTAAATGGGACTTGAGGCTGTTATGCTGGAAAACATAAAAAAAGTCCACAGAATCGTTTTGAATAACAGTATTTGGTTATGCGAAAGCTCTGTTCGAAATGGGTACCGCGTTTGGACCGAATAAAACAACGTGGTGATGATTCAGAGCGCTATTTGAAATAAAAAGAATTTTTTCAATCGATATGTGACAATTGATGAAACATGGATCCTATTACCTGTTCGCAAACCTCGAAAAACTGTTCGGCGCAAAGAGATATGATTCCAATGAGCCGAAACTGATGCGTATTTTGAATGGTTGGACAAATCGTTATAAAAGAAAGGCATAGAAATATTAAGTGGCGCTGGAATAATTGTGTCACTATAGAATATTATGTTGATGAATACTGTCGAATTTTGCAAAAAAAAAATATATTAGTCTCGGGACTTTTGGACTTGCTATGTTCTTGGGTATTTTGTGAAATCGGACTTAAAGTGAACATCTGGTCATTGGAGGATTCACCAGAACTAAAGTCTTTGATACACGTACGGCTTTTTAGAGGAATAATTCCTTTGTAGATGACGCAGTTTAAGGAGTCTGATGTCCTTAGGAGATGAGATTGCATGGATCGGATATACATGCTTTCATTTGACTATTACCTAGTTTATATTATTGCTTAAAGAGCATTGCTCAATGCGCATTGCTTCAATACGCTCACATAAACGCCACTTCAAATCGCATTGAGGTATATATTTTCTATAGTATGTGATCCTTAACAAATCGACATTAGAGATTCGATATACTCGTACTCCAGCAAGCTCATTGATCTGCCATTTTGTGGAATCAACGGGTGCCCGTTTTGGACGCCTCCTGTTTTTTGCTCTCGCTGATCGACGCGATACGATAGCTAGTTGAACTCCAGAACATTTGATGCGGCATACGTAATGGCTTATTATTATTTTTTTATTATTATTTAAATTAGTGGTTTTTATTTGCACATAAATTTTCGTTAACATTGTTTTACCTGCAAAGCAAAGGGCTTATCTGCAGTTGGTTGGACATAACATTGATATAGTTTTGAAGTGATTTCAAATTGAAAAGATTAGGTTTAAATACAATTAGTTCATTTCGAAGTTAATATTATTACGGTGATTTTAAGAATTACTAATATGACTCTACTTTACATGATGAAATTCAATAAAATGTTTTTTAATTTCTTTTTTCCTTTTTCTTTTTAAATTAGGAATAATTTGCAGTAACGATGGGAGCGAATTTAACAATTTAGGAGCAGTAAATTTGTCTCTGTACGAGTTGTAAGCTGTCGGAACTTCTAGCATCCCTTGGTCACGTCTTCGGGTGTTTAGCATGTGGTTGATGGGTTGAAGAAACCGTCGGTCGTCCATGTAAGTTAGGAGTGTTGTCATCTGGAAGATTGCCTTTACATCTAAAAGTTTAAAACTTGAATTAGTGTGTCGAATAATTTTAACAAGACGATGTTGTAAGTTTGATATCTTCTCCAGGTGGGTTTTTGCTGCGTTTCCCCAGGCCAGAATCCCGTATCTAATGCGTGACTCTGCCAACGAGTAGTACACTTGCTTTGGTACCTCCAATTGTGAGTAACGCTTAAGATACACCATTGCAAATATAGTGCTCTTAAGTTGGAGACGCAGTACGTTGATGTGCTCACGCCACAGGAAATTCTCGTCAATGGTAACTCCGAGGTATTTAATGGTTTTAACTACCTCGATTGTGCTGCTGCTCCTCAGTAATGGACAACGATCATTTCGATGAAAGATTTGAATAACTTCCGTTGGCTTCGATGGAGTCCGAATATGCATCAACTTAGTTTTATTTGGGTTGATCACCAGGCCGTTGTCATGACACCATTCAGATACAAGGTTGAACTCGTGTTGCAGTATGCATGTATAAATTGCACTAGGAAAAATTTCACTCCGTTACATCGATCATCAACAAAGATGTAGACGACGCTAAACATTTCCCCTGTTCAACAGTCAACAATTGTTATTTATGGTTCAATGTACGAGTATGTTTGGTAAGTTTTCTGTTTTCCAATGCTTGCTGTGCGTTAGTTTTTTGTATTTTTTGTTTTTTTGTTTTTTAACCTGTGACTACCTAATCACAACATAAACATTTCTTGCATATAATTCATAATTCTGTTTGCTTTTCTTCGGAGGGAAAATTCAAATTCAAAGTTAACAACAGCAACAAAAAAAACTATGTAAACCGCCATTTGCGATTGCTGGCAGTAAAAATTATGAGCCGCCATTCTATGGTGCGTAATTCTTCAATTGACTTTTTTTATCTGTTTTTGGTTTTGTTTTTCTACAAAGTCTAATTTTGATACGCTAAATGGTTAGAATCCAAAAGCGAAAAATTGATGAACAATTGAAAATTTAAAATAAACTACGACGACGATGACTTCTGAATGATGGTCCTTGGACATCATCTGCATTTTCAGTTGATTGATGAGTTGTTTTCTATTTTTTCTGCATTGAAAGGGAAGAAAAACTGATTAAACTTCAGGAAAATTGTATAAAATATAGGAACATGGTGGCTTGTAAAAATGTGTCGAATATCGATATGTTGACGATAAATGCAACATTCTGTGGTGGTTGTAAAAAAAAATGAACGTGTAAGCGTGGGATATAATCCTACAGGTCCCTGCATTTGTAAGGCACATCATTAAAGTGAAGGCTGTCAGATGAATTCTATTAACCATCACTGACGCGGTGATGCGTTTATAAATTTGAGGACATTGGCACCTTTGTATTGTCTACAGCTGTTGTTGAAGCAGTAGCTGAGGCATTCAATGCATTCCCGTTGGCAAGGGAATTATTCCGGGATCGCGGAGCTCCCCTTCTGGGGCGATTGGACCTTCGGCTACCATTTGATTTTGTAGTAGAGTCAGGTTGCATTTGTTTTTCGGCCTCTTGACTAGCATCACCAGCTGCATGGTTCTCCTTGTTGCGAACTGATCGTCTGGGAGCCCTCCGATTAGACTTGACCAGCGGCTTAATAGTTGTCTTGGCTGGATCATAATAACTATCAAACAAGTCGATGAGTTCGGTTTTATCTTCTTGTTTTAGATCTTCAATAGCCTGAATCACCTCGGCCAGCCCCTCCTTTCTCTTCTCAGTCCAGAGTGTATTCAAACTATTTAAATCATAACCATTCTCTGCCAAAATAATGCGATACTTCACGGCACGCAGGCGGTGTTGTAGGGTTGCTTTGAAGTAATTCAAAAATACTGGACGGAATGAATTCTGTCTGTCCAACATCAAATTATGGCTTTCCAATTCGTCTAAGTCACAAGACAAGGGCTGTGCATATTGATCTAGCATCTTTTCGATATCGGTTGACTTTGTTTCGATGGATTTATTATAATTGGCCAAACGTTGTGCTACTTCATAGGTCATTTTAGCATGAAACTAGCGCTACCATCAAACACCTCCGATTCACTGGAGTGCTTGCGATTTCTTTGCGGTTTTACTGGATTTTGATTATCAGCATTTGGTGATCGTACTTCCTCATTTTGATTTTCTACTTTAGCAGTATTTTCCGTTGTTGTCGAGCTCACTGTGTCATCGTTATTATTCTTATCGGATAGAATTTTGGATAGTTTACGTAACGATAAATACTGTGGTAGACCACCTTCAATAGAGGTTGCATGATTTTGTGCCAATTGAAAGTTGTTGGCAAATGATTTAACGGTCTCTTGTAACCTGTTCAGAAGGTCGTATTTTTTTGAGCGATTCCAAGATTCAGCATCCGATAGAATCCAATATTGATCACACGAATTTGATGACGATTTCTGGCAGCTGGATTTAGGTTCATGTACGGCATAATGTATTGTTCAAAGTGTGAGCTCGGAGAACACGCCGCTAACTGGGCAATTTCATCGATAAGCCTCTTCCCGGATGTATCAATGTCGACATCCACCAGTGTATACTTTCCCTCGGGCAAGGTCTTAACGGTTTTAGCTTCGTTTACGGAACTCATGCTCTTTAAATTGAATTTGTTATTTGTTTCTCTTTTCACAAACGAAAAAAAAAACAACCAAAATGCAATCAAAATGGAAATGGGGCTTTTCTACCTGTCTAAACTGCAGACTTGTCCACACCAAGTGAGAATTGGAGATTTTCTTTGAAAAAGTAGATGTGTGCACGTGTCTATCGGGTGCAGTCACAGAACTCGATTTTATCAGTCCTCGCAGTTTGACCTCAACTTCTAAAAAAAATGCGTAGGCATATGTAGTAGCTTTTTTATATGTTCTTAATAGTTCATTTGTAAACAAGGTAAATAATATGGGTTTTCAGGAGTCAGGGTATCAAACGCTTTGCTGAAATCTATGAAGAGCACAAGTACATGGTGGTTTTTATTCAGTACAGCATTCACGACGTTGCACATAGGGGTATTTGCATCCAAAAACCGGACAAAATTATTTTTTTTTGTTTTATGAATTTAATTATATCTGAAACAATTAAATAAGGTCTTAAAGCTATATAATAGTTGTTAGAAGAATTTTTTTTATATTTAATTATTTTTATTTATATATGTGTTATATTATTGAAATGCAAAAAAATAAAATAACACGTAAAAGTATTCAGACGATTCTGCTTCAGATTTTTCTTCATCTGATTTTGTTTCATTCGATGGTAACATACTGTCGGTATTTTCACCTACAAATGAATCTGGAGTTTCGGAAATTAACATTTCAATGCCTCTTTTCCCAGTTGTCGGTTTTTTCTTTTACGCAAGGGCCTTAAACTTGATATGAGAGGATCAGATGTTAAGAGTAACCTGTTTAGAAAAGAAAAAGAAGTTTAATATAACAAATTATTGCCATTAGACATCAGATTTTATATAACCTGTTTAAAACATCCATGTTGCAGTCCCTCCTTGAAAATTTTCGCGCAAAATTTAAGCGGTATAAACGAAAATGCTTATTGCGCGCTTCTGCCGCTTCTTCGGATAACTGTCCGATTGGTAGAAGTGCACTTTCGATCACTTCAGATGCATGCAGAAGAATTTTGTGCAAAGTTGGTGTCATCGGATGCCATGGGTATAGCTCAACACAAAGCTTAGCCGTATAGTGTGCGAATATACTAAACTTTGACGTATTTATTCTAAACCCACTGGACAATACTTCTAATATTACTTTCAATCTTAAAATTAGTTGTAAGTCAACACCTGTTATTTCGGCAACTTCTTCTGGGTTATTAAAAAATCTTCGACTAGTATTGCCGTCATTAGAATTGCCAAAGCCAGGTTTTGGGACATCTACAATAAGGCATAGTTTGATTCTTAACTTTTCCTGTATTTCAGCCTTCCTCTCTTTCACAATATCTTTATCTTCCTGTGTTCGTAGCTGCCATTTTTTTATTGGAAGTTTGTATGAAAGATGAAGAAGGCTTTCCAAAAAACGTATTCTTGCATGCAAAATTGATAATCCAAACTTCAATGCGTCTTTATTAGTTTGTTTTGACTTTGTTAAATCTCTTGAAGTAGCTCCGCAAATGTAACATTTCAATGTTGACTTTGTATTTGTTGCTGAATTGCAAACTTTGCCATCAATCATGGTAAATGTCAGCGTGTGCTTAACTTCAATGAGTCTGCCTTGAATTTGAGTTTTGGTAAGAGCACTGATCTTAGACTCGATATAGCTTATTTCGCTTTGCGTATAATCGATAGATTCTTTAGCAAAACTTATTTTTATAGGTCGGCAATACCGGGGTGAAGAAGGTGTTGGATTTTGCCAAATAATTTTGTTGGTTGATCGGCAATATAATCTCAACGGTACAAATGAGACCAGGAATATATATGCATCCGAATCAGTGCTATTCTCAAACTTTTGTTTGTATTGACTTTGTTGCGAACCGTCACATCCCCATTTCGATATAAGTTCTAAGGAACTACATTCGCTTTCTGTCAAGGTTTCCAACACTTCATCCAAATATAAAATTAGTCGTTCAGCAGTGTGATTTAATAAGTCCTCCAAGTTTACTTCAGCCAATGTTTCATTTACAGTATATGACTCTGGGGCAGGGTAGCATTGCTTTTTTCTTTTTGCAGTATACTGTAGCATGGAAAAAGTTTTCTGTCGCTAGTTCTTCCTATCTCGTACTGCCTACGCGATAAACCCGCTTCAACAAAAATAGTCAGTGCTTTCAATATAATTTTGTGTTTTTACTTGACAAACTGTCAGAAATCGCTTCTTTTTTGGCTCTTCCAGGAGATTGGGCCACTTCCTTAAGCACTTTTGAAGCATCTATCTTTCCAGCCTGACGCAACTTCAATTGAGTTGCGTACACCAGCTCTTCCGTTTCAATATTACCACGTAAGCTTTGAGTTCTTCTTCTTTTACTACGGATACTTAGTTCTTCGAATGTTTTCGGGGGGCGGCCTGCTCTTACTGATGCTAAGGGTATTTCAACAACTCCTTGAAGCCAAACCTGATTTTTTTTTAAAAAAATTTCATCCGTCCTTCGTGAATTTGACCATCTAATCTTGAATTCATGTCTTTAATGTCAAGCCGAAATTAAAAAAAATGCTTGTACATATTTATGCAACAAAAATTATGAGTTTAATACTAAGATACCTTAACCGTTGAATTTTAAGCTTAAAATCATTCAGCCTATCTTCCGCACAAGAAACTTTGCTTAATAAATAATTTTGAACGTAGTCCAACTTTTCATCGATGTTTTTCCCTTCATAATCTCGCATTAAATCATATAAATGTTGTTTTGTTATAATACTGTAACCGGATGATCCTTCAAGAACAAGAACGATAGTGAAATACTGACTAGATTTTACAACAAACGACACACACATAACGGACGTACAAATGTCAAAAGACAACAAAAAACAGTCAATTTACGAAGAACTACACATAAATTTTTGACTCACAAATCTAAAAAGGCAAAAATAGGCAGATTGTTTTTTTTGTATTCTATACTAGAAATCTTGTTCTTTTACGTGATAAACAAATTTCCACCGAATAATGCCGAAGTATATTAATGAAAGCCCATGTTTCACAAATAAATAATAAAATAAAAACCCTTCTCCAAGTTATTTTGATAATATCAATTTCGATATAAAAACAGTCCTTTGGATAATGAAAATCAGCTTATAATAAAGTACATACCTGGTAGTGAATTATCCATACTTCAAAACTTTCACACAATGAGCGAAAAATAATTTAAAAAAAAATAAAAAACTGTATCGTTTTCGCGGAATTTTTTTGCTAAACAAATGAACCTTTTGACCGGCGACTCCGGAATGATGCTCTGGTCAGATATGTGCACACAAAATTAAAATGATTACGGTGCATAATTCAATGGGAATTTAGCAACCGTTAGGAAAAAATTTACTTCTTAACTCTTCATTTTAAAAAATTGACTTTTGGCCAACTTTTTGGTGCAAATACCTCTATGTGCGTTGGTAAATTCCCACAGTAAAGATTGAGTGCTCTTGCACTTTTGAAAACCAAATTGGTTTGGATGAATCACTTTGTGCTTCGACATAAAACAATTAACACGATTAACAACTACCTCTTCCAAACATTTTTCAACCGCTGGTAGAATGTCTATAATTCTACGTATCTTTTTTTATTCCTCCCTTGTATATTGGGCGAATTATTGAAGTTTTCATTAGTTTTGGCACATAGGACTGACACACGATCTTCGTGATTATAGGAGTGAGACACATAGCATTTATTTTGAGATCAACTGGTCTAATGTTGTCTGCTCCATGACCTTTTTTGTCACTCAGTTGACACAGTATTTTGTAAACTTTAGGCAGTAAACTTGCTTCCTCTACGTAAATACTTTTTTGAAGTTGCCAGTTCTCATGGTTTGAGGTTTTTGTATAACAGATATGAATGATGTATGAAAACCGCTCCTCAAATTCCTCAACAATGTCTTTTAAGCCATCGGCAGCATTTGTAAAATTACTTTTAATTGCTTCGTCTACTGAGCATTTCTTTCTTCCTAGCAGTTAACTCACAATACTCCACGTTTTCCTCGGGTCGTTGTTGGCATTTAAAAACTTTTGTTTGTAGTATTTGGCTTTTATAAGTTGAATGTTCTTAGTAACTGTGTTTCGATATCTTTTGTACTCATCTTCAAACGTCTTATATCTGGGGCTGTTTTCCACCTCCTATATATTCCATCTGACAATGCTGTCAATTGAGCCTGTGTGGAAGAATAAAATCTCTTCTTAAGGTTTTTGAGTTAAGGTCAGAAATGGTTCCATGTCTTATGAATACAACCATTCGACATTAAATTTCCCTACAGTATTTCTTCGGTGTTTCTCGTGCGGGAGAGACTAATTTTCCCAAGCTACAACAAAGTAGGAGTTTGAGTCAAAGTTGACAGCCCGGAACATTCGACTCTTGAGACCTCTATGTGGATTTTGAGGTTATTACCAAACGATAATACCTGATGACATTTATTCCCACCACAAACCAATTAAATTTGAATTTAATTGTTCCTGTAACTCCTCTACTACCTTTTCAAGTAATCTTAATTGTGGTGGTAATTGCTTTCAAATTGAAAATGTTGATAAGTTCAAGTACTTAGGGTTAATTATTGACCCTAAAATGTTTCCCTTTATCTAAGAACTGTTTGTTCCACATTGTTAACTACTACGAGTATATGGTATAAGCTGTTGTACCTTTTCAATAAGGTAAAACCCTTACTTCTACTGCAAAAATTGTGTATTGTGAGAAAAATCTGTCATAAACCACGTAGTCATCATAGTTTTCCATTTTTTATTATTACCGTCAGAGTCTATCTAAAATGGCCAGCCAATAATTAGTGCTTTGATTGTTCTTTTGTGGGATATTGTAAATTCGCCCCGAACCAACAGCTACATTGCTGCAGCATTCGTCCAGGATCCCTATTTTTACTTATGTTTCTTCATGAGCTACGTTCAATGGCAGCTTAAGTACGGAATAACTCACGCGGCCTCTATCGAGTAGCGTGGCGGCTATTCCTGAGGAGGTACTGCAACAGCAAATCCTCCATCTTTCCAAATTTGGGCTAAGAGCAAAATTAACAGAAAAGTCTTGCCTGTCCCTCCCGGAGGAACAGGAAACCACCAAATGGTCTACCTAATTCAAAGTCTGATAAATATTTTCCTATTATCATTGTTACTTGGTCTTCCGCCTTTATGAGAGTTTCGTAGATAAAATCATTGTATTTAGCATTAAGGTCTTGAAACCTATGCAGTATATCTTCCGTCATGTCAATTTTGTACTTTTCCCACATTTGCTGGGGATTTGAAAGCCCAGAAATCGCTATTAATATTGTGATAACCACTTAAATGTGAGCGACATCTAGCAGAAAATGTCGATACTCGAAGACCAGAAGATTTCGATACTGGAATAACAAAGTCTCGACTGGAGAGTGGAATCGAATCTTCTAGCAAATTGGAAATTGTATGGGACGCTGGATGGCGAGGATTGTTCTCGAAGTATGTCATTCGAGTATAAATACCAGCATCCCGAAGGTATGCAAATCAGTTCTAAAGTGTAATTTGAAGTGTTAATTAGGAGAAGTGATTAAGTGGTTTAAGTAAAAGATAAGAAAAGTATAAGTGGTTTAGAAATTGGATTGTACTGAGAGAAAGAATTAAATAGTGAATTGTAACTGTACTGAATAAAGGGATTTGTATTGAAAAGAATAAGTTCTATCATTTTTACCCACACAAACATTTCACATTGGTGGCAGAAGTGGGATAGGACTTATTGTGTGTAAAAAAAAAAAGTGTTTTCTGACTATTTGAAAAAGCTAGAATGGGTCGAAAGCTATTGCAGTTGACCCTCGTCCAACTCAAATCCGAGTTGAACAAGAGAAGCCTCAGCGCCAGTGGAGGAAAAAGTGATCTGGTGCTCCGACTTTGAACAACGAGGGACATGATCCTGATGCATATTCCTTTGATGTTGTCGAGGATGAACAGACAAGTACCGGCAATGACATGGATGCGATGATGCAACTCCTCTTGTTAAAAATGGACGAACAAAAGAAAAATATGGAAGAACAGAAGAACAGTCTGGAACAAAAAATGGACGAGCAGAAGAGCAGCATTGAACAAAAATTCAACGAACAAACCAACAATCTGCACGGTCTTCAACAGAAAATGGATGAACAAAAGAACATTCTCCAGCAAAAATTGGAAGAAATCGATGACAAATTTGAAAGAATAGAGAAGAACGTTGATGACAAATTTGATACAATAGAGAAGAATGTTGGCGAAAAATTCGAAGAAATGGACAGCAAAGTTCAGCAACTGGCAAAAGAGCTCGACACAGTGCGAAAACAGAAACTGCGAGAATGTTCTTTGAGCGGTCCAAGGAGAAAAGATTTGAAGCCTCCCTCATTCGATGGCCAGACCTCATGGTCTACTTATAAGAAGCAGTTTGAAATGGCTGCCTGTGCAAACTACTGGGACAATGAGGAAAAGTGCTTTGCCCTAACAATGGCCTTGCACGGTCCTGCAGCAGAATTGTTGCAAACAGTAGACATCGAAAAGCATAAAGATTATGTGACTTTAGTACAGGCTATAGAGAAACGGTTTGGGGATAGCCACATGCAGGAGGTCTACAAGGTCCAATTGCAAAGCCGAATGCAGCAAAGAGGAGAAACACTGCAGCAGCTCCAAGCAGACGTGAGTAGACTTGCACATCTGTCATACCCCACCGCAGGACAGGAAATTATCGACGAAATGGCAAAAGATGCATTTATCAGGGGAATTGCAGATTCGAAGCTACAGTCAGCAGTAAGGATGGCCGGGAAAAGAACCCTTGCTGAAGCACTTGCCTTCGCTCTGGCGATGGAAGCAGCCAATCAGGCTTCCAGGGGAACACATTTCGTCAGGGAAGTAACATCTATCGAATGCTCCTGCAGAAGAATTAGTGCCGAGGAACGAGATACTCGACGGGATAGACGGATAATGCGCTGCTGGAATTGCAATAAAATAGGACACCTTCAAAGGCAGTGTAAAGAACCGGTGCGACGAAAAGAATGCCCTCACTGTGGTGGCAAGCCAATAGAGGAAGAAACCAGCAGAAACAGCTATCAAGAAGCCGGTCAACCTTCCCGAAGCCATCAGTCGGGAAATGCTTAAGCACCAACTTCGCGGGGCAGAAGTTGGTAGCAGGAGTCGACGGCCCCAGGACCATCATCCAAGTCTCGCTGGCAAAACGATGCTGCGAAAGCCTTCTAGTAGAAGTAGTCAGTGGAAAAGAAAAATGGATGGCAACAATAGACACCGGTGCCACGGCCTCAATCATCAGGAGGAATCTTGTGCAGAAGTCTTGGTTGCATAACACTAGCAGTTGCAGCTTGCGAACAGCTACAGGAGCAACGATTAAGGTATATGGTGAAGTCCGCATAAAAATCCAATTGGCCGGAATAACATTCACTCACGCGTTTCTGGTAGCTGACATATGTGACGAGTGCATCATTGGTACAGACTTCATGAGAGAACATGGACTTGTAGTCGACTTGGGGGCACAAGCCCTGAAATACGGAAACATGGAGATACCAATGATATACGGAAACGCCAATACCTCAGTCTCAAATGTCGTCATCTGCAGCAATCAGAGCCTAGAGCCTTCGTCAGAAGCAATTTTGTGGGCAAAAGTGGAAGGTGGTCCTGGTAGCCACCGATTCTATTTGATGGAGCCAGAAAAGAAAAGAGACTTCATGGTGGGAAAGACCTTAGTGGAGCTAAAGAACAACATGGTCCCTGTAAGGATTTTAAATCCAAAGACATTCAGTGTAAAGGTGAAAAAGGGGGAGATAGTGGGAAAATGCGTACCTGTTGAGGCTATATCGACCACAACGGAAAAAAAGGGTGCAAAACCGGTCACAACAGTTCAGAGCATAAAAATCAAGAACAAAATTCTCAGCCTCTGTAATCTGGACGAAGATCAGCGAATCCTGGCAGAAAAACTAATCGGTGAGTACTCTGATATATTTGCTACACAAGACGGAAAATATGGACGTACGAATATTGTTCAACACCACATTGACACCGGAGACGCTCGACCAATCCGTCAACCTGCAAGACGTCTTCCATTGGCAAAGCAAACAGAAGTGAAATGATGTCGAAGATGAAAGCTGAGGGAGTGATTGAAGAATCGCAAAGTCCGTGGGCATCTCCAGTGGTCCTCGTGAAGAAGAAAGATGGCAGCACGAGATTTTGTGTAGACTACCGACGTCTCAATGATGTCACTAAAAAGGACAGCTACCCACTTCCGAGAATCGATGACACTTTGGATATGCTCTCTGGAGCGAAATGGTTTTCAACACTTGACTTGAAGAGCGGTTACTGGCAGGTAGAGATAAATCGTGCGGATCGTGAGAAAACTGCCTTCACTACAGGAAGCGGTCTTTGGCAGTTTGCCACTGTTTTTGGACTGTGCTACGCTCCAGCCACCTTCGAGCGACTAATGGAACGAACATTGCAAGGACTCACCTGGAAAACCTGCCTAGTATATTTGGACGACGTTATCGTCATAGGTAAGACGTACGAGGAGCACCGCGAAAATCTAAAAGAAGTGTTTGCCATCCCAAATCAAGAGGCTATGACCGTAGCCGAACAGATAGTCAACAACTGGGTGAGCAGATTTGGGGTCCCAATGGAGCTGCACTCTGATCAAGGGCGAAACTTTGAATCAAAAGTCTTCCAGGAAATATGCCAATATTTGGGAATAAGAAAGACAAGGACAACGCCACTACACCCTCAATCTGATGGAATGGTCGAGCGATTCAATCGGACCTTGAATGAGCATCTATCTAAGGTTGTCAGCAACTGCCAGCGGGATTGGGATCGACACATACCCCTCTTCTTAATGGCCTACCGAAACGCGGTCCATAGCTCAACAGGGCACACTCCGTCCGAGATCTTATTTGGTCAAACAATTCGGTTGCCAAGTGAAGCCAAATTCGGATCCCCACCGACGGAGCCCAAAGAGGTGAACGAGTACATGAATGACTTACGCAGCAGGATTCGTAAATTGCATGAAGACACCAGAGAAAAGATGAAGCGAGCAAGCAGCCGCATGAAAACTAGGTACGATATCAAGGCGAAATCTTCCGGTTTCAACGAAGGAGATCTGGTTTGGCTGTATAATCCTCAGCATAAGAAAGGCAAATCACCAAAATTGCAACAGGACTGGGAAGGTCCATACAAGGTGATAACCCGCATTAATGACGTTGTCTACCGGATCCAGCGTGGGGATCGAGGAAAATTGAAAGTGGTCCATTTGGATAGAATGTGTCATTTCAGCGGGATGCTGAATGACGAAGTTGTTCGGGACGAACAACTGTAGGGAGGGAGCAATGTGATAACCACTTAAATGTGAGCAGCGACATCTAGCAGAAAATGTCGAAGACCAAAAGATTTCGATACTGGAATAACAAAGTCTCGACTGGAGAGTGGAATCGAATTGTCTAGCAAATTGGAAATTGTATGGGACGCTGGATGGCGAGGATTGTTCTCGAAGTATGTCATTCGAGTATAAATACCAGCATCCCAAAGGTATGAAAATCAGTTCTAAAGTGTAATTTGAAGTGTTAATTAGGAGAAGTGATTAAGTGGTTTAAGTAAAAGATAAGAAAAGTATAAGTGGTTGAGAAATTGGATTGTACTGAGAGAAAGAATTAAATAGTGAATTGTAACTGTACTGAATAAAGGGATTTGTATTGAAAAGAATAAGTTCTATCATTTTTACCCACACAAACATTTTACAATATTGTAAAAAGCTCTCTCACTTTGGTCACTGATATGCACTAAAAAAATGCGGACTTTCTAAAAAGTTCTTAAAATAGAAAACTACGTAAACTGAATATTCAAAAGTTAAAATTACCTAAATCAAAAAAATAATAAGAAAAGGGTAATCTGATAATTGTTTGAAATAGAATCATTCAGACTGACAAAGAAAAATTTGTAATTCAACGCAGCGCAAATTTTATAACACTTTGTATGTGTGGCAAAGTCAACTACCGGTTGAACTACAATATATTCTTCCTTATTTATTCCTTATATATTTATAACTACCACCCCCCCTTCTACTTTCATTTTTTCATAACTCTTCATTCCAGTCCACTCCCCCCACAACTCTCTCATCCAACGACTTTCATAAAGCAAACTTTCACAAAATCAGTGAATATCTCAGCAGATCCCTCTTTAACTTTCACAACCTAAGTATAAATGATGCCTTATCCATTTTTTATAAAGAAATATTTAATTCTTTTCCCCTTTACGTTCCGTTTTCCCGCCTTAAAACATCATCTACTAGTCCTCCCTGGCATAATCGCAAGCTTCGTTCCTTACGAAATAAGAGAAATAAGTTATGGGCTGTTTTCCTGCGTACCAGATCCTTTACCGACTATTCCAACTATCTTGGTGCTTATCTTCATTTCACCGAACTTTACGATTCCCTTTACCAGCGCTACCTTAACAATGCGCAAGTCAACCTTATAAACCACCCTAAGTCCTTTTTCCAATTTGTTAACTACAAAAGAAAGTCCGATGGTTACCCTCCTTCCCTCTCTTTCAACAACAGGTCATCAACCGATCCACTCACCATTGCCAACCTATTTGCCACATTTTTTAAAACAATCCTTCACCAACGACTCCTTTGTACCAGATCCATCCTATTTTAGTTACCTACTGAACTTCTCTAATGGCCCACTTCTCTCTCATATTTTTGATCCGTCTTATATCGAACATAAATTACACCAACTCAATGACGAATTCACACCCGGCCCAGATGGCCTCCCTGCCATATTTCTTAAAAAATGTTCTTCCTCTCTTTCCCTTGCCCTTTCTAATTTCTTCCGTCTATCACTTTCACAAGGAGAATTTCCTCAGGCTTGGAAATCCTCCTTCATAACCCTGATCCACAAGAAAGGATCAAAGAATGAAATAACCAACTATCGTCCCATCGCTAAACTCTCCCATATACCCAAACTCTTCGAAAGTATTTTGTATGAAGCTCTAAGCTTCCAATGCAAATCACTTATTTCCCCTAGACAACATGGCTTCTTAAAGGGTAGGTCAACCACCACAAGTCTCGTTGAATTCGTATCCTTTGCCCTCTCTGCCCTAGAGAATGGCAATGAAGTCGATGTAGTTGCAACCGATTTTAGC
This sequence comes from Volucella bombylans, assembly GCA_949129095.1. NCBI lineage: Eukaryota > Metazoa > Arthropoda > Insecta > Diptera > Syrphidae > Volucella > Volucella bombylans. Next base: position 14,063,127 of record OX422143.1, on the reverse strand, counting down.
AAAGCCTTCGATAAAATCTCTCATCGGTTAATTATCTTTAAATTGTCTGCCCTCGGCTTTGAACCCATATTGTTAAAATGGATATCCTCTTACCTCGAAAACCGTTTTTACAGTGTTCGTTTTAGGTCAGCCCAGTCCGCTCCATTTTTGGCCACCTCTGGAGTTCCACAAGGCAGCCATCTCGGTCCCCTTCTTTTTATATTAACCATAAATGATCTCGATATGATCATCAAACACTCGTCTGTCTCCCTTTACGCCGACGATACCAAATTTTTCAAAACCATTTCCTCTCCCCATGACTCTTTCCTCCTTCAACAAGATCTTGATAGTTTCTCGATCTGGTGCCTCAAAAATTCTTTGGAACTTAACATCGCCAAATGCCAATCCATCACCTTCTCACATAAGCGGAACCAATCTCCTCCCCGACTCTATCTTCTCCATAACCAACCTATCTCCTCCGTACAATCTCTTCGTGACCTCGGCATTTTGTGTGATAGCGAGCTCAACTTCCGTTTACATATGGATGAGATAATCCTCAAAGCCAACTCTGCACTAGGTTTTGTAAAACGGTGGTCCAAAGAATTCACCAACCCATACGTGACCAGGTCCCTCTATATTACCTTTGTTCGCCCCCTCCTAGAGTACGCCAGTCAAGTATGGTCCCCATATCATCGTGTTCATATCTCGAGAATTGAAAGCATTCAGCGGCGTTTTCTTCGATTTGCTCTCCGAGGTATGCCCTGGACGATTCTTTTAATCTGCCCCCCTATCAAAACATTCTCAACCTTATCAACTTAAACACCCTTGAAGATCGCAGAGATGCTGCAGACTTTCTCTTCATTCATCGACTCCTTTCAGGTCACGTTGAATGCGCGTCCCTTCACAACTCCATTTTCCTCAACACTAACCCTCATAATCTACGTACCCCTCGACTCTTCTATCTACCAACCCACCACACCTCCTATGGCGCGAACGAACCAATCTCCCATATGCTACGTCAAATCAACTCAAACCCTACCGTCTTTGACTTTCACCGCACCACTTCCTACCTCAAATCTGTTCTCCTTCACCACTCCAACCAACCTTAGTTTTAAGTTTTAGTTTAAGTTTATTTTTTAAGTTATAGCTAGCCGAATAAATGGGGGCGTTCGCCCCCACCAAAATTAGGGCTTATGTTAGATTCATACCGAATTTCATCAAAAACGGTGCAGTCGTAAAAAAAGTAACAGATAATATTTATGTGTATCAGACATCCTAGCCTAGTCGCGAGTTGCGAACAGTTCGCCTGTAACCATGCCTGCGTTTTCATTTATCAATGGTGCGTTATGTGGTCTCCCGTATTCCCCATTTGGTGTACGATCTGGGAACATCTCTTTAAAGCAATTTTAAAAGTGGTTATTAGGCGGTTAGGTTCATGTAACGTTTTCTGAAACTTCAAAACAGTCTCCTTTTCTACTATTTTGATATTCTGACACCTACGGTCCACTTCATTTATTTCATCCCCCATAAACCATAAAGCAAATCTATAGGAACTTATGCTGATGATTATCTGGTGGAAGGAAAAAGCCAATTCTATGGTAAATTTGACCTTGGATCGTAAAAGTATGTGAAAAACCTGGCATTATGGCTTCGGTCTCGACACCAAACGAAATCATCTGAAAGCATGAATTGTATTTTCTAATTATGTTTAAAAAAAGCCGGCTTTCAATGGATGACGCGTATCGATTTGGACTTCTTGGGTTTTTTTCCAGTATCTGGTGCGGTGTGAATATTTGGTCGACTGTGGATTTGTCGGGAAATAAAAATGAATTTAAAATGAAGCAAAAAAGTGAATGTGGACTTAGGGAACATAAGACGGCAGATAAGATCTTATACGCGCTGTTGAGGAAACTGATTCCCCTATAATTGGCGCAATTAAGAGAGTCTCATTACTTGTGGATCGGCCAGATGGTTATAAGGTTCCATTCTACAGGCATGCTTTCTGCCGACCAAATCCCGGAAATGAGTTGGTGCATGCTCTCTACCAAGTCATCTCACTCTGCCTTAAGCTATCTACAGACGAGCAACTAATCGGCCAACTGGTTGACAGACTGGTTGCAAATGACCCGTGTGTAGGCCAGTCTGACGATAAGCTGTTCAGTCGTAGAAATATCAAATTTTTTAGATTTTTCGGTTTGTGTTTACCGTTTTCTCCAACCAGTTGGAATGTGTGTAGGAAAATCAGCAACCAAACAAACGATTTCATTCTACAAGTTTTGATTTTGAGTGCAGTTCAATGCCGCTATATGGATTTCCGTGTGTGCGTGTATTTTTTCGACGAATATGACGTCCGTTGCATTGTAAACAATGAAATGTGGAAGGAATTTTTTGCAAAAATTCGAGAGCTTGCCGGCGTTGTGGAAAATTAAGGCAGATATTTATAAAAATAGGGGCGCAAAAACAAAAGCCTGGGAAGAATTACTAACAACATATAGAGAGATAGATGTAAACGCCAATGTTGAAGCATTTAAAAAAAGAATTAATAATATTAGAACCGTTTTCCGAAGAGAACAGAAAAAAGTAGAAAAAAGCGTTTGTAAAACAGGAAGCTCATCAGGAGCAGAATATATTCCCAATATATGGTATTACGACGACCTGATAGTTTTGAAAGATCAAGAAACTCAAATCACCGGTTTTTCAACACTGGCGATTCCTGTACAGGTGATGAAGTTGAAGATATACAGGTAAACATTAGCTGAAGTCAATATTTATTGTTTGTTAAATTTACTATTTATTTATATAAAATCACAACGAACGAAACCAGGTCAAGAAAGCGTAAGACTTTAGGAAGTCGGTTGGATGAATAAAATAAAATCTTAAAAGCTGCCGTGGAGGAAATTAAAAATTTTAATAATGATGGGACTAAGTCCCACCGAGATGACGCAAACATTTATGCAGAAGGCTGGGCATGCTTGTTTAGAAAATTGTCAAATGAATAACAAATTTTCACAAAAAAAATAGTTGATGAAGACTTCATGTTTCGGCAGCTAGTACAACTTAATATGAACAGTATTGTTTTGACTTCAACTTCAACATCAACACAATTATTTCCATATCCCGCACGGAGATCATCATCAGCTTCACCGTCAAGGTCTACGCCAGAATTCACAACACAGATATGATAATACTCCAAGCAATTATTCCAAATTTTCTCATTTTTTAAACAAAGAGATTTTTTTTTTTTTTTTTTTTGAGAAGTAAAAAAGAAAATAATATATATTTAACAATAAAATTATGAAAAATAAAAATATTATTTGGTTTAATTCTTATTGTGAAGATACAAACGCTGCCAAGGAACTGCACCGACAGCATTTAAATAGTTACAAAACTTCTGCCTAACATCTTCTGCTGAAGTTTTTGAGTTTCTAGCGTGTGATGACTGTAGGTTTACAAGTTATGTTTCTTCCCTCCACAGCGCTGGTATGACTTCTCCCTTATTCGTGTCTTCCATGTCCACACTTCTTTTAATATAATGTTCATGGTTTTTACGCCCCAGATAATTATGTAAATAACATGATGCCAACACAAGTTTCGCGACTTTATCAGGATGAAGGTTGATTGGTTTTTGAAAAATTCTAAACCTTGATACTAAAGTGCCAAAAGCATTTTCGACAATCCTTCTGGCTCGTGTCAATCGGTAATTAAATATAATTTCTTCATCGCTTAAATTGTCATGACTAAACGGCTTTAGAAGATTTTCTCCAAGACGGAAGGCGTCGTCTCCAAGAAACATAAGTGGCATATTTTTCGAACTAGGCAATCCATTATACTCCGGAATATTTAGCATGTTTTTGGAAAATTTGTCACAAAATTTACTATTAGTAAATACGCCACTATCTGAAGTTCGTCCATTAGCCCCGCACTCAACCATAATAAACTCATAATTCGCATTAACAATTGACAACAAAATAATACTAAAACGCTTTTTGTAATTGTAATAGTAAGATCCTGATCCTGGTGGCTTTTGAATGTCTACATATTTCTCATCTATCGCCCCTAAAAAATTTGGAAAATTCCATTTCCTTCCAAATTCACTGGCAACGGCTAACAGTTCATCTTCTGTTTGAGGGATCTAATATAGACAAAGTAAATAAGTACGAGTAAATTAATATAAATAGATAATATTTTTTTTTTTACTTGTATGTAGTCTTTCAAAGGCTTAATTATTGCCGAACAAGTCTCCATTACAATATAACCCAAGCTTTGTGGAGAAATAGCAGTCAAAAATTTCATATCCTCGTAGGATCCACCACTTGCCAAGAAACGAAGCGTTGTAGATAGATAGTCTTTCATTTGGACTTATTGCACTTCGCATGACCGTGTTTTTTTTTTTTTTCAATATATGGCTTAACCATTTCCAAAAGTTCTTCATAAGCATACACGCATTCATTCTTAAAAAGTTTTTGAAGCCCATTGGAGCAGTTTCTTTTAGTGTTTTTAGCAATCGCACATAAATCAATGCCGGTCTTGCACTCAACCAATCTTTTACCCAAATTCTTTTCTTTTGAACAACATTTAACACCTCCTCGTCTTCTAAAAGTTCGTCTATTATTATACTCGTTAATAAAATTACTCGTTTCAATGAAAAAGAGAGAACAACAGAAATTTGACGACTGGTCTTTGCGTCTGTAGGGAAATGATCACAATCAGTCTGTCAACCAGTTGGCCGATTAGTTGCTCGTCTGTAGATAGCTTTAAATAGTTCGACAGGCAGGCCATTCATTCTGCCTGATAGCAGACTTTGGGTTATCGTTGCCATTTAACAGTCTGCAGAAGTGGCTTTTTCCATATCCTCATTACCGACAGTGACTCTGCAACTGCGAATATGCTTCCTTGTTCATCTGTACCATCCTGGGGTACCATATCTCTATGAAAATGATCACACGTTAAGGAGTCAAAGCCCTGTAGACGTACAAAGATTAGTTTCTGGAATGTGATCACGCTTCTCGTTTTTCGAATTAAGAAGACTTAAATTCTGAATAACAGCTTAAGCAAGAGATAATGCGATATATTCTGGATATTTTGGGTTTAGGAAAATAAGAAGCGGTAGGTTTCCAATGCATAATTCCGTAGTTCTTCACTCTGCAAGTATACCTCTAAGCCCACGGGAACATGGAAAGGGCTAATTTTGTGGCAGCCTCACTGTCAAAGAATTCTGGCGTCCAAATTCCGGAATAGAGTACAACACATCACCATCATATCATGTTTACAAATATATGAATATCCCGTTGGTTGGCCAGAGGTGACATTCTACAAACAACAAAAGAGCGCCCGGCCGCCCGGCAGACATGAGCAAATCGTTGAAAAATTGCGTGACATAATTCTTGCTGATCGCCTAACAATAGTGTTCGAAGTATTAGAGGCGTATCATGCGGAACACTAATCTTTATTTTACATGATAAGTAAAGCAAGCTGTCCCCCGATTTGAGTCGCGATTGCTCATAATGGAGAACAAGCAGATACCGCTGTGAACTTCGTAGCAGTGGTGCCCTTTAAGCCAAATCCGCAGGAAACTTATGTTTATTTCTATACGCTAGAGACGCAGCTAAAATCAAAACAATGGGTTTTTCAAGGCCTCATTTGGCAAGAAAAAAACTGCTGTTCGATCACGACAACGCACCGCTCACTCATCCGGAATTGTCGTACCAAATTGTAATTGTGGTTCAATTCCAACGAGGAGGTCATCGCCGAAACAGAAGGCTATTTTGAAGATGATTTACAAAATGGCCTGAGCGTGGGAAAAAGTATTTCAGTATTTCAGTATTTTTATTACAGTATAACAACGACATTTATAATAGACCATTCAGATCTTTAAGCTATAAATGTGATACAATTAATAAGTGATTTAAGATTAATCTAAAATTATAATTCTTTCTCAATAAGGTAAACTTAAAAATATTAACATCTGATTGAAATAAATTTGAGTACAAAGAGAGAGAAAAAAAAATAAAAAAAAAATAAATTTATAAGCTTTCTTGAACAATTTAAATAAAATATTTGTATGATGTGAAATTATGTCCAGTATTCCTGCTAGTCTGCTATATGTCGAAAGAGAGTTTCACATAAGCTTCGTATTTATTGGTGTGAAGCTTTGAGTTTGGGAGAGATTTCTAAGACATCCGTATATTTTTCCCACAACTGAGCAAACGTGGTCGTCCCAGGTTAATTTTGTATTGAACCAAGATTTTTGGCTTTGTTTACAAATTCGATAGGTTCATTACCAAGGTATACCGAAGGAACGTTGATAAAAGATAAGGGGTTTCTATTTATGAGAAGACACTTCGTTTTTCTTGGGTTAAGCTGCAGAAGGTTTTCATCTGCCCAGCAATGGATACGTTTTAGGTCATCATTAAATTTCAAAGCAGCATGATCAATAAGATCATTCTCAAAGCTTAAATAGAGCTGGATATCGTCAGCAAACATGTGAAAATTAGAACTTTTAATGCTTTTAGGAAGGTCGTTTATAAAAATTGGGAAAAGTAGGGGACCCAAAATGGATCCTTGTGGAACACCAACTGAAATTGCAATGTAATCTGACACAGCATTGCTTACATGAACTGCTTGTTTTCTTTCAACCAGATAGGACCGTATGAGATTAGCGGCTGATGCAGAGAAATTATAGGAGTTCATCAATTTTGATACAAGTAGTTCATGATCAACGGTGTCAAAGGCCTTAGAAAAATCAAGGAGAGCAATAAGGGTGATTTGTTTTTTGTCTATTGCAACTCTTATGTCGTCGGATACTTTTAGAAGAGCTGATGTGCAGCTGTGGTGTTTCCGAAATCCAGACTGGTAGGCGCAAAGAACTTGTTCTTGTTGAAGAAAACTTGATATTTCATGGTGTATTACTTTTTCAAATACTTTTGACAAATATGGAAGTATAGCGGATCTAGATAGATAGGTCTATATTCAGTTGACGATTGCCTACTGCTTTCCTTTTTGGGATTGGTATAATCTTAGCTTTCTTCCAAGCACACGGAAAAGTGGATCTTGTTATTATATTATTGAAAATATATGTTAAAGCTGGAAGTATATAGGGTAATATTAATTTAATAAAAGTTGGGTGGATGTTATCGACACCAACAGCGTTAGATTTAATTTTTAGCACAGCTCTAGCAACGTCGATTTGTTCTACTCGGCCAAATTCGAATAAGCCAGCGTGTGGCGTTTGAATATTGTTTCCATTTGGGCGCAATTTCGATTGAACTTTAGCGAATTCTTTGTTTAGTTCGTTAGGATCGACCATGGTCTACCATGGACTTCAAGTTACTACCTACACCTAATTCACGTAAATTTGTCCAAAGTGTTTTGGTTGGAAGTTTATGATCGAAGTGCTTAACATAATAGCGACGTTTGGCTTCTTTAATCTTCGAGTTAACTATGTTACGTAACAACCGATAGCTGTGTATATCGGTATAGCGACTTCGTTGAAAACTTTCGTTTTCATTCGTAACATATGTAAGTACTTATCGATCCCCTCTCGAGTGCACCCTTTCCGCTTTAACATTTTTACACATTCAGACCTTCAGAATGATGAAAAAGGATCACAGGGCCCGAAAAGGCTATACCATAAATTTCGCATTGTGTAAACCCAGTTCAAACAACTTTATTTTATTTAATATTTATTTAATCTGTACGCTCTTTTTGAATATTTTTTCCCCAAAATCAAACCACACCGGACAAACAAAACCAAACTAATAACGATAAACAAAACTTGGCCTGCAAAAAACTGTGAACTTTTTCCTTTGACCGGTACATTGCATCCTTTACCAGACCAAGCGTTAAAAATGGATCATTCTACGCGAGATACGTGTACTTCGTAGATAAAAACTGAGCATACACAGGGCATCACTATCATAACTACAATCAAAATATGTATGCTGCCGTTTTTTTTCCCCCCTTTTTTTGCCAAAAAAGTTATAAAGAGGAAACTGCACAACAAATTCAATTACAACAATTTGTAGATTGTAAAAATCTGTGGCATTTATCGTGCATGAATTTTAGTGAGAGTAGTGGATAAAGGATCTGGTACAGTGAGACAATGGAACAGAGAAACAGAGAGGAAGAGACGAATGTCGAATAACAGCGAGAGATTTAGTACAGACGAAACAGGATCCACATTTACACTGTATCCATACTCCACCAAAGGACTTGCACAAGATTTTTTGTGTTTTTTTTTTTGTATGTTTTGTCCCATGCAAGGTTTTTATGATACTTTCCTCCTTCTTATTGTTGTTTTTGTGCTGAAACTTAGGATGCCACTTTCGCCAGATGATGATGATGATGATTTCATGCGCAAGGACGAATTCAATGTGTGCGTGTATTGTATGTTCATCATCGCAATTCTCTCCGTTCATTGATGTGGAATGTAAGAATTTTTTTTCTTTTTTTCGTTCGCCGAACTCAGTTGTTTCTGCTGTTCCTTCGTCCTTTTAGCTACATTCAAGTGGAACTCTGGGTTTATTATTATTTGTCAGTTGGCTGATGTTAAAGATTTTTTTTCCCTTAACAACCCTGCATCCCAACGGTGGGTAATTTAAAAAAAAAAAAAACAACAACAAGAAAAATCCTTGTGCATTCGGGGTGAATAGGAGCTTAATTTCTTATTATCCTTTTTGTAATGAACAATGAGCAGAAAACTTATATGCATGTACGAGTATACACTCATATATACATTCATATGTGTGTATTTGGAAAAAATTTTAATGGTTAAGGGTGGCATCTTTCGTTTTAATGGTGCATGAACTGAACATGACAGTTGTGAAGTGTGACAAATAAGTTGTCAAGAACTTCGCACATGGGCGGTGTGCATGTTTTCCATATAAACTGGTAATGGAGTTAAGGTGTTGCGCTTCAAGGATGCCATGGTGCCATGGTGGGAGCAAATGCAATTTAAGTTCTCTTTTAATGTATAAAACCATTTATTACGTATAATTGGATGGGAAAGGAGCAGGAATGCAAATCAACTGCTCTAGGGAGGTGATAATGTAGTTTACCAAACAGTTGTTTTTCTGTATTAATTTCATCAAATCGACGTCTGAATTTATTTTTAATTTCAACTTCTGAAAAGGAGGCAGGGGAACAACTATTCTGCTGGTATGCCATAGAGCTGGTATGCATTCTTCATTGGTGGTCTTCCTGTTTCACTATTTGAGACTAAATAATTTTTGGTAATTTACCTCATTTTATTGCAAACAATTTCAGCATCCAAGCGTGAGTCGTAAACGTGGTAGCACTCATTAGTTCATTTGCAAAATCTGATCGAAAGAAGTGTGCCTAGATCTCAATTCGGAGGTGTTAGCCCTCTCAAAATCGTATAAGATCTTAATTCCTTAAATGTGTATACGCCTTAAAGCACTCTATGACAATCTCATAGGTTCAAATCGTCATAAAGTTATTGACACGGTTTATGCAATGAAGCTGAACCGTTTATCCCCATCACATGTTCATCTGTAGTATGTATCATTTTTAAATGTATTCACCTATACAGAATGACCACGATCCTCTAATCGATCAAAAAACTGCCAGCTTGAAATTAGGGTCTATAACCCATTGTCATGCATTAGGCTTATATCACGATCATTAGATTATAACGCACGGCATACCCGTCTGGAGCCCTGAACTGGTAAAGAGGGTTAGCTTAAGCATCACCTGCACGTTAAGATCTCTCAGAAGGCGGCGTCCCAAGCTCTGTTTTATTTGCTACTCACATACATTTTCGGCATTCAGCTTTCCACGAACTCCTGCCTTACTCTGGGAGACGAGAGCGATGAAATACTCGAATATGGCGCATGTAAGTCTTCTTACGTTGCATAGCGACCTACCCCTTACAACTGACGTAAATCACGTGATTCCGAAATGCAAAATCATTTTCGATAAAGCCAATTATATAATATTTCCACAGACCCCTTTAGAGCAGCCTAAAGCATTACGTTTTGTCTGAAGAGCTATGCATGCACCGATTGTACCGATCAGGGCTGGGAAAAATCCTCATTCTAACCTTCTACGTCGGCGCTAGCCGGAAATAACCAGTACAGCTTTCATGCGCTATTGTAATACGATGGTTAGCTAAGGCCAGAGGACAAAACTGCAAAGTTCTTAGACTCTAAAATAGTATAAGCCCTGCGACATGTCCCTTGGCCATCAAATGAGGTACCTGACTTCACATGTCTTACCCTGGTATATCGGCTCTGCATAGGCGGACATCCCTTCATCCTATACTACTCGTGCGACCAAAATGGAAAGATGGTCAAACAATATAAGAAGAAGAAAAACAACAAAAATACAGAAACTAATAAAAAAAAATTAAAAAGAGCAACTCACACACAAAAACGACCTGACCTGACAAAGCATCAAGTCAATGACCGGAATCGAGTGTTACCTCTAGAGATCGACAACCTGACGCTTGGCGATATTAGGGCGGATATCTCTTCCTCTCAGTCAATCGCTAGGACAGATTCCGAGACTGAAGAAGAACTACTGGGCTCTGTATCGGACGTGACTGTAGTAAAACTCAGAAACCGGCCGGGAGCAAAAGTCTGAGCACACTTGCTAGAAGCAAAAGATATCACAAAGCTTCCCAAAAATTTCTGACTAAGATGACGAAAAAGGATCCCAGGACTCTCAACGAAGGAGACCCGGCACTGATCGGAAGACATACCAAGACGGTAAAGGCGTACAAACGTCGCCTAAAGCTCAAGAATTTAATATGTCTGAACCAAAAGACACAGTGAATGCGGATCAAAAACATAACAAAGTCGTACAGGCTGACAAATCCACATCTATGTCGTCCCTTTAAAAGGTCCACGAACAGGACAAGTCAGCTCAGCTGAAACTCCAGTTAACCTTGGGACTAGCACAGAAACTAGCAGTGGTCAGGAGATGATACCAAAGGGGGCAGTTCAAAACGGAAAAAGCCCTCGACTAATTTCGAGAGTACTCCCGTGGTAGTCATCGTCGATCTTCAAAACACCGATGGCAAAATGAAATGAAATGAAAATCAAACAGGAGGACAACGTCGAAACGAGCCGCCCGGAGCCTTCAACGGGCTGATGCTCTCCATGCCCGATGCGACGTGGCTTTAATGCAGAAGCCTAAATTCTTGGAAACAAGCTACAGGGATTAAAGTCCAAAGAATACAATCTTATCTATCTATTGAAAAGATTCAGGTAAAATTAGAAGCTGTATTCAGTCCAAAATATCATACAGCGATGGAGAAACAGTGGCAGCAAGCTTTGAGAACATGCATGCACACAATGACCGCCCAACAACAGTCGTCCGAGAACTGACATCGCCGAATCAAGGAAGGCTGGTTTGGTAATCGGCTGCGATGTCAACGCATGCCACAGATCTCAACGCCACGGGTGGGTTAATTTTTGAATTTGTTGTATGTAACGGGGGAAATCGCACCAGTTTGCACACAAAAACAGAGCAGAATTTCTCGACTTAGCAATCACAAACTTGTATGCTTGAACATATGCCAATAACTGGAGATTATCTACTAAGGAATCCGTCTCGGATCACCTTCGCTATAGACAGTGACCCGATCTTACAAAACAAATTCCAAAATCCTATGAAAACTAACTGGACGGCGTGATCCAATTGGATAAGCGAACACATGGAACCACCCGATAGGGTGTACCAAGAAATAATCGTGGGCTCTTTTTTGCGGAGGGATAGAAAGTATCAACGAATCAGCTAAGTTAAGGACTGCCATATCCAAAAATCCAATAGCTCCAGGCTATCTGAAAGGCTCCTATGGAGTCTCGACAGGGAATAGTCGGGAATTACTATTGCTTCTTATGGAAACTCACTTCCGGGGCTGCAGAGATTTGGGTGAACAGGCACCAACTGCCACCACAACATCTACTCTTAACGAACCCATAATTTCTAGCCTGATCACAGAGAATAGAATAATATGGGCATGGGCATAACCAATCGGCGGAACAGACGATATAATACTGGCCATGTAGAAGACACTTTGGTAAACCTTGTGGACTAAGACCATGTATAATGCACTGAATGTACATGGCCGTAGTTAGACCCATTCTTATATAAGATGCGCTGATTTGATGGAAAGCCACGGAAAAGACTAGTTATCTTAAAACACTCACACAAGTTCAAAGACTAGCGTATTACATAGTAACAGGGGCGTTAAGGTCTACTCCTCAAGCTGCACTAGAGATAATGCTCAACCTCCTGCCTTTAGACGAATTCCTTAAATGCACGGCTTCCAAAAGCTCGATCAGACAAAAAGAATCAGGCCTATGAACGCACCACAAGTTAGAACATACGTCTATAATACAGGAGTATGAGTTTGAAACTGACGTAGTATGATGACCAAACATGGGCTCCACATAATTTCCTAGCAGACATGACTCGTTAACTAGCACTGCCACCCCTACATGAACGACTCCAATATTGAAAAATGTACTGGAGCTGGAGTCTACTGTGATACGCTGCAGATCCAGAACTCCGGACGAATGTAGTATTTTTCAAGCAGAAGGATTTTCCATTCATAAGGCTGCATATGCTGTACTACTCATGGAAGTTGATCCATGAGAGATCTCTATCTTTGTGGACAGTCAAGCTAGCAAGTGGAACCACCAAATCAATAGAGGTACAAAAATGTCGCCAAACTCTAAGTAGAGTCTGCGATTGTCACCGAGTGGACATCTGCTGGGTACTTGGACACACGAAAGTGAAAGGGAATGAAAAAGTGGATGAGCTGTCAAGAGAGGAGGCCCCTGTGCACTGGAATAACACAGACAACGACATACATATGCCAACTGAAAACCTGACATGCAAAATGGAACTTATAGTCATACATAGAACGAGCCAATATAGTATGGATCTCCAGGAGTTACTGTGTCATCTCACGCTCCCTTTGGCCAAACCTAGACAGCGAGAGAAGCATATTGGTAGGATGGCCTGCAGAATAGGAGCTTCTTCTCAAGATTATTGTAGAAGAAAGACTATCTATCACACACGTGGTGCGGGACTGCCCTAACCTGCAATAACACTTGGGTTACAGAATTCTTGGAGAGCTTGAGGACGTCAGCTAGGTAGGACCTACTGTAATAATAACAATAATAATAGCATAATACATAAATAATATCAACATTGGCATTGACATTATTTGGAAAATAAAACAAAATGTAATTTTAAGACGGAAGCAGCACTCTGTTGCTTTACTGTAAGCAGCAAGGACAACTTTGTATTATATATCGAAGAGGGACGAACAAAACATTGTAATTAACATTTATAACTTAGAGGACGTTTGTGATTTTCTACTTGTGGCTTGTTTGTTCTTTGGGCAACAACATCAGTGAAGGAATCAAACCAGTCATCGCGCTCTTGCTTATCGCTATTTCCTTAGAGGGCAATAGTTGCACTTAGAACTTATCTCAGACAGCTAAGACGCTGGCCCAAAAAAATCAGATGAAAGCATCGTCGGATGTTTCAGGGAAAACACTTCAAGCGATTTCCAGTTAAATTTGTATTGATGGTGAATTGGTAAGAGCAGAGCAAAGCTAAATACTTGTAGAATGGGATATTAAAGCACTGCCATAACTGTAGTACCATCTAAGAAATCAGCTTCCCTAAAACAAGTGGCTTACTAGCCCTTTGCCTTTTCGTTTGACATTTACGTATGTACTCGTAGGAAGAAGAAAGACTAATGCATCTAGAACGGTTTCAGGTTAGATATAAAGTGTTATCGGGTCTATTTGCTACGGTGGGAGAAGGACGTAATTTTCGGCTCTTTCCGTAAGTAGTCACAAACAACAAAGTTTTTAAGGAGTTGGCGTTTTGCCTCATGGGTCGGCCTGAATAGAAAGTCGCGTTAAAGGTTAAAATTTTCCAAATAGAATGTGGAAACATACAATTCTACACAACAGAGATTGCTAGATCAAAATTTTAGCAACCCTAATCATGTGATTCTCCTGAGAAGTGGTACATTCAGTTCCACATTAAGCGATATCCTTCAAGCTGACTTAAATTACTTTTTTGAAACATCTCACTCCTATGGTCCTGGAGTTAACCCAGCACAAACTAAATTTGTGTTATTTAAACGGCATTCAGTCGGCGCTGAAACTATCAAAAAGAGCCAGATATCTTAATTTCCTTGACAATTAAGTTACCTGGAACCTGAGTGTTGTACGAAGCATCCATAGCTTTGTACACCTGGTAAAGAATTTATGGCAAGAAATTGGCAGCATCCCAAAGATCATGCAAATGCTGTCCACTGACCTTGTTAGAACCATACTACAGCACCATTTGGTGGACATCTTCAAGCAAAACAAAGAAATTGGCTTGACAGGTGTTTTCAGATCTAGACCTACATTTGGTCTTGATGTATTGCTGTCCATCCTTCCAATTGACTTGTGCATTCAAGAAACGACATCAATAAATGTTGTCAGCCTATGGAAGCCAAATTTCTGGACACATACCGCAGAAGATCATTGCTCCTTATTTAGCTTATTAACAGTCGGAAAAACAAAAACCGAATATACTACCCAACGATGTGGTAAGTGACAATGAAGTAGCCCCCTACGCTCCGAATATGGTAATGGGAGGATTAGATACATACATATAAAATGAGAGAGAATTAATATTGCAATATCAAAAGAGATATTTTTGTTGTTTACAAAGGTGTAAGCCAAACGAAGGTACGGGATGATTGATGCATCTCATGAGGATTATCCATTTACGATGACAGCCAAGCGGCCATGAAGGTAAGGGTGTCGACGAAACTTTTTCCCAAAATAGAGCAACTCTCTCGCTTAGAGCTAATTGCTGTAAACAGTCAGAATAACCTCCGGCTTTTGGGTGCCTAGACACAAAGATCACTACGGCAGTGAAAAAGTAGAACAGCCTGCCAGAACCAGATTTGCACAAACCGCTGTTTCAACAGCACCAACAATCAGTACTCCGTTGATTGGTTTTCTCTTTTGAAGGTAACCGATGTGGACAATCTCGCTTGTATTCTTAAAAACTGTCGACATGACGATATGACAAAGTTGGACTATTTTTGCCAACAATTCATGCTTGTAAAGGATTTCGCACTCAAACTAAGTGAAAAAGCTTGCTCAGAAATATACAGTAGTCTATTGGCAGGTGGTAGTTGAAGATGGTAGTTGGGATGGCAACGACTAGCATTAGGCTTCGTAGAAGTTGCATCGTCCGATAGATGCTGGTTCACTAAGTAAGAAGAAAAAGCGTCTGCAGCCGAGCACTTTACAGTTCTGTTAATACAACAGACTTTACACCTCCTCGTGACGTAAGGTGAACTTTCTGCGCTACAAATCAGGACAAGTGCTGGAAACCAAATAGTAGAACTCATGAGTTCATCTCCGCTGAATGAATAGAGAACAACGGAAGATCCAGGAAGAGAATAAGGAGGTGTTACGATCGAACCCAGTAAGGTCGTAATTATGGTATACTGGAAATAACGATTCGGACTTTTAAATTTGAGGGCAGACGTTTGTAGTATTCTGTTACTTCATTACTCAGGAGTGAAATCCTGTTGAAATCTCTCTCGCCTCAAAAAACACTCGATGTCTCGTCGCCATTCAGTTGGTGGTGTAGGTCCAGATGTAACATTCTTGGTTAGAACACCTCCAGCTGATAGGAATAAAAAACATAGTGAGGAAAAAATTACGAAAGGTCATAAAACAAATCCGATCATAACTGATGACAACAATACTTGGACGAAGATCACCATAAAAAAAGAAGCAAGGACCCACCAAGGGAGAAAACTTGACCTGACGGAATTGTGATGACAGCGAAGGGGGAAATACTCCGGAAAGCTAAGGCGGAATATCAGACGAACATAGAAGGGGACCTATTGATGCAACTGAAGGAGATAGGCAAAAAAAAACCAATATAAAAAGATAATCGGTGAAACCCTTGGCAACAGTGTGAAGATTCGGGATCTGCCGCACCGCATTACTCTGGAAGTAAAGGACATAGATGCGGCCACGTCTAAGGATGAGATCTGCAAATTAGCTAAACAGCAATACCAACTCAATGACATAGACAATACAAAAATAATTAGCCTGTGATACGCCTGTGGAGACACCCAAATTGTGACGTGTGCGAGTGCGCACAAAGTGTTAAAGTCAGGCAGAATCAACGGCAACGAAGAACCCTAACTACATGTTTCAGATGTATTGAATTCGACCACACAACACGTAAATGCAAAAATGAGATGAACCGCTCTAATCAATGCAGAAAATGTGGAGAAGAAAAACATATGGTCAAAGACTGCAACAAAGACTCGTTTTATTTCTTCTGCAAGAAGAACAATCCGGAAAACACTATATATGTATGTAACCCCCTCCAGCAAATGCCCCGTCTTCAGCAGACTCATTACCAACAGGCAACCATGAAGATAATACAGATTAACTTTAGTCACTGTAAGATTGCCTAGGACATCCTGGCACAGACGGCTAGAGGCGAGGAAGCGAACATCTTTTTGATTAGCAATCCGTATAAAACTCTCAACAGCAACATCTGGATCTGAGATAAATCAAGGCATGCCTCAATAAGGACATGTGAAAAACAAGCCTTCCAAGATGCCAGTGATGCGGATGACAACAGCCAAGAAAAGTAAACGGTTTCAATTTCTACAGCTGCTTCGCGCTTCCAAGTTGGACGATGAGTGAATTCCAGGCAGTGCTAGAAATCGTAAATGGGTGGCCGTGGTCCAAATAGTAGTGGACTGGCTTCCAAATCGGAAGGTTCGGTGTTTGAATCCCAGCCTCGGCCGAAAAACATTAATTTATATATGATGAATTGCTCACTGTGGAAGAAGAAAAGGGAGCATTATCAGCTCAACATTTTGGATTCAAAAAATCGCGCTTCACCATCGACGCCATAAAAGCGGTGGTTGACATAGCAGCCGAAGCAATAAAGGGAGAAAGATGGCGATGGGGAATAAAGGAAAGTTGTAGAGTAGTGACGCTGGACATCAAAAATGCCTTTAACTCAGCAAATTGGTCATTTATAAGAAAGTCACAAGCTAGAATGTATACACCATGGTACTTGGAAAAGTATCCAGCTACTTCACCAATAGAAGTTTAAAATATGAAACCGACGAAGGAAAAAAGTACTATTAATTCTCCGAGGAAGTCCCGCAAGAATCGATACCCAATAGGCCCCTTACTCTAGGATATCATGCACGACGGAGTTCTGCAGTTAACCCTGTCACCAGGAGTAAACAACATATCCTGACGACATCGACGTTGTAACTGTTGTAAAGGTAATTTGTGAGATATTCAGATACGAACGATGCAATCAACCTCGTCAAAGACTGTCTAATATCTGCAGGCCTAGAATTAGCACACCACAAAACGAAAGCTGTCCTATTAACCAGCCATCAAAAGACTATATAAAATACTTAGGAGAAATACTTTACAATAGATTAAGCCTTATGACTCACATCGACTATTCGGGCAAACAGGCGTCAAAGTTTCAGGCAGCACTTTCTGAAATACTGACAAATATCGGAAGATAGAAAAATCTTAATATCCGAAGTAGTAAACTCAGTCCTGTCCTATGCTGCCCAGCTTGGATGGTGGCCCTAGCGACAAAGGAAGCAAACAAAAAGTCATCATTAACTTATCGTCTTAGCGCATTAAGGATAATCCATTTCGGGTACGATAACTCCTTTTTGCCCAGATTGTCCAAATCAGGAGGAAGACACAGTGCATGAACTATTCCACTGCCTACGCTTTCTGGTATAGAGAACTGACATACCATGTCAACAGATAATAAGCAAATGCTGCGGTCAGAAGAAAATTCATAACAAACGTGCAAAACGAGCTGCGAAGGATCGAAAGAATAAGACGTGCAGATGCAGCAAATATAGCAGACACAGCATACGAGTAGATTGCTTACCAGCCTCGTAAAGTATGTATTACTTAACGGCAGTCGTGCGGGGAGAGTACACGATGTGTTTATTTGTGAAGTTTTTATTTTTAGTGGACATGGAGGTAATGTATGCAACACAATATACGATAAATGGCCACCTCGTGACTGATGGCACACGACCCAAATTCCGCTGTCAGGCAGAACGAACTAGTCAACCCAGCCGATGAAAGCCAATCCATCCGTCAACCCGGCAAAAATTAAATAACCTCCATCCCTGCAAAAATTCGTCAGATTGTGAAATATGACAATGAAAAACCCTCGAGCTCCATAAACAATCTAACAAACAGGAACTTTACTGTCAAAAGACAGTCATTTGCGTTTACAAGTATTGGTATAGTAGCGACAGCAGTGAGTAAGGAAGTATGTGCTTTCAACAAAAGGGAAGCCTATTATTGATGAATGGAACGAATGGAACACAATTGACAGCTTTAACTTTGAGGTAATTAGTGATGTTGTGACACGATATAAACTCAGATAAGGCACTTCGTCAGAAACCATCCGATGGATTACACCTTCCATTATTTGTTTCTTTGGTCTAAAAAACTAATAGAGGAATGAGAATGAGACTATATTTGACTCGTTAGAATGCGAGTGATTGTTGAGCCCCCTTGGGTTGATGGGCTTCGGAGTATAAGATATCACAGCAAACTCTATAAGATGTACAAAAACGTCTCACTGGTCAAAAAAGTGTCCATCATTCGGCTGCGATGGCTAAGACATAAAGAACGAACGGATAGCAATGCTCCGGCCCGAACAGTGTTTGTTTTGAACCACAACAGTAGAGGAAGATTTCACCATAAATGGCCTGTACAATGGGAGGGCGACATTAGCCAACTCCGAGTTGGAGTGCAAGTAGGACTAATAACACAGAGCACCTATTCTGTGAATATCCTCTCTGTATTACTGTAGCAGCCTGCTGATGTAGTGGGTGCATGAAGGCATGTCATAGCTTTTTCGAAAGTCTGAGGAATTATATTAGCAGTTTAGTGGATTAGCTATTAGAAATCAAGAATTTCAATTCCTTGCTATTGAGTTTGGGAAATCATTTGAGGCTGTTTCATTCTAAGTTGGTTAAAGATTCAGTTCGATAAATCATTTCTTGAAATGAAACGAAATTAGCCAAATAGCATTTCAAAAGATTTAAGTGGGCATTTGTCGGAAAATTGCAAAAGCATAGCATTCGTTCATGCAGATTGTATGGAATAGTGTTCTTCCTTTCTCTTCTTTCAATTTATTAACATGACAGATGACAATTGTCCTCGTCCTCTCAGGACCTTCTCATCATCTCATGCTTTACTTTGTCACTTAAACGAAAGAAAATCTCCAATGGGTATAAATATGTATGTACACATGGGTATACAAGCGAATCTAGTGTACCGAGTAGTGAGTACCCCTCCCGCATCCTATGTACGAGTATATTGAACGAGATAGAACAACAACGACTGCATGTCAATTGCACACACAGATGAGTGCTTTGTTCGCAGGATGCATTTTAGAAGAGCAAACAAAATTATAGTTCGCTCAAAAACGAGCAGGAAAAAAACACTTATCCACAAATGTCCCAACAAAACCGTCCGTGTGGAACACAATGTGGAACGCATTAATTATAGGTAGAGACTATCATCGAATTTAAGAATTTTTTTCCGATTTTTTCTCAGAATTTTTTCGCGTAAATACTTCAAGATTGTCCCCAAAGATACATTTTCAATTTGGGAAAAGACAAACGATTCCTTGTGGAGTTAAAAAAATAAAAAATAAAATGAAAACTGCTCCAAAGGGACCTTATGTAACCTTACCTTTCCAGATGATGTTGAGGCTGTCGATGATGTTTGCGGCCCTAGTGCCGATTTATTATTCGCTTGCATTTCACATTTAAGACGGATATTTTATTCAGAAAATTTACAATTTCCAAGTATCCATGATCTCCTTAGAGAACAGAAAAACTCAACTGGGCTGGACTGAACTGGACTGGCAGAGAAAGAAGCCCCGAGTCTTTCAGCCCCAATCACACTTTCATTTTCTCTTCTTTTTCACACTACTCGTACCAACTTGTACACGAAAACGCACTTATTTTCATATTTTTTTTTTGATTTTTGATTTTTTGAAGCACCTAGAACCCACACAATGGGGCTAGGTCATCCCCTGGGCAGGGATTAGCTTGAGGTACACACAGAGGGAGTGAAAATTCCCTTTAATTCATACACAGGACATTGGAAGCAATTTCAACTCATAATCAAAGGCAAAACCGATACAGATATAAATATCTAAAACACAGTCCCGTTTTATGAAACATTCAATTCGGAATTCCCGAACATTTGATTCGTATTTCTTCTTAAAACCAAAAACTTGGGGGTAAACCTTTTGGGTGTCTTATTCTATTATTTCATTGAAGGGATTTTCCGGTTTCCCTGAAGGAAAAGCCAATAAAGAATTTAAAAGGAAATTCCACACACGACATAATACACAGAGGAGAGAATCAATATTTCAGAGACTTTCAGTTACGGACTGCAGGAGCAAAACTTTCCGAGGAGGATATCCACAGTCTATGTATCGGGATTTGGATTTTAGTACGATGGAAGCGAAAGCGAATTCGCACCGTTGCCATGTGGAACCTAAGCATCCTGGCTACCACTCCTCTGGACCATGTGTTTGTGTTTATTTCAGTGTGTTCAACAAATCACCTATACCAATATATGAAATACGGATACGGATAAGATACACTTGTACTAAAATTGCGCGTGCTAATCTACAGTGAATATTATCCACTATCCACTTTCCACACACGACGCATGACTTTTACCAGTATTGTTCTTGCCTTCAATTTCACGAACCGACTAATATACTGTCCGCCTGCCTACAAAAATAGACCAAGTGGCAACTTGACTATATGGTATGTAAAAAGGCAAAAAAAAAAAAAAGTGAAACGAAGGTTCTACCGAGATTTGAACTCGGATCGCTGGATTCAAAGTCCAGAGTGCTAACCATTACACCATAGAACCGCTTGAAATTTCCTCTCCAAATACTGTATCTAAATGTGGAAGATAGTAGTGGTGGGGATAAATTCGATTGAATTTTTTTGATTTCTATACTCTGTACAACGAAAATATGCAGTGCAGAGACATTGGCGAAATGTCAGAAACAGAGACCGCTACTTGAACGTGCAAACCAAAGTGTACAAAGTGTATCATTACAAGGCAAAATAAGAATTGAGTTGCCAACACCTTGCCAGCGAAGCTGCTAGATGAAATCGTGAGCGTATCCAAAATTAGCGACAAAACTTATAATTAAACGCAATATTTGGAATATTGTTATAGCACCTATTTATATGTATTTTGATTAAATGAAATACATACTCGTATCAAGGAAGCAAAGTAACCTTCGAATAATTTGTGTATCTAGTGATAATATTAGTTCAGAATGTAAAACTTGTGCTAATAACAGGTGACCAGGTACACGGAGAAAAATGTGATGAAAACAAGTATAAATTCAAACAGATTTCTGAACGGTTTTTTGCCAAGATGACTACTGTTTTAAAACAAGTAGACAAATCTCCTTAGTATAAAGTTTGTTTTAAAAATATTCCGTTTAAATTTAAAAGAAAGTCATTTTCTTTTTGGCTTCTTAACTGTTAGTATCAAGTACGTCTCTATTCATTTTAAAGTGTATTCTCACATGAAAATAAAAGGTCCATCGTACATATCTGTAAAAAATAAAATAATGAATCATGTAAAAATAAGATGAATATGCCTACGAGGGGTGTCTGAAAAGTTTCCGACCGAACAATGATACAAGACATTTTTTCTCAATTTTTTTTTATTTTTCTACATAGTAACTCTACACACTTCGCCCAGCGATGCTCCTATCTCTCTAACCCGTCCAAATAGTACTTGGCGTTTTTCTTTGCAAAATAATTGTTCACGAATGTGATTGCCTCCTCATTTGACGAAAATCTCTGTCCTCCGAGCGCAGTTTTCAGATGAGGGAACAAAAAGAAGTCGCATAGCAACCGCTGAGGTGTAAATGTGGCCGTTTTTCTGCAATTTCTGCCTTGTTCTTCCGCAATTTCTGCCTTCAGCTTGGCAAGTAATGACGCGTAGTATGCTCCTGTAATGGTTTTTCCTTTTTGAAGATAATCGATTAAGATAACTCCTTTACTATCCCAAAAAAACAGTCGCCGTTACTTTCCCTTTGGAGCCGGCTCGCCCTTTGCAGTCCACTGTTTTGACTGAATTTTTGTTTCAGGGCGTATAATGGTGTATCCAAGTTTTATCTACAGTCATTAATCGGCGCCAAAACTCGGATTTATTGCGTCTAAACTGCTCCAACAGAGCGTTGGAAATGTACATTCGAACACGTTTTTGGTCTAACGTAAGCAAACGCGCGGACAGCTTTCTCCTGACTAAAACTTGATTTAATATGTAACAAACACGTTCATTGGACATTTTCATAACCTCTACTACCTCTCTCACTTTAATTCGGCGGTCGTCTAACACCATTTGGTGAACTTCAGTAATGTTATCGTCAGTGGTTGCAGTTTTTGGACGTCCCGAACGTTCATCATCTCCCAAGCTCTTACGGCCACACGGCCACGTTTAAATTAAGCTGCCCAAAATTTCACTGTGGAAAATGATGGTGCAGAGTCCCCATACACAGAGTTCAACTCATTTTTGATTTGCGTAGGCGTATTGCCTTTCAAAAACAAGAATTTAAGAACAGCTCGATACTCAATTTTTTCCATTTTCACAAAAAACACTCACATCGACTCACTCAAATGACTGTCAACTAAAAACTGCGCGTCCAAAATGACTGAAACTTCGGTAAGTAACTGTCAAAAGATGCACAACTAGCATTCACTAGCTTTTATTGACGAGTGCCGCTATCTTTATGTTGCGGTCGGAAACTTCTCAGACAACCCCCGTATATTCTTTACTTGAAGCACTTTAGTTAAAGCTGAAAAATTTATGATTTCAGCACCTTCCTAACCGTTGTTAATTTCGAATGTAAGCAAACTCACAACTGAAAAATATATAATTAAAATTCAACCCTCATGAATTCATTTAATTTAAATTCTAAGTCAAAAATAATAATATTTGAAACTCCCATATTTAGCTTATACATTTAAAAATAACAAAAAGAGCTGTTTTTTGACTTCACGTATATTTATTGGTTATATTTCTTGAGTTCAATGTCTCTATTGAAATATAAAATAGTTTATAATGTTAGATAAATCATATTTGCAAATTCCACTGAAAATATCATGCATAATATCACATGCTATATTATCTGTAACGTGAAAATCACTTAACTCATTAAAAATAGATTTATTTACTATACCAGTAAGTTTAACGTCGCCTTTAGATACATCTCTTGCATAATTAGACCTATTTCTCAATTAATCTGGGTACATTTCTACAAAAAATTCTTTTTTGAATTAAACGATCTCGTGTATCCCAAAACTTCATTAAGCCCCAAATTGTCACTTAATATTTGACCTAGCTTGAACAAAAGTCAGACTGAACAAACCTCAGACTGCAGAGTGATACCATCCTTTTCGAGTAGCTTTATCTCATCCATTAAAGGTATAAGTGATCGGTTATATCCAAAATTATCAAGGTCTTTTTTCTTTATGAATCCTACAACAAATATGTTGTTTAATCAAAATACATGCAAAATGGTATCACTATTTTCGACCCAAATGGCTGATTACTCCAATATTGCCCATTAATAATGTTATTTACAATATTTTGAGTTTTAAGATTTTCTATATTTTCCAAAGTTTGCTTGAGTATTGGGAAGCATTCGAAATATTCAGCAAATTGAACTTTCAACTTTTGTTGCATAAATAGAAGGGTTTCTATTTAAGACCCTTTCAGGCAATTGATTCGATATTATATGTCCAGAACTCCTATATGTTTTAAAAACGTATTTTCAGTTTTTATGAAATCAAAGGGATTTTTTATGCAATCTCGTATAACATCAGTATTTAAATGAACAAAATCAGAAGGTTGAAGTAATAAACTCTGAATTAATTCTGAAATACGAGTAGAAGTGGTTATAAAATTGACTATTAAATTTTGAATCTCTACTAAACAGCTTTTCTTGAAAAGCCTGAATTGTAATGTAGCTCTAATGTAAATAATGTGACAATTTCCTTTAACTTCTTCTTAAAACTAAATAACCAATCTTCAATATGGTTTTCGGTTTTATTTAGTAAATCTACTATATATTAAAAAAAAATGTTTTCAACGCTGTTATTCTTATTTATATATTCGGTTCAGTATTAAAGTTATTTTTCTGAAGTAATTCAGTTTCTAGATATAGATTTTTACTTAAATGCTTGGTCAAATAATTAATCAAATGTTTTTTTTTTAAACCATAAATATTGTTAAATTTTTGCTTGCAATTATTTTGCTTACACTTAAAAGTAAAAATTGGAGGCACTCCATGGATTGTTTTCCAGTGATTTATTATTTGTTGTGCAGTGACAAATGTATGTTCGCACATAAAACAAATAAGTCTGTTACACATTTTTATCGTTGGATCTTAATACGTTTTATAACATTAGCAATTTCCGAAAACTGTTCCGAAGTTATATCATAGAAATATTGTCCAAAAAATAGCCAGACTGATTTGCTTACATCCGAAAACTTCGCATCGAAAACATACGTTAATTTTATAACTATGTCAACGGATCTGATAAATGTAGCTGGCTTATATTGAATGTCATCACAATATACGAAAAAATTAATTCAGTTAAATTAGGACCCACCGCGATGATTCTAGGCTGTACAGATGATTTATTAATCTAACTAAATTTACAAAATCTAACTCTGGCCAAACATCATTTGTGTTCACAATATGCAAAATGAAATCGTACTGGGCTCCTTCGATTGTTGGTTTCGCTTTAGATTTAACCCTGTGTGGTGCATCAAAACTGCAATTATGTAGTCTTTAGAATCTGTTCCAAATATTTTAATGTATAAAATATATTTAAAGTGTATATAATAGTTTTAATACTACCTTTGTTCGCATTTTCCTTTGGGATTTGTTCAAAAGTTGTTTGTTGTATTTGTCCTGAATTTCGGCTTCGTCATATTTGGAGATCTTTTCAACGGAACAGTCGTAATGACAAAACAAACAGTTAAATTTTTTTGGAAAAATGTCTATATCAATCTGTACATGAAAAACAACTTACAATATGTAATCAATATAAAGACATAGAATTTACCAACGCATATCCTACGCATATTATGGTTGTATAGCGACCAATTCTTTAAGAGCTGGCCTAAACTTTTGTCCTGGTTTTTAAAGCTCTTTATTCGCAGACGACTTGTCTTTTTCTAGTAGTCTAAAACTGTTTCCCTGGGGCAAACGTGATTTGCAACCCAAATACTATATTGTCCTAAGTCTATTACAAAATAAGTACGTAAATAATATGTTATGTAAATACGTGCAACACAAAAGTACCTTCTTCATCACAACTGATACTATCTGAATCTGAGGTTTGACTATCAATGTGAGACCTGTTGAGCCCAGATCACCTATTTACTTGGAAGCGGAGTTTACTATTGCATTATTTAGGGTGAATTTTCCTGTAGAATTTTTAGCTCCCTTTTCCTCTTCATGTAATAATATCATTGTATTCTTATATTTAGTTAAAATAAAAAAAGTACTTTTTCTCAGTTGGAAAACATTTCACAATGTTCTCAAAAATTTGTTGCATTAAATTGTAGCTTAACACAACCTTTTTGCTCAAGGATTCTTCAACGATGCCATGTACTAGGTCCCCTTGACACCTGCTATTCAAAATCGCGTTGTTTTTGTAAAAATTGAGAATCATTTGCCCTTTTTGCTTTTCTCCAAAATACTTTTGATGTTAAGTATGTCACGAACTGAACTTGCAAGTGTTTCACATGAAAACGTCACGGATGAACTCTCTGGTGCGTTATTAAGCCAACTAGCTATGGACTGTGAAATAGACCCTCTTTCCACATTATTGTGAAATCCCAAGTTAAAAAGAGAATCGTTTTGAATTAAGAGGAATGTCTGCTCAGTAATAAAAGGAGTTTCTGGATTAAGGAGAAACTATTGAAAGGAAAGATTCTTCACTTAAAATCTATGAGAAATCGTTTTATTTAAAGCTGATAATGTCATTTTAAATTCTGAAGAGTTTAAATAGAAGATCTTTGTTTTTTAATGAAATCTTGTAGTTTTGAGTAGATTTGTATTAAAATGGGTTTCATTTTGTTTTGAAGTGGTCGATTTTTCTCCGTGTAGCAGTGATAGTTTTTCCAATTGTTATGTTTCAGCATCTG
This sequence comes from Volucella bombylans, assembly GCA_949129095.1. Taxonomy (NCBI): domain Eukaryota; kingdom Metazoa; phylum Arthropoda; class Insecta; order Diptera; family Syrphidae; genus Volucella; species Volucella bombylans. The sequence goes on along the minus strand of OX422143.1, from coordinate 14,036,839 downwards.
TCAAAGTTACCAATTGCATCCAGCTGTAAAGATATTATTCAGTAAGGTTTGCCATTTCATCAGGCGTCGTTTTACGCTTGCCGAACGTGTGGAAATTATTAAAAAATATTATCGAAATTCCGGCTCAGTTGTAAATACGCCACTTGAATTTCGTCGTGAGGTCATCGCACCATAGAAAAGTGTGAGCATGAGTACACTCTTTTTGATCTTAAGCCACCAATCAGATAGAGATGAAGAAAACATAGCCGTCGTAGCGGCCATTATAAAAGAAAACCCAGAAATGTCGATTCGGCGCCGATCAGCTCAATTCGACATCGCTAGAGAGTCAACCCGGCTTATTTGGGGGTTTGGATTCGGACCTACATCCGTATAGGATTGTGCAAGAATTGAAGCCGTATGATTTCCGGATCCGATTTTGGCCAAAAAATCATTTTCTCGGACGAGGCCCGTTTTTGACTCAGCGGCTATGTCAACAGATATAGAGTGATGTTAATCGACTTTCTATTGCCAGAGTTTACGCTAACAAGCCAATAACTTTGGATGAACTCGAGGCTAACATCTGATACGCTGTTGCGTATTGGCCCGACCATTTGAAACATTGCCAGCGAAGCCGAGGTGGCCATTGGAATGATATGCTATTTCACACATAATGGCATTGAATGTAGCTTCAAAATAAGTCCAGAATCAATTTTATATCTTACACCATTGTTGTTTTATTTAAATTTCTTTTCTTATTGTTCTTTCTGGTCACCCTATATAAATCCAAATCAAAGATCCATGGATCTGGAGTTTCGATGCCAGGGGCCAATCCACCACCAGCACCACCAAGAAGGGGGACAACCACTTAAGTCACTGATAAAATATGCAACGCAAGCGCATAAATTCGAGGAGAGTCTACAAATGAACGATATATTATTTCATTATGATAGGGGCTGTAACTTGTATGTGAAAACGAAAACTGCAAAATGTTTTCGGATACTTTTTAGAAGACACAAGTTCTAATGGCAGAGAATTTAGTGCAACCCATAGCGGTCGAATACAAGCCGATCAGGAATTCAGCAGAATTTTTATTAATTGTAATGCCGTCTGCCCCGATAATAAGAAAAAGACAAATAAAACGTGTTCCAAATAAAACCAAGGAAAATATATTTAAAATTCGATCATACAGTTGCCGCACCCTGTAACCTCCCTAACCACCCTATTTTAAAATGTATGCAACAAGTTTAATTTTGGTACTTAGTACTTACTTTCAAAAAGGATATCGAACAAGTGGTGTAAGTAATTGTCAATGCACTGCGGCAAGCGCACACTGAAGCTCCCAGTAACTGTCTCCAGCATGGTTTATGGTATGCGATGGATTTTCTCGCTTATTGCTTGCTTCAGGTTTTGCAGGTTTCTAGGGCGACGTTTGAACATCTCTGCTTTCAAGTAACCCCCAAAAAAAAACACACGGATTTTTTTTTGTATAATTGGCGCGCGTTCAAGAGATTGCGTAGCAATGAAATGCTTGCACACGGCGAAGGAAAGTTAGGGAGGAAAGAAAGGAAGGGGATAAATTGGGTTAGAGTGCTGGCCTTGCAATGTCACCTTCCCGAGAAATCAACTAACCAGAATGCATCCTTCTGAAATCAAACGTTCTCAAAAGCACGCTCTCGTAGTACAGCTGCATGTTTGCGAGCTGAGCGTTTTGGAGACAGCTAAATCGAACTCCTAACTGCATCGATGTTTTCAGGTGTACGGACACTACGTGGTCTTCCATTGCGTTTCTTCACAACAGAGTCAGTTCCCCTAAAGTTTTCCACCCGCAACAAAATAGACTTTCGATCCGGAACTGGCGCACGAGGAGCAATGTCAAAGTGAGTACGAAGCGCACGCTGGCACGCGACAACTGATTCATTGTTGTGAATGAACAGCTCAACGGCAAAAGCTGGCTGAACATTCGTCCACGATATGTTGGCGACTGGTACTGGACGGCACAAAAACTTCCCTCTCTTCTCTACTCACTGTACATCAATAAAAATAGGGAAGTTATTTTGCCGCACTCTGCATTTCTATAAAGAGCTATGAGAGCTAATGCTAGGGGCAGAGCCATTTTTCGTTAACCGAATTTCTTCCTCTAGGTTTTTTGAGTATTATTACTTTTTGATCTAGATTCGCTATCAGATTCCAAATAGTGCGATATCGTTATATACCGCTGATCATTAGTTGCATTGACTCAGGTGTGTACGCGAGCAGGACCTTGCATTATTTATAAACACCAGTTCGGTGAAAACCCGGGCCTCAACTAACGAAACATTCTAGTTAGCCCGGTATTTAACTAACTGCCTCCAGTTGAGCACTCCAAGTCGGTTGAGGTCGAATGCATTTTTTGCGCGTTATCTAAGGTGAGCTCTTCCGGATTAGATTCAAAGCCTCTGCTGGCCGGAGCATTGGTACTCATTCGCTCTACGTGTCTCACCCATCTGATGCACTAAACCGATGTCACTATGCTCGTATAGCTCGGATAGTTCTTCGTTGAATCTTCTCCTCCAGCCCGTCAACGCAAACGAGACCGAATATTTTTCGAAGAATTTTTCTCTCGAAACGATTGAGGATATCTTCGTCCGCTTTCGATATGTTGGGATGTTCAAGGTCCTATATCGAATCTACTTAGTTTTACTAATCCATTGCCTTCATGGCCCAAGGAAACAGCGATTTGCAAGAGTGATTCTTCGTTTTACGTATGCTGAGGTGTTGTTGGCAGAATTTATAGCAGAGTCAAGTTAGAAAAAGTCCTTTACTACATACCTCGATATTATAGCTGTCGACTGTGACGTTCTGTCCAATTCGTCGATGTTGTGCGCCCCTTCTTGTTGACAGCATATACATGGTTTTGCCTCATTTACCACTAAACCCATCTTAGTACCTCCCGTTTCAATACTAGCGAATGATCGGCGACAGGCCTCTGAGTTCTCTCAATTATACCGAAATCATCGGCGTGCGCTAATAGACATTTGAAAGATTGTGCCTCCAGTGAGCGCTTGTGAGTTCCGCACAATTCTTTCAAGTATGATATTAAAGAAGTCACATGACAGTGTGTCACCTTTTCTAAAACCTTTTTTGACATCAAAAGAGAGTAACCGAGACGGTTAATGCGTTACCGACTTTGGTGGAGCAGAGAGCGTTCTCAATCATCATTCAACATACATAGACGGACGAGCTTAGCAGTTATGCCAAAGATAGACGTGGCTCTATATATGTAGCTCGTCTCTATAAAATCTATATCATATGTGACCTTAAAATCGATGAAAAGGTGATGGGTATCGATTTGGACAGTGTGATGTCAATTGTCGACTCTCCTGTTCTGAAGCCGCACTAATAGGGTCCAACCAGGTTGTTGACGAAGTCTTTCAGATATTCATACAATATGGCAGATAAGATTTTGGACGCATTATTGAGGAGTTGACGCCATTGTTCAAACGATTCTAAGATTACATTCATCAGGTATGCACTATTCTTACCAGATCTGAGAAATGAGTTGATGTACGTTTTGTCGCCATTATGCAGTTTGCAGAAGAAGTTATTCCATATTATCAGAACCGACTGAGACTACAAGGTTTCCTTCTTCATCTCTACAAGTATCTCTGTATGAGTCTTCTTGCTTCCACAGGTTCTTTTTATCTGTTGGAAGAACTTTCGTACGTTATTCCTGAAGTACAACCTCTCAATGACAGCGCCGCTTTGTATGCTTCTTGTTTAGCTTAACTGCCACACAAAAACTTATATACGTGTCTGCTGTTGTATGCAGAATTGGTATTGCTGCCTAGCAACGCCCTCAACCTTGCGAATAAGCTCACCACCTATGTCATCCATCTACCCGCTTGCCCTATGCTCTGGAGCGTAGAGAGTTTCTGTCGCCGGGAACATTACAAGGTAGTAACAGGTGGGATAGACCGTTGGCGTGCTGGCGGAAGGAATGGGATGAGGAGATTGTGGGTGGATGGCTACACTGACTCATAACCGTGCTGTACCCATGGCCCTAGAGAATTATTCTTTGGTTGCGCTTTTCCTTTATCAACTGGGTTTGGGATTGGCTCAGAAGACATTCAAGGAAATTTTAACCTAGAGGGAGCGGCAAGTGATGATATTCCAGTGAGTCCGAATACCTCTTAGGAATATAAAACATAACTTTATCAAATCTCTTGGTGCACATTAAACAGAGGAAAATTACTCAGCCTCCTTTAAAAATGCCGTAAAGTATATATAACGTCAGTCGAGAAATATATCCGGTTAATATCAGGATTGTATAACGTCACCATAGTAATCACTTTTGTTAATTCCACAAATCATTCCCGAAGTTTTAATCCAAGAGAATTTTTATTAGCTAACCAAATTTCTTCTCATTAACAATAACTTTCTGAACGCAACCATTGTAACTAGTGTTCTTTCGTGACATTTGGCTGGTTAACATTGCCCATCTCATTTATACTCATAGACACAACACTCAACTATGCAGCCATCTCTATCGTTGTCATCAGTCAATTTTCAGACCGGCCAACTGCAAAAACCGAAATCTTAAAAAAAAGGAATTTTATGACATTAGTGAAAAATAATGGCCGATGAGAACTGAATCCGAATTACGAAAATCGCAAATGATGTTGTTTCGCGATAATAAACCACTAAAATACAATTAAAACGAATCAAAATTAATCCCGACTAATTAAAAAACGCGTAAACTTTGCCCGTGCTATGTGCGATTGCCGATAAATTGCTCCTAACTCGATCATGTTTTGCGAATTTTGCACCATTGCCCCAAAAAGTTACTAAAAAAAAAGAAAAAAAAAACGACAGAAGAGTAAAAAAAACAAAGAAAATCCATTTCGACAAGTAATAAATAAAATTAAAGTTTATGTTTTCGATTTTCTGAATTTTCTGAATTCCTTTCCCGTTGCAAGTGAAGGGGGACGAAAGAAAAGTTGAAAAGAATTCGAGCGGGCGGTGCTCTGTGGGACACCATTGTCTGGTGCGCTCTGGACACCATTGTCAGAGCCATAGAGCTTGAGCGTTGAGATTTCTGTAACTTTGTGAGTGTTTTTTGCGTTCGAATGCCACCGTTGATACTGTTCAACGATCCTTGTTCGAGCGGGCAAAAGATTTCATCACTACTGAATGGAATGTATCCAAGTGGTATTGTCTATGTTCCTCCATCGGTTAGTGGGGCTGCCGGAGCACAACCGCACCAACAACAAATGATTTCCATTACTGAAGAACTGCAGGATTCTACATCAACTACAACAGCAGCAGGAATGACAATGACTGCAACCAGTACGACAACAGCAACATCAGCGAACGGGGCAGTGCCCGATGGGACGTTGTGGACTGCATTATACGACTATGACGCCCAGGGCGAGGATGAATTGTCTCTAAGGCGTGGGGAAATCGTGTGCGTTCTATCGATGGACAGCAATATTTCGGGAGACGAAGGCTGGTGGACGGGCAAAATCGGCGACAAGGTAAGCAACCCAATTTCCATTTCCCCATCTGTATTTCTTTCCTTGCTACTCAATGATATAACGTACAGCCGAACACACAATCACAACAGTTATCTTGGGAGGATCTTTATAATTAATTTTTCACTTTTCATATCTTATCTTTACGAATGGCAAATGCGAAGTGTTATTTGCGGATGTTTGTTTGTCTGTTGGATTTTTGGGGAGATTCCATCATCAATACCGATTGGACTATCGACAGAAGTATTTCCTAGAAAGGGTAATAGTAGAGGTAGCTCTTGCGTCAAAAGAAGCGAGTCGTGCGTACAAAGTTTGCATCAAGGGCGATAGTCGATGGATTTTGTCCCCCTATTTGGGCTTCCTGCACAGCATATCTATCAGCAAACATTGCTTCGGCTGAGATATGAATTTGTTATCACATTCGTTGTATTTTTAACCTTAAAAAATACGTTCATCAAAATGAAGTAAAATGTTGTCCATAGGACTCAGCAACGATCAGTTAGTGTAGCGCAAATTGTTGTCTCTCTAGTCTCGACGAATCCGGTTCCTTGGTCGCCTCAAATTTGGGGACTATCTCATAGCTGGGACGTTATTATTTAGTTGCTCACTGGGGCTGAGTTTATGTAGTGTCAGTTCTCTGCGTAGTTCGGAGATTAGATTAGATTTTGTTTATTTAGTTTTATTCAAACTATTTCGAAACATACAAATGTTTGTTCATAAATATGATGCAGCTATTCCCTCCTGTGAAAATAGAAGCAAATAACGTTGTTTTTCGAAGCTACCCAATCTAAGAATCTAAGCAAAGTGATTCATTATCATCATTGAAAAAGTCCTGCAAGACTCACATGACAACAGCAGAGGCACAGTCTTTCAAAGATCCGTTCAACTAGCCGCACGGCATTGGCAATCACAAGAATGAAGTGAGAACAGAAGCGACGAATATTAGTCGACCGGTTAAAGGGCGGTTAGAGGGCAAAACGAACGAGGAAAAACCTACTGTCAACAAAAATCGAACGTTTAACAAAGACGAATCGGTTTCTACGTAACTTCAGACACAGAGAGTGCTTTGCAAAAGCGTGTGGTTTAAATGAAAAGAACAGCTAGACATAGGGAAACAGAATTGTTTATTTTAATGGCTTTTATAATTTCTTTAACGTGCAAAGTGCTTAATATGTTGCCCAGTCTCCTTCATTCCTAATTATTGCTTCACATCTTTGTTAACAAATTAATAGCCAATTTTTCTGCATGGTCCTACGGTCCAGTTTCCCAGTTGCAAAGGTTCCCCTATTTATTATCTATCTGATCGCATAGCTAGTATAGACCAAAGAGGAACATCAATTTCGCACTTTTATATGCTTGAAGGGAAGAACGTTCGAGCAGCGCAGATATTGTTGGCTTATGTGGTGATTTTAGCAGTGAACATTTGGTCGAAAGATATCTTGCTGAAAACATGAATGCGTTTGATCAACATCTTGTATATACCCAGGTCGCCGCGCATTTCACGAAGTCTCCAGTACCCTTTTAAATATGTTTTTTTTTTTTGTAAATTATGCCGACAGGATACTTGTTTACGATCCAATTTCAACACCAACGTTTTCAAAGCACTGTCTCATCCGTCTTACACTTGATATTAATGGCTGCCTTAGTTCGTCCCAGTATAGGTTCATAGGTTTCATCAATGTAGGCAGGACTGCCCTTAAACACCACAATCTATTGCGTTCCATGGGACCTCGTCGGATGACCAAGTTGAATGTATTTGATATCTCTTTGATACCTACGAGTACGTGCCAATACGGAACGGCAAGCAAAAAAAAAAAAAAAAAAAGTTGGTTAACGAACAAAATTTGTATTTTAATGACACAACGCGGTCAGATATATAATATAAGGAATTGTATTCATGTTCACAAGGTTGCTTCGACACTCTAAACAGACAGCACTCGAAGGACAGATCGTCTCGTTTGTTTTAAGTGAACTCCTGTCCACTGAATGCTCAAACATTCAAGCCCAAACTTTTAGTTTGGGTCGTTGCTGATCTAAAACTTCTTGTTGATTTTAGAATCATAGCAGCCAGTACTTAATACAACTCTACATAGAGTCGAAACCCTTTCTGCGATTTCAGGTTCAAACCACAGTTCCCATGACGCTTCCACTAGGTTACCATGGTACCATGATTTAAGTCCTGGTATGGACTACCGGTGGTTACGATAAGACTAGTACATATTTGCTTTACCCTGGCTTTTTATTAGACAATTTCATTAATGGAAGAAGTCTTAATAATTGGGCGAGGGCCCAATCCAAAGGGTAATGTGTTGCGATTTGAATAAAAACTTTTGGTCGTTCATGAAAAATATTAGAAATTATGCCTCGCCCTCCAGAGCAGTCAGCTCTTTAGACAATGCAAATCTACTTGCAGCCTGCTTTACAGGTAGGCCATAACTTTCAGATTGTGGAAGTACACTTGTCTTGTAGCAAGCATACTTAATTTTGGTTTGAGCCGAGGCAATTTGTTAGGGTTAGTACATACAAGCTTAATCTAACTTAAAAATTAACAAAAGTAAGAGTTAAGAACTGGTGGAGATGCTAAGAGTTGAAATATAAGAGAGACGACGACATCGTAAATTACGAGGGTTAGTGTTGAAATACATAGAGTTGTAAAGGGAGGTGCTATCCACCGAACCAGACAGCATTCGATGAATGAAGAGAATATCAGATACGTGTCTGCGTTTTTCCAGGGTTTTCTAGAGTTGGCTTTAAGGATTATCTCTTCAATATGTAAGCGGAAGTTTAACTCTATCGTATTATATTCCATGGTAGCGAAGGGGGTATAGGTTAGTCATGCAGAAAATGAAGTCGAGGAGGAGATTGATTGGACTTAGGTGACAATGTCATAGATTAACATTTGGAGATATTAAGCTCTAATCAATTTTTTAGATACTAAGTGGAAAGCTTATCAAGGTTGAAGGAGAATACAGTCTTGGGTTGAAGAAATAGTTTTGGAGATCTTGGTGTTGTCAGCGTAAATGGGCAGGAAGCAGTGTTTAATAATCCTCTCAAGAAAGTTTATAGTTAAAATGAAAAGAAGGGCACCCAAATGGCTGCCTTGTGGGACACCAGAAGTGGGGCTGACTATGTATTGTGAACATGCATAATTTGTTTTGAAAGTTCCTTTTTTGCTTTGCTTTGATATTGCCTTGATATTTTTTCCCATCTTAATTTAGCTTTGGTTTTTGCACAAATCTCTTTGGCAATGTCTGGATTTTCTTCCACATATTTCACCGAATGCTGCACTTGTTTTTTATTGGTCTTTTTCTGTTTCCTTTTTAGTTTACATAAACATCATGTTTTTAATAAAATGCTCACATTTTGTACGCATAAACAAATTTTCTTCTGCAAATCAGAACGATCAGAAAATTGCGTTCGACTATATAGCGAAGTCTTCTGTTATACCAGGGAGGGGAAGTAAATGATATTTTATGCGAAGGAAAATTGAATTAAATATTTCCTTGTAAAAAATGAATAGAGCATCAGTTAAAGACAAATCATGATCATCAGTTACACAAATCGCCTAGTTCAGCGGACACTTTCTAAAGAGGTTCTCTCCCACGCTGGCAAAACCACTGCGTAAGCTTTTTATTAATCCTACTCTTTAAAACACTTTCCGAGTGTATGGGAATCAGCATTGGTACAGCCCGTCCCTAATAAAGGCGGATCGTCTTCTCTTTCTTACTACGAGTAGGTGGGTGAAAAGTAACCTCCTTGGGAATGAAAAAAAAATTTTTTTTAAATGTTTTTTTATTTTATTCAATATAGTCCCCTTTTAGCTTGATACACTTAGTCCAGCGATTTTCCAACTTCTTGATCTCGTTCGAAAAGTAATTTTCCGGAAGGTCTGCAAAATACTCCTCCGTCTTTTGAGGTTTGGGAAGAGATAATAGTCCGAGGGAGCCAAATCGGGCGAATACGGTGGATGCGACAGCAATTGGAGCAGTAAGTCATTGATTTTAGCCGTGGTTGCGATGCTCTTGTGCGCCGGCGCATTGTCTTGCAAAAACATTTGTTTTTTCGCTTCATGTGAGGCCGTTTTGCAGCGATTTGGCTCCAATAATGCACAGTAATACTCGCTGTTGATGGTTTTTTGCTTTTTTGAGGTAGTCCACGAAGAGTATGCCATGACAATACCAGAAAACCGACGCCATAACCTTTCCGACCCATCGAGCCTCCCTCGGCCGCTTCGGAGCACTCGTGCCGGCTTCAGTCCATTGCCGGGCACTCATTCTGTTCTCTGGTGTGTAATAGATGATCCAAGTTTCATCAAGAGTTACCAATCGACGCCAAAAGTCCGCCCCGCATCTGCAAATCCAAACACTCTTTCGAAGTGCTCTCGCGTTCTTGTTTTTGGTCAGGAGTGAGCATGCGCGGCAACCAGCGGCAGGATAACTTTTTCATATGCAGAATATTGCCCAAAATATGCCGTGTGCACTCAGTACTAATTTTTGTGGTATCTGCTAGCTCGCGCACCTTCACTTTTTGGTCAGCCAACACCATTTCATGTATTTTTTTGACATTGTCCTCTGTAACCGCATCGGAGGGCCTGCCGCTGCGGACTTGGTCACTGGGTGGTAGCTATCGAGTTTTGATAAAACATGTTGCTCTCTATGATTGCACAATTATCTGCATCGGGCGAGAAAACAAAATCAAGTTGCCTGCCTAAGTTTTTAATAAGTCGGAGAGGCAATCGATAAAAATTGTAAAATGGGATTATTTGTATTTTCTGTATTTGTTTTGAAGCTCCAATTCAAGTCGTAATTAGATAGAATTCAAAACCGTACGATAAAACTCATTGGTGATACTAATATTGCATAGTCCATTGACACCATACATGAGCTACATATTTTTCCTGCCTTACCTTGTTCTATTGCTATTTCCACTACCAGTGCCCCACCAAAATTTCCCCTCATCGAACCTGCAACAGTAACAACCTTTCAATTATAAAGGTTCCGTTTATTCTCAAGTCCACTTTCGGATGTACTCGGAAATATCGTAATTCTTTGCTAAATCTTTATTGCCAAACTCTTTATTGGCTAGTTATTATAACCTGCAAACATTCAAAACCAATGTACATCAATAGCTCTCTTTCTATCCTCCCTAATTTTCTTCCCTTGCGTTGTGTGCAAACATTTTAGGTGTGCGCTAAATTTTGCGAGTCCCCAATTTAAAAAAAAAAAAATCAAATAAAAATGGTGAAATATAACCTCTGTGGAAGCGATTTTGAGTAGACGAAATCCACCAATTTGAGTTGAAAAGACACAGTTTTATTAAAATCGACTGAATACCAACTTAGATGCCCGAAGATTATGAAGTAGTTTTCGACAAATGGAAATTGGTAAACAAAAATTAAACTGATTAAGCAATATTGATTACAATGAACTTAATCGGAGGTTTCATTCGATTCCACATACTAGAACCCCAGAAGTCTATGAAAGCAAACTAACTAGAGTCCTGCTATCGCAAGAAAGACACAATGTTTCTTAATAGGAATAGAAAACGCGGATGTTTGTCCATTAAATCAAATGTAGGAATCGATGGAGTTCATCGCGTTTTACTAAAGTTACATTAACTTAACTGCTTCCTTAAATTACACACGTTAGCAATGACATTAGCTAAAATAATACCAATCCCTAAGAATTCGATAGTTCGACAATCCCTTCGAAAAGTTCAGACGCATATCAGTCCTACCTTTTCTTTCTAAAGTAACATATCTAAATGGATTGGGTCCTGGGAAACATGCACGTTGACATTGAATTTTGCAAGAAATTCGTGTTTGGGGATAAGGCCCATTTCCACATTGCCGCAGAGTTAATAAGCAAAACCAATTCACCCAGAACGAGTAACTATTTGGTGTGGTTTATGGATGGGAGGTGTAATAAGGCCGTCTTTTTTCGAATATGAAGCCGGAAAAGCCACTATGGTCGGTGGAGTGTGTTATCGATACATGATGTAGTAGAACTAGTTCATTTATTAGTATATATCGCTCACTGCCTGCACTGCCATTATTGCAGGCAGTGAGCGATATGATAAACAATGTTTTGTGGTCGAAGCTTGATGATATGGATACGGACAGCCTCTACTTTCAAAACAATGGCGCTACGTGCCATACATGTCGCGAAATAATCGAATTATTCCAAACGAAGTTTATTGGTCAGGTAATTTCGCGTTTCGAAGACACCAATTGGCCCCCAAGATCGCGCGATTTAACACCGTTAGACTACTTTTTTTGGGGGCTAGAAAACTTGATACTTTCTTAATTCAACAATTCATAAATTACTTGAGTTACATGTTAAGAATGAGAACAGATTGTGTATCTGCAGGGCGTCTTATCAGAATTTCTTCCTTTGTCGCGAGGCGTTCCGCAGGGTTCAATTTAGGGACCTATCTTATTCTCACTATAGATCAATTACATAGAAACTGTAATTTTGAATTCATTAAAGCATATTTACCTGGATGATAATCAAATTTATGAGTTGCGTCCTTGGTTTTATTGATAACTCCGCCAATGATTTGGAGATCTTTAAAGGATCTTGAACTGGCTCTGCGCTCTCTGTAAGGTTTCACTTGCCTTTACCTTTACCACAAAAATTGATTCTGATATTATATTGGGATTGAAATGTGGTTTCAGATTCCAATACCATTCGTGGTTCTTCTTTCAATTTCTTTGTTTGTTCTTTGGGTGAAACATTTTAATTGTCGTAAGTGTATAAATGCGCTTGTAGGTTTTGGGTTCCAAGTTGTATTTGGAATGGTTGTTCGTTAGTCATTTGGTTTCGTCTTTTCTTTGTTGTTTTTGCAGTCCAACTTTTGGCCACTCCTGTCTAAGATCTTCGAGCATTGTTTTGAATTCAGTGCTGGATTGTGCTATTATTCAACAAAAACGTGCTAGATGATAGCTAGTTTTTTAAATATATTTTTTTTATTAAAGTATATATCACCCTTCCAAATTTGCTTCCAGACCAGCGCAAGTTGTTTTATTGTGGCTATTTTTTTTTTCCTGAAAGCCTCTGCTTCATTAAAGACCGCACATTCTCTATTGAATTCGCGTCAGGAATTTTGGACGGCGAATCTAACGTCTTTCTACCATCTTCCTCTTTCCAGCGCGTGCGACTCCGATGTTTTGGATCGTTTTCCTCTTGCAAAATTCGGTCGTAATTGTTTGGTTCATACAGACATTTGGTAGACTTTAGCAAACCCTTCTTTGTGCATTGAGGTTTTGTGTGAATACTATTAACTTTCCGAATCTTTTGGCGGAGAAGCATCCATGAACATGAACTTTTGCTGGATATTTTCTTTTGTCCAGACTTTCTTCCAATAATTATAAACAAAGAGATGTGACTCATCTGTAAATATGCTCTAATTACGGTCTATATTCTGCGTTTCCCAACTTAGCTTATTTTCAATATGTTTTTGGGTCAGTAACAGTTTAGGTTTGGTACTCCTGTTTTTGATATCAGATTCTGTCAAACGGACACTTTAATTCATTTTCTGGACAATTTTTTACGTTCCTCAAACTAATTGTGCCTCTGATGTTTTTAAATATTTTTCTGTTGCCTTTTAAAAGCCGCACTCATTTTATAAAGATGTTATACCGCCGAAGTATGTAAGTATACTGAGTAAATGAAAACAATAATCGGGGCTCACGACAAAACATTTTCATATATTTTCATTTTGAATACAGACACACGAGTGTTTGTATAACTGCATTTTATTTGCTTCCTTTATAAGTGTTTTTAATTGATTAAACAATTTGTCTTTTGCTTTTATTTGTTTCTCTTAAAGGTGGGCATATTTCCATCGAATTTTGTTACCAACGAGGATCCAATGCAAACAAATGGGCCTTCAGCTATCGGTGAAATACAACCGCTCGAGATAGCTTACGAAGAGCTCGATGTTCAAGAAGTTATAGGCGTTGGTGGTTTTTGTAAAGTGCATCGTGGTTTCTATGGCAACGAAGAGGTCGCTGTTAAAGCAGCACGCCAAGGCCCAGACGAAGACATCGAGATAACGCGTGAAAATGTTTGGCAAGAAGCAAAACTTTTTTGGGCTCTCAAACATGAGAATATTGTCGCACTACGTGGAGTTTGTTTAAAACCACCAAAACTATGCCTTGTGATGGAATATGCCAGAGGTGGTTCACTTAATCGAATACTAGCTGGTAGAAAAATTCCACCTGATGTCCTGGTAAACTGGGCCATACAAATTGCTCGTGGCATGAACTACTTGCACAATGAAGCACCGCTTTCTATCATTCATCGCGATTTGAAAAGTTCCAATGGTAAGTTATTCACAGAATTGTATTAAATTAATTTCTTTAGGTAACACAAAACATCAAAAAGAGCCGAACAAAGGTGTATACGTTATCAAATCGTGTCTATTCTTAGAATTTCATAGAGGAGTTCATCATATTTTATCTGTCGATATAAATTGATAGAGAGTTTGGTAATTATTATGATTGAGCTTAAGTTGTCAGTGAAAATGCTTACTTTGAAGTGATTCACAAAACTTGGACGCATAAAGTGGACATAATTTGAAGTGGCCCACAACCGATTAGAAATCTATTTTTGCCTGCAATAAATTCACAATTGATTATTTTGCGTTTTATTGTTTAGAAGAGGAATGATGAAATAGTTTCATTTAGCAGCAAACTCTTTGCGGAACTCCTGTGAATTACTCGGATTTTTAGAGTTTAATTTGCTTACACAAAGTTTGGCCTTTGTTGCATGCAATTTATCATTCTCCGTTGCACTCTGTATGATGGTAAAGGTTAAAACAAAAATATGCAAACCTCATTAATTTCTCCATTGCAATGATGTAATATCTGTTTTGCATTATCTTCATTTATATTGCGCGTTATGAGAAAGTTATTGCTGGCTATTTCCGTAACAATTTCACGAAATTGGTATCTAAATCTGATAAGATTTCCACCCGCTATCTTTGATTTCTCACTATTTAAGCGAATCGCCAGTTGTGGGGTTTTAGAATATTTGATTCAACTCTTTGATTTGATATTTGATAGGCCTAAACGTAAAAACTTTTTACAACGACAATGAGGATAGTAAGTAGTTTGGGGTTGTGCTTGTTCTAAGAAAGCTTCAGTGGTAAATCTGGTATTTGTGGATAGATCATTTCGTTAACCTTTTTTGGTCGAAAGCCTATACCGGTTTTGGTTTTAATAATACGCCAGTGCTGGGATGAAGTTGTGTTCAAAAGAATAAGCTCTATTCCATTTATTGCTCTGTAAGTTATTCAGATTTACTGTGTTATACACAGTATTATAGGTACAATTATAGTACCTGTTATTTGTTTGTGTACAGGTAACCTATGCTGTATTACTTGGAAAAAACTAGATATTAGACTGAACGCATAATAATGCTACAGGGTTTGCCCACAAACGTTTTCATTTTGAATAGCCCGCTATTCTGCCACCTTAAAACTAGGTTATAATTACGCCCTTTACAAAAATGTAACGATACACATTACAGCAACGCGTTTGTTAAAAATCATGGTCGGCGTCCAGCAATTATTAAATTAAACTATTGGGAAAACTGGGAATATTGCTTCCGTAGCTCGAAATGAGGCCGAAAACTCTTGCTTGCGACATATGTAAGTCCAATTGATTTAACTTAATTGGGTTCCGACCCATATATGCCAATTGGGTGTTGGGAATGCATGAAATTAATCAAGAGAAAAATCGCTTTGAGTGTTTCGACACATTTTCATCTCAAGTCTTTGTTAACAAACAGAATTGCCCCATTTGGAACTTATGGAATCCACGATTGATTGTCGAGAAGTTTCTCTATCCACAACGTGTTACTGTTTGGTGCGGGTTCTTGGCCGAGTAATTTTTCGGAATGGTGATCAAAGTTGGCCACCGGAATCATACGATTTTCTTATAACATCGTCCGACTTCTTTCTTTACGGCCATATGATAGAGAAGTTTTAACGCTTTCCAGTCAATCGCCTAGATTTGTTACATAAAAGTGGTGGAGCTCATCTGGTTGATATTGTAATGCCAACCGTTTTTTCATCACTAAAAAAAGCAACGAAATCTTATTTCATGAAAAAATCGTGTTTTCTTGATAAATCAAAATGAAACCTTTTATTAAAAAAATAATGTAGGTACATAGAAACAGTTTTATCGGATGCAAACATCTGCATGCATCTTACTACACCAGAAGGTGGACCTTCGATCAAACAAACTGCTTGTCTCTGCATTATGTACTTTTGAAGGCAATGAACTTTTTTCAATGGTGAAGATTTCGGGGTATTAGCTGAATGACGCTTTAGGCAGACTCGTCCGAAAACCTTTAATTCCTCTTGAGAGTTATCACATGATCGACTTGAATGAAGTAACATAAACGCTATCCAGTTGAACTTTGGATACAAATATGCATTGCTCTTTGTTGTTTATTAATTTACATGTCATTGGTCATTTTTGCGTTACAGGTTTGATCTTTCGACTACTTAAAGCTACTTTGTCACTACTACACGAACATTTTAAATTCTCTACCTACACAATCGTCTTCCCGTCCTCAAGTATGAGCTTTGAATTTGTCGCACCAAGATCTTTGGCATTCTCAATTAATTTCTCGTACAAGGGAGGTTAGGATTCGAAGTGTCTCTAGTCTTTATATCTCAGCTTTTTGAACCATATCCAGATATATGTATGCAGTATAGGTTATAGAATTCGTTGTTGTAGCCTCTCCTCCATTTACCTTACTAGTATGTGATAAGTATCATATTTTGTGTCAAAATTCTGTAACTGACAGCATCAGGGTGTTTCGACTAAATAGTCTTGAATTGAAATCAGGCTGGCCACACAAGCATGGGATTGAAAGGCATGCCATTGAACGAAGTGGCTACACACAAAAAACAGGCGTCATTGGAATGAAAGAATTTTTGTCAGATAGAGGAACAGTGAAATCTGAAATGAACCATTTGAACATTTGTTTTGTAAACAGGAAGTTTCTGGTTTGCAGTAATTATGTATTTGTGAAATACAAAATGAGCGATAACGAGGAATACTGTTTGCAACCGCTGGTATATTGTTTTGTGCAATCGAAAACGAAAATAAAACAGCATATGAGGAAAGAAAACAGAGAGAATGGGTTAAATCCTGCAGATTTTATTTTGAATTAAACGTAGAATATTAGGAAAAATTCATACAACTAGTTGCGTTCACTTGATGAGACCTTTCCCGTATCGCAACACTTGCAAAATGAAAATTTACGTCAAAGACGATATTATTTGGAAACGAAACATTCATGCCCATGTAGAAAGTTATATTTGATGATGATTTTCGTTGGATTTTTGGTGCAATCAACCTTTCTCTTTCCAACTTACTAAAAATCTACCTGTTTCGCCCGACATGCCTTTCAATCCCACGCTTGTGTGGCCAGGCACATAGATAACTTTTCGGAAATACGTGAGAAAATTATACATTTTCTAAATTTAGTCAAGCAATGGCTAACGATTGCTCTTGCTATTGCAAAATTGATGGTGATTTCGTAGGTGATGCGCACGGGAAATTGTAGTCGCTTGAAATTAAATTGGTCGGTCGTAAGCATTGATATGCGCGGAATCAGCACATCTTCAACTTTGCACTTGCCGGTGATGATTGCGGCCTCAATAAAATTTGGTGAGAGTTTTTTCACGGCAAGTCTGGTTCAGTTGCACAGCTTCGCCGTTTGCAAATTGCGGATTAACATCAACCGCGAGCGAACTTTCAGTGGGTGGCTCCAATGAGTTCATAAATTCGATTGGGTAATTGACAGCTTGTTGCTCTTTCATAACTATATCAAATGGTTTGTAGTTCACTGGTTCGCCGGAAATTTTCGATTCAATCATTTTGTTGACGTCTTCGCTTTTCGGGGCACGTTCACGAAGCCAATCGTAATTCTTGTAGTTGGTGGTGATATCGTTGTTAATTGATTGTACCAATTGGCAAAAGTTTGCCGTTACCAATATCCAGAAGCTGCTTGGCAAAAGTTTTAAGGCTGAAGCGTCTTGCTGCAATTGCACGATATCGTGACTTTCAACGAGTGTTGATTGTAGAATGACTGGTAAAGTTTGAGCAAAAGCACCAGCAAGAAGTCTAGGTGCTCCTGCTATTAACCGGGTGTTGCGTCGGAAGTAAATTTCGATCAAATGCTTCCAGTGATTTCTTGTGTGCGATGATGCATTCGTCCCAAGTGATTCACCGTGTCGTAAGCTCGTTTTTGATCGCCACTAAAAGACTTTTTTTTGATTTTCTTGAAGTACATCAACATCATATTGCCTTTCCACCAGATTTCTGTTTTGAACGTCGCTTCTGTTTCGTGTTGGTGCCGGCGGCTTAAGTTCAATTAAAGATTTGTTCTTAATGGACGTACATTTATCTTCAAGTTAAATGAGTGCTTCATTGAAAATGTTCTCGTTATATTTCTGTTTTAGATTTATTGTCCGTTCGTAGAATATCCTCGCTAAGGGTTCCTTGTGATTGTCCAAAGGTTTTTTGGTTAAGTGGTCAAAATGATTGCGAACAGAGTGCGTATTAGATGTGGTAAGCGGCTTTTGTTAGTGTTGTGATCCAATGTTGATCGTCTTCGAGTAAATCAAGCTTCAAACACGCTTCTCTATATGACACGCGCAATTCGCCATCGATGGTTCTCAATGAATCGAATGACGTGGGCCCTCGTGAAGTAGCATTCGCAAATAAAAACATTCGGCGTTATTTGGATGCACAGTGCACTTCATTGTACAGAAACGTTTTCGCAAAATTATCGTTTTGGCACAATTGAAAAAACACTATGAGTGTCATATTCTGTGGTAGTTCAGCTCTTTCTTGGGCGTTTTCTTCAGTAAGGCAAACTCGCTGTCAATATTCCAAGTAAACTGCCAAATGCTGAACAGTTGGATAGCGTTCGTGTATGCTGAAGCCCTGAATTCGTCCTCTTTTTTTGTCATTTAATGGGGTACAACCAATATTGAGTTTCGCCAAAAATTTCATTCATTTTTATGAAGTCTATCAGATTAATTGTGATAGCAGAACTGTGATGTCCGTCCACTTTGGACTGCACGTGAAAGTGATAAACAGATCAGGGCAACCGTATTTCCGAACATACGTATTTTATGGCATCTTGCGCATATTCGTGCATGTGTCGTCCACTTCTGGTGTACGTGGCTGGTAGGATCATGATTTGCCCAATGTTAGTTAGCAGCGTTTCCATCAGCTGTAATTGGATAACGCAAGTGAACATATTCTTCGACGCGAAGTTCCTTTCGGTTCAAACGGACGAAAAGTAGTCCTTGGTGAATCGTTGGTATTTTGTCTATCGCTTCTTTGAATAGACGAACCAATTTGTTTGCAGATTTGCCACGGTTTCACGCCTTGGTCCACTACTAACATCACAACGTCGATCAGTCTCAGTTTTTTCGTCGCCAGTGAAATAAATTTACAAAAACTTGGCGTGTTCATCGTATAGGGGAAGCAGCGAACCGATGTTATGGTAGACTTGTCGTTGCACTTTGAAGGTGGGCTTTAAGTCTACATTGTGGCTGTCAGTTTTCGTTGCTCCAAACAAATTCATTTGAAAACATGAGTTGTACTTCTGAATGTTTTGTAGAAAGTGCATTAAATCTGGACCGAAACGTAGATACGAAGTGGTTCTGGTGGCGGCTCTAGCTCTGGCAATTTGATTTTTAAATTTGAACAACATATTCCGGATGGCTCCTTGTTGAAAATCAATATATGGCAACGCAAGCAAACTTTTTTTGAATTGGCCCAATTGCAATATCTTGATGACTGCTGTAATCTTTGTCTTTATCGTAATAAAATGCTTCCAAATAAAATCTTTGTCTTGATCGCGCGCTCAAAAAAAAAAAAAAAAAATAGAACAAAAAAATAGAATGTGATCGATAGTCGTCTTTTTGTTTTATTTGTTTTCAAAACATTGAAATATTATTATTATTATTATAATTTATTAACATATGATTAAAATACATGTGTTAATACATAGAAAACGAGCACTAGCTGGAGAGGCCTTCGGCTCTATGGTACTTAGTTATAAACTAAATTAATATGTGTTAGTAAAGATACTTAAATCTGTAGATTACATTTATTTACAAAATTGCTAATTTGGACAATATTCTCGTGGTTGGGTTTACTTAAAAATTCGTAGGGTGGATGTTGGTTTTTTGGTAGGCAGTTACGATATTCACCTATTCCTAGGATGTGACTGATGTTGATTTGGGAGTGACAGGATTGGCAAGATGGCGGAGCTTCCCTTTTGAGGAGATGTTGATGGGTGAATGCTGTGTGTCCTAAACGCATCCTCACGAAGGTAGTGTTCATGCCTTTTGAAGTTGTGGTAGGGTAGGTTGGCTGCGATCTGTCCGTGTTGATGGTGGAATAATGGTGATGGTAGTTATTCCAAGCCAAGAGTTGCCTAGATATAACCTTTTTGTTAATAAATCTTAACATATCAGGTCTGGTGTGAATTGCAAATTTGTGCACTGGAGCGCTGTGTGCAAAATTGGCAGCTATGTCGGCGTGTTCGTTACCTTGAATCCCCATGTGACTGGGGATCCACATTAGCTTAAGCTTGTTGGGGGATCTTATGAGGGAGTCTCTAATCTGAATGACACACTCCGAATTGTGGTTAGGGTTCTTAACTGCATTGAGTACTGATAAGCTGTCAGAGCATATTACGTGTTTACCACGCATATTGGTGGCTATTGATGTGGTTTTTTGAATAGCAAAAGCCTCAGCGGTAAAAACAGATGCGCTATTAGGTAGTAACCCTATGCTGAACAAAGATCCGTCTTCGTAGGTAGCTGCGAAGGATGTGCTGTCACTGTTTTTGGAGCCGTCAGTAAATATAAGTTTCCAACCAATGGATCTTAATTCCGAAGTAATGCCAAGGAATAAAGCGTGATATATGTCTAAGTTGGTGTCATTTTTGTTATATTTTGCTAAGTCCATGATGAAAGATGTTTGCTTTATGAACCACGGTGGATATAACGGGCGGTGTACAGAGATCGTGTTTACCGGAGGTTCGAGTTCTTTGGAGCAGTTCAATGCACGTAAGATAGCGGATGGAAAGCGCTTTGCAGTTTTCATTTTCCTAGCGGAGGCGATGTCTTTATCCATGATGGATCCATTTGTGAACAACAGCTTAATGTACAACTTGGCTCTGGTTACTTCTATGCGATGTTCTATTGTAGGTAGACCGGATTCAACTAACATGTTCTTCACAGTGCTTGTGGGGAAAGCATTAATACTCCTACGTGCTGCTTGATGGTAGGGGGCCTTGATGGTGTTAATTGTTGATTTTGGGCAGTTTCCGTAGATAAGTAAACCATAATCAATCTTGCTAAGTACTATCGATTTCGCAATCGAACATAATGTGTTGATATGTGTATTACATTTTTTGCTAGCTAAATAACTTATTATATTGGCTCTCGCAGCAAGGCTCTTTTTTAGTTTTAAACAATGATCTTTCCAATTATACTTATTATTAAATATTAGACCTAAAATACTTAGACTTTTTACACTTTCTATATTGAGGTTATTAAAGCTTAAAGTTAAGCCTCTACATGAAGTCTTGCGGCAGATGTGTAAGGTCTTACATTTGTCTAGTGACAATTTGGCTCCAGATGAATCTGACCATTTTAGTATGTCTTTGACTGTAATTGTTAGTAGTGTTTTAGTTTCTTCCAGATCAGTGTGCTTACATAGGATGTATATATCATCAGCGTAAATGCAGTGATCAATTTGCTTGTGTTTATTTATAATTTTACTTATATAATCAAAAGCGATGATGAAAAGTACCACCGATAATGGAGAGCCTTGCGGAATACCATTAAATAGTGGATGGGTAGATGAAAACCAATTGTTTGCTCTCTCTAACACAAATTTTCCTATTCGTGAGAAAAGATTTGACATAGAGGAAAATTTTCGGGCCAATGCCCCATGTTCTAAGTTTATTTAACACCAAATGTATGCCTATCTTATCGAAAGCCTTTTCGAAGTCAAGAGAGAGGATTGTGGCATGATTGCGAGCTGATAGGGCGTTAGAGATGAAGAAGTCTAGATGCAGAAGTGCATCAGAGCAACCTTTATTAGGCTGAAAGGCAACTTGGTTTGAATATATAGAATTTAAATCCTTCAAAATTAACATATTTTTCTTACGCGACAGAACATAGAACTGAAACGTATATAACTAACGTAACCACTTAAAACCTTCCCAAAACATAGAACACAACCTCATCCATATAACCATATAGGTCCAAGACGTTTTACTTGTCGCCAAGTTCTTGCCAGACACATCAAAAGAATTTAAATCCTTCAAAATTAACTTATTTATATTACGCCACAGAACATAATAGCTGTTGCTTAATAAAAATAAGACTTAAACCATAACATTTTATAATATTTACTTTTTACTAAAAAAAAACATAATTTTAAATTGATAAGTCACTCGATTCATCGGAGGAATCGCGATGACAACTATCATCTTCACTGTCAGATACATTTCCATCAATTTCAATAACATCTTGTATGCTATCACGTGCCACATCTCCCTCGAACCACTTAATTTCAAGCATATTTTTTAGTAAAACCCAACCATTTTGTTCTGGTGTTAATACTATCTGCAAGCTTTATAGAATATCTCATATCGGGTTTCATGTACAGACATTGCTCTTGTTTTATAAATAACACAAAGATGTATATTATATCGTTTTCCTCAATATCTCTACCATTTTCAGGCTTGCTGTTGTTGTTGTTGTTGTAAAATCTTCAGATACGGATGTTCTCGTTATAGCTCTTTACAGTCTACCTTACCTAAAGAACGACACTAAATTATGGATAGAATTTGGAACATTGTCGAAGAACTCTCTCAGATACATTAATGTCAACTCAATTTATGAAAGTTTGGGTCCAATGTTTTGCGCTACTTTACCTGGGTTGCGATTTCACTGGATGCGATTTCACTCCAGTAAAACGTCTTGGACCTATATGGTTATATGGACGAGGTTGTGTTCTATGTTTTGGGAAGGTTGTAAGTGGTTACGTTAATTACTCGTACATACATTTCAGTTCTATGTTCTGTCGCGTAACAAAAATATGTTAATTTTGAAGGATTTAAATTCTTTTGATGCGTCTGGCAAGGACTTGGCGACAAGTAAAACGTCTTGGACTTATATATTTGTTATCAGGGAGTTTTTCTCTAAATGCTAAAAAAAAATTAAGTGGTTACAACAATTATTCAAAATTGGGATTTCGTACAAACTTCGAGTACGTCTGGCAAGCCCTTGGCTACACTTAAAACGTCTTGGACGTATATATCCCTATTTAGGCGGATCTGTACTGTTATTTATGACTTGAATCAAGTGGTTACCCTTATTATTCCGTTTTTGGATAATAACGGGTTTTTGATATACTATTAGTCTGTTAAGTTACCACGATATGCTGCCAGACGGTAAGATTTAAAATCACTGTCATCAAGGCTTAATATTAATGTGCATATCGTTTGGTTACCTTTCACAACCAAAAATTACTGCAGGCTCTTGGTCTAGGTGGTTATTTGGCTTAAGTTCCTCGCTCTATACAATCTTATAGGGTAAAACTGCCAAGCTTTTTCAAGGACAAGGACGTACGAGAGATGTTTAGTTCTTCAGAATCGTTTGATTGCAGTCTTTACTTACCGACTTGCATACAGCCGTAATATTTTCTTAACTTCAGGCGTTTCGATGTTCCACTGGTATTATGGAGTGCATAAGTCGGAACGATTATAGCAACCGAAAATTAAAGTAAACGCACGGAAGGAGGTCGTAACCGAATTTAGACCAAAAAATTTGGATGATTGGTAAACGTTGTTGAAACGTAGGAGTATACTTTTTCATAAGTCAATGCTAGAAAATCTGGAACAAAAACATGACATCTTTCGAAAGATGGTATGCGTAAATTCAGAGAATCTCTATTTGGAAAATGGGGCGCATCTAATAGAAAACACTTTATTTAGGTTATCTTACGATATTGTCTTATAAGATGACTAGTTACCGCAAATGAAAAGAAAATAATTTATCTAGATTCTGAACACCTTCACAAGATGATTATGATTGCTTGGTAAGCTATACAGTCATAAAAGGAGGACACCATGTTAATTTGCCGAAATGTTTTCGGGCCAGCTGAGAAATTAACAAATCATGTTGTTTTATGTTCTGTTCTCTCGAACTCTATAGGAATGTGATTTGACAAGGAAATCTACAAATCTACAAGTTAATGAGTTAGATTTGATATGATATATCAAACAGTAAAAATAGTCTTTGTGATAGTTGCTTGTTAACATATTATTGTGATAGTCGATGAATATTATACTAGCATCACAGCGTCCACTTTCTCGTCATCGGTTGTTATCTAGTTGCGAGCGTTGCCAAAGTCCGCTGAAACTCTTTTCAATGTTTAATTTTCAATATTCTCTTTAATTTCAGTACTAATATTCGAAGCAATCGAAGGGGATAATCTCCAGAAGAAGACCCTTAAAATCACCGATTTCGGTTTGGCTCGTGAACTTTATAACACAACACGAATGTCGGCAGCTGGAACGTATGCATGGATGCCACCGGAAGTGATTAGTGCCAGTACCTATTCCAAGTAAAGACAAAAAAAAAAAAAATCCTCAATTGTAAATGAAATTCATTGTGTGTTCGTTTTACAGATCTTCAGATGTTTGGAGTTATGGTGTACTTCTCTGGGAGCTAATTACTGGCGAAATACCCTACAAAGGTTTCGATTCCTTATCAGTTGCATATGGTGTTGCTATAAACACTTTGAAACTACCTATACCGAAAACCTGTCCTGAGGCATGGGGAAAGCTCATGAAAAGTAATTTTTCTCCCTCTTATGTTAACCGAATTTATTTGCTTACACGTTTATTCCTGCTTCAGGTTGTTGGGAGCACGACCCACATAAAAGACCGGGTTTCAAGGACATCCTTATGAAGCTGGAAGATATCGCACGATCTGGATTCACACAAACACCTCAGGAATCCTTTCATACAATGCAAGATGGTTGGAAGAAAGAAATCGCCGAGGTTCTATACGAATTGCGCATGAAGGAGAAGGTACGATTCTGTTCTTTTTCTAATTTGCAATTAGTGTGTTTGAGTTTATTTTATTTTACTGCTACAATTAGATATAGTATCAAATATGTAAAATAGTAGCAAAGTTCCTTTATTTGGATTCTCGGTTTATTTATTATTTTCTTTTCTTTCTTTTTTTCGTTTCCTTTTTCCTTGCCATAATATACATTAAACCATGAATACCCGTAAATGTGTTGTGCATAAAAATACTATATGAAAAAAAAATAAAAAATAAAAAAACAAAAACACTCAATCAGGGCTTTAAATCCATCGAAGAGGTAAGAGGATGTAAAGCAAGGATTGCAACTTTTGCAGTTACTCGTACTATCCCGAGGTTTTGATTGCGCTTTGTATTTTGTGTATGGTTTTCTTAATTCATATCATATCAGATGCTAATGAGTTTGTTTATTTTTATTTTCATTTCATGTATTAAATCAAAGTATTGTTTGTCTTTTCTTTATTTTCAAGAATGGGAATTAGAAAGGCGTAGGTTGTTTGTTTACTTAATTAATTAGTTGAGAGACTCCAATGCCCGCCGCGTGAAGACGGTTTATGCCAGATGCATAGTCTTTAATATTCTTCAGCCACATATGTAAATTTCGGGCACTGGCCTCAGTCATCCTGATATTTGCTTGGTTTTTAGAAGATAGATTTGAGCTTTTACAAGCCGGAAAAAGTGATTCCGGGAGTCTCTCAGATGTTTTCTTTTCCATTGATGTGTCTGAGTTAATGAAGTTCGGTATTATCATGATTTGTATATCTAATGATATGTATATATCATAAGCCTAACCTTTTCTTCAATTGCTTCAACATTGGTTAATTGAGAACAGTCGATAATATTCTAATACTGCGTAGTCCAGTACAGGGATGGATTTGTTGCAGATAATGCTTTCTTGTTCAAATGTATGCTCTGACTTATCTTTTCCAGCACGAATTGTCCTGTGTCTCTCTATCTAAATTCGAAGAAGGCTTGAAATAATTTGGTGTAATATGTAATAGTTTTAGTTGCCAGAAAGTGCATTTTATGGGTATGGTGTTGTGCTGATAAATGCCTTAAAGGAAAGTCTAGGAACCCCAAAAAAGAAAAATACATCGCTCATTTGTTACAATACGGTCATAGCTCAAAAATCTAAACTTTTCGGAGACTTACGAGTATTTTAAGTTTAAAATCGTTAGCATTTTGGTAGGATGTACTTAAGATAATAAAATAAAAACTTATTGGACGGGCAGCATCAGGTAATGAAATTAAAGTGTGATTTTGGGTTGAATTATTTCTACCAAGGGCTGACTAACCTTAAATTATTTACTCGCACTTTTGATTATGACGATCTGGATCTAAAAATTGAATTTTTGTGGTGACTTAAGGGGTTACATACGTTTCTCCGCTCAAAAAAATCGATTTTTTTTTTTGAAAAAATGAAAAAATTCTATATTCTTTTGCAATTCAAATGCCGCAAGAATTTTTCAAAAATTCCAATAATTAAGAAAGTTATGACGTTAGACGTCGGACCGGGCGGAGCGCTAATTAGGGACATGAGCAGCTGCGTGCCTGTTCTGTCTTCCTACCTTCTCTAATGACGGGTCAGTGCCCTCGCAAATATTTATACCTGCTTAGTAATAGATTTAAACCTTGTATAAGAATATTAGAATTCAGAATATTCCAGAAGGCACTACTCGAGCACATTTTCAGTTTTGCTTTCGAAGCCACGCAGGCAAGACACACTGCAGATTTTGCATTTCGTTTGCGTTTTTCTCGAAACAGTGTTTTCCGAGTCGGTACCAGAAATATCTCTTGAACCACTCGCCCGATTTGCATGCCATATCGCACGGATATTCTTAATACCATTATCTAGTCTCCTACGTAGGATTTTTTTGATATCTTTATTTTTAGATTTGTTATAAATAAAAATGTGACTCGTTTTTTAGTCAAAAATAGTATCCTACTTCAAAATGCTGCCATTTTGTTAAAAATGAAAATTTTTGAAAACGGCTATGATAGAGACTAGTTTTATCCATCTACTTTAACAGGTTTTTTTTTTGTTTCAAATGAAACCTACCAGAGATATTCCTGGTACCGCCCAGCACGTTTTTGAAGAGAGGTTTCCGGAGATGGACGAAATGTATACTTTATAATTGTTTTTCTTCAATTGTCAATAAAGTTTTGTATTCGTCAAGGAATACTTTACACAATGTATATTATAATTTTTTTATATTAATTTAATATCGTAGCGAAAAAAAATCTTGAAAAACGCTCCGTTTTTGACCGGAGAAAAGTATGTAACCCCTTAAATAGGATGTGACTTTATTGATAGAAAAAAACATTATTACCTATGCTTTTTTCTTAGTTTCCATTTTGTCAGTAATTTTGATTTCTTCCAACTGAAAATAATACAAATTTAAACATTGCTATCGAGTCTATTTTAATTTTTTTATTTAACTAACAATAACAAAGACGTAAAGAAATGAATCACATTTTAAAATTAAAATTCACGTAATCAAAAAAAAAAAAAAAAAAATTAAATATAAATATAAATTCTGAAGGAATGAACGGTAGAATCTTAGAATGTGGTTTTTCTTCACCACCTCCAGAAGATATTTCTATATGTTTTAAACAATTCTGGGTTTTGAAGTGAAAGCTCGCGTCAAAACAATTGCAGCTGTTTTTAGCGATCGTCACAAAAAAAAAAACGGACCAACCCCGCTTAAGATTTCATCATAAAAACTTATTAGCACAGATATACAGTGTTGGCCCAAACTAAAGCACGAAATAATCTCGCTGTGAGAAAAACTAAAGAAAACGCGTAAAACGTATGATGATTTTCTAATTTTTATTTTTTTCTAATCAATATATATTAGTCTTCAGTTCACAGATAACAACATTATTATTACTCTTTAATTATTTAAAAAATAGCAAAATAAATCAAAACTGTTTAACACTCTCTTCTTTATTAAACTTTTCTTTAACAATTCCGACACACCCGAACCGGATGTTCTCAAAAAAAAAAAAAAAAAAAACCCTTGTCATTGAAATATTACGTTTTTCACTGGCAGAGGGCGCACAGATTACAAAAGGGATATACATTGTTTTTTTTTAAGGATTTTGTTACATTTATACTCTTACAACCTCGGCCAACCTACACAAACAAATCGACCTCGATACTTATTTTCTTAAGAAACTAAATCTACGTCGCTGTGTTGCTCTCACGGCTGCTTTCAGTCCCTCCGTCAACTTTGTCTTCTACCCATCTCCGCATGCGAGCGCCTTCAACTACATTATCATATGCGTTATTATCAGGCGCTGCGTTATCTGGCAGTTTTCAACGTCGCGAATCACGTACCGATCATTCCCTAAGATTTGATGGATTACATAGGGACCGCGGTACCTCGGAATTAATTTCTTATTCGTTCCCGGCGTTACATCTACGTTACGAATCACGACATACTCCCCCTCTACAAATTCTTTAACTGGCGAACTCTTTTTTTCTAAGTACGATATAAGCCTGTGACTTCTGAATCTCTTCCAGGGCATTTGCCCGCATTGCCACCAAGTCAGGGACCCCAGATGAGCTCAACTTCTCATCTAAATATTCAGAAAGCTCATCAATGATCTTACCACGTTGTGCCACACCAAACAATAATTCGCTAGGAAAATGCTTCGTCGAACTGTGTTTCGAGTTATTTAGACCGAACTCAACGTGAGGACTAATCGGCGTGACTAATCGGTTCGCACAATTTCCCCAACATCGCTTTCAGCGTCCTATTTACACGTTCCGCCTGACCGTTTGCTTGCGGAGACCCAGCGGCGACCTTCACGTGTACAACGTTGTGGTTTTTCAGAAAAGCAGCAAATTCTAAAGATGTAAAACATGTACCTTGGTCGGTAATGATACGCCGAGGGCGCGGCTATAATACGAGAAATATTTTTCAAGACATGCAAGTACTTCTTTTGAACTGGTTGAGTTTACAGCATACATCTTGTTAAACTTCGTAAAAGCGTCTGTTTGTGCTTTCTCTTTGAGTTAATAGACGGCAGGGGCCCGAAATGATCTAGGTGTAACGTATCAAAAGGCTCGGGCCTTTTCTCAATACTGTACAGGTTTCGTTCGGTAGCTCGAACCGGGGCCGAATACATAATGCAACGGATACAGTTTCGAATAAAGTCGCGCACTCCGTCTTTGATGTTAGGAAACCAGTAGTGCCTGCGCAAACTTTGGTATTTTAGAAAAATATGATACAGGATGAAACTTTCCATCACTTTGCCGCTGCATAAGTGCGGCTCCGAAACCTAAAGAGCTAGCATCACAATGTAACTCTCCTTCGATGGATCATATATGGGAAGAACCGGACTATTCATTAACTGAATGGTATAGTACTGAATGGCTCTGGTGCCATTGCAACATGAAAGAATCCATTCTTCAGATCTAAAGTGGAGAAGTTTTTTTTTCCCCCAAGATAAACCAAACAGTCTTCGATTAATGGTAACGGATAATTATCACGTGCCGTAACTTTATTCAAATTTCTATAACCAACGCACATCTGTAACTCCACCGTTTTCTTCTTCACTAAGACGATGGCAGATGCGTATGGAGACTGGCTTGGCCTAATAACCTTTTGCTCTAATAAGCTATCTAAAATCTTCTGTACTTCTGCTTTCTCAAAATACGAAAGCCTCCTGGGGGATGTATTAAACGGTGTATGATTCGTAAGTCTGATGTGCATCTCCGAATTATGCGGTTTTGCTTCTATTTCAAACGGGTATAAATATTGTTCGCGAATAGTACTTTTTATAGCTTCTACATTATCTTTCGTTAACGACTTATTTATATCTAAAACTAACTCACCCTCGAGTTTCTTTTTCGAGAAATTGATAACGTTAGATGACCCGGTAAGTTCTTCCTTGTTCAAAGGAGACTTTTCTTTACAAATATTACGAGGGCGGGTCAATAAGTCCGTGACTTTTTGAATTTCTGACCTCTTTACTGAAACCGCAACACTGCTCCTGTCAACAGGCATCTGTCAGTTGACTCCTGTCAAAATTTAAACTTGCTGCGTCAGTTAGTTTGTGTTTGACAGCTATTTTTATCAGACTACTCGCTAATTTGAGGAGAAAATGGAAAAAAGTGAATTTCGTGTGCTTCACTTCACAGGAAGGTTTGGCGTTGTTTAATCGCAATATGGAGGAGTTTTTGCGCCGTTTTGTAACCGTGGACGAAACATGGATCCATCACAACACACCAGAGAACAAACAACAGTCAAAACAGTGGGCTTCTAAGGGTGAATCGGCGCCAAAGAAGGCCAAGGTGGGTTTGTCAGCCAATAAAGTTATGGCGACTGTTTTTTGGGATGCACACGGGATAATCCACATTGACTACCTTCAAAAGGGAAGAACAATCAATGGGGAATATTATGCCAACTTATTGGACCGATTCAATGACGATTTGAAAAAAAAACCGACTTCATTTGGCCAAGAAAAAAGTTCTTTTCCACCAAGACAATGCAAGGGTGCACACATGTGCAGTTGCCATGGCAAAAATCCATGAATTGGGCTATGAATTGCTCCCTCATCTACCCTATTCTCCAGATTTGGCTCCGAGCGACTACTTCTTGTTCCCAAACCTGAAGAAATGGCTTGGTGGAAAAAGATTTGACTCCAATAATGAAGTCATCTCGCAAACAAAGGCCTATTTTGAGGACCTCGACAAATAATTTTTTTGGAAGGGATAAAAAAATTGGAGAAGCGTTGGACAAAGTGTATAGAGCTCAAGGGAGACTACGTTGAAAAATAAAATTATTTTTTTATCAAAAAATCTGTGTTTTATTCCAAAAGTCACGGACTTATTGACCCACCCTCGTATCTGAAAGCAGTTGAGAAGACTTCACCTCCATCGGCAAAACAAAAATACGAATTTCCATTTAAATTAACAATATTTCTCGTATCGTTTTTCAGTTTAACATTTTTTTTCTCTTTATTTATACATAACACAATATTAGCTACGTAAGAAATCTCTTCCTAAAATAAGGGGTAAATTCATTTCATTATTTGGAAGTATAATTAATTCCTGACGGATACATATGTCTCTAAATTTAATAATACAATCGATACGGCCACAAGATGAATGTCGTTTTTTGTTTACAATGTTGGGTGAAGTTACTAACGGCAGAACACCGGATGAAACTAACCGGACTATCGGTATCAAACAGAGAAAAGAAATTCGTTTATCTGCAGTGCCTGATAGAACTGAAACTAAATGCAACACTTACATAATTAACAGCATCAATGACATCTTCATTGTCCAAAATCTCCCACTCTTCTCCAGCAAACTCTCCCACAGCAGAAACTAAGTTACGTCGTACCAGCAACTTCGGAGGGTTTGGACAGCGTTTGTGATCGTGTCCCATCTTCCAGCATCTAAAGCAGAATCCCGGTGTTCTCGTTTCAAACGGACACTTACTTTGATAGTGTCCCAATCTGCTGCAGTTAAAACAGCGAGTTAGTTCGCCTGCACTTGTCGTTTTCTTCGGAGCCACTAGGGTTCCACGGCTTGCAGGAACAACTTGAGCACGAGGGCGATTGATGTGCCCCATGATGCGTTCCTGATGTATCCCCACTGTCACTTTGAGCTGGTCGATGGTTGATGTCCCACTCAGCAGCAGAATTGCGTCGTCCGGTGATAAGTGCATACCATCCACAATCATTCCGACGATCTCGTATTCCCGCAACTGACTATGTTTGGCCAGACCACTCATAACGAGTACGTAACGATGCATATCCTTCGAGTCTATTATAATTTCACTATAACTTAGCACGTGGTCAAACTCTTTGATTAAAACTGAACGTAAACCATTGTAATCACGAACATCGACTTGGCTTGCGAAATCCGCTGCAGCATCTACTAATAAGCTTCTTAAGCAAATGTATTTAAATCCGTCGTCGCATCGGTATGACCGACAGATTTGTTCCAGATCATTGATAAAGTGATTGACGTCATAACCCGACATGCGGGCTCCGCTGAATTTGGGGACTACCCGGACAATATCTTCTACTCGAACTCGGGTTGCTGGCTCGGGTTACATCTGTTCGAATTGGCGTTGGAGTAAGAAAAGTTCTTGTTTCTTTTTTAAGATACTTATCTGGTGTTCCAGAGCGGCAAGTTCCTGGTCGGCAGCCGGGATTGGAATGGCAGCAGGAGCAACAGTGGCAGCGGGAGCAGCAGTGGCAGCAGGAGCAGCAGTGGTAGCAGGGGCAGCAGTGGTAGCAGGAGCGGCAGTAGTGGTAGGCTCAACAGCAGCTGTAATAGCAAGAGCAGCAGTAGTAGGAGCAATTGTATCGGGAGCAGCAGTAGCAGCAGTAGCAACAGGAGCAGCGGGAGCAGCAATAGGCGGTACATCTACGGCAAACTGCGCTATGTTTGCCGACGTCATAGTTGGCGTGTCGTCATCCACTAAATATTCCTGCACCTCAGCCTCTGCTCTTGCCTCGTTTAGGAGCGTGCGCAACTGCGCCACGCTAGCCGATGCAGGGAATTCTATTCCCATTGTTTGCAATGTGGACATTAAATCCATTTTCGAATATTTTTTTGACATTTTACTTTGGGATAACAATTCTGACACACCCGAACCGGATGTTCTCAAAAATAAAAAATATAGAAACCCTTGTCATTGAAATATTACGTTTTTCACTGGCATTTCACTGATATTGTTACATTTATACTCTTACAACTGATTAAAAAATAGGTGGACAAAACTAAAGCACACGCACGCTATGTTTAGTCACTCGCCCGTGTTTAGTCAATTCTACCGTTTTCTTCCAATATTCAATAATTTCACCGTTTTGTTTTTCTCAACCAAGATCTTAATAATGAGAAAAACAAGTACTTGTGTTAGAGCTTCAGATCATTCACGTGAATAAGGTGAAAAACGTGTTCACGTTATCACGTGATTTAATATTCACGTGAATGAAAACTCACGTAAAATGACGTGAATCGCGTGAATAACGTACACAAGTAATTGTATGAAATGAATAATACAATATGAAGAAATATATAAGGCCATCAGAAATAAATTCTAAGGAAAAAACAAAACAAACGTTTATCTTATTGAATTCAAATATTTTTATTACAAAGTATTACGATTTTGATAAAGAAAAATTAGCATATCAACATTTTCTGGAAGCAAAGAAGTTCTTTTATTTGTAAAAATGTTTCCGGCTGTAGAAAAACAACGTTCTGAGCTGACAGAAGTTACTGCTATGCACAAATATTGTTTTGCTAAGAATGAAATAGCGGGATATTTTACTGCTTTGTGTTTCCACCATTCAAAAGGGTTAAACGTAAACCTTAGCTGAGGCTCTTCTAAGTATGATTGGAGCTGCTTTTTAAAATTTGCTGGATTGACTCTAGTTTCTTGGTAAAGAAATTCCAACTCCTTTTCTGTACCGTCATTGTTTTCTGTTTGGCTAGAATCTTGAAGCTGTGCTTGAGGAAAATTTTCTTCAAGAAGTTGTTTCAACTTATCTTTTATTGCACCTCGAACAGAATAGCATTCATGCTGCAGATCTTTGTAGCGTGAATCTAGTAGAGAGAGCAATTTGTCTTGATGATATGGTTTCAGGTATTTCACTTATCTGTAGGTCTAACCGTTTACGTTAGAAAAGAAATTTTTGATTTGTTTTATCATTTCGGAATCAGCATCGGATTCTTCCATATGCATTTCTAGTAGCCTATGCGCCCTCCCTGCTTAACACGCTGGTGAGAACTTGCATCGGGTTGAATACGTCTTCAAGTTGTTTCATCAATGTCCGGATATTTCCAATTTTATGGCCGATGCAAATGAAATAACAGTTCGATCTGCTAATACGTTGGTGATTGGGCTTCGGTTTTGTATCAGTCGCTGCAGCATAAAGTAAATGGAATTCCATCTTGTGTTGTTCGCTTGTAATAAAGATTGAGCTGGCAAAGACAGTTGCCTCTGCTTCTCTTCTAAAGCATATTTAGCTGCACTAGAATGCTTAAAATGTCCAACAAATTTGCTTGCTTTTTCGATAATTGCTTGAGTATGTTCCGACGAGATCGACTTTTTTATTGCTATTTGAAGACTGTGAATGGCACACGTCAAATTTTGTTTCTCTTGTGTTTCCTCCAAACACAAGTGCCATTTCCAACTGCCCTCACGATGTTAGCAGCATTATCGGTGACAACAGTCATTACTTTTTTATCTATACCCCATTCATTTAACGTATTTTTCATATTTTGAAGGTGATTTTCAGCAGTGTGACGTACATCTACTTCATTTGCGTTAAGAGTGTACGAATTTTGAATCCAATCTTCTTCATCTATAAAGAGCACCGTCATAGTCATGTAGGAGTCCTGTACCGCGGAGGTCCAACAATCAGATGTGCATGATATATTGCATTGAAAAATTCTTCGAAAACAGGAAAAAAGACATTATTCACGTAATTTACGTGTTCACGTTATTCACATACTTCACGTGTTAGCGTATTCACTCAATTTACGTGAAATTTATGTTCACGTGAATCTTGAAGTGAAGGTATATTTCACGTGAATCACGTGAACCCGCTTTCACGTGAAATCGTAGGCTCTAACTTGTGTGTAATCGGCAAAGTAGAGAAAAGTGATAATATGTCGCGCAATAATTATTCCACGAATCTAAAAGAAAACAATAGTCTCTGATTTCAATATCGGCGCTGTGTGCAAACATGTTGAGGGTACATTAACCCCTTGAGCACGTGCTACTTTAAAAAATAAAATAAAAATTACATTTATAAATAAATTTCTAATAAATTCCGTATGGCTTATAATAAGGTGATTTCTCGAATAGTATATCAATTTCGCGTTCTGGGAAATGTCCAAACGTTTCATAGTGGCGGTAGACCCCGAAAGACCACCAGTCGCGAAGATACAAACACCGTCAGGCTAATCAAAAAGGACCCCTTTATATCGTCGAGAAGTATTCATAAAAACTCAGCTTACAAATTGCAAGCAAGACGATCTGGCGAAGAGCGGTTGATAGTGGCTTGCAGCATGCCGGGCAGCAAAAAACCAATTTATTTCTCAAAGAAATCGACGTGCAAGACTGGAGCTCGCAAAGTCACATTTGAATTGTCGCATTTGAATGAAATGGCGAACAATTAAATCCCCGTTTCACAAGGAGCACAATTAAGCACAGTGGAAGCAATATTATTGTCTGTAGATATTTTGTCAGTCAAAGACTCGGGACAATCCACAAGATTAATGGAATAATCGATAGTTTCATGTAATCCTTCAAAATGTTGTGCTTCCTCATGTTGAAGAGATTATGCCGTTGTGATGGATATTCCAACATGACAACGATCATGCTGCTAAACTTGTGAGGAATTGGCTTAACGAAAACAATATTGCTATTATGAAGTGGCCACCACAATCGCCTGAACTCAATCTCATTGAAAATCTATGGGGAATTATAGATCAGAGATTTGATCGCACGAAATGACACAATTTGCAATTTAGACTCCATGCTTCAACGGACTCAAATAGCCAAGATTAACATCCCTACGCACATAATTCAGTACCTTATTGACTCTATGCCTATGCCACCTATTTTTTAATGAATTTTGCTTTATTTTGTTATTTTTTTTTTAATAATTGAAGCGTAATAATAATAGGCATGTTTTATTCAAAAGTGCATATGCACTTTTTCAAAAAACGCTCCAACTCTCTTTTATACTCACTTTTACATATAATTTCAAATTTGGCAGACCCGATTTCAGTTTGACATTAAATCAGAAAATCTTGCGGCTATGTTGGTTTCAAAGATGCTTTGAGTGGCTTTCCATTCAATTGCGAATTCAATCGTACTTTAAATTTCATTTAGTTTTATATGGAGATTTTAGTTTTAAAGATTAAATTTTAAGCCATAGGGAAATTAATTAAATTAAATTAACCCAACCCAGTTAACCCAATAGAAATCAAAAGCAAAAGCATTTAGTTGCTTTTTCCTTAATATTTTCTCTGATAAACTGGAGCTTTGGTGGCATTTTGAAAGCAGTTTTGAAAGCAAATAAGCACCTTGGCTTGGCACACACTAATTTTAAAAAAGGTCCAAGTTCCTTTTTGGATAGAAGAAAAATAAATATTTTTTCCAAGTGTAAAAAGCCCAAAAGAACGTTCATTATTGACTTGCTCTTCCAAAACATAAGTTGATCCACGAATACGTGCCACAATAGGGAGAAACGGCATGCTGCCAACTACCAGGAAACGATTAAATGCCCTCTAGTTGTATGTTGTGACATTTATAATTCAAATCTTTGGTAAATCTATCCTCTGAAAGTGAACTAAATTATTCTCAATTTGATTTTGTTTTTGTTTCGCGTGGAAAAGTGGCTATGCACTTTTGAATAAAACACGACTAATATTGTTAGCTGTGAATCGAAGACTACAATATTTTAATTAGAAAAAAAATAAAATTAGAATTTTTGAATTTTCTTTAGTTTTTCCCAAAGCAAGATCATTTCGTGCTTTAGTTTTGGCCAACACTGTGTTCTTGACCTTTATTGGAAGTTCATCTGTCGGTTGTGGAACAAAATTTGTTTTGAAAAAAATGTTTTTGGCAAATATTTGACACTTCTGTAAAGTAAATTCACTTTAAGGTTCATCGCAAACGAAGAAAATATTATTTGGAAGTACTGTTTTATATCCGCTGAGTAGATAGCGTATATAAATTGACTTCGCTATGTTATTGTTGTAATTTATACGCAAGTTATTTTTTTAACGCATGGCAGATGTGCAAAAAACACGGTTTGTGTTGTTTCTTTTCTTCTTTTCTGATATTTAGCTCTTTGAATTCATACTACTCATACGATATGATATGGAGGACTTCAATCTAGGAAATGTTAACCTGTTACATATTCAGGGATCTCATTTAAGTTGCCAAAGCTTTAATATCGAAAATGTCTTCGTATCATACCTTGAATGGTTTTACGGTTTTCTTAGCTAATCTCTATCATTTTCTCTCGATCAGCCTTGTCTTTTAAAAAATTAAGAATGGCCGTCATTAGTTCATTCACGCCTCTATTCCCATCCGACTTATTCCACACGGAACAAAAACTCCCATTAGTTTTCAAATCGTATACAGTAAAACCTAATACGTTCAATTTTGATCTACTCGTATAATATAATAAATCACGGACACATCACCTTTAGGCAACTGGATTTTTAAGAGGTTTCTCGCCTTAGTTAAACAAACATCTACTTTGATGAATTATATAAAACACCAGCGCTCTCAAGCGAAAATGAGTTACAACTGCAAAATTACAGCCTGCATGTCGTATACTGCGACTATAGCGTCAGCTTTCTTCTTTTGCTTTTCAATTAGGTGGCGCTCATAACATTCCATTAGTTTTTCTTTTTCTCTTTGTCCTCTCCTTCCCCATTTTCCTAAGCAGTGCATGTTTCGACATAATGCAGTGCATGAACGTTCGGGACGTCCAAAAACTGCAACCACTGACGATAACATTACTAAAGTTCACCAAATGGTGTTAGACGACCGCCGAATTAAAGTGAGAGAGATAGTAGAGGTTATGAAAATGTCCAAAGAACGTGTTTGTTACATATTAGATCAAGATATAGGCATGAGAAAGCTGTCCGCGCGTTGGGTGCCGCGTTTGCTTACGTTAGACCAAAAACGTGTTCGAATGAACATTTCCAACGCTTTGTTGGCGCAGTTTAGGCGCAATAAATCCGAGTTTTGGCCCCGATTAATTACTGTAGATGAAACTTGGATACACCATTATACGCCCAAAACAAAAATTCAGTCAAAACAGTGGACTGCAAAGGGCGACCCTTCTCCAAAAGGAAAGTGATGGCGACTTTTTTTTGGGATAGTAAAAGTGAGAGGTCTTAATCGATTATCTTCAAAAATGAAAAACCATTACAGGAGCATACTACGCATCATTGCTTGCCAAGCTGAAGGCATAAATTGCGGAAAAACGGCCACATTTGCAGAAAAAGAAAATCCTGTTTCACCAAGACAACGCGCCGTCTCACACCTCAGCGCTTACCATGGCGAAAATCCATGAATTACGGTTTGAACTGCTTGACCATCCGCCTTATTGACCAGATCTAGCCCCAAGCGACTTCCTTTTGTTCCCTCATCTAGAATTCACTTTTCATTTCTTCAACCAGGTGTAACGATAAATGCGGTCAAATATTGTGAGGAAATCGACATAATGCATACGAAATTGGATGAAAAGCAGCCTGCGTTGGCAAATAGGCATGGTCCGATCCTGTTGCATGACAATGCTAGACCCCATACTTCACACGTAACGGCGCAAAAACTACTACGGTTGGGATTCGAAATTCTTCCGCAACCACCTGATATTTCTCCAACGGATTATCATCTTTTCCGCAGTCAGGAGTCATTTTGTCGGCAAAAGGTGTTCCGAAATCGAGCAGAGGTCATAGATTTCATTGCCTCAAAAAGTCAGCACTTCTACGAAAAAGGAATAGTTGACCTTGTATCACGTTGAAAGAATGTCATAGATGCCAGCGGATCGTATTTTGATGGAATAAAAATTTACGGAAAAATAATATTGGCTTTTAAATTTTTAGTATAAAATCGGACATTTCATGTGGTACAACCTAATATTTAACAAATCGGATATTTTTTGCCACCCAACCAATTCATATGGATATCTTTTATCGACTTGCTTTCGTCAATGAAGTGCTTGGGTGTAGTTGCACGCTAGTTGTAGTGGATTTCGATGTGCAGAATCTTGTCTATAAAATCTTTGATACCTTCCTTCACAGCAGGATTCAATTTTTGTTGATTATCATGTTTTCTTCGCATGTCTTCTTCCAGTAAAACTTTTGCCACTACGTTTCGCTTTCCCAAGACAGTATGAATTGTTCTATCACTTACTCGTATACCCAGGGTGTACTTGAAGAACTTGTCTTTTTCTTCTTGTACTATTTTCACGCACATAACGATATTTTTGCTAATATATTGGCGTTGTTCCACCAAATCGCTTATTTCCCAAAAGGATGTAAATATTTGCATCAGCTCTTCCTCAGAAAACTTAGAGGAACAATTAGTCTTACATTTTTTAGAGGGAGGTTTAATATTTATCTGATTTCGAACTTTTATTCTTTGGTATACATTCTGTATTCTTTTACCATGCTTCTCAGCTTTTTCTTTTACGCTTTAACCCTGTTTTTAAGGGAGTTTTTAGAGCCGTAGATGTGCTGGGTGAACAAGAATCGATAATATCTAAATTGTGAGCGGTAGTGGATGGAAATAGTTGTCTTTTAGGGACTTTTACTGCTGACTCGTTTTTCTCAGTAGATGAATCGCTCGAGGTCTCTGAGCTATATGATGAAGACGAACTTGATCTCGATCGGTGTTGCTTCTGTCAGCATTAATTGTAATCGACTGGGTGGTAACCGCTACATTTTCTAAAGAGAATTTCATTTGAAAGGTTAGCATTTGAAATGTAATTTAAATAAGATATGGCATACCACACTATCCTGAAGATTCATCTGGAGATATCAAATTTGAATCAACCCTACCTTCAGACGCCGCCGAAGTGCTGCTATGCACAACTTTGTTGGGCCCATAGATAAATGCAAGATCTTACGTGCCCATGTGTCGTCTTGCATACTATATACTTACGTAAAATGTTCCGTTGTGATGCGTAACAAAAATAATTCCTTTAATAATAAGTACATAATGGTGTATGAACGCTATTTGGGTGAAGGTATCTTAATCTTATTAGAATAGTTGGCATAGGAGACATTTCGAATACACTTCTATTAACAGCACTGACATAAGTTAAAATATTTTAAATCATAAAAACATTCTGCTGGAAGAATATCATAGCAACACATATTTTATAAACCACATATTTTTATAGCAAGGACGCTTATATTTAAATAAATTCCAATTCTTTATGATAAGTCATAAAATGGTAACACTAACACCATCTATGGCCTATGCTGAGCCAGAAGCCACTCCAGTAAGTGTCAGTTGGTGTCAGTTGGTACAAAAGTTATTCACACGGTAGATTGAACAGAATCATGTATGCGACAATTAGTAGAAATTAGCCTCTGTAATTTCGCTAGGACATAGGATGACTGGAAGATTGTAGCCGTTGGCATATACTCGTAGACATGATGTTCATGTTCTCGGGGCTGAAAATATTTTTCCACTATATCGGTCAATAATTGGCCATGTTTTGTAACTTTTTGTTGGTGAATTGCAACTTCATTTCCTGGTGAATTAAGGAGAGAAAAAACGCCATCAGCGATACTTGGTCTAAGCAATTTGCTACTAAATGAAAAGATAAAAGTGCAATATAACAATAATTGGTAGCTCTTCCATCAGAGTTTGAAACGTATTTTATTATTGAGTAGTGAGTTAGTTCGCTTCATATTAGACAAGAACCAATGAATTTTAGAAAACAATTGATAAGGGTAGTTGCTGTTAAGACTCATCTTAAACTAGTTTGCATGAGACTTTGAATTTTATTTTAACATATTATTTAGGTCTTATGGCTTCTTTTCGAATATCTAATTGGTCGTATATGTATCTACCATAAAGTCTTGATGTGCTGTTGTATGATAGAGTATTTTCACTTAACTCCCCCTTCAATATAGGTTAATTATTCATATTCGTTTAATTTATTCTTGCTGAGTTTGTATGTTGAGTTTTGCTGTATTTCTTAGCCTAATCATCTTAGTGCACCGTCCCTTTCTTTTGCCTTCGTATTTTCTCTGATTTTATTGTGAATTTAAGTTTGATTAAAATTGATTTTTTTGTATTTTTCTTTTGTTTATTTTGCAATAACACTTCATTTGCACCGCCACTACCACCACCACACTTGTTGCTCAATTGCCTAATGCCAAATACAGGAATTGCGCTGCAAGGAAGCCGAACTGATACGTGTACAAATGCAACAAAAGGAACAAGCCAAAGATTTACTCCTACGTGAAAAGGAGCTGGAAGCTCGTGAGATCGAGCTGATAGGACGTGAAATGATAATCGCACAAAATACTCCAGTACCAAGGAAACGAAAGGGTCGCTTCAAAAAACTAAAGGTACATATGCATTGAAATTACAGAAAGGGGCAAACATGAATACTAAAGATTTTATATTTGATTTGATTGTTTGGTTTGCAGCTCCTTAAGCGTGAGCCAGCACATATATCACTTCCGATTGATTTCCGACATACGATAACGACAATACGAGAACAATCACGAACCAGAACGGATACGCCACCTGGATCGCCAGCGATATCCGGTTTAAGAATAGTAGCACGTAAGTTTGAAATTGTTTTTCTATTTTTCGTTTTACGCCAATTTCACATAATTGTACAGCATTCGTGACTTTGATTTGTTTATATTTTGTAGTTTGCAGCATGTTCATTGCTTAATGTTTCTCTTAATTTTTGAAATGCATTAAGGCTCCTTTTTATGCAGTACGTTTGGCAGTGATTTTCTACGTAACCTCTGTGCAAGTGTACTAGAACACAGAATTGAAACTTCGAAAACCTGAAACGTCTTACAACTTCACCCTTTATTTATTTTTTTAACAATGAACCTGTTCCTGCAGAGATCATAAGGCGTGATCTACATATTTTCTAAGATAACAAACGAACCAAAGAGGTAGTCGAAAGAACTCTCAACCCATATGTTAACTAAAACCCATTATATAACTTTGGCACTGTCTTTTCTGAATACATCAGTCCAACGTAGTTGAGCCACCATCTTACTCGATTCACATTACGGGTACTTCCTAGGGCTAACAGATTCATCTTATCATCTTATTTGGAATGATAAAAATGAATATATTTACAACTACGTCAAGGAGTTGCTGTCATATTTTCTGTCCACCAGCTTTTAATGAATAAGATTCACTCCTCCACCCTGTTGCAACATATTCCGCTCGGTACAAGCCCACTAATTTAAGATCTATGCGGTTATAATCTGTCTTAATTAATTAATTAAGACTACCATTAACCTGTGTACAGAATACTACGTAAAGTCAATTGAACTGAATAAATTATTGAGTATCACCTTACACCTGACAAGTACAGCGTCGATGTGCTGTTCCCTCTAGGCTTGTCGGACTACCGTATTATATCAGCTTATTTCTCGTACAATTCTTCTTGAATAATTTTAATTGTTTGCTATTTTCTTGATCAAGACGTGAATGCCGCCACTGATATGATCACATATAATATTCTCTTTGACATGACATCATTTTTCAAAACATGGCATCACTTGAGTTGTAAAGAGGGCCTTTTGGGTGTAGCAAGCATGATTGAATGATCTTAACATGCATAAACCCTCTGGTCCCTGTTCTGAGGAGGTGTGCATGAGGAACGTTACAGAAAACAGCTTTCTCATCAATCCTACTCTTTATGACTCTTTTCGAGTAGATGGAAAACAGCATTTGTCTATGCCGTCCCTTCCTTACAACGACCAATTGTTTTCTCTTACATTGGATTTCGTCCCTTCTTTCCATGGTCAGATTATTAAATATCTTGAAAACTTCTCAAAGACAGGCAATACGGCAATACGAAGCGTACACAAATCTGTCGAAAGCAAGAATGTTGGATAATTGCACTTGATGTTTCCAAGGCATTGAACAGAATTTGGTATGAGGCTCTATTGTCTAAAATTGCCCTCGATGAATCTTTTCTACGATGGGCTAGAAATTATCTTTCGGAGCTTTCAATTTATGTTGTCTTGGTCGGTTTCAAGTCTGAAAATAAATACTTCTTGGCTCTATTCTGTCCTTTGTCCTTGGCTCTAGAGTGTCCTTTTTTTTTCATTAATGATCAGACAGAACTCAATTTTTTATATTCGTTATTGGTCTTACGTCCCAGAATTCTTGCAGTCGAACCATAAATCAAATTTTTTCTGTATGTTCTTTGATAGTCAGTCTGCCTTGGCAATGAACTACGATAAAGCATTAATTCCTATTAAAATTGGTTCGTGTGCATTAGCCACAAGCTCGGCAAAAAGTTCCGATTTTTAAATGCGCCCCGCCAATGGGTATATTTATCTCCAAATAGGCTCATTCTACTTCATTGCCAAGGTATTTACATTACCTTTCGAAAAAAATCCAATTTTAAATTTTCAGTGTCATCAACTTAAGTTATCGTGGCAACAAATAAAAATGGAAAAGTGTAAAAATTGTTTTTAATAGCTCAAAGTATACAGAATGGGCCAGCGCACACTGAATTATTTTTTCCCCGGGGTATTTTTTACTTCCACCACACACTGGATGAATAATGAGGGGAAAAATTGTGTATATGGTCGATTTTGATTGTTGTGGTATTTCTGATAATTTGACAGTTCTCAATTTTTTTTTTGAGAATTGAAACAAAGCGTAACAACTTTCCTATTTTTGTTCTTTACCTTTCGGCTGCTTATTGATTGAAAACTTATGTGTATACCGCTTCAATACTGGTTGAATATTTAAAACATTCTAGAAATGCTTTAGAAAATCGATGT
Organism: Volucella bombylans; assembly: GCA_949129095.1. Taxonomy (NCBI): domain Eukaryota; kingdom Metazoa; phylum Arthropoda; class Insecta; order Diptera; family Syrphidae; genus Volucella; species Volucella bombylans. Next base: position 13,993,663 of record OX422143.1, on the reverse strand, counting down.
TTCGACCCAAAAATACAGAAATAAATCCGCATAATTAATTGGGTAATCATCAACCGAATGGAATTAATGCTTCCAGAACACAATGCTGTCTGCTGGTGTTAAAGCAAAATTTGCGCAGTTACTACCGGTATGCGTGTCAATGACAATCTACATTGAAATGACCACATTTACGATGTCTCCAAAAATACTGTGAAATGTCTGCGTTTCCTTTAGAAAAAAATATGAGAAAAAATATTTTTCACCCTCTGATCGGGCTTTGATGTATTAGGCATATATCTACCCAAAATTGTCTAATGCCCACATCTGTTAAGGTGAAAGAAATGCGCTCTAATAGGTGGCACTTATATCCATTTTGCCAGACAATTTATACACGCCAACTCCGACGTACTCTCGCGCGTTTTACTTTATTCTATTTTCACCACCAGTTCTTTCCGGGCTTAATTCAGGCCTTATTCAATAGCTGCTTTCTATAGTTTTGATTCGAGCTTGTTTTACTTTCAAGCATCTATTATATTTGCTGCTTTCTAACACATATTCGACGCATGTTTGTTTGCTAATAATAAGTTAATATCCTGCCTATTGTCAGACGATTTTTATGGTTGCGGTTCTAATCCCCAAATTACAGTAAAAACTAGGATCTTCTGCAGATGGTCTTGGAAAGTGGTCGATGATAATTTATTATGAAGCCTCTAACCTCGCAACATCACATATCATGACATGACAGTCAAATAAGAACTGCCAAATGACAAATATTTTTGCAAGCCTTCCTCTTTCCATCTGCGTTTATTATGAATAGAGCAGCAGAATATGATAGTTGTCGTTGACGGTCTTTACTTGACTGTCTTTTTCAAATGTTTCGAAGGTCAAATGAATATCCATGAATTTAGTCCGTTCACCTCTAATCTTTTATTTGTCAATTATAAATAGCTTCACGGCAAGAACTTAGGACTTATTTGCAGCCTTCCTGGATCGCTAGATTACCGAATCTTATGTTAGCTTTATAACATACTATATTCTAGCAAATGGAATCTACATTATTTTTTACCAGAGTTAGAACAACATAGTTACAAAGAGGTCAGCACAAGTTGGCTTCCTCCTTTTTTCTCAGCATCCACATAAAAATTTATAAGAATTTCTATACTTATTCTTTACGGTAAAATGGGTGTTGGTAAAATATTTCTATTACGTTTTCCATTGTTTTTGCTTTTCTCTATCTGTGGCCGTAGTTTTAACTTCACATGTAACATCGGTGCGAAGGAATTCTCAAACGTACTGCTACTTTTATTTTTAGCATTTTTAATCACTTTTAGCATAGCACATGCTCCATTTCAACAATCGCTGGTAAATTGTTCTTCGATTGCATGCAAACTATAAAACAAATATTACAAACGAATACGAATAGCGGGGTGGCTAAGGAAAACAAATCCAAACTAACTCATTAAGAACCTCCATTCTCAATCATTCTAAATAATGAAAAAAAAAAAAATATTCATCTCTAACTCATTATCTCCTCTTGCATCTCAATGTAAATGTATTCCTTCATCATCAATATTAGTAATTTATAAAAATAAAATTTTTGCAAACTGCATTTCTTTATCAATATCATCTCTATGTCCGCTCAGTTCCACCAGATGGTTTCAAAGGTAAAACCTGGGGTCCTTCAACCCTGCATCAGCGCGAACGAAGTCATTTGCTACCATCAATCCATTCGAGCGAATGGACACCGCCTCACTTCAGTAAGAGTGCTCCAAATTTAGATAAATCACGGATAACACTCCCCCAGCAATCACCGGGTACACAATCGGCGACAGCGGCTACAACATCAGCACTAATAGCGGCCAATACAATCGGTTACAATCCACAAGGTATTCCAATTCAATCCACCAAATGTCTACCTTATACTACAGCTAGTAATCACATCAACAACAAAAACAACAACAACAACAACATCAACGGCAATAATAACATTAATATTAATATTAATAATAGTAACAACAACAACCACATAAATTTAAGTAACAATAACAATAGCTTTAGGAAGAGTAAAAAGAAATCATCAGCATCCGCTGCCATTGCACTCCCTCGTCAGCACGGTGGTAGTACGATTAGTAGTAATAATCTTTGTAACAGTAAGAATACACTTGTTGGCAAGAGTCATGATCGTGGTTTAGATTCCTATAAAAATTCAAATAACACCAACACCAACACCAACAACAGCAACAACAACAATTCCTCCAACCTAATCCCGTTTAGTTATAGTTTTAATAATTCTTTGGGTAGTTGTAGTACTGGTAGCAGTGGCGCACCCACTATTATTAGTAGTTTGCATAATGCTCTACCATTGTCCTTAAATGGTAGCAATAATAGTAGTGGTGGCGGTGGAGGTGGTGGTGGTGGTGGTTGTGCAAAAGGCAGTAGAATAGTAACGACGTACGCCGAACACGATGACGTGGACGAAGATAATTCACCGTCGCCGAGTACGATAGGTTGTTTTAAATTTCGCCGAACGGTAAGCAATCAGAGCTCGGTGGCGGAAACTTTAACCCAAATTAGCATCGCCCAGAGTAGTGCTGCGACGAATAGTCACATAAATCCTAGTGGTGGTCGCAAGAAACATAGCTTAGATAGTAAAATTCCCAACATGATTCATACATACCGGGAGAGTACGAGTGCGATAGATCATACGCTCGACAATGTAACCTATGATCGGGTCTTCTACAAAGCCATGCAGAAGAGTCTCGATGAGATATTCTCAACGCCCTGTGATATTGCTGCGCCCATATCTTCAGCTAATCGCCATGTGTGGAATCGTGCAGAGAAGGTGAGTTCTAAGTCAAGTGGTGATTTGACCATGTATAGCTTTCAGTCAGCCGAACATGACACCGAAGACACAGAGAGTACGTATCGCTTTCAAAGAAATGGCTCTGGATCACAATTCGCACGACATTGTTTCTTTCGTCAGCAATCGAATTCAATGGAAGATAATGTGACGAAAATATCAAAAAGTAGTGACAGCAGCAGCAGCAGTCGAAGTAGTTATCGCAGTGAAGTCGATCAGTTTAGTGAGAGTTTTAATTCTTCCAGTCAACAGGGCACTCAAGTGATGAATTCCTTCTGCAGTGATCGTTCCTCTTCGGCGGATGTATCGTCGCCATCGCGAAAGAGTTCAGTTGTAACGTTTCGGTGTGTCAGAACTGATGACGCCTGTTCCACCCAATTCATTTGTGATGAGGAAAAAAATAGAAATAACTCATTTAGCTTTACAACATACTATAGGGATGAGTGCGGTGGAAATGGTGAGGATGTCAGCGGTGCCCAAGCGTCTACTGCTGCAATATTCATTCTACCTGACTCGGTGATGGCATCGAGAAAACTTAGAGATGTTCAACCCGATCCAGAGGTGATAAAATTAAATTCATCTTATCACTTACACGGGTCGAAAGATGTGAAAAGAAAAAAGACTGCATTAGCAGGAGGGAAGCTCAAAAGATTAATGAACCTTATTAGTTTTGGCACCTTGGGTAGGGGATCGAAAATTTCACAGAATTCAGGCAGTGCGGCGTATAAATTATTTGAAAATAATTCCGAAGCCCATGAGGGGGCTAGAGCTGGAGCCGTAGATAGAAGTAAATCGCAAGATGATATTCGTAAAGTGAAATTACAACATGGGAAAGAAATTGTTGTAGGTGGAGGTGAAGGTGGAAGTAGAAAAGCTTCAAAGTAAATATCTACCTACGAGTAGGGTGTAATATACAAACATGTAATAGGTAGTAGACTGAATGAATGTAAAGGCAGAGTTAAAGACTAAGGTGGATTTATTATAATTATTATTATTATTTTTTGTAGGGAACTGGCAATGTGAAGGAGTAAAACAGCGCTTGGAAACCTATTAAACTTGGTCGCTTTATATTGATGGTTTAAGCGAAATCCTAAAAAATTACATTCTATGCTAATTTAAATGTCAGCATAAGTTCTGACAGTCTATTGACTGTTTCTTTGTAATGGATTGATATGTTGGCCTCTATTGCGCCACTCCGTGTATCTTAGGGTAAACACTTAAATTTATGTATGCCTCTCAATGCATGAGAAGGCTCTGCAATATTACGAGTAATACTCTGAATGTACAGAAACACTTATAAAAGATGTGCTTTTAAGTATCCAGAAGAATCAATACCGATTGAAGTTTAAAATTGAAAGTTAAAACATGAACGTGAAATGAGTATTGTATTCATGCAAAGATGAAAAGACCAATTCACTGGTTAGATGCGATTACCATTGCGATGACATTAGCATTTTGTAATGTTTATAAAAGTGATTGAGTAAGTTGAGTGAGTAGTAGATAGCATGTTGTCAAAAGTAAAGGCAGCCAATTTTTAATTTTTTGTACCTCGCCTTCAGTGTATATTAATATTTTTTTTAAAATATGGCTTGAGGTATTCGTCATAGTCATTTGTTGAAAAATTGAATTCTTGTGGCCATTTTCACACGTGCGAAAAGACTCTTTAGGATCTGAATACACTTTCAAACAGTCTCGCAAGGTGGTGTATACGTTACACTAGAGCATATTTAATTGGTTATAAGGCGGTGAGACCCCAAGTAGGCCTACGTAGGCCATCATCAATTATAGACGACACAATAGTATTTTGTTTTCTTTCGCAAGAGATCCTGAAAACCTCAACTATATCGTCTCGTCGATCAATTCATTATCCTTCATGAGTATGGCGCATATTTAGTGATTACCGAAATTATGAGTTCGGAATCGATGAACCAAGTATTGGTGTGTACATTTTGGAGGTAGTTTGTTTATTAAGGGAGCCAAAAAACAAAAAGAAGCAATATAGTCGTTTGAAAGATGAATGAATATCAGCAATACATATTGTGTTACGAGTAGATAAGTCGCCCGATCAAAGAACACCCAAATTGAACTGCTTATTGAATTCATGAACGCGTCGATCGAGTTCTTGTTCTTGTCTAAAGTAATGCCACGTTCTCACATGGCCAATTTATAGTAAAACTTCTGCTTAAGGCTTCCACTGCATTTCCAGTATAAATGAAGATGGAAAGTACTTTATTACAAATTCATTCCGGCGTCATACAAATTTAGTTATTGGTTAATGGAATATTCTCGTGCGAAAATTCAAAAGATGAAAAGGAAATGGATCACAAACTAAGTGTATGTTTTGCGACCTACACACATGCATACATACATATTTATAAAATATGACAATTCCTAGTGGCAGATAGAAAGCAAAAGCAACCAATGATATAAGCGTTGAATCTAACTACGAATTCTCGTCGTTTTAATGGAAACACACATTTTGCTTACACTATTTCTTTATTTAGTTACTTTTTTAAAAAACTTTAATTTAGCTCTTAGACAAATATTTATGTTTACACAGTAAAGCATAGCTTTTTTTTTATCAATTCCTCCTTTTTTTTTTATTATATCCTTAGACATAATTTTCATTTTTATGTTTTATTTTCTTTTTGTATTCTCTTGAGCTTTTATTTTTGTATAGTTAATCTCCTTAACCTCCTTATTTAAGGCACTATTTTTTCTAAGACTTACGTGCATTATATTTCAATTGCATTTCTATACAACACTATAAAAAAAGTAAAAAATCTAAAAAAAAACCTACAAAAAAATTGTACACGTACGAGTATGTATTTATGATAAACATTTTTATATAGAAGTAGGGTAAGATATTTTTTTTATTTTGTCAAAATTTCGTTGTTTTTTTTTGTTCACCTGTTGTCCTAATGCAAAGACGATTTATTAAATTGTAACAAAAAAAAGGAGATATATACATATTTATATAAATAGTTAAGCTGTGATTAAGTAAATCTTTTTAATAAAACCAATTCAGTTTGATTAAACGAATCGTCCTAGGCTGCATTGGCAATTTTCTTTCGGATTTGCATTACGGTGATTTATTTTTTCTTTTCTTCTTAATATTTTTTTTGTACTGAAAATTTGTATAATTTATTTAAATGTAAAATGTATTATTTTTTCTTTTATTTAAATAGTTTTTTATTTGTGTTTTTTCAAGTTATTGTACTTTGGTAAATGTTGTACGTTGAATCTTTGTTTTATGTCAGCCCTTTTTTATTTTATTTTTTGGTTTTTATATATTTTTTTTTAAATAAATTTTAGACAGCAAATTTTATAAACATATTCCAATTTAATTTTAAAGATAAATAAAATAACAAAAAAAAACCTACAAACTTACAAAAACATTTTTTTTTTCATTTAATACTTAATTTGTTTTGTTTTTTATTTTTTACTTTTTGGTTGACGGACAATATAATTAACTAATGAGGGGATATATGCGGTGTTCATCTTAATATACAATACATAATTAGTTGATGTGCTGAATGAAGAATTTAGAAACATGGTTAATTGCTAGGATATTGTTAGTCGACTTGATACGATGGTGGGCATAGTTTTGGTTTCTTTTTAAGTAACTTTGCCTTTTCCTCCTCATTTTCAGTATCATATGTAAAAACTGGCTGCGCAAACTTGTTCTTAGGAGCATTCAATATTATTCAATTTCTAAATCATGTAGTAATAAAAATTATTAAGGATTAATCTTTGCTAAAATGTTCATTTGATGTCTGTTCGTAATGCAATGCTAATCCTTGTGAAAATTAAGATTAATACCACCTTGATCAAAAATTATTTCAGAAAATGAAAAATACAAGTTTATTCATCTAAATCTATATTGTCCCCTTCAAAGTAATCCCCATTGACTGCAACACACGTATGCCAGCGCTTGATCCAATCCTCGAAACATTTTTTATATTCGGTTTTCCGTGTGTCCATCAGTGCTTCCTGCGATTTTTCCATTACTTCCTCTCGGCTGCTGAAACGTGTTCCCTGTAGTGGATTTTTAACTCGATTGAACAGAAAGAAGTCACAGGGAGCCAGGGTATTTGTTTCATTTTTCGTCAAAAAATTACAAATAATGATGGCACTGTGCGACGGTGCGTTATCATGGTGCAAAATCCACGAGTTTTCTGCCCACAATTCTGGTCTCTTTCGGCGAATTACTTCACGCAAACTTCTCATAACGCCCAAATAATACTCTTTGTTTACTGTCTGGCCCCTTCTGGCAAAAATTCATGATGCACTACACCGTTGTAATCCATGAAAACCGTGAGCATTGCCTTCTTTTTTGGTCTCGGCTCATTCGGTGAACGCCATTCACTTGCCTGATGTGTGGATTGCGTGTCGTACTCATAAACCAACGTCTCTTGTCTAGTAATAATCCTTTTGATGAATGTGGAATCGGATTCAACCTCGCAAACCATCTCTTTTGCGACATCAACACGGTCTCTTTTTTGCATGAAATTGAGGTCTTTTTGCACCAACTTTGCTGCTACACGACGGAAACCCAAATCATTAACCCAAATGTCTTGGACGGACCATAGGCAATATTCAAGCCTCCCGCTATCTATCTGATGGTTAATTTGCGGTTATTGACCAACATTTCTTTTACTCCATCAATGTTTTCGTCGGTTTTTGATGTCGATGGTCTGCCACTGCGCTCATCATCTTCGATTGACTCACGACCACTTTTGAAACGCTCGTGCCACTGGTAAACGACTGTTTTCTTTAGAGAATCGTTGCCGAAACACTTTTCCAACATTTCCAACGTTCGCGCACCATTAAATCCGTTTTTTACTCAAAATTTAATACAAGTTCGTTGTTGCAAATTTAAATCCATTTCTAAAATTGTAAAAAATCGCTAACTCACACAGGGATAGATGTACTCTTGGCTACGTAACTTTTGCAAATGTTAAGCTATGACGCTAAGATTTAGAGGGAATGTCAACAACAAACAGAACTCAAATCGGAACAATGGGAGCGCCAAACGTTGGGAACTCCGGGAACTTTTTGATCAAGGTGGTATGTCTCTCTCTCTCTAGTGCGATCTCAAAAACAAAAATCACCAGTTTCCGTGCTATTTAACCCTATAACTCTACGAGTATTTGTGATATTTTTACTTCGAATGTTCGGTTAGTCAGGTTGTGCAGTACACTGATCACGCAGATCCTTCTTCCCTTAGTGGATTAAGAACCTTAAACTAAAAGGAAAAGTGTGGTACTAGAGTTGTTAAAAGGCTGTCAGGATTAGAGAACTATTTTTATTATTTTTACGTCCTACAAAATCAACCCAACAATGAAAGTTCAAACGAGCCAGGAATCACTGCTGACTGCCACGAATTTCATAAGCGTGTGAAATGTGAATACGATCAAAGACTGAACCAAAAATACTAATATGTCTCTAAGATAGTAAAAGCTTTTGGTCGTTCGGCAAAAACATCAGAAATTCTGCCTTCTCTTCCATACTAATACTGATTTATAATGATATTCCAATTGTCAGCTCTTTGGACAAGGCCAATCAGCTTGCTTTTTTGTTGAGAATGCGTGCGTTTTGGATCCTTGAAGCTAGATTAGAAATTACCTGTCGGAACGTTCAATTGAAGTTGTCCGTAAACTTGTAAGATCTGTGAAAGCTATCAAACATTTTTTTTAGATTGATGAAAATGATGTGGAAGTCCTTAACCACATCGCGGTGTTTCTCTATCGTAATCCCTAAGTTTTTCGATTACTTGTAAAACCTTGTAAAATTGTCTTTCGTAAAATCTGCAGATTACTCTTCATGTGTAGCAGCAGAGGAAATATGACTACGTAGGAATTGGTCGTTAAGTAACGCGTTACAATAGATGTGATAAACGAGCCCACTTGCTGTTCCCTAGAGGGCACAACGTTCATTAGCAGAGAAATTATGCATATGCTATACGAGTATCTGAGGCTTCTCTTTTAAAAGATTTTTCAGTGGCTATATAATATGAAGATGAGGTGGGAAATACCCATACCCCTCATCTACTACACAATTGCCCTGCACCACTAGAAAAAAGACTCATCTTCGTGATTTTATTTTGTGAAACTTGAGACACTGTTCAATATAACGGTCAGTAGTTTCCTCGTTTTTTTAAGGCACGAAATGATTTGATATCTAATTAAACCTAATATGTATAAACTGATTCCTGAGACTTTCTAGTCTTCACTTTCGATTTAGATCGTGTAGTAACACAAATCCTTTGTGATCTTCTAACTTAAATTAATATTCTTCGTCTTCGATATATCCGCATTTCGCTGACTGAATATCTTGGGAGAACTACAACCTTAAATCCTTTGTTTGTGTTCTGTTTTTAATTAGCTATGTTAGTTGAGTTCTTAATTGACAAAGAAATTTTGTATAACAAACTATACTCTTAAACATACTCTATGCAGTATTGTAATTTATTTACTTCCACTGCGGCTATTAATACCAAATTTCGATATCAGACTTCACAAATAACTTAGTAAATGACATATTGAATCGTAGTTCCTTTTTAAAATTTTCATTATCGTCAATCATTAGAAAAAAATCTAAGATAATTTTAAGATAGTTGTTTCACATAAATTATACTCTAATCTAGAGTATAGTTTAAACCATTTCTTTAACGATTCTTTCTAGGATAGCACTTCACATGTTTCAAACCAGTATAAACGCTTGGGAAGTAGAAGATTATCTTAGCGATTGAGAAAGATAATATTAAATAATTTTTAAAAAGACAAAAGGGCTTGGTTTAATGCTGCCGCTTATTTGATGACAGGATTCCTTCTGCGAGCAGATCAATTTCCAAAGTACAATATATGAAAAAAGTAGATTTTTTAAATGATAATAACTGCTCTATATGAAGGTTTTTATAGTAATATTAAAAGGCACCAACGGCGACTATGTTAAAGAACGACTCAATTAATTTTAATTATTAGAAAGATTATGTTGTTAAATGCCCTGGTATTCTAAATACTTTCGAGTAATTTGCATTTGATGAATAATATTTTATATTACAATAAACATTGTACAAAAAAGAACAATGACATTTCAGGTGTCAGCTATTTGGGCAAGACTTGGTATATAGTTCTCAGTTGTTTAAAAATCATTAAAGTTTCCCAAATTGCATCATATCTCCGCTTACACACAAGTGTAAACAAAGTCTCTACACCTACTGATCTCTACATATGTATGTATATATGAGGGGGGTACATACGAGGGTAGTCCCAGAAACACCCTACCTAAGAAAGAAAACACAAAAAATTTGGGGAAAAATATCTTTATTTCTCTACGTAGTCTCCTTTTAGTTCGATACACTTTTCCCAGAGATGTTCAATAGCTTCATTACCCTTTTTATAGTGAGAATCGTCGAACTCCTTAAAATAACCATAAACATTAGACTCCACTTCTTTACTGTTGGCAAATCTTTTACAACTGAGCCATTTTTTCAAGTTCGCAAATAAAAAATAATCCGAGGGGGCTAAATCTGGGGAATAGGGTGCATGAGGAAGCAATTCGAACTTTAACTCATTGATTTTGGGCATCGCGAAAACGGGTGTGTGAACTGGTGCGTTGTTTTGATGAAGCAACACTTTTCTTCGCAAAATACGGCCGTGTTTTCCTGATTTCATCTTTCAAGCGCTGCAATAAGTTCGCATAATACACGCTGTTGATTGTTTTTCCTTTCTGAAGATAATCAATGAAAGTTATCCCATTAACGCTGGCAAAACCACTGCGTAAACTTTTTCATCAATCCTACTCTTTAGGACTCTTTCCGAGCAGATAGAAAACAGCATTTGTCCAGCCCGTCCCTAAAAAAGGCGAATCTTCTCTCTCCTCCTACAGGCCCATTGCACTTACGTCCCTTCTTTCCAAGATGATGGAAACGCTGATAAATTGTCAGCTCATGAAATATCTAGAAACACGAAAACTTCTCAATGACCGGCAATACGGTTTTCGTAGCAACAGGTCCACTGATGATTTGATGGCATGTCTCACCGAAAAGGCATCAGGCTCTTTTGTCGAAAATGCGTGCATTTGGGATCGACGACTCTCTTCTTCAATGGATTAGAATATATACTTTGCTGACGACAGTACTCTCTGCTTTTCATATTCATTTCCGGACTCACGTCCCTGCTCTTCGGATGTAGAATGGGAACGGCAGCGTATGTTAAGCTCATTAAATTCCGATATTGACAGCATAACCCATTGGGGAACTACCAACAGAGTGGAATTTAATGCTTCCAAAACACAATGCTGTCTGCAGTCGCTAAAGCGAAATTTAAACAGTTCCGCCTCTTAATGTTTTTAACCGTAACACCCTTCTCGCTATGAATGCTCATCAGTTCACCCGCAAGCCCATCTTCGGACGTACTCTGAAATATCATGATTCTTTCCTAAGCCGTACAACTCGCTTATGGAATGCCCAGCCGAGCTCTTTATTTCCTAGCCAGTATAACTTGCGAACATTTAAAACCAACGCACATCGGTATCTCTCTTTTTTCCCTCCCTAACTTCTTTTCGCCCGCGCTATGTGCAAACATCTTAAGGGTACATAAATCCCTTATGCGCGCGTCAATTACAAAAAAAAAAAACTGACGCTTCTCCCCTTTGAGTACATTGTTTTGACTGTTCCTTCACCTTCACACCCAAGTGTGATGTGATGGACCCATGTTTCACCCATGGTTATGAATCGATGCAAAAACTCGGTTTTATTGCTGTGAAACTTCGCCAAACACTTGGTTGAAACATCCTCACGACGGGGTTTTTGTTCCATTGTGAGTAATCGCGGCACCCATCTTGCGCACAGCTTTCTCATGTCCAATTTTTCAGTCAACATGCGATGTACAGTGCTTTTTGAAGTGTCTACCATATCTGCTAGCTCACACACTTTCAATCGACGGTCATCCAATACCATTTCGTGGATTTTTTTCAACATTTCTGGTGAACTCACCTCATTTGGTCGACCACTGTGATGTTCGTGTTCGTGGCAACTCAATATGGCCTCCATTAAACTCTGCCACCCAATATTTTATTATTGTAAACGACTGAGAAGACTCCCCCAGATTATAATCCAGTTCCGTTTTGATATTGATTGGATTGAGGCCTTTCGAATGAAAGTATTGTATCACACAAACCAATTTTTTCCATATTTAAAAATTCATTAAGATCGTTCACTATTGATGGCTGCCGAACAAATACTAAACAACATAGCGTCGTCACACTTCAAATTTAAGGTTGGTACTTTCTGCAATAGTCATTCTTTTTAAATAACAACAACCGCCATCTATACATCAGGTCGGGTACCTCTGTATGTACGAGTATGTATGTCCGCTCGTCCTTTTGCGACGACAAAATGTTGTCTTGTGGTTTCGCTAGATATTTTAGTAGAAGCCGGCATCAGCTTTCTGAACGTTTCTGGAGGGTTTCTGGTCTGATAATCATGTATCATAAAATTGTATCCTATATTTTTTCTTAAATTATCATATTTTCTCCAAACTGGAAATTAATTAATAGAGGCTGTCTGTCGTCTCATACTGTAAATGGTATACTGCAAGTATATTCGAGAGGTTCCCCTCATAGTTGAACAAAACAACCACGTAACAAGCAAAATCTGACTTACAAATCACACATTAATATATTTGAGTTTTTTTATACAGTAGAACTAAGTCTTCTAACGTTAAAGTGAGTATCTAGAATTTATGAATGAACGGCACTTTCACGTCAAGGTACTTCTAAGCGATGTTATAATAATTGTAGGCCGCCTGATCTGTTCACGGCTTGGATCTGGTTGATTAACTACCTAAACTACCATGTTGTTTTACTAAGCTCCTAGAGCCATAGGTTAAACCAGAGTAGACTTAGAACATGTTTAAATATTGTAATGAACTAATAATGAAAATAAAGCCCACATAAAACCGAACTTTAATACTACTCGTAGGTTCTTTAAAAGTTTCTTTTCAAAGTTTATTTATTTTTCATTTATTCAAATAAGAAATATTATTATCTTCTTCTTCTCCGTTTCCTTTTACTAGCCCTTTTCTTGCTACACGAACCTATGCATAACGAGTTTCCTATTTTTACTGCATCGCTACTGCTACGCTTATGGGGTTGGCTAATGTCGCAGATCGCAGAACGCGTCTGCATACTGCTCGGTCCTGTATCGCTTCGGCGATTAGCCCCAGGCGTTGTTGTGCATTTGCCATCTGAGCAATCCAGGAATTCTTTTTCCTACCTACTTTTCTTTTAGTAGGAGCGACCGTAGTTGATATTGCCTTCTTAACGGGATTTTCCGGAGATCTTCTTTGAACGTGGCAATACCAGCTAATTCTATCCGACTCAAGTTGTTCGATTACCGAATTCTTTATGTGTAGACTTCCTCTAATGTGCGTAGGTCTAACGCTTCGTATATTGTCCAGCACTGCGAAAAATACGTAAGAGCTGGCCGAACCACCGTGGTGTAAAGTTTTCCCTTCAATTTAAGTGGAAATTTTCGGTCACAGAAGATTCCCGAATTTTCTCGCCATTTCATCCACCCCACGCTTACTCTGTGCCTTACGTCGTCGTCACATTTCGCTTCTACGTTAACGATTGATCCTAAGTACTTGAACCTAGTGGTTTTCGGAAGAACTATTCCGTCCAACATTATATCTGGAATAGGTAGCAGTGGATCCGAAAATGGGCAGGTCAAATGTTCCGTCTTTGAGCGACTTATTTTAAACCCGTTTTTCTCTAACGCGTCTTTCCGTTTACTTAGGACGTTTTGTAAATCTACGACACTATCGCTTAGAATAACTGCGTCGTCGGCGAAGAGAATCGATGTTACATTTGCTTCGTGCAAGCAATCTTTCAAAAGATAGTCTAGAACCACGTTAAAGAGGAAAGGGCTAAGAACGCTTCCTTGATGCACTCCGACATTTACCGGAAATTTTCTCGTAAGTCCGGCGGTACATTTAACAGCAGTTTTGACGTTTCCATACATGTCTTGTATCATTCGTATTTACGTTTCCGGTACCTTTTGATACCTCAACGCGGTCTATATGAGATCTCTAGGCACACGATCGAATGCTTTTTCTAGATCAATAAATACCATGTGCAGATCTTTTGACGAATCCCGATGTTTTTCCATTAATATTCGCAAGCTTTGGATTGCGTCAAACGATTCGACCCGAAAACAGTTCAAATAAACACGGTTCTTGAGTTCTTGATTCTTTTCGGCTCATACAAATGTATATAGTAGAGAATCGAGGGAGGTCCCACTTGCGAGAATTCTCGCACGAATACGCTAAGTTTTTAACAAACCAATTGCAAGTACGTGCATATGCAAAAGGATCGGATTTATTTGATTAAATGTATATATTTATATAGTAGCCTATTAGCAGGGAGCTTGTGTTTGAGATATGGAGTAACTAGGGGTTAAATTTATAATGACAAAATGATATTCCACTGATATAAAAATAAAGGGTATAAAGGGGACCAGATAAGAACGATAGGAAAAAAAATGTAAATAAAACAACAACGATGTGTTCATGCCATTATATGTGGATTAGCACATTATTAAAATGGCCGCCTCGGCTTCGCTGGCAGTGCTTCAAACGGTCGGTCCAATTTTTGATGACTCGGTCCAATACGTGTGGCGTTATTCCGGAAAGTGTGTCGAATTTTGGCCTCAAGCTCGTCCAAAGTTGTTGCCTTGTTAGCGTAGACTAAGGACTTGACGTAGGCCCAGAAAAAATAATCGAGTCGTGAGATGACCCAGTTGTCAAATTTCTCCTTCACAACTTCGTGCGTTGCGTCGCTTGTATGGCATGTAGCGCCGTCTTGTTGGAACCAAAGCTCGCATATATCGATGTTGTCGAGCTCTGACCACAGAAATTCAGTTAACGCCCTCTATACCTGAGGCCATTGACGTTTCATTACGAAAGAAATAATGGCGGCAATTTGGCGACGCCTAATTCAGCTGATCGGCGCCGAATCGACATTTCTGGGTCTTCTTCGATACTGTCCGCTACAATAGCTATGTAGTCTTCATTTCGCACAAATCTCTGATGGTTGGTGATTTAAGATCCAAAATAGTGTACTCACGCTCAAACTTTTCCACGGTGCCACGAATTGCCTGCACAGGTTGACGACCGACCTCACAACGAAATTCACGTTGCGTATTTACAACTGAGCCGGAATTTCGATAATATCATACTTTTTAATAATTTCCGTACGTTCAGCAAGCGTAAAACGATGCATGGTGAAATGGCAATCCTTACTGAATATTTTGACAGCTGGGTATCATTGGTAACTTTGACAGCTGCTGAAACATAACAATTGGAAAAACTATCATTGCTATTTTGTCACCCGTTACCTGCAATATATAGGGTTTTCCAATAAGGACTTGACAACTTTTTTTAAATAAAACGCAAACCATTTGAGATATTTCAAAAACTTTATTATCGGCTTGAAGTACAATCAAAACACTTATGAATGGAACTCGACTTCGTTCATATGGCCACCGCGGACACGTTTGCAGCGGTCGATTCGTTGGACCCAATTTTCAACGACTCGGCCACACATTTCGGCCGAAACGGCCGCTATTTCGCGTTCAATGTTGGCTCAGAGCTCTTCCAACGTCGTCGGCATGTTGGCATAAACCAATGACTTAACGTAGCCCCACAGAAAATATTCAAGCGGCGTTAAATCGCACGAACGAGGCGGCCAATCGACTGGCCCATGTCTTGAGATAACACGCTCACCATACTTACTCTTCAATAAATCGATTGTAGCGTGTGCTGTGTGGCTTGTGGCATCATCCGGTTGAAACCACATGTCGTCCAAGTCCATATCTTCCAAATCGGGCCAAAAATAATCGGTGATCATGGCACGATGACGCTGACCAATAACGCCGCCGGCATGCAAACCGTACCAAACAGTTATTTCTAGTGGATGAAGTGGTGATTTATGAAGCACATGTGGATTTTCACCCGACCAATAACGCATATTTTGCTTATTGACGAACCCATTGAGCCAAAAATGAGCTTCGTCACTGAAGATGATTTTGCGATGGAATGCATCATCTTGGCGCATCTTCTCCAGAACCCAATCGGAGAACGTACGTCACTTCAAATAATCTATCGGCTTCAATTCTTGAGTCAGCTTGATCTTGTATGGGTGTAAACAAAGATCCTTTTTTTATAATTTACGCGCGCCTAAGGGGTTAGATACCCTTTTATTGTTGCCAGGGCGCGGGCGGAAAGGTAGAAGGAAGAGAAAGGAAAATTGAAACTCAGGTGTTGGTTTCGATATTCGCTCTCCAGGGTGTGGGAGTCCGAATAGGACGGAGAGTTTTTCTTCACTCAGAGTGATTCGAGGTATAATTCACAATATTTTTTTCTGTGCTTGAAACTCTACAACAGCCAAATCTACGTGCCAGTGTTATGCCTTCACACGCAGAATTTTTCTGTCTGAGTTCCAATTACACAAATGAAAATCTGACTTGCCATGGGCAGGATTCGAACCTGGACCCTCCGAGTGAGAAGCGATTGCTAGTACCACTAGGTATACGCCATAATGTGGTCTGAGCGATGCCCAATTCTTGAGATCGCCGTGGAATTGACTGATTTGGATCGTTTGCTATGGACGCCTGAACGGCAACGATATTTTCGACACTTCGACCAACCCGTTGTCTCACTGACACGGCAACATCACACAACGAATATGTAGATTCAAATTTTTGCACTAAACTTGTTATTGCCTGTCTACTAGGGCAAGAATTACAACCGAAAATTGGAGTTAACGCTCTCAAAGTTGCAATCACCGACTCCGAATTTCGTTAGAAAATTTTTATAATTTGCAGACGTTGCTCGTTCGTGTACTTTATCATGATGAAAATGTTGTGTTTACTGAATAAATTGACAGTGACAGTTTGATGATTAGTGAAAGAGTGCGTTCACAAATTAAATTCAAAGTTGTCAAGTCCCTATTCTGACCCTTTATTTTAACGTAAAAAAAGTAAATAAGAAGGTCTTTGGGCTAAATTGGTTTGGTCTGTGTCAATTGTGTAATGCCTTTGATTTGATTGTATACTCTTTGGTCCAAGTTGACTTCATTTTTTACGTTTTTATATCACTCTTTTGGTAACGATTTGAATCTCATGAGAATAGACGAGGCTTAAAACTAATATTGAATCAAGTCACGATTGCTCGGTTTGCAACCTGGGCTGATTCCTTGGATCAAATTCTGTTTGGAAGGACGCTATTACCTAGTCCATTTTTGTTCTCATATACCTAAGTCAATTAAAGTCATTCGGGTGTTCCACGACTTTCATTTTTATTCATTTTGGCTATTAATGGTGTTGTTAATATTGTAAAGAACTCCCATATATCTGCATATTTAGATAGTATAAAAACCTATAGACAAATCTCCAAATTTACTTACTTTCAATCTCTACAAGAGGTTCTAAACAGGTCAGATCTTCAATATGGTGCCACAAAAACTTACTTGAGCTCAACATAAAGATATGCCAAGCAATCTCATACTCACGGAAGCGTTTAACAATTCCTGAGCGACCCTTCTATATATCAAACCAAGCTGTAGCTTCAGTCCCCTTAATGTAGGATTTGGTTATATGTAACATACATAATCATACAATATATGTTGATTACATGATTATATGTTATCATTCATTCCACAATTAGCAAGGCTATTTGTCAAACGATGGTCTAAAGAGTTCTCTGTCCCTAAGGATTACATCTGTTTTGTTAGGCTACTCCTTGTGTGTGTTACCCAGGTATGGTCTTACTATGAAAACAAACCATATTCTACTTATCAAATGTATCCAACGCAAATTACTACGATTAGCTGTGTTCAGGCTTCCAAGGGCTGAGTCTAATTTCTCTGGAAAAACGTTGCGAAACCGCCAATATTCTCTTTATCCACCAGCTCTTAATCGGCGACACTGACTACTCATTACTGCACCTGATTTTTTTTATTAGTACTCGTAACTCGCGCAATTTAAAGTTTTCCCCTCTTTTTCGACCAAACAGTCACCGAATGTCATATCTTCTTAACAAGTCACCTTCTCATATGCGAAGCTAATAATCTAATGTGTTCGGTTTTCATTACAGGAGAAGTAACCTCAAAAAGACTCTCAATTATCACCTCTCCTGACCCCAATCTTCCCCGTTTTTTAGTTGAAAACCAGGGGTTGACTCGGGCCTGTAAAATTAAATCATCATGTATGTATATCCTGATGCAGAAAACTCTTATATTTGATAAAAAAAAAAGTAATGGAAGGCAACTCCCAATGCACATAGTACCTACATAAAAAATTGCGTAACCCCTCATACTTCCATCCTAATAACCTACCAAAAAACAATCGCTTCTTAGTTTCTCTCTTCATTCCGTTATTGAGCAAGTTCATTCCTCAATTTAATCAATTATCGAACCACTGGTTCTCATTCAGTAAAAAAGTCATTCTGAACTTTAAATAACGTTTGTTTGTTTTTCATTCTTCGATTACTTAATTCATTTCAAAGAGCTCTGAAAATAAAGTATTCGTTGTGGACAATATAAGAAAAGTACGCGGAAAGATATTTAATTTGCCAATCTTTGAAATTTCTAGTTTGTTTTTCCGACGCCGGTGTAAGCTATTTTTTTTTAGCTGCCTCCGTAAACCGACTGAGTAACTTTAGAAATGGTTTCTGGCAAATATTCCGCCGAACTTGAAGTGTTTGAGCTGAATAATGAATTATTGCTACACATTTCGTTGAAGCTACGAATAGATTTTCATTCTTCTCGGCTGCTGAAACGCGTTCCCCGTAGTGGTTTTTTAACTCGATTGAACAGAAAGAAGTCACAGGGAGCCAAATCAGGTGAATTCGGTGGCTGTTGGATGGTATTTGTTGCATTTTTCGTCAAAAAATTGCGAATAATGATGGTCTACACCGTCTCTTTTTTGCGTGAAATTGAGGTCTTTTGGCACCAACTTTGACGGAAACTCAAATCATTAACCAAAATGTCTTGGACGGATCCATAGGCAATGTTCAAGTCCTCCGCTATCTCTCTGCTGGTTAATTTGCGGTTACTGACCAACATTTCTTTTACTCCATCAATGTTTTCGTCGGTTTTCGATGTCGATGGTCTGCCACTGCGCTCATCATCTTCGATTGACTCACGACCACTTTTGAACCGCTCGTGCCTCTGGTAAACGACCGTTTTCATTTCCAACGTTCGCGCACCATTATAAATCCGTTTTTTACGCAAAATTTAATACGAGTTTGTTGTTGCAACGTAACTTTTGCAAATGTCAAGCTATGACGCTAAGATTTAGAGGGAATGTCAATAACAGATTTACCAACGTAACGAAAAAAAAAAACAGAACTCAAATCGGAACAATGGGAGCGCCACACGGTGGTTATACCGGGAAACTTTTTGATCAAGGTGGTATATCTGGTTTAAAATAACGGCTGAATAGAAACATATTTGAAGTGCGATTAGGACGACATAGTAGGAAATTGTGTAGTATACTCTTATAATACCCCAGTTTCCATCTCCGAATAAGATTTGTTCCTGCACTTTATTGGTCATTTTGTGTTTTCCGTCTACTATATAAATGAAAAAGAAAGGCAGGCATAAACAAAATGAGATATCTTAGCGTTATGTGTCCGTACATCTATGTTTACCTTCTTGGAACAAAAAAGTGGTTTACCTAGTTTAATTATCGTTTTCGCATAGCCGTACATTGACCCGTACGCTAACCCTGTCATCAACTCACATTTAAATCTCCTTAAATATTTTCTGCAAATTGTTTCAACGACTATATGCCTTTGTTAAAGAAAATATGCCCATTACGAGTAAACATCTTAAATCTCTTCCAAAATTATTTGTAATGTCTTTTTTGTTTTGTTTTATATATACTACGAGTATATATAGAATATATATAATTTACTTTTTATATTTATTTTATATTTTGATGATGAATCATCCCTCAAGTTCAACGTGTTCTCAAAGCACCCGCATAAGGGGACAGTATCGGGAATGTTTTAGAGTTCCATTGCATAAATTTGCGTAAGTTTAGGGTTTATTCAGATAGAGGAAGCCATCAGCTGTTAAACTTTCCAACACTTACATGAAAAGTACAGAATTTGTTTTCAATAGTTCTCAAAACCTGTAGTTTGTTTTGTAGTTTTTCTTTTATTTTTAAACTGCACCTTTGTTTATATTTGCGTTTTTGCAGGCAGAAGTTTTTAAGATACTCGTATTCAGCCGAACTTATGAGTCTCTTTATTTATTTATTTTTAAAATTCGAACAAACATTTTTGGCACACTGCTTCTTTGCTTTCATTCAGATTTCATTTAACTTACCACCAACTTAATATGCAGCTCATGACAAATGACGAGGTTTCGGAAACATGACCGACAGATAAAAGACAGAAATCAACAAAACAACAAATTTATTAAGCGTGCCCTGTAATAAAAATGCTTTTTGTTCTCTTCTCTTTGCCTGCTGCGATCGTTTTGGATTTTCTTTTTGGTATTTTTCCTGTTCAACATTAGGTTATAATGCTCAAGATGAGTGGTGTTCTCCAATGGCATTACCATCAGTAGTGCCTTCACCAAAATTTAACCTAGTTTCACCGAATGCATGTATCTGGAATCGAT
Organism: Volucella bombylans; assembly: GCA_949129095.1. Classification (NCBI taxonomy): domain Eukaryota; kingdom Metazoa; phylum Arthropoda; class Insecta; order Diptera; family Syrphidae; genus Volucella; species Volucella bombylans. The sequence goes on along the minus strand of OX422143.1, from coordinate 13,973,127 downwards.
TTACTTCGAATATACCAATGCCGACACTTTACTCGGGCGATTCAGTTCGTAAGCCAAAATTGTCCGTCATTGAAGTTCTTATGTACAATATGGCAGCTCTGCTAGCCGGTGTTGCGGCTGGGTACGATGTACGCATGTCGAATGTTTCACCGGTGCATCCAACACTGCAGCCGCAATCAGTTTTAAATGAAATTGCACCATTGAAGCCGGTTATGGATGTGGAATTTACTAGTGTAATAGATAACGATAGAAGATTCGCACACAATACCTACCATGGACCAGCAAGGCATAGTCGGTAAGTTATAATAAACATTTGTAAAGGTCAACACATTAACATATTTAATTTATATATTCACAGAGCTGCCTTAACGTCAATGTCACTGATTCCGGATGATCGCAACACTCGACGATCAGACTCACCACAACACTATCACCATCCCTCGACTATTTCAACTACCAGTGGATTAGGGTCAAATTTCACAACAAACACCTCAGCAATGCTTTCCTCATCACTTGGTAGTCACACACAACCGCCTACACCGTCTCCAAGAAGAAAGATCAGTGCATCGTCCTTTACCGAGAATTTTGACTACTCTGAAAGAGATACCCCGCCACCACAAAGGTATTTTGAAACACGTGCAACGCCACCTGTTTATGCGTCTAGTGTCTTAAATGAAGGCTATGCTACAAATCAGCGACCGGGATATTTTGGTAACTACATGTTGGACATTTAAATCTCACGGTTTATAATTTGTATATTTTTGTATTTTGTTTAGGGTCAAATTACTTTCCATATCGGCCTGAGATTAATTTGGCTTATGAGAGGGATTGCAAGTCATACCCAGATTACTCCTATGACAGTCCGATGCATCACAATCGTCTACCAAGTTACTACGACTACACTTATGAACAGCAAACGCGAACACCACCGCCTCGCGTTCCACAAATGGGTATAACGGCCGCTGGTCATCGTCGAACTCCATCAACGGTTTCGGCCAGCTCCAACGTTAATCAAGCATTCAGCCTTGAACACGATGATTTACCCGAATTATATGATTTTAGTTTGATGAATATTCAGCCTGAACCTCCTCGAGAAGTGTACAAAGGATCTCCGGGTATCAATCGCATGAGAGATTACGAGAATTTGCCATTTTTCAGTATGAGCCCACATCATCAACCAACTACGATCCCTCCTAGATCGCCCTACTCTCTCAATTCAACGCCCCATCGTGATCTATCTCCTTTGGTGATCCAAGATCGTCCTGCAAGTCTCTCCTTTGAGCACGGTGGTACTAGTAGTGGTGGTGGTGGTATCGCTGGTAATGGGGGTACCAGTTCAGTTAATGGTGCAAGCAATAAACTACGTTCCAGCATGAAAAAATATTATAGAGTTCAAAATACGAATGGCTCAGCTTCTGGCACACCAACGAATCCAACCCCACCAGATTCGCTAACTAGTGATGACAGCTCATATATGAGCGCCAAAGAGGGTTCCATTTCTTCTCAACACAGTCGGGTGAGATTCAGTCCAGATTCATTTTTAGATGGGACATCACCCCCTAGAGCACTACCACATGAGTATACAAGTACAATGGCTCATGGAAGTGCCAGTGTGAATGGAATCAGTCGAAGAGTTTCAAGACGTCACACAAGCGATATGGCCTCCTAGCAGTGCTTGGATGTTGTGGCACCAAATGGAGTATATCGTTGGCATTCTGGAAGACGATCTAGATCGGCACATTATGAGTATAAATTGTAAGTTACAATATTTTAGCGTTTTAAGTTGCGTACTGAAGATAGGGTGAATTCATAAATGTAAAAAAAAGTATCGTAAATTGATTGCCAGCAAAACTTGAAAACATGAATGAACACAACTTATGCAGTATTGCTATGCAGCTGCCAACACTGTATCCATAAATGTATTACAAACATTTAATGCCGAAGGCGCGAAAATGAATTTTCAAAAAGTACAATGTCTAAAAAGCTTGTTTTGACAGTCTTGTGTAAGATAGTTTAGATGAATTAATTTTTTTTCTCCTGCCGCTAATATAATCCGCTTCCATCGCTAAACGTATGGAAATTAATAGTTTAATTTCCACTGAAGTCTAAATCTTGAACTCACAATCTTCCTTGAAATTATGTTAGTTTTTATTGTTTTTTTCTAAATTTCAAAACTACTACTTATATATTTGCTATCCTCTCGGATCACAACTTCACAGCAAAATAAAAATTGCTGCTTAAGTGATGCCAAAACATTTATGGATACAAACTCTGCACAGCTGCAGTATATTTACACATACTTATTCCAGAAATACTAACAATCAAGTGAATACTTACGGGTTAAATACGAGTAGGTGAGTAGAGAAAAGGTTGCAGCCTTTCAATAAAAATCTATCCAAACGATTTTATATAAATGGTCTACCTTGACCTACTACCAACTTCTCCCTACTTTGAATGTGAGGTTGTATTCGGCGCGGTTAGTAGGATATCTTTTGCCTTTCGTAACATTTAATTGTCGCCTAACCTGTTTTGTTTTTTATATATTATAACTTCTAAGCATGTAAAATATATTTAAATATGAAATTTGCTAGAGAGCTCAAGACAGCGTGTAGCTTAAGGGAAATTGTGAGGTTCATGCAGCAAAAAGTACTTTTACGATAGCGCTTGCGCAGTTTTAATTCACCTACGGGCTAAAGTAATTTCTTATTGTGTTGGCGGTTTTTCCGCCTTGAGAATAGCAAATTGTTTTGTTTTTTCCTTTAATCTTTGTGAATAGATTACTGTTTATCGTTGGCATATTACAATGCACTTGTGTTTTATTTTTATTACAATTCGTACAGAATATCTCTATTTCTCTTTGCCATATCGCTAGAAAATCCTAGAAATTAACACACTTCCCTGTTATATCTGCTTAAGTCGTGCTACTGCCTGCTCTTCTATGGTCTGCTTCTCCCTCGTCATGCTTCGTCCCTGCTCTGTATCTCTGTTTTGTTTTATTCAAGCGTTAGCTACATCTTAGTAATTTTTTTGTTTACAATGCCTTACAAGTCCAATATTATCTTTGAGTACTACGATTGGCAGTTCTTATTCGTGTATATATAATTTCCTTCAAATTGTGTACTCTTCAAATAGTTGAGCGACGATATAGATGTGGTAGAGGTAAATTATCTACCGACAACTCTCGAATAACAATTGTTTGAATAACACGTCTGTAAAGCACTATTATTTGCCACATGGCGATCCATGTAATGCCAATCATTGAATTTTGCAAAGAAATATTGCCTTCTGCCTCTCTGAGTAATTTAATCTGGGGTTACATCATTTAATTTGGGATGAATTCAACTTGTTATGTCTTTTGGGCTTGCCTATATTTCCACACTCTATGTCGAATTTCATTATCGGCGTGTTCTTGAACATACCGAGAAGGTTCGCAAGAGTTAGTAGATTTTGAGAAAGCCTTTTAACCTATTTATTGTACATATACAAATGTCTAAAGTGGCTTGAAGGGAGCTTTGCTGAATTCATCTCATTATATTCGTTTTGGTAGCCCTTTTTGTGAACTGTGGCAGTTACTTTATTATTTTACTTCTATGAGAAGTTATGGGTCGTTGGTAGAAGATTATGAGGCCCAGTGATTACATTTTTTTTTAACTCATCAAGAGTAAGTTTAGATGTATCATAAGCAACGCAAAAATCGGGCCTATTTCATGTTGAAAAGCATAAAGTCATCAATCCATACTCCATAAGCCGGGTTTCCTATATTTAAATTTGCTTGCTACAATATAAAGGGAGATTCATAAAACGTGTACACATGTGAATGAACCTCTCTTGGATATCAAGAAGCGTCCGCATCCACGTAAAATGCTTACTCCTGTGTGTATTTTACAAAGGTCACAGGAGTTAGGGTTATCTTATACAAGTTTGTAATGGATTTTACTGATTAATGCGGAGAAAATCAAATAAAAATTCAACATCTAAAGCGAATGGATCACGTCGCTTTATTGATTGAGACCTTCATCAGTTTTTGATTTAGACCTAGATGGACTCTTGAATTGGCCTGTAAGATTACGTGATCTAATGCCTTGTGACTTCTTTCTTTAGGGTTTTCTGAAGGATCGAGTTTATGCCAATGCTCCCCGAACTACCGAAGCATTAAAAATCAATATTCTGTATCCGTCTGAAAAATTTATACACGTAATATGAGTGACCCTTTACACACATATAAGTCACAAAAGATCCCGTGTCCTTTTTGCAGACCTCACGTTTGTGTGACAACATCTCTCGATTTTGTAACCTTTTTTTTAGCCGTCTTTGCGTCTTTGTTTCTCCTTTAAACTTTACGAACGGAGAGTGAAATTTTATTTTGATTCCATCTGCATGTTGCATACCTGTTGTTGATTGAGAAAAAGCCCTTTCATAATAATGATCGATACATACTGTACACTATTTTGCTGGTAGTTGAATTTTGGGCAAAGTTATAAACTATTTCCACTATTTTGAGATTTGCTAAAGCCTTAGACGATGTGTCCTTCTTCGATTCACTTTAAATAAATCCAATTCAGAATGTATCAGAATAATATTCAAAAAAAATCGGGAATTTCCTATATTACACAACACACTTGTATACGTAATGTGTACATAAAATTATTGTAGACCTCTTTTATTTTATTATTCCAGTGATGTTTTATTCAATGCTTTCCATTTCTATTATCTAGAATATTCATTGTGTTTGTTAAAGTTCTTTACTTTTTTTTTGTATATAGCGAATTATATGTCAGAAAGATATAGCTAACTTGAAGACGCATATTTAAAGTGTTGCTCTACCTATTCACTTGAATAAAATAAAATTCAAATAAGAACCTTAAAAGTTGTTTCGGGGAAGAAAGTTCCCAAGTTCTTGATTTGAGTTCGTTCCATACGACAATTAAGACCTCAGTAACCTAACAGCTTAAAAGTTCACAGTTCCATAATTCAGTATTAAGCCACAAAATAATCCTAATAAACTTTTTAAACTTTACATACCAATCAGTGTGAAATTTTTATCTGAAACAATGGTTTCTTCTTGGAGATTGTATGACAAATAGTTAATCTACTTTTCTTTTCTTACTCTAGGGAAATGAAGGACAATATAAATTTCCCTTGAGTTTCACTACAAGAAAGTTCAATAAACAAAAAAGTATTAAAGTAAACTATAAGCAAACGATATATTAGTAAAACGAGTAAAAAACTGTATTTATAAACATTTAATGCCAAAACTAGAAAAAAAAACTCTTCTACGTCGCTGCATAACGAAAATATTGTTCTTAAATGATTGTACATACTAAATTTCAAAATAATCGTATTACTAAAATATTTAATAACAAAATAATAGAAAAAAAACAAAACAAGCAAAACAGAAACAAATAAGAAATTTGCATAAATGCCTTAAATCTAATAATTTAATGAGAAGCGAAAAAAAATAAAGAAAATCTTGTTTCAATCCAATTAAAGGCTGAATATATAAACAAATAATTAATTATGAATATATAAAAAAAAGAAACCATTTCCTATGTCTAAAGTAAATAGAATAAAAACATGAATTATAACTTAAGCTACATGCGTACATGTGTATATATAAATACAATACTTTATATGAGAAACATTCTGGTTTTTGGCTTAACGTAATGTAACGCTCGTTATTTAATACCTAAATATATACTATAAACTTTTCAGCGTGTATGCACTTGGTGATCAGTGAAAGGAGTCATCACCGACTTGTTTATAATTGGGAGTTGGTAAGGATCTCCTTAGATTTTTCTACGTTACTTGAGTTTATTTTTTTTACTGATTTTCCGGTTCGAGATGGCGAATTAATTTGAATCTGTCTGAATAGATCACGGCCTTTATACTAGAATTTGAAATTTGATTGATTGGGGAAAACCTCAAAACTTTATTCAAATTTGTTTGTTTGTTTACAAAAAGTTTGTGACATCTCTCTTTGTATTACGAATTAATCATCTAGTATCATCCAGTATTAGAGAAATCGAAATTGCTCCAACCGGGGAGGAAAATTACCCAAAGAACTTTTCTCTCAAAGCGTCCGAGAACATTTTCAAGTTCTGCGCCGTAAAGATCAGTGTGTTGTATAATGTGCTTTTAGCTGCTCGAGAGAGGGCTTTACTACTTAATTGCCTTCTAAGCGCAAAGATGCAACGATTTGCAAGAGTGATTCTTCGCATGATTTCCGCTCTGGTATCATTGTCGGAGTTGGTAGCGGAGCTGATGTAGATAAAGGCCCTTGCTACATCAAAGTTATAGCTGTCTATCGTGACGTTTTGTCCTAGGCGTCGATGATGTGTGCCCCTTTTTGTTGATAGTATACATATACTTCCTTTTCTTCTTCATTGTCCGCTTCTGCTTCAATAGTCGCAAATGCTCGATTGACAGCATCTTTGACGATGTGCTGTCGTCTGCATAGATCTGAAGACTTTTGAAAGTTTTTGCTTCTAGAATTGACTTGCAAATTTCGCACATTACGTTCAAGAACGACGTTGAAAAAAATCACATGACAACGTATCGCCTTGTTTAAATCAGTTTCTGACATTGGAAGTCTCGGTTTTGTCATTGCTGACCTTGACCATTGCGTGCATTATCCATCGTCATCGTGCATAGTCGAATAGCTGGGATGCTAGACTAGATATGGCTCTATATAATTCATTTCTATAGAAGCTCTCATATGCGGCTTTGAAATCGAAGAAGAGGTGGTGTGTATCGATTTAGAACATTTGGGTTGTTTCGAAAATCTATTTCGAAAGGCCTTAGGCGTTTACTCTAATCGGCAGACAGTATTTTATATGCGATGTTAAATAAATCTCACCCTGTAGTTGACGCTGTTCAGGGCGATCGGACAAACAGTGCCGAGATTCCAGTTTTTGGGTATATTTTCGTCGGCCCAGATTTTGGTCCAGCAGGTTTGTTAGACTTAGGCTTGTAGATTGATGTCCTGACTTCACCTTGGTCGGATAGATGGAAATGTTATCTGTCTTCCATCCAGGTTGAATGGTACATTCTGTCTGTTCTTCATCATCACTGTTTATCAGTCTGTAAAAATAATCTTCTCAGCAACGATTGTGGTTCTACATTGAGGTTTCCTTCTCAATTCTATCAGATTTCTGCTCGGCCTTTAATGCTTTGGCATGATCGTTTTATTTTTTGGTAAAACTTCTGAACCTCATTATTCTTGTAGCAACTCTCTAAAGCGCTTCTCGTACTCTTTCTTTTGTCTTCTGAGGAGCTTCCTTCCTGAGGAGTTTTTCCTTTCTTTTCTGTTCGTATAGCCCGTGAGGACCTTTCGTTCTTTTCTGCAGAGTCGCTCTCTATACATCCGTTATTTTTCTAAATTTGCGTGTTTGCATTCGTCATCGAACCAGAGGTTTGTTGGTTTGGGGTCTGTTGAAACCCAGTACTTCAGAGGCGGCGTCTCTGATTGCTCTTTGACGGTAATGCCACTGGTCTTCTACGTACGATGGCACCTGACTCCTCCAGAGGTTAAGGGGAACTCGGTTGGAAAAGGCCCTATCGTTCAGTTGCTACTGTGTCCGTTCGACCTTGAACGTCTTGACAATGGTTCGCTGGCTTTTGGCTGTTACGGAACACCTGTAGCTTGGTTACAGCAAGATAATGATCTGAATCGATGAACGTTTATGAAGCTTAAGTTTTCTAACTTACCCTTTATGCGAATCGTCGTGAGGCGATCGCTTACATGCGTGAAGCTCAAGCCTTCTTCGCTAACTTTTTCTCCTATTGCGAATCCATATCCGAAAAAAACGCTGCCACTTGTAGCAGTCTCCATATCAAAGTTTTTCATCCTCTTTTTGTGAGGTCCAACCCACCGCATTTCTTGGATGGCGGTCATGTCTACTTTGCAGTAGTCGAGAATCTCCGCCATTTGTACGGCTTCATGCTATATGTTAAGGGCTCGAAAATTGCTTGTTCAGATCCGAAGATCGTTGACCTTTAATCGTTTGCCAGGATCGTCAACAGTGAATCCGTTATTATCCGAGGCTATTAGATGGTTATAATGCTGGTTATAATGCAGCTGACTGAGTAAGGATTTACTAGGATTTGGTAGCCAACGTCGCAGATTGAAGTCCATACCCCAAAGTGTCAGATGAAATAGATTGATCACCGCAAATTTTGTTTGGATTCCTAAACGCGGTTTTTCCACTTTTGCAACGATGGAGCTAAAAGTCCGACTGGGAAAATGACCATGTCATGAATATGCGTTTCTGAAAACGTCTCTATGTTTTGCACATCTCTAAGCCCAATAAGGGGTGGCCGTGGTGTAGTGGTACTAGCAATCGCTTCTCACTCGGAGGGTCAAGGTTCGAATCCTACTCATGACGAGTTTTTTGTGTATTTGTTCATTTGTGTAATTGGAACTCAGTCAGAAAAATTTGCTTGTGAAGGCATAACACTGACATGTAGATGTTGTAGAGTTTCAAGCACAAAACAAGCGTGAAAATTGATATCCTTCGAATCATTCCGAGTGATGAAAAAACTCTCCGTCCTATTTGGACTCCCACCCCCGGAAAGCTAATATCGAAACCAAATATACTTGAGTTTCAAACCACTACATCACAACAATGTTTTCCTTTCTCCTCCTTCTACCTTTCCACCCGCGCCATGGCAACAGTAAAAGGGTATCATAAATTATAAAAAAAAAAATAAAATTCATGAATGTACTTTTCCTTCGATGCCGCTCGCAACGATATCTACATACCTTGCCTAACTACTTATCGCCCGCACTGTCAAGATTACCCGTATATATAGCTACAGCTATAAGCGAACGGCTAGCAAAACTACAATATTGGAAATCAAAAAATCATATAAACATCACTATATTTCAACCTGTAGTTCGTACAGGTACACTAATATTCTGGATGGAACACAACATGCATTCTGCGCCTGATATTTCCGGTTATGGATTTTATAAGAGCTTTCGGAAGTGGTATCACCAAAATATTTGCCAAGCCCATCCTAACACAGCTTTTCAATGGTTCACATTTTCGTGAACTTTTTTGATTTTCTAGAGTCTAATAAAGCTGTAGTCTAGATATCTAGTTGAAGTAGAAGACAAAGTATAGAGTGTCCGACTTTTGTTGAAGAGATCTTAGCCAGCAGGCTGCCTCCAAATAAAGCTGATGTTGACGAATTTATTCGATTTGTTATCGGCCACTTGTTGACAAAACTCCAAATTTAACTCTTGGTATGAGCATGTGCTGAAAAATAGATTATTTCAATTTTTGCAAATATGAGATATGTAAACTTTTTTTTCAAAAATCGGTGCATACACATGAAGATATCTAAAATGTAATTCCAGATTTTCCCAACACTAAGTTTTATCACTTCAAAAAGTTTATTGTCAAAATACATTTTACTAACAATGTCTAGTCCTCTAAGTAGATTTATTAAAAGAAAAGCCTGTTCAAAGGAGAAAACTAAAACAGAAAAATTATTATAAATAAAAAAAGAAGAGAAACAATATTAATAGCGAGTATGTAAATAATTTTTGTACTGCATTAGGTTAGCTTATATGTTAAATAGAAATTGAAATGCAAAACTCCATATACACATGCATATACATATACATATATATATACCTAGACCTACACACATATATATTTATATTTGTCTAAATAAAATTCCAATTTAGAATTAGAAATTTGTACAAATAATCCATTTCCATTTTTGGTTGCCATCTTTATGATTATTGTATTTTTTGTTTTCTTTAATTTTTCTTAATTTAGTTAATTTATTATTAGCGATTTCTTATATCCAAATTGCAACAAACAAAATAAATTATTAAAAACTAATATATACATATACATGTATGTATATATGAGCATAGAGTTGAGTAAATAAAGAAATGTATTATTTTTTGATATAAAAAAATGCGGCCTGTGTTTTAATTACAAGTGTTATTCTAGAGGATGTTTGCTTTACTGATAGATCTTCCCATAAACATAAATTTTCAACCGTGCTGAGGTCGTGAGCAATTGACCAGAAGATTACGTTATTAATTTGGTACTTCAATCGATCAACTGAGCTCTCTATTTGTGTTGTGGATAAAATTCGTACCGCATACACTCTACATGACACACAGTCAACAACCGCTTAACATAATGTGCGTATAGAAGAAAATGTGAGAGAAAGTATGGTGGAAGTCTGGACGTTAACTCGGCGTCGGTAGCAGAGGTTTGGCCTTTATCAGTTCACTATGAGAAAAATTTTGAAAACGATGACGCAGCTGGTGCAGGAACTAATACGGCGAGACCATGGCTTAGACGGAAGTTCGTGGATTGGGCTCTTGTGCAGCTTGAAGTCAAAATAACGTGTATAGTGACGAGGCACACTTTTAGTTCAATGGGTTTTGTGAATAACCAAAATTGCTACTTTTGGAGCGAAGCAAATCTGGAAGAGATTCATGAGACTCAATAATATTTGCAAAGGTGTACTGTGTTATCATTTAGTGCTCTTGATTTTACTCTGGTAATACCCATATCAACAATTACCCGGGTACCCAGGTAATGCGGGTAATACCCAATTTCGCGGGTACCGTGGTGTAGTGGTAGTAGCAAACGCTTCTCACTCGGAGGGTCCAGGTTCGAATCCTGCCCATGGCAAATCAGTTTTTCATTGTGTAAAAGACATAAAAAATTCTGCGTGTGAAGGCATAACACTGACACGTAGATTTGGCTGTTATAAGAGTTTCAAGCAATGAAAAAAAATACTGGGAATTATATCTCGAATCACTCTGAGTGAAGAAAAACTCTCCGTCCTATTCGGACTCCCACCCCTGGAGAGCAAACATAGAAACCAAACACACCTGAGTTTCAAACCACTACAAAAACAATTTTCCTTTCTCCTCCTTCTATCTTTCCGCCCGCGCCCTGGCAACAGTAAAAGGGTATCTAACCCCTTAGGCGCGCGTAAATTATAAAAAAAAAAAAAAAAAAAACCGGTAATGTCAGCTATCGGGTACCCGACAATATCGGATAAAATGGGTACTCAAGGGTCACAAATACTCTAATTTAATAAAGTTGGTAATGTTCACTTTTGGTGAGGATGGGGTATATATTCCACAGAGACAACTTGGTTTGCATGAGCTAAAATTAATTCAAAGTTGCCCTGCAAGATGGAATACATCTTATTTAATGTGTGAAAGGCTCCTAGCAAATCGAGGTGCTGATATTGCGGTTTTGGCACATAGAAGGTATTACATCTCCAACATTGGCTCTGAAATTTGAAGTAAGCGAAAGGGAATGGTCACAAACAGAAGCGATGGTTGAAGCCATTCCAATTTGCAACAACATTACTTTGCGAAAAAAATATAAAAATTTCCATTCTACGACCGATTATATGTGGACTAATTAATAAACACCTAAAAACAAACATCTGAGATAATGAAAATATTGTCAGCTTCATGGGATTCAGGAAAGAAAGCTTTGCAGAGCAGGTTCAAAATGGATATGCAGAAATTCGAAGAAGTTCTCACAGAACAAGTTTCCACTTTTTTGGATCCAAGACATAAAAACTTGGAAGTTGATGTTGAAGAAGTGAGAGTACTTTTTAGAAAACCTGTGCGGAACTTGATAGAAAACTCTGTGTCCATACTGCAGAAAAATATCCAAACCTGGCATTGCTATCCAAAAATATTTATGCGTGCTAGCGACATCGGTGTCGTCAGAGCGTAGTTTCTCCACTCCAGAAAGCATAGTATTGGTTTGTACAATGTACATGAAATGTCCGATTTTCGCTCAGTCGGAAATATGAAGTTCTCGAGTAAACATTTGTGCCAGATGTTAAATTTTCGTTTTTTACAAAACAAAATAATGAACCGCGTGGGAAACGTTAGTTGACGACAATGTTTTAAGAGCAACGGTGTATGCGGACCTAACGAAATCGGTGCGGGATATTGCACAAAGCATGGGAATATCCCCAATGACAATAAGTTGACACCTTTTTCTCATAGGAAAGGTAAAGAAACTCGATAAGTGGGTACCCCACGAACTGAACGAATCCTGCGCATCGCTTACATTAAGAAACCAAACTGAACCGGATAGTTACATGTGATGAAAAGTGGATACTGTGTGATAATCGTAAAAGATCTGGACAGTGTTTGGGTTCAGATGAAAATCCAAAACACACCCCCAAGCCCGATTTTCACCCAAAAAAGGTTATGGTGACAATCTGGTGGACCTCGAAAGGACCCCAATCCACTTTTCATTTCTTCAGCCATTGGAAACGATAAATGCAGCCAAATATTGTGAGGAAATCGACATAATGCAAACGAAATTGGCTGAAAAGCAGCCTGCGTTGGCAAATAGGCATGGTCCGATCCTGTTGGATGACAATGCTAGACCCCATACATTAATCCTCAGTTCCGACCACTAAATATATAAAAGAAATGTAATAAAATTCATTGTTTCAAATAATTTGTAGACAAAATATAGATGTTTTCCAAATAGAAAAATTTACTTACTTTGTAATATAATAGTTTGTCTGGTCTTGATATATGAGAAACATGAGAAATAATGTGGGTACCCGAAATATAATGAGTACCCAAAACCTTATGGGTACTTTGGTATATGGGTAATACCCGAAAATATTGGTACCCGGGTTAGTTGCCGGGTATCAGAAGCTCTATTATCATTGTCAAGAGCCAATATTATTGTCAATAATAAGTGATTATTTCTCCGAAAATATGAACAACATTGATTTTGATGATATGTGATTACAGCAGGATGGCGTTACATACAAAACTGCCCATGAAACCATTGTCTTACTGAGAACTCGATTCAACGACAACATTTTACAGTTTGTTCAAAAGTTCCGGGACTGATTTTATATGAAGCTTCTTGGCGATGGAATTATGTTGCTTCGTTTTTTCTTCAGCCTCTGGAACAAAGAGCTGCCATTTAATTTTGTTTTAAATTGGATAAAAGCAGTCGCCAGTCGTTGAAAAACGAAGATTGTTGAACTAATATTACGAATCTTCAAGCCATGGCTAAAATTTTGTCTGTATTCACTTCAAGTTGCATTTACAGTATTTTACACCATTACTTCGATTTGTGCGAAGTTTGTATCACACACTCGAATAGAAGACCAGAAAAATGTCGTGTAGATGCTTGTTAAAATTTTATTGAATGGGGTGATCAAGACTAGACGTTTTTTTTAGTTAAAATTATTACGGCCGACGAATCGTAATGTTTCCAGTACAATCCTTCCATGGCTCAGCAAAGGGCGGCCGGTTAAAGTGCGCTTTAAAGTGAAGATGATTCCGATTTCTTTTTTTGATTCCAGCGGTATCGTTCACAACTATTTTGCAAGACATGATTTTTTAGGATGTACTCGATCGGGTTTTGAAACAGACGTGCGCCCGTAATTGTAACGGCCGGGCTTGCAAATTCTTGCTTCATGATATGACATTTGCGCATTCTTCGTTACAATACTGGAGGCGACCATCTGATTACCTACCTCATCGGGAGATAGGATAAAACAATAATTAGTTGATAGTGTTCGTAGAAACATTTGTAGAACCACTGGTCGGGCAATTTTTTTCAGGGAAGTTTGGGCGGGAAAAGATAACTTCTGGTACCGTTTTTTTGAAGAGTAACTACCTCATCGGGAGAACGAAAATCTTTATACAGGGTAGAAAGGGTTTATCTCTAGTTTTGAAAATCAGGGAATAAATGGTTCCCCGGCGAACTCAAATAACGGTTTTTTTGATGAAAACCTACCTCATCACGAAATTGATACCAAAAGAAATGTGAGACAGTCTTCTTTTCAAATCCAGTGGTCGGGCAAACTTTTTTGGGGAATAACCGTCTCCCCGACCAATTATAGAAAAAGTTATCAAAAACGATTTTCTTTTAATTTTTAACTTTAAAAGTCTAACAAATTATTGGGAATGCATAATATTGGTATAGAACAAAGCCAGAATAGTCTATTTATCAAATCCTTAGACTGTTTAGGTACATAATCTAGATTTTCATTCTGGCTTCTACTCAACGCTGCAAACGCTGTCTGAAAACGTTAAATTTTTCTAAAATACTCAATGGTTTTGCTTTCCCTTTCCTAAAAAAACATGCCGTATACTCGACCTGTAAATGCGTGAAACGCTGGCAAAGAAACGCATAAACTACTGCCTAATGCGGTAGCTAGCTGAGTGCAATTGATGAAATTAATGTCTCGAGATTTAGTGTTTCCCCCAGCTAAACAAATCTCTAAAGTTTTCAGCTTATGCATATTGCCCAGTAAGATTATTAACACATCAGTATCAGATGCCTTAACTAATATTTTTGAGTGGGATTTTGCCTTGCTTATATGGTATGGTAAATGATTCGCGTGTCTGCTTCTTCATGGCTACAATTAAATTCAATTTCTTTAAATTTAAATATTTATTGATTTTGTACTGTATAGGAGAAGCATTTGTCATCTAAGGTCAAAAAAACTTTCTTATTTCCAAAAATCGGAGTCATAGAGTCGTTTTACCAATGTTGTGCTAAAAATTTTACCAGAGCTTCTTTGAATTTGGGATTTTTCAGACACTCTGTAATTAACTGTTTCTTGTTCATTATGAAAAATTTGCTCAACATCTTTAATAGATGGATGCAAATATCTATCAAAAACTGCACTTCTGGAGCGTTTGTGGAGCATAGTCTCCTCACAATCATCTCGGAAATTTTTTCAAATGTTTGACGAACTGAAGGTCCCAAAAGATGAAAAAAGTAAAAACCATCTATAATTTCAATATTTGGATAAATTGATTCAGATAAAGGAATTCGGTTTTTAAGCTTTTTGGCCAAAACAGATTTGTCAATTTGATGCATTTCTCCACTGTAATGACAAAGGGAAGGTGGTGCAGGTGCAAGTGGATATGATAAGCACACTTCCATATCTCTTCCATGCTGCTCTTCCTGTTGTTATATGAAATAAATTATCTTTTTTCACACTTGGTTCAAATGGATTAATATTTTGTTTAAAAGAATTAATTATTTCAAATAACGCCTTTCTGTCTTTTTCGAAACGATTTTGTGCAAGTTCATGGATTGATTTCAGCGAGTATTTTGGAAATTATTTTTGTACGTATGTTATGGTTGATGGCCCAACATTGCCTTACCGAAATCGAATTTGTGAAATGAGTAATACTAGTTAAAGAGTTCGTGGCATCAGCATTTATTGTCTGTTCGAGTGTTAAGTCAACAGGGGCTCTTGCTAGACTCTTTGCCGTGCGTTTAATCCCAAAAGCACCTCGTTTAAACTCATTTATCAACCCAGAATTAGGAATTTTTAACTTTACTAAGTTACTGTGGTATTTCAATATCCATCTTGCATAATTGCGTTGATTACGAGGGCGGGTCAATAAGTCCGTGACTTTTGGAATAAAACACAGATTTTTTGATAAAAAAATAATTTTATTTTTCAACGTAGTCTCCCTTGAGCTCTATACACTTTGTCCAACGCTTCTCCAATTTTTTTATCCCTTCCAAAAAAAATGATTTGTCGAGGTCGTCAAAATAGGCCTTTGTTTGCGAGATGACTTCATCATTGGAGTCAAATCTTTTTCCACCAAGCCATTTCTTCAGGTTTGGGAACAAGAAGTAGTCGCTCGGAGCCAAATCTGGAGAATAGGGTGGATGAGGGAGCAATTCATAGCCCAATTCATGGATTTTTGCCATGGCAACTGCACATGTGTGCACCCTTGCATTGTCTTGGTGGAAAAGAACTTTTTTCTTTTTGAGTAGTGAGTAGTCTGATAAAAATAGCTGTCAAACACAAACTAACTGACGCAGCAAGTTTAAATTTTGACAGGAGTCAACTGACAGATGCCTGTTGACAGGAGCAGTGTTGCTGTTTCAGTAAATAAAAAAAATAGATTAGATAACCCAAATATATAGGGTTTTCCAACTTCTTTTTTTAAATAATTTTTAAATTTTTTTAAATAAACCATTTGAGATATTTCAAAAACTTTATTATCGGCTTGAAGTGAAATCAAAACATTTATGAATGGAACTCGACTTCGTTCATATTGCCACCGCGGGCACGTTTGCAGCGGTCGATTCGTTGGACCAAATTTTCAACGACTCGGCCACACATTTCGGCCGAAACGGCCGCTATTTCGCGTTCAATGTTGGCTCAGAGCTCTTCCAACGTCGTCGGCGTGTTGGCATAAACCAATGACTTAACGTAGCCCCACAGAAAATAGTCAAGCGGCGTTAAATCGCACGAACGAGGCGGTCAATTGACTGGCCCATTTCTTGAGATAACACGTTCACTATACTTACTCTTCAATAAATCGATTGTAGCGTGTGCTGTGTGGCTTGTGGCATCATCCTGTTGAAACCACATGTCGTCCAAGTCCATATCTACCAGATTTACCAGAAATGGCTCAATTAGCTCGTACATACGTATGTATGCTGATTCTGTATAAACATGCACATATGTGTACATATATCATTATAAGCAACAAATAAGCTGAAAGTAATCACATTATCTATTTTCCCTGTAACGCATACGAGTATTTCAGCACGTAAACTATTCCAATAGCGAAGTTATGAGGCAATTTACTAGGCCCTCCCCGATAATAACTAGTTTTAATTAAAATTGGAAATTGGAAAATTATACAGTGACCTCTATTAATAGTTAAACAACCCTCCCGAGTCCAGTCCTATTTGTATTCGTTTGCTTTAGTTGAAGTCAGTCACGCTTAGGCATTCAAATCTAAAGGAAAGAAATTCAAATTATAGGACGAACATATCTTTTCGAAACATATAATTATTGAAAAAAAAGTAAAGGGTCCGGATGGTATCTGTAACTGAAAAATTCATTCATAAATCACTCTTTTAAGAATCATATCATGTTTATATAAAGAATCATGCTTTCAAAGTAGTTGCCTACAGTAGTAGTATTATGAAAGGTGCTCACTCTTATTTGTTTTCTTCAGGAGATATTATCCTCTACAGCTGGCGTGGCCAAAAGGGTCGCCTCCTTGATTCGGACAAACTATGCTGCAATTGTATGTTTCGAGCATGCTTTTCTCTGAACATACCATATAGTAAATTGGGAATTGGCTTTCGATGCAGCGCATCTTCAGATGCTTCTTGTTTGGCCTACGTATATTCGTCGTCAAACCAGAGGTTTCTTTATCATCATCAGAGAAGCTTCTATGATGGGTCATTCACAACATTCCTCTTGGTGTTTTATGATTTGTGGGCAAGAATTTTGAGTGAGTTTGGGGGAAACCCGATCCGCGAAGATTCTAGCGGTCTCTTGCAGTTTTTGGACATCGAACTTTGGTGGTCTTACTTGTCTCCATTGTATCTGTGATATACGCATTCGTACAAGGTAATTTTCCGAATCGATTTTGGCTTCTCGGAAGTTCGGACATCCAGAATGTTAGAAGGTCTGGTCGACAGTTGATTGATCGGGGAATAACCAAGTCCCTTTATGGAAGTTAAGATGTAGGAATTGCGTACTGGCTATTAAAAGGTAGCGCCCCGTTACAAATTCTAAAAACCTGTATCCATTGTCGGACGTCTCCTAGCATAATTTTGATGTCATAGCTGGGGCACTGTTAATATGTTCAGTTTATGAGTTTACAGAAGTTATCTTTGAACCTGTCATCCTTATCCTCTATAGTGGAATGAATGCAAATCAAGCTTATATTTTCTAATTCTGATTTTTAACAAAAGCGCTAGACAAACTGTTCCGTGCCAGAAACCTCCCACCATTATGCAAGCCGCCGTTGGTTTTATCAAGTTTCATGCGCCATCTCTACTCCAGGGTTTTAACACAACCATGGAACTTCTTATAGACCTGGGCTTCGAATACGTCGAAATAGCTCTAAAGGAGGGTTCTCTAAGCACCTTAATTTGACTACAGCAGTGGATGACGCCGTTGATCCAAATATGGGATTCCTCTGTCGCCGTCTTGATGAAGGTGCATGTAAGTACTTTTTAAGAGATCGTACTCCATCGTTTTATCTTGCTTTCTGTTCTCTATCTTGCAAGTTATAGACCTATTTATCTATTGAAAAGTTTTCCGAAGCAGTACGGTTTTCAAGAAAACAAAAACATAGGTACAGCGAATTTTCAGATACCACCATATATTAGTGCTTTTCATGGACTTAACAAGGGGCTCGACGCACTTGGAATCAGTGGGAAATTGGCAGATTGACCTGACCGTAAGAACTTTCTGGGTAAAAAATGGAAATAACCTTAGCGATTCTCTACCACAGGGGTACTTACTAATGAATTCCTTCTGATTTTTACTAAGAGCATTTCATTCGCGTTCGCAGATGATCGGCGACAGTTGTTCGTTACAGGCCTCTTGATAGTGGAATGCAAATATTGCCAGAAGTTTTCGGCAAGTCAGTTGAATGGTATCAAGATAATGGGCTCACATTAAACTCATCTAAAATAAGCCTATGAACAAAAACTAAACTAACTATCAGATTCAAGAGTAGAGGTCAAGCTATTGAGGTTGTCGAAAGCTACAGATACTTAGGAGTGATAATTTATAGCCGCCCCATATGAAACCTATATACGTATTGATTACCCCTCTTTGACCTCAAATTGACACTTCTTGGTATTGTATACGAGTATATGGGTTACTATTCGATACTACATGTTCAGAATCCATGTTTAGGTAAGGAATACTAGCAAAATGCATCTAAAATACATACTGACAAGATGCGGAAACTCTAGCACATGATATTGAACAAGGTAAATAATAGCATAAGTCCAACCAGCGCCCAGAGACGCAGCTCCTTTGTAGCATTAGGAGTGAACTACATACTTAAGATGGAGATTGAATATTATAACAATCGTTTTAAGATGTCAATATAACATCAAATCAACACAAGAAGACGTAACCAGTGTCACAAGACATTAAAATATGTTTTCGCAACATCTTAAGGGTCTTCTGACCAAAACGTACGAGTACTTGTATGTCGGACGATTAACTTTATGCGGGAAGGAGCCAGGAATCTAGAGACACCCAAATACGAAGGAGAAAGTTGGTCACACTTTACGGAGCAAAGACAGTTCCATCGCGGAGACGAGTCAGCTTCCCAAGGCAAACGTAGAGAAAAACAGTTGAGAAGAAATCTCTAACACAGTGGTTAAGCTGGAGGGAACTGAAGTGCATTGCAAAACAAACTCTGAACACAAGGGAGCACGGGTGTTGTGGATGCCCTGTTCCCCACGACGGATTCGACGAACTAAATAAACATACGGGTATATTGCCCATGGTGGCGGAAAAGAAGTTTTGAACCTGCCATCGCAGGATTCGTCAGCGACTCAACTTTTTTACTATTAGCCAGATTGATCAATCGTACGGGTCATATAATAATGCAGTACATAAATAACTGGTAAAAATCCCAAAAAAAAAATTCTGTCGGTACCTTGTAGTTAAAGTATGGATCCATCACACTGAAAACTCAGAGAAGCTTACTTTCAGAAGAAGTCCGTAGACTGCACAAAAAAGGTAGCGGACAGAAATCGGTCTTGATAGACTCCCCTTACCGACAAAATATTGATACATAACAGCTGTTTACAGTGACTCATTGAAATTTTTCCATATCTTTTGTAGGTAATTTAATTAAATTGCCTCGGGCGAGTCGTAGTCGGTGCAGCGATGTAACTTAATTATTTCTGTTTATTTTGTTGATCAGCATTACCAGATTGTAGGTAATGTGAAACAAACACTAAAACAATTACTCTGGTCGCTATTAAACGTAGGCGAGAAATCAACAATTAATATCATAATTGCTTTGCATTTCGCATTTAGGTTCATTTGCTCCCTTATCCAGTTGAATTGTTCAGTTTCGTTGTAAACGTGAAGTGAAAAACTGCGTGTGTTTTGCGAGTTTGAAAAAATATGATATCGAATCAAGCGTGTCAGCGGCCAGCTCTCGAAAAGCGCATGGCAGATGAAAGCACCAGAAGTCTATTTAGAATTTTTCGAGTTTTGGGAATTTTAACACCAAGAAAGCAGCCTCTTATTGTTAACGTTGTCTTGGCCATGATCCTGCCCATTGACTTTGCCATAAACTACTTTATCATCTCTGAAAATATGGAAATTTCACAAGTCCTGACGTCGCTACAAATCTCCATCATTATATGCGCTTGTGCTGGGAAATTGACTATTATCGGTCTAGCAAGGGATATATTTCTGAAAATCGAATTGATTCTAGAGAAACTAAATGAAAGGATACGTTGGCCTGAGGAGGCTCATCAAGTTCGGAAGAATAACAAAAATGGCAAATGGCTTCTTGCTATTTTTGTTTGTGTGTACTTTTTGTATGGGACTTGCACGTGCTTGGGGGCCGTTTTAAGTGGCCAACCGCCTTATTCTTTATACATACCATATTTGAATTGGCGGCATTCGAGGCGGAATTTCATCATTGCTAGTCTGTTGGAGTATTTGCTGGTTAACATTTCATCGTTTCAAAATGTAATGAATGATTCGTATGCAGTTATCTATATTGGAATAGCGCAAACACATATGAAAATACTTTCAATGAGGGTGCAAAGAGTTGGAATAGATCCGAAGCGCTCTGGCGAGCAGAACCTTGAGGATTTGGTGTTGTGCATTCAAGACCACAAGAATGTCATTGAGTAAGTTCAGTTGGAGTAGCCTTTAAGTTGTTAGCTAATCCTTTGATTTTTTAACATTTATTTTACTATTATCCATGCTTTCAAACAAACCGCTAACAATTAGATCATTTGGTGAATATTACTTACTGTGTTCCCTGGACTGTAGATTTAAAAGTACTTTCGCCTTTAAAATCGATCAATGCCTTGTATGTCAATCCATTTCCAAAAATGTTACTTCAACTGTTTTATGCACCCTGTGCCAACCTCATTGGAGGTTCCTACCATCTGTTTACTGAATTTTTTCCATTTTGGTGAGGAAAGGAAGAAGTATTGAGGTTTATCATATTGAGTTAAAGGGTGCCTCGTGAAGAGAGATTACTTTTTAATGTCTGCTTGTGTAATGAAAACTCGCTGGAATTGACGCTGATGTCTTTTTTTGAGTGAAATGAAGAGAGTCATCCATTTGGTTTCGAATCCTTTGAAGTGCTGAGGTATTAGCCGCAACCAAAATATTCAATCGGAGGCGGATATTTACTCAGGATATCTACTCCAATACGTACAAGGGTTCGCAAAAAATAGTTGAGGTTCATTAAAGGTGGTACTTTGGAACGTCTGAAAGTAAGCTAGATGAAGTGAAGGCAAATGGCTGGCAGGGTCACAATTGTAGAAATGGAAGTACATACACAGATAATGGATATTATCGTAGCAGTGGTAATACTTAGCATCAGGCGAAGCCAATCTGGCACACGTGTAGTATGAATCAGTATGTTTTATCAGCAATAACATCAAGTGTGAAAAACTAAATTTCCAGAAAGAGTCTATGAAATAGGTTATGTTTCGCAGTTGAAGGTAAAGATAAAATGAGTAGCAAATGAAAATGCTTTATTCATGTCAATAATTGGGAAATATGATTTTGACTTGATGCATTAGCTAGTCATAAGTGTTTTGGGATTAGTGTGAGGTGAGAGATTCTCTAAGATTTATCTTCTTGATGCATTATTAAAGGTCCGTGTTGTAGGTATTTTGTATTTTGCTTCAATTACGTTGTCAAGTACAATGATGTTATGATAATGCGAATGCCATTCAGCCGTCAAGACCGAGTGGAGTAGAGCAGTAACACAAGATAAGATGGGCAAGGTATTGAAGAGACCCATTGCTTTTGTATAGAAAACTCTCGATAGGGATCACCAAAAATAAGCGGATGGGCTTGGGTCAAGTGGTCAAATCGGAGAGTTGGTTGTTCAACCCCAACCGCAGCCGAAAGACATTCTTTTTTCCAGGCAAACAAAATCGTATGAACGCGTGCTACGGCGTTTTAATAGTAGTCATACTCTATTCAGTTCTTTTAAAAAATAAGGTAAAATAGCCCAAACTGATCGTAAGCCTCTAGTTACACTCTGCAATCCGAGCAGTAACCTTCCAATTATGACAACCAACCGCCTCTAACACTGGGTTCCTTAAGGTCAATAGTTAAAAAATTAGCAAAAAACAATGCAGCCCAGATTTGCTATTTGATGTCCATATCTTTGTTTTTGAAAATATTTGCTTTCAAAATCGTATGGTTTCCGATTAAAATTTCTGATTATCTAGTGATGAGGGGGCAAGCTAACCGAAGAATATGTAGATCTGGTTTCCATTTTTCCTATAAAGTATAGTGGAACTACGGTCTCTTTACGTAACAACCATGCTGCACAAATGTCCCTGGCGCGTAGTTTGAATGAGACATGAATGAATGTCGACTCTATCTCACCTCAAACGAACTAAATATTGGCCTCCCGCCAGATTTCAGTATAAACTAACGACTCTACGTAGTTCCACAAGAAATAATTGAATTGGGCCAGATCGCACGATTTTGGTGGTCAATCCACTGGCCCATGGTCCATCATATGTTGTCGTTAAATCGAGTTTCAGTAAATTAATAGTTTCATGGGCAGTGCGTTTTTGAACTACATATCTTCCGGATCAATGACTTCTATATTTTCGAACCATTGATGTCACTAGCGTGAAGATCACACCAAACAGTGCACTTTTCTGCCTACGTGTCTGAGTGTCATGAGTGGTTTGCTTGGTCATAAGGTGATTAAACCAAAAGCGAGCCTAGCCATTCAACACGATTTATGGATTAAAGTAAGCGTCGACTTCAAGCTAAACAGAAATTTTTTCACAAAATTTTCCGATAATGGACGGAATTGCCGTGGCCGAATTGATAATTCCGTATCTTCCCCGAATCACTCACTCTCATCGACTCTCTTTTCTGCACGCAAATAATGTTGGTATTACGTCATGTAGAATGTGTGAGGAACGAAATTTACCCATAATATCCATATGCTTCGCAAATTGGAGACCTACATACGTATTACATATGTTCTTCTGCGGTAAGTCTATTCATGATCATTTTCAGTTCATACTCAATTATAATTATGGAAGGACAATCATCCAACTGAGAACGGAAGCGCCTTAAATCTATTTTTCCAATCTTAGACCACTCAAATGGGTATTATTACACCTAAAATGCCTGATCACGTGTTAAGTGTTTTTTTTTTTGGAAAATGGGACTGAGAGAATGAAAGATTTTTGGGCTCAGTGGTTATTTCGCTCCATGGGTGGCATCCAACATTTAATGGGGACACTAAATTATTAGTGTAATTGGACTTTGGGCGATTATATGTGGGCTGATCTTTCATAATTTTCCGTATCAAGTTGCAGTTTATGTAATTTATTCAAACTGACTATGAAGACCTCATCCCTCAAATTCTAATTCTACATAGGTATATATATATACTAGTATATTTTTTCTAGCTAGCCTATATAGCCCAATAATTCTATGTGATTTCAGACTAATCATCATTACCCCATGTTTATCTAAGGTCTTTGGGAAACTTATCGCAAAGCAGATACTTAAACGCCCTGCACTGCATTAGTTACTTACCCACAGCTGCCCTACGTCCATGGTTAACATTCCGGAGTTAATTAGACAAGGTAAGGGTTTAGAGACGTTTCTCTGTCTACAAGATTTCGAAAAATAAGTACTCTACTGGAAGCTGAAGATCTTTTTCCGGTTTCGGTGACTTGTTCGCAGTTTCCTCCATGGACGGCTACAATGAGTTGCAAATATCCGGCGAAAAACTTTCAGCTCACAATATATTACACAGGAGTGCCTCAGGGATCGATATAGGGACCGATCTTATTCTGTACCAACTGTACCAACTGTCTGCAAAAACTCATCAATGCACCACTATATAGATTTAGATTTAGATTAGATTATAGAGTTTATTTTCATTTCATTCTAACTTAAAACTACTGTACAATTTCTTACAGAATATAGCGGAAAATAGTAGTGATCACTCTGTAACTTAAAAGTTAGTATGGAGTGACACTGCGATTTAATTAACAATAAAATATAAGTTTGATGTGGGGGAGACATAGGTTTTACAAAAAAGATAATATTCAGATTCATTTAGCTCGTGCAATGAAAGAATTGAAAGAACTTAGGGCCCGATGTAATGAGGATCTGAAGCTTATAAACAGGTGATTGGTAATAAATGTTCTTCTGCTTAATCCAAATAAGTTTCAACTCGTACCAATTGCTAACAGAAAATTTGATTTCAAATTTCTTCCTGATATATGGCTCTGTAAGAGCAAGTTAAGATTTGTTGAGTCTGTAAACAGTTTATACAGATTATACATATAATGAATTGCAAGCTGACTAAGCTCACACCAACGTAGTAATTACCCGTGTTTACGGATGACTTCGTAAATTATGGGTAACTGCAAGTTTTATATCTATAGAAACTCAACGTAAGCTAATAACAATTCCGGTACAACCATTAATCACCTAAGCTGATGATATTTATTGCATCCTTGATTCATTCTCCTAGCGGTAGTTACAAGTGACTTTCAACGATGTTCTGGCCATCATAGGTATGAATATACATTTGAACACTCCAGAAACGTTCATGATTGCACTCTTTAAAACTTAGTCATTACCAGCAACTGTATTTTCTGCAAAGAATACAAAATAAAATTCTATAACTTACCTATATACCATTCCGAAAGAACATTTAACATAAATATAACTAATCATAAATACAATAACTCCTGTCGATTATTGTTATTCATACCTCAAATTATGGAATATGTTGCCCTCTCGAATCAAGGCAATTTCCAAAACGAAGAACTTTAAAAGTGCGATTCTTCTTCACTTGTCATTTTATTAATTATTTTCTCGCTTTCCCAACACATTTACGACCGCCGTACTATTAAAATGACACTGCTTTGATACTTTGGTAGCTAGTTAAGTTTTGAAATGTAATAATACCGGTAATACCGGTGTAGATACGTCAAATCTGACACTAGCATCGCAAAGTTTGACGTTTTTAATGATATATAAGTCCACAGAACGATTTATCATACGAGTGCTATCTGCGTTTTTTAGAGAGACTAGAAAAATTCAGCCAAAAAATTAAATGAAAACGTAAACATTTTCGTGCGATAATTTTTATGATTTTCGACATGGACTAACCTAACAACAGTGTGCCGATCAACCAGCTTCCACATTTGGTGATGAAGCACCATCACGGGCCACCGTGTTTCCTTGGTTTTCCGAATTCGATTGTGGTTGTGGTTCGCTCCAGGGATGGACATCATCCGAAATCGGTTGTGTGTGGTACGTTTGATATTGCATGAATATTTAGTCACCAAATAGATTTCTTCGCTCAAAAGGAGGCTCATTTTGGTTGGTCCAAAGAAATATTGAAAAAATTCGATCACGGTGCTTCAAAGACGTCTATAAGATTGTGATAAGCTGCGGATCATGTATCTATGCATATGAGCCCGAAACTAAACAGCTGTCGACTGTATGGATCTCTCAAGGCGAGCCAAATCTAACAAAAGTTGTTAGCGCACGTAGCACTTCAAAGCAAATGGTTGCCCGTTTCGTCGGAAAATCAGAGCGTGTCACCCCTGTGCCATTAGAGCAACGTAGAATTCTCTACCAAGGCTCAAATAAGTGACTTTTTGAGCCCAAAACATCGAATTGATGGCTCATTCGTCGTACAGCCCTGATTTGGTACCCAATGACTTATTTTTGTTTCCGCGCATTGAAAATAAATTGCGAGGTCAACGTCTTTCGACTCCTGGAGGAACGGTTGATGCGTTTAAAACTCATGTTTTGCAGTTACCTCGTTCGGAGTGTTTCGAAAATTAGTCCAAATGCATGCAAAAGTATATTGATCTTGATGGAGAGTAGGTACTTTGAAAAGCAATAAAGCCATTTCCGATGATAAATATTTGTTTTTACTTGTTTTTCTCAAAACTTAAGTAGCAAGTTATCACAATCCAATATGCACCGCCTTGAACTTGGTTCGACACGCACAGACAGGTTCCCAGCTGAGTCAGCATGGAAGTTTATGCACGCGCAAGCTATTCGACACCGGATGGGATGAATGCGAAATATCAAAAGGGACGAGTCCGGAGATACCATGGGAACATTTGCATAGAGGTAAAGTTTTGGAGTTAGATGAGAGTGGATTGGGCAGGCAGTTGTAATCGCAACGGCAACCGGGGTTATTGTTTAAATTAATAAGGATTATTATAACTTGTCAAAAGAATTCCTTCTTTTTTGTAAGTTGAACAGTTGTTTCGGCCCTATGGGCTGACCTTCGCGTTTTTTTGGAATCCTCCTAAAGGATCCCCTTAAAAGCATAAAAATTCCCGCTATAGTTTTTTATGTGAGTAGTAGGTTGTAGGTTATTGTTTATATCATGCGGGGAAAACAAGCACCACAAACAAAATTTGGCGCCTAATATTTGACAGTTGTATGAGTTGAGTTTTAACACATTGATTGCCAAGCCAATTTTGGAGAAATAGCTAAAAGTGAAAAAAAATGCGTAGGTGTTTTTATTTGGTTTGCTAAAAAATGAAACATGTTTACATTGCATGCCACTCATTCAAATATGAATGACACAAAAGTTTCTGTGGAGGCCACGTCATTCGTATGTGTATGACAGCTACATGGCACTATAGGGCCATGGCATCCAAAAATGAAAGACACTAGGAACAAACTGAATAGAAATTTAAAAGTCTGGCCTGTGGCGATCACTACAGTATACTTGGTTCTGGGAAATCTGGAAAAATGTGGGTGTTATTTAAGAATAAAATTGTTGATGACAAAATTTACTAATTTTACTATAAATTTTATTAAAAAACTTTTAACTTAAATCACAATCCAGGTGTTTATACATAGTAAAAAAAAAATTAGAAAATAAATTAATTTACATAAACTAAATGTAATTCACAAAAAAAAAAAAATTATTTGTGCTCTGTGTTGAAGCACGGAAGGCACATTTGTGGCTGTCCAGGACCATTTTTGAATGTTTTCTGGCTTCTTCACGACCATGTTCTTGCTTTAGTCTTGCATAGCAAATGATACATTTTCTCCGCAACTTTTTGCCGTCCGGGTTGGTTCTTTGGGAAAGATGGTGTGCGTTTCCTAATGACCTGGGCCTGTTCCCCTGATGATGGCCTGGTATACCCAAGATATTTGCTACTAAGCACTCTCTGAATGCGCGTATTTGAATCTTCTTTTTTGTTATATGCTTGTACACAACCCATGCGTTAAAAACAGAAATTCCTAAAAGAAGTTCTACAACTAGCTTCCTATACCGCTTTACACCTTTCCGGAGAGTCGTCGCGTATGAGGCCATCTGATCAGACAGATCCATGCCAGCTTTACCTGCATTATATGAAAGTACTGCAAGCGGTTTGGTGATAACCTTTCGAGATTTACGTCCTTTGAATGTTTCCTGAGTTTGGCTAGTGGAAGGCTGGTCAGTGATGGTAGTGTCTGTTAACGACAATGGTTGGACCTTCTGGTTTTTACTCATAGGTCTAGGCACTAATATTGGAGCATGTTTGGTCAACAACATCCTCACGTCACGGGTATCTTTCCATTTCAGGACTACGATTCCATTTCTGTCCTCTTTTGAGACTATTTCGCCTTGTTTAAGTTTTGCAAGAAGGACTTCTTTGGGGATATTTTTTTTATTTGCTCGCAAAGTACCAACAACATGGGTTCTGTTTTTTAACAAGTATTGTGCTAATTCATAACTTGTATAAAAATTATCAACAAATAAGCACCATTGATTAGGCCTTCAACCAATTCGACGCAGACATTTTTTCCTATTCCAATCTGACGCTGATTTTCCAGAATAGACTTTAATACGAGTAGCTCAAGGGTAGTCATCGACGGAACATAATTTAAAAAGCTTAATTCCTTACCGATGAGATTTATTTGGAATGTATTGCCTGAAAACCAGACGACCACTCCAGGGAACGAGTGTCTCATCGATGACTATGTCTTCAGCGGGGTAAAACAATTCATTGAACTTTTTCCCCAAAATGTCTATAAGAGGTTGAATTTTATTTAGGCGGTTTTCCCTATCACTTGTCTCGTTATTCGCAAAATGGAGCATTGCCAGTCGAATTTGAAAGCGATTTCGCGGCATAACAGATCGCGGTATATCCATTTTATATATGCCGTGGGTTGACCAATACTCTGTAAGATTGCCTAGTCTTACAAGACCCATCGGTCGGTGTTTGTGTTTTCTGTGTTTTGTCTGTGATTATGACTAGGGAATTTAGGGTAGATGTAGCCAATATACGCGGGCTAAAAAGTAATCACTTTTCTGCGTACGTCCACGTCTGTAAGTACAGACCAGCTATTTTGGCACTTAGTGAAACACACGTAAATCCCTGCCCACACCCCTCAGATCATTCTGATCTTAAGCTACCTGGCTACGAACTAGTGTCATTATTCTTCTCTCACCACGGTCTCGCCATTTACGTGCGTAGTAATGTAGCTTACCAAACTCCACCACAATGTGATCCATTTTCCAATCCGGAATTCAACTTCATGTGGTTAAAATTCCATCTTCTTAAGCAAATTATCCACTACTGCTTTATTTATAGAAGACCCAAAGTGGACAGTAATTCAACTTTTAACGAGTTTGATGCGCTGTCTGACTCCATTCAAAGAATTGTATCCCTGTATCCTCATACTGAAATCGTTATTACGGGCGACTTCAATATACACAATTCTGGGTGGCTTCGACATTCTGGACAGACAACACCCGAAGGACGGTGTGTTGAGATTTTCGCTGCGGAAAACAACCTAACGCAGCTTGTAAATGTGCCCACGCGAATACCAGACGTTGATAGCCATACCGCCAACACCCTGGACTTGTTTTTAACTTCTCACCCTGATAAGTACACCATTGATGTGCTCTCCCCTCTAGGCTCGTCCGACCATTGTGTCATATCAGCTAATTTCTCGTACACCGACCACACAGTTAGAGAAAAAATTCCTAAAAGAACCGTATGGCAATACGAGAAAGCTAACTGGAGCGGTCTTAACAGCTTCTTTAGGAATTTTAACTGGTCGTTATGCTTCCTCGATAACGACGTGGATGCCGCTGCTGATATGATTACAGACACCATTCTCTTTGGAATGAGATCCTTTATTTCTCATCGGATGAAGAGTATCAAACCAAAAGAAAAGGCATGGTACGACTCGAGCTGTAAAGAGGCCGTCAGGGTTAGAGAAATGTTTTTTCGGTCCTACAAGACAAGGAAAACCGAAAAAAGTTCAAACGAGCCAGAAATGACTGCAACGCCTTTCTTAAGCGTGTGAAATTCCTATACGACCAAAAACTGAGGCAAAAAATACTGCAATGTCCCAAAGGCAGTAAAAATTTTTGGTCGTTCGTCAAAAACATTAGAAATTCTGCCTCATTATCCATCCCAACGCTCATTTACAATGACATTCCAGCTGTCAGCTCTTTGGATAAGGTCAATCTACTTGCTGCACACTTTGCGGCCAGCTCAACACTCCCAGATTGTGCTTTGTCTCCGCCTACACTTGAGTGCGTCGAATCTTCAATGGGGCGAATCTACTTTCGCACTCGTGTAGTAACAAGAGTTCTTAAAGATCTCAACATACATAAATCCGCTGGTCCAGATGGTATATCTCCCCTTCTTCTGAAGAGGTGTTCTTCCTCGCTGGCAAAACCACTGCGTAAGCTTTTTCATCAATCCTACACTTTAGGACTCTTCCCGAGCAGATGGAAAACAGCATTTGTCCAGCCCGTCCCTAAAAAAGGCGAATCATCTTCTCTCTCCTCCTACAGACCCATTGCATGTACGTCCCTTCTTTCCAAGGTCATGAAAACACTGATAAATCGTCAGCTCATGAAATATCTCGAAACACGAAAACTTCTCAATGACCGGCAGTACGGTTTTCGTAGCAACAGGTCCACTGGTGATTTGATGGCATGTCTCACCGAAAAGTGGAACCAAAGCGTACATCAATCTGACGAAAGCAAGATAGTTGCACTTGATATTTCTAAGGTATTTGACAGAGTTTGGCATCAGGATCTTTTGTCGAAAATGCGTGGATTTGGGATCGACGACTCTCTTCTTCAATGGATTAGAAATTACCTTTCGGAACGTTCAATTCAAGTTGTCTTGGATGGTTTCAAGTCTGATATTCACAAAATAAATGCTGGTGTGCCCCAGGGCTCTGTTCTGTCACCGAAACTCTTGTTAATTTTCATTAACGATCTCTTGTCTGCTGCTTCTAATCCAATATATTCCTTTGCTGATGACAGTACTCTCTGCTTTTCATATTCGTTCTCGGACTCACGGCCCTGCTCTTAGGCTGTAGTACGAGAACGACAGCGTATGCTAAGCTCATTAAATTCCGATATCAACAGCATAATCAATTGGGGAACTATCAATAGAGTGGAATTTAATGCTTCCAAAACACAATGCTGTCTGCTGTCTTTAAAGCGAAATTTAAACACCCAGCCATTATCTATGAATGGCACTTGCATCGTTGAAAACGAAAAACTTTCCATTCTCTGTATGTGTGTCAATAACAACTTACGTTGGAATGACCACATATTTGATGTCGCCAAAAATGCTGCGAAATGTCTAGGTTTCCTCAAGCGATGTAAGAAATATTTTACCCCTTCTGATCTGGCCTCAATATATAAGGCATTCATCCGCCCAAAATTGGAGTACAACTCCCACATCTGGTCAGGTGCTCCTAAAACATCTCTACACCTGCTAGATAGGATTCAAAACCGTGCGATAAAACTTATTGACGATACTAATATCAGTCAATCAATGGATACCCTCGAACACCGACGAATTGTCTCGTGTCTCACTTTGTTTTATAGCTATTTCCACCACCAGTGCTCCACTAAAATCGCCAGTAGCATTCCGCCCATTCAAACTTTCAACCGTAACACCCGTCTCTCTATGAATGCTCATCAGTATACCCTCAAGCCCATTTTCGGACGTACTCTAAAATATCGTGATTCGTTCCTAAGCCGTACAACTCGCTTATGGAATGCCCTGCCGATCTCTGTATTTCCTGGTCGTTATAACTTGCAAACATTTAAAAACAATGTACATCGGTACCTCTCTTTTTTCCTCCCTAAATTTCCTTTGCCCGCGCTGTGTACAATCACCTTAAGGGTACTCAAACCCCTTGAGCACGCGCTCATTATAAAAAAAAAAAAAAAAAATCCACATCATTAACCCTACGAATTTTTTTTACTTCGTCAGCATCTGCTTTTGTCCATTTATTTATTCTTTCATATTTCTGTCCGGCTGTCTTAGCTAAAACTTTTTGCTCTCCAAATCTATTTGTTTCTGTGACAATGTGTTGTATTACCTCATCGTCTATCAGCAGGTAAAAGACTTCCAAAGGGCTTATACTTGTTGGAAGCGTTAGTTGCAAGCCAAATTTGCCGGTAAATGGAAAATATTTGTGTCGTCCGACATAATCAGTCCACTCTTCTTCTTCAATATTTTCGTCGTTATCGTTTTGTAGAAGTTCGTTTAGATCTTCCTTGTCTTCTTCAACTTGTAGGTTATTGAGTACATCGATTATATTGTCTGCCTCTGTCCCATCATCTTCTTCGTCATCTGATGAATCTTCTGGAAACCATACGGAATCGTCAAAGGAATCATCTGAGTCGAAATCGTGCTCGCTATCTGTCTCCGCTACAATATCCTCTACATCCACAAGTCATTTGCTTGCTCATTTTTTTTCTAATTTTCAATCCTGAAAATCAAAAATTGTTAAGAAAATATTTCAATATACACGTCATACATGTATGAATGACGTGGCCTATAACGTAAAAATTTATCGAAATGTTCATGCAGGGCCACGTAATTCATATATGAATGACAATCGTCTGCACGTCCTACCGCTTCAAATTCTCCAACAAAATAACCAATCTGTAATACAAATACATTTTTTTTAGTAAAACAGTTATAAAAACCCTACGGTTGTTTTTCATGTTTCCTTTTTTTTTTCAAATTGGCTTGGTACTCAATGTATCATCTAAGTGTCATTCATTTTTGAATGCCTGGCCCTATAGTGGCATGCAGCTGTCATACATATATGAATGACGTGACCTCTACGTAAACATGGGTGTCATTCATAATTGAATGACGTGGCATGCAATGTGTTAATAGCGAGCAAATGTGAGTTTTACAAAAATTATAAATAACAACTAGCCCTGCCAATCAAGAGTATGTTCAGAAGAATAGAAGGAACACAGGATGACCTTACAGTTTTTCAGTAATTCAAAGTTCATAAAATGTATTTGAGGCTCTGTTTAATGTTTCTGTCAGTGTCGTTTGTTTTAGAACCTATATTAGGCTAAACTGTATGAAAAATCATATTATCTTATCAGACACAGAGATCAAAAATGTCGAAATTCACGGACAAGAAAGCTATCAGCTCCATTTTCGATGAAGAAGATGACAATCGTCTATTAACTATAAGAGATCTAGTTGGCACCACGAAAATATCCTTTGGGTCAACGCAACTCATCTTGTTTGCGTCGTGTTATGGTCTGTGAAACAATGATTGCACGTGACTAATTGGCTGAAAATTCGACCCATATCATTCCGCAACGGTCCTATTCGTCTGACTTCTTCCATTTTCGATGAAGATGACCACGTGTTTGATAAGGTATCCTTACCAATAAAGAGCGCTACAGAACCATTCAATCTATTTATTGTACATTGTATTTACTTAGTGTTTGAACTCCGATAAATACAATAATATAGAAAAACTAGTTGATGGATCACGAAAATAACTTTCTGATAAAGAGAACTTGTAGTATTCTCCAATGGTTTTTGATATTTCATATCCAATTAGAATTTGGACCAGCAGATAGAACGTAGTCTTTAATCAGGACTGGCATATACAGCGATATTGCACCATCTGATTACCACATAGTACCGATCTCGTCGTCAAACGCGAGAACCTCTATTCCGACTGATTGAATAAGCTTCTAAAGAGCTAGGAAACAGTTTTAACGTATCCATCCCCCTCTTAGTCAAAGGAGAGTGCCCCACCTATCATGCAATTTCTTGTCTTGTTTTTGTCTCACCAAAACCGACCACCCATAAAAGTTTGACCGATCAACTGTGGGAATCCCTATATTAGCGAAATCGTAGTTAGTCTGTTGCATGTTGCCACGACTTTTCTAACCCTGCACTTAAACAAGTTCGGATTTAGTCTTCTACTTCTAAGTTGCAATTCTATTTACAGATTAATTGAAACTATATCTACAGTGATATCACAGACAGTATTTATTCAGTTTATGGTCTCAGCAATGGCTTTAAGCGTGTGTCTAACCAACATCGCGGTATTTGGCAACGAGTCTACAGTTTTCGGATCTGCTCTATTCATTGTAGGAGTGGTTGCCGAAACGTTGCCAATTTGTTACTTTGTAAGCAATTTGGTTGCTGAAGGTGACCGATTAACAGACGCAATTTTCCACATGAATTGGATGGATCAGAGCAGGACGTTTCGCCGAATGTGCATATTTTTCATACACAGGTCCCAACAGACCTTAATTATAAGAGCTGGCAAAATGATTCCAATTACATTGGGTAGCTTTTTATCCGTAATATACATTCGACCTTGAAAAATGATCACTTTTAAAGAACGGTTTTTTTTTATTTCAGATGGTAAAATTTTCGTTTTCTTTGTACACACTACTAAGTGAGATGGACTTTGCTGGAGCGCCGAAAAGACATTTGAATGCAACAACTAGTCCTGACAGCTCAAATGTGTTGTAAATTGTAAATTTTGGGGAAAGACTAGAATGCCTGTTTCGGTTGACAACGCCTAGGAGCTAAGCTGGAAAAAGTATCTTTCTTTTCAAAAATGGGGAAAGCTGTCTTCATTTCACACATGATGGACTGGATGCTGATTCATTATTTATGGAAACAGAAACCGGAAAGAATTAAATTGTTTTCAAATAAACAAATAAGAGAAATCGCTATTGTGAAGAAATAAAGTTTGAAACTTATTGCCGAATGAACATTAAAGTCAAGATAAATACGAGGGTTGTCTGAAAAGTTTCCGAACGCAACGTAAATATAGCGGCACTCG
This sequence comes from Volucella bombylans, assembly GCA_949129095.1. Lineage (NCBI taxonomy): Eukaryota > Metazoa > Arthropoda > Insecta > Diptera > Syrphidae > Volucella > Volucella bombylans. The sequence goes on along the minus strand of OX422143.1, from coordinate 13,939,002 downwards.
TCAATGAAAGCTAGTGAATGCTAGTTCTGCATCTTTTGGCAGTTACTTACCGAAGTTTCAGTCATTTTGGACGCGCAGTTTTTAGTTGACAATCGTTTGAGTGAGCCGATGTGAATGTTTTTTGTGAAAACGGAAAAAAATGAGTATCGAGCTGTTAAATTCTTGTTTTTGAAAGGCAATACGCCTACGCAAATCAAAAATGAGTTGGACTCTGTGTATGGGGACTCTGCACCATCGTTCACCACAGTGAAATTTTGGGCACGTACGGACGATGATTTTATTGACGAGACTTACATACCTTTTTAATTTGTACATTAAAAATCGACTTGACTATTTTTAACTAACTACTGACTTACTGACCAACTGACTGACTGAGACGCGGAATGCAATGCAATTCTATAGAGTTTTCCAATAAGGACTTGACAACTTTTTTTTTTAAATAAAACGCAAACCATTTGAGATATTTCAAAAACTTTATTATCGGCTTGAAGTACAATCAAAACATTTACGAATTTAACTCGACTTCGTTCATATGGCCACCACGGGCACGTTTGCAGCGGTCGATTCGTTGGACACAATTTTCAACGACTCAATGTTGGCTCTGAGGTCTTCCAACGTCATCGGCGTGTTGGCATAAACCAATGACTTAACGTAGCCCCACAGAAAATAGTCAAGCGGGAGTTAAATCTCACGAACGAGGCGGCCAATCGACTGGCCCATTTCTTGAGATAACACGCTCACCATACTTACTCTTCAATAAATCGATTGTAGCGTGTGCTTGTGTGGTTTATTGCATCATCCTGTTGAAACCACATGTCGTCCAAGTCCATATCCTCCAATTCGGGCCAAAAATAATCTGTGATCATGGCGCGATAACGCTGACCATTCAAAGTAACGTGACGATCGTTATCGTCGACGAAAAAATTGGCCCAATAACGCCGCCGGCATGCAAACCGCACCAAACACTTATTTTTTGTGGATGAAGTGGTGATTCATGAAGCACAGGTGGATTTTCACCCGACCAATAACCCATATTTTGCTTATTGACGAACCCATTGAGCCGAAAATGAGCTTCGTCACTGAAGATGATTTTGCGATGAAATTCATCATCTTGGCGCATCTTCTCCAGAACCCAATCGGAGAACGTACGTCGCTTCAGATGGTCCATCGGCTTCAATTCTTGAGTCAGCTTGATCTTGTATGGGTGTAAACCAAGATCCTTACGCAAAATACGCCATAATGTGGTCTGAGCGATGCCCAATTCTTGAGAACGCCGTGGAATTGACTGATTTGGATCGTTTGCTACGGACGCCTGAACGGCAGCGATATTTTCGTCACTTCGACCAACCCGTTGTCTCACTGACACGGCAACATCACACAACGAATGTGTAGGCTCAAATTTCTGCACTAAACTTGTTATTGCCTATTTACTAGGGCGAGAATTACGACCGAAAATTGGAGTTAACGCTCTTAAAGTTTCAGTTACCGACTCCGAATTTCGGTAGAAAATTTTTATAATTTGCAGGCGTTGCTCGTTCGTGTACTTTACCATGATGAAAATGTTGAGTTTACTGATTAAATTGACAGTGACAGTTTGATGATTAGTGAAAGAGTGCGTTCACAAATTTAATTCAAAGTTGTCAAGTCCCTATTGGAAAACCCTTTACCTCCTCGTGGTACATTCTTAGATGATAGGTTCATCAACATTAATCCTCAAAGTGAGATCACCGTAAACACCAAAAAAGAAAAATCTCATAAAAAAGTAGTTTTGGTAATTTTCAATTTTCTCAAAAACTAGACGACATAAATCCATTCGATTTTTTGTGTTCGATTCAGAATTGTATATGCATCGACCACAGGAATCCAATTTAGCACTTCATTTCACAATTTTAAAAAAAATTAGTCCAAACTTCATTTTTAAAATTTTTTTTATCAAAAATTTTGGGTTTGCAATATAATAAAGCTAATATAGTAATATAGCTGGAATTTAGGGTTGAAGAATAGGTTTCCGACTTTCGAAACTGATACAGTACTGTATTGTAAGTATTGCCGTGTTTTTTTAATAATTTTTTTCCATTTTAAGTCATTTTTTAATAAAATTGCCCCTACCTCCTAAACGGGACGAGATAGACCCCCCTCCTATAGTAAAAAATGCTTGTTTCTGACCCCTATATAAAAAACCGTTATTCATTTTTGGCGCCAAAGTTATACCTAAATTTTGGGCAGCTGAATTTAAACGTGGCCGTAAGAGCTTGGCAGATGATGAACGTTCGGGACGTCCAAAAACTGCAAACACTGACGATAATATTGCTAAAGTTCACCAAATGGTGTTAGACGACCGCTGAATTAAAGTGAGAGAGATAGTAGAGGTTATGAAAATGTCCAAAGAACGTGTTTGTTAAATATTAAATCAAGTTTTAGGCATGAAAAAGCTGTCCGCGCCTTGGGTGGCGCGTTTGCTTTTACGTTAGACCAAAAACGTGTTCGAGCGAACATTTCCAACGCTCTGCTGTCGCAGTTTAGGCGCAATAAATAAAGATGAAACTTGGACCATTATACGTCCGAAATAAAATTTTTGTCAAAACAGTGAATTGCAAAGGGCAAGCCAGCTCCAAAAAAAAGCAAGAACTGTTTTTTCGGCTGGAAAAGTGATGGCGATTACTTTTTGGGATAGTAAAAGAGTTATCTTAATCGATTATCTTCAAAAAGGAAAAACCATTACAGGAGCATACTACGCATCATAGCTTGCCAAGCTGAAGGCCGAAATTGCGGAAAAACGGCCACATTTGCAGAAAAAGAAAATCCTGCTTTACTAAATCAACGCGCCGTCTCACACCTCAGTGGTTGCCATGGCGAAAATCCACGAATTACGGTTTGAACTGCTTGACCATCCACCTTGTTCACCAAATCTAGCCCCAAGCGACTTCTTTTGTCCCCTCATTTAAAAACTGCGCTCGGAGGACAGAGATTTTCGTCAAATGAGGAGGCAATCACCTTCGTGAACAATTATTTTGCAGAGAAAAACGCAAAGTACTCGTACTATTTGGACGCTGAGAGAAGTGTGTAGACAATGTAGGAGAAATGGCTTGTATCATTGTTAAGTCGGAAACTTTTCAGACAACCTTCGTACATATGTGAATCCATAAAATAAAGTTCGAAGACAGTAAGAGACGTACTTAGCTATACATACGATACATCTTGCTACTAGAATTCAATTAAATTATCACCTACGTGTATGAAAGTTCCTCTTCGCAATTATGAAATGATTTTAAATTGTTAGTAATAGTTCACCCTAACCTAACCTCTGGTTTCTGCTTTCACACAACAGCTCACAGAAACCAAAATCGTATAAACGTCTACTGTAACTTAGACTTATCTGTACATCATAATTAAGTTATCTTATCTCTAAGTTCTCACAAGAAATGCTGTAAAAAAATAATCCAAATCCCAGATGATATACATACATATAGAGAAAAGCTAGACAGTTCTTAATTTTTTTTTAGTTTGGTAGCACTCTATCAGGCACCTATGTCAAAATTCACGTCAATTTATTTATTAGCTAATGAGATACATTTTTGTTTACTGTCATCTTAATTGCATTTTTCGATTTTTAAAATGGGTGGAAATGTTCAGCGTAAAAGATGCATCAAACTTTGCTTCGAAACTTGATCATCTACCGATAAAAACACCACGTCAAGGAAGTCAAGGATTTGGTGCTTAAAAATCGTCAATTAACTATGAGAGATCTAGTTGACATCACGAAAATATCATTTGGGTCAACGCGTCTCTTGTTTGGTTCTAAAAAAACCTCATTTATTTCGAAAAAGAGCGTCGTATTATGGTCTGTGAAACAATGATTGCACGTGGCTAATTAGCTAAAAATTCGACCCATATCAATCCGCAACGGTCCTATTCGTTTGACTTCTGGCTAATCCGAAAATCGTTATTAAATTTTTTTTTAATTCTTTATTCTCAAAAATCAATATAAAGGGTCCGCCATCTAACGTTTTTTTTTTCAACTAGTGCTTATTTCGTGAATGGTAACACTTAGCTCATGTCTGATTGGACAGATAATTAGTTTTATCCTTCCGGTTAATAATGGAAAATAATTTCATTCAAATGGCTGCCTCGGCTGGCCATGCTGCAGCCTACACGATCGGTACAATTTTTAAGCATATTATCGATTGTGTGCAGCTGTATTTCACCAATGGCTTCACGAATATTGTCCTTTAAAGCGTCAGTTGTCTCTGGCTTGTCGGCGTAACACTTATCTTTTACGGCACCCCACAAATAATAGTCCAACGGTGTCAAATCGCAGCTCCGAGGTGGCCAAACGACATCAGCTCTGCGGCTGATAATGCGATCTTCAAAAACAGGGCGCAAAACATCGTAGCGCCGTCCTGTTGAAACCAAAACAGATAAAACTAATTATCTGTCAAATCAGACATGAGCTAAGTGTTACCATTCACGAAATAAGCACTAGTTGAAAAAAAAACGTTAGATGGCGGACCCTTTACAACCTTATTGGTAATGTATTTCAGTGTGGGGTGGAAAACATTGTACATACGTAGATATAAATTTAAGAAGTTAATTATAAGCTTAAACATTTTAATTATACAAGACTAAGAAGGAAATAAAATTAATAATGTAGAGCAAAAAATAATGCGAAACATATTTTTTTAATTAAATTGCAATTTTATAAATTAAGATGATGATGATGTCCGTATATTTTCGGGAAGAGTATACATAGGATAGTTTGTTGGATAAAACAGAGTAAAAGTGACTTAAGCTCAAAATGCAAAAAGGTGGAATATCAACCAAGGTACTTGTGCTGCTTCGAAGGCTATGAGTATCATTGATGGGACTCTGATGGTAACCACCTCTAATGACGAACATTTTTAGGAATTTGTAATAGTGCCTTACAGGCAGAATTCTCACTTCATTAAATAACATTAACGATTTTGCTATATAAGACGAATTTCAGTTAGTTAGTTGTTGTACTTTATTAAAGTAGAATGAAGGAAAATGCCAACATAAATATTTTTTTAAGAGCAGTACTCTTTTTTGTTTGTAGAGCAGTACTTTCGAAGCCGATATAGATTTCCTAGAGTGGATAAGAAATATTGCTTCAAAATAGAAACACATATCGCCTCAATTTAGATTTTAGTCTGTTGAAACACCTAAGTACTTCTAAGACACGCTGCATGTATCACGATGCTGATTTCTGGGGATTCATTAGCGCAAATACTAAAGTACGTGAGCTTAGTCTTACTGCTAATTATCAATCTGTGTTTCGCAAACCAAAGTCTTAACAAGTAAACATCTTGGTTGATTACAGTAATGAGGTTGAAGCGAATTTATTTGAACCATATACAAACTCTAAGTCATCTGCAAAAGCCTTAAATTTACCGACAAATGGAAGACTAAACTACAAATAGTAAGGGACCTACGACAGAACCTTGGAGAATACCGAGGATGGCAATTTCAGATTCTCCAAAACTGTCACCAATTTTTACATTTTGTTTTTAAGACAGGCTGCAAACTAAGCTATGATAAAGCCTCGAAATCCTATACGATACAAATTATTCAAAAGAATTTCTGGCTTTGGTAATGTCTTCAAAAAATGCAGTGCACCATTTCTTGTCATTAAGCCCCTTGTAGATATTTGGCAAATATCCAGAAAAGCATATTCGGTAGAACGGTTTCCTCTGAAACTAAATTGATTTACACTGATTTACAGATAAGTTTATTGTAAGGGGTTTTCCAATAGGGACTTGACAACTTTGAATTTAATTTGTGAACGCACTTTTCACTAATAATCAAACTGTCACTGTCAATTTATTCACTAAACTCAACATTTTCATCATGGTAAAGTACACGAACGAGCAACGTCTGCAAATTATAAAAATTTTCTACCGAAATTCGGAGTCGGTGACTGCAACTTTAAGAGCGTTAACTTCAATTTTCGGTCGTAATCTCGCCCTAGTAGACAGGCAATAACAAGTTTAGTGCAACAATTTGAGTCTACATATTCGTTGTGTGATGTTGCCGTGTGAGTGAGACAACGGGTTGGTCGAAGTGTCGAAAATATCGCTGCCGTTCAGGCGTCCGTAGCAAACGATCCAAATCAGTCAATTCCAAGGCGTTCTTAAGAATTGGGCATCGCTCAGACGACATTATGGCTATTTTGCGTAAGGATCTTGGTTTACACCCATACAAGATCAAGCTGACTCAAGGATTGAAGCCGATTGACCATTTGAAGCGACGTACGTTCTCCGATTGGGTTCTGGAGAAGATGCGCCAAGATGATGAATTTCATCGCAAAATCATCTTCAGTGTCGAAGCTCATTTTTCGCTCAATGGGTTCGTCAATTAGCAAAATATGCGTTATTGGTCGGGTGAAAATCCACATGTGTTTCATGAATCACCACTTCATCCACAAAAAATAACTGTTTGGTTCGGTTTGCATGCCGGCGGCGTTATTGGGCCAATTTTTTCGTCGACGATAACGATCGTCACGTTACTTTGAATGGTCAGCGTAATCGCGCCATGATCACCGATTATTTTTGGCCCGAATTGGAGGGTGTGGACTTGGACGACATGTGGTTTCAACAGGATGATACCACAAGCCACACGGCACATGCTATAATCGATTTATTGAAGAGTAAGTATGGTGAGCGTGTTGGCTCAAAACATGGGCCAGTCGATTGGCCCCCTCGTTCGTGCGATTTAACGCCGCTTGACTATTTTCTGTGGGTCTACGTTAAGTCATTGGTTTATGCCAACACGCCGACGACGTTGGAAGAGCTCAGAGCCAACATTGAACGCGAAATAGGGGCCGCTTCGGGCGAAATGTGTGGCCGAGTCGTTGAAAATTGGGTCCAACGAATCGACCGCTGCAAACGTGCCCGCGGTGGCCATATGAACGAAGTCGAGTTCCATTCATAAATGTTTTGATTGTACTTCAATCCGATAATAAAGTTTTTGAAATATCTCAAATGGTTTGCGTTTTATTTAAAAATAAAAGTTGTCAGGTCAGGGCCGATACCTATTAGATAATACGATATCTGTTCCCCTACCAGATTTTTCCGGCATGAAGTTATAACCTTCGAATTGTGGTGTATGTCTGCTTTTTAATGTTGTTTAGGAAATCTAATTTTACTTTTTAGAATATTCGATACTACCAGCCTTCTTTAATGAGAGATGATTGAATTGAAATTCATGGATTCTATTTTAAGCTTATTTATTTCTATTATATTTTCTTTGTTTGCGGTTGCTGCTATATAGTCAAGCCTTATCTTTATCAGTAAGTCTGGTTCTAATAAAAAAAACAAGCCTACCTGTTTTTATTCCAATTTTTGTTATTGGATTCAAATGGATTCAAGTGGATTAAAATTAATAGACGATATTGACTTTTATATGAACTTTATTTCGATGTATGATGTCCTTTTTGTCAATGAAAGGAGAAAAATTTAGGAAGTGGCTCGAAGTTTTTGCAGTCCCAGCTGCCTGAAATAAAGCAATATCCAATGCGAAACTATGATGTTTCTATCCAGTTCCTTGCACATCGGTGTTCGCTGGTCTACGGCGATATTGTTTAAGTAAATTAATTACGAGTTAAAAGACAGATAATGATTGTGAGTTTGCGGAGTAGGCGCAACCCTACAATTCTGATACTTATTCTGGTTTGACAGATGTAGCAGATGAAGCTAACTACTCGTCAGAGGTATAACGAAGAAAGGCAACCCTTTGTAACTCGTGACGAGGACCCGATAGACCACGCAGACAAAGAACTAGTCCATTGTACTCCTTGCGAGTCCGTCGCAACAATCCGTATTGAGGGTAAATTAGCCTTATATGCGTACACGTCGACACAGAGGTGAAAGATTAGGACACCAAATATGGCTTCTACGACCTCTTGGACAAGATCAGTGCCCCAGCTATGACATTACAATTATCCTCGACGACTTTAATGCAATTCTAGTAAGAGATGACATCTTTGGTAGTCCGATAACGGATTCACGCTAATCGACTTTGCAGCGGGGCGAAACATGGTCGTAGCCAGCATGCAATTCCCTCATTTGGATATTGATAGGGGAACTTGGAGAACTCCTGATAACTTGGAGAACCGTTAACTAGATTGAACACATTGCGACCGACGAGGGGCCAACATCGGCTGGGACAATTACCTCATTGTAGCCAAGGTGCGATATCCCGAGGAAGTTTGATGTCGTGCAGCTCCAGTCGCAAGAGATCGCCAAACCCTTTTCCGATCGAATCTCACTTAATCTCTTAAGAGGCCATATACCACCGGCATCAAGCATACAAGACCAGTGTAAGCATTCCCAGAAAGCCATCAGCGATGCTGCCTCGGCCGCCACAACGAAACCCCTGTCTTAACGAAGAGTGGCGGCAAGCACACGCAGCTAAGGAAGAGGCGTACAAAGCGGCCCTGCATAGTAGGGCGAGAGCTGCTCACGAGCTCTACGAGCAGAAGAGGGAAGAAGAACACCGGCTTCCCGTAAGCAAGCGCGCAGTCGAGGAAATTGAGAGATACTACTCCAGGAATGAGACTCGGAAGCTTTACCAAAAGGTAAAAAAAACATGCCATGAAGAAAAACCCTGAACCGAAGCCTGCATAGTCGAACATGTTGTTGAGTAGCAGTCGATGCTGAAGATTATGAAAGAATATTTCTGTAGACTATACAGCGATGACGAACCAAATACTGTTGTAAGGCTGTAAGGCTGAACCTTTTAACTTGGACGCTGCATACGAAAAATTTTACCCACCCGACCTGAATAAAGTGAACACAGCCATATCTAAGCTTAAGTCTTACAGAGTTGCTGGAGTAGATGGCCTGACTGCTGAGCTTTTCAAAGCGGCAGGCTATGACTTGCTAAGGAGCATGCACCAACTCAACTGTAAAATATGGTCGGACGAAAGTATGCCCGATGAATGGAACATCCGCATGTTTCTCTGATCCTCAAGAAAAGACACCCTCTGAACTGCGCCAACTACACAGGCATCAGCATTCTTAGCTTACAAGATTCGATCTGCCACATTATGTGAACGCCTGAAGCCGTTCGTCAAAAACCCGATTGGTCCATATCAGTGTGGCTTTAGGCCATTAAAGTCCACCATCGACGAAATATTCACACTACGGCAGATCTTGGAAAAAATCCGTGAGCCCTAAATTGATACACACCGCCTATTTATCGATTTTAAGGCTTCGTATGACATCATCTGTGATGCTGATGTTAGTAGCATTTTCACCGGTATTGAGCACGCGAAGATGGGTTTAACGGTCAATGACGGCAAGACCAAATATACACAGTCAATAAAAAAGGATATCCAATACCGACGTCTCGGAGAGAATGTCACCCTCGACAGATATAACTTTGAGATAGCGAGGGCTTTGTCTACCTAGATTCCGCTATCAATTCAGACAACAACCAGTGCTGAGATTAAACGAAGAATAACTCTTGCCAATCACTGCTTCTTTGGGCTAAGAAAGGTGCTCTTGGTTGCTTTGAGAAAAATTCTTCGGGTGATTTTCGGTCTCATCTGCATAGACGGTGAGTAGAGTAGGAGATACTACTACGAACTGTACAGTCCAGCGACATCGACTTAGCCAGAAGAGTGAAAATTCAATGACTGAGACCAATGCTCCGGTTCGAAAAGTTTTATAATCTGCCCGCAAATGGAAGGGGACCTCAGCCAACTTTGTGTGCGAAACTGGAAGCAGCTGGCTAAAAATCGAGTTGACTAGAGACGGCTGTTGGTTGAGGCCCAGGTCCGGACTATAGCGCCACCTTAAGTAGGTACGTAACTAATATGGGACAGACTGCTGGTTTTTAAGTCGGCGAGAAAGTGTTGTTTTCTGGAAGTAGAATATCATGCTCATTGTTTTAACCAGAACCGTTCGGAGAAAAATTGCAATTTGAGACGTAACATATGTAATGCACGGAAGGCTATGGTCTGGAAGTGAGATGATTTTTAAGATGTATATAAAATGTAGCCTCAGTGTATGAATATATGATATAATGGCGGGAGTCCGGTTTATAGATGTAGCATACAGTTTGGTGTATTTTCCGGTAACACTTCCTGATCAATTGGCGTTTCTGACAAAACTAAAATATCGTCGGCGTATAGGACTACCTTAATATTTGCCCCCTCGCATAGGACTTCAATGGACAAAGCACTGTTGAGATCATCCAGAAACAAGGGGAAAATCAGAGGACTCATATGTGTTTTTACATCCTACCGGCGCAACCTATCGAATGCTACCAACTCCCTATCGATGCAATTCATCAAATGATTAATCTATCTGATCCTCTCGATGATATCATCGTATTCGGCGATTTCAATCTACCTCAATTGCACTGGACTCAATCAGAGGATGAATCTTTTTTTATCGCAAACCCTAACTCGAGTAAACAATGTCTCTTCTTGGATGAGCTCACAGACTCTAGCTTATGCCAAGTTAGTGGAGTCTCCAACTATATGGGAAGGCAATTAGAACTCATTTTCACCACTGACCCCATAAACTCCTCTGTCTCGCTCTGTCCCCTTTCACTATCGACCATTGATAACTTTAACACGCCACTTCTTCTTTCTCTTTTCCACCGCTCTCCTAGCCAGCATTCCCCATCTGCAGCTGCCTCTTCTTACGACTTTCATAGAATGAATTTCCGCAAAATTAACGAATATTCTTAGTAAGTGTTCTTTTAATTTCACCAATATATCCCTCAGTGATGCTCTCTCTATCTTCAACAGAGAATTATTCAATTCTATTTCTCTCTACGTCCCCTTTTCGCGCACAAAAAAAACCCTTCTACGAGCCCCACGTAGTATAATCGTAAACTTCGCTCTTTACGTAACAAGAGAAACAAATTATGGACAGTTTTCCTTCGAACCAATTCCTTTGCGGACTATTCCAACTACTTCGGACTATGCCTTCAATTCGCCCAGCTTTATAACGTTCTCTACCTGCGATACCTTGATAGTGCGCAGTCAAGGCTTATAAACGATCTCAAGTCTTTCTATCAATTCGTTAATTACAAAAAAAAATTTCCTCCATCCCTTTCATACGAAAATATATTATCAAGTGATCCTCATACCATAGCCAACTTTTTTGCTACTATTTTTAAGCAATCTTTTGCCGATAATTCCTTCCCCATTGGCCCCTCTATTTCTCAAAGTTTTGACCATACAGTGATAGAAAATAAATTACAACAACTTAAAGATGAATACTTACCCGGCCCAGATGGCCTTCCATCCATATTTCTTCAAAAGTGTTCCTAAACACTATCCCACCCCCTTTCAAATTTCTTCCAGTTATCGCTCTCTCAAGGTGAATTTCCACAGATATGGAAGTCTTCTTTCATAACACCGATACACAAAAAGGGAAGAGCGAAGTCACTATTACCGCCCCATAGCTAAACTTTCATATATACCCAAACTCCTCGAAAGCATTTTGTACGAAGCCTTAAGCTTCCAGTGCAAGTCTCTTATTCCCCCTAATCAACACGGCTTTCTGAAAGGTAGATCAATTACCACTAACCTCGTCGAATTCGTGTCGTCTGTTCTCTCAGCCTCAGAAAGTGGTAAAGAAGTTGACCTTATAACAACTGATTTCAGTAAGGCTTTTGACAAGATATCATAAACTAATCCTGTTCAAATTGTCCGTCCTGGGCTTTGAACCCGTTTTGCTAAAATGGATATCTTCTTTCCTGGATAATCGCTTTTATAGCGTTCGGCCCCTTTCTTGGCCACTTCGGGTGTTCCTCAAGGTAGTCACCTAGGTCCACTCCTCTTCATCCTAACTATTAACGACCTTCAAAGACACTTGAGTGTTGATCAGCACCTTCTCTCTATGTTGTTGATATCAAATTTTTTAAACCAATTTCCTCACAACAAGACTTCAGCCTCCTTCAAATAGATCTAAATAGTTTTTCCACTTGCTGCATCAAGAACTGCTTAGAACTCAATGTCTCCAAATGTCAATCGATTACTTTCTCACGTAAGTGCAAGAATTTACCATCTCTACCGCCAACCTATAGCCCTTGTTGAATCTATCCTCGACCTTGGCATATTGTGCGACAGGCAGCTTAATTTCCGCTCGCATATTGATGAGATAATTTCTAAAGCAAACTCATCACTCGGCTTCGTTAAAAGATGGTCCAAAGAATTCTGCAACCCGTACGTGACCAGATTACTATACATCGCTTACGTCCCCCCCTCCCCCCAGCCCCTTCTATTTCTATTTCTATTTATTTATTTAAAGATTATGTACACAGTAAGATTAAATCTTATAGTTAGTGTAGGCTTTACAAAAATAGTAGGTTCGAAAGCAAATTAAACAATATAAATAGGTGACTACATATAATTAATTTAATTGTAAACTACAAAAGTGAATTAATAACAAAAACAATAACAATATATAACATTTATCAAATTTTTATTTATGTATCACTGGCCAGGTGTTGAAAAAGATAGGTTTTAAATGTGCTTGTGTTTGTGGTTCTCCTTAGTGTAATGGGTAATGAGTTCCATAGGAGAGTGGCATGGACGCAGAATGAGCGCTTAGACTGCAAGCAATGGGATCGGGGCTGAATAAGGATGGCTGTTCTTTGTGAACTCGCAGAATTTAATCTGTTATACAAATACTCAGGCTGTTGGGTCTGTATAATACCATGCAAGAGGATCAGCGTTCTAAACTTAATGAGGTTGTCGAAGCTGAGGCCCATTATTTGTAGAGAGTAACTTGATATGTGGTCGAAGTATCGTTTACTAAAAACATATCTTGCTAGGTTGTTGTAGATCACATTCAGTTTACGTCTAGTATTATAGTCAACAAGGCCAAAAACTTCGCAACTATATAGCAATACAGGTGATAAAAGGGACTTAACAAGTAACATCTTAGTTTTGATCGGCAAAGAATTTTGCGTTGCCCATAGCAGTCGGAGACCACTGTATACCTTTCCGATTGTAGTTGAAGCATGATCTGTCCAGGTAAGAGTATCGTTGAAAACAATACCCAGATTTCGAGACTTCGTAACGTATTCTATGGATGACTGTCCTAATTTTATTGGTGGAAATGTGGTAGTATCTAGTGACTGCCTATAAATGCAGAATGTTTTGGACTTCGACGGATTCAGTGATAAATTATGTTTGAGGGCCCACTGCTGTATGATTTCGAGATCTTCGTTCACCATTTCAATGGCAATACTGAGCATATTCAGCGGGCAGCACAAGTGTAATTGAACGTCGTCAGCGAACATGTGGGCAGTACAATGTTTAACAAGTTGTGGGAGTTCGTTCACATATAGTGAAAATAGTATGGGCCCAAGAATCGAACCCTGTGGAACTCGCCCTCGAACACCAAGAAACGAAGACATTTGGCTTCCTACTGTCACACATTGCTGACGGCCCGTGAGGTATGAATTCAAGAGTTTGACTGCCAGAGACGAAAATCCAAATTCATACCGCAGCTTCTTACAGAGGAGAAAGTGGTCCACCGTGTCGAATGCTTTCGAGAAGTCCAACAACGTCAAGAACGTAGGACAGTTAGTATCCAGGCCATTGCGGATGTCGTCGCCAACAAGTAAAAGTGCAGTTTTACAACTCCTTTTTGCGCGAAAACCAGATTGGGCGGGATTTAAGAGATTGTTATCGCTTAGGTGCGCTTGCATTTGCTTTAGCATAGTTTTCTCGAATACTTTGGATAGAAACGGTAAGATTGCGATTGGTCTATACTCAATGTTAGTTCGGCTTTGCGACTTGGGTATCGGTAATATCCTACCCATTTTCCACGAAAGGGGGTATTCGCAAGTGTTAAGTACGTGATTAAAAATGTGTGTTATGTACTTGAGTATAAAAGGAAGCAGGAGTTTTAAAAATTTAGGATTAATTTCATCCAAACCTATCGCATCAGATTTGACCGATAGCACGGCTTCAACTACATCTTCATCCGTGAAGCTAATAAAGTTGAAATCTGCTATATTGTCATAGTCGCTAGACTGATTCGTAAACTGTGCAGAGTCTTGATATTGAATTGGCGGCTCAGAGACCGACAAAAACTGCGAATTGAGAGCATTACAGTCTAAATCATCAGTTGCACCTTAACGCTGCCTCCCATTGCCTAGTTTGCGCAGTTTTTTCCATAGAATATTCCCAGGATGGGTTTCAGGGTTGAGGAAATGTTCATAGTGGCGCCGCTTGGCAGTCCTTATACGAAGAACAACTATGTTGCTAAGGGACCGATAAGTGTCGTAGAGCACGGGGAGTTTGTATCGTTTCCAACGAGCGTATGCAGTATTGCGATTATGGATCAGATCCAGTAAATCTCTATTGAACCAAGGGGGGGATCTGGTAACAGGGGCCCTATGTCGTAACGGGACATGCTGATCAAAGAGTGTTTTGATATTTTGCTCCAGAAATGATATTTGCTGGTTAACTGATGGCATCAAATAAATATAGTCCCACCGAATTTGGATAACGTCAGACCGTAAACTTAGGTAATCTATGTTTTGAAAATCTCTATAAGCAATGACATGATTAGCTGCGTTAAATTGGATATCATATGTAAAGAATAACAGATCGTGTTTGGAGAAGCCAGGCGCTGTGAGTTGACTATAGAGCAGGACTTTTCTACTGTCGTTGACAAAGATCACATCAAGAAGGGTAGCAGGGTCGTATGCAAAATGTGTAGCAGTCGATGTATTAACAGGTGTCAAGTCGATGGTTATAAATCTTTCAATTAACTGAGCGGAAGCACGAACATTAAGTAAGTTACAATTTAGATCGCCGGTAATAATTCTCAAGTACGCTAGCCTAGCATGGTGTCCCTTTCAGAACTCGTTTAATATATCCCGTATTGAGAGCATCCAGCGTCGTTTTCTTCGATTTGCTCTTCGAGGTCTACCTTGGAACGATCCTCTAATCTTACCTCCTTACCGAGACCGTCTCAAACTCATTAACCTGACTACCATTGAGGAACAAAGGGACGCAGCTGACATTCTTTTCATTCAGCGACTGCACTCAGGCTCCGTCGATTGCACTTCTCTTTACAACTCCATTTTCTTTTACACTAACCCTCGTAATCTACGTTGCCATTGTCTCTTTTACCTACCAATTCATCGCACGACATATGGCTTTATCGAACCAATCTCCCGTATGCTGCGTAGTCGAAAAGTTTGTAGTTTACCTTACTCTCCCTCAAATCCGGTCTTGTTCACCATCCCTAGCTTTAGATATCGCTAAACCTTAATTTTTCTTTTAGTTTTTAAGCCAAATAAATGGGGGCGTTAGCTCCTACCAAAATTTAAAATATCCAAATTAAAATCCTTGTTTAACACCCATGCGTGACTCAAACTAATTTGACAGATTATTGCCATCCCTTACTGCAGTTCTGTTTTTCTGGTATAGTCTTTGTATAACGTTAAGGAACTTCGTTGATATTCCCAGGTTGTTAAGTTTATAAAAAGAGAATTATCCCCGTGAAAAATTTTTAAATGACATTCAGAAAGGAAATGAATTTTTAGTTGCTCGGGTCGTTGTGCTCTCTTCTCTTTTTTTTAAAAATCAGAAAGATGATATTTTATCTAAAGCTGGTAGGTGCTTCCCCCACATCAAAAATGTATATTAGTTGTAAAAACCTAATGCAATGCAATTCTTCCCTAGGGCTATATTTATGTTACATAGATGTAGTACTATATAAACGTGTTGGGAGGTAGTATCTGCCGCACAATTGGGTTTGAAACAGTATGCACTCACAAGAGTTCATTGTAATCCATTACCTCGTCTGGCTCATAACCAATGCGCTAGACGGTTAATTGCTTAATCAGCTATGGTTACGAGTATGTGCGTATGTATACATGCATATCTTCCTTTCGATGTACCTTGTTAATAGGCTATTGCACATAAATTATTCTTTTTGAATTAAGAAATTCAAAACTCAAAACCTAGTAATATTGTCCTGACCCGTCACATAATTATTGCCTAATAACTTACACAGTTCTATTGTATTTAACGGATCTCCGGCAGAGAAATTCCTCAATTTTGACGAAACGTTCGGTTTGCAATTACCAACAAAAAACTTACGAAAGTGTTCAGATAAAAGATAATATAAAGCTGCTCAGCCAAACTATAAAAATAACAAATCGTGGTAAATAAATGTGATACCCGTGTTTTGCTATTTTTATCGTTTGATTGTGCTTTATGAAAACTCGTTTCGAACTGTGAATTTGAATTTTAAAAAACTGAAATGAAAAAGAGAAAGACAATCCGAAGCTTCTCGATTTTTTTTTAATATTTTTATATCTGAAGTGCCTTAAGTTTCATAACATGACGCATGTGTCCTTTAAATTTAAAGAAAATGAGTAGACAGGCAATAACAAGTTTAGTGCAAAAATTTGAGTCTACGTATTCGTTGTATGATCAGTGAGACAACGAGTTGGTCGAAGTGTCGAAAATATCGCTGCCGTTCAGGCGTCCGTAGCAAACGATCCAAATCAGTCAATTACACGGCGTTCTCAAGAATTGGGCATCGCTCAGACCACATTGGTTTGCACCCATACAAGATCAAGCTGACTCAAGAATTGAAGCCGATGGACCATTTGAAGCGAAATACGTTCTCCGATTGGGTTCTGGAGAAGATCGCAAAATCATCTTCAGTGACGAAGCTCATTTTTGGCTCAATGGGTTCGTCAATAAGCAAAATATGCGTTATTGGTCGGGTGAAAATCCACATGTGCTTCATGAATCACCACTTCAACCACAAAAAATAACTGTTTGGGCCATATTTTTTCGTCGACGAGAACGGTTTTCACGTTACTGTGAATGGTCGGCGTTATCGCGCCATGATCACCGATTATTTTTGGCCCGAATTGGAAGATATGGACTTGGACGACATGTGATTTCAACAGGATGATGCCACAAGCCACACAGCACACGCTACAATCGATTTATTGAAGAGTAAGTATGGTGAGTGTGTTATCTCAAGACATAGGCCAGTCGATTGGCCGCCTCGTTCGTGCGATTTAACGCCGCTTGACTATTTTCTGTGAGGATACGTTTTATTTAAAAAAAAAATTGTCAAGTCCTTATTGTAAAAGCCTATAGAAATGGGGAAAGTGGGTTATGCAAACGATTGGTACATTAGAAATATCCATATTATTTATACGCAGACTGTAAAGATGTCTTATCGGTAAGATGTGTAAGTGTCTAAATAGAGGCCAGCTATGAGTTGAGCGATTTTTTTTTGCAAATGATCCTTATTGAACGCTTAGGAGCAACCAATAATGGTCTAAAAGTGTTAGTATATATTATATACCCCAACTTGTTATGCCATATTGGAACTTTGAGTGAGCAATAGCAAAATAAAACAAATCCATGTGCGATTTTATGAATTGGGTACGACCTGTCCAATTTATGTTGTGATCTATTAATACTCCAAGGTGCTTATAGTTATTAACAGATTCAATATTAAAGTAATTATTGGAATATTTAGCGTTTAGTACAAAAATATTTCTACCGCAATTATGAACAGATAAGCTGAAGTTTTTACAGTCATGAGCATGAAAACAAAGATTGAAATTAGTTAAGGCATTATATCTTATTTTAAAAGACACTAGTTTTTGTTTCTTATTAAGGATTAGCTAATGGTTTGAAAACCAAAATTTTAAGTTTGCGATATCTTCAGAAATCTTTGTACTACACACAAAATCGGTACGAAACTCACAGATGAAAGCTATGTGATCTGTCAAAGCAGTAGACATTCAACTTAGCTTAACTTTAGAGAGAGATCCAAGAACTAAACCTTGTGGTACGCCAAACACGAGAGTCCGTGAATTCTCCATTTATATGAAATTTCTGTTCTCTAAATTTTAGATAGAACTGAAACCATTTGTGTACATTTGTTATTATTATTATTATTATTATTAACTTTATTATCAAGTAAAATAAATTACATTAATAATACATGGTTCGAGCACTAGCTACCCGGGCTTTCGGCTAGATAGATAAAATAATAAGTAAAGTTAGGTCGTGAAATATCTTTGATTGATTTGAGTCTGAATTAGATTTTAAATAGAGTTATGGATATTTAAGTTTTGTAATACTCGTAGCATAAAAACATTTTTTTATGTTGCTTTCTGATGTGGATTTTAGGAGTTCAATTAAGGAGCTGTTGCAGTTCATGATTTTTAATGTGTCCCTGACTTTTTGACAATTCATAAGGTGTTGTATAGATAAGGCAGTACTGTTGGCGCATAGGTGGCAGTTTCGTGGTTGACGCTTTACTAATAAGTGGCTATGGGTTAGAAATGTGTGACCCAGCCGTAGACGAAGGAAACATGTTAGCATGTTTTTTGTGCAGTTTACTGGGTATAAAGTTTTTTCTGCTTCTGGATTTATTGTGGAGTAATGGTGAATATACTGTTTCCATTTGTCTAGTTCTATTTTCCTCCATAGCCTTCTTATTTCTTTTTGAAGATCTTTGCTGTTTTTGGGATTGAACACAATGAGCGGCTCATTGGACGCAGATTTCGCAATTTTGTCAGCCTCCTTATTACCCTTAATTCCCATGTGACCGGGTACCCACATTATTTTTAATTTGCAAGGATTTTTTATCAGCTCATTTCGGATTGCCTCAATGACTGTGGATTTATTGTTGGTGTTCATTATGGAGTTGATTGTGGAAAGGCTATCTGTACATATGATTGTTCTTTCGGCTGTGGCTAGTTTAGCAGCCTCTAGTATGGCTGTTGCTTCCGCTGAGAACACTGATGAGAATTCTGGTAGGAGTCCTTTAATAAGGATTTGGTCATTTTCGTCCACCGCTGCGAAAGATGTACAGTGTGCTGTCTTCGATCCATCGGTGAAAATCAAGTTCCATTTTCTTGTTTTGAAGTAGTCGTGTAGTTCATTAAACATTCCTTTAAATATATCTTTGTTGAATTCCGTTTTGGCGACTTTGCAGAGGTCAGTAATGATGGAGGATTTAGAGAGAAGCCACGGTGGGTATAATGCAGTCTGCCGAGTTTGCAGGTTAAAAGGAATGTCTAGGCGACGGGCGAAGTAGATCGTATTGTAGATAGTCGACGGAACTTTGGGGGTCTCTTTCGGGCTAGTGTTTTTTTGGCATCTATTGTTATTGGCGATTTGGATGATGATACTATCTTTGCTATTAAAAGTGTGGTAAGATATTCCATTCTTTGTACAATCGTCGGAAGACCTGCTTCAGTTAGCATGTTTTTTACTGGTGTAGTTCTAAAAGCTCTTAGTCCGGCTCTGACAGCTGCGTGGTATTGAGGTTGGATTATTTGAAGTGATGATCTGCTGCATTTGCCGTAAATTACTAGGCCGTCGATCTTTGACAAAACGATGGACTTGATGTCCATTATAATTGTGTTGGTGTGTGAACTTCAGTTTTTGTATGTTCAATTCAATTCAATTTCAATTTATTGGATAATACAAACTGTACAGATAAGACTTTGTCTTTTATAGTACTAAGATATGGCAATAATATATAATCTAACAAAATGCTAATAAATTAATATTTTAATAATATAACAAAAAATCAAATGTTAAGCATATATATAGTTACAATAAAAAAAAAAAATAAATAAATAAAAAATAATAATAATAATAATAAAATAAGAAATTGGAAGGTAAGAGAGGAGGAAGAGAAACATGAGGAAAAGGGAGTGAGAATAGAATGAAAGAAAAGAGGAAGAAAGAGTTTAGAAGTCAGGAGAGGTGTTCTAATACGGAAGCTTTAAATTGTCTGGCTCCAATTATTTGTTTTGTCGATATTGGTAGTGAGTTCCAGAGCCTAGTGACATGAACAAAGAAAAGACGCGATGTGTTCAAATAATTATAGAATGGTGGGATGAGGTTACATGTCCTAGAAGATTGCACGAATTGAAGTTTTGCAAACAAGTACGGAGGCGATTTGGTGTGGATGATTTTATGTAGGAAGATACAACATCTGGTGTCAAGGAATTGTTGAAACGAACAACCGAGTACATTTTTGTGGTAGTGAGAGGTGTGTTCACGTCGGCGAAGGCCGTATACATACCTTATCATGTCGTTGAAGGCAACAAGCAACTTATGGTGGGATTGGGAATCAAGTTTACTGTACACAACTATGGCAATAATAGGTATAAGTAAAGTTTTAATAATCCTAAGCTTAGTATCGACGGGTATACAACTAGAATACGGCCAGAGTTTGCGCAACCCAGCATAGATGCGTCCAATGGAATAGTTAATGTGATCGATCGCGGTGAGTGAACGATTTACCTTGAATCCAAGATTGGTTACGACATTTGTGTATTGAAGTCTTACATTATTAAGGAAGACAGGTGCTAAATCTTCAGTGTTATACTGTTGCTTGGAAATCAATATTAACTGCGATTTTGCAGGATTAATGGTTAGCCCATTGCCTTGAGTCCAGCTATATATACTAGAAAGGTCTTCATTTATCCTATAGATAAGGTCCTCAGTTAGTCCGATTGGGCGGGATAAGTAGATCTGTGCATCATCGGCGTACAAGTGAACACTGGTACTGGTGCAAGTTTTTTGTAGGTCATTGATGAAAATGCAGAATAAAATTGGACCTAAAATTGACCCCTGGGGTACCCCAGTTAACAAAGTTTTAGAATTTGAGGCAGTATCACCAAATATCACTCTCTGGCTACGATCACACAAATAACTGGATATAAGACATACTGATCTTTCACTAAATCCAAAGTACAATCTGAGTTTTTTGCAAAGTATTTCATGATTTACTTTGTCAAAAGCTTTGGAGAAGTCGAGCAAACAAAGTAAGGAGACATTGTCTAAGTCATATTCAATTCTAATATCATCAAGTATTTTAACCATTGCTGTGGAGCAGCTGGGTTTTTTGCCGAAAACCGGACTGAGCGGGTGACAATAAGTTATGACGATCAAGATGACTGGAAATTTGTTTCACAAGTATTTTTTCCAAAACTTTTGACAAACATGGTAAAATACTAATTGGGCGAAAGTCATTAGTAGACGTTGGCTGTTTTTTTTTTGGTACAGGTAACACCTTAGCCAATTTCCAACTATCAGGGAAAGATGAACTGAGAATGCAAAAATTGAATACATGCGTTAGTACACTCAAAATGTGGGGAAGTATCATTTTAATGAATCTAATGGAACGCCGTCTTCCCCAACTGCATCGGATTTGACAGAATGAATGCTTTCAATGACTTCAATTTCTGTTATAACTTCGAAATCAAAATCACTTTCAAAAAAGAGCTCGGTGTTTGGGACAAAAACACAGTTGTTGGGCACACTAGAAACAAAACTTTCGTTGAGATCATTTATATCAGGTATTCTGCTTAAGATATTTTTTTTTTCCGACCCCAATGGAGCGTAAATTATTCCAGAGTCTTTTGGTCGATTGGTTGATGCCTAGTTTAGACAGAAAATACCTTTTCTTCGCATTTCGTGTCATGTAAGTCGAATGATTGCGAGCATGACGGAAATTACTCCAATTTAAGGTGGTTGGGTTTCGCTTCCAACACGAGTATAATTTATTTCGGACTTTCATAGCATTATGCACGTCAGACGTGAACCATGGGCAAGTTTCACTGCGAATAGACACAGTCTTTAAGGGAACATGTTTGTTGAACAAGTCCAACAATAAAGTTCTTAAAAATGTTACCTTAGCATTAATGTCTGTATATAAATAGCAATTTTGCCAAGGAATCATGCTGGCATCAACTTGCAGTGAACTATTATTTACAGCAGCATAATTTCGGTATTGGAAAGTTGAAGATGTAGGCGTACGAGATAAGTTAATATTGTATGTACAGAACAGCAAGTCATGATCAGACATAGCTTCATTGGACAACTGATCCTGAAGCAGAACGTTGGAGCGATCAGACACAATAAATAGGTCAAGAAGGCTTGGGGGAGTATCAGGTGCATAACGGGTAGCAAATGAGTTGATTACATTAAGTCCAGAACCAGCAATCGAATCAAGTAGTTGGCAAGCTTTATTGTCCGATTTATGTAGGTCTATGTTGAAATCACCGCAAACAATGATGTGTTCATAGACCGCAGTAAACTCCTGAAGTGCCAAGAAAAATGGGTCAAAAGAACAATAACGGTTGTGATTATACGCGACACCCAGAAGTAACTTTATGTTGCCATCAGCAACTTCGATTAGCATGTATTCTATACTATTAAGATCGAGAGACTTACCAACTATTCGAATATGACAGCTAAGGGATGTGCTACAATATACAGCGACTCCTCCCCCAATTGTGTCTGTGATCCTAGGATGGTGAGTCAGTTTATACCCAGGAATATTGTACCTATCATCGTCAACAGCATCTGCATCCATTTTTTTGGGTCTAAACCAAGTCTCCGTTACACATATAACATCCACACCCGATCCATTAAAAATATAACCAAGATAGTCTAGTTTAGATAAGCTTAAGCTACGCGCGTTTAAATGACACACTTTAAATCCTGTACGTGTTTGGGATAGTATTTTAATCATTGCTCGCGTTGAGAATCCGCTCATATCACCAAGCGAAGACTCATTGCTATGAAGCATTATATAATATTAAAAACAAAAAATTGGAGCTAAGTGACATTAACAAGCAAGCAAACGGTGTAAAATGGAAAGATGGAAGATAAAGATATAAAGATGAAGAAGGGACGAGAAAAATTAAGGGGGAAGGTATAGAAGAAAAAAGAAGGAAAAAAGAGAACAAATTTATAAATCTGAGGCGAAGTGCCCCGATAAAGAGCATTATATAAAAAAAGTAATTCATAAAAATAAAAAAACAATTTACTTCAAATATAGTGAAAGAAGGTAAATGAATTATAGTTTGAATAACGTTACAAATAGATGACTTGATACGAGTAAAACCAGATACTCGTAAATCCTTAGAGAGAAGGGGGCTGAAGAACTGCAGTATTTGGGGATGTGACGTCATGGTTTGCGGAGATTTTGAACTCCTTATCGTCTTCGCTCTTCTTAACGAAAACCAACCCATTTTTTGTTCGTACGGAGAAGAGCAGTCCCTCTTTTCGCAAATTATTGGCGTGACGAAGAAGAGAGGCATTTTTCGGCGTGAGGCTTTCATTAATGTAGATTTTCTGTACTGTCTGGTGGTTGCCAGTATTAGAGTTGGTGTTGTTCAGCAATTCTCCGAGCGTGAGACCTTTTTTTTTACGGAAAGCTGAGATCAGAGCTTTTTGTTCGGATACTGATGAGAGTCGTATTACCAATGCTCTTCGCCCGTCGGAGGATTTTGCTTTCAGGCGAAATGCATCGATGTACTCTGACATTTGGTGTTCTAATTTTGCTGCAATATTTCTGGCAAGTTTAACGGGATTCTCACTTGAGTCATATGGGACTCCACGAACAATAACATCGCTGAGCCGCTGCTGTCGCTGTAAATCAGCTAGCTGTTCCGTCATTCTTTTATTCTCCTCAGAGAGCTTCTTCATTTCCTTCTCACATTGTTGGATTGCATTACTCAGAGCACATACTGTCTCACTGATCTTATTGTTTAACTTTACTTCAAACTCTGAAAGAAGAAATTTGAATTGTGCAGTCAAATTTGTTTCTAACTCTTTAAGATCACTGGATTGAAAAGGCTTTTTATCACTTTTAGGATGTGGATTTGATTTTGCCTGTTGGGCAGGTGCTGGTGATTTATCTTGTGAAAAAACACTTTTCTCTTTAATAGATTGAGAACGAGTATTGAGTGACATTTTGAAACAGTTAAACACTTTAGGTAGATGACCAGAACAATTTAAAATTAGACAGTTTATTAAGGGATAAATGCACAAGAGTCTGAACGAAGAAAGGAAAGAACAGGCACAATTGCGAACAGTCAAATAACGTATACTATTAAGTTGTTACTCAAACGTTAGGTTAACAAACCGGCTTAAAATTCTTTCTTTATTAGAAGCAAATGAAAACACGTCTACTCTAGATGATAGTACATTTCTCGACTCCTCGACTATGTTAGATATCTTATTATATTTACCCTAGCTAGACTCTTCTTAATGCTCATACAATGCTCCTTAAAGCTAAATTTACAATCAAAAGTGATTCCTAGAATGTTTAGTGAATCAACGTTACGTACTTTATGATTATTAAAATTAAGGTTTAACAACTTTGTGCAACTAGATTTCTTACAAATGTGAATCACTTTGGTTTTGTCAATTGAAATCATAGCTCCAGAAGATCTGCCCCAATGGTTTATGTCGGAGAGTATGTTTAAGAATGTTGAGTTCACTTGTCCCAGGTCTTTGCATTTCGAAAATACGTTTAGGTCATCCGCGTACAGGGAATGTAGAATTGTATTGTGCTATGCCATTATAACGCTTAAATGGTTGAATGCAGTTAGGAATAAAATTACTGAGAGTGGTGATCCCTGTGGGATACCATTCTCAAAACTGTATGTATTGGAGTAGATATTATTCACCTTGATTCGAAGTTTTCTATTTATTAAGAATGCCTTAATAAAGTTTAACATTTTGGGCCCCACTCTCCACTGGACGAGTTGGTTGATTATTACATGAATTCCGATTCGGTCAAAGGCCATTTTCAAAGTCAACTGACAAAATGGAGACATGGTTTTTCGACGAAAGGGCGGAGGATACAAATTGGTCTAAGAAGTGCGTTAGTTGTACACCGACCGTGCTTAAAAGCAACTTGGTTTATGTCGATGAGGTTTTCTTTTTCTAGGTACCAAAGTAACCTTTTGGAAACGATTTTTTCCATTATTTTACCTATGCAAGGTAATAGGGAAATTGGACGATATCCTCTGACTTCAAGCGGTGTTTCTTTTTGGTTTGGCTTAGGGATTGGTACTACGCTTGCAATTTTCCATACTTGTGGGATAATACTCGTACCTGTTTCAAAAATGCGGTTAAACAATGTGACTTTGCGCTTTTTTAAAGCTAGTGGTGAGTTTTTTAACATTGGATATGAAATCTGATCAAATCAAGGCGTTTTTCCCTTAACCGTGCTGAGACAGTTTTCAAGTTTTGTGAAACTAATTGGGATTTCTGTCGAGTTGACTGAAGAAGATGCGTTGTATTCTGGTATACCACTATTAAGCAGAAAGCATTTTACATGAAGAAACTGTGAAGAAAATTTTGAGTCTTTAGAATAATTTGACCAGGTTTTGGCGAAGTGATCAGCGATTTCTGAAGCGCAAAATAGGGTTTCCGTTTCAGTTTTGAGTATCTTTATGGAACGTTGGATATAGTTGACCGTGAGCTGCTTTATACCATCCCAAAGTTACTTTGATGGGGTTTTGGGGTTGATATTGGCTGTGAACTGTTCAAATCTTTCTTTCTTAGCCAGTTTTGCAGCTCGCCGGAATATTGCGTTCGATTTGCGGTACTTGACCAGGTTCGAGTCATTTGGGTGTCTTTTAAAATTATGCCTGGCTTTTTGTTTGAGTTGTCGGAGTTTTTGGATATCTTTGTTCCACCTGGGTAAATATTTGTTTTCAGAGGTGTTATGCGTTTTTGGAATTGCTGCATTTGCGGCATACCGAACTGATTTAGTGACTATAGCTGTTTCTCTATTGACGTTAATACGAGTAGATGGGATTTTGCATGTCAGAAATGTCTCTATTTTGCTTTGAAATAAGACCCAATTGGCTCTGTCAGTTTGGAATTTAGGTGTTGGTTTCATATTTCTTGGTTGCCTACCGAACCTAACGGTGGTGATCAGTGGGAAGTGGTCGCTCCCATGCAGGTCTGGGAGAATTTCCCAAGAGGTGTTAGGGTATAGCTGCGTAGAAATAAGGGTAAAGTCCAAATGTGTAAGTGCTTTGTGTGTGAAAAAATGAGTTGGGCTCCCGTCATTTAAGATGACAAGGTTGGAACTTGCCAAGAAGAGTTCAACTTGTTTGCCCCTGGAATTGCAAGTTAGCCATACAGCGGGCTCCAAGTGTTGAAGTCTCCTATTAATAAAATAGGAGTTTGAAATGTGTTGATAAGGCTTTCAATTTCTGAAGCAGTGAATGGTTGAGAGGGAGGTATATACATAGACACAATTGTTAATTTAATTTTAAGTTCAATCTCTACTGCTGCAGCAGATATGTTTGAGTTGATGTTTATGGGTGTGTGTGGAATATATTTGTGAATTAGTGAACGGGTTCCCTGTTTGGCTGTGTTATTACTTGGAAAATTATGAAAATATGGTGCATAGTGCTTAGGGGTGTGGGGGGTATGACCGGCTGGTGGGAACGCTATAACAGAGGGCTTATGGTTATTAATTAATAATTGTAGCTCATGGTAATTATTATAATAACCGTTGATATTCCATTGCAGAACCTTAAGCGATGGTATTAATGTTTGGGTAGACTTTAATGAAATATAAGCAGAGTTATATTGCGAAAAGTCAACGATGGAAGGATTGTTGTTGTGAGATATGCGACTTTGGTTGCTATTATTCATGCCACATTTGTTAATGTGTTGCTATCGTCGTCATCGCATTCGAATTGTTTTAAAAAGGGACTTTGGTTGTTATTGAGAGATTTTGTGACTTTAGACAGAGGTGAGTGAATTATTTTTTGTTTTGACTGAGTATTGCTTCTATTAGGTGAGTGTGGTGGTGAATTTAATTTGTTGGAGCTATGGGAGAGTGAGCTTGAGTGAGCTGCGCATAAATTTGGGCTTGACAGGTTATCTGAGCGATGGCTTGAAGTATTAGTGAGTAATGTTTGGAGTCGAGTGTTCGTGTTGTGTACGTTAATCGTCTTGTGTTTAATTAATGTAAGTGGGGGGGAACTTATGGTAGCAAAATTCGCTGCGTTCGTTGATGTATTTTGGGTGCAGATTTTTTTTGGTTGGAGAGAAGTGTTAGCTTGTGTTGAGCTGATGGGTGCATTTGTTGTGGATGTTTTTGTATGTATAGCATTTTTAGCGATTGTAGAGTAGGAGGAGATGTTTGTTGTTGTTGGATTTTGTTCCGAAAATATTCGTTTTGCTTCGGTCATACTGCATTTGTTAATTGTTTTTATCTTTAGTGTTTCTTTCGCTTGTAAAAAGCGTGAACAATTTTTTGAAGAAGATGGGTGTTCTTCATTGCAATTTGCACATGAGACGCGTGAGCATTTCTCTGGGCTGTGTGGGGGGGAGATTGCAGGTTTCACAGGAGGAGTTGCTTTTGCATCTTTTTGAGGTATGTCCCAGGCGTTGACAGTTACGACAACGCATGGGATTTGGGAAGTATTCTTCAACCTTTAAATTATACCACCCAATATTGACGGTGCTCGGAGGCCGGAAAAGGTCGAATGTGAAGAGCACAAGACCTGTAGCGCGTTGATTTCCATCGACAATTTTTTTAAATTTAAAAACCTCTATCAGTCCTTGGGATTTCATTTCTTGGGTTATTTCGGCTTCTGGGACGTCAATGAGGCATGGAGCGTAGACAGTTCCTTTTGATGAATTAAGATGCTCGTGCAAAGTCACAGAGATCGGGCAGAGGTTGGATAGTGTTGTTTTATTTAAGAACAGATCGGCTATTTTTTTGGACTTGACAAGAATCAGTAAATTCCCGTCACGTAATTGTGATATATGTTCGTAGGCCGTACTTATGGCATCAATCGCTTTTTTGAGCAAAAAGACACTAAAGTTTGATAGAGGTTGGTCCGGGTTTTTTGGGGAGATCACAATAAATTTGGGGTCATTTGCTTCGGTGTGTGTTGGGAATATTTTAGTTAGCTCTATTGGAGAATAAGTAGGTTTTTTACGTTTTTTGCTTGGATGTTCAGAGAGAGGCACTACATCGAGAGCACTGTACCGATTACCCGACAGCACTTTAGGCCCAGAGGCCATGGTGGGTTTTGTGTTTTTTTCTGCTTTCACAAGATAACTGCTCACACGCGGGGGAAGGGAAATGAAGATGACTAGCTGGGCTAATAACAAGCTAAGTTTACCGATAACTCAGAGAGAACACAATTAGAAGGCGGTGTTGTCGGCTCGGAGGACAGTCGGTGACTGTCAG
This sequence comes from Volucella bombylans, assembly GCA_949129095.1. Classification (NCBI taxonomy): domain Eukaryota; kingdom Metazoa; phylum Arthropoda; class Insecta; order Diptera; family Syrphidae; genus Volucella; species Volucella bombylans. The sequence continues at coordinate 13,910,974 of OX422143.1, read as the reverse complement.
AGAGAACACAATCAGAAGGCGGTGTTGTCGGCTCGGAGGAAGTCGATGACTGTGTACATTTGTATTTTTAAAAGCAAGTCATGATCAAATGCTATTGCCATATCGACAAAGAGAGTCATTGTAATCATTCTTGCCTTAAAAACACATCTGAAGTTTGAATTCTGGGATGAAGTATATAATGCTACTTTCAAGACTAAAGCACTATATTTCTTTATCTTGCCAGAAGAATAATATAAGCGACAGTAAGTTAAAGCCTTTAAAAATTGGATGTCCATCCCACTTCTTAAAAAAATTAATAAGAAAAAAAACTCTGTTTACTTATTCAGAAACATCCTAATAATGATAGGCTTAAACGGTATTACGAGACGATCTGTCGTGAAGTTAAATCTGAAATTTTAACTTGCAAATATAATTACGAGTACTTTATCCGTAAATTAGCTAATAATATTGGCAGCTCTAAAAGAGAATGGCAGGTTGTCAACGAAATACTTAATAAGAATAAATCCGGCGTCGATATTGTCTTGCTAGATGATGACCTTGGAGATTTCTGAGCCTTTGGAAGTTGCCAATTTATTTATTAGTTTCTTTTCAACATTAATCACATTAATTCTAATGGCAATTATCCGTATTTTAGTGAGAATACCATACTGGAATCGACCCTTCAACCAGAAAGTTTTTTCTTTGAGGAATTTACTTCACATGAAATTCAAAAAATTATAAATAATATCTCAAGCAATGTATTGAAAAATATTTCATTTCAGATTTCTGACATTCTAAGTTTTATCCTTAATAATTGTGTTCGTAAAGGAGTCTTTCCGGATTGCCTTAAAACAGCAGTGGTAATTCCTCTCCACAAAAAGGGGTAATACCAGAGAATTGAATAACTATCGCCCTATTTCCCTTTTGTCAATTTTTTCAAAAATTTTTGAAAAGGGTATAAAGCGTAGAATGCTATCTTTTCTAGACAAGACCCACTTTTTTTAGCGACGGCCAGTTTGGCTTCAGAGGTAAGTCTACAGAAAGTGCATTATTAAAGCTGAATGGGGAAATATATGATAATCTTGTCTTGTCTTGTCTTTTTATTGATATTACAAATGGTTTTGAATTGTTCAAATGGCTTTATATTCTCCCTCTGAGACATCTGTACTGCTATAATGAATATTTTTTGACAACTTCGGATTTTTTTTTATAATGGGCGCGCGCTCAAGGGGTTTGTATACCCTTAAGGTGATTGTTCACAGCGTGGGCAAAGGAAATTTAGGGAGGAAGAAAAGAGAGGTACCGATGTACATTGCTTTTAAATGTTTGCAAGTTATAACGACCAGGAAATACAGAGATCGGCAGGGCATTCCATAAGCGAGTTGTACGGCTTAGAAACGTATCACGATATTTTAGAGTAAGTCCGAAAATGGGCTTGAGGGTATACTGATGAAGTGATGAGCATTCATAACGAGGCGGGTGTTACGGTTAAAAGTATGAATGGGCGGAATGCTACTGGCGATTTCAGTGGAGCACTGGTGGTGGAAATAGCGATAAAACAAAGTGAGATACGAGACATTTCGTCGGTGTTCGAGGGTATCCATTGATTGACTGATATTAGTATCGTCAATAAGTTTTATCGCACGGTTTTGAATCCTATCTAGCAGGTGCAGAGATGTTTTAGGAGCACCTGACCAGATGTGGGAGTTGTACTCCAATTTTGGGCGGATGAATGCCTTATATATTGAGGCCAGATCAGAGGGGGTAAAATATTTCTTACATCGCTTGAGGAAACCTAGACATTTCGCAGCATTTTAGGTGACATCGAATATGTGGTAATTCCAATGTAAGTTGTCATTGACACACATACCGAGAATGGAAAGTGTTTTGGTTTCGACGATGCAAGTGCCATTCATAGATAATGGCTGGGTGTTTAAATTTCGCTTTAAAGACAGCAGACAGCATTGTGTTTTGGAAGCATTAAATTCCACTCTGTTGATAGTTCCCCAATTGGTTATGTTGTTGATATCGGAATTTAATGAGCTTTGCATACGCTGCCGTTCTCGTACTACAGCCGAAGAGCAGGGCCGTGAGTCTGGGAACGAATATGAAAAGCAGAGAGTACTGTCATCAGCAAAGGAATATATTTGATTAGAAGTAGCAGACAAGAGATCGTTAATGAAAATTAAAAAGAGTGTCGGTGACAGAACAGAGCCCTGGGGCACACCAGCATTTATTTTGTGAATATCAGACTTGAAACCGTCCAAGACAACTTGAATTGAACGTTCCGAAAGGTAATTTCTAATCCATTGAAGAAGAGAGTCGTCGATCCCAAATGCACACATTTTCGGCAAAAGAGCTTGATGCCAAACTCTGTCAAATGCCTTAGAGATATCAAGTGCAACTATCTTGCTTTTGCCAGATTGATGTACGTTTTGGTTCCACTTTTCGGTAAGACATGCCATCAAATCACCAGTGGACCTGTTGCTACGAAAACCATATTGCCGGTCATTGAAAAGTTTTTGTGTTTCGAGATATTTCATGAGCTGACGATTTATCAGCGTTTCCATCATCTTGGAAAGAAGGGACGTAAGTGCAATCGGTCTGTAGGAGGAGAGAGAAGATGATTCGCCTTTTTTAGGGACGGGCTGGACAAATGTTGTTTTCCATCTGCTCGGGAAGAGTCCTAAAGAGTAGGATTGATGAAAAAGCTTACGCAGTGGTTTTGCCAGCGAGGAAGAACACCTCTTCAGAAGAAGGGGAGATATACCATCTGGACCAGCGGATTTATGTATGTTGAGATCTTTAAGTACTCTTGCTACTACACGAGTGCGAAAGTAGATTCGTCCCATTGAAGATTCGACGCACTCAAATGTAGGCGGAGACAAAGCACAATCTGGTAGTGTTGAGCTGACCGCAAAGTGTGCAGCAAGCAGATTGGCCTTATCCAAAGAGCTGACAGCTGGAATGTTATTGTAAATGAGCGTTGGGATGGAGGATGAGGCGGAATTTCTAATGTTTTTGACGAACGACCAAACATTTTTACTGCCTTTGGGACATTGCAGTATTTTTTGCCTCAGTTTTTGGTCGTATTGGAATTTCACACGCTTAAGAAGAGCGATGCAGTCATTTCTGGCTCGTTTGAACTTTTTTCGGTTTTTCACTGTCGGGTTGGTCTTGTAGGACCGAAAAAACATTTCTCTAACCCTGACGGCCTCTTTACAGCTCGAGTCGTACCATGCCTTTTCTTTTGGTTTGATACTCTTCATCCGATGAGGAATAAAGGATCTCATTCCAAAGAGAATGGTGTCTGTAATCATATCAGCAGCGGCATCCACGTCGTTATCGAGGAAGCATATCGACCAGTTAAAATTCCTAAAGAAGCTGTTAAGACCGCTCCAGTTGGCTTTCTCGTATTGCCATACGGTTTTTTTAGGAATTTTTTCTCTAACTGTGTGTACGAGAAATTAGCTGATATGACACAATGGTTCGGCGATCCTAGAGGGGAGAGCACATCAATGGTGAACTTATCAGGGTGAGAAGTTAAAAACAAGTCCAGGGTGTTGGCGGTATGACTATCAACGTCTGATATTCGCGTGGGCTCATTTACAAGCTGCGTTAGGTTGTTTTTCGCAGCGAAGATCTCAACACACCGTCCTTCGGGTGTTGTCTGTCCAGAATGTCGAAGCCACCCAGAATTGTGTATATTGAAGTCGCCCGTAATAACGATTTCAGTATGAGGATATAGAGATACAATTCTTTGAATGGAGTCAGACAGCGCATCAAACTCGTTAAAAGTTGAATTGCTGTCCAGTTTGGGGCTTCTATAAATAAATACTACAACGTAAGGCTTGATGATAGGTATAAGCTACGCATCAATACCATGCACTTCGCCACTATTCCAATTACACATAAAACTCACTGCTCCCGTTTCTTTTACGTTACTGCGCCTCGCTTATTTAATTTGTTACCAGTAAACCTTAGGTGTGAGAGAAAGAAATCGGTATTTTTGAAAAATGTTAAAAAATGGCTCTTCTCCTTTGATCATATTGAAATCGATTTGTCTTTAAATGCATTGGTATTGAATGAATTTTCTATCTTTTTTATTGTTATTTTCACTTCTCTATTAATTGTATATTGTATTTAATTTCCTCATCAATAATCTTTTTATTAGTTTGTATACACATAAAGTGATATGTACTCTCATCTCTTGTTTTCTGACAATAGATTGTACTAAACTATTCTCTACAAATCTGTTAATTTATAATGTATCTCAAAGGATTTGTAGAATTGTATTTATCATTTGTAAAGGAATAAAGAATTAAAGAATTAAAAAATCACTGTCCACATATACGACCTAGTTGGCTACACACTTTGAGAGTATGTGCAGTATGTGCAGTCCAGAAATCGTTTAAAAACAAAACTATTAGTGAGTCTTTAGGAAATTTCGGTGAAGTACTCATTAAATTTATTGAAAATGCTTAATACGTCAGTATATTTCTCTATTTATAAGCTATTTACCTCTATAGACTGTTTACTTTCACCAAGAATGCTATCAACCACCTTCCATCCCTCTCTTGCATTCCCGTCGGCGGCTCTTTGAAATGACTCAAAATAAAAGTTGCTACGCGTTGTTCCAATATTTTTTGTGGAAGCTTTTTATATTCTACTGTGTACTTATTCTTTCTTCTTATCTGTTGTGTAACAGATAGCCGTTTTGTTAATATGTATTTATTTTTGAAAAAGATAAGAATACACGAAATAATGGAAGAAAAAAGATAAGGCTAGGATATTGCGGAGATCCTGAGAAACACGTCCGTTTTCAACGACCACCTAAACGAGACTCCCTCACAGCTCGGCCTCTGCTGATTCATCGTCATTCCCTGACGGTTCGTCCCCAGGTTCTTCAGCTCCTTCTGATCCCAATGAGCACCATGGCTTCATGTTGTCACTCGCAAAGTCCCCTGTATAATACTTTCGGGATTTTGGAACATCTGGCAAATCTTCGATGATATATCTATCATTGTTGAGCACTTTTGTCACTACGTATGGTCCCTTGAATCGTGGATCTAATTTATGCGGCATCCCGGTTGGTGATGACACATACTCGTAGTTAATAACGACCAGATCACCCTCAGAGTATATTTTCGGCTTCTGATGTTTTGCGTCAAACCTCTGCTTCCATTTCTGCTTCTCCTTGCGTTATCCTTCTCCTTGAACTTTGTTGTTGCGTTCATTTGTGAGTTTAGATTCAATTTGATTTTTAGGGAAGGCAACGCTTCGTCCCAATCCTTATTGTTTTAAACCAAACATTTGAGAGACTCCAGCACTGTTTTGTTTACTCGTTCGGCTTGTCCGTTGGCTCTTGGACATCTCACCGCTATTTTCACATGATGCACCCCATAATTCTTTGCAAAGTTCTCGAATTCTTTCGAGGTAAATGCAGTGCCCCGGTCAGTGGTGATTTTCAGTGGACTGCCATACACCGTCATTAAATCGGCTAAGACGTTGACAACTGGTTTAGGCTTGGTGTTACGAAGAGCTTTCAGTACAGTGTATTTACTGAAAGCGCAAACAATTACAAGATTATAGCTGTTGCCCCGCTTGTTTCTTTGGAAAGGATCCAAGTGATCCATGTGCAGACTTCGGAAAGGAATAGGCAACACCTCGCCAATGTATAGTTGTCCCTCTGGCTTACTGCCTTTCGCTTTATTCAAACAACACTCCGGACATGCTTGTATGTAGGATTTTACATATCTTCTCATGCGTGCGAACCAAAAGTCCTTCGAGAGCTGCGCTAGAGTTTTCTCGACGCCCAGATTCGTCATGACATAATCTCGTTACTCGACACCTGATTGCTTTTGGTATCACCAGTCTAGTTTGACCGTCTACTTTACAAAGCAGCCGTCTTGTGTGTAATGTATAGTCCTTTCTCAGCTGGTCAGCATTCAGCAATCCTTCTCCTCTCAAAGTTTTGACTATTTCTTGCAGGTTTCCATCTTGCATTTGCATCACCAGTATCCAATCGTCATTCTGGATGGAAATTCTGAATACTTTTTCGGCAACCGTGTCAAGTGGTTCAGGTGGAAGAACAAGACGTGCTTCATCTTGGTTCCAGACCTGTGAACACATTGGAAGTCAAATTCTTGAAGTTTTAGCCACCACCTGGCTATCCGCGGTGAAAGAGGTGTGATCGCCTTTGTAGTTGCTATCGCGTTGCAATCTGTAATGACATTGAAATTATTACCAATTATATGACTCCACGATGGCAAGCACCTCCAATTCGTGTCTAGAATATTGTCCCTCGGCTTCGCTGCATTGTCGACTATAGTAGAATACTGGCTTTAAGTCTTCTTCATACTGGAACAGAACACTTGAAAGTCCTAAGGAGCTGGCATCCGTATGCACTTCATATGGACGGTTGGCATCATACAGCGTTAGAATCGGTTGAGATGTGACCGCTCTCTTCAATTCATTGTATGCCTCTTCTTGCCGTGGTCCCCATTCAAATATTCAAATTTAGCTTGCTTTTTCAGGAGCTCTGTTAAAGGAGTCGCGATTAGAGCATACTTCCTGACAAATTTTCTAAAAAATCCTGTGATTCCTAGGAATTGTCTCACTCCCGTTGCTGTTGTTGGCGTCGGAAAGTCTTCGATACATTTTGTCATCTCGGAGGCCGGTCGCATACCTCGATTATCGATGACATGGCCTAAAAACTTTACGGACGTTGCTAGGAAGACGCACTTTGACGGACGTAGAGTTAATCCTGCTTGCTCAACTGTCTCGAGGAACTCCCGCCTGGTGACTTCGTCGCTATAATGACCTCGTCGACATAATTTATGATGCGATGACGATTCTGTAGACCTTTTATAATGTTGATAATCATTTCTTGAAATACCATCGGTGCATTGACTAGCCTAAACGGCATTACGTTGTGCTCGTACAATCCCTCATACGTCAAGAACGCTGTGAATTTCCTTGATTCTTCTTCTAAAGGGATCTGGTAATATCCCGACGACATATCAAGAGTTGAGAAGCGGGTGTTTCCAGCAAGACGAGACAGTTGTTCCTCAACGATAGGCATCAAATATTGTTTTTTAACGGTCACAGCATTAAGCGCTCTGTAGTCCACACACATCCTGCTTTCCCCATTTGATTTTTTTACTAGGAGTATCGAAGCTGCATGAGGCGATGAACTCGGACTTATGACGCCGTTCTCTTGTAGATTCTGCAGTATTTCAGAAAGTTCAGCACGCTGTGAGAAAGGGACTTGGTAACGTTTCCCAATTATCGGATTTTCGGTCTTGACCTTGATGTTCATTTTCGTAGTGTTACATCTTCCCAGGCCAGTCAAATTCTCTGGAAAACTGCTTTTAAATTCATCGAATAACTGACGTAGCTGTCGTTGATCCTCAATATACAGTTCAGTTCCTATCGTAAATGAATGGTTGCATGAAGTAGTAGCACCCCAGATTCGACCACTATAGAATGAACATCCTTACAGAGCACGTCACGTCCCAGTAGTATCTCACAAGGGAGTATACTGTCCGGGATAATGTAGAGTGTGATGTATATATTACGATTGTCCATTACGATGCGTGTCATGATTTTTCCTGCAACTTCAATTTCGGATCCTCTGAAACCAATCAGGCGCTTTCTTGCTGGATATCGTTCCGGAATTTGAGATTCTTGAATGAGAGAGACTTCGCTGCCCGTATCTGCAAATGCTGAGTATTCCTTTTCCTCTAGCTTAAGCTTTAACATCACTGGAGGCTCGAATTCTTCTGATGACGATGTAACTTCGATCTTAGAAATGCTCGCCTTAGTGGACATCTGACAATTTTTCGCTTCGTGACCCGGCTTCGAGCATCATGGCAAGTAGCGTGCGTGTAAGTGAGATATCGTTAATTTCATCGACAATGTAAGAAATCAAAGAAGGTTCGTCTAACTTACCTCGACGTCCAATGTTCAGCATTGTGTAGTAGTATTCCCTCAGAGATTCTTTTTTGACAATTCTCTATGCACCTCAGCCACATTAACGAAGCAAGGAAAATCCGCTGCTAGAGCCTTCGTGAATTGTGACCACGTGCTAAAAACCGGCTGCGCATCGGCCCATTCTTTACCTACCCCCCCCGAGTTTGTGTTGCACTGCAAGTAATACCGCTTCTTCGCTCCAAGAATACAATTGCCGCATCTGTTCTACTTTATCAATGAACTGGTTTGACGTTATATTCTCTTTAAGGGGGTTGAAATCTGGAAGCACTCCAACTATTTCCTGAATTCCTGAATTTATTTTTGAAAAATGAAGTATTGTAAGTCCTTAAGAGCCTTAGAAGCGAAAAAGATTTTTTTCTGGCTTTATGACAATCTGCTTCAAACCAGAACTGTTTTGGAGTAAGCCTACGCCTGCCTGTGGTACTTGTTGGAACAGCTTCAATCATTACTCGAGTTAGGTCATCCATGTGCAGCGGATTATTCAACAACCTTCGTTTGGCAAGTTCCTGATCTAAATTATTTTGGTATCTACGTTGAAATCTATCTCTCCATATCAACTTTGGCAGTAGCGCCATTTCCTTTGTTTTGAGCAGATATCTTGAGGTTACTCAGAATAGAGTTCCATTTCCCGGCCACAATGCAGTAATCAATGACAGAGCACGCCCTTCCTCAAATAAACGTAAATTCACCATACGGATCCGCTTTACAGCTTCCATTTAGAATCCTTGCATCTAAAGCATCATTTACAATATTTCATGAAAAGATGCATTCCTTGGAGACACGATCGTTCGTTCACATATCCAGCTATTTACTAATTATTTCCTAATTTACTATCTACTTGAATCAAACTGTTCTTATAGCAAGCATTGCCATTACCAACTCTTAGTAATTAAGTAGAAAACTGGTTATCTCCGCCTCCTAAATTAGCTCTCATGTTTGTCTCCAAATAAAGCATGTCAACATTATTTGAAAGTGCAAAGAATTTCTATTGCTATATTTTCCCCATTTCTATAATAAATACTTTGATTCTTGTTCTTCTTCACTGGATATGTAATTAACTCCTGTTTGTAGCACAGTTATATTTTTGTTTAATTTTAAAATTCTTAATAATATGAGTTATAACGCCACGCACACGATGATAAACGTGTTGTCCAAACATCGGGAAGAAATTAAAATTTGTCATTTTTACGCACGAAGCCTTAGCATACATAAACTAGAATATTTACACTGACTATTTTTTGAACTCAAATGTGTGTTTGTGAATTTTAAAAGGAAAGGAGGAGGAGTAGAAATACCACCTTGATCAAAAAGTTCCCAGCTATTCAGAAAGTTAAAAATATAAGTTTATTCATTTATGTAAATCTATATTGTCCCCTTCAAAGTAATCCCCATAGACTGCAACAAACTTATGCCAGCGCTCCATTCAATTCTCGGAACATTTTTTATATTCGATTTTCGGTATGTCCATCACTGCTTTTTAACTCGATTGAACAGAAAGAAGTCACAGGGAGACAAATCAAGTGAATTCGGTGGCTGTTGGATGGTATTTGTTGCATTTTCCGTCAAAAAATTACGAATAATGATGGCACTGTGCGACGTTGCATTATAATGGTGCGAAATCCACGAGTATTCTACCCACAATTCTGGTCTCTTTCGGCGAATTGCTTCACGCAAACGTCTCATAACGCCCAAATAATACTCTTTGTTTACTGTCTGGCCTTCGGGCAAAAATTCATGATGCACTACACCGTTGTACGGGCCCCGCAGTAGAATCCATTTTATAAAAGTTTTCTTCCTACTTGGCGGTCACCATTTGAGCTCCCCTTAATTGTTACCCAAAAGTGTTCCGGGTCCGAGGGCATAATATGGACCCAAGCAGTCACTCGACAGACAGAACGAACAGAACGAACACGACAAAATATCGACTGGCGTGATTGGGTGGTTTCATAGGGAGGCTGTCAGAACTCTGGAAGTGAGTCCCTTTGTTCTGACAGCTGAATTAGTGGAACCATGCATGAGTGTGTGTGTGCGTAAGAGGCAACTAGCCGAAATGCGCGGCTAGGCAATTAAGAACTAGCCGTCATAGCGGAAAGAACACGCGCAAAAAAAAAGACAAAGAAAAAGTAGAACGGAGAACGAAATTAAACAAAACTAACCAACGAACAAACAGAAGAAACCAACAAAGAATATAAGAGAAACGTACAACGAACGAACAAGAAAAAAAAAACCCACCACCAAGGACGAACAGGAAAAAAAACCCACAAAACCCCAGCGAGGAAAATATTAAGAACTGACGGACGAAGCGACGACGAGAGTGACAGCGGCGGGAAGTATCCACTCCCCTCACCAACCCCGACAACCAAATAGGAGCGACCCCAAGTAGGCAAGAAAATAAGATAAGTACCCCTCGTAAATTTTTTTATATTCCCATTTGTGTGATCTACCCCCAGTTGGGGTCATTTTCGAGGTATAGAATCCCGTAAGGCTCTTTACCGCTTACCTGGCAAACCCCGTAACACTTTAACGGCTGGGTTTTTTTTTAAAACGTTCCCGACCCCGTTGCCACCTAGTGAGTCACCCCGGTGTGTGATCGTACGGAATCGTGGGCCTAATCTAACGTAATAGTTTGTTTGCTAAACCTTGAGGTGGGCAACCCCTTTGGTATCCCACGATTGTGATTTGCTCTGGACCATATACGGCCTTTGTCATCCCACTTTCTTTTTACAAAAATACACACGCATAAATTCCCCATCAGGGAAAAATTCATTTGTTTTATTTCGATTTTGTTTTCCCAATTTCGCATAAAAATTGGGTGGCGTCCAATTATACATTGTTTACATTCAGTTTCCCCCTTGTCGAACCCCCGCCGTACTGAGCAGCCGGTGTGCGCAGCTTGGAACCAGCTGCTGGTTGCAATTCCGGTTTTCTCGCGATTCCCTTTTGGGCTTGATTTCGGTTTTGCGCGTTCTTCTTCATTCGATTACCAACCACCATCCGTGTGGTTGCGGTTTTTCCCTTGTGTTATTGTTTTGTGTTTTGGTTTTTTTGGTTGCCGGTAGCCCGGCACCCTTCTTCTTTTAAATTATTTAAATATTTTTTAAACGCGGAATAATTTTCCTCCCCCGGGAGTTGCAACAAAATTGGCGCCCAACGTGGGGCCCGAACCCACGACCCTGAGATTAAGAGTCTCATGCTCTACCGACTGAGCTAGCTGGGCCTAGTCTTTCTTTTTTGACTGAAAACGACATGTTTTTTTGGTCTCGGCTCATTTGTGAACGCCATTCACTTGCCTGATGTCTGGATTGCGTGTCGTACTCATAAACCCACGTCTCGTCTCCAGTAATGACCCTTTTGATGAATGTGGGATCGGATTCAGCCTCCCAAATCATCTCTTTTGCAACGTCAACACGGTCTCTTTTTTGCATGAAATTGATGTCTTTGGCACCAACTTTGCTGCTAGACGACGGAAACCCAAATCATTAACTAAAATATCTCGGACGGATCCATATGTAATGTTCAAGTAATCCGCTATCTCTCTGATGGTTAATTTGCGGTTATTGACCAACATTTCTTTTACTCCATCAATGTTTTCGTCGGTTTTCGATGTCGATGCTCTGCCACTACGTTCATCATCTTCGATTGACTCACGAGCACTTTTGCACCGCTCGTGCCACTGGTAAACGACCGTTTTCTTTAGAGAATCATTGCCGAAACACATTTCCGAAGTTCGTGCACCTTTAAAAACGTTTTTTATGCAAAATTTAATACAAGTTCGTTGTTGCAAATTTAAATCCATTTCTAAAATAGTAAAAAATAACCAACCCACACACAGATAGATGTACTCTTGGCTACGTAACTTTTGTAAATGTCAAGCTGTGACAGATTTAGAGAGAATGTCAATAACAGATTTACCAACTTAACAAAAAAAAAAAAAACATAACTCAAATTGGAAGAATGGGAGCGCCACACGGTGGTTATTCCGGAAACTTTTTGATCAAGGTGGTACATGTGAGTTCTACACTCAAGTGGGAAGTTCTTGCTGCATGTGACAGGCATTGCGTACTTGATTGTTAACGTTCATGTTGGCTCCTGTGAATGTTTAATGTCCTAGGTATTATATTCCAAATAGATGTAGTTCCAAAGTCAACCCGGAGTTTTTACCTCACATGACGTCTCAGCTTGACTTTCGTTCTAATATTAAAAAAATATGCAAACGGGATAGATCGACGGATTCAATGTTTTTGTCCTGGATATAACATTTCGGACCAACCCTCGAAGTGAGGACACCGAATGAATCTAATAATTATGCATTGAAGGATGCAAAGACAAAAATATTATTAAACACTCGAATGCACTGTCGAAATTCCTTATGTCTTGTTTTAAGGCTTCAGGGTAATTGTCAGCAGGAGCCAGATCAATTTTTCCTCCTTGAAAACAGGAATTCACGGCCGGTTCTCTTTCATTGATGAACGGCAGTGCGCCACAAAAGTCGCACTTAATCGACATATCCTCATTTCCAGTTCACAGGTATGGCTCCCCTGTTTTTGGGCACTCTCAAGCTACATTAGGACTATGTAGTGGTACGACTCATAGGAATGAACGAAGAAAGACTGCCAAAAATAGTTCTATCGCATAGGGAAAGGCTTGCGAATTTAATCCAACTCCAATGGTATTGGTGAAAAAAAAGTTTAACACCCTACTGGAGAAAGCTGGTCAAAAATTATATGAACAATATGTCCCATTCATAAGGAATTTCGTATAAATATCTCCGAAGCGAATAGCATAAGCATAGTCAACGGCGGCGACAGAGGGTTTCATTTTTTTACACGGCGAATGACATATGTCACAAAAGCTGTATAGATCGAGACAATTACTAAAACTAAGCTTTCAAATTAGTAAACTTTAAAAAAGGTATAAACGTTACTTCGTAAATTTATAAAATTCAGTAGACGGCCTTCAGACAAACTAAAATAAAGACCAAGAAATTGTACCTGTGTATGTATTTATAATTTTTTGTGAAATGAATCGTCTGATTAACTAACTATTGTAACTAATTAGCGAACTTGGTTTTATCTCTATTTTTTGATAGCCATTCTTTTAATTGCTCTCTTCTCCATTGCTTCATCTTATCTACACTATTGCTTTATCTACAGAAGCCCAAACTGGACAGCAATTCGACCTTTAATGAGTTTGATGCACTGTCTGACGGGCTATTTCAATATACACAACTCTGAGTGACTTCGACATTCTGGACAGACAACGCTAGAATGACAGTGTGTTCAGATCACCGCTGCAGAGGTTGATAGGCATACCGCCAACACCCTGGACTTGTTTTTAACTCCTCACTGTGATAAGTATGTACACTGTTGATGTGCTTTTTCCTCTAGGCTCGTCGGACAATTGTGTCATATCAGCCAATTTCTCGTGATTGGCTGCTGATCACAGACACTATTTTCTTTGGAATGATGTGCTTTATCCCTCATCGAAAGAAGAGTATCAATTAAATGAAAAGGCGTGGTACGATTAGAGCTGTAAAGAGGCTATCAGGGTTAGGGAAACGTTTTTTCGGTCCCACAAAACCGAACATACAGAGGAAAACCGACCAAAAACTGAGACAAAAAATACTACAATGTCCCAGAGGTAGTAAAAGCTGCTGGTCGTTCGTCAAAAACATCAGAAATGCTGTGTTATCTTCCATCCCAACGCTCATTTACAATGACATTCCAGCTGTCAGCTCTTTAGACAAGGCCGATCTGCGTGCTGCACTCTTTGCGACCAGCACAACACTTCCAGATTGTGCTTTTTCAAGCCCGTCCATAAAAAAGGCGAACCTTCCTTTCTCTTTTCCTATAGACCCATTTCACTTACGTCCACTTATGATAAACTGTCATCTCATGAAATTCTTCGAAACACGAAAACTTCTCAATGAACGGCAGTACGGCATGTCTCACCGACAAGTGGAACCAAGGCATACATCAATCTGGCGAAAGCAAGATAGTTGACATTTCTAAGGCATTCAGCAGAGTTTGGCATCAGGCTCTTTTGTTGAAAATGCGTGCATTTGAGATCGATGACTCTCTTCTTCAGTGAATTAGAAACTACCTTTAGGAACGTTCAATTAAAACTGTCTTGGATGGTTTCAAGTCTGATATTCACAAAACAACTGCTGGTTTGCCTCAGTGCTCCGTTCTGTCTCCGATACTATTTTTAATTTTTATCAATCATATCTTGTCTGAAACTTCTAATCCAATATTTCATTTTCGTTCCCGGACTCGCGTCCCTGCTCTTCGGCTGTAGAATGGGAACGGTAGCGTATGTTAAGCTTATTAAATTCCGATATTAACAGCATAACCAATTGGGTTCCAATCAATAGAGTGGAATATAATGCTTTGTTAAAACGAAATCCAAACACCTTGTCATAAGTTTCCCTTCTCGGCATGTGTGTCAATAATAACTTACATTGGAATGATCACATATTCGATGTCGCCAAAAATGCTGCGAAATGTCTAGGTTTTTTCAAACGATGTAAGAAGTACTTTTCCCCTTCTGATTTGGCTTCAGTATAGAAGGCATTTATCAGCCAAAAATTGGAGTACAATGCAAACATCTGGTCAGTTACGCCTAACACATCACTGCATCCGCTAGATAGGATTCAAAACCGTGCGATAAAACTCATAGGTAATGCTAATATCACTCAGACAATGGACACCTTCGAACACCGACGACACCGACGCTATTTCCACCACCAGTGCTCCATAGAAATCGCTAGTAGCATTCCATCCCTTGAAACCTTCAATCGTAACACTTGTTTTGCTATGAATGCTCATCAGTATACCCTAAAGCCCACTTTCGGACACACTCTGAAATATCGTGATTAGTTTCTAAGCCGAACAACTCGCATGTAGAATGCCTCAGTTCAGTTCAGTTTTTATGCATTTTTATTTTTTACCTTAAATTACTCTTATATGCTAAACAAAAAACGCTTAAAAATTAGCTTAAATTACTTACAAATAATCTTATTCTAACTTAATGGCCCCATGCGGGCACTCTAAGTTAAACCTAACACTTAAACTATGTCTTTCGACGAATCTTACAGTCTAATTTTATGTTATTTTTACATTTATTAATACTACAACTAAGAAAATAAATTTTAATCAAAAAAACTTAGTATCTGGACTTTTTTTTAATTTTTTATAAAACTTAAAACTAAAAGCCTACAAACTACCTAAAAATAAATCTTAATCTACTTAACCTACTTACATCTAACACAAACATAGACATACATAAATATATATATATAATATATAAATACATGCATATATATATATATTTTTTTTTTTGGTTTTTATATATTTTTTTTTTTCTTAAAATCTAACTTAAACCTACCTAAAACTATGTAAGCCGGCCATGGCTAAAACAAAAAAAAAAAATTAGGCTGGCCCACTTTGCTTCACATGAAGCTACATATCACTGAAGGAGTTCGACGACGAAGCATCTTCCCTTTCAACAAGCCACCAAAAGTTTTGGTGCTGCTGAGCAACATCCCTCATGTCGCGACTCCCTACCGCCCTACTGAACCGGAGACGCTCCGCACTGCCCTGTGCGACGTCTCTGTCGTAGTTGAGTCGCCTGTCCGCAGCTGTTCGAGCAACGTGGAAGATTAGCGGCACCGCCAATCTGTCCTGGATCAGACCCTTGCTATCTAGATAGAGAAACGCTTCTGGAGGAATAAAGCCGTCAAAGCGAACTCTCTCGTGATACATATAATTGGGGTAGAAAGCCCCGGAGATCAGGTTGTTCGATGAGGTCATTGCTCTTGCAATGTGCCTTCGAGTCAACTTAATGACGAAATTGTCCACTCTTATTAGGTTCGCCCTATTGTATAAGACCTCATTAGGATAGAATTTTATGTACTCAGACTCTGGTGTTCTGTATAAGCGAAGACAAGTCCTAAGACAAGCCCTCTCAAACACCCGAATCTTTTCCAATAAACTTGCTCTCACGTTGAACCACACGGGACATCCAAATACAAGCATAGGCCTGATAAGGGCCATGTAGCAGATAACCTTCACCCCCGCATCGAGTTGGCTGTTATAAAACAGTCTCTTTGTAAGGGCAAAGGCACCTCTGGCTCTGGCCAGAGCAACATCTATATGTTTGTTAAAATACAGATATTGATCTAGCCAGATCCCAAGGTATCTGACTACATTTCGACAAGCGAGTGGCTGTCCGTGTTGTCCGAGGATAGAAAACTTTCGCCAATTCTTTCTGGTATCCCTAGAGGCCCCAGACAAAGGCGTTCTAAACAGAATGGTTTCCGACTTCTGGAAGTTGATCTTCAACTTCCAGTCATCGCAATATCGCTTAATTTTGTCGAAGTCACGCTGCAAAAGTGTATTAATGACCTCAATCTTTGGACCCGATCTGTACGCGATTATGTCGTCTGCGTACGCTATGGCATGGTGAAGTGAACCTATCAGATCACTCGTGTAAATGTTGAATAGGATCGGCGAATTTACCGCACCTTGTTGCAGACCGTTTTTAATGTTAAATGTTCCAGCAGAAGTCACATCGCCATTCTTCACGATGAACTGTCTACTGGAGAGCATATCAAAAAGAATATACAGCAGTGGTTTACTAATGCCCAACCTGTCCAGCTTGAAAAAGAGTCCTTCTAACCATACGGTATCGAAGGCCTTCTCCAAGTCAATCAGGCAGGCACCAGTGCACTGTTTCTTGACTTTGTTCCATTGGATATCAGAAACCAGTTTCGACGCAGCATGAATGATATCATGCCCCGCCTTGAAACCGAACTGATTATCCGGAACTATATGTTTGTCCTCAACCCACTTAGTCAGGACTCTATTGATCACCTTCTCGAAAACCTTACTGATGCTTGGAAGAAGACTGATAGATCGGAGATTCGCCGGATTGGAAGTGTCTTTATCCCTTTTGGGGATGGGATGTACCACCGCAGTTTTCCAATGCGCTGGATAATGTGCATTATTCATTGCATTATTAAACAGGGTGGTATAAATGTTCACCGCTTCTAGAGGGAGATGTCGAAGCACAATGCTCGGTATTTCATCGGTTCCCACTGATTTCTTATTTCTAAGTGATTCGAAGATCGTTTGGAGCTCTTCCTTCGAAATGAACGGGGGTAGTACCCTATCGTTGGTGATGACATTATTTGCCATATTCTCGTCACTGAACTGGGTGAAACCCGAGCTCTCGAATCGCCAATTCACAATTTCATTTCGAAGATAGCAATTGTGCACAAGGACTCGATTCTCCAGATCGTGGTTTTCGCCAATGCTAACATTCGCCTTGTACACTTCCTGGAAAGTCGCTCCTATAGCCTCCACTTGCTCCTGCGGATCCTCGATCACAAAGAAGTTGTCGTCATCAACAGCCTCATTTGGATCTATGCCTGCTGCTACAAGTATTTGTTCGTTGTTCGTCGTTCGGGCGATCTTAAGACATGGAAAGTCGTTCCGATTATTTCTCCGAAAGATTTTATTTATTTGCGGGAACATATTCGGGTTGCTGGTGTTTACAGCCCGAATTTTATTGTTCCAATACAAACTTACAGATGCTCTGTAATTTTCCTTTATTAATGTTTGGAGGTTTTTAATCGACGACTTCAGTGTCATGATCTCCGGGTTATGTCTGTCAGTAAACTGTCTGTACAAGGTTTTTAGTCTTGTCAGCAGTCTACTTTTATGTCGGTGCAGTGCGTCAATAGTTGCGTTGCGGAATAAGTCTTCTTCGTCAGTGTGTTGGTACCGAGGTATCGTTTTGTCCATTGTTCGTTTGATTGTCTCGTCCATTAGTCTTAGATACCTGTCAATTTCCTCGTTCGACAGATTTCTGTTGGACGGTGGGTAGAGCGAATTCGAGGAGAGTACTCTAGTCAGTGTTCTGGTGAAGTGTGTCCAACGCACCCTACTATAATTGTAGGAATGCCTTTGAACAAACTCATCCAATTCCGCAATTTCGTTGGGAACAGTTATTTCGGTGCTGAGACCGCAATGGTCACTGTCATACACGAAAGTGCGTAGACAGTTTGTAGTTTGTTGGTTAGTGCATGTCAGTTGTATACGTGAGTCGAACAGCAGAAGATCCAAATAAGACCCGTGTCTGGGAAACGACGGACTATCCGTCGCCTTAAGCCCGAGTCGATACATCACACTGTGCTGACCCCACCAATTAAATAGTAGGTTCCCTCTAGTATTTGGTGTATTATTTCCCCAATCAGTATGTTTGGCGTTGAAATCTCCGCCGATAATAAAATAATTCTCTTCCAATTCCAGCCTCAGGAATCGAAAAAGCGTCTCGAGCTCTGAGGTGAATAAAGTGGATTGAGTAGCCTTAGGTGCATAGACAGACACCATGTACAACCGCTTTCCACTACGGAGGGGGATATACACGATGCATGCTTCCAGCACCTGGAACCTACGTACTACACCACTGTATACTCTTTTAAAACGTATACCTTTTCATACGAAAATCGCAACGCCACCTCCCTGAATGGAGTTGGGTCGGTTTCTCCGTACTATTTTGTATCTTTTGTGCCTCATTTTGTGTCTTTTGGTAAGCTTAGTTTCGCTAACCAAAAGCACATCAGGGGCTTGGTCTTTAAGCAACTTAAATAGTGCGGCTCGTCTTTCGAGCCTAATCAGTGAATTCACATTCACAGCAAGGATCTTCAGGGTTTGCTCCGCCACGTACGTACCCATTACGGCAAAAGGTGCGTTAGGCCAGGCAGCAGTGCGTATACTTGATCCACCCGCGCGGTCTGTTCAGTTAAATGACGTTGTAGCTGAGCCATCTGCCCTTGGATAGAGAGCAAAATAGCTAGCATGTCAGGTACTGGTTCAGCTGCTCTGGGCGCTGGGGCCTGAGAAGCAACCTTCGCTTGCTGTACCGTATTTCCCCTACCTGCCGCCATTTGGGCGTAGGTAATATGGGGAGTAACGGCTGGAGTTTGCAAATGCACGGGTGGACGTTTAACTTCCACTTTCTGCTGCCGGGCCAGATTTATTCTTTTGATGTACTGGAATTTGGGACAACCCCGATAATTTGCGGTGTGTCCCGTGTTCCTACATAAAGCACAAGAGAGTTGGCTTTTTTCAGACGCTCCGTCCTTACCCAGAGGGCATTCCTCGGACTTGTGGTTCTTTCCGCACTTCACGCATCGAGGCTGCATTTCGCAGTTCGACGCGGCGTGCCCGAACCTTTGGCAGCGAACACATTGTAGAATGTTTTCGCTCCTCTTTAATTTCTCCCAATGTACAACCTGGTAGTCTAGGACTTTAATACTCCTTAGACCATCCAGATTGCTGGTGGGACTTAGTTGGACCAGGAAAATCGGCAGTTGCCGCTTCTCCCTTTTGGCTCTAGCCGTGACAAACGGCTTGACCCCCACGAATTTGAGCCCTTCGCACTCTTTCTCTTTCAGCAGTGCAAGGAGCTCCTCCGGATCAGACGACGGTTCTAACCCCCTCAGCAGCATTGTTTGCAGCTTCTCCCCCTTCGGGGTGTACGAGAAGAACTCCGTCGTCGTATCCTTCAGTAAACTTTTAACTTTGTGGTAGCGCTCCACTGTATTGCAGTGGATCGCGTGCCTATCTGAACTTAGTTTTTTAATAAAGAAATTATTGCCTATGGCCAACTTACATAACTCTATTGTATCCTTCAATTCCACGTTATATGTATTAATTGGAGGCACCCTTTGCTTAGTTGATGTCTGCTGCTGTTTCTGTTGTTTTTGTACTTGATGTTGTTGCTGTTTTTGCTGGTGTGGCTGCTGTGGCTGCTGTTTTTGTTGTTGCTGCTGCTTCTGCTGTTTTTGTTGGTTTTTTTGTGGTTGTACTTTCTGTTTATTCTCCTTTTGTTGCGCAGTGGTATTGTTTTCTGGTTGTCTCAGTGTTTGTTTTTGTTGCTGCTGTGTTTCAGACTGTTCTTGAGAATTTTGGGTCTCTTGTAGTTTCCTTGTCCTTCTCGCAATTTGCTTGGTTTTAATTACCAGTACTCGTTCTTGCATCTGCTTGATGCTGTTGGTAAGGGCATTAACTTCTTCTTCTTCGTCCTCTGATTCAGAAGCCATCAGAGAGGCGAAGCTATTATTTGACCCGAAGTGGTGCCCTTCCCCACCATCGGAGTCACTACCGTGTTTTTTATGTTGTTCCCCTTTTTTGGCCTCTTTCCTTACATTAAGCCGCATATTCGTGGGCGAAGCAGATAGGGCTATGCGTTTAACGGAGATGGAAGTCGGATTTGTCTTTCTCCTCCTCTTTGACCTTGTTTCACGTGCGAAGTTTCCCGAAATAACTGCTTCCTCGGCTGATGTTTTTGCGTCATCCGCTGATCCCGCTATTGGGGGAGCGGAGCGCTCACTTCTATCCATCGCCTGCTTTTATCTGCTTGTTAACACTTTTACTGCACGTGTTTTATTAGATAAAAAAAAAAAAAAAAACAAGAAAAAAGTCTTTCCCCCGACGGGACTCGAACTCGCGCCACTTTGGTTGCGATTACACACCACTACCACTGGGCTAACTGACCCTTTATAAAATGTCGTCAAATACTGTTTTGCACGTAATATATATATTTATTTATTTTATTATTATTTATTAATTTTTTTTTTTCCTTTGTTCTCGAAAAAAGCCGAAACACGTTAATATTTCACGACGGTCTGTGAGCGACTGATGTGTAGAATGCCTAGTCATTGTAACATTCAGACAATTAAAACCGACGTGCCTATCGGTATCTGGCTTTCTTTCTTTTGGTACCTATCTTTCTTTCCTCCCTAAATATTTTAAGGGTGCCCTAATCCCTTTTTTTTTTATTATTATTTATTGTGGCATAATGTTTACAATATTTATAGTTATAATGCTCGTATTACAGAGATTTGGTTGAAACACCTTACTACTAAAATATTATTATAAATGCTTAAAATAATATCACAGAATTTTATAAATTTGAAGGAAAAGCCACTAAAAACCTTCACTAAAATAAGTTCTATACCCGATATCCTTGGAGGGAAAAGAGAAGTGGTTGCATAACTGGGTTTGAAAGTACAAACTTTAAGTACTATTTAATTAATATTTTGGAAATAAATAAATAAATGATAAATAAATAAACAAAAGAATAATAAATAAATAAAAGATAAATAATAAATAAGTAAACAAATGAATAAGTAAATAGATAAATAAATAAATAACACAATAAATAAAGCACAAAACAAGGAAAAATAATAAATAAATAATTAAACAGTAAAATAAACAAGTAAATAAATAAATAAATATATAAATAAACAAACAAGATAAGTAAAGCAAAAAATAAGAAAAGAAAAAATGAATAAATAAATAAATAAATACAAGAAATAAATATATGATTAGTTGAACTAAACTAAGAACAGAAAAAAGTGTTGCATTCACTATGATGCTAAATTTATGATTAAGTCATT
Source organism: Volucella bombylans (assembly GCA_949129095.1). Taxonomy (NCBI): domain Eukaryota; kingdom Metazoa; phylum Arthropoda; class Insecta; order Diptera; family Syrphidae; genus Volucella; species Volucella bombylans. Next base: position 13,889,532 of record OX422143.1, on the reverse strand, counting down.
GTCAGAGGATAGACACGATATATTATATTGGTTCCAAATCTTTTCAATTCTATTTTCTACCATTTCTATATTTGCTATTTCATGTAGTTCTTTGGTAGAGAAAAACCAAGGTAGATTTAGGATCATTTTCAATAATTTGTTTTGGGTTGTCTGAAGTTTGTGCAAGTGACTTTTCGCGCACCTACCCCAGACTGGAGATCCGTAGAATATTATGGCTTGAAAGATAGCCTTAAAAATTAGTAATTTATTCGGGTCATTCAATTTCGAATTTCTACATATGAAAGGGTAAAGAATTCTTATGGTTGTGTTGACTTTTTTAATTACTTCTTGCACATGAAGATTAAAAGATAAGTGTTTGTCTAAATATATACCAAGGTACTTTCCATTCGATCTCCACTCAATCTGAACACCGATCAATAGAAGTCTGTTGCTTGGTAGTAAAGAAGCTTTCCTTTTACGAGTGAAAAAGATAGCTTGAGTCTTAGAAGCATTAATTTTGATTTTCCAGTTAACACAGTATGATGCGAAAGCATGTATAGCTGATTGCAGATTCGTTTCAACATTGAAACCAATTGCATCAGATGAGTAAATGCAAGTATCATCTGCGAACAGGGCGATACTACAGTTTGTCAGATTGGGGAAATCGGAAGTGTATACATTATATAAGACTGGAGCCAGAACGGACCCTTGTGGAACTCCAGCATTAATTAATTTATTGCCTGAAAAGTAACGATTGATTGACACTTTAAAATTTCGGAATGATAGGAAAGACTGAATAATTTTGACAAGATACAGCGTTAGGTTAATGCTGGTAAGCTTATGTATTAAATCATCATGCCATATGGTGTCGAAAGCTTTTTCAATATCTAAAATTATCATACCGGTACTTTTTCCATCTGATAGATTGTTCTTAATGTCCTTTGTAATACGATGTACTTGGTGTGTAGTACTGTGAAAAGCTCTGAAATCAAATTGTTCAGAAGGTAGAATAGAGTTGTTCTCTAAGAAGGAAATAATTCTGTTCTTTATGATTTTTTCTAGGCATTTACTCAAAGAACTAAGCAAGCTAATTGGTCTATAGCTACAGGTTAAATTCGGATCTTTTCCAGGCTTCAAAATGGGAATTATCTTGGCAGTTCTCCAATGTATTGGGAAATATCCATATCTTAGGCAGCAGTCAAATATTTCCGTTAATTTCGTAAGAGCAAATCCCTTGAGCGCGCGATATGTTAAAAAATTAATTTTTACTCAAACCGAGTTATTTTCCGCTCATCTCGTAAATATCACATATTGAGCATAATTTTAAATGAAGGGAACAAATATCTGGTGAAGGAAATAATTACTTTACTATATTTAAAAATACAAGAAAAGACATTCATTCGCAATACATTTAACACTACCTTCATAGTTAGGTATAACCGATTCAAAATGATGGAAGCTAATTAAAATACAAAGCATGTTTACCATTAATTCAAATGTAAACTTAAGATACATTTTACCACATGTGAGATAATCAATTCATTTACCCAAGTCCTTTTGACGTTTAAATACTTATAAATAATTTACTTCCATATAAAAATATAATGATATTCAATTTATTCCTATGCATACATACATACATATGTTAATCAGCGTTAATTGAGCTAATTAGCCGCTCAATTTTGTTAACTATAATTGTAATTTAAATGGCTTCTTTGATTTCCTTCCTTTCTATCTATTGGTCGTATGAATTAATCCTCTCTTATATAAATTCTTATAGCAATAAGCATTTAAAGTGAAACACTCGGTTTTGTGCATTCAGTCGACTATAGCAATCTAAGAAATGAGGTGCAGCATAGTTTCTTAATTCCGGTTAAACAGGTGAGAATAAGTTTGATATCAATTAAGGGCCAGAGGAGAGTTCTTCTTCCCTATTTCTTCTTATCCTTGGATATGTGCACTATGTGGGGTTCTTGCATTTGGCACGTATTTTTTTTTTAAATGTAACTAGTAAAACGTAGAAGAAATGAACCCACCCATCCCTTGAGATTTAGCCCTGCAAAACGACAGCTTGCCATACCACAGTTACAAAAAGGAACATAACAGCTCGCACCATTCGTTAGTTTTGTTACATATTTTTCTGTTTATTTATCAATTTATTTATATTCATTTATTTATGTAATTAATAATTCATTGATTTACATCGATATTGATTTGTTCATAATAAATCGACTTATTCCAAGTTCCAATAATTTTTTCAATTATAAGGTTTGTTCTCGTATTTTTCCTCTAAAGTAAAACTGTTTTTCTTTTCGTAAAACTTACCACCATATTGTTATTAATTTCATAATATTTAAGAAGAAAGATAAAAAACTAACAAAACTGTATGTGATAACTAAATCAATCATTTTTGAGTGCATTCATTGAACTCCCTAAAATTAATTCGTTATATTGGGTTCATTCAACTTCAAAATATGAAATCACCGTTCATTTTGAAGTCATCGATTTGGCATTAATTTTAGTGAAAGTAAATGCAATCTTTAAATTAATGGAATTCAGTGAAATCTTTGAAGTGTTTTTGAAGCCATCGCAGTCATTGTAATCATTTTAAGTCACTAAAACCATGAAGTCATTTTGAAGTCTTTTGGATCCTATTGAGTTTTGTTGTAACTCAAGCCATATGTCCTGATTTATTTATTAATAGTTTTGTTTAAAAACTTTAACAATTCATTCTAAGTAGTACAAGATAATAAAAAAAAATAAGCATATAAAACAGAATTCAATTCTCATTTCCAAAAAAAAGGCAAATAACATCTTTTTTGAGTTTACACTTTAAAAAAATACTAATATATAAATATGAAGAAGAATTTATGAAAAACTATTCCAGATCTGTGTAAAGTTTAAATAAAATAAGATATATAGATTTAATAATAGTCAATGGTTACAACTTACTGTCGAATATTCAAATATCGTACTCATTAGGTCGTATGCAAAAAAGTTTCGCTCAGACTCAAGTCTCACTTTTTATTGCTTTATCTTGGGTTCATATGCAAAAAGAAAATGAGACACATCTTAGAGACTGAGCTTTTGCTAAACGGTTGAGACAGTTCTCATGCTTTGATTTCTCGTATGCAAAAAACATAGCAATGTCTCAGAACAAAGAGGATAAGCTCATAAGAAGTCAAGACTAGAAATTCGATGTCACATTTGATCAAATTGCTGCATACTTAAGTGTTCTCGGTGTCTCTGCGCGAAATCGAGACTTCAAATGTCTTAATAGATTTAATTCGGTCCTAGTAAATAGATTGGATAACCGATGACTTTCACCAATATAATGAGCATTTTCGGGAAGGGAAAATAAATTTATTTTATTTATTTATTTATTTATTTATTGTTTATTTCATTGCAAACTTATATTATAAATAACTTATATTATAAATGAGCAAAGTACTGGGCTTATCGTAAACATCTTCAGATGACGATACCGAAGGTTGCTACGATTTGATCAGTGACAAGTTACCGGTCATAAGTCTTGTTGGCGGCTTGACCACTGGCAGTCTCTACCACGACTTAAGTCACGGTACCATGGGAGTCAGGAGCCCCCCGGATCTCGGTCCGGGCCTGACTTGAAGAGGTAGGCCCTCCTTGTGGGAGCGTCATGGTGGCTGTGGTTTAAACCCAAAGTCGCGGGAAGGGTCTTCCTGTTGGTTTGACCCAATGTAGAGTTGCAATAAGTACTGGGTGCTGCGAAGTTTTAGGTCGGCCTCGACTCATACCAAGGGTGGAACTTGTGCCGGCAAAACATTTCCGATTTGGTATCTCAGGAAGTTGGCAGAGCGATGGCAAGGCGTATCTTTGCTCCCATGGATGTGTGGGCATCCCGTAAACATAAGTTTACGTTTAATAGCACTAATAATATTTCGGCTTATAAAAGTGTACCATTACATAATCTTGGCGCATCAAGATTTCGCATAAAGCGAGTCGGAACACCAACCTTTAATCTTACTGTATGAGAACGTACTCCTGGCAAATCCAAAGAGTTAAGAAACTCTATAGGGTATGAGGTGATTTCGTCAGTGTCCAAAACATTATCTTCAGACGAATATTTTGCAATGCCCCCTTCTACTGTGACATAACTTTTCTATGTCCATTCCAAAAGACATACCACCTCGATCAAAAAGTTCCCGGAGCTCCCAACGTGTGGCGATCCCATTGTTCCGATTTGAGTTCTGTGAAGTTCGTAGATCTGTTGCTGACATTCCCTCTAAATCTTAGCGTCATAGCTTGACATTTGTAAAAGTTACGTAGCCAAGAGTACATCTATCCCTGTGTGTGTTAGCAATTTTTTACAATTTTGGAAATGGATTTAAATTTGCAACAGCAAACTTGTATTAAATTTTGCGTAAAAAACGGATTTAAAAGTGCGCGAACGTTGGAAATGTTGGAAAAGTGTTTCGGCAACGATTCTCTAAAGAAAACGGTCGTTTACCAGTGGCACGAGCGGTTCAAAAGTGGTCGTGAGTCAATCGAAGATAATGAACGCAGTGGCAGACCATCGACATCGAAAACCGACGAAAACCACGTCGTTTTCAGTTAAAAAAGAAGGCAATGCTCACGGTTTTCATGGATTACAATGGTGTAGTGTATCATGAATTTTTGCCAGAAGGTCAGACTGTAAACAAGCAGTATTATTTGGGGGTTATGAGATGTTTGCGTGAAGCAATTCGGCGAGACCAGAACTGTGGCCAGAAAACTCGTGGATTTGGCACCATGATAACGCACCGTCGCACAGTGCCATCATTATTCGTAATTTTTTGACGAAAAATACAACAAATACCATCCAACCGCCACCGAATTCACCTAATTTGGCTCCCTGTGACTTCTTTCTGTTCAATCGAGTTAAAAAACCACTACGGGCATCGCGTTTCAGCAGAGAGGAAGTAATGAAAAAATCGCAGGAAGCACTGAAACCGAAAGCCGAATATAAAAAAATGTTTCGAGGGTTGGATCAAGCGCTGACATAAGTGTGTTGCAGTAGATGGGGATTACTTTGAATAGGACAATAAAGATTTAGATGAATAAACTTGTATATTTAATATTCTGAATATATTCCGGGAACCTTTTGATCATGTGTGTGTGTGTTTTTTTTTCATTATTACGTGATTGCACATGTATTGGCATATTTTCCATAAAATTGACTTCGTTAAGCACGAATTTGAAGGGTTTTCCAATAGGGACTTGACAACTTTGAATTTAATTTGTGAACGCACTCTTTGTCAATTTATTCAGTAAACTCAACATTTTCATCATGGTAAAGTACACGAACGAGCAACGTCTGCAAATTATGAAAATTTTCAAAAATTTGCTACCGAAATTCGGAGTCGGTGACTGCAACTTTAAGAGCGTTAACTCCAATTTTCGGTCGTAATTCTCGCCCTAGTAGACAGGCAATAACAAGTTTAGTGCAATAATTTGAGTCTACATATTCGTTGTGTGATGTTGCCGTGTCAGTGAGACAACGGGTTGGTCGAAGTGTCGAAAATATCGCTGCCGTTCAGGCGTCCATAGCAAACGATCCAAATCAGTCAAATCCACGGCGTTCTCAAGAATTGGGCATCGCTCAGACCACATTATGGCGTATTTTGCGTAAGGATCTTGGTTTACACCCATACAAGATCAAGCTGACTCAAGAATTGAAGCCGATGGACCATTTGAATCGACGTACGCTCTCCGATTGGGTTCTGCAGAAGATGCGCCAAGATGATGAATTTCATCGCAAAATCGTCTTCAGTGACGAAGCTCATTTTTGGCTCAATGGGTTCGTCAATAAGCAAAATATGCGGTACTGGTCTGGTGAAAATCCACATGTGCTTCATGAATTACCACTTCATCCACAAAAAATAACTGTTTGGTGCGGTTTGCATGCCGGCGGCGGTGTTGGGCCTCCGATCACCGATTATTTTTGGCCCGAATTGGAAGATATGGACTTGGACGACATGTGGTTTCAAAAGGATGATACCACAAGCCACACAGCACATTCTACAATCGATTTATTGAAGAGTAAGTATGGTGAGCGTGTTATCTCAAGAAATGGGCCAGTCGATTGGCCGCCTCGTTCGTGCGATTTAACGCCGCTTGATTGTTTTCTGTGGGGCTACGTTAAGTCATTGGTTTATGCCAACACACCGACGACGTTGGAAGAGGTCAGAGCCAACATTGAACGCGAAATAGCGGCCGTTTCGGCCGAAATGTGTGGCCGAGACGTTGAAAATAGGGTCCAACGAATCGACCGATGCAAACGTGCCCGCGGTGGCCGTATGAACGAAGTTGAGATCCACTCATAAATGTTTTGATTGGCTTCAAGCCGATAATAAAGTTTTTGAAATATCTCAAATGCGTTTTAATTAAAAAAAAAGATGTCTAGTACTTATTGGAAAGCCCTATACTTTTGCAGCGTGACTTCGACAAAATTAAGCGATATTGCGATGACGGGAAGTTGAAAATCAACTTTCAGAAGTCGGAAACCATTCTGTTTAGAACGCCTTTGTCTGAGGCCTCTAGGGATACCAGAAAGAATTGGCGAAAGTTTTCTATCGTCGGACAACACGGACAGCCACTTGCTTGTCGAAATATAGTCAGATACCTTGGGATCTGGCTAGATCAATTTCTATATTTTAACAAACATATAGAGGTTGCTCTGGCCAGAGCCAAAGGTGCTTTTGCCCTTACAAAGGGACTGTTTTATAACAGCCAACTCGATGCGAAGGTTAAGGTGATCTGCTACATGGCCCTTATCCGGCCTATGCTTGTATTTGGATGTCCCGTGTGGTTTAACTTGAGAGCAAGTTTAGCCCGACGTAATGTCTCCTGTCTCACTTTGTTTTATCGCTATTTCCACCACCAGTGCTCCACTGAAATTGCCAGTAGCATTCCGCCCATTCAAACTTTCAACCGTAACACCCGTCTCGCTATGAATGCTCATCAGTATAGCATCAAGCCCATTTTCGGACGTATTCTAAAATATCGTGATTCGTTCCTAAGCCGTACAACTCGCTTATGCAATGCCCTGCCGATCTATGTATTTCCTGGTAGTTATAACTTACAAACATTTAAAAACAATATATATCGGTACCTCTCTTTTCTTCCTCACTAAATTTCCTTTGCCCGCGCTGTGAACAATCACCTTAAGTGTACACAAACCCCTTGAGCGCGCGCTCAGTACAAATACAAAAAAAAAAATAAAAAAAAAAATTGGAAAAGATTCAGGTGTTTGAGAGCTAGTCTTAGGACTTGTCTAATGAGGTCTTTGACAATAGAGCGAACCTAATAAGAGTGGATAATTTCGTCATTTAGTTAACTCGAAGGCACTTTGCAAGAGCAATGACCTCATCGAACAACCTGATCTCCGGTCCTTACTACCCCAGTTATATTATCACAAGAGAGTTCGCTTTGACGGCTTTATTCCTCCAGAAGCGTTCCTCTATTTAGAGAGCCAAGGTCTGATCCAGGACAGATTGGCGGCGCCGCTAATCTTCCACGTCGCTCGAACAGCTGCGGACAGGCGACTGAACTACGACAGAGACGTCGCACATGGCAGTGTGGAGCGTCCCCGGTTCAGTAGGTCGGTAGGGAGTCGCGACATGAGGGATGTTGCTCGGCAGCACCAACAATTTTGGTGGCTTGTTGAAGGGGAGGATGCTTCGTCGTCGAACTCCTTCAGTGATAGGTAGCTTCATGTGAAGTAGAGTTGGCCAGCCTAATTTTTTTTTTGCCATGACCGACTTACATAGTTTTAGGCAGGATTAAGTTAGTTATAAGAAATAAATATATAAAAACACACAAAAAAAAAAAATTATATATATGCATGTATTTATATATTATGTATAAATATATTTATGTCTGTCTATATTTATGTTAAATGTAAGTAGATGTAAGTATATTAAGATTTATTTTTAGGCAGTTTGTAGGCTTTTAGTTTTAAGTTTTATAAAAAATTAAAAAATGTTAATTTACTAAGTTTTTGCTTAATTTTTATTTTCTTAGTTCTAGTATTAATAAATGTAAAAATAAAAGTAAAATTAGACTGTAAGATACGTCGGAAGACATAGTTTAAGTGTTAGGTTTAACTTAGAGTGCCCGGCATGGGGCCAGTAAGTTAATATAAGATAATTTTAAGTTTTTTAAGCTAACTTTTAAGCATGAACTGCCAACCCGGCAATCAATTTTCGGTTCCCAGGTTCAAATTGTTATAGTTTCCATATTGCGCGATCCAACGTCATGGTATCGTATGATATTCCATCGGTAAGGTTTAGCGGATGTGGAAAAACAGGAGATGTGGTCTGACCTGATGAGCCAGTTAAACAAGAAAAAACAAAAACGAATCTGGTAGGTGGTACGAGTTTGGAGAAAACAGGCGACTGGTAGGGTGCGGCAAAATGGGAAGGTTGCGATCGATAGTGGGGACGAGTTGAAAGGTGTCAAGCAAGCAGTTCGGCAGTCAGGAATACCATAGATCGCGAAGTAGTTCGAAGGTTGATTTAAAATTTGGTTGGAAAAGACTTAAATAAAAAAGAAAAAAGAAAGGAATAAAAAAAAAGAACTCAGGGAGGAGTTTGGCAGTGCGAGTGATAGGAAGCCTCTCAAGTTTAAAAAAAAGTGTTTAAAAAAAAACAACATACGGGTAAAAAAAAGAACCGCGAATTTAATAGTGCCAGGCAACAACCTAAAAGACAAAAGTGACAAACTAGTTCGGTAGCACAGAGGATAAGTGAAACGCAGTGGATTAAGAACTATTAATTGCTCAAGATCCAAAAGATTTTGTCGGTAGTGTCAAACAAAAAATAAATCGAACTTCTATATTTGTGCCTAATCGAATTCGTAAAATGAACTTAAAAGATGCAAGGTAACTAGTGGCACTGTAGACGTGCTGAACGAGACCAAGATACATATGTTAAGTCTATATGTGACCGCAAGTAATATATAAATATATCCACCTAGTTATACCTATAGTATTACGCTTACGTAAGCACTGTTAATATTGGAATTAAATTGAAAAGTCGTAGATTAGCGGGTGGTTTAATTCGATTTGGTGAAAGCTACGCTTGGTGCGAAAAACGGTTCAAATACGGGTTTTGCATTTTTTTCCTTTCCTTCTTTAATATTTTGTGTTTAACATAAATTTAAGGAGTAGAATTGTTTAGCTGAGACCTATTTGTAAGATAGTGTTTAAGTTTGTTAATTTGGTCTGAACTAAAAAAAAAAGAACTATAACGTTGTGGCAAATAGTCGTTTATGATTTCTTCTTCTTGGTTGAAATCGCTTCGTCGGCACGGGGAAAAAGAAAACGCAAATCCCCCATTTAGTCGCGATTCTGGATGTGGGTCGTAGGACGGAAGTGCAATCGCGTGGCGCCCATTTTAACACCTTAAACGATGACCACTCTTCGTGGTGGTCGGGCACTCTTCCGTGGTACGGCGCGTTGACCGGAGAATTCGGCGGTAACAAAGTGGCCAATAATCGAAGTCGTGACACAAATGATGATGATTTAATTCTTACATCAGTAGAATCTTGAAGGCGTATACATATTTTCCCCATCGAGATGAACACTTTGCTAATAGAGCAATCCTGTTCGATGAAATAGTGGTATCACTCGTTTTCCGGCTCGAGAAGCAATCTTAAAAATGCTTTATATACCACATCCTATTATCGTTAAATGAGGACACTGGCGCGCATATACGATTATGTATGGTAGCCTAATATTGGTGCCAAAATTGTGCTCGTCGTGAAGATATGCACATCATCCCAGCAGAACCGGAAGTACATACTCGTAGCAACCGCAAACTGCAAAAATATTGGAAAGTAGCTAAACGCTCTACATAGGTGGCGAGTCCTACTCAAAGTGGCTCGAAGTTGTATGGTCAGCTCAACGTCAGCAGTTTCTGCTCTTCGCTGCCCATTTCCTGAATAACTGATATCAGGTAATGAGGCATCATCTGTTCAATGTCTTCCGCCATAGGTACAAGGCCTGCGAAACTATAAGTGTTTAATGATTCACTACAGGTAGTCCAGTTTGGGTTCAGAATTACATAATTACAATTTCATCATGAACATCATCAAGGTCAGCTACGTAATCGTATGCGGCCCTCGCCACCCTACGATTCTGATGGGAAGCCCACATTCGATAACCACTCAAAAGCCGGCGTACTACCGTCATCTGCAGAAACTGAGCACTGTACTTTTGGATAAGACGCATGATCATCACTAGTGGACAAATTGTTACTGTCGCCCTTTCGACACCGGTACCGGCTCCAGTATCTACGACAGCTCTTAGGAAAGAAAAGGTCTGAATGGAGGCGGATACAGTCATATCCTAGGTTCATTTTTCGATAAGTCCCACTACAGCTCGTTTATTTGTTTTGTGAGGCAGTGGGCGAAGATGAAGCTAATTTTGATGTATTAAGCCTTGATGTGAATTGTTACAGGGTATTCGCTCACTTCCCCAAAGCTCAAGACTTCTTTCTGTTCTCTCTATTGGACACTGAAGGATATGTGGTCTATCATATTTTTGTCGGTAGACATCACTCTTGCTAATCTCTACTTTTTTGAACTTAGAAGGAGACTGATAAATACTCCTAAGTACTACGAACAAGGAAGACCCTTACGATCCCAGTCCTACCATATGGGGCGGAAGCATTGACTTTATCTAAGGAGAACGAAAGTGTAAATGATATTGTTCGAGAGTTCTTCGAGTCCGCGGAAATGGAATCTGAAGAAGAAAATATAGCAACGACTATGGAATGGTCTAGACTGCGACAAACAAGGTCTAAGAATCATCAGCTTCGATAGATAAGATATGTTTAGCGAGTGACCAGCGCTGTTTGGCTCCATATGGTTTTCGAATCCATACCGGTGGGACAACGTTCTAAAGGAAGATAAGAAGAGAGAAACCTCAGTCAATTTGGTGTGAGCGTCTCTAAATAGAGAGAGCTTACGGTTGAGGATCAGGTCCACTCTGGACCGTAGGGTTACATAAAGTAAAGTTAAGTAAAATAGGGACCTCCGCTAGCTGTTTGATTGACAAGTCCGAATTGTGTTGTTTTCTTTCATAATGCATATCTCTAATCAAATCTTTATCTTCTCTTCAACATAGGATTCGGTTGTTAAGGCCAAATAGTAAGCGTGCGACGACTTTTACTCTTACTTACCTGGAATATCGGCATCTTTAAAGCACCTAATATTGTACAAAAATGGATAATAAGTTGAAGGACAAAGTTGAATCCCGACATGCCACTAGAAAGCTGTTTGCAAGGTTTCGCTTTTTGGGCATCAACATGCCAAAGACAAACAAATTGCTCTACGTTCTTTATTCAGCATTTATTAATGGTTTAGTTACCGTGTTTCTGCCAATGTCATTCACCATGAGTTACATAAAGAACAGCAGTCAGATGGAAATGGGAAACCTTTTAACATCCCTTCAAGTTGCTATCAATGTCTACGGATGTGCTGTTAAAATCGTCATAATGAGTTTCCTATTGAAGAAGCTTCGCAGTGCTGAAGCTGTGATGAAGAAGCTTGACGAGCGCTGTATCGGTGAAGATGAGAAGGTGCACATTCAAGAGCTAATTATATTTGGCAATCGCATGGTGGTACTCTTTGGAGCTGCTTACTACAGTTACTCTACGAGCACATTTCTGAGCTCTGTCATCATGGGAAGACCACCATACTCTTTGTATATACCATTTGCGGACTGGAGGAAATCCACTATGAACTTCGTTATTGCTGCTGCTACCGAATATGCTCTCATGAATGTGGCATGCACCCAACAAGTTGTTGACGACTCATATGCTGCAATCTATGTTGGCATCCTAAGGAAACATGTCCAAATTTTGCAGCTAAGAATAAGTAAACTTGGATCAGACGTTACCATGAGTAACGAGCAAAACACCGAGGAACTGAAAAACTGTATCCTTGACCATAAAAATATTATTATGTAAGTGTGCGGGATTGTAACTTTACGGATAAGCGTACGAATAAGATTTCTTCTTTTGCAGGCTTTACGATACTATTCATCCGGTTATTTCGACGACTATATTCATTCAATTTTTGATCACTGCTGCAATCTTGGGTACCACTCTGATTAATTTACTCATATTTGCCGATCTGTCATCCCAGATTGCCTCGGTGTTTTATATTATTGCAGTCGTAGTAGAGTGCCTACCATGCTGTTACTATGCAAACTGTTTGATGAACGAAAGTGACCAATTCGGCAACGTCATTTTTCATTCAAATTGGATTGATCAGGATCAAAAGTATAGGAAGATGATGTTGTTTTTTATACAACGGTCTCAGAAAACAATAACACTGACAGCTGGGAAGCTGTTTCCGATCACAATGAATAGCTTTTTGGGAGTGAGTATCTTTTAATATAACATAAACATGCACATACACATACACATACCGATTGTCTGACAATACCTACAAGAGATCTTTAATCTCATTTTCTTCCACAAAAGAGACAAGGGATCGAATTGTCACAATTTGCTCGTAGATGGTAGAAATTATATGCTTAGTTGTTTATTGATTCCGGAATAGAATTATGTTTATTTATTTATTTATTTATTTAATTCAAAAATTCTTGTACATTAAGATTAAATCTTTTTACATTGTGCAAGCTAAGTAATTATACATTAAAAATAAAAAAAAACACTTAAATTGTAGCGATAAAACATTAGGAAACTTATAAATATGGTATATAAATATAAAAAGAAAATGGGAAAAAAAATTCTCTAGGGGATGTGGAAGACTAAAATAGTTTGGAAAAAAGATTTGGGGAAGGAGTATAAAGGTTGGGATATTCCATCAGTAAGTTTGAGCAAAGTATTTAAAAACCTCCTTTGTAAATATATTTGTGTTGCTTGATCGTTTGATATCTATTGGTAGACGATTCCAAAAAAAATTTCGGCTAGTTGTAAGATACTTATGTCTAGGTAAAATTATTTGCATAGATCTTTGATTACTTGCAAATTTTAGCATTTCAAATAAATAGTCCGGTTCTTTGGACAGCCGGTAATACTTTTAGTCAAGTGCGTAACGTGCTCTGACCGTCTGATATCATAAATATACCTTGCGCAACTATTATATGCCACAGTTAATTTTCTTTTCGACACATAGTCCAAGTCCCCGTATATTTCGCATCCGTAAAGCAATATTGGCAAGATAAAAGATTTAACCAATTTCAGTTTAACACCTATCGGAAGGTAGTTTTTCGTGGGACTTAGACCACGAAGAGCGCTATACACTTGCGGTATTACTCGGTTTACGTGTAAGTTCCAAGTGAATGTACTACTAAAGTAGACTCCAAGATTTTTTATCTTATCCACATACTCTACAGGAGTGTGATTGAGAAATATTGGAGCGGAAAATTCTGTTTGTCTACCTCTATTAATGAACATAGCTTTTGATTTGACTGGATTAAGACTGAGCTCATTTATTGTTGACCAGTCATGAATTCTTTTAAGATCTTCATTAATATTAATTAACGCCTGGTTTTTATGGTATTTCGGAAACAAAGAATATACGTATTTGTACATCGTCGGCATATATATGGTACGCGGAGGTCGTGAAACATTCAGATATATCATTTATGAAACATAAAAAAAGAAGAGGGCCTAGTACGGAACCTTGAGGAACGCCCATTGAGACTTGAAGAAATGAGGAGCATTTGGTACCATTAGACACATATTGTATGCGACCAGATAAATATGAAGTTACTAATTTGCACGCGGAGCTTTCGAAGGAAAATTGCCTATGCAGTTTATTTATTAGTATGGAATGATTTACGCTGTCAAATGCCTTTGAGAAGTCTAAGAAAATTATGAGACCCCACATATCGCAATCCAAACCGGCACGAATATCTTCGCACACCTTTAGCAACGCGGTAGTGCAGCTACGTTTAGCACGAAAGCCCGACTGAAATTTGGTGACAAGATTTTTACTATTTAGGTAAGACTTAATTTGGTTACTTATTATTGCTTCGAAGACTTTACTTAAAAAAGGAAGGATAGCTATGGGTCGATATTCATTACTATTTGGTTTAGGCAATGGAAGAATTTTGGCAACTTTCCACTGGTTGGGAAAAACAGACGTTGTAATGATAGTATTGAATATATGCGTTATATGCGGAAGAAAAGCGGGAAGAAGAGTTTGTATAAAAGTCGGGTATATATCATCAGAGCCAACAGCTTTTGATTTTATCCTTAAGATTGTTTGACATACACATATTTCATCAATTCCAGAGAGCGAAAAAGTCCCTTCTCGTTGGTTATCGAAGAAGGTAGGGATATTTTTGTGGTTAAAAGTCTTATGATTGCTTTGAACAAACTTCGTATTTAGTTCATTAAGGTCGATATTATTGGGAAGTGGATCTTTTGCAGTCTTAAGCCCGATATCGCGAATATTACTCCAGAATTTAGAACTCGAATCCCTCGGGTTGAATTTATTTTGATAAAAAGTCTTTTTATTTGATCGTATTAGAAGAGTTACCGCGTTTCGTACAATGGCATATTCTTTATAAATAGCTGTACATTTGTATCTCCTCCATCTGGAGTAAAGGAGATTGCGGTTTTTTATAAGGCTAAAAACTTCCGGAGTCAACCATGGAATGTTGACTCTATTTCTATGGTGTTTTAGAGGTACATGTTTATGAAATAAAGAAAGGCTAATATTTTGAAAATAGTCCACCTGAGTATTTACATTGCTTGTAGCATATATCGGCGACCAGTCCACAATTCGGATATCATAAAACAAAGCCTCTAAGTTAATTTTCGAAAAATTGTATGATTTTATTTCATTTTCTTCCACACAAGTAGGAAAGGCATTAATTGTTAAGAAAATCAAATCGTGATGTGAAAAACCCGGAGCGGGAATTTGATCCTAGTGCATTACCGAATCAATACTAGAGACTAAGAACACGTCTAAAAGCGAAGGCTTTCTGTTGGGCATGAAGTGAGTTGGTTGGGTAAAATTTGTAAAATAGAGGTTAAAAGACTCTACCGTACTAATTAATTGCTTGTTATTGCCCTCCAATATATTTAAGTTCCAATCTCCACAAAGAACAATTTTTGCATACAGCGCAGACAGCTCATCTAACAGATCTCTAATGTATATATAGTTGGCTATGTTAGGAGCCGTATATATACACCCCATAAGTAGTTTTTCACAACCAAGTGTTATTTCTATAAAGATATATTCTAGTGCCTCGCACGGTTTCGATTTTTTTACAATGTTAAATCCGTAACGTTTTTTAACATATATTGCCACACCCCCTCCAATCTTATTGTGCCTATCTGCACGCACAGGTTTGTGATAATCTTTTATTTTGAATAGGTCATCATTTATATTTGGATGCAACCAAGTTTCTGACAAACAGATAACATCAACCATATTGTTATCAAATAATAATGTGTTGAACTGAATTGGACTGAATTGGAAGTAGGTCCGTAGTTTTTTGAAAGTCAATTCAATTGAACTTCTTCGGTTCAAGATCGATTTAAAGGATTTTTGTTTTTATTTTATTATCAAATTTAGAGCGCACTTTTATGACAGGTTTTATTTTCAAATTTCCAATAGGGACTTGACAACTTTGAATTTAATTTGTGAACGCACTCTTTCACTAATCATCAAACTGTCACTGTCAATTTATTTAGTAAACTCAACATTTTCATCATGGTAAAGTACACGAACGAGCAACGTCTGCAAATTATAAAAATTTTCTATCGAAATTCGGAGTCGGTGACTGCAACTTTAAGAGCGTTAACTCCAATTTTCGGTCGTAATTCTTGCCCTAGTTGACAGGCAATAACAAGTTTAGTGCAAAAATTTGAGTCTACATATTCGTTGTGTGATGTTGCCATGTCAGTGAGACAACGGGTTGGTCAAAGTGTCGAAAATATCGCTGGCGTCCGTAGCAAACGATCCAAGTCAGTCAATTCCAAGGCGTTCTCAAGAATTGGGCATCGCTCAGACCACATTATGGCGTATTTTGCGTAAGGATCTTGGTTTACACCCATATAAGATCAAGCTGACTCCAGAATTGAGGCCGATGGACCATTTGAAGCGATGTACGTTCTCCGATTGAGTTCTGGAGAAGATGCGCCAAGATGATGAATTTCATCGCAAAATCATCTTCAGTGACGAAGCTCATTTTTGGCTCAATGGTTTGCATGCTGGCGGCGTTATTGGGCCATATTTTTTCGTCGACGATAACGATCGTCACGTTACTGTGAATGGTCAGCGTTATCGCGCCATGATCACCGATTATTTTTGGCCCGAATTGGAGGGTGTGGACTTGGACGACATGTGGTTTCAACAGGATGATGCCACAAGCCACACAGCACACGCTACAATCGATTTATTGAAGAGTAAGTATGGTGAGCGTGTTATCCCAAGACATGGGCCAGTCGATTGGCCGCCTCGTTTGTGCGATTTAACGCCGCTTGACTATTTTCTGTAGGGCTACGTTAAGTCATTGGTTTATGCCAACACGCCGACGACGTTGGAAGAGCTCAGAGCCAACATTGAACGCGAAATAGCGGCCGTTTCGGCCGAAATGTGTGGCCGAGTCGTTGAAAATTGGGTCCAACGAATCGACCGATGCAAACGTGCCCGCGGTGGCCGTATGAATGAAGTTGAGTTCCACTTATAAATGTTTTGATTGTGCTTCAATCCGATAATGAAGTTTTTGAAATATCTCAAATGGTTTGCGTTTTATTTAAAAAAGTTGTCAAGTCCTTATTGGAAAAGCCTATATTAGTCTATATTATTTTTTAAGATGTTCAAAGATGTTTGCTTCAATACAACACTGAGAAAGTATTACGATGACGATTTATTAAATTGTAAATTAATTCGAAAGATTATTTTACGCCACTTAATATTCAAACATACTTAGTTTCAGGCATATGTAAGTCCCCTTCCTTTCTGTAGCTGTCATGTGATGGCAAAAATGCATAAAAGGCAAAGATCCGAAGGTTCTGAAAAGAACCCAGCTGAGACGTCAACACTAGACGTAAAACGGTTAAAAGTAGGGAGGTGATCCTCAAAGGGCCACAACCAAGCTGTCTTCCACTGTGACGAAAATTCTTCGAGTCTGTCTGTAACCTCGGGTATGCCCCAAATATCTGCACTTGACACTCTTTTGTTTACCATTTTCATAAATGATCCACTGCGATTATCATATCTATGCGGATGATGTGCACTTAACCTTAGTTCGTCAAAGACCAAGATGCTGTTGATTGGTAGTAGCATTTTGAATTTGCCTCTTTTTGTTAATAATGATCTTATTGAACCTGTTATCAAAATATAAAAAAAATTAAAATTTACTTCAACAAACATATAGAACTTCGTTGTCTCAACAACATGTGGCGTTCTTAGGGGACTGAGATCAAAAGTGGAATTCATTAAGTCGTTCGTTCTGTCGTATGAATGCGAAATCTTTGCAAGTTAAGATTCTTCGTCCTGGAGAAAATTGAATAAATGTTGCATTTAACAACTGTGCCAGATGCATCTTTAATATAAAAAGGTATGATCACATATCCGCCTTTACTAAGCAAAACGTTAGGTGTTCACTGGATGCATTCTTACAATATCGAACTGTTCTTGCATGCATAAAATTATTTACTCTGGAGTACCAAGTTACCTGTTCGTAAAAATCAAGTTTGACCACTCTCAAAGAACGGTTAATTTAAATACTACACAAGTCTCAATTAGCAATCCTATTAGGATTGATATTGCAATGCCAATATCTCGAAGATTGCCCCCAAGCTTTTTTGAAGAGAGGGGCGTATTTACCTTGGAGGCATAATAATGTCTTTTGCAGTACCATTGTCAACTAAAACTGTCGAATGGTTCCGTACTGATTTGTAAATGAGGCAATTTGTGCTAAACGGATTTGGTCTGCATTTGAAATACGGCTTATTCCGGATTTTATTCCGAATTCCAACCGTAAAGTCGGTACATATTGGTTATAAAGCTATGAGACAATTTCTTCGAAATTGGCCAACTTATTACCGGGATTAGCAGCTAACCGGCAGTTGTCCCAAGGGGTAGAAGGAACAGAAATCTTTAAGGTCAAAATTAAGGGGATAGCAGATAGCAGAGTGAGTAAAGTGAATATCATATTATGTGATAAAGAAAAGGTCGCAGTCTCATAGCACTGGTCAAAAAGAATAACACAAAACGGTTCAGATACTATTACTAGGTTGATAATTTTTAGCGAATCTCATAAGATAGCTGGATAGAAGTCATAAAAAGGAAGCTCGTGAGTCATTCTTGAACAAATCTCTATTGAAATCCATAAAAACTATGACGTCTCGATATACGAGTATATTGTAGTAGAACATTCAAAGTTAAGATCGCTCAAAATCACAGGTAGAGTCAAATAATTTCACCGATATGTTGTTTCATTCCTCAGTATATATAATGTCTATGGATTAAGATAGAACTCACCGAGGAAGCTGTCTAGAGTGCACTGCCTAGTCAGTTATATCAATGATATTAGAACTGAATGTTCGGGGCCTATCTCGACTTACTGGGACTTTTCTTCTTCTCCCAGATCGTAAAAAAAAAACTTTTACACTCAGATACAACACCATTCAACAGATAACCATTCTTGGGTGTAGGAAACGAACTTTTCCATCCAGAATAGATTTTACAAGCCAAAGGCAATTTAAATGGTGGTCAATGGTTATACAGGGATAGGAAAAGATCTTAAAATTTCATCAGAGTCTGATTGGTGCCCCATTTTGGCTGATGCAACTGCCAACGGAAAAACCGACATGAGTTTGTGTTAATTTTTGAAGGGGAGGGTTAAGGGACGCGTTAGATTGCAAGTCTCCTAAGATATAACCAGCGTTTCTTCAGTAAATATTTCAAAGTGAAAAAAATGTAACCCATATAACCGCAGCCTCAAAAAATGTGTCCAAAGTAAGGGGCGATACTTTAATAAGCAAATCCATTTCTGCCAACAACTAAAGAGAAAATAGCTCCTCTCATCGTTGACCAGCATGCCACAGCATCCACACGAATATCTTGAATCCGATTGTATTTAGAGTTGTTTAAAATTGTTGCATCGATTGGCAACAACAATGTACATATGTTTCCGTATTTTTGTTGTCTTATCCTCAATCAAATATCGAAGCTATTTCAAATGTTAAATCAAAATATCCTGCCCTTACAACAGTCAGAGTTGTTTTTACGAGTACTTGCAGCATTTTTCTGCAGAGTTTAAACTGGGTCTTGAGGAGTGCTTTTTTTCCTTTTTCCCCTAATTGATGATCATCTGACCCACGAAAAGTCTGCCTGAACACACAGCAGCCTTCAAACTTCTTTGGTGTCGGATAAGTTGTTTCCATTTTACCAGCCCGGATACTCTGTCATAAGCGATAACATGGTCTTTTTGCAGAGCTTCTGTCTTCCCTGCCAACCCCAAAGCAGAAACTGTGACTCCAAGATCCTTTTGGTCCTAGCAACTGTTGATCCAATACCACATTTTAATATAGCTCACAGATTTCACTTACCATTCAGCAGTTAATGTCATACACCATATCAGAACTGGCAAGATCGGTGTTTTTCATGTCATCTTCTGCCCGAAATCCGGGGCATGCCCCAAGTAGCTCCAAATAGCCGTTCGACGACGTTTCGCGTGCTTTCCAGTGTTCACGCGATACAACTGGTTTAACTTGTAGAGGACAATGAATGCCATCTTATGGAATTTTAAAATCAATGAACAAGTTCTTTGACTCAAATTGTTGTAGTTGGACATTTTCTAGATTGAGTGCCTAGACGATGTTCAACAGAGTTATGCTTTATGGTTTATACATACAAGACACCGGTTCGCTAGTCATCTGGAATGCCTTTGCCAACCAATATTTATTTGATATTTTGGTTAATCTTCCTAAAGTTTAATGCTTAAAGGGTGACGACTGGTTAGCTATCAGATCTCCCGGTTTCATCTGCACTGGATTGGTGAGTGATTCTTCTTCAACCAGATGTGGTAGTTTTTACATATGTGTTTCTAGACCGAACTGCTGCAGCTTATCAGAGTTACTTCCACTCAAAAGTCGGGTTTTAAAAAAAATGCTATTCAACAAATCTACTGCCTTCTGTGCAGTCCATCATCCATTGATCGAAATTCTCTTTGTATAGCCTAACGAAGCTGGTATACCCTGCTAGATCGCGTTAGATAAATCGTGGGTACTTGTCTATTTAAACGTGATGCCTTTCGCCCAAGATTGTCATTTAAAGTAGCTCACATTGTGGGCACTGAGTAACACTTTACAGTGATACGAGGGGCGTTCAACATATTCTCGGTATCGGGGTGAAGCTGTGGTTGTATATATAAATTGAAAATTATTTATCAAGTAATACTATTATTTTAGTGCATTCATGTAAAATTTCATATAAATGTGATTATTAATTCGCGTTTTATCTCTAGTTAAACAGAATCATAATGGCAACTGAGACGATGATGGTGAAAATTGAGCATCGCGCTGAAATTAAATTTCTCACTAAGCAAGGAAAAAGTCAAAAAACTATTCATGAAGAGATGGTGGCTGTTTACCAGGGTTCCGCACCTTCATTATCAACTGTGCAAAAGTGGTCAAGTGAGTTCAAGAGAGGCAGAGAGAGCATTAAAGACGACCCCCGCTCCGGCGCCGCGGCTACTGCTTGTACGGGAGAAAGCATCAAAGAAGTCGAAAAACTTGTTCTTGAGGATGCCCGAATAAAGGTGAAAATGATGGCAGAGATCACCAAGCTTTCAATACCATTCACACCATTCTTCATGACCATCTTAACCTTTCAAAGGTCAGTGCAAGGTGGGTGGCACGAATGCTCACAGCGCCTCAGAAAAAAGTGAGAATCGCATGCTCTAGAGAGCTTTTGGAGATGTGTAGTGAGAACGCGGACGGTGTTATGGATCGAATTGTTACTGGGGACGAAACATGGGTCCACCACTATGACCCTGAAAGCAAACAAGAGTCCATGCAGTGGCATAAAAAGGAACAGACCCCCGAAGAAGTTCAAAGTCACTCCGTCTGCCGGGAAGCTCATGGCCACAGTTTTTTGGGACTCAAAGGGAATCTTGCTCATTGAGTACAAAAAAAAAGGTGAAACCATCAACGCCACATCCTACGCTTCCACTTTGCATAATTTGCGGGAGGAAATTAAAAAGAAAAGACGGGGTAAACTCGCAGCGGGTGTGTTGCTTCTTCATGACAACGCTCCTGTTCACACGGCGCGAGTTTCCAAGGCTGTTGCGCGAGATTGTGGTTTCGAAGAAATCCAACCCAACCCACCCTATAGTCCAGACCTTGCCCTTATGTGATTATTTCCTGTTTCCGGATTTGAAAAAATGTCTTCGTGGAAAAAGATTTTCGGATGATGAAGAACTCAAGTCGGCAATAAATGGGTATTTTGCAGAGAAAGAGGAAATTTATTTTTTTGAGGGTTTAAAAAAGCTTGTCTCAAGCTGTAACAAATGCATTGATGTTAGGGGAGATTATATTGAAAAATAAAAACAATTTAAATTGAATTCGCATTTTCCTTCATATCGATACCGAGAATATATTGAACGCCCCGTACATGTGTAATGGTTAAATACATTTCAACATGTACACTAAAGTTTGTAATATGAATTTAATTGCGCAACGCTAAAAGTTGTTAAAATTTAATAATATGCGCAGAGATGCTTTAAAACAAATAAATTATAAAATTATAAATTACTCGGAATAGCGACAATCCACCCGTAGCCTTTTCAACTGCGACTGGGGCACGGGTTCTGGAGGCCCCAACCAACTACTTCCAAAACCTACCGCCGATTTCGGCGCTGATCCAGAAGCCATTGGATTAGGATGACTCCTGCGGCTCTTTCTACGATACGTCTTTGGCTTAATACAGAATTTGGCGAAGTCTCATTCCAGAATTATGTGGTATGCTCTGACTGTACCTAAGTGGAATTTGTTCTCATCGGTTTTATGCATTCTGCAGGTGTACTCTGTCCGGTATCGGCTCTGATTCTACCACAGCGTTTTCGCTTTTTGTCAATAGTTCTTTACACGGGATATTTCAGCAGAACTTCAGTTCATCTGTTCTCTTGTCCTGTCGTTCCTAAAATTTAAAGATGTATTGAAATCCTATCATCGAATGAATGAGGCGTTGAGTTCAATTAAGTCAAGTCCATTATGTTTAAACTAGTACATGTTCAGATTGATTGTATTTATCCTACTGCCGAGCTGTCTAAGTGAGAGCCTTTGTTTTAGCCCTTCCGTTGTCTTGGGGTTCCACTGGCTATGTAAGAATAGCGTAGCTGGCTGGTGGTATTTTCACTCACTAGAGCCTAAAGTTGGAAGAATACGCACAAAATTGTCGGCTTGCATCATCCAAGCTCAGCTGTTTGAATATAATAAAAAGTAAGCCCGTGCTATCATAAAAACATTCAGTCACAGCAAAGCCAATCTGTCGAAATTGATCTTTTGTACAATATTTGACTGCAATTTGGTCTTGGCACTAGAGGGTTTCTTTTGAGTAAAATCTCCGGTTCCGATCTCAAACTTATTATCAAAACTCTGAGTGACCTTGCTATCTACCATTTTCCAAAATCAATTAACTAACTCCCAGCAATTAGCAAATTAACGGAGGGCACTTTGAATACGTTTTGAGTTAAACAAAGTATTGAATGTACCTACTTAAAAAGTCCTACTAATATCAAGTAAAAATAAGCAAACTCTGATAAAACTTTTCAAACGACCCGGCTGTTGGGTCTCACATATGAAATTCTCTACAGTCCAACATTTAAAAATTCTCGAAATGTTGTGACTATCTCATTAGTAGAGCATTGATTAAGAGCCTAATTCATTGTCAAGCCCACTATGCTATTGGAATGCCTTAAATTTCAGTTATGCAGGGTAAAGTTTGCAATTATACTCTTTAGTTTCGCTTGCGAACGGATATTTAGTATAAATTACTGACATGAACTTTGAAAAACTGAAGGATCGGCCTCCTTGATAATTTTTTTTTTGCTACATGCGACATGGTGCCTAACTTGAAAGTTTTACAGAGCAATATATAGCTACTTTGTGATTTAAACTTTCAAATTGTTGCTAATCTATCCCAGACTTCGAAAAGCCATTGCTTTGAACTAATTAGATGTGTAGCTATTTTTTTAGTAAGTTTTTAAATAACATATATGAAGCATGTGTTTGAATGATGTAGCTCATCTTAAGTCGTCATTCATAGTCGAGTCCCTAAGGGAATCATATATCTTGACATGGTAATTGATACTCCTGAAAAAATTGCGGCCGTAAGTCGCTATGCTTATCCAAATATTGTATGTCGATTTCACAAACAACCCAGCAGTTAGTGATGTTTTATGCAATTTTGCAAAGATTTTCTAAAACCAAAGGATTAGGAACTACGTCGTCGTTTTGTTGATTGCCTAAAAGTCCTTATTTTTCTCAGTATAGCGATGAAACGCATTCTCAACGTGAACCAACAAAACTGCCAACAATGGAGTGACTATAATCCTATAGAAACACAACAATTGACCTAATATTCTGAAAAAGCCACAGTTTGATGCGGTGAAGCCTTATTTTTTTCGAAAATTATAAACGAAAAGCCAATCTGTAGTATGTTGGAAAGTTTTCCATGGACCGAATTGGTTCTGATTCGAAGAAGATGGCGCTAGATATCATACATCCCATCAAACAATACCCTTTTTGAAGAAAAAAAAAAATCAGAAATCGCATAGTTTCGCGAAACGCAGCCGTGAGTTGGCCTGCAAGACTATGTGGTTTAACGCCTTATGACTCCTTTCTTTGGAGTTTTATTAAGCATCGAGTTTAGGCCATTGTACCCCGGACTACCGAAGCATTGAAAAATAGGACGTAGTCGAAAATATCAACCATCGTTTGATTGTCTGTAAACCCGGTATAGGTACACGCGAGCCTGAAGTTCTGTTTTACATACAATCGTATTAAATCTTTCAAACTTTATAAACAGTACAGCACATACAATACAAAATACGTGCTATTTTTTCATTTAGTATGTGTAAAATTTCATGAATCACCCTTTATATCCGCCGAATTCTGTACAGACCGTCTCATGTGTTTATCACGAACAACTGGCATTGATTGATTTAATTTCACGGAATGCCCATATATTTATGGCGGCCAGGATACGCTTGGCCTTCGTTGACTGTCATTCTAATAATGCCGATTCGTAACTTGTGTTGCTTGAGTCGAAGTCGACCCAAGACCTCTTGCTGATTTTAGTGTCACGGTACCTAGTAGTTATTGGAACTTTAAATCGTGTCCATCAACTTATGAAAGACCTACTTGTGACTTTAGGTTTAAATCACAGCCACCATGACGCTCCCACCAGGAGGCCTACCTCTTTCAAGTCAGGACCGGAACGAAGTTCGGGGAGGCTTGACTCCCATGGTAACAATTTTTAAGTCCTGCTGGTAGTACCGGTAGTCCTCTCATCCAACAGAGCCTTACTACCGGCCGCTTGTAACTGGTCACATCATAGCAACCTTTAGTGGTGTTAAAATTTGAAAACCATTACGATAAGACCAGTATTGCTCTACCTCGGTTTATTGTTAGACTACGTCATTGAAGGTCGTAGCCTTGATAATTGGGCAGGGGGCACTTAATTTGGTACAATAATGCACCCTTAATGGGCTCCTTACTCGTGAATACTCTTTGGCTGCGACGTGGCAGCTTTACTTATACTTCGGTCCTGGGCACGCTTTTTCTTGTAGTTAAGGCAAAGCGCTCTGAAATTCGAGATGGCTTGATTCTTAAATCAGAGCTTCGGTGTTCCTTGTGGTCTCGAACTTGGGCGCTATGATTGAAAGATCATTTTTCCTGGAACATTAACATCCATTAGCTCGATGTGATCAAGCCGGTATAGCCGACGTGTTTTAGTTTTCTGGACTTCTCATCCAATAGCCCTCCTCCTTTTCGGCTCTAGTGCTCAATATGTGCTCAATATCTGCCTTTTTTAGGTTATCGTTCAGCTCTCTTGTACTTATAGCAGAACTGGCAAAAACTGCATAAGTTTTGTAGAGCATATATTTCGTCTTCCGAGTTAGAAAATTTAAACCTATTTGTTTCGCCAAAGTAGCAACATTTTGCTTGGGTTATCTTACGCTGAAACTCCATTACGATGTCAATCGTGGAATTCAGGGATAGATTAAACCCTTAACGAAAATCCAGTGCACGATTAGATTAGTTTCGTCTGGATTGCACTGGGTGCTTGTAGAGCTGATATGCGATGACAAGTATCGACTTGAAATTCGTTGGTCTTTTCCAGGATTTGCTCTTTGTAGCAGAAGAGTTTGAGGCGTTCGTACAATATGTTAGATAGCATGGTATATGCGGCATTAAGCAGGGATAAGTGTAGGAAGCTTAAATAAGAGGGTCGCCTTTCTTGAAAATGGAGTATATAGAGGTGATGACCTAGTCACCAAGCACGCTTTCATCCACACATTACTAATGGATGATTTAGCGCATGCACGCTACCAAAACCGCACTCCTATATTTGATAAGCTCAGCTTTAAGGAATATGATGATCTATTGTACTTTATTAGATTATTTTTTTTTTCTGGACAATTTGCAGCTCTTTCTCGTTAGATAGCCGAACTCTAACTCTTTGTGCAACAAGGAAGTGGTCAGAACCGACATTTCGAGCCGTGTCTCGCATCTATTAGCACATGGTGATTTGGTTCGATCATATGGAAAGCGCCGGTTTGCTGTGTTATACTTTTATACTTTTCCCTTGACAGGATAAATTGTACTGTGCACACAATATTGTGTAGTGTATAGAAGCATGGCATTTTAGAAGCGAATATCCTGTTAATGAATCGACTAGAACTCTCGGTTTAAAATTCTCATACACATTTGTACAAAATTGTTTCTCTAGCTTATCTTCGATCAAAGTTGTCTTTACGACGGTCGATAAGACAAACCCATTGAGCCAAAAGTGATCCTTGTTACTAAGCACGATGTTTTAATAAAAATAGGAGACGACATCAGGCTGCTCAAGATCCCAATCTGCGAACTCTTGTCGCAAACCGTGTACTCATGGCTTTAGTTTCTGCACCATTTGCATCTTCTACGATTGTGGGTCGATATCTTTTCTAATAATTTTCTACATATTTTATTTATACTTATATTTACGAATATTCGTTCACCCAGATTTTCTAGATGAGTTGACGTTTCCTCCAATCATCACCTGCTGCTGTAAACAGCTGGGGAGTTAAGTCATCAATTCCAGCAGCTTTGTTGGATTTGAGCTTGGAAGTGGCTGTTCTGAGGATGGAAATTTTGTCAGAATGAATGGTGGGATGTTGTTCGTAATCACCATTTAACTGTCTCAACAAATAATCTTTCTCAGCGCCGACTGTGGTTCTACTATGAGGTTTCCTTTTCTATCCGTCCACATTTTTGTTCGGGCTTTATAGCTTTGGCATGTTCCTTTTATTTCGAACTTCATTCTTTTGGTAGTACCTCCCTTCGAACGAGCGTCTCAGGCCACAAGCCTCTCGTTTCCCAATGTGATGACAATGGCGTGGAGGCTGTACTGCCCCTCTGTATTACCAAAGATGCACTCCTTTCTAAGTTTGGCATTAAAATAGCCAAGGAAGATTTTCAAGTCATATGTATTTAGGGCATTGAATATAGGTTTTGCAGTCGAGGATCGCCGCTAGTTATTCAGCTGCACGTCTCCGGTTACGTATCCGAACATTCCACGTTCAACTCCGAAGTTGTCCTTTAAACGTTTGCAAGGGTCATCAACAGTGAATCCGCCATTATTCGAGGCTATTAGCTGGTTTGTCACATTTTAATTATCTCTTTCACAGAGCATTGTGAGCCTTATGACGGTTCTATGCTACTACTACGGGAACGTTCTTGAGACTTAAGTCTTTTCAAGTAAGGATTCACTTCTTTTTTGACTACCATCTTCTGGGCTTGTCCTTTTCTATCTGGACTAACAATCTACCGATTAGAAACTGCGAATAAATTGCCCGATATGGAAAACTTAAAAAAATTCCCATGGGCTTGTATCACCTTGCACCAGATGAAACTTGGGTAAACAACAATTTAGAAAAAAAAGAAGTACGAGTACTGACAAGCTTCTTATTTGGCATGAGTTACGAACGAATTTTTGGTTCGACCAAGTGCAGCTGAACTATGAAGTTCCGTGGAAAGGCTTTTGCAAGTATAAAAGTGGTCAGCAATGATAAAATTAGTCAACACTCAGCGCAGACCTTTGAAGAAACGTTGAAAATAAATCAGAAGTAGTAGCAGAAGTAGTAGCAGAAGTAGTGAGAATATGAACTTCAGAGTTTTCAAAAATAAGCAAACTACCAGCACATTAGAGCTGAAGTGCAGTTCTCTGGATGCCACCCGCTATATTTTCTTAGGATTTACTATTATAGGCATAAATATGCCAAAAAAACACCAACTCGCATACCCTTTCTATGTAGTGTTATTTTGCGGCATGGGTAATGTGCTTCTATCAATAACATTCATCATCAATTGCATCAAAGCCGGAATCGAGATAGATGTAAAAACACTATTCTCTTCATTGCAAGTCGGACTTGATGTTTGGGGTTGTGCTTTCAAGATCAGTGTTTTGGCTTTTAGGATGAGGAAGCTTCATGCTACTAAAATTCTAATGAGAAAACTAGACACTTTCTGTATCGACGAAGGTGAAAAGCAGTTGGTCAGGAATATTGCGACATTTGCGAAACGCGTAATAATTACTTTTTCATCTATATACTATTCGTACTCCACATGCACATTTCTGGGCTCAGTGATCAACAAGAACCCTCCGCATTCTAAGTACATTCCTTTTCTCAATTGGAGAAGATCAAACAGCGAATTAGCAATTGCATGCCTAATAGATTTCACTTTGATAAACATCATCTGTCTGCAACAAATTATTTGTGATTCATATGCCGTCATCTATATCATAGTTCTGCGGAACCACATCCAGGTTCTGCTACTAAGGATAAGTAAGCTTTGTCATGACTCAAATAAGACAAAGGACGAAAACACCCAAGACCTCATCAACTGTATCATTGATCACAAAAACATAATCAGGTAAGTTGGGCTATTTTCATATTCATTGTTTGGTGTAATTTTCAAGAACAAAATCAAATGCACTTTCTTTTAAGGTTGTCCGAATTAATACGGCCAGTGATTTCTGGGACAATTTTTATTCAATTTCTAATTACTGCTCTAGTTTTGGGCATCACGCTAATCACCATTACGCTTTTTGATGATGTATCAACCATTATTGCGTCGGTGGTTTATATGTCGGCAATAGTTGTGCAGTGTTTTCCTTGCTGCTACTTTGCAAATTGTGTCATGGACAAGAGCAACGATCTTAACAATGCGATCTTTCATTGCAACTGGGTAGACCAGAATGCTAACTTCCGAAAGCTACTGGTCTTTTTCCAACAACGTTTACAAAAACCAATAACGTTCACCGCCGGTGAGCTGTTCCCGATCACTATAAGCAGCTTTATGGCAGTAAGTAGAATTATACAAATTCTCAGTTATTAACTTAAAAAACAAAATACGAGTCATTTTCGTTTACTATTTAGTTGTTAACCTTTTGAAATTCGTTTTATTTATATATTTATTTATTTCATTGGTGCTTATACATTAAGATAGATAGAATGCTTCAAAGATGCTGAAACTTGAAGTTGCTAGTTACATTTTGGAAACAGCTAATGAGTGGAGGAATAGTAAAATAATCATTAAAAAGATCAAATTCAAACATCGCCAATTTATGCGCAGAGAAAGCAACAAGAAAAATAATCGGCATGCCATCAAAATCTAAAGTAGTCAGGGTTGTTCGTTAAAAATATTTTAAGTTCCAAACGATCATATAAGCAGCAACCCAAGCACTACTACTATAAGAAGCATAAGCGATGGTGATTTTAAATGTAACTCTAATGGGAGTAATTCTTTTTTTGTTGTACACCAAAATATACTTAGCTTGAGGAAAAACTTTGATTGATTGGGGTGCACTTAAGAAGCACTTAAGTATTTACGGGACTTAATTTTTGTATCCGAAATATGGATTTTTGCGTGTGCACATGATGTTTTCTCAATTATCCTAATGAATCGTATTCTGCAGGGGTAGTTGGAGTTTTCGTGCGCGATTCTTTGGGAGATAATGTTATTTGTCATTGCTTGTCGTGCGCAGATGTAATCACTTTTCTGCGTACGTCCACGTCTGCAAGTACAGACCAGCTGTTTTGGCACTTAGTGAAATACAGGTAGATCCCCGCCCACACCTCTCAGATCATTCTGATCTGAAGTTACCTGGCTACGAACTAGTGCCATTATTCTTCTCTCACCGCGGTGTCGCCATTTATGTGCGTAGTGATGTAGCTTACCAAACTCCACCACAATGTGATCCATGTTCCAATCCGGAATTCAACTTCATGTGGTTAAAATCCCATCTCCGTAAGCTAATTATACACTACTACTTTATTTATAGAAGCCCCAAACTGGACAGCGATTCAACCTTTAACGAGTTTGATGCGCTGTCTGACTCCATTCAAAGAATTGTATCCCTGTATCCTCATACT
Organism: Volucella bombylans; assembly: GCA_949129095.1. Taxonomy (NCBI): domain Eukaryota; kingdom Metazoa; phylum Arthropoda; class Insecta; order Diptera; family Syrphidae; genus Volucella; species Volucella bombylans. The sequence continues at coordinate 13,859,888 of OX422143.1, read as the reverse complement.
GAAATCGTTATTACGGGCGACTTCAATATACACAATTCTGGGTGGCTTCGACATTCTGGACAGACAACACCCGAAGGACGGTGTGTTGAGATTTTCGCTGCGGAAAACAACCTAACGCAGCTTGTAAATGAGCCCACGCGAATACCAGACGTTGATAGTCATACCGCCAACACCCTGGACTTGTTTTTAACTTCTCACCCTGATAAGTACACCATTGATGTGCTCTCCCCTCTAGGCTCGTCGGACCATTGTGTCATATCAGCTAATTTCTCGTACACCGACCACACAGTTAGAGAAAAAATTCCTAAAAGAACCGTATGGCAATACGAGAAAGCCAACTGGAGCGGTCTTAACAGCTTCTTTAGGAATCTTAACTGGTCGTTATGCTTCCTCGATAACGACGTGGATGCCGCTGCTGATATGATTACAGACACCATTCTCTTTGGAATGAGATCCTTTATTCCTCATCGGATGAAGAGTATCAAACCAAAAGAAAAGGCATGGTACGACTCGAGCTGTAAAGAGGCCGTCAGGGTTAGAGAAATGTTTTTTCGGTACTACAAGACCAACCCGACAGAGGAAAACCGAAAAAAGTTCAAACGAGCCAGAAATGACTGCAACGCCTTTCTTAAGCGTGTGAAATTCCTACACGACCAAAAACTGAGGCAAAAAATACTGCAATGTCCCAAAGGCAGTAACAATTTTTGGTCGTTCGTCAAAAACATTAGAAATTCCGCCTCATCCTCCATCCCAACGCTCATTTACAATGACATTCCAGCTGTCAGCTCTTTGGATAAGGCCAATCTGCTTGCTGCACACTTTGCGGCCAGCTCAACACTCCCAGATTGTGCTTTGTCTCCGCCTACACTTGAGTGCGTCGAATCTTCAATGGGACGAATCTACTTTCGCACTCGTGTAACAGCAAGAGTACTTAAAGATCTCAACATACATAAATCCGCTGGTCCAGATGGTATATCTCTACTTCTTCTGAAGAGGTGTTCTTCTACCCTGCCAAAACCACTGCGTAAGCTTTTTCATCAATCCTACTCTTTAGGACTCTTCTCGAGCAAATGGAAAACAGCATTTGTCCAGCCCGTCCTTAAAAAGGGCGAATCATCTTCTCTCTCCTTCAGACCCATTGCACTTACGTCCCTTCTTTCCAAGGTCATGGAAACACTGATAAATCGTCAGCTCATGAAATATCTCGAAACACGAAAACTTCTCAATCACCGTCAATACGGTTTTCGTAGCAACAGGTCCACTGGTGATTTGATGGCATGTCTCACCGAAAAGTGGAACCAAAGCGTACATCAATCTGGCGAAAACAAGATAGTTGCACTTGATATTTTCAAGGCATTTGACAGAGTTTGACATCAGGCTCTTTTGTCGAAAATGTGTGCATTTGGGATCGATGACTCCCTTCTTCACCGTATTAGAAATTACCTTTCGGAACGTTCAATTCAAGTTGTCTTGGACGGTTTCAAGTCTGATATTCACAAAATAAATCCTGGTGTGCCCCAGGGCTCTGTTCTGTCTCCGACACTCTTTTTAATTTTCATTAATGATCTCTTGTCTGCTACTTCTAATCCAATATATTACTTTGCTGATGACAGTACTCTCTGCTTTTCATATTCGTTCCCGGACTCACGGCCCTGCTCTTCGGCTATAGTACGAGAACGGCAGCGTATGCTAAGCTCATTAAATTCCGATATCAACAGCATAACCAATTGGGGAACTATCAATAGAGTGGAATTTAATGCATCCAAAACACAATGCTGTCTGCTGTCTTTAAAGCGAAATTTAAACACCGAGCCATTATCTATGAATGGCACTTGCATCGTCGAAACCGAAAAACTTTCCATTCTCGGTATGTGTGTCAATGACAACTTACGTTGGAATGACCACATATTTGATGTCGCCAAAAATGCTGCGAAATGTCTAGGTTTCCTCAAGCGATGTAAGAAATATTTTACCCCCTCTGATCTGGCCTCAATATATAAGGCATTCATCCGCCCAAAATTGGAGTACAACTCCCACATCTGGTCAGGTGCTCCTAAAACATCTCTGCACCTGCTAGATAGGATTCAAAACCGTGCGATAAAACTTATTGACGATACTAATATCAGTCAATCAATGGACACCCTCGAACACCGACAAAATGTCTCGTGTCTCACTTTGTTTTATCGCTATTTCCACCACCAGTGCTCCACTGAAATCGCCAGTAGCATTCCGTCCATTTAAACTTTCAACCGTAATACCCGTCTCGCTATGAATGCTCATCAGTATACCCTCAAGCCCATTTTCGGACGTACTCTAAAATATCGTGATTCGTTCCTAAGCCGTACAACTCGCTTATGGAATGCCCTGCCGATCTCTGTATTTCCTGGTCGTTATAGCTTGCAAACATTTAAAAACAATGTACATCGGTACCTCTCTTTTCTTCCTCCCTAAATTTCCTTTGCCCGCGCTATGTACAATCACCTTAAGGGTACTCAAACCCCTTGAGCGCGCGCTCATTATAAAAAAAAAAAAATGCAAAATTTTGTAACAAAATATTTAATTTTGGATGCATCTATAGACTACATTCGCATGATCCACAATTTTTTAAATGAATTTTAATCTTTGTTAAATAGCCTTAGATCACCAAATCTTGTTATTCTAGGTGATAAATGTCTATATTCATTTTAACCTCCAGCATAGCCACAGAATCTTATCTTGTCTTGACATCTGAGCATGGCCTTTTTTCCTTCATAAACGAGCCAACTAGGCCAAATTTTTAATTCTTGTTTAGACCATGTATTTGGTCGTTTTAATGAAATACCTATTAGTCAATGAGGAGGTGTTAACTTTGATGTCCATGTTACAGATCATTGTATGACAGGTATTTTGTTCTACACCTTAAATGACAAGCTTAGAAGAAATAACTCTTCTCCGACCGTTACTAAAATTAGGTTTGATCTACTGAATATTAAGGTATGTACGTTTTGAAAAATGGGAAACAGTTTATGCTGTAAGTAATTCTTCCAGGGCTTATGATTTAGTTCAAGAAGCCTTACAATCGCATATAAGAACTTACAGCTACAGCTATATAATAAAAAGATCGGAAGAATGACTAAAGCCCTGGATGAATCATAAAATAAAACTTAAAAATATTCACTCAATAGAACCTTAAAAAATCGCTTCAAAAGAATATGTCAGAAGGTTAATCGAGAAATCAGAATGTACTATGGTTCTATCATACGTAGATCGCAAGGCAACCCAAAATGAGGGTAGAAAACTATTAATAGTATAATTAATTCCAATGTCTCGAAATAATTCTATCATACTGGACAGTGATGGTGTTTTAATTGAAGATCCTACTACGACTGCAAATAAATTTACCAACTTTTTCGCTTCTATCGTACAACAGTTTTCCTCAAATGATTTCTGTGATCGGCGTACCGGGGGCAGTTAAGTAGAGGATACAGTATGTAGTGGAAGCTTATTTTTTAGCCAATTACTGGGTCTGAAGTTTATGGTTTAATCAACTCGGTCAAAAATTCACGTTTGCGGTGAGGATAGTATCTTCAACCTTACATTAAAGAACACCGCCTTGAATATTGCTGATATCCTAGCTCACCTGTTTAATCTTAGTATCTCCACAGGTTCCTTCCCCACTAAACTTAAATCTGCTAATGTTATACCTACGAGTATATTCAAAAAGAGAAATCAAAATGAGGTTAACAACTACAGGCCAATTTCCTTGTTATCTACTGTGTCCAAAAAGTAGGATGTTGGGCTACCTCAAAGGTATACGTTTTTTAAGCCCTTTACAATTTGTATTTAGGGAGGGGCTATCTACCGAAAATACTCTACTAGAATTTTACTGTATTATTAATAAAGGTTTGGATGAAAAAAAACATTGCGCTGGTCTGTTTGTTGACATCACTAAGGACTTCGATATGGTTAACCACTGCATTCTTCTTGATAAACTGCATTCCGTTGGGTTCCATGGTACTATTCACAAATGGTTTGCGTCCTATTTAAAACATAGAACTCAAAAAGTAAAAGTAGGAGACTACTTCAGTGGTACTAGGGTGTTAAATATTGGTGTACCTCAAAGGTCTGTTCTTGGTCCTATATTGTTTCTAGTGTACATAAACTCCCTGTTTTATCTTCCATTCGAAGGTAAAGTAACAATTTTTGCAGATGATATCGGAATCGCATATGCCTCATCTAGCCCTCTGAGTTTAGTGGCTGAGACTAACCACGATGTTCATTTACTGCGAATCTGTATACAATAAAACTAAGTTCATGTATTCTTGCTTGAAAATATAGGATTTTCCTAATGCGGAGATATACTTCCACGCTGGCAGTTGCAGTTTCAGTTTCAGTTTTAAATGCATTTTATTTTCTTAACACTAACTCTTACATTCTAACAAAAAATGCTTAAATGCTAGCTTACAATTACTTACCAATCTTATGCTAACTTACTGGCCCCAGGCACTCTAAGCTACTCTGAATGCTTATATCTATGTCTTTCGACTTTATTTACATTTTATTTAGGAATACTTATTTTCTATACTTAAGGCAAAGAAAAAATTTGTTTACAAAAACTTAGCATATGGACATGTTTCTTATTTTTTATAAAAGCTTAGTATCTAACTTAAAATAAACCTTAGCCTACCTAACCTAAATGCACAATACACACATAAACATTATACACAATCATATACATATATCAGTATACACCTTTGTATACACTGATATATGTATATGTTTCTTAAATGCTAACCTAAACCTACGTAAGCCGGCCATCGCTATTTACAAGAGAAAACAGATTGGTCAGCTCTGCCTCATTAGTAAGGCTGGTCCGTAATTGACGGAAACGACGACGAAGCATCTTCTCCATCATTCAACCACCAGAAATGCTGGTGCTGCCGAACGACATCCCTCTTATCGCGATTCCCCACCGCCCTACTGAACCTGAGGCGATCCACACTGCCATGTGCGACGTCTCTGTTGTAGTTGAGTCGCCTGTCCCCAGCTGTCCGAGCGACATGGAAGATTAACGGCACCGCTGATCTATCTTGGATCAACCCTATCTGATCTAGGTAGAGGAATGCTTCCGGTGGAACGAAGCCGTCAGATCGCACACTCTCGTGGTAAAGGTAATTGGGGTAGTAAGCCCCAGATATCAGGTTATTCATCGAGGTCATTGCTCTTGCAATGTGCCTTCGAGTCAGCTTAATTACGAAGTTGTCCACTCGTATTAGGTTTGCCCTATTGTAAAGGACCTCATTAGGATAAAATTTCTTGTACTCCGACTCTGGTGTTCTGTACAAGCGAAGACAAGCCCTAAGGCAAGCCCTCTCAAACACCCGAATCTTTTCCATTAAGCTTGCTCGTACATTGAACCACACGGGACAACCAAATACCAGCATGGGCCTGATAAGGGCCATGTAGCGGATTACCTTTACCCTCGCATCGAGTTGGGTGCTATAAAACAGTCTCTTTGTAAGGGCAAAAGCACCTTTAGCTCTGGACAGAGCAGCATCTACATTTTTGCCAAAATACAGAAACTGATCTAGCCAGATGCCAAGGTATCTGACTACATTTCGACAGGCAAGAGGTTGTCCGTGCTGTCCAATGATAGAGAACTTTCGCCAATTTGTTCTGGTATCCCTAGAGGCTCCAGACAATGGCGTCCTAAAGAGAATGGTTTCCGACTTCTGAAAGTTGATTTTCAACTTCCAGTCATCGCAAAATAGTCTTACCTTATCGAAGTCATGCTGCAAGAGAGTATTAATAACCTCGATTTTTGGACCTGTTCTGTACGCTATCAAATCGTCTGCGTACGCAATAGTATGAGGAAGTGAACTTATCAAGTCGCTTGTATAAATGTTGAATAGGATCGGCGAATTGACCGCACCTTGCTGAAGAACATTTTTAATTTGAAATATTCCAACAGAAGTCACATCACCATTCTTCACGATGAACTGTCTGTTGTGTAGCATATTATAAAGAATGTACAAGAGTGGTTTACTGATCCCCAGCCTAGTCAGCTTATAGAAAAGAACCTCTAACCATTGTTTTTTGCCTTTATTCCATTGGATATCGGACACCAGTTTAGACGCGGCATGTGAGATATCATGTCCCGCCTTAAAACCGAATTGATTATCCGGAACTATATGTTTGTCCTCAACCCACCTAGACAGAGCTCTATTGATTACTTTTTCAAAAACCTTACTGATATTCGGAAGGAGACTTATCGACCGGAGATTCGCCGGATTGGATATATCCTTTCCCTTTTTGGGAATAGGTTGAACCACCGCCGTTTTCCAATGCGCTGGATAATGTGCATTATTCATTGCATTATTAAACAGGGTGGTGTAAATGTCCACCGCTTCTAGAGGAAGATGTCGAAGCACGATGTTCGGAATACCATCGGTCCCCACTGACCTCTTAGCCATGATTGTGTCGAAGATCTCACGGAGTTTTTCCTTCGAAATGAATGGGGGTAGGTCACCTTCTCTGGCAATGACGTTATTTGCCATATTTTCGTCGCTAAACCGGGTGAAACCAGAGCCCTCGGATCGCCAGTTCCCTATTTCATTTCGAATGCAGAAGTCGTGCACCAAGACGCGACTGTCTAGGTCGCAATTAGGGCCAATGGTATCAATGGCCTTGTATACTTCCCGGAAAGTCGCCCCTATGGTCTCAACCTTTTCCTGCGGATCCTCGATCACAAAGAAGTCGTCATCGTCAGCGGCTTCATTTGGATTAATACCTGCTATTGTCAGTAACCGTTCGTTGTCTGTTGTCCGTGCTATTTTGAGACACTGAAGGTCGTTTTGATTTTTTCTCCGAAATTGTTTATTTATTTGCGGAAACATATTCGGGTTGCTGGTGTTTACAGCCCGAACCTTCTTGTTCCATACAAACTTACAGAAATTCTGTAATTCTCTTTTATTAGCGTTTGAATATTTTTAATCGACGACTTCAGTGTCCTAATCTCCGGGTCTTGTCTGTCAGTTAACTGTCTGTACAAGTTTTTGAGTCTTGTCAGAAGTCTACTTTTCTGTCGGTGCAGTGCGTCAATAGTAGGATTGCGGAACAGGTCTTCGTTAGTCGTACGTCGATTCCGCGGTATTGTACTCGTAGTGTCCATAGTTTGTTTAATTGTCTCGTCCATTGGTTTTAGGTAATTGTCGATCTCCTCGTTTGACAAATTCGTGTTCGGGTGGAGCGTGTTCGAGGAGAGTGCTCTTGTCAAGGTTGCGGAGAAGCGTGTCCATCGAGTTTTACTGTAGTTGTAAGAATATCTTTGGACAAACTCCTCCAATTCCGCAATTTCGTTGGCAACCGTAATTTCGGTGCTAAAACCGCAATGGTCGCTGTCATACACGAATGTGTGCAGACAGTTTAGCGTTTGTAAATTCGTACCTGTCAGTCGTATGCGTTTAACGTACAGCAGTAGATCCAAATAAGACCCGCCTCTGGGAAACGACGGGTTATCCGTCGCTTTAAGACCGAGTCTGTACATGACATCGTGCTGACCCCACCAATCGAGTAGTAGGTTCCCTCTAGTATTTGGCAAATTATTTCCCCAATCACTGTGTCTAGCGTTGAAATCCCCGCCGATTATAAAATAATTCTCCCCCGATTCCAGCCTCAGAAGTCGAAAAAGCGTGTCGAGCTCTGTAATAAATAGGGCGGATTGTGAAGCCTCAGGTGCATAAACAGAGGCCAAGTACAGCCGCTTTCCACTGCGAAGCGGGATGTAAATGACAACTGCCTCCAACACCCGGAACCTGCGCAACACTCCCTTGTACACTCTGTGAAATTTTATACCTTCTTTAATGAATATCGCGACACCGCCTCCACGTTTGGATCTGGGCCGATTTCTTCTTCTAACAATATAATTATTGTACTCCAGTTTGTGCTTATCGGTTAGCTTGGTTTCACTAGCGAAAAGTACATCAGGAGTTTGGTCTTGTAGCAATTTACACATCGCGGCTCTTCGTTCGATCCCAATCAGTGAATTAACATTCACCGCAAGCACCTTCAAAGTTTGCTCCACCATGTGCGTACCCATTACGACATGTGTTGCGTTAAGCCCGGCAGCAGCGCGTAAATCTGGTCCACCCGCTTGGCCTGTTCTTGAACCTGCTTTTGCAGCTGAGCCATCTACCCTTGGATTGCGAGCAAGATGGCCAGCATGTTAGGTGCAGCTTCCGGTGTTCTCGGCGTTGGCGCCGGAGAAGCAACAGTCGCTTGCTGTACCTTGCTTGCCCCCTACCAGACGCCATTTGGGCGTAGGAAATTTGGGACGTGACGGCTGGTGTTTGCAACCTAACAGGTGAACGTTTGACCTCCACCTTCTGCTGCCGAGCCAGTTTTTCTTTCTTAATGTCGGCGAACTTAGGACAACCCCAATAGTTTGCGGTGTGTCCCACGTTTCCACATAACACGCACGAGAGCTGCGACCTATCGGATGCTCCGTCAACACCCAGAGGACATTCTTCGGAACTGTGGTTCTTAGCGCACTTCACGCATCTAGGCTGCATTTGGCAGTTCGACGCGGCGTGCCCGAACCTCTGGCAGCGAACGCATTGTATAACGCCTTCGCTCCTTTTTAGTTTTTTCCAGTGAACCATCTGGTAGTCTAGGACATTGATACTCCTTAGACTATCCAGACGGCTTTCGGGACTGAGTTGCACCAGGAAGAACGGCAGACTCCGTTTCTCCCGCCTAGCTCTAGCTGTGGTAAATGGCTTTACCCCTATAAACTTGAGTCCTTCG